>JAPTYO010000023.1:2753833-4131833 GCA_036873135.1 Clarkia xantiana subsp. parviflora
GTACTTTTTTTATTACATAAAAAATCAATCAAGAAAATTTCCTGAAGAAAAAAGATATTTTTTACCAGTGGATAGCATGAAGGAGATGCTTGGGACCTTCAGTCCTCAGCCAGAGGCATACACACATGTAATGCATGAAGAGACGACTCCTTCGGGAATTTTGGCAAGAGGGTCTTATTCTGCAAGATCTAAAGTAAGCAAGCTCTCTGTTATTCTACCGGTTGGTAATTATTACGGTTCGTTTCGATCTTGTTCTGAATCTGTTGCTGTTATGTTACAGTTTGTGGATGATGATAAAAAGTGCCACCTAGAGATCAGCTACACATTTGACATCCAGAAAGAATGGAGGGATCTGTAAGCTGTTTAGATGAGTCTGGGCTGGGAAAAGATGATTGTATTTGTGTTTCCCTGGTTGTAGAACAGATTGTGTTTGCTTTTCTGGTTTGGTAAATTTACAATTGTTTGAAATTACAGTATCACAAATGTGGATTTTTTTTTTATAATGATAAAAAGGTGGATTATAAACAATTTGTTAGGCTTTTTTTTTTTTTTTAAATGTCAGATGAATTGATACGAAGTTATAGTACAGCGCTTGTACCGTCTAGTTTACTGTTACGAAAATTGCACTGTTCAATGTGTTATTAGAATTCATCTAATAAAATTTAAATTATGTTAATTTTTCTGTTCAAAAGTGATGAAACTCATATTCGTAATACCCACATTATGTATTTTAATATAAGTTAAGAAAAATTATTTTTCATGAATCGCATTAAAATGTATGATATGATCATTAGGTATGTTATTTATCATTTTTAATAAAGAAATTAACATAGTTTGCACTTAATATAAAAAAATTCAATTTATATTAAAATAATTGTGATTTGTTTTATCTGGGGAGACCAACAAACAATCAGTAGATCTAAACACACAATTTTCTATCCATTCCTCTTGGTAATCAATCACCTGAATTCTGCAGAGCACCAAACAAAGCAAGAAACAAAAACACACCATCAATAACGCGTAATTTCCTTAATCAGAAAAGGGATGAGTCAGTTTTACAAGGTAATGAAACCCGGAAACGGACCGTCCGGGTTCACGATATACAACCGTATGTCGATACGTACCAAAAATATACACTTATAATTGACCATTTTGCCCATCTACACCAGAGAAAACAACATAAACTCATCAATGTCCTATCCTCTTTGCTGTGGGCAATAATAATACATAGAAATTACAGTACACAGTAGAGAGATTCTCATCATCAGCTTCATGAGATAATGTCATTCCTGGGTTCCCATTTGAAAGGAATTTAGTCTTCTCAGTCTCTGATCCAGCTCAGCCAATACTGCAGGCTCCTGCTTCTTTCTTTGCTTCGATAATGTGTTTGTCGTCATAGATCCAATCTTCTCAAACGCAACCTAAGAGTTATTTAATGGTGCATTTTGTTAAATGTCAAGATACTTAAAAAAAAAAAAAAAAACCTTGATAGAGATTCGGAGAAGAATAATGATCTTACTGTCAATAGTTCATCGGGATCAAATAGGTGATGGGTTGTTCTTTGAAGAATATTGATTACATCGCCTACGTGGTAGGCCATAAGGATTTCGTGCTCCTTCATCTGCAAGAACCATGAAAATTAGACAAACTTGCCAAATTCCTCTCAAAGTTTGCATTTTTCATGAAATCTCTAAAAATTTCAAATGCAAAAAAGAAACCATGAATCCTAAGTATGGATATAAGACTAAATTTGATTGGTAAAGAAGGGAGATCTTGTTGTTTTCTCTGATTCGGTACGTAATAGTAATTTTACATACTTTTTTTGTTTTCCTTTTCGGGTTTTTTGGTTTAGGGTTTGTAGTTGGAAAAGGAAATGGATACCTTGAAGATGGCAAGAGCCACATGGAAGAGAACCTTGGCTCCTTCATAGAAAAGAACATCCCACACCCTCAAAGTTGTCTGAAAAAGGACAAATTTTGTCATTTTAATAAAAACTTCATCAATACAAAAAGGAAAAAATGTAATATTTCAATTATTTTGCTTAACTAACCTCTGAAGGCAAGCTTTTCGAAAAGAGGCAGAGGAACCATTCAGTGGCGACAAGGGTGACATCAAATTCGATTTCGTCCAAATGGGCTGCTAATCTGTGTATTTCTTGACTTTATGTATCGAACAACACCAAGAAATAATGTGTAGCAGAGATTTTGGCAAAAAGAAATTACCTTGGGCATTTCTTGGCAAGCAAGTCTTTAAACACTCTTTGTTCGACATGGCACCCAGATAAATTAGTGTTGTAGCAGTCGCTAACCAAGACGTTCTCCAATAGGACGGCTAGCATCCAAAAAGCATCTTCTTCGGTTTTCATTACGAGTAATAGCAAAGCTGCTACATAGTTTAATCCCTGCCAATAATTTTTTTAATCAATGTATGATGAATATGGTGTTGCAAATTTGTTTAAGGTTTCAAGAAAGGTGGAATTTTGACTATGGGATAATGTTGTGAAGATACCTGACAATAACCAACATCAGAGTCGCGGAAAGAGTAGGCAACAAGAACGCGTCGAAGAGCAGCATGACCTTCTGGTGTGTCCAGCCATGGATGACCTGGAAAAGTTCGTGGAAGATCCTGACAAACACGAATAAGAACAGTAAGTTCCTGAAATGCAAGATCCAATTAAGGCTAAAACAACCTAGGATGATGTCGGAGGTAATATTCATCTCAGACCTACCAAATTAGGATTTAACTGAATGTTCAATACCCATATGTATCATGAACTGAGAAGATCGAATTAGGAAACAAATTCATGCAATGATCAAGGTGCATGCATTTTTCCTAGATGTTAATGGAAATGCATAATATTAAGCCTATTCATGCAAATCGAAGCAAATATCATTGTTGTGGTCCTTAATCCACAAAATAATCTCTTCAACATGAAATAATGTCAATGAAGAATTATCTAATGTTCTAAAAACAAGATCTTGCTTGTTAAACCTATAAATAATTGACTAAACTCCAATGAACCCATGATCTAAGAAACCCATTTTCCAACTTCAAAATAATAAAGCTTGCATCTTTTATTTCTAACAATTGATCTCTAAAAAGTTTTAACACGTAATCGAATATAATGCCACAATCAGAGCTCATACACAAGAATTTCAGAACCTAGAAATTTAGAACATGGATTCGAATATAATGCCACAATCCAAGATCATAAAACAAGAACTACAGAACCCAAAAATTTAAAACCATAGATATCTGCCTCAAAAGATTTGATCAATCACTCATATGATCAGTCTGCCTATAATGTCACAATCCGAGCTCATAAAAAAGTTTAGAAGATTCAAAACCATACAAATCAATTCAAGTGACCAATTATGAGAGAATCGATCATTTCACACTCACATGTCAATATGCCTATAATGTCACAATCCGAGCTCATTAAAAAGTATAGAACATTCAAAACCATACCAATCATATCAATTGACCAATTATGAGAGATTCAATCATTTCACACTCACATGATCAATCTGCCTTGTGGCAGCGGTGACTTTGCCCTCAACAGCCTTGGTAAGATCACTATAGTAGCTCTCCGGGACAGTGGACTTCTTCTTCGCCGCCCCGGACATAGAGAACCACACCTTAGGCCTCAACACAGGAGGGATACCCTGCCTAATCAACTTCTTCAAGGTGATTGCATTAGCCAAAACAGATAGCTTTAAGGAGGAGGATTTGAGAGCAATGCCATTGGAGACCTCGGGCTGCAGATACCAGTTAGCACCTTTGCTCGCCTCGAGCGCCCACCAAACACGGCCGTGCTTCCTCACCTTCTCCCTCACCTCATTTAACACATTTACATCATCTACATTGCCTTCCACCGTGAATCCGTACAGGTCCTGGAACTTAACAGTGATGTTAGCCCTCCTGGAGTGGATGCTCGGCCTCAAGAACTGGAATTGGGACTGAAATTCTAGGGTTAGGTCCCTCTTGCTCCTTGTTCCGTACATTGTCTAGGGTTTGCAGGTCGAGCGAGATCTGGGTGAGATGAAAGGCAGTGATTTGATGAAGAAAGGTTCGATTTTGATCGAGAAGTTTGTCAATGGAGGCACACCCACATAGCAGGGACCTTCAGAGGTGCGATTTTGATCAAGAAAGGGCGAATCTTGAATCGGCAACTCCAGGTTTTAATGGAGGGGATGATGAAACAAGACCCAATAATTAATTAATTAGGAAAATGAATTAATTAAGAAAGAAATGAGAGCAAAGTAGGTCTGGGTTGGAGTTTCAAGAAGTTGAAATTGTTCAGGAAGGGAGGAACAGAAACAGCTGGTAGAAGAAGCTTAATAAGTGGAGGCTCCGACAAGAATCCAACAAAGTCCTAAATTTTGGGTACCAGAAATAGAAGAACTGAAGAAACGGAAAGGAATGGAGAATGAATATAGCTAGCTGGTCCTAGATTATCACTGTCTTTCTTATTTCTCTGCAATAATTCATCTGCAGAACGTTGAAATTAACAGTGTTAATATATAAAGCTAAGGAGATTATTGTTAAGAGAGACGTTAATGGTGGTTTTTGAATTAATAGAGTGGGACAGGCAGGCACAGGTATATATTATGTACTGACAGGGAGGGTCCCAACCAACACCAGTGAAAATGATGGGATGCCGTATACAGACGGATAGGACGGATACACAACTAAATAGTATATACGTACAAACAGGAGGTATTATTGGGATTTAATAGTTTTCTATTTATATGATCTATATATATAAGATCATATATATATATATATATATATATATATATAAAATATATTATTTAGATGAGTTGATTGTGAGATTACTAAAACGATTTGTAGACATGTTAAAATAAATACAACTGGTTGGTCTATGTAATTTTAACTTTATCTTGATTGATATGTCATTGGACATGTAGTACTCTTTTTGGCCTTAGATGAGCTTCAATCTCTCACAATGCATCTTACATTCTGTTACATTCTAATATGGATGAATATGATTGTATAAGTTTATTAAAAAAAAGAGTTAACATGTCTTTTGGTCCATGATGTTTGACCATTTTTGGGTTTTGGTCCATGATGTTTTTTTTTCTTCTAGTTTTGGTATCATATGTTTGCAGATTTTTTCTAGTTTTGATCCGACCGTTACATTCCGTCCATTTTTTGACATGTACAAGTCACGTGATCCACCCTAAACTTTCAATTTTGTTCAATTTAGTCCCTCTAATACTTTCCTAACCTTTTTTTTTCAATTTAGTCCCGAAGTTTCAAAAATTCAATTGGACTTATTGTCCAATTGGGGTCAATTTTGAAACTTCGGGACTAAAATGAACAAAAAAAGGTTAAGAAAGTATTAGAGGGACTAAATTTAAAGTTTAGAGCGGATCACGTGACTTGAACATGTCAAAAATGGACGGAATGTAACGGTTAGACCAAAACTAGAAAAAATCTGCAAACATATGGTACCAAAACTAGGTAAAAAAAACATCATTGACCAAAACCCAAAAGTTGTCAAACATCATGGACCAAAGACCTGTTAACCCTAAAAAAATGATACATTATATTTTAACTCAAATAATATAAAAAATTATAATGTATTTCAAGCTTATATCAATTGATTGTAAAAAAAAATTATTTAGTCGTTCCTTCAATTTTTTAAGTTTTAAATAATTAATTTTCTTAAACAAATATACATCAACAAGGTTTTTAATCGTTCTAACATCTTTAAATCCTTCTCAAAAGACGTTATTTTTACTTTGTTTTTCTGAATATTTTTATGTAAAGAATTATATCATACATTATTATTATTTTTTTAAGAATAACCATATCTACACATGATATAATTCTAAATGAACAATTATATTTTTAAAAATAAATCAAGGATAATATTCCACATAAATTTCACAAAGCCTAATTAAATAATGTTATGCACAAATTATATACGATTATATATGAACTAAAATATTTGATATGAGAAATATAAAATAATTACTATTTCGTTTCACAAATGAATTTTTATGGTTGTATTATTAATTAAATTTAAATCATAAATAATGAATATATGATAAATAATACACATTATAAATTTAAAAAATTAAGTTAAATAACATTAAATAAAAGCGTATACAATTTTTCAGTTAAGTTGATAATCAAAGCAATCTTATATATATAAAGTGATTTGTATATTATTTATTTTCTATTTATTAACATTTAATATATTCAATTTTAAATTAATTTCAAATTATAAAATAATAACTTGAAAATATTTTATTATGCGCAAGCACTGGTGTATTATCTAGTGCAACACATAATTTGTAATAAAAACCTCAACTAGCTTTAGTAGCATGCTAGTAAATCGGCTTGTGTCTCTATACATCCTTTCTATTAAACACTTCTTAAAAGCAACTTCCTATGGTGAGATGCACTTGTAACATGTTTATTTCATATTTAGATTAATTCACACTTTTAGATGAGTCAAATCGTAAAGGGCAAAATGTTCATTATAATTTTTTTTTTGGTCAAATGTTGATTGTGAATAAGTCTTTTTTACAGTTTATAGTTGTCATGTAATATGGTATTAGAATTTCACATTCTATAATAATGTAATATGGTGTAGCGGTTCAGTTCTTCGTCCTTTGACCAGAGGTTAGAGGTTCAACTCCATTGATAACCATGAGAATTGAAAGATATTCATAGCCAGACTGCCGCTGCAGCTGAAAAAGCTATTATCGGTTCAGTCTTTTTTTCATTTAAAAAAATAAAACAAGTTTTAATTAAATTACAAATGTGACTTTGGCAAAAAAAAAAAATATTATAAATGTAATTTTGGTAATAAATTTTATTTCTATAATAGGTTATTGGACTACGTTAACAGATTAATTATGTTAACAATTCTACACGTTCATCTAACAAAAATAGAATTTTAGAACTTTAAATTATAAAACTCTATTGTATAGGCTAAACAGTTTCGCCGGATTAACCATGTATGATCAAATTGTTTAAAAATTATGTCAATTTTTAAACAGTAATATATTTTAGAGTTAATTCGGTTACACTATTAAAAAAATCGGCATAATTTTTAAACAGTTTGATCATATGGTTAATTCGGTATAACATATGCTGGACAACATGTCCTGCAGATATTATCTGCGGGAATGGGCATTTTTATAAAAAAAAAATATAGAAAATAAAACAAGTTTTAATTAAATTACAAATGTGACTTTGGCAAAAAAAATAATATTATAAATGTAATTTTGGTAATAAAATTTTATTTCTATAATAGGTTGTTGGACTACGTTAACAGATTAATCATGTTAACGATTCTACACGTTCATCTAACAAAAACAGAGTTTTAGAACTTTAAATTAGAAAACTCTATTGTATAGGCTAAACAGTTTCGCCGGATTATGTATGATCAGACTGTTCAAAAATTATGTCAATTTTTTAACAGTAATATTTTAGTGTTAATTCGGTTACATTGTTAAAAAAATCGGCATAATTTTTAAACAGTTTGATCATATATGGTTAATCCGGTATATGCGGGACAACATATACAGCATATATGGACATTTTTCAATATTGGCTTTAAGGTGGGCAAATCAATAAATAGCAACATATCACTTTCCAACAGAGTGATTCCGTTGGACTGAAAATTTCCAACGGATTTCCAACGGATATTTCCAATGTGTCCCGTTCCGTTGGAATATTAAATTTCCAACACATCTTCCAACGATGTATTTTGTTGGAAATTCGTTGGTTGACCATCAAATTTTCCACTCAAATATTTTTATCGAAAAAAATAATTACCAACCATATATTTTGGTCGCCAAACTAATTTTGTTTCCGTCGGCAAAAATTTATAAAATTACATGAATATCATTACTGATGAATTTTTTTTGTGCCAAAAAATATTATCGACCATACAATTTTGTCGGTAAATTAAAATTTTCCGACGAAAATAATTTACAAAATTTCACGAACATCATCGCCGACCAAACTAGTTTGGTCGGAAAAAATATTACCGAGCACATATTTTTGTCGGAAAAAAAAACCTATGCTCTAACCAACTTGACCAAACCTTCCCTCTTAAGAAATAATTAGGTGGCTACCTTCTTGTCACAAGTTTATGCCGATTCAGGAGAAAACTTCTTCCAAATGGTAGCCTCCATTTAAAGTCAGTAAACTTCCCTTATAAATACCCCATCGTATTTTCATACATTTACACATTATTATTCTCATAATTCATTACTGACTTAACCTTCGGGGTGGAATTAGGGCAAATCCCTATCCCTTTCAGGTTAACGCCACCATCATCCTAAAGGAAATTAAGTACCCGGCGAGGTCTAAATAGACACCTAAGAGAGCCCAAAGAAACATCATGAAGTTCATTACGAAAGTTAGGCCTTGACGATTCTTGATCCAACAAGTAGACCTTCTAACTGGTTGGGGAGCAATGTAGGAGATGCATCAGATCTTTCAAGAACATCCTCATGTGCATTTAAATGAATCATCAACAACATCATCACCAACATCATTATCAGAACCAATAGAGACTGGTTCATCATGTAGTGAATTATCTCATTCAAAGGAACAGTCTCAGGTGAGTGGCTGACATAGAAGAAATCATTACTCTCAAGGGTGGTTGAATCAGTTTCATAAAATATGGGTAGTGTTTTAGTGTTGCTGCTTGAAAATGGAAAAATGGATTTATGAAATTTCACATCCCTGCTAATGAAAAATGATTTATTTTTCAAATTTTATAAACGATAACCTTTCTGAGATCTTGAATAGCCCATAAAAACATTAGGAATTGCCTTAGTATCAAACTTATCACTAACAACCAAATTCTTAACAAAAGTGAGACAACCAAAACCCTTAAATGGTCTACATCAGGGGGTTTTCCCATCCTGAATTCCAAAGGAGAATTTCCCTTTAGGATTCTAGTAGGCGTGTGGTTAATCAAATAACAAGTAGTCAAAAAACAATCTCCCAAAAAATGATTATGAATAGAACCTTGCAGTTTCAGAGCCTTAGCAATTTCTAATAAGTGTATGTTTTTTCTTTCAATACGACCATTCTGTTGAGGTGTACAAGATCATGAACTTTGGTGGAGAATGCTCTTAGATTTTTTAAAAAATTGGTTAAATGATCACTGAAAAACTCCTCACCATTGTCAGTCCTGGAAACTTTGATGGTCTTGTTAAACTAAGTAGAAACCATCTGAACAAAAGACCTCAACAACTCAGCCACATCATGTTTAAATTGCATAAGAAAGACCCAAGTAACTCGACTAAAATCATCTATTAAAGTCATGAAATAATTTGTATTATCATGTGTGGCAGTTTTGTAAGGTCCCACACATCATTATGCACAAGATCAAAGATAGAATCTGCTCTAAAAACGATTTAGTTTTGCTAGGGGACATATAGAACAATCATTAACAACTAGATTTTTATTTTGGAGAGATTTAAAAGTGTCTAACTGTTGTAAAGCATTAATGGAAGCATGCCCAGACCTCAAATGCTAAAGATTCACATCCTTATTACTAACAGAGTTCAAAGCCATTGAAGGATCATCATTGTTGCTGGGATTTAGTAAGTATAAACTTGAGTTGAGCTTACCATTTGTCAACACCGTCCCAATTGAGAGGTCCTGTATAATAGAAAAGTTTGGAAAAAAAAAAGTGGCCGATCAATTCAGGTCATTAGTAAGTTGAGAAACTGAAATAAGATTGTAAGCAAAATCAGGTAAATATATTTCTCGGCTTTTATTTGGAGAAAACTCAAAATCACCAATTTCGAGAAAAACCATTAGGTAATTGAACTACAGTACCAGAAAGAGATCTATAATTAGAAAGCCAATTTCAAGTTGTGTGGTTACCAGCCCAATCTAACAATCAGTTTTATTAGGGAAAAAAATGGAAGAAATGACCACACTAGCACCTCAGACATAACTTTCATCAGAGGAGAATGTTGTGGCTACATCTCCAATGCCTCCACTACCTTCTGCTCTTTGTAGAAGCTTGTCAAACATTTTATTGGAGAGGGTCACACTTCCTTGAGACTTACTATTGTTGAATGTTACAAAGACTAATGACCCATCATCATCATTATCATTGCTCCCAGAAGGACTGACTTGAGATTTAGCTAACACAGCTTTAGCCTTCACAAGCTCTTTAAACTTAAAACAATTCTCATTGCAATGACCATTTTTCTGATAGAATTCACAACCATTTGAATAACAACGATAAATAGTGTGACCTTTTTTCTTGCAGAAGTCACATTCCAGATTGGGATTAGTTGATCTCTTTCATTTTCCTTCACTTGGACCAGGTACCATTGTAGTAACAAATGCTCCATCAGAGGCAGAGAGTGAAGCAGAGATATCTCTTTGACTTTCTTCTTGAGGTAAGATGCCATATGTCTGGTTAAGTGAAGGTAGGGGTGTCTAGAGAAGAACATTGCTACGAAAGTTCGAGAAATTATTGTTCAGCCCCATTAAAAACTGAAAGAGACGTCAATTCTCCTTATGCTCGACATATCTCTTAAAGAGAGGATCATATATAAGTGGCAACACACATGCACTATCATATTCAGTCAAGAGGTTTTTAAGCCTTGTAAATAATACATATATGCAGTCAAGGCCCTGACGACAAGCAGTAACCTCACAATGCAACTGATAGGTACGAGAACCATTGGTTTTGTCAAACATTTCCCGCAATTCTTTCCAAACCAAAGCAACATTTTCGAGATACATGATTTCATCGGAAATATCATCAGTCACAGAATTGAAAATCTATCCACGAACAAGAACATCACACCGATCTCAATGAAAATGCAGTTTATCATCAAAAGATTCATGAACACAAGCACGAGTAATAAAGTCAATCTTGTTCTTTCCTAACAAAATAATTTACATGCATCTACTCAATTTTCGATAATTCTCTTGACCAGTGAGTTTTAAAGAAATCATACTTTGGCAAGGATTATCAAAACTATGGAGATATAAGGGATGAACCCCTAAAGAAAAATCCAGCGTGAAATTCGACCTTAGAAGACTCTTTGCCATATGTAAGCTTCGATTCTTTAGCCATTTGACTCAGATTTGAGATAAATATGAAAGATCATCAAACTGATAGAAGACTAAAGTGCATGCAATACTTAAACAAGTAAATCGAGATCCAAAACAAATGCTATAGAACAGAACAGCCAACGTCATGAAGATGAACCGCCACATGATGATCCTGAGCATATCTTAGCGAAAACTCCAAAAAAGATGAGTGATTCCCCAAGAGAGAAGCAAATCGATCAAGAGAAGCTCTTGAAGACACCGGTACGTGTGGGGAGATGAAACGACTAACGGAAGGTTAATCGACAGAGGAGCGGAGATGAAAGAAATCTTGCAGCGGAAAAAGTCACGAAGAAGGATCGATCAACAAGCAGAGCTTGTTGCTTTTATACCATGTGGAAATCAGAAACCCTAGGATAAAACCCTAGAATCACCATGTGAGTAGAGAGGAAAGTAGGAGATGAAGAGTTGCATATCATCTCAGGATGTTCCTTCAAGTGGATCCTGATCACCTTAAAACACTATAAAAGGGAACCAAACTTTTTGCAAGGCTCAGTTCAACATAAAAGTTTTACAACGGAGGAACTTAACTTACAAACAAAACAAAAAGTTACAATTTAGTCCCAAACGGACTGGGACAAACAAACACAACGGCCCAAAACCAAAACAAGTCCAGATTGCAAAATAGAAACCCCAAACTCAACAATATATTTATTAGGTTGTATTCGAATTTAGATTTTTAACTTTGATAATTGTAATTTGGAGTTGAATTTGAATATGGTAAGGATTGGTGATGATAATCTATGTTCTTCACGGGACAACCCGTAGAGTCCTGCCCTAAGATAAATGAAACAGGTCTAAAATAAAAGTTTAACACGTAGGGCGGATCCTGAATTGACAAAACCCGCTCGCACCATCCGTTGATATTTGAGATGGGCATGTCACGTGGAGGTGGGGGGCAGGATAGTTCAGTACTTTCTCCTAGTACTACTACTTACTGACATTTAATTACCCAAGTTAACCAAGTGAATTTCCAAAGTAGACTTACTTGCCAAACTTATTCTTAAATAAGCTTCTTCAGAAACTAATTCTCAAATTATACTTTTTTTTAATAATTATTAATATTTTTCTAATTTACATCCTAAAGTTTATATTTTATTACAATTGACACTAAAACGAAATATAATACAAGAAATATATGAAAAACATTTAAAAAATTAAGGTGATTATATATAAAATTTATAAATTAATCAATAATAAATTAGTAACTATAAAAAAAAATTATATAAATAAAATATGCTAAAGATATAAGTTATAAAAAAATTGGTGATATAAAATGTAAAGAAACTATACACTCATTGTTTTTTAAGTATGAAAATATAAAACTGAAAGTGTACATAAACCCTAAATAAAATATGATAAATTTATAAAATTTAACTGAAAAAATAATTGATAAACTTATTATTATTATTATTATTATTTGTCAAAGGGTCGCCTCTCTGAGGTGAGGCGAAGGATAAGACTCCATTTTTTTTTGGGTAATAAGAGCATTCACAATGCAAGAAAAAATGGAGGACAACTCCTCCATGTGGCAAGGTGGGTTGTCCATTTCCATTGGAGATGGACAAGATTTCTTGTCCAATCCCTCCAAGGAAGGATTCACTCTCTCACATCTCATCACTAATATAGTAATATGGTATAGAAGAAAAATGTTAATTTTATTAATATTAAAATAACATGTATGGTCAACTTGTTAGACACAATTGGAGTAGTGATAGACAACTTCAAGACACTTTTTTTTTTTAATAATATATTAATTATGTGGCGCTGATGTAGCTTTAAGTGGGATGGGAGTTGGGATTGTGCATTGTGGATGCTCTAAGACTCCATCTCAAACATGTTTAAGGCGGAAGCCATCATCCAGGTGTACAAAACATGAGCAATAAACCGACAAGTGAAAAACAATAAATTTTTATTGCTTAAAAATATAAATTTTAACATCAAAATAAAATAAAAAAGTGGAAAATAATAAATCTAATAGTTTCAAACATCAAATTGTAAAAAAATCAAAATCAAAATGGCAACATGGTCTATACATCAGTTGGATTTTATATTCTAATAATCTGCACTGTGATGTTTTTAGATATCCCAGTTTGTACCGTATTATTTTAAAGTGTTCCAGATTTCATTTTTGGGTTTTATTTGATTTTTTGTGTTAAATTTGACGAATTTGAGTATGAATTTTCCTCAATTCATGTATATAGTGTTCCAAATTTCATTTTTATTCAATTTTGAGTTTTATTTGATATTTTGTGTTAAATTTGACGAATTTGAGTATGAATTTTCTTTAATTCATATATATATATATCACAATTAAGTTAATTTGAATTTGAATTTTGTATAAATTCTTTAATTTCACTGTATATACACTAATTAACATAAGTTAAAAAGAAGTATAGATACACTTTTGTTCTTTTATCTTCTTTTAAGTTATTGAATTTTATGACAACAATTTTAACCTTTTAAAATATTACTTTTCATGGTATGTTTTCGGGATTCAAATCTTTTCCCCACTCTTCCTCTCACGTTAAAATTTTGATATATATACCTAGATTTAATATTTTTCTTTTAAAGTTTACCAATCCCAACAAAAATAATTAAATAAAAACAGTGTCAAGATCTTTATGTATGATATTTGTATCCATATTTTCGTGCACTTTTCTGCTAGTATAACAAATTGTACATCCGTATAGTAGTCAAGTTAGGAAATTATTCATAATGGTAAATTTTAGTTAGCAATTCATAAAAAATCAGTTAGTAACGTTGCCAATTAATCCGTTTCTCTGCAGATATAACACAAATATAGAACTTCTGTATAATTTATTCATTGCAACTGACCAACAGAATTTGCATACAATGGGAAGCTTTTATGCAGATCAAACCGTACATGAGTATATAATCCTAGGCCAGCTTATACAATTCATGATTGAGTATTCATTCAACAAACTGCTAATCAATCAACATAATAAGTAAGTACCTTTGAATGTCTTAGATCTTATCAATGTCTTCATCCTCAAACTCGATGTAGTCATCATGCGGTCCTGCGTCTTCATCGTCGAGATTGTTAATACCTTCATTGAGACGAGTGTTCTCAGGCAGCTCACCATAGGCCTTGAGCAGCCTCGCCTCATCAGGCATGTACTTGAGGATGACGTCAGCCTTGTCATCCTGGTAATCACGGAGCCCAACCAGGACGATATCGCCGGCGGCTATCCACACCTTCTTGTGCATCTTCCCCCTGATGTGGCACAGCCAGGCACGGATCTACCTTAGGCCCAGAGGGGGCACTTGCCCCCGCTGACTTCCATGTAGCTTCGTTACTATGTATAAAAAAATTTAGAAAAAATTAACTAGTTTTCACTTTGCCCCCTCTGAAATACTTAGAAAGTGCTTAATTAATTAGTTTGCCCCATACTTAAATCGTGAAGTTTTGGGTTTTGAGGAATGAATGAAGTTTTGAGAAGGATTATGTGAAAATAAAAGTTGCAGAAAGATAAGAAATGGATGCAACGAAGAAGATGAAGTCAAGAAGAGAGAGAGAATTGTTTTTTTTTTTTTTTTTTGTTGGTAAAAGTAAAAGATGTTGTGATTGGATTGATTTGATGATATCTATATATTTATGTATTATTTTAATGTTTTCTATTTTTATAATAATAATTTAAAAGCTATTATTTTCATTGAATTTTTTTTTCTACTTTTATATAACTAGATACTAGATATGTATGTATATTGTATATATTTACTTAAATTTTTATGATATACTTTTTTTTTTGTAAAAAATGTTGTGATTGACTGATTTGATGATACATATTCATGTATTATTTTAATGTTTTCTATTTAATAATAATGTAAAGCTATGTTTTTTTAAAATCAATAAAGCTATGTTTTTCATTGACTATATTTCTGTACTTTTATTTATGGGGTATATGTTGATATAATTAGATATGTACGTATATATTCACTTAAATTTTTATGTGAATAGTTATTTTATGTAGTTAAAACTAATTATTTTTAGTCTCATATATTATATATACAGTAATGCTCATATATTGTATACAAATAAGCATTATATTGAAAGTGGAATTATATTTGTTTGTATAATAACGGCTTTAGAATATATATACTTTTTTTGTGCCATAGTTTTATGATATTGATTACATTTTTTTTTACAATTATAAGCTTTATGAAGGTATTGTTATTAATAACAAATGAGTTCAAGTTAATGTATTTTTTTTTTAGAAAAAAAATATTATATTTTTTTACAGTTATTATGTATACATAAAAAAAATATCACACATATATTGATAGGGGTGAGAAAAATCGATTTTAAACTTAAACCGCTTATAAGTTTGGCCCCTGATCCCAAACTTTGTCTAATGGACTTTTTACTCACCTTTGTATTTGCCCCCTCTGAAAATTATTTCTAGATCCGTCCCTGGGCACAGCCGCTTGGTTCCGTCGATGCATGTGGCCTCACATCGGCCGTTCCCGAGCATCCTCATCACCTGCGCGTATTCCTGTCCGTCTTCCTTGAACACGAGCTCGCGCTTCTCGTCATCGGCTTCGTTCTTTCCTCTCTTCCTGTTCTTTCCTCCCTTACCTTTGTTCTTCGGCATGGTTGGAAACCCTAATTCATCAAATCGACGGTAATCACGCAGTAAGCTTATCAGATCAGCGATGATCGGTTTCCAATCGCGATTGCGATTGTTTTTCAATTAGAAAATAAATTCAACTAATCAACAAAATGTCGTTACGGATCAGAGATACACCGCCTTGAAATCAAGCACGATTAAGAAGAAGAGGAGATTGTTACGTAATTTAACGCAGAATCTTACCTTTGTGGCGGAGAGCTGGAGAAATCAATCAATCAATCCGAGACAGAGGATATGCCGTTTCTGAGGGAGGATGGTACGAGCTCTTGATAGCTTTATAATGACGCGCAGTGGTCAAAGTCGGTCCCTTCTGATTCTGAACTACAAATACCCCCTGAACTATATTTTTTCCACAAACATCCCCTAAACTATTAATAGACGTGTTCCCCTTGCTCCGTACTATCTATCTCGAATATCTATCTCTATCTTGTAGATAAAATAAAAAAATATGCTCAATTTTTTTTTTGTCAAAAAAATATATATGCTTAATTGGTTAGTCGATATATATATATATATATATATATATATATATATATTATAAATTATGAAGGAAAAATAATAACCGAATGCATGTGGGGTGGGTGATTTTGTTTATTACATTAATCGATCCATTACATTGATTGCACTAGGGAGCTGATGATTTTTAAAAATATCAAATTTCATTTATTCAATTATAATATATTTTTAAGTTAAATATCAAATAATTACCTGAATTTTTATTAAAAGTGCAAATTTGTTAGTCACTTTTTTTGTGGAGCAAATAGCTAGCTAAACTTTTCCAAAAGTAGTCATTAGATAGCTCTGCTAATTTTTAGTTAAAAACCAACATAATTCCTGATGTGAATAGTATTTGACCGACTGTAATTGGTGCCGACATATTTTCGTAATAAAAAATATGATTGTCCCTCTTATTATTTTTAGCTGAATGTCCTTTTTTTTTTTTTTTTTGCTAAAGCACTTCAATATTATTTTATCTGAATCGATTCACTTCTGGATTCATCTTACAAAATCCTCGAATGAACAGTTCTCTAATGATAGTGTACGACGTGCGGATTTGTTATGATTATGTGTCATCATGTGTTCCTCATGTGAAAAATTTCATTTGTTTTTAACCAAAAAAAATTAATAAATCTAGCTAATTATTACTTTCGGAAAAATTCAGCTAGCTATTTGCTCTAAAAAAATTCAGCTATCTATTTGCACATCTCGAAAAAGTTCAGCTAGTTAATTAGTATTTAATCATATATTATTTTACCCTTATTTTAATGCGTAAATATATATTTGTTTTACTCTTATTTATTATTATTATATAGTACAGTAACAAATTAATTAAAATTAGATACACATTTTTTATTATATTTTTAATAAAATAAATATATGCACAAAAGCACTAATTAATAACGCACAACGTGTGGGTAAATAACAAGTACTGAACTTTTACATAACAAGTACAATTCATGAAGCTTATTTATCTATATCTATCTATCTATCTATCTATATCTATATATTATATAAGGCAATAGGAGAGATAAAGAGAGTATATGGAATTGACACATCAGCTTGAAAGAGCTCTTCTAGATTGCCACATCATCATCCTATTTATGTCTCTTTATAGTTTAGTTAACAGATGTTATTGGCCAAAAAAATAAACATGCTATAATTGGGTTGGGCTAAATGTGAATAGGGCTAAATATTATTACTACACAAGCCTAGGTTGGCAATTTGTGCTCGACACGATGGGCCAATACGAATAAAACAATGAAAATTACGGATTTATGTTTGGTATTACTGTCACGGCATGACACGATAACACGATATAACACGATATTTTAAATAAAATGGTTTAAATATTAATTTTTTTATTCAATTTACAATAAGTATTTGTGTCGGCTTTTCATGTTAGGCCGTATTTAGACTGGCCCCCAAAACATGACACAAACCTGGCACGACACGAACCCGCACGGCAGCACGAATTGTCAGCCCTACACAAGCCTATTCAATTATATATGAAATTGAGAGTATAAAAATGTGTATATATATACAAATAAGTAATCTCCGTAGTTTAGAAATTGAGAGTATAAACAATAATGTGTTGGTCATAATATTTCAAATCTAAAATCTCTCGATATTGTATATAACGTAGAACAATCCAAATTTACAATACCAGTTTTATTTAAATATATAAGTATCGTCAAAGCGTTTTACATGTTATAATAATAATGCTTTCCAATGCTATGAGTGGTTTAGCTCAGTTTTACATTATAATAATACGACATACAGGCTACAGATTATAATGAGTATATATATGGAATTTAAATATACTCGGTGGATACATATAGTGATTTAGTTAAGTTTCAATCAAATGTACATGAAGTATAATTTTTTTTATTTTTTAAAATTTGTATAATTTTTTATTTTTCAATTTTTTTTATTATTAAGTTGTATAATTTTATTTTATTTTTCACACGACCGAGCTCCGCACGGGTTCAACACCTATATTTTATATATGAAAACGGTTAACAAACGTTTAGTATTTTTAGTTAATTAATTATATATATATTAGATTTATTTAGTGTTTTAAATATATTAATTAATTAAGAGTATAATTAATTAATTTAACCTAAGAGAACGTTTCTAAAACTTTCATATTTTAATTATGAAACTATCCTTACTACATTTGTAATAAATTTATTTATTTCTTTGTTTATATATATATTGCTTACATAGCGAAATAGATTTAAATAGAAACTTTAATTAATTGTTTCAATATTTTGTATCTAAATTTATAGAGTTCCAATTAAATTAGAATATTATTAAAAATAAAAAGTAAATTTCACTTCCAGTTTTTAGACTCGAAATTTTTACATTGTTTTATTCCCCCAATTAACAATAAAAATAAATAAACAAAAAAATTGGGGAACAAAACTTTGAGGGTCTAAAAATGGTAAATTCAATTTAACTTTTTAATAATTTATATATTATCTAATTAATTAATAGTTAGTAACGATTGATCTTTTTTACGATTTTTATTATGTTAATAATAATATGGTTAAATATATTTTTAGTAAAAAAAAACATTAATTTATGGATAGTGATCTGCAGAAGAAAAAAAAATTACATTATTGTGTTAATTATACGTATATAATAAGTCAACCCGCGCGTAGCGCGGGGACGGCACCTAGTTACAATAATAAGGGTAAACAACCTATAAACTCTTTAATGTTTGCCCTATGTGGGATTTTTGTGTCTAAAGTTTAAATTATTAATATTAATTGTCTAAATTTTTAACTTTCTTGAAATTTGATTTTCCTTCTATTTTTGCTGTCAATTATGACATAATGGTGTAAAAAGTCAAAATTGCCCATGATACTATTATGTTTACTCCAACTACCACCCTACTCGGACTGTCGGCCACCACCAAAACTCCGACCACCGCCACAACTCCAGCCACCGTCCACCACCCTACTCCGATCGGCCACCACCCAACTAGGGGTAATTTTGAAATATATTTTTTTATCGGGTCATATGACAAGCCCATGACCAAGCTATGTCAATTTTAACAGTAAATTTGGACGGAGATGCCAAATTTTAACAAAATTGAAACTTTAGATAGTCAATATCAACAGTTTAAACTTTAAACACCAAAATCTCGCATATGGCAAACTTCGTTTATAGGTTCTTAAGCCCAATAATAATGCAATCGCAAACATAGTCAGTTTGTACAATATCATAACCATGGTGGATGGGTAGTTCCTAGTATAACCCACGTTTCACGTTCCTTTATTCCAAAACATATACTACTAGACACAACAAATAGATGAAACCCTAAACAAAAACAACACATAAAAGGAAGCTAATGAGTAGTGCATGAATATAAGGCTGCCCTTCTTTCATATGTTTATAAACAAACACCTTGTCGGAATTTCGCAAGTGTTTCATATGAGGTCGAGTGCTCGAGAAAGCCCAACTGGGTACGATCGGTGTATCGTTCTCTTGGGAGCAGATAACTTCTCATCTGATACATTCTGAGGTTGGTTCTTTACGGACTTGCTGACCAAACATTCCATTCCGTTCAGACCGGTATCTTCTGAGAGGAATTGAAGGCCCTGAAATAGTAATGGCATAGAAAGCAAGTTATGCCCTATGATTAAACAAGTAATGGCCTTCAAATCATGTATCAGAGAGTAGTAGCATGCTATGAACCTTGACGGATTTCTCCGCGTAAGTCACCTTCAATTGATTTGATATCTTCCCACCAACATCCTGCCAAATTTGGAGGTAAAAAACTCGTAGTAACATCGTAAATTGACTTACTTATACTAAATTTAATGATTAATAGATGGATTAATAACTAATAAACTGTCTGAGGTTTGACCTAAGTTGAAATCTGGTGTCTGAACTTTAAAGTGTTGAAATGGACTGTCTGAGATTTGAACATTGTTGAAATTTAGTTTTCCGTCCAAAATTGTTGTTAATTTTGACAGAATGTTGCGAAAAGTCGGAGTTGCCCTTTCTACCAAATATAAAGTGACCAAATTACCCCTAGAGTCAAATTAAAACAACCACCACCCAACTCAGCCGGCCACCACCCAACTCCGGCCACCACCCTACTCCGGCCGGCCACCACCCAAAAACCCTACAATTGTTGATTAGCTAGAGGGGTAATTTCGTCAATTCGTTAAGTAACTGAATGTCAGATTTTTCACGAAATGGTATTTTTGGGATATCCATTTTATCGAGCTTATGTGACGGTCACGTGATACACTTCTGTTAGACTTAACCCAAAAAATAGACGGAGACACCAAATTTCAACAAACACCAAACCTGGGCAGTCAATTTCAACGACGGACACCAAATTTCAACATGGGTCAAACCTCAGACAGATTATTAGTTATTAACCCTTAATATATTCAGTTGTACATTCTTAAACTAAGTGAAGGCAATGCAAGAAGTGTAGTTAACCCTAAGAAATCTTCCTGGGAACCATGGTCAGTCATGACCTTGTAGATAGGCAGCAATAATAGGAGTAGCACAACATTATTGTCAGTATGCATCCACTCATTCGGAAATCATGATCCAAGGAATACAAACATGCCCAGGAAAAAAAAAAACCCTTTCTTTACTACTAAATCTAGAATGTTTAAACAAGCTGAAATTAGGCACCAAGAGCACTACACGGGCAGGGTAAGATGTCTAACCTCAAGTCTGTTTGTGTCCTGACCAGACTGAAGATTATCAGCTACTTGGCAGAGGTGCCATAGACCGGAGTTGGTGATGTCCTGTATGAAAAAATAAAAGAGAGAAATATATGAACATTTACAAATAATTTATTGATTATAAATTTATAACTACATAGCGAGGAGCTTATTGCATTTTATTTTCTTTTAGTTGGGTGGTTGGATTGTGAGATTACCTGTTTGTTCTCGATCAGTTCAATCTTCACTTCCTGACAAATGGGGGTAAAAGCATCAGAAGTGTATTGATTCCAAGCCCAGTAATGCTGAATAATAATACTACAAGTGAGAGGTTCAGGATGAAGTGTGTCTTACCAAACCCATCACCATCTTCTGGATTGTTTCAACGTCAAATCCGATCTGAGCTAAGTTCGACTTCACATCATTTACCTGATGAAGATTGATCACCAAGTATACATGGTAAGAAGATTGGCACTATGATTTATAAGAAGAATATATGAGCAAAAAGAGTTGCCAACACTTCAGCCCAACATCCATTTGTCTGTCTAATTTAAGAAATGAAGGAGAAAATCTAAAGTTAAAAAGCATAAAAGAGGATCAGTTTGACTTAAAAGAGAAGGTACTCCATACATGATTTGAAATTGACTCGGATATTTCTTTTTGCTCCTCAAGCTTCCAGTCCAAAGTTTCCAATTTCTTTGATAGATGCCTCTTTGTTGACTGCAAGAATATTTCAAAAGCTCAATGTTTTTTAATAAAGCATCACAAGTAAATATCATCAGCTTACTACAGCAAACTCACTGCAACAGTCTCGGATACATTCTCCAGTTGTTTTGATACAGTGGAGACAGCATTTGCCATGTTTTTCTTTGTCACAAACATGACATCTGAAAATGACCAGCCCTGTAAAAACGGTTTCAACTTTTAACAAACTGGGAGCAGGAAAGATGTAGAATCAACGTTTCACGGTATTAAAAAAGCAACAATGATAGTTCAATTTAAGCCTTGCCTTCCACCACATGTAGCAGTATCCCATAGCTCCGACTGCAGCAGCTGGAGCTAGGTACGAGGTAATCCCTTCACAAACGTCGGAACAACTATTTGAGTAGGAGCCTTTTAGCAATGAAGCATAAATACTCTTTAAACAGTTCATTTGGAATTTAAACTCAAAAAACCGATTTATTTCCTTATCCATATCTTCCTTTAGTTTTTTTTCAGTGGCTTTAAGTTTAAACACCTCAAGCAGATTATTTAGACTTGGAAGCTCATGAATTATTTGCTTCTTCTCTTCTCTTTTCATTTTCATTCTTTCAGCAATGCCTTCCTCTATTTTAGACATTCTATTCTCCAATCTGAACACTGAATAGTAAGCTTTAAAGGTAGCATTAGTAAGGCCTTTAACAGATATGGCAAAGTTGCTCGTGACATTTTATTCTATCGCATACTTGATATAAGGATGAACATTCATACCGTTTGATGAGGATGCCCCATTATAGATGGTTATAGGGTTGGATAAGCTCAATTCCTTGATTTCTTGAGCCAACTGACGAATCTAAAAGAATGAAAACAAAGTTCAAGTAAGAGCGAGCTGTGTAGAAAGAAATTTAACAGAAGAGTTGACCCCAAATAAATTAACACACGAGACATTCTGGGTAGAATAAACTACTAAGTTTGTTCCCAAACAGAAATTATTCTTACGTGTCAATAGTTAGAAGTACTTTCAGAAGCGTCTAAAGCACTTTTTTAATTACTTAGCATACTAGAGATAACAAGCCTAATGCGTACGTAGGCGGAAGGAAGAAATACGAGAGCTTAAATAACTAAGTATTGCTCATCTTTCTATGCATATTGAATTCTAGAATTTGCATACTGGCATCATTATTTCAGTTTAAATCTATCTGTATATCTGTTTTCCTTCTTGGCAGAAGCTTATAAATAAACAACCAATATATCCATATGCAATCACCTCTCCATCTCATATATTTCCAGCAAAAGATACCACATTCATTGCTCTCTCTAGCAGAAAGTAAATTTGGTATACCTGAGTTGCAAGAGCTGCACTGTCAAATTTGTTGGGCGAGATCTCAACGTTCTCCACCCCTTTGAGTAATTCTTGGAGCTGCGACATGAGTTCAGACAGCCTCCCACTTCTTAAAACAATTGAACCAGTTAGACCTGTATCCAAAAAAAAAAAAACCATAAATCAAGCATGAACAGACATTACTAAGCAAAGAATTACCCAAAAAACAACTTCTCTTGATCCAATAAAATTAAAAGGTTCAGTTTTGCATTCTACAAGTAAACTTACTTCAATGAACACATAACATGGATATACTTCTAATTCATCAAATTTAAGCTGAGAAGCCAGAGTATTTTGAAATCAATGATAGATAACTAGCTACATAATCAACTTCAGAAATTCCAATTGTCAGGCAACATCTGCTTAGCTGACACCGTAAGCTTCAGAAACCCACAATTATCGCGGAACACCAAAAGGACAGTGCTCATTTCGATTCAGCTACTTCAATTCGCAATCAATCATTCAAAAACCACAAGAACGCCAAACATAATCAAGCTGAAAATGAAACCCCAAGGAATCAACATCAAACATCTGGATAACGTTGAATTGTGCCCTATCAAATCAACACGAGGAAGAGATCAGATGCATCGACCTCGCAGAGGAATAGAATGAGATTTACCTGCGCCAACTAGGATCATGACTTTAGAGGAGGAAACTCCCGCCTGTAGCGCCATGATTACTATTTCCTTTCGCCGACGGCTAAACAGATGTTGTAACGGCGATTGGCGCCTTCAATCTCGACAAGCTCCGGCTAGTCTCCGCCGCAGATGGTCGACTGGAAGAGGAAGAAAGGATGAACTGCGTCTTTGACAAAGTAACCATGTGACGGCAGTTAAGTGGCCGTTACTTTATTCTCTTCTCTAGAAGACAAAATTGAGCCGGAGCCAACGTTTCGACCCCAACGTTTCCTCTTCTTTGGGGGCAAAACTGGAAATTTATATTTTGTCCCAAAACTTAACCCATCTACTAAGTTAACATTGTTACGAATATATATACATACATTGATAGATATTCAATATTATGTGTATATATCATTTTCCTTATTCAGACTTTTCTTGTATTGATTTTAATTCATTTCCAAGTTTATGTAATCTCTTTATAAGGGTCCCTATGTGTGATAATAAGATCATCATCAAGTTCATTCTTCTATTACCTCTCTACTTTCATAACATGTTATCAGCACGCGTTAGTTCATTAACCATTATCCCTCCCTACGCACCATCTTCAAAAAAAAAAAAAATAGTTCTTTTTTCAGAATAATACTTGTCGTGGAGAAAGGATAGATGGATCGTTTCCAAATTAATCACGGCATTCAGTAAGGGATTGTTCAAACCATTGTTTAGCTTACTAAATTTATTTTTCCTTTTATATTTAGAAATTATATTCTTCATCGTTACCTTTTGATGTCTTCTTGTATTTTGTTTATCTATACATAGGCATCAATTTCCTAGTGAGGGGGGTGGACATCACACCGATCTGGATGTCCGAGATTGCTCCACGCAAATACATTATTGTTCATTCACATCCTTTCAATTGCTGCTCTGATCTCTCTCGGTTCATCTGCACTGATTCTTCATCTGGTTTTTTTTCGACCAGGTATCACTTTGTTACCCAAAAAATATTGTGCACTCCCTGAAGTGAGTGTTGTAGTTTGTGATTATAGTGATGACATTCTATCTAATTGCGGATGTGGGTATTACGATAAAAATGATAATATATTCCACTCCCTGAAGTGAGTGTTGATATGTATGAAATAACGAGGACATAGCGCACTCCCAGAAGTGAGTGTTGCAATTTATAATTATAATAGTTAGCAACATCATGATATCAATAAGAATATGATGCATCTTACAAATAAAGAATGTATGAAAAGAATGCAAAGTCCAAATTGATTTGGTAGAACGATACTTTTGAGAAGCGCGGTAACACTATAGTATTATGCAACGCGAAATTTTATAATTTTATGAAGCGCAAAGACATTAGGCAATATTTGGCCTATTGATAGAAAATAAAAATATTTGCATATATTACTCATTAATACCGAGATATTACGATTACAAAAGATGCATTCTTTATGAATGACGGATCTGAAAATCTGATATTACGATCCTGAATATCAATATTTCTGAATATTTACATTTATATTACTTTAAAATTCCGCATTACATTATTTACAGTTAACTTTTTATTTATTGCACTGCATTTTATTTATTATATACATTTATTCCTATATTAATTGCATTCATTATAAAATGATCATGAAGATTAAAAGTTATTCAAAAGCTCAAAAATTGATAATTTTAGGATCCGAAAGATCCTAGAATGCATGAAAAAGGGAATCATGAGCATTTGTTATACATAAAGAATCCTGAAAATTCTAAGAAGTCATGAATTATCATAAATAAAGGATTCTGAAGATCCTAATTAAGAAATCGTGAGTTATGAATAAAGAATCCTGAAGATAGTAGAATATTTAGAAGTATGAATAAATGATCATGAAGATCCTAACGATTTTGAATTATGAACAGAGATCCTAAAGATCCTGAATTATTTCGAATAAAGGATATGGAATGATGAAAATGGTATCTAAATATTCTAAGAGATTTTGAGATAAAAGAAAAAAAAAAAACATATCCTTACATATATTGAGCTACAAAAAAGGATAATGAAGATCCTAAAATATCTTGAGCTATAAATAAATGATCTCGAAGATCATGAATTACAAATATTTATATGAATTTATATTTTACGCTTACGCTTTATGCACTTTTTTTTACTGATATTTATATGTTTCATATATTTTATTCATTTATTATTATTATAAAGAATGTGATTACTCCGCAAACATCAGTATGATGAAGATGAATAAAATAATAACATGTGGATTGTGTTATAAGATATACAATGTATATCTTTTACAAGATTATAAAAAGAAAAAAAAATCAGGTAAACCAGAAGTTTACCGCTAATATTGGCGTGATTGATTATATATTCGGTAAACCAGAAGTTTACTGATTCATATAGAGGTAAACCCGAAGTTTTACCCATATAATACAATATTTGGCTTGACCGGTTACAGACTATTCCGGATCACTTACGATGCGCAAGAAATTATTTGGAATAACCTGAAGATTCTCCATAAATTATTATGATGCTTTCTCTCAAAGAAAATTCATTATGTGATCATCATCAACTAAGTTCGGGATAAAATCCCCTTATTTATGAAAACTATAAAATGTGAATATGAACCCGTTCACCTGCCATGTGGACCACGATATTATTTTAAAAGATGCATCTACAATATGGTCGCATGTGCATTGTATAATGAATTTACATGAGAAAAGTTTCAATATTATGAGTAAAGAATGAAGATGATGAATTGAAAGTTTATATTTATAAGAATTAGACAATTGGTGTCTATATTTTCAGTTTAGCATAAAAGTTACAAAGATCCTCAAATCAAATAGCTAAACTGCCAATAATGAGAGCAGATTGTGTACAAATGCATGTTATTATGTAAGCAACATTATAATTGTGCATCAAGCCAAATTTAAATCACAGTTCTCCCCATTACAACCAAGTTTTGGTCAATACACAAATATATCATGTATGAATTTTATGATGTGCGATATATTTTTGAATTGCTCAACCGCAACGCACAAAGATGGGTCTCGAATGTTGGGAAAAATATTTTTGATAAAAACAATTAATTGGTAACAATGAATGATATATATTTAAAGCAGGAGTTGCTAATTGTCATTGATGAACAACTTTTCCCAACATTATGGGGAGAAAAGAAGCAGCTGGCAGAAAAGAGATTGACTGAAAATTTGTTATTATCTCATTTAGATCCTCGCACAATGATAATATGAACCCGAAGTTCAAAGAGATAACTATTTTCAGATACTGCCTATTAAGTGACTTTATGATACCCAAAAAGTTGTAAGTCAAGTACTAGCTGCAAATGCTCCATTTTAAAATGTCTCGGCAGGACAAATTATAATGTCAAATAATTCACGCATGAAGCATGTAATACCGGTTCCGAATAAGTTTTTAAAAGAAGAATGGAGCATAGAAATAAAATAGATAAATATGATCTTATTATGGAGGTGATTTCCCAAAAAGGAACAAAGACATAACTAAATATGAAACTCCAGAAGTGATTCAGGTACCTGAAAGTAATTACAATAAAAAGATCTCAATGAGTTATGTATTTAATGTGAAAATGATGGAACCATAAATATCAAGTTGTCGACAACGATTTTGAATATTATTCACGAGTGAAATCATAAAACAAAACGAGGATCTTGAGCTCAGTATGTCAAAGAATCATTATAATTGTCCAAACTTTGAAAAGACGCAAGTATTAGCATGAATAATGCTGAAGGTGAAAGTCAGTGGATAAAAATAATTTTTGCATAAATAAATTGCGTTGTAAGATATATACGCACAGCATGTGGTACAAATGTTATATGCAGAATCCTGGCTATTATTATATAGATCATTTGGTGGAGCAATCACCTTCTGGTATATTACTACGTTGGTAGTACATAAAAAGTCTTAATTTGCGTCTCGTGATATGAATTACTTAGAGCCTATTTGGGTGGCTAATTTGATAACAAAATTAAAGTGAAAATCCCAGAAGGATTGAAAATGCTATCATGGAAAACTTTCCAATAATATTGGACAGTAAAGATATTTTACCATCTAAAAGTAATGCAGGCTTCTTATGGTATATTCTCCACAGTGTATATCTCATTTCGGCTAATATATATCAGATGATATTATGCGAATAAATTAAACTGATATTTGATAAGCTGAATTGATCACGTTATAGTCGAAAGATGCATCACATGAGGGGGAGAATTTGAATATATTGAAACTCCTGAAGAGTTTTTAAATACAATCAACTTATTGATGGTGTTAAATTCATAAAAATATACTGAAAGGAAAAAAGTTTGGCTCGACTTGAAGATCGAGTGCATAAGATATTGATTAATAATATGTTTGTCCTATAAAAAAAAATGTCTTAAAGATATTTGACATGGATAAACCACATCTATTGAGTTATAAGATTGTTAGATGTGGATAAATATAGTTTCCGTCCTCGTGAGATTTATGAAGAACCCAATGGTCCATAAGTACCTTATATAATGCTACATAAGCTATATTATATATTGCTAATTATATTGGATATGATATGTTATTGATTATAAGCAATATTTAGTTCTTCTAAAACACTAGAAAATTGGAATGAAATTAGGAAAATATTTATATATCTTGGATGGATGAATAACATGAGTTTATTATCAGAATGAATCAAGCCATAAATTAGTTGGCTACGCAAAATGCAATTTATATCATGAAATGTACCATTATTTTGTATATATATGAGGATAATGCAGGTTATATAGCTCCAATTGAAGAATGTTACATCAAAAGAGACATGGCGAAACACATTTCTTTCAAGTTACTCTTCACTCATGATCTTAAGAAAAAATGTGACGTTAGCATCCGACAAATTTGTGCCAGTGATTATTTAGCAGATATTTTCACGGAAGCTTTACCGATTGCGACATTTGGAATATTGGTGAACAAGATTTTATAACGCCGACTTAAATATTATGTGATGTCAACATCAGGGGGAGAATCTACACCGCTGCACTCTTTTTCCCTTAACCAAGGTTTTATCCCATTAGGTTTTCCTGGTAAGGTTTTTAACGAGGCAGCTTACAAAAGAGATCCATAATTGTGTACTATTTTTCCTTCATTAGATTTTTATCCCACTGGTTTTTTTTTCTAGTAAGGTTTTAACGAGGCACAATTCCATTATGAACATCCAAGAAGGAGTTTTATGAATATACATTGATGGATGTTCAATATTATGTGTATATATCATCTTCCTTATTTAGACTTTCTTTGTATTGATTTTACTTTCTCTTCAAGTTTATGTAATCCCTATATAAGGGCCCCTATGTATGATAATAAGATCATCATCAAGTTCCCTCTTCTATTACCTCTCTACTTTCATAACAAACATACCTAAAGGGCTAATTAATATTATCATATCCATTAGGGCTAAGACCAAAATCCGGCCAAACCGAAAACCCGATCAAAATCGAACCGATCCAGATCGAAAAAACTGAACTATTAATATACAGTTCGATAATTGGTCATTTTTTATATGTAAGGTTCGAATTTTCGGTTCGCTTTGGTCCTCACGCTTAAAAAACCATGAAAACCGAAACGACCGAAACATATTAATATATTATGGGAACGGCTATTTTCAAGTCAAGTTGATAATAACTCGAATTTTAAGCCGTCCGATGGAAAGTATCGAGATTTGTGCAAACTCTATTTCTTCTTACTTTTTGGCCCGATTTGAGCCTGGCAATTCTCTCTCCTCCATTTTCATCATTATTTAATGCTTCTATATTTCTTGTACGGTTTATTATCTTTCCTCTTTTGTCTCTTACTTTTTCTTTATTATTATTATATATGTATATACATATATATATTATATTATGATCATTGTTATATATTTTTTTGTTAAACTTCTTCAAGTCACACAACTTTAACAAAATGAAAAGAAAGACAAACAGAGCAAACCAAATGACTGCTAATTCTGCAACTAGAACGATTTGAATTTTATAATTCAACGTGTGAATAATTAATTTGTTTCATACGATTTGGACAATATTCTAAATACAACTCTTTTATTTATGTAGTTTAGATTGTATTTGCAGTGAGATAATTTTATGTATTTACTAATATGATTGAAAAAATTATTGAGTTATATTATATAACCAAACTGATCACCATATTGATCGAGGTGAATAAAATCATAGATCATATAAATTAATAGTTTTGATGGTTAGTTCATAGTTTTGATGGTTAGTTCATGTCAATATATATCATTTAATAACTATTTTTTGTTATTATGACTATTTTTTACCTATATTTTTATGTAGAGTGTCTAAACAATCGGCCAGAGATAAATCATATTTACTTGCCCAAATGAATTTTTATGAATCTTAAAGTCAAATTCGATAATTAAGTTGTGGTTTTTTTTACTAAAAACCTATTAGTATTAGTGAACGGTTGGGCATGGTGATCCCTAGAGGGCTGAAATGATTCAATTTGCCCTTAAGGGTTCACCCCGCCCAACTGTACACTATGTCTAATAGGTTTTTAGAAAAAAAAAAATCACAAAACTAGTAACACTTGTATCATATTGTATACGTATATAAAAAAATTTTTATTCTTTATCGTCAAAGATAAATAGTAGGATTGAAAAGTAGACATTTGATTTTCATCCACTACGGATAGCTATAGAAATAGGAATGAAAAAAATACGTGGTGCAATATATACATAACAATTAATATATAATTTTCATAATATATAATAATTATAATAATTAATAAAAGTAACAGAACATAAAAGCTTAATGAAAAGAAAAGTTGTACAAGGAAAGAGAGATACATTAATAATGATAAGAAAGTGAGAGGAGAGAGGGCTGAACGGGCGGGCTTCGACAAATTTTACAGCTTTTGCACAGATCTCTTTGCTTTTCATCCAACGACTTAAAATTCGAGTTACTTTCAACTCGACTTGAAAATAGCCCTTCCCATATATTATATTGTTTATTAATTATTAATCACTTATTAATTAATATATAATAATTAATTAGAGTACTAATATTATGGAGGTTACGAAGAGTCATTCTTTTCCGTGTCATCAAGTTAATGTCATTTACTCTCTTGTCTCTCCACACTTCTCTAGACTTAGACCGTGATCTTCTAATTTTTATGGATCTTTCTATCATGCTTTAAGAGTATCATGTTTTTTATTATTATTATTTTTTTTTTGTATTTTTCTATTGCCCTAAAGGTGAACCCTAGATGGAAATTGATATTATTAATATTATGATGCAAATATTAGACGTGGTTAAAAAAATTCATATTTTTTTCTTCATATTTTTAAAGTTTTACATATGTTACAATTAAGTTCACCCAGTAATAAAAAAAAGGGTTAATAACTAAAAAATTGTCCAAGGTTTACCCTATGTTAAAATTAGGTGTCTGAAGATTGAAATGTTAAAATGAACTGTCCCAAGTTTCATTTTTGTTGAAATTTGGTGTCTTTCTGCGTCTTTTCATCTCCATTCAATCATTTTCATCAACCCACCAACCCAATCATAATCCATCACTCTTTACTTTTCACAAAATCGTCAAATTTCACCTAAAAATTGAATATTAAAAAAAAAGTTTATAGAAGAGTTGTGTGGAGCCATTTTCCAAGGACAATAGAGCGAGATTTACTTGTCCGGATGTGACCAACTTTTTAGGTGACGGTCCCGGAAAGATGACGAGAATGGAATGTGTATGAGAGTTCGAATTTGACAAACGGTTTCGTCGGAATTGACTTCTCTAAAGTAATCACACCGAGACACCAAATTTCAACAAAAATGAAACTTGAGACACTTCATTTTAACATTTCAAACTTCAGACACCTAATTTTAACATAGGGTAAACCTTGGACAATTTTTTAGTTATTAACCCTAAAAAAAACCAAAAGCATGGTTCTTTTGGAGCATTATAGAAAAATTCAATTTCTATATACAACAAGAATAGGCCTTAATTGCTCAAGTACGTACATGGGGTATGATCCTCTTCCATACTGCAAATAACATTTAAAGTATGAAATACTCTGGTTCCACTAGCTCGGGTGATCTCCCTTTGGGCTGGCGATGGTGAGGGTATGGTGCGAATAGCACTAATACCATAATCATACCATATTTTTTTTTTCACTCATACCATAACCATAACCATAACCACTGCGGTTATGATTCTTCATACCATAACCATAACCATGGTTTTTAACCACGATTAAACCATTTAACCACAATCATTCAAACTAATACAACATCATTGTTTCATACAAGAAAAGTAAACATACATTCATTGTTTCATACAAGAAATTCAAATTAAACATAACTTCATTGTTCACTTAATTAAAAAAACACATATTCAATTGTCTATCACTTGTGATCATCGATCCTCATTCGTCATCACTTCCAATCGTGGTTACCTAATAATAAGAAATATAGACAAAAAAATGGTGGGTGGGAAAGGAAACGGAATAAGAATTATAATATTTGACTAATAATTAAAGTATAATAATAATGTATATATATATATAATAATATAAGTATTAGTAATATATGTATTAATATTATATATATAGAGGTGATGGTTATAACCGCGGTTATGGACTGAATACCATAACCATAACCATAACCATTGCGGTTACAAGATTCATCACCATAACCGTCCCTCACCATAATGGTGCGGTTAACCATTGCGGTAAATGGTGCGAATAACCATGGTTATTTGATTTTCACCACACCATTGCCGGCCCTAATCTCACTTCATTTGTACCTAGAAAAAAAAGATGAATATTGTCTGGGTAAAGTTAGAGATGATCTATCTTGCTATATATATTTTGTGTCTTATATCTCGGTTTATGGTTTAATTGGAGCTATGTTTCTTGTTTTGCAGAGCGTCCTGAACAACATGTACAAGAACGCTGTCCAAATTTAATTATGTAAAAGATTATTTTCGGATTTTCGGTTTAAACCAAAAATCCAGACCGAAAAACCGTATTAATTTTGGATGGTTTATTTTTAGCTAAATGGTTTTTTTTGTTGGATTTTTTTTAACAAAAAATCCAAATCGAATATACTAGTCTCCAATCGTATGATGTGAAAATCCGGACCGGCCGGTCCGATTTAACCTTTAATCTCCAGTCAATTGACTCGCTTTTGTGCGTAACTTTATTTTTTAAGTTATATTTGGTGCCATATGTTTGGGAGGTTGTATGTTTTTTTGTGTTTCCGTTAGTCAACAATTAGTTTGACAGTTAAATAATTTTATTTTGTTCAATTTAGTCCTCAAATTTATATTCCTAAAAATTAATATTTAAATTTAGTCCATATAGCTTACACCAGTCACCGCTCAAGGCCGCCGACCACCACCCACCAGCACATAGGCCGCCGACCACCAAGAATTGGAGCAGGCGGCCACGAAACGGACCGTCCACCACCAATTGGGGCCGACCACCACCCCAATTGGTGGTGGCCACTCCAATCAGGGCCGGCCACCACCAGTTGGTGTAGGGTACAGCCCTAATCGGGGCCGACCGCCACCAATTGGGGTCGTTGGCCCCGATTTGGGCCATAGAGGGCTCAGTCTGAGTCCTTTGTGGCCCAAATAGGGGCGGGCGACCCCAATTGGTGGTGGCCGGCCCCGATAATTAGGACTGTAGCCACCACCAGTTAGTGGTGGCCGACCCCGATTAGGGCTGTAGCCACCACCAACTGGTGGTGGCCGGCCCCGATTAAGGCTGTAGCCACCACCAATTGGTGGTGTCCGGTCCGTTTCGTGGCCGCCAGCTCCGATTCGTGGTGGTCGGCGGCGTAGGTGGTGGTGGGTGGTGGCGGGCGGGCTTGGGCGTTAACTGGTGTAAACTATAGGGACTAAATTGTAAATATTAATTTTTAGGAATATAAATTTGAGGACTAAATTGAACAAAATTAAAGTATTTAACGGTCAAATTAATTGTTGACTAACAGAATTACAAAAAACATACAACCTTCCAAACATATGACACTAAAAGTCTACAAATAAAAATTATGGCATCAAAAGCCAACAACGGAAAGACCCTTTAACCCCCCCCCCCCCCCCCCCCCCCCCCGCGAACTGTATGAACACCTACACTAAAATAAGCATTTTTTCACGTTCCCCTGAACCAGTGGCGGAGTATTCCGAGTTTTTACCCCTTGGGATGTTGCCGACCTTGGTATTTTCGAGTTTCGGGCAGACCCTTTGGGTTGCGCGCCTTGGGCTTCGGAATGTCTGGTGTCAAAGTTTCAGATATAACTGAGTATGACTCGATTGCGATACTAAGTCTAATTTGCGATAGTTTAAGCGTATTTCCAACCGACACCAACGACCACTCAGACGCGCGTGATTCATCAGGCACATTTCACGTTCACCCCACTCGAACACATCTAATCATATAAACCGAAAGAAGAAGAGCCGCCACATGACATAAGACGACAAAAAAGAAAAACATAAGCTCTTCGTGTACATCTTTCTCGACCGTGGGAAACACGGTCGATTTGTCTCCGGTCACCACGTTATGCGCGTGTAAGTGGACCCCCTCACGCTCCAGAACGCGCGTGAGCGACTTATTCCCCCACCCCCACCACCAGAGTCTTTACTTGGATTCTCATGCAGAACAAAAGCGGCGACCAAAAGCTAATTTCTACAATTCAAACCAAAACCAAACACCATTTCATTTCAAACCTCAAATAATCCAACATTCTCCGACCATTTCATTTCTTCAAGAAACAGTAACCCAAATAATGTCTGCCAAGAAATCTGTTAAAGTCCACCCTTTGTCACCGAACGGCCACCTAGCGCTCCTCCCGGCGGCGATCCTCACCCTCGCCGCCACCCTTTCGCCGGAAGACAAGGAAGTGCTATCTTACCTTATTTCCTTCTCCGGCAGCTTCTCCGGCGGCCACCAGAAACCTTACTCGACGGAAGACGCGGTGGTTGATCATTCTCCGAGGTTCGACTGCAGCTGCTTCAAGTGCTACACGCGCTTCTGGTCGCGGTGGGACGCGTCGCCCAACCGGGAGTTGATTCATAAGATCATCGAGGCGTACGAGGAAGGGGTGTTCAAGAGAAAGAACAGCAGCTACAAAGTTAAGAAAAGGAGGAAGAACAATAAAGTTTGCGATGAGGAGTCTAATGATGCTGCAAAAGTGGGCGGTGGGGAAGGGGACGGCGGCGATGGTGGTGGTGAGACGGCGGGTGGTTCCGGCGACGGTGAGGTGGCCGGGTTGGAGAAAGGATCGGTTAGGAAGATTGTGAGCTTCATTGGGGAGAGAATCTGGAGCGTCTGGAACAAGGTCTAGATGATCAACCATATTTTAATTTATTTATTTATCCTTGTTCAAATTTTAGTTTTTTTATGAGTTAATTAATTAGGTAAATATTTTCCTTCGTTTTCGTACTCCTTTTCTGTGTATAATGTGCAATATGGGATGTTTTTTTAAGGAGTTTAATTGAAGAAAGTATCTATTTATATCTAATATAATCTATAATAATTTCACAAATAATAATAATAAAATATGTAGGTTACATGGCAAAATTGAGTAATTATATTGATCCATATCAACTTTCAATAATCCTAGATGAAGTGTCATTTACACGTAGATAAATGTAAGTAGTTAAAATTCTACAAGCATTCTCATCGCACTGGAGGCCGTTTTATTTTGTTGTCCGTTTTTTTTTTTACAAATAATAAAAAATAAAAATGATATCTATAAATACTACATAGATTATTATATTTAATTATTTTTTATATTAAGTTTGATTTTGAATAGAGTTAATATATGCATTTTTCTAACATTGGATATAATAGTAACATATTAACTTCAAATTTAGTTCTTTTAATCATATTTCATTTCACACCACCAATATTTGTACAACATTTTTTCTCTTACACACTATTTCATGCATATAATTTTATATAATATTCATAAGACCATTAAATTATATTTTATGGGAAATAATTATGCGTGGGAATTTTTATTATAAAATATAATATAAAATTAGATTTTTTAAGTTATCCAAAAATACAAAATTATTGATAATATTATATTATAGAATATGCTGCAAAAATACAAAATTATTGATAATATTATATTATAGAATATGCTGCAAAAATACAAAATATATCGATAATATATTATTGTATACATATGATAAATATACTTTTAGTTAAGAAAATATGTAAATTAATAGTTATATAAGTATCAATTACTTTTAAAATTGACATTGTCCACTAAAAAATAAATTATATTAGAAATGGTGTTTTTATTATAAAAAAAATAACTGCTAACTAAATTTAACGAATGATAATAACAATTAATGTTTGTATAATAATAAATTAGGTTGAAGAGTATTAACTAAGATTATACTATAACCATATAGAAATTTAAAAATGCATATATTTTTTTAAAGATACATATTGATTAATATTATTCATTATATAATAAATACATGCTTAACATGGCATTTACATAGTTTTTATTTTCTTATTTTATAATTATTAATAAATAACATTTTAAATTTTATAATGAGTTAAATTTTCATATCACGAAATTTATTAAAAAAAAATACACTATTCTCAAAGTGCGGGTATATAAGCTCCATGAACCCTATTTAAATATATTCATCATTTTTTTTTATCATTTGCATTGATTTGCAATATATATAGTACCCAGGGCTGGCCTAAGGGTAAAGCCACTAAAGCAAGGGCTTTAGGCCCCGAGTTTTAAGAGGCCTCATATGCGGTAGTAATCTTTTATATTTTTTTTATTTTGGATTGAATGTAATTAAGTTTATAATCACAAAAAATAGCACAATTGAAAGCTCAAAAAAATAATTTTTTAATAAAAAAATTTATGTTTAATTATCAGTTTAATATTTGGACAAAAAAAAAAATTTATATAAGGGCCCTAAATTAAAATGTGGCTTTAGGCCTCAACTTCTCTTAGGCCGGCCCTGATAGTACCTGAGATTATATATTTATATAATTCATCACGTGCAAAGCACGGGTCACCTATTTAGTATATATATATTTGGTAATGAAGAAATTCGCATATTGATATTCCGATGAATGATCATAACAATTCTTTACCAAACAAAGACCATAAGAATAAATTTAAAAAAAAGTTAGCTATCTTATTAGAAATATGAAAATTTAGGTTATAGTATTATTGATTCTTAAATTCATTTTTAAAATTAATATATTAATGAACATATTTATTATAATAAATTTAAAAATAATACATTTTTTTTTGCAAAAAATTAAATTATAAAATATTAATTATTTAGCGTAACATCCTTATTAATTCTAGTCCGTTTTAAAATTTAAATTTATTAATTTCACGACATGCTATTATTTAATTAATTTAATCAAATAATTTTAAGCATAATAAAAAAAAATCATTATTAGATTAGATAGATATAAGCTTGCATCATTGTGTGCTAGACACGTCGAAGGATGGGGTGAGCTCACCACATTCCCTTTAGCAACTACTATAATATTATTAGCTAAAAATATTGATGATCATATGACTAATCAATAAATAAATATCATCTTTATCCGATTGTTACGTGGTTGGGTCAATAAGAAGAAATCAAACCAACCCGTCAAAGTTTTTTGTGTTGTTTTTTTTTTTTTTAAGAAACCATAATCCATAATAGGTGAATGTTTGACTTCGTCATATAGCTCATAGAATTTGACCAAGACGGGAGTCATAATTAAAGCCCCGGTCATACCTTATCCACTCTTAGTAATGGGAATTGTGTTTCTATAGGCAAACTGAGTTAGAATCCACATTGACTGGATCAACCGGTAAAGTGAGTTGCGTTTTTGTGGGTGACTCGATGTTGAAACCCACCGGAGACGCCGCATTGGGAGGGCTTTAACATTAACGCTCCCAGTCCGAAATTGCGAATATATATATATATATATATATATATATATATATAAACTGAGTTAGAATCCGATTGAAACTACGTTTTTAGAAAATAGTTTTAATATTTATATTTTTTATTTAAAAAATGCAAAAACAATTTTCAGTATCTATATTCTGCTTTAACCTTAACGTTCCCGGTCCGAAATTGCGAATATATATAAAAAAAAAAAAAAAAAAAAGAGTTAGAATCTGATTGAAACTACACTTTTTAGAAAATGGTTTTAATATTTATATTTTTTATTTAAAATATGCAAAAACAATTTTCAGTATCTATATTCTATTCGCTTCTATTTTTCTAAAATTGCTGGAAATAAGAAAAGATAAAAATAACGATTTTATAAAGGGTTGAAGGTAATTTTGGTGCCTCATGTTTGACCAGTGTAGGCTTTTGGTGTCATAACTCATATGTTTACTTTTGTAGGCTTTTGTCATACATTTGAGAGGTTGTATGTTTTTCGTGCTTCCGTTAGTCAACAGTTAGTTGGACCATTAAATACTTTTATTTTGTTCAATTTAGTCCTCAAATTTATATTTTTAAAATTTAATATCCTCAAATCATCCCTAATCGGGGTTGTAGCCACCACCAATTGGTGGTGGTCGACCCCGATTAAGGTGGCCACCACCAATTGGTGGTGGCTACAGCCCTAATCGGGCTGGCCACCACCACTTGGGACCGGAAACCACCCCAATTGGTGGTGGTCGACCCCAATTGGTGGTGGCCGGCCCCGATTAGGTTGTAGCAACCACCAACTGGTGGTGGCCGGCCCTGATTGGGTCGGCCACCACCAATTGGGGTGATTTCCGACTCTAATGGTGGTGGCCGGCACTTTTCGTGGTGATTGGCGGTTTTGGAGGTGGTGGGCGGTAGCCGGCGGTCTTAAACGGTGACTTTGAGCAAATAATAGGGACTAAATTGTAAATATTAAATTTTAGAAATTTAAATTTGAGGACTAAATTGAACAAAATAAAAGTATTTAACGGTCAAACTAACTGTTGACTAACGGAAGCACAGAAAACATACAACCTCTCAAACATATGACACCAAAAGCCTACAGAATTAACGACATGCCAATACTTTTTGGAAATTATGTTGTAGCTCAAGAAACCCGTTTTATGCAGAAATCAAGCTTATGCAACTGGTTATTGTAGCTAAAGAAACCCGATTTATGCAGAAATATGCAAATGCAAGTTTGAACAAATCACCTGAGAGTGTCCAACATAATGCAGATTTTTCCCGGTTTGCCCTGTGACATAAGAAAATATAGCCGGAAGCTCGTACGAAACTAGCTCGTCTTACGTCTAGTCCCAATCGCCTATAGTCATATAATAACAAAAAATTCGATACAAGAGCATTAACTGCGTCGTCGGGACTAAGGGAGACGTGCCCTTGACTGTACTAGGTGCCTGAGTATTAGCGATCCATACATCGAACCCGTTATCTGCTAGAAGGAATGCTAGAGATTTTTCCGGTACCCGTGTCATACCAATTGGAGCTGCAGGTCCCGATTGGGGCACAGAGGCTCAGATTAAATACTTTTTGGACTAATATGATCTATCCGAAAATAAGCTAAATTATCACATAATTATTAAATCTTATTACTGATTTGAATTCTTTATATAAGTGGCATTTAACCAATAACCATTTTTATTGTTGTTTTGGATAACTTTAACATATCATCTCGTCATTTGTATTTTGTACATGGAAAAAAGTAATGTACGTCCTAATGGATAAACCCGAAATCCTAAACCCCTAAACCCGAAATTCATTGAAGACGAGTTTAAAGCATACTTCACAAATAATTAAGCCCAATATTTTCATTTTTTTTATTTATGACAGGGAAGCCCACTTGGGTCCAAACTATGCAATTTGATAAGGAAAATGATAGAACGTCTGATTATTCATTCTGTCATGTTTCGATTTGTTTCTTTTAATTAAATAGACACAAAGTTGTTCATTATTACATCTCATGCCATTCTGTCTTCATTCGGAATTTCACGGAATGTAAAATCGGAACGCCTATCAATACTGATTTGATAAATATAAAGTCACATAGTATTACTACGCTTATGATATTTTTCCATCCTCATCATATATCGGTAAAAAAACATTAAAGTTAGGGTTAATAACCAAATTGCTACCTGAACTTTGGCCCTCTTACAAATCGCTACCTCAACTTTCAATTTTGAAAATTAGCTACCTCAATTTTGAAATTCAGATCAAATCGCTACCTCAGTCAATTTTTTGTCAATTTAGACAGAATTGAACAACATGTGTTTTTTTCAAATATTTTTCTCCCAAAAATGTCATTGTCTCTCTTCCTTGCCTCCTTGCGTGAACATACTTCACCATATTCTCTCCGTTATCATCATTACTTTATTATTTTATTATATGTTGTATGTATATCTTCAATTCCAAAAGTTCAGACAAACTTCTACATTACTAATTAACAATTCCTCCATCAAAACAAGCTGCATAATCTAAAAGTTGTTTTGCTGTTGTTTTGCTGTTGTTTTGATGCAGTAATGGTGTTGTTTCGTTGTTTTTTTTTTCCGCTTTTGCTTATGCAATTTTTAGTTCGGTTTTAATTATATTACGTTTAGGTTATGTGTTATTTTGTCGTGTTATCTTGCTGCAGTAAATATGTTGTATCATTACTATTTTTTTTTTTAACTTTTTGCTACTGCAATTTTCACTATTACGACGTTTACTTTTTGTTATTTTGTTGTTGAATCATAGCGAATATTTTTTTGTTATTCTGTTGTTCAATTGCTTCCAACGAAAGGGGTCTGGGTATTTGTGGATCAAAGTCATAAAAAAGTAATACGTCCTTAAAATATAATACAAATTAAGTTAAATTCACTCCACCTACTAGCATTTTCAGCATTTGTACAAAAAGATAAAAGATAAGATAATAATAAGAGATAAAAGAGTAGTTGAAACACTTGAAAGAGACAACTTTAAATATGTATCTATGTCTGGTATATTTGGAATTAACATCAAAACAATTTGAATTCCGTTATATTTTCTTTAGGATATATATGACATTTGCAAATTCCATACATAATTTTCAGGTGAACAGAGCAAGTAGAGCAGCGAAGTTAACCTTTTTTTTATGGTGGAATTATTAATTAGTAATATAGAAGTTTGTCTGAAGTCTTGAAATTGAAGATATATATACGACATAGAAGAAAATAATAAAGCAAAGATGATAATGGAGAGAAGATGGTGAAGTATATGTTCACGCAATGAGGCAAGAAATAAAGACGAGCATTTTTGGAAGAAAAATATTTGAAAAAAACACATGTGGTTCAATTCTGTCTAAATTGACAAAAAATCGACTGAGGTAGCGATTTGATCTGAATTTCAAAGTTGAGGTAGCTAATTTTCAAAATCAAAAGTTGAGGTAGCGATTTGTAAAATGGCCAAAGTTCAGGTTGCAATTTGGTTACTACATTTATAGTAGCTAATGTTCAAACTTTAAAAGAAAAAAAATAAGTGACTAAAAAGACAAATATAATCTTGTACCAATTAAGTATTTCTATATATATTGTGTTTTTGAGGTGTTCCGAAGATAATTAATGTGATAACCAATTTACCACCCTTGTTCGAGTTGTGGTCCCAGGTACATACACCAAGACAAATACAAGGAAGGAGAAAGAGAGCACTCAAGACAAATTCATATAAAACAAAGGCACTCAAGTATGTATGTAAAGAGAGCACTCTCCAAAGTCTACCTCTAGCTTTAATAAGAGGTTCTATTTTGAGTGGGAGACATAATGATTACTCCTTGAAACCTTCTTCTCTATCTTCTTTGCATGTCATCCAAGTTTGAGAAGTCTTCATGAGTTTTTGTCAAGATTCCCTCCTGATAGAAAATGTCCTTTTAGACTAACTTTCTTTTTATGCATGACATCCACGTATTTATTCATGCATCCATCCATCTAAAATAATTTCTACTATTCATAAATAATAAAGTTTACTAATTAATTTTAAGTTTACAATAATAAGTGCATAATTACTTACATTTAAACGGATTATTATACGTAGACATTTATGCAAAAGGATCTTGAGAATCCTGCATAGTGTCATCTGTTTTTTGGCTGCTATTAGCCTCTACATCATTTTCACCTTCAGATTCGTAAAGAATCTCTTTAATTCGTCTCTTCAATTCGAGCTTGGTCTCAGATGAAGATTCCAATAGTTCTTTTAGAACTTCAGAAAGATCTTTCTTCAAAGGTTCCACGAATGAAGGGGGAGGTGGAGGTGGATCAAATGAAACTAAGCTCTTTTGAGTAAAGGCAGAGTCTTCTTTGAAAAAATCGAATTTGTCCCACCATTTAATCGAGACCCTTCTTCCTAAATAAGGAATATCGGCAGCTAATTTTTCAAATCGATTAATAGGCATTTTAGCCATAACAATTTCCCATTTCAAAATCCATGGGACCTTGTAGAGAGCTGTAAAAATAAGCTCATGATATTTTAGAGATGAATTTACCTCTTTGAATTGTTCATAAACTTTCCTGATTTTATCTGGGAAGATAATTGGATTTGCTCCCCATGTATAAAACCATTTTATAAACCACTGAGTAATTTTAGTGGTGTCAAAATCTCGAAATTGAAGAAAACATGTGTACTTCTTCTGACGATTTTCGTAGTAGAAAGCACCTTCCCATGCTTTGATATAATCAAAGTAATTGAACACGTGTTTTGTTTTTGGTATTTCGTGATAACGAAATAGATCACCATTCCATTGATCTGGTGTTAAAACCCTTTTGATGAAGGCTTTAGAATAAGCCCACTACTGGCTGTTACCTCTAGTGACAGAGTCAAAGTCTACAGATTGAGTAACATGCAGAATGGTTAAATAAAAATTGGTTTCTTTTGGATAAAATAATGGATCTCCAAATTCTTTGAGATAAAAGGAGGATATTTCCTCTGGAGTTAGATGAGCATATTTTTGCTCGACTGGGGCTACCCACATAGTAGCATAGGGGATAAATGGATAGACAAACTCATTAGCTTGCTCTGATTTATTTGCCGCTGCATAAGCATCTCCTCTAAGCTGCATTTCAGTAGGGATAGCCTTTAAGGCCTCAGCTTTTAGCTGATCTTTTGTTTTTGCGATGGCTGCCTTATAAGGCGTGGAAGGAGATGCAATTATGGCTTTATCCTTCGCTCTTTTCTTATTCATTTTCCTGCTAAAAATTCACGAGTTAGAAAATCAGGTAATGAATTATCCGATTCTTTAATAAACTCAATATCAAAATCAAATACGGATAAAATTCCTTACCATCTAGCAAAAATTTGTTTAGACGCGATGTTTTTAACATCTTTTTCTAATATATTTTTTGCAGTTTTGCAATCAACTCTAATTAGAAATTTTTGATTGAGTAAATCGCTTTCAAATTTCTGTACACAAAGAACAATTGAAAGAATTTCTTTCTTAACGGTTGCATAATTTTTTCGTGGTCCTTGCCACACTCCAGAAGTAAATCTAATTAGAGTCTCTTTATTTCCAATCCTTTGTTTAAGGATTCCACCATAACCTAATTCTGATGCATCAGTTTCAACAATTTTAAATGCATCAGGGTGAGCTATAGCAAGACAAGGAATTTTCTTAATTTTTGCTTTAATTTTTTAAACAGCCTTAGTGTGAATTTCAGACCATTCATGAGGATTTTTCTTCAACCTTTCAAATAAAGGCTTTTCATCTATTGCTAGATTTTTAATAAAAATCTGAAATATAATTAAGACTTCCTAAGAATCTCTATAATTGAGTCTTATCCTTTATTTCACTGGAAATTTTCCACCAAAACTAATTGACCGATCGATAGGGAATATTTTCCCTTCTTTGATGATATGACCAAGAAACCTTATTTTTGTTTGAAACAATTTAATTTTCTTAGCTGATACCACCAGTCCTACTCTGCATTTATAAATGTATTTATATGTTTAAAATGTTGATCAATATTTTTTGAGAAAATTAATACATCGTCTATATAAACGATACAAAATGACATATATGGACTAAATATATCATTCATTATATTTTGAAATTCAGAAGGGGCATTTTTTAACCCAAACGGCATTACATTCCATTCGTAATGTCCAAATGGAACAGTAAAAAACCGTTTTATATCTGTCTTTCTCGGCAATTTGAATTTGCCAGAATCAAGATTTCATGTCAAATTTTGACATAACTTTAGCTGTGTAAAGTCGATTTAATAAATCTTTTTTATTAGGGATTGGATATCTAATCCATCTTAAAGCTTTATTTAAGGGCTTATAATTGATAACAAGCCATGGAACACCTCGTTCTAATTCAGCAGCATTCTCAACATAAAATGATGCTGGACAACTCCATGGACTATATGATTTTCTAATCAATCCTTTAGCTAAAAGCTCATCAATTTCTTTTTTACAAATTTCTAAATGGCGAGGACCCATAGCAATAGGTCTAGCTTTTGTTGGAATTTGTCTTTCGTCAAAGTTTGGTTCATATGGTAAATTTACCACATGCTTCTTTCGTTCCCAAAAGGCATTGGGAATATCAGAACAAACTGAATTTTCGATGTATTTTTGTAAATTAGAAATTTTTTCTATCATATAGGATGTTTGAATTTTTTCAGCTATCTTTTTATAGCTTATTTCTTGAGTTAAGGAGCTTAGAAAATTTTCTTTTCTCTTAATTTTCTTTTGTATCAAATCAATCTCGTGATAACGAGGTTCTGTAACAAATTTAAAAGTTATATCTTGTTGATTAACAGTACTTGTAATTCCTTCTTCAGTAATGCTTTTAATATGATAAAGCATGTGAAGAAATGGATTTCCAAGAATAACTTCATGGGATAAATTTTTAACCATTATAAATGGCATTTCTAAACAAATTTCTTTATTGCAGACTGCAGTATTTTGTAGCTTGTATTTTACAAGCATTTTACTACCATCTGCAGTATTTAGAATTTCAGTTGTTTTCGAGAAATATCTCGACGGAACAAGTCCTTCATTGATACAATTTAGGTCTGCTCCAGAGTCAACCATTGCAATCACGGAGAAAGAATACTCTCTATGAAAAATAATGTTGACTTTGATATGCCATTTATGAGTAATAACTCTATCAAGCATATTGACGAATGTTAAGGAGTTCATAGCTTCTAAAGATTTTTCTCCTTCTTCACAGTCAGTTGCTTCATCTGTTTTAGATTCTAAAATGAGAACCCTGGATTTTAAATCACTTAATTCTTTTTTGAGAATTTTTACTTCATGCATTAAATTATTAATATAAGAAGAATCACTAATATCTTCTTCTATGGGGGACTTAGCTCTCCTTAGAATTTCCTTGAGACTATAAGCCTCAGGTTCTTTTAATTTTAACTGCTTCTCAGGTTTTTTTACTAAACTGCTCAATATAATTTTGTAGCTTTTCTCTCCTTTCTTTCGGATCAGAAATTTGATCTATCATATCTAGTATAAAGTTTTGCTCATGGGTAAGAACAAATAATCCATTTTTCTTTGCAAAGTGATTTGTAATAATTACAATTTCCACTGCAATCAGAATCATTTGACTCATCCTCAAATTCAGATTCATAGGTCTGATCCGATTCATTTGCAGCGTAAAAATTATTTTTATCTGTAATAACAGACACTTCTAAATCTTGTCCTTCCTTATTGATGAATAGTTTTTCTAAAGTTTTCTTTAGTCCTTCATCAATATCTAGACTATTAATTTTCTTTTTCAATTTACACTTATTAGCATAATGGCCAGGTTTCTGACATTTCCAACATAGTGGAACTGTTTTTTGCTTAGGGTTTTCGGGTCTTTCTTTCTTCTTTCGTTTAAGAATATATTTTTTCCTAGGATATTTACTAAAGTTTTCATAAACTTTATTAGTCTTTTTCTTGTAAGATTTGTTTTTCTTAATAGAATTACCAATGGAGGGTAATCCCATTTGTTCACAAAAATCACCAATAATTCTTTTTCCAATAAGTTTCTCCTTTTGGAGTTGGCGATGTAATTTTATTCCATTGCATAAATTTATGCCCTCAGCGACGATCTCAGAAGACAAGTCGCCGTAAGTGTATATGGAATAAGGAATAATTCCATTATGTTTTTGCTTAATCCTATGACGGCATTTTCAGCAAAAAAAAAAAAAAAAAAAAATGAGGAAGTCCAGATAAAAAAATTTCTTTCCAGAATTCATTTTGGCTATCTTCTATAGTAAAAACTTTAGAAAGAAAAACATATTTATACCATTTAAACTGAGATAAGTTTTGACATTTTAAATTCATCAATTGTTCTTGAGATTTATCAAGTTGTAAAGATGTAGTCCCTATAAAATGTTTTGCTATTGTATATAATAGCGTGTTGACACAATCGGTAATCTGGGTAGGTTGTCCGTTTTGTGTTTCAATTTTTATGGCTCGCAGAATATGCAATTTAGCCTCTTCAGGTAGGTGAAAATCCCACCAACCTTTCAATTGACCAGTGAAGCCTTGAATTAAGGCTCTAGAAATACTCTCATCAGAAGCACCATTTGTTCTACAAGCAGTCGCATACATGGTCATGTAATTTAACACTGTTTGTATTTGGTACTCTGTCATACCATCAATATTCCATTCGGCAATTGAATTTCCATCAAACTGAACATCATTGAACTCGTTACGCAGCTTACGCTGTTCAAGTTGGAGGTCAATGGAAGTTGGCCTATGATAATAAGGTTTTGCCGGAATATTGTAAACCAGTTTCTTCTTATAAGAAGTTAACTTATTAACTTGAAATTGATCTTCAGGTTGTTCGGATAAGAACACTTTTTCAAGCTGATCAATTTTTTCTTCTTCAGAATTAGAAGTTTCGGAATATTTGTCAGACTCGTTTTGCCCCAAAGGAGCACAATCCTTTTCTTTTATTCCAAGATTACTTAATCTTTTCATAAGTTCTTCTATCATCTCAGTATTTTGAAATTTAAAATGAAGTTTCTCGGAAGGCATGGGTTTAAACAAAACCATTTTATCTATTTGAAATGTTTTTGAATCAAGAACTTCTTTTCATTTAGTATGTACTAATTCTGATTTGAGAATTTCTTGAGAGACATTTTTCTCAATTGGATTTAGTTGATTTCCCATTGTTTTGAGAGCCAAGTTTGTAAAATTGTTTTGTTCAACAACAGCTTCTACTTTGTCAGAGCATCCACAGTGGTATTACGTAAATAATACGTAAACGTGGGTCCTACATGTTTATTTAAGTAAAACAACAAAAACTATCTACAGTGGTTTTACATAGCATTCCTTAAAGATGGGACCCACACGTAAATTTATGTTTTTACGTAAGCATTCCTTAAATTTAAGTAATGCACTACGTATTACGTAACCAATTTTTTATTATAAATTAATTCATTTTATAATTAATGCTAATATCTTATTGGTAGTTGTTGGAAAATTTAATAATAAAATATATTTAAGGAATATGTTTAAGTAATACGATTGCAGAGAAAATATTTTTTACGTGTTTCTTAAATTTACGTATTACTTAAAGTGTACATAAATGTCTACGTGGCAACTTTAAAGAATACAATTTAGGTAAAACCATTGTGGATGCTCTCACTTTTCCTATAAGGAGTTGCTAAAACCTCATCATCATTTATCTTTAAAATTAAATTTACTTCAGGCGGGTGGATACTTTTAGTAACTTTTCCATTCTTAGCAATAAAATCTCTATAAGAGCTTTCAAGAGGGAGAATAAAATTTTGATCTTCAAAATCATGATATTCTTTTTTCTCTGATATATAAAGAATTTGCATAAATTCAAAAAATTCGACAAACTCATCACTCCTTTTAAGGAATTTATTATATAAAGAAAAATATTTTCTCTGGTTTTTAATTCTTTTTAAGGAAAACCATTTTCTATGATATGAATATTTTGGGAATAAAATAATTCCTTAACAAGACCTTTTAAAGGACATGATTCAATTTCTTCATCAATGGTAATAGTAAATATGCACATATCCGAAAGTGTTGGAGATTTAACTCTAGCCTCCGATGGTGGTATATTAACTACATATTCAGGTTGATTAACACCGTCAGAAGTAAACCTAGTTCCTGCAATATTATCTTTTTCAGGATTGGACATAGGTGCAGACGATAAAGACAATCTTCCTTGGGTGAAATTATTGTGGTATGAATTAAGACTATCTTGACCTAGGTTTAGGCGAGCTATTCCTCTTTAGAAAGATAATTTCTGAAACACTTGCAACGAATTTTCATTAATTGACCTTATTTTCTTGTTGCGTTGATTGTTAAAGTTGTGATTCTGCTATTTATGGGACAACAATCTGACTTTGATACAATGGAACTTGGATTGTTTAATATAAGTTGTAAAAAACACCATTTTAGAGGTCAGATTGATGTTTTTGGGATAAATTTTACAGTATAAGTGAGACTGATACCAATTTTGAACACATCAGTTGATATATCAAGGGCTCAGTCTTGATCAAATATTGCATTGTGTATGCTTGTAGTTTTTCCATCTATAACACCCGCTCATTTTTTTAGAAAATTTCCAACAAATACAAATGATATAATAGATATTTAAACATCCCTTCAAACTGATTCAATATAAGGGTTTGATATAGGATTTGATATAAAGTAGGGTTAAGAACACAATAGGAGCCTGAATGTTTGCTCATGTTGTCAAAAAGGGTCTGAATTGAAAAATAGTATTATTAAGGGTTTGAATTTTCATGTTTCTGTTTTTTCGGGTTTCCGTCCAAATTTTCTGTTAAATGTAACGGAACCACGTGAAATGACAGAATTACCCTTTTGCAATTATTATACAATTTATCAGTTTAATTAATGAAATGTGAAATGTCTAAAATACTCATGCACACTAATTATGCCCTTAAGGTCACCACGGCTCCAGCCACCGCCCCGGCGACCACCACCCCGACTCCGGCAACCACCACCCGGCTCCGGTGACCACCACCCAGCTCCGGCGACCACCACCCAGCTCCGGGGACCACCACCCCGACTCCGGCGACCGCCAAAAAAGCTCCGATCGGAGCCACAAAGCTCCGATCGGACACTAATTGACCTAGTCAGAACATTGCTAGGTCAATTTAACAATTGGGTTCAATTGACCCAATTGGACACTCATGCTAAGTTGACCTAGTCATGGTCTGACTCATGGCTAGGTCGGACAATGGTAGGGTCGCCCGGGTCCGGTGACCCTAGCCATGGTCCGACCTAGTCATGGTCCGACATAGCCATGGTTGGACCATGGCTAGATTAATTTAGTTCTAGGTACGGTTGAAAATATTTAAGGGCCATATTGCAAAAAATAAAAAATTTATGACACAAAATTTGAGGATTAAACTGAACAAAATCAAAATTTGAGGCTAGGCATGTGTAAGTCACGTGACTATTTAACGGTCAACTCTAACGGTCGGACCAAAAGTATACAATTGGCAAAGATATGGTAAAAAAATAGACAAAACCAAACATGTAATACCAAATGCCAAATGTGAGAAAACATAGGGCACCAAAAGACCTATAAACCCTTAAAACTATTCATATCTATTTTCATTTAGAGGATCCGTGGTTTTATACCGGTAAAAGAAGTCATCAAGTTGGAGCAATCGATGCCGGCTTTGGAGCAAACTTTCTTGAGCACATTCATCACTGCATCCCTATTTCGACCGCAATAAGCCAGAATAAAGATTACTTCTTCTCCAAGTCATCATTAGAAGAAGCTATTATTTGTGTCCTTACCTTCTCAGATTGAATTCATCAACACCCAACTTGTAAATAGCCTGTTAAAAGAGAATATGATTGATATGTCATTGCCATTTTTGGCTAAATAAAAGAAACAAGTAAGTAGTGACGACTCTAAACTCATCCAGTCAGGGCCGGATCGAGAGAATTTGAGGCCTAAGACACATTTTAATTTAGAGGAATGATCTATATTCCGAGCGTAACCTGCCGAGTAGTTCCGACTGCTTGTTAAAAATGCCCTAAAATTTGAATGATATTACACCTGTTCCACTCAGACTAGTTTCGGAATTACTCGGAACGTTTTATCGGAATATCTATCATTCTTCTTTAATTTAAGGCCCTTTTATTTTTTTTTTTTTTTGTCCAGACATTAAACTAATAATTAAACGCAATTTTTATAATTAAAATATTTTTTTGAGCTTCCAATTATGATTTTTTTGTGATTATAAACTTAATTGCATAAGACATTCAACCCAATATATAAAATATAAAATGTCTCTACCTAATATGATGCCTCTTAAAACTCGGGGCCTAAAGCCTTTGCTTTAGTGGCCTTATCTTTGGGCCGGCCCTGCATCCAGCAATGTAATATTCAGACTCTCGTGTTCATTTGCGAGCATATAATACATTTAAACAACCAGTGGATGCACTGACCCCGTCAACGTAGCACCACCAACAAACTAATATAGTCAAGAGGCCAGCCCGTTAGGCACCAGTACTGATATAAACAGATGGAGAATCGAATTAGATCAAAGACTTACTTCAGCTATGAAGTTTTCAGCTACATTTCTTCCTAGCGGTGATGTCATCTGGTTCACATACGCGATCGGGCTAAGTAACGATGCGGATCTCAACACTACCAACTCACCCTTTGAAAATGCCGCTAGAGCCATCAGAGTCCCCTGCAGTCTACACCGGTTACTTGCAGCTCAAGAAATCAAGCTTATGCAGATATATGCAACTGGTTACTTGCAGCTCAAGAAACCAGGTTTATGCAGAAATATGCAAATGCAAGTTTGAACAAATCACCTGAGAGTGTCCAACATAATGCAGATTTTTCCCGGTTTGCCCTGTGACATAAGAAAATATAGCCGGAAGCTCGTACGAAACTAGCTCGTCCCACGTCCAGTCCCAATACGCCTATAAATGAACAAAAAATTTCGATATGATATAATCGGAAAAAAAGTTGAAGCTGAATTGGATGACTGAAAGAGCATTAACCGCGTCGTCGGGACTAAGGGAGACGTGCCCTTGACTGTACTGGGTGCCTGAGTATTAGCGATCCATACATCGAACCCGTTATCTGCTAGAAGGAATGCTAGAGATTTTCCCGGTGGCAGTAGCAACCACGTTATCCCGTCCTACGATACCGAAAAACTCGAGAAAAAAAAACCCGTTATACGAGTATTTCTATATCATAAACCATTAAATACGCATTTATTATCTTAAAGTTTTAGAACAGTTTCATTTCACGTTTGCTTAAGATTTTTTTTTTTTAAAAAAGGACATGCATTATTGTACCATGAGAACTCCATGTTGTAACAACACAGGCGGCCGATCTCCAGAACTCGCACCCGATTTTCCGATTGGAATCCGTTGGAGACTAAGGATGTAACTATCTTGGGTTGCAAACTTAACACCATCTTTAAAAATTAATTTTTTTAAAAAAAATTAATTTTTTTTTAAATAATAGTAATAAAGAGTATATAATAATAAAGCGTATAGTACGGTGTGTTCTTCGCCAATATACTCTTTAGACTGCACCATTGACACGCAAACACCATCGTCCTCGGTTTCAACGACGTTTTTACGTGTATACCGATCGACCGAAAGTAGCTTCGTTCGTGTTCCCGAAGTGGGTACAAATAAAACAATCATCAGAATGATCAAAATCCTCATATTTTGCAATTTCTTCTAATTTTTTTGATAACCATTTAGTTTTCAAGTGTTCTTATATAGAAGAAACTATAATAGCATAACAACGTAATCAAGAATCTGCATAAAGAACCCTAACGAGAACTAATTCTGCATATTCACTACAAGAGAACTGACCTAAGGCATCGGGTCATAGAAACAAACGTAGGTCGTTTCTAAATAGAAATGATATTAAAACAAGTTAGAATCGAACTTTTGGTAAAATCGTAATTTTTTATTTCGAAACCAACTTGAATTACACTCAAAAACCAATTTTCAAAACAACTTTAATGTTGTTTCAGATATGTTTCAAAAAAATAAATAGAAACGAGATAGATTCAGATATTTACTGATATTTCGAACTGAGGTCAATACTTGAATCTAAATGGATTCAGTGGTTGGTTTCTAAACAAAGTTTATGTTTGGAAAAGGCTAAGCTGTTTTTAGAACGTTTCAAGTATTTAAATTATATATATATTTTACTTTGTAATTATAATTATTTTATATACATAATAAGAAGAATATATATAAACTTTTTGTTTCGAAATCTTATTTTTTTGGTAAAATTGTTTCGAAATCTAAAATTATAGCAATAGATTTTCTATATTATAGCAATAGATTTTCTATATTTTTATATACACATTCAATGAATAACGATAATCAAGTACAAAATTAGTAAAATGAGATTATTTTGATAGAATAATTAAAAATATATATATATAGTTGGATGTGGGATCTCACTCGTACTAGCAACAAACACCGCACACTAGGGGTGAGCAAATTACCCAGTTGGAACCGGAACCGGACCGGAACCGGTCATTTGGTAGGTTCCGGGTAGATGTAAATGGTTCTGGTACGGTTCTGGGATTAAATTTCAAGAACCGGTATTTTCGGTTCCGGTTCCGGGATAAGTTTTCGGGTACCCAAATACCCGGAACCGGAACCGTTATATATATATATAAATTAAAAAAACACTAAACATTTAACAAATTTAAAATTGGTTTGTGGAAAATGTTATAATTATTTTTATGATTCACTTGGTATAACATAAATTTCAGTTTCAATTGGCTACCGAGAACCCGGTTCCAACTGGGTATCCAGAACCCGGTTCCAACTAGTACCTAAAATTATATTATTTAGTTTGAAAATTTGTAACCGGTTCCTTAACGGGTACCCGGAACCGATTGGCTCTTAACGGTTCTGGTACGGTTCCGGTTCCTAAATGTTCTGGTACGGTTCTGGGTAATAAAGTTAGGAACCGTTTAGTATTGGTCTGGTTCTGGGATACCCTAAAAGTACTGGGTACCCGGAACCGCTCACCCCTACCGCACACCACTTGGATTAGATGCTGACTGAACAAATTAAATAAATTTAATAGCTAACTGAAAATATAAACATTTTATAGTCTTATAAATATTGTACACATTTGGTGGATGTAGGAGTTGAAATATCAAAAGAAAAAGATATTTTAAAATTTTATTATAATATAAGATATATATATATATATATATATATATATATATATAATAATAATAAATTTTGTACAAATATAATTATCTTAATAATTTAACATAAGAATATAAAAAAGAGAAGCAAAAGTAACTATTATATTTAAATTTTAGGCTGTTTGCTCAAGATTAGTCTTTTTTTTTTTTTGCCAAAAGACGATTCAATCATTATACTGAAAAGCGTTCAAGGAGGGGCAAAGTCCCGATCCCTTACAAGTAAATATAATAGAGAGGGCGGGGGTGCGTAGACCCAATTCAAACTACACGACCTCTTTCTGGATTCAGTGGCAACCCAGTTTGCACATTCATTTGCTTTACGTAGAATCAAAGACCAGACAACATTGCATAAATGACGAGCTCTGTTTAGTATGTTTGTAACTTGTGTGCTGATCCTCTAATTCAAACGATCGGCCTCGGTCTTCAAGTGTTGGATAACTTCCGAGGAGTCGGATTCGACGATAACGTTATGCCACCCGTTCGCGATTTCCAGTTCAATCCCACTCTCCAATGCCTTCATTTCGAGCTCCAAAACCCTCAGACCCCTCGTAAATTGGTTGCATCCCCCAACTAGTTCACCTAACGTATTGCGGGCTAGAGCACAAGTTCGGTCGTGGCCTGTGGAGGCGTCATATGAAGCGTCGCAATTGATCTTCACTGTGTCCCTCGGAGGTGGTGCCCATATGACTGTTCCTTCATGACTTTGTTCGGTCGGCATCCGAGGGTGTGGCATGCTGGCTGAAGCGGCAAACCAATACTCGCCCTGAACCCGCAATATTCGATTCGATGTGGTGATGGGATCCGGATTCTCTCCTTCATGCATAGCTCGGCACCGTTCTTTCCAAATAGACCAACATGTGAGTCCAATTAATGACCATCGGACTTGGGCTTCCTTTTTTGGCGAGTGAATGACATCTTTTAGCCAACTTAAGAAACTCGGTACAGTTACCGTCGTGGCTTCGGTTGGTCTAGCAGATACGGTGGCAAACCAGATCGGTGCTGTCCACGCGCATTGGTAAATCATGTGTTCCACTGTTTCGACCTCCTCGCAAAAAGGGCACCGTGGTTCGATGTTCATGCCACGCCTAGTTAGATTAGCCCGAACCGCCATGCTAACTCTCGCACCTTCGGTAATGTTTTCATTGCCAATATGTCCTTCCATTTTAAAGTCGATCCAGCTTGTATCACAGTTTGGGTGATGCATATATGCCGAGCTAGCCGTGACTCTACCCGATCTACTATGAGGCCAAATGAACACATCAGGGGTCTGATCGACAGGTAGCGAGATAGCCTCAATTGCACATAGCTCGTCAACTGTCGCCACGTCTCGTAGGCTTGTGAGGTCCCAGGTGGAGCGGGTTGTGTTGATCAGGGTTGATACCCGTAGGTTGGCTCTGGTCTGTCTCGGCGGGCTTTCGGCGGATAATCGAAAGCCGGCAATATTCGGGATCCATGCATCCATATATATATCCACTCTTTGACCATTGCCTATCTTCCACATCCCGTTGTCCATAAGTACATCTCTTCCAGCCAGCAGACTCGTCCATGCCCAGGATGCCCGAGCACCCTTTCTCGCGTTCTGAAGGTTCTCGGTCGGGAAATACACACCCTTTAACATACGGGCCCAGTACGCATCTGGTTCATTCATCAAGCGCCAAGCCATTTTAGTGAGCAGAGCGATGTTGAAAGTCTGGAGCTCCTTCCGAGTCCTCCACTCGCCTTTGGCTTGGTAAGAGTGTCCCAAGACCGCCAATGCATACGTCGTTCTTCTCCACGTTGCCCCTACCAGAAACGTCCAATTAATGAGTTAATTTCAGCACACCACGTTTTTTGTAAGAGGAAAGCACTCATCGTGTAGGTCGGCATTGCTGTAACAACTGATTTTTATTAAGACTTCTCGCCCCGCGTTGTTCAGCAGTAATGACTTCCAACCTTGAAGTGACTACAAATGAAATGGAAATAGAAAGTGAATGAGAGTTTTGACAAAGAAAAATGTAGGTGGGTAGTAAAAAAAAGTTAAAAAATACGTATAAATTTATTAGTAATTAAATTAAATTTTATTTTTATATTGAATATATATATATATATATATATATGTATATACATATATATATATAGTATTTATTGAAATCTAAAAATTATATAATTAATATTATAATAATCTTTATACCAATATAAAATGTGAGAGCTGTCCTCACCCCCAAAAGGTACCTCTTGAACTTTTTTATTTTTATTTTATTATTATTATTATTATTATTATATATATATATATAATATTTAGTTTCCATATTTTTTATTTTATTATATATATATACGTGTTATATTTAGTTCCCCTATTTTTATAAAATTGGCGATTTAGTCTTTTTATCTTTGAGACCCGTCTATTTATCTTTACTATTACTAAAAAAACAATTTTGTTACATTTTGTTATTTTTAGTTTTTTAGGTCGCTTAATTGGTAGGTCACCGTAGTTATTATTAATTTTTCCATCAAATATAATTATCAATTAGATTCAACATGCATTCAATAGGTGCAAATGTAAGGTAGATGCATTTTTCTATTCACTATATCACCGATTTGGGGATGTTCCGCTTGTTGACATTTTTGTATCAAATAAATGAGTCACTTGCTAACTCATATAACATATCAAATATAGATCAAACGTGGTTCTTGAAGTTTGACTTTACATATAACATGTTACTCAATGTTTAATACTTAATGACTCGAACTATCGATTTTGTTCTTGCATTTGTAAATTCAATCATATTTGGTATCTCATAATTGATAGTTGAATAAATAGTTAAGTTGAATTCAAGTATAAACTTTAGACATTAGTGTTTTAAAAAAATTGATGATTTAGTCCCTACAATATTTGAGTATTACTAAAAATTTCATTAGATAAATTGCATTAACTTTTTTGTTAAGGCCGCTTAACTGACATATTACGTTAATTATCATTAACTTATTAATACAATATACTTATAAATTTGAGCCACCCATAAAGTATGATATGTACTCAACTCATGCAAACTTCGAGTACATGTTGAGATTTTTTTGTATCACATAGATCAGTCACTTGTCAAATCATATCAAATGTCAAAATATGGGTCAACCACGGTTCTTGAGTTTTGATCTTTTACAGATAACCTGGTACTCATTGTCCAACATTTAGGGTCTCGAATCATTAATTTAGTTCTTCCGTCTGTCAATTAAATCAAATTGTAACCTAATTAGTAGTTAAATAAGTAATTGACATATCAAGTATAAACTTAAGATTTTAATGAATTGAAATTTCCTTTAGCGTCCCGTTGACCAAATTTTTTTTTTCCTTTAGCGTTAAATCAATTTTTGTTGGTATTATGATATAAAATTGCATGAAAAGTGTATAGGTACGTTTGTATAGGTCAAACTGCTCAACCGATGACTCTAAGTGGCGAATTACGGGCTTACATTCTTCACTCCTCAAGTTGATAAATTAGATACAACTTTGTCGTTAATAACTCACGTCATGCTCAATCCAACTCATTATTAGTTATAACAGTAAATTAGTATCGTAATTTAAAACAATTGTTAATTTTTTGACTTAATTATTCTCTTCTATTTTTCCTGTTTTGAATTACTTTGTGTCGTTCTTTTCGATCACAGATTCATTTCTCGCAACCCCTAAACTTGGCCATGTATTAACTACATATTAAAATATTAGAAAACTGAAGATAAATTATGTATTTTGAAATTTAGACGATTGATACGCGTGCAACGCACGCGTTAATAACTAGTTGTAAAAAATGTAGCAAAAGTAAATTTTATTTTACAAATGCGAGTGATAAAAAAACAAAAAATAGTTAAAAAAAAAAACATGTAAATTCAAAATATATTATATATAGATCATTATACTATATGTGTACATGTATATACATAGTATTTATTCAAATGTAATGATTTAACTATAACAAAACATACTAAAAAACCGAAACGGCTTGTAAGATTCAATTAGGAGCTTTGGGGCTTATTTAGAGTGTTCATGTAAGCAAAAAAAATGATATCACATAATCAATTGTAACTTACAACCTAGGTGGACCAATAGAATTGAATAACTTTGTTTATTTTACTTACTTGTCAACACTATATTAAACCCATCAAAATTATATTATATATAGATAGATTTTATTAATAAGTATTTAAGATTATTATTATTACTAGTTGGCGTACCCGCACGTTGCGCGGTATGTATTATGGATATTGCAAAACAGAATTTTATTATTGATAATTTAGTTTTTTTTATTTGAAATTGTTTATTCAAGTTTAGTGAAACGAGGCATCTAATCTATCTTTAATTTTATATGTATACTTTTATCTTAATCGAATAGATCGAACATCATACAATGTGTGAATAATGGTTTTATTTCTTAGGCAAATTATTTATTGATATCATATTATGACTTATTAAGTACATCTGCCATTATTTACGCTATCTTTAATTTTATATGTATAGTTTTACTGTTATTTATATTTTTTTAATTGAATTTTTTTTTTTTAATTCAACGTGATGAATATCTGTAATTATTAATATATTGACACTGCCATAATAATTATTATTAATATATAGTGGTATTATTTTCATTTTTTTTGTTAAAGTTATTATTGTCATCATCAACCTGATATATTAATTGTTAGTTATATATGGTAAATTATTAGCACATAATTGTTATAGGAAATTATTAGCACATAATTGATTCCATCCTCTTGGCAAAAAAAAAAAAAGTTTCCATCCTCAACTTTATAGAATTTGTCATAATAAATTAGTACATAAACATTTTAGTCTAACTTAAAAGTCGTCTATATGAAGATGTTTATACTTTTTTTAATATATAATAATTATTTGAAAAAATATAAGAATATTTTCTTGAAATGATCGCATTCAACTTATAAAGTGTTTGTATAAAGATGAATATATATAGATTTATATCTATTGAAAAATTAAACATATCTCTATAATATTCACATATATGTGACATTTTCTTTTCTAATAATATATATTTTTGGCCAATTTTTTCTAGCTATACATAACATATTAGAAATATTACAATAATTTAAATTTTTAAAATTACCTCCCAATGTATATGTATGCTATAATTATAACGTAAAATTTAAATTGTGAAAAATAATGATTTATGATAGATATGTTATAATTAATGTATGATAATTCTATAAATTTAAACTTACATATTATGGAAAATTTAGATTCATTCACTAATTCAAATTTAAGAGTATGTATTGCACATATAAATCATAGCTTTATAATAAGTGTTGAAGACAATTTTTTTTTGCCAAAAAAGACAAATAAATTAAGAAGAAAAAAAACATTGTTGGAGAATTAGTAAGAGCGTGCACTTGTACTCTCTTTCAGAAACTTCAAGTTTTTAATGCCTCGATCACCGTGGTGGGAGCAAAAGACACACATCAACAACTTTGTCATTCTTGGATGATATGCATCCAATTCATTCTCCATGTATTCACTATTCAGTGTTAAATTCCCTCTAGTTAAATGAAGAAGCAGAGCTGGAGATTGCAAGTGTGTGGGTTTTGGAGAAGAGATCGAGATGCACCATCAACGTAGATCATTTGACATTGCTAAAGGTTAAAATCATTATAATTATATCATATATACAGATAGATATACTTATAGAATTTTTATAAAAATAAACAGTTATATATTAATAATATATTTTACTTTTAAATTCGATTTTTATGTTTCTAAAATTTTAAAATGAACCAATTATTATTATTATTATTATAATTTATATATATATATAATTATATATACAAATATATATGACTATTCAAAAAATATATTTAGTAGATTTTTTTTTATTAAATTACTTAGTATTATTTAATTATTTTGTTGATGTATTTTAACATGGGGAATTTTTTATTGGTTCTTTATTCTCTTTATTTTTTTTTATAAAATTTATGGAAGTAACTTTTATTAATTATATAAGCTAAAATATTATATATTTTATTTATTTGTAATTTATAATATTATTTTATTATGTTTATATTTTTTATTTAACCCTAATTTAAGTGCACTTCTCCAAATTAATTTGTTAGGGTGAAAGTTTGCATTTTTCTTTTGTATGGAGTTCAAAACTCAAATTTATCAACTTAAAAATGAAACGGCTCTTGTGAAGCAATATGGAGCTTTGCTTAATTTTTAGAGTTACATGTGGAGGTGATATAATAATGTAACTTATCAAAATCTATTATGGACCAATCAAATGTTAAGATTTTAACACATATGAGAGATAAAATTGTGTTAAAAGCTTATTTGTCAATATTGTATAAGATTTTTCAGAATTATATTATATATAGATTATTATATTACTATTATTTTATATAAATATTATCTTTAACAAGTAAACAAATTATTATGGAAACTAAACAATTACCATTACTATTTAAGAAACGAGGGGTTTTTTTTTTTTTTTTTGCAAAAAGAGAAAAAAAATCTGTTAAATCACAGCCGTCCATCTTAGTTGATGCCTAAACAATCAAAAACCCTGCCTACCAGCAGTTATTCATTTCATATCTTGTTGCGCAGCCAACAAAGAGAAAGCATGATGGAACTGAGGGAAAGAGTGAACTCGTCAATCGAATCCCGGCCGCCCTTCTCCGATCTCCTTCCCGTCCGCCTTATCTCTGTTAGGCACGATGGTCTTCCGACAACACTTCGATTTCATTGGCGCCGTATATCTAGATCCAACAACGGTTGCGGATGGTCATTGTTAGGTCGAGCAGGTCTCATATCCAGATCTAAGGCTGTATCATGCATTTTGTGACCTTAGCGACGTTAATGGTAAGCTTTGACCACTCAAACATCCACATTGTTTTGTTTTCATAAATTTTCCGGTGGCTAAGACTGAGAAGGAGTAGCGCTCTGCAAGCAAAAGAAATGGGAACAATCGAAAGAAGCACCTAGGTTCTCATAGGGCAGGGACCAGTACTTTTGCTAAAGTAGAGTTCATGGTGTGTGAATCTACCTTTTGTGCATTTCATTCTAGTATGTCCTTTTATGGGTAAGATTGATTAGTTCGGTACTAATATGGATCTTTACTTCTGAAAGATGAAGAGAACTGAAGGGGTCAGTCCAGAAAAATATCGGGTTTATGAGAAGACACACAAACCGGCTAATGAAGACCCAATGAATGTGCATTCAACTGAAATTATGGTATGTGTTAACTTAACCTTACTGTCTAGCTCCTATATTATTCATTTTGGCTTTAGCTAGCTGTTTAGCTTCGATTTCTTCAATTCTGAAAACAAATTCTGTTTGCTGCAGTAATTAACATTCTGCAAAAGAAAAGCAAGATACTCGATTTTGTTTTCACGTTACGTTTGCTGCTCATGGAACTGAATATACAAACTAATTTGACAATGTTAAACTGAATCCATTTCTCTCCACTCCTTATCTATATGTATTTTATTTTTATTATGGCTGCAGCTCTTTAGCTTTTATTTCTTCGTTGAAATGAAAAAGTATTAACCGGTTCATTTGTTCACTCTTTTGTAGGAGAAATCAGCAAGTGTGGCTAATGATCGAGGAGTCGATCTCGACCCCGCAATACTTGATGTGTTACAATCATCAAAGAAGAAACGCAAGGTCATCACTTCATCCCAGCTTCATAAAACAAAGTAAGTGAGGACATAATTGCCTTACAGGTTAGTAAGGAAAGGGCAAATCACAGAGCAGATTTGGCTGAGAAATTTGCCTTGGAAGCTACACATTATGCTGAAGCTGCAAAAGAAAAAGCTCGATTGTTGGAGATTAACTTAGCAAATGCACGACTAGAGAGCTTGCAGGCGCTTAATGGTGAAACTGCTGCCAATACAACCCTAGTAGAGGCTCGGCAGGAACTTGCAGACACCCTTAGGAAACAAGCCAACAACTACACTAACACCTTTAACAAGCCACCTTTAGAGGCGCTTCAACACATGCAGAGGCTGTCGGTTCAGATGCCACTACAGAGGGGCCAAGTGAATCTGAAGGCACCACAAGTAAGTTATCCATCTCCTACTAATTTAAAGAAATTATTAACTTTCTTTCATATGTCAATAAAAATACAAGTTTTTGGTAAATTATGTTATGCATTGCGATGAAGTTTGGTGTTGTTGCCTAGCCATTGCACATTTACCATAACAAAATTAACAATGTTACGATAACTAAAATGAGTTGCCAATTGCTTTTTAATATTTTTGATTGACCATTTGATTGAACTTTTGTACTAATGATTCATTTTGAGATGTGTTCATATTAGCTATTGTCAGTTAAATTGATTTTTAATTATAAGTGAATGAGGTAATTGTGGAGTTGAACTTTACCAATTTTCCTGCCAGCCATATAATCTCAATGTTGCTCTTTCATATTCTAAATGTTGAATCCATGAAAGTGCCATTTACTGTGTAGTATCGTCTTGTTCATTTGACTGATATTTCTAATCTTTCATTTTCAGTTTCCAACACCGCCAAAAGTGAAAGTGTGGAACTTTTCGGCAAACTAGCTTGGACAACCACTGTTGAGGTTATTATTTATCTTTATAGGAAGCAACTACCCGGGATGTTCTCATTTTTATTAAGGTATATGAACTTACCGTATGAATGGTACTTTTGGAGACGTTTGTCTTGGTGTGTGTAATGAGCAGTTGATCTAATGTTATGGTTGCTTGATTGAAATTTATTCTCGTAAAGAGTTGTCTTTGATTAGCATTTGTAATAGAATGTGTGCTTGATTGAAGTACATTTTTTGAATTAAAAAAATGATCTTTATGACCCATATAGGGTGATATAGGATGAAGATGATTGACTCAACAATCTTGTATTAGAGTCAGTCACTATTGACTCGGTAAATTATAATTTGGGTTAAAACTCAACACACTAAAGGTTTCTACTTAAGTCATTATATTTGTTTCTAATACTTATATGTAGAATCACTTACATTGTCTTTTTAGATGATGACTAGAGTTGGAGTCTTTCATACTGAATGTGACTAGTAGAGTCATGAATTTTGACCCCAAAATATACATTTAGAGTCACTGTAATTGGCTTTTTACGTTACTAATTGAGACAAAAAAAATTCATTCTAAATGTATTCATTAGAGGTGTGCTATTTAACTCTAAAACTTGTATTTAGAGTTAGTATTATGATCCTATAAATTACTAGTTGGGATGATTTGTTTCATTCTAATGATGATTGATTGAGACATCAAACTTAATCCTACAACATATATTTAGAGTCGTATAAAACTATCTCAAAACGTTTCTTATTGAAACAACTATTCGATCCTATAGCTAGTTTCGGAAGATATAATGGTTAATAAAATGTTGTTTGGAAACGTCAATAGAAACGGAAGAGATTCAAGGTACTGGTTGTTATATGGTTTCTAATATTGAGGAAACCAGATTTCTGAGTTGGTCTCTGAAATTAGAATCGACATGTTATTTTGTCGAATCAAACCATTCTGAAACCATCATGCCTGGTTTCTAATAATTAGAAACGGCCTTTTCGTTCTAAAAAAAATTTAGACGCGGGAGCAAACGCATCGGGGGTGTTTCGTTTCTAATGTGAATCTATAGCCATCAAAAACCATTTAGAAACCAAATACCCCCGATGCCTTAGCCCATTTCTCTTGTAGTGATTGTTCTAACCATAACGTACGAAAAGGCGAATTGGAATTTTTCCGGGAAGATCCTTCGATCGGATTTAGGTGACATTTGCGGACAAATGGAGAAGACGATGGTGTTGTAGAGAAGTGAAGATGTAGCTCAAAAAGACAGCATAGAAAACTAAGTGTTAAGAATCAACATTGACTTACCTTCATGGGCTAAGATTGACCCAATATTAACTTAAGCTTCATGGGCCAAGTGTTGAAGACTTGGGCTAAAAGACTTGGACCAAGTTGAATGAAGAATCTAGAAAATAAGGGCCTAGAACAAGTGTAGAATATTCTAGGGACTACTTGGTACTTAGATATTTGGTAGGGACATTCTAGAGTTTCTAGAATTAGATGTTCCTAGAAAGACCTTAGGCACCCTATAAATAGGAGTAGTCTCATTTGTGTAGGAGCAAGCAAGAAAACCACCACAACATCAACCACCACTACAAGTTGTAAGAGTCTCCTATCATATTTAGAGTAAGAGAGTTATATATATATTAGAGTTCTTCATTAGCTACTAGATACGGTTTTGGGCAAGTGCAAATCGGCACTTCGTTATTTTTAGACTAAGAACTATCAATTCTTTGGAAAAGTGCCGCCAATGAAGAACAACGAAAGTTTCAAGTGTTTTTCCGAGGAATCGGGTGTTTGGAACATTCACTAAGACAATGTTTTGTCACAAGGAGGGAAATTTTTTTTATTATTATAAAATAATACTATTATAATAACTAAGATAGTACTACATCAAAACTATTTATGAAAATAGCACATTTTTGCTACGGAGAGTGTCAGCTTCCACGTCGTTAAATAGTACTTTATAATTTTAATCTCTAAAAAAATATATTCATTTTTTTACTTTAATATAATATTATTTAGTCTTGAATATCGTAATAAAAAATAGTCATAACCTTTTTACGGTACTCTTATTTACAAATAAGTTTTTTTATATGAAATTATATGTGAAATTTTTTTGAATGATATCTGAAATTATATATTTATAAATTACTTATACTAATATAAAAAATTAATCAATAATAGAATACCAAATTTAACCAAAAATGAAACGTTGGACTGTCCATTTCAACATTTTAAACTTTAAACACCAAATTCTCACATGGAGCAAACTTAAGACATTTTATAGATTCTTAACCCTAATAATAATCTATTTTTATTGAATGATGTGTTATGTTTTGGATGTATGTTAAAACTCCAAATTTTCATCGGTGCTACCCGAATAAAAAATATTAGAAATATGAGTCATAAAAACTAAAAGTTATTTTAAAGAGTAAATTACATTAAAAAAAAATCACGTATTTTGATATTTGTCTCAAATTTAGTCATAGTTTGGTTGTTAAACGATGATGTGTAATTTTTAGTTGAGTATTAACATGGGCTCTAAATGCCACCTTATGATCTCCATATAGCTTTAGTTTTTAAGTATACATAATGATTTCATTTAATAATATTAATAAAAAAATTAATAAAAAAAATTAATAAAAAAATCTCTCGCGGCTGAGATTAACAAAATAGTAACAACTCTTATCCAAAAGAAAAAAAGAATTATAGTTCAAGATAGATTAAGTTAGACTAAGTTTGACTTACAATAAATCAAAACAAGACATACTATATCATTTACAATGCCACAATAGTTTTAAAAGTAATGCATTTCAACGTCATTTTTCGAACAGAATATTAACTCGAAAACTAAAATAGTACAAGCCTGAAAATCAAAACTATTGAACTATTTATTCTTCACCTAATATATGCTATGGCCTCGTTACCAAAAAAAAAAATATATTTATTCTTTACCAAAAAAATGAGAGTCACGATCATCTTATCCATAGTGGAAACCCATGAAAATTTACTATGGTTTTAAATTTAGTTTGAGTTTTGTAGAGAAGATGAACATACTGACTATGTGGAGGAAGATGTAAATATGCGTGACGGTAATATCATAATGAATTAATGTGTTAATTGATTTAAAAATATTTTAAAAGTAATTACTAATAATACTAATGATTAATGTGATGTGGCTATTTGAGATGCTTTTATGGTTCATGTTATACTCAATTAACCGTGGCACCTCGGCATTTAACAACTAAACTAACTGAATTTGGATAAGTCACTAAATTTGAGACAGGTTTAATAATACGTGACTGTTTTTATAATTAATTTTGTTTTTGGCTAAAATCTGAAAACAATATCAAAGTATGTATTTTTTTTTTAATGAAATTTACCTTATTTTTTATTTTTATTTTTAATTCATCTGTATAATTATCTGATTTAATTAAGAAATATTATATTTACTGAATAAAGAAATTACGTGTTATTGCATAATAAGTTTTGACTGTTTCCACCGATTCACTTCAAACAATAAGAGAGGATTATAGACGGTTATGGGCGGCGAATAATCAATAATCATTATGGTTAAACGCGTTATTATGGAGCGATATGGAGCATAGGGAGGCCCCACTGGCCAACAAGCAGGGGCAGGGGGCAAGGGGAGATAGTTATAACCCCCAGCATAGAGAGACCCCACAGGCCAACAGGCAGAGGTAAGGGGCAAGGGAAGATAGTCATAATCCTAGGTTAGAAGACCCCACACGCCAGTAAGTAGAAACATGGGGGCAAGAAGATGGAAAGAGGATGAATCAAGCAGAATTGTATCACCATGAAGACCCACAAATCAAAAACGAGACAAGTAAAGAAACAATCGAAGGAGAAGCGGGATTAAGTCCCCCAAAAGCAACGCTTACACAAAAGAAAAGACACGTACCTCAATGCGACGCGCGCCCCGAAAAGTAAGTCCGACCAGAAATCCCACCGTCAAAAAGAAAATAAGAGAAAAGGACAATGAGAATGAGGTAATCACTAACCCTTTTATAGTACAAAGGATTAGGGTTTTTCCAAAGTCGCCAAATCGACACCGTTGATTTTTAGAAAGGAAAAATTTAAGGGTCAGATTTAAAAAAACTAACACCCTAGTTCCCATTAACCGTGGTTAAACTCACACCTACCACAGTTAATATTCTATGGGTATATTTTTTGAGCATCCCATACTTAGAAAAAATTTTAAGCCAAAATTAAATTTTTCTCCACTTAGGCAAAGTCCCGGCATGAAATTGAAGCATAAGTCGTTTAGTTGCATTCGTATTACATCTCTATGCAAGCATGTATTTTTCGAGTACGCACCTATAACAAAGATAGATTTATTACTCTCACCTCAGACGGACGCGTGCTTAGGCACACGTCCGCGCTACTCTAACGTTTACAACTCCTCTATCTCATAAGGCAGGGGGCAGAGTCGGAGACACGCATCCATGAGTAAGCAAGCATTTAGACGAAAGGTAAAACCCCGGTTTCAAATTGCGCGTGTCATACCATCCTGAAATAGAGTCAATCAAGGGTTAGGCCATTGGTTGACTCGGGGGCATGTGATGGATATACGCCCAATTTGAACCCGTTGACTTCCGAATCGTTGTATTTTTATCATCCCATTATTGATTGTAAATCGAAACTTCAACCCGAACACTTCGCGAGAACACCAACGGCACGGACGAGGCCGAAGCGCTCGTCCGGCCGAGTCAAACTCACCTAGGTGAGGTTGGGTGGCCACACCCGACCTCCCCGATCTCTCCTAGGAGAGATCGGGTCGGCCAACCCGATCTCTCCTAGGAGGGATGGGGTTGGCCAACCCCATCCCTCCAAGGGCCCTGGCACCATTTTTGGAATCCCATACTCGGTTTACTCCGCCTACCTTCTCCGTATCCTAAAGTCTTAATTATGCGTTTAAAGGTTAATTAACTGTGTTTAAAGGTTAACGATGTCATTAAGCCACCTTAATGACACCGTTGCCTATAAATACCCCACCTCCACTATTCATTAGGGGGATCTTGACAATTTGGATTATTTTGCTCTGACATCTCTCTAGCTTTATCTCTCTAAAAAACGATACTAACTTAGGCATCGGAGATGGTTCATCAGGCACCACCCCCCTCTGTGCCTGGTACTGCCCCTTCTACAGGGCGAAAGGAGAAGAGAAGCTAAGGAAGGAAGGACGCAAGCTAAGACAGCACAACCCGAGAGTACCGGATCATCCACATCTCCAGTGAGGAACGAGATTTGAGCCGACCACCCGTTGACCCTTATCTCGGAACCTAACAGTTGTCATCAGAGGAGATTGCAGTAGCAACAGATGGACCACCACCTCCATACCTCTGCATAAACTTGTCAAACTGCTCACTTGTGAATGTGACAGACCCAAAGGAGTTTCCATCTGAGGCAGCAGGCACTCTACTACCTTCAGTAGGCTCTCCAGCAACAGCAGAATTGATCTTGGGAGCACCAGATTTTCCCTTTTCCAAATCCCTCAGCTTGAAGCAGTTATCTCTACTGTGACCTTTCTTTTTACAAAAATCGCAGCCCTTCGCAAAACATCGGTCAGCTGTGTGACCTTTCTTTTTACAAAAATCACAGAGGAGATTTGGATTATTCATCCTTTTAGGCTTGGACTCAGGATTGACAGAGGCAACATTCAGACTGATAGAACCAGTCTCAAAAGAAATGGAAGCACTAATGTCTCTTTGGCTTTCTTCTTGGACAAGAATGCAGTATGCTTGATTTAAAGAAGGTAATGGAGTCCATAGCAGAAGGTTACTCCTAATATTCGAGAAATTATCACTCAATCCCATGAGGAATTGGAACAATCTTTGATTGTCCCTATGTGTGATATGTTGCTGAAACTAATCTCCTTCTATGTGTGGTAGCGCACTGGCTGTGTCATATTCTGTCCATAGATTTTTCAGCTTGGTATAGAAACCTGAAATACAATCAAGTCCCTGCTTACACATAGCAATCTCACGGTGCAACTGATAGATTCTCGAGCCATTAATTTTGTCAAATCTTTCTCTTAAATCTTTCCAAGCATGAAAAGCATTTTCAGAGTACATAATTCCATCACCAATGTCATCAGAGATCGAATTGATTATCCATCCAAAAACAACTGCATTACACCTATCCCAAAGGTTATGCAGTTTCTCCTCAAAACTATCACGAGTGCAAGAACCAGTTATAAAGCCAATCTTATTCTTTCCTAACAGCACTATCTGCATGCTACGGCTCCATTTACGATAGTTATGTTGCCCAGTCAGTTTAACAGAAACTAGGCTTTGACCGGGGTTATCAGTAGCATGAAGATAAAGAGGATGAAATTTTGATGCACCTCAGACACGAGATCCGCGATTACAGCCATCTCGGTTGCAATCTTGCTGCCACCCGGTTGCTGATCATCAGACATCGCGATAAAGAGAGTAGACGTGAATCGGAAAACCTAGGTAGTCGAATCGCCTTGAAAAACCGGTGCAGAAGAAAGACTGCGCCGTGGAAGATGAACAAGCACGAACGGATCCCTCAAGGAGACGAGGCTGTGAGACGGAAAAGATGCACCAATTCTTCAAGAGGAAGAATATGCAAACCAGCGCCACGGAAGTCCAGAGAGTCGCAGGAGGTAGAACGTCGCGACTACAGCTAATCGCGGTGGTGATGTAGAAGAAAAAGTGAGAAACCCCAAAAGAGACGAACATGCACGAACGGATCGAAGAAACTGAGGCAAGGAGCCTCAGATTCGCTCTGATACCATGTGAAGCTCCAAACCCTAGCAGAGGAAAAAGTTTAACTGGAATTTGCGGCTCACCGAATTAGAGTCCAAGAACCCTAACTCTCACCTTAAATAGGGCGGGGTCCCGAGCAAAGATCTGAAGGGTCCCCTAAATATTATAACCTCCAAAATGGTCCCTGATAAACAGAGCCAATAACAAAATCGACCAACCAAGCCTTAATCCATTATCTCGGGACAAGTGGGCCAAGCCCAACTTTAACTATCACAGCCAACAATCCAACCAACGATCCAACCCGATAAACCAATAAGCCAGAAAACGAACCAGGCCATAGAATAAGCCCAAATCACCAACAACCAAGGAGCCCAGATTACCAACTATCATCAACACAAAGTGTGCATCAATGACTTCTTCTTGAATAATTTGGTACTAGAAATATATGATATTATATTATTATAAATCTCTTCATTGTGTTTTCATATGAAAAAACCGTCTGTAAATTAGAGTATCAATAAAAATTTATCTCTATTTAATTCTGATATGCAAAATTAAACTAGCTAGTAGGAACTAAAAATATTTATAAGTATAATAATAATATATTTTTATTTAATGATGTGTTACGTTTTGGATATATGTTAAAACTCCAAATTTTCATTGGTGCTACGTGAATAAATATTAGAAATATGAGTCATAATAAAACTAAAAGTTATTTTAAAGAGTAAATTATATAAAAAAATCACGTATTTTGATATTTGTCTCAAATTTAGTCATAGTTTGGTTGTTAAACGATGATGTGAAATTTTTAGTTGAGTATATAACATGGGCTCTAAATGCCACCTATGATCTCCATATAATTTTAGTTTTTAAATACATAATGATATCATTTAATAATATTAAAAAAATATTTTAATAATAAAATCTCTCGCGGCTGAGATTAACAAAATAGTAACAAATCTTATCCAAAAGAAAAAAAGAATTATAGTTCAAGATAGATTAAGTTAGACTAAGTTTGACTTACAATAAATCAAAACAAGACATACTATATCATTCACAATGCCACAATAGTTTCATGTAGTTTTTAAAAGTAATGCATATCGAATTCATTTTTCGAACATAATATTATCTCGAAAGTTAAAATAATACATACAAGCCTGAAAATCAAAACTATTGAACTATTTATTGTTCACAAAAAAAATGTATGCAACGAGAGTCACGATCATCTTATCCACAGTGGAAACCCACGGAAATTAATTGTGGTTTTAAATTTAGTTTGAGTTTTGTATAGAAAATGAACTATACTGGCTATGTGGAGGAAGATGTAAACATGCGTGACGATAATATCATAATGAATTAATGTGTTAATTGTTTTAAAAATATTTTAAAAGTAATTACTAATAATAGTAATGATCAATGTGATGTGGCTATTTGAGATGCTTTTATGGTCCATGTTGTACTCAATTAACCGTGGCACCTCGGCATTTAACAACTAAACTAACTGAATTTGGATAAGTGACTAAATCTGAGACAAGTTTAATAATACGTGAATGTTACAATTAATTTTGTTTTTGGCTAAAATCTGAAAACAATATCAAAGTACGTGTTTTTTTTTTTTTTTAATGAAATTTACCTTATTTTTAATTTTTTTTTTCCATCTGATTTAATTAAGAAATATTATATTTACTGAATATAGAAATTACGTGTTATTGCATAATAAGTTTTAACTGTTTCCACCGATTCACTTCAAACAATAAGAGAGGATTATAGACGGTTATGGTGCAGCGAATAATCAATAATCATTATGGTTAAACGCGTTATTATGGTGCGATATAGTTATTGTGTTAAGTTTTATAGTCATAATAAATATGATATTGCGTATATAACTATAATCATATATATATATATATAATATAAAAACTTATTTAATTATAATTTAATAACATCACAACCGTTTATTTTAAGTCATCTGTTAATTAATCTTACTGTATTACAGTTTGTGTTAACTTTTTAAGTTTGTGATTTATCTCGTCGGTAAAATCTAAAATTTTATTACTCATCTCTTACTCGGCAGCAAAACTTTTATTAACCCTACTATAGCAAATATTTTTGCAGGCTCTTGGCCAAAAAAAAAAAAATTGCAGGCTACTAATTTTGGTGGGTAAAAGGGGTATGAGGAGGCGAGTAGAACTGGACACGGGCTGACCTCTTAACTATACTAGGTTGTTTGTGGCGCTACGTTGACGAGGCCAGTGCGTGTGCTGGTTGCTCGCCAAGTCTGGTCGGAAAAAAACCCAGACTGTGAGCTGGAGAGCTCGAACATTACATAGCGGGATGAACTAGGGTCGCCACTACGTCCATTCCTTTTCTTTTGGCAAACAAAAAAGGTATTTTTTTAATAGTTTACAGTCTTACGTTAGGAATTTCTTATTTATTTATTTATTTATTTATTTAACATGTATTAAAACATAGCTTATTATTATGTATATTTTCCAAAATTTTACATATAATTACAATCAATGCCATATTCTTTTATCAGAACTCTTTGTGATTTATTGTTGGAACATCTATCAACTCTCATACATAAATCATGAACCGCTGGACATGGTTGGTTGAAAATTTATTAAAATTAAAAGTAAAATAAAAGAAAGATGAAAGGAAGTAGGAGCACTTCTAATTAGTCCTAATTCATACACTTTAATTGTCATGTCACTATTAATTTATCAAAGTGATTCTACTACAATACTTGCTATAAAAAAAATTAGAACTCTCTTAAATTAATGACAATAAGTTCTACTTCTATATTGAGACTTACATAATTTCATATTTCAAACACGAGCTTAAAACAACACTATACATAATTTAAATATTTATATTTTTAAAAAATATTTACATGATTCAAGTATCGGACCAACTTAATTTAAAAAATGGAAAAATACAAAAAAAAATTTAAAATTCTAGTTGATTTTTTAAATTAATTTCTACATATTCTTTTTCAAATTCGTCAAAATTGGTCAATTTTAGGTTAAATACTAAGATTCCAACTTTGACCAGCGTGTGTATGCATTCCTAAACTCGACGTCGTTACCGTAATAGTTTAATTATTTACCTATTATAATATATATATATATATATATATTTTTTAAACAAATTATGATTTGGTATTTAAAAAATAATATAAAAAGTGACAAATATATTATATAAATAAGTATATAATAATTTTTTAAATAATGGTTGCTATATACATAAAAAAAACAAAAAAATATGTTAAGGTTGTCAAGAAGAAAGAAAAAAATGGGGAGTAGTGCATTTCCTCGGACTGCGGTGATGGCTGATACATACACACAAACGCAACATAATACAATACAGAATTGCTGCACTGCCATGTGCATTTATTGGTCCTTATCATCAAACCCCCATATCCTCACATGATCCTCACAATTCAACGGGTCTTAGTGCACCCATCATAACTTGTTCCGAACGAATCTAACTCACGGTTTATGGGACAATTTTAATAAGAGAATTTACTACCATCGCTAGGAGCGATTTATGATATAGAAGTTAAAATGCACCGCCGGCTACAACTTACGGTTATAGAAGAATGAGAATTGTATTATTTATTTAATTTAGGGTTGAGTACATGTATATATATAGAATAAAGGCTAAATCTATAACAATATAATAATGAAACAGATAATAATAAGATATTAGAAATCTATTTATTCCTAGCTAATATAACTCAATCACGATATAATAAAAATTAAGTCTTAATATGTTTTATTTCCTAATACGCCCCCGCAAGACGGATGTTTTGACAAGAATGTCGATATTGATACAAAAAATAATGATGAATGCCCGAATAGTCCAATCGTCATCGGCGGATGCCCTAAGGGGTCCAGTCGGCAACAACGGAAGTCCAGAGATGTCCAGTCGGCAACGAAGAAAACCTGGAGATGTCAAGTCGGCACGGCGGTTGCCCCGACGTATCCAGTCGCCACAGCAGTAGCCCGGAGGTCCAGTCGGCAATGTCGTAAGTCCGGAGGTCCAGTCGGCATCTGCGAAAGTCTGGAGAGATCCAATCGGCATTAGGGGAGAAGAATTGAGGCGAACATGACAATAGTAGGGACCATCGGTGTGGTGACTTCGTCAGTTGGCGCTAAATCAGTGCAGAAGTCGTCAACACGGAAGCAGAGATTTATTGTCTTATTATAAAAGAAAAAAAATGACTGAAATCAGAATTGGGCAGGGGGCGGCCGACATGACAACTGCATAGCTGATGGCGGTGCCGACCGCCCCTGGACAGCGGCTTGTAAGTTATACTCGTTGGATAAATGAAGTCTTATACCATATAGAAGAATAAAATTTGTATTATGAATCTTATTTAGGGATGAATATATGTACTTATGTATATATCTATACAAAGACTAAAATTATAACAATATAATAAGGAAATAGATAATATTGAGATATCCATCAATATAATATTATATCCATCAAAACACAAAACACCCTGGTGTTCTTCATGTGTGCCATTCAATTCATGGCTTCCAACCCCAAAGAAACTTTTTTAAATTTATTCTAGTGAATTGACAAGTAAAATCATTGTGCAGTTGAATCAATCAATCAAAGACATGTTTACCAAAAAAAAAATCAATCAAAGACAAGGAGAAGGAAGAACCAAACAATGTGAAATGGTGTAGAGAAATCATCATGTCTTTGGTAATCAAAGCAGCTTTCTTTTCATAAAGTAAAGCAAAGAAACTAAATGGTCAATGCTTCTTCATCTTGTCATCACATTCTGCAAAACAAGATTATTGAGAAAAGAACAACCCCATCTTGGAAGTTTTTGATTGAAGAAGATCAACATTCTTGCATATAAGAGTTCAAGAAACAAACCCCATTCGACCAAGTACAAGAACACTAATTTAATCTAACATATAATCTGACAAAGTAGATGATGTTTTACCAATCTCTGCCCAAAAAAAGTACCCAAGTTTCCCGAAAATTAAAAAAAGATCAGATTTGCATCGAGACAGAATCAGGACAAATCAAGGACACCGATGACGCTAACTTAATCAGAGGCACAGAGCCGTCGCGACAAGATCATCACCGCCGTACAGATCCGCGTCATCAACCGGCGGCGGCAGATTCAGATCAAAAGGCAAGCTTTGCCGGTGAACCGACGACGACGTGGGCAGGCAATGTTCCTCCACGTCATCAACCACCGACGACGACGAATCGCAGTCGCTGTGGCAATCGTCTGGGCGGACCTCACGGACGGGTCTCGGCCGCACACGGATCTTGTTGTTGTTGGTAGTCACCGGCCGTGGACCGCTGAAGGACTCGACGGTGGAGCTCATGCTGCTGCTGGTGGGGCGGCTGACGGGCCCTGGCGGCGGTTGGATCCACAACCCAGAGGCGATGGGGAAATTGGTCTTTGCCTTGGGGCCGCGGAGGGAGAGCGCCGCCTCGTCGTAGGCGCGGGCGGCCTCCTCGGCGGAGTCGTAGGTGCCGAGCCAGACACGGGTCTTCCGCCACGGGTCGCGGATCTCGGCGGCGAACCGTCCCCATGGGCGCTTACGAACGCCTCTGAATCGGATCTCTAGCTTCGACGGCGGCGGGTCGGCGGCGAGGATTGGTCGATCTGAGGCTGGTTTAGGGGTGGGTCTGCCGCGCGGCATTGGTAGGTGGAGGGATAGGATTGGTAGGTGAAGAATTGAATATGGAATCGCGTCTCTACCACTACTACCTCCTTGAATTTGGTGATTGTAATTTTGGCCTCGCCATTGTTAGACTGTGTTATCTTCTTCCTTGTTCCTCTTCTTCTTCTTCTCCGTCGCCCTCTCTCGTTCTCTGTGGATCATCCGATGGAGAGAATTCTGTCTGGTTTATGGAGATTGACGAGTAAAAGAACATAATAATTAATTAATTTTGGGAACTTGTGGAAAGACGAAACTGCCACAGACAGCGGCGTCATTAGTGGGAAAAGAATGGGGTAAAAATGGAAACATCAATCAGGATTGGCTAATAATTCTATTTCATTCCCCAATTTTTGACAGATGTCTATTTTGTCCTCAAACTTCAAATTTCTTGACAATAGGATCCTGGTTGAGAGTCAGAGACCATAGCAGTTTCATTCAGTTGATATGGAACTGTTTTATTCAGTTTCAGCCGGGGCCGAGCAGAAGGTCTGATGAGCCCGAAAGTCCGATTCGAGTAGAAAGCCTGATGTGTCTGAAAGCCCGATTCGAGCATGTTCGAAAAGCCCATTTTAAAAATTGGCCCGAATCTAAACGAGCGGAACTTTTATTCCTAACTCGGGCTTGGGCCTGGGCTCATGTTTTTTTTTAAAGGCCCAAAGGTTTCCGAGCCCACCCGTATATATGTAATATTTATAAAAAAAATTAAATCTAACTAACTTTAACTATAATTAAAGTAAACTATATAATACTATAACTTTAACTACATTTAAAATAAAAAATCTAATAACTTCCTGCTACTGAGTTCTCCACTTCCTGCCTTCCTTTCCAATTTTACGCCGCAACCAAGACTTAGACCTCCCAGAACGCTGTCACTCGCTTCAATCGATCTTCTCCTTAGCCAATTTCACGCTGCAGCCAAGACCTAGACCTCCCAGACCCCAGTTGATATTTTTTCTACCAAACAATAAATAAATTCAAACTCGGGCTAGCCCAAGTCCCGATTTCCCGACTTGGGCGGGACATTTCCCTTGAATTCAGGCTCGGGCTTGGACAAAAACAGGAGTTCCAAAATTTCCGAACTTGGGCTTAAGCTAAAGTCCGCTCGTCCTGTCCCGAGTTCACCCATAATATCAATCCATCAATGGACCAAGATTTACATTGATTTTCATCCATTTTAAAAGAAATTGTTTGTTTGAAAACGATTTTGAATTGTTTTGTAAAATAAATTCTAGTTCAATTCCGAATTGGTTTGGATCGTTAAAATGACAGTTTATTAAATTTAGAAAGAACCTGTTCTGAAAACGTATACTCACTCCTCTTGGTATTGGTTTACTCTTTAGAGAACTAACCCATTTGGAATCGATTCGGTCTGAACGGATTTCAAATAGTTTGATTTCAGAACAATCCAAAACAAAAAAAATGAAGCGGATTAAATGTCCAACCCTATTAGCATTTAACATTTTTTTTCAAGAAAGAAAATCAAATACTAATTAGAACTACACCAAAATAAAATACAAAATATTTTAAATTCTATTCGCAAATCACAAATTACTTTTACATATTGCTTTCGTTAAAATACTAAATTGCCATATATTTTACTAATTACTATTTTTTATTAAATTTAAAACCTAATAAATTGATATCTACATATCACCCCGTGCACAGTCGCTTGGCTCTACCACACGCCACCATCGCCTTTCTTGTAAGTGAAGTTGTCATCTACTCTTCTTCTAATCGAAGTAATTCATGTTTCTATTAAAAGTGATACACAATTTTGTCAGTTTGAACATGAAATCAATATATATCTAGTGATATATTCTTTAATCTGATGTCTGAAATATGGTTACACACCTTAAAACTTAAACCGGGGAGCGAGCAACAACAATGTCGAAATCAGCAACAACAATGTCGGAGTATACCACTGATTTCATGTTTACATTGATAAAATTGTGTATCAATCTTAATAAAAACATGAATAACATTGATTAAAAGACTATATAATGACTTTACATGCGATGATGGTGTATGGCGAATAGTAGGGCTGAAAGTAAAATCCGGCGAGACCGAAAAACCGCAAAAAACCGAACCGGACCGGTCCGAAAAAACCGGACCGTATATAGACCGTTTGTTATGTGGTCGGATTTTTTTGGTATCATTCGGTTTTTCGGTTCGGTTCGGTCCTCATGTCTTAAAAACCGTGGAGACCGAACTAGACCGAAGTTATTCAATGATATAATATAATATGATATATATTATATATCATATTAAGATAACTTAAAATTTTTCTTAAGGAAATCAAATATCTTCTCTTTTTATTAATTTTGGAACTTTTAGTATATTCTATAAGTATTAGTTGTATGAAATTTTGTATAGTATTTTACATAATTTTTGTTTAGTATTCTAAAATTGGAGAAATTTTAAATATTGATTATTATGTTCGGATTTTCGGTTAAAACCGAAAACCGAACCGAAAAAACCGTACTAAACATGGACGGATTATTTTTTTCCATATGGATTTTTGGTCGGTTTTTTTTTTGTTGAAAAAATCCGGTCCGAATAAATCGGACTCCGACCGAAATAGCTAAAAAACCGGTCCGACCGAACCGGTTTCACCCCTAGCGAATAGCAGTGACATGCTGGAAGCGGCGATGACATGCGCGGGCGATAATATGTAGAAAGTAGTTTTTAAGTTTTAATTTTAATAATGATGATAAATATGTAATATATATATATATATATATACTAGTTGTTTCGCGCGTGCGTTGCACGCGCCTGATGCTAATTTTGTAATATTATACTTCATAGAATATAAATGAAAAGTGTATTGAAAGATTTGATGTTAATGGAAATCAAATGAACAACAAAGAAGTAGTAAACAAAATATAAGGAAAAAAAAATGGTATAAGTTTAAGCTTTAATATATGTCCCAGAATAGGTTGAGATCATGTAATGAATAGGTTGGAGATCAAGTAAGACGAATCGACCATCTTTCCGGAATGTTTCAGTCGACTTTTGAACCTGAATTATGAAAGTGAAAATGCGACTCTTGAAATTGTCAATGTATCTGATCTTCTCTTCAGAATTAAAATCCTAACTTGTACAATACGTTTCGAAAACGTATAATTTTATTTTATTTTAGTGTGAAGTAAAATAACTAAAAAAAAAAAAATAGAAATAGCATTACCAATTCAAATGGAGGACATCCTTATACTTTTCGACAGCATCAAATAGTGTCATAGAAGTCTTTTCCGTGTCGTCTTGCATAGGAAGTTGAGATAATAATTCTTGTGTTTAAGAATTCATTTATTGACTTATGATTAAACATAATGTTTTTTTTTTCCCGTAGTGGTCTTAGGAGAAGCCCTTATTAGGAGGGCACCACCATACTTGCTCCACTCCTAAACTAATCATCATTCGCACTGGGTCAACCCATAAGGGGTAAAGTGCCGGTCATATTAAACATAATGTATCAAATCATAAACTAAACTGTGGATCAAGGTGTACAGTTTAAGATTTGATATATCTTCCTAACGTTGGTAGCCCGATTCATCTCTGTCCCGTCAACGGTCCGCCTTCGCCCCGTTTCACTAAGTATGAGCAATAAAACAACCACTCGTTAAATCAGTAGGTATAATATATATTCCTTCTCTTGTCTTCTTAATAATAAATTGGAGATTATAGAAGTAACGGATGTAATAATAATTAAATTAATAAGTACTTAAAATCATCAAAGTGTTACTGAAAGTCTTCCAAAATATGATGAATGTGATTCCTTGTATGAAGCACTGTCCTGATTACTGTATAGATGTTGTCGTTCGCTCTTTCCTTTGATTGTTGAAAAGTTTGAACCTGCTCTTGGCCAAAAAAAAAAAAAGTTTGAACCTGCATAATCCTTAGGCAGAATAAACCAACTGTATTCTCACTCCCCATCTCACTTAAGAATAATCACAACCCAACCATATGGAAAAGACGCTCTCGAATGTCTCAAAGAAAGGCCGACGTAAACATTTGCTCGCCCAATACGTTACCAAATCCTCACCCATGTCTCTCTCAGCAAGTTGGAATCCTTGACTATACTTCTTGTTCGTTTTAAATGCAAAGCTAATTGGCTAAATTTTCTGACTGTAAAGTACAGAAGAAGTGAAACTTCCATCTTTGGTGTTTGTACAACTTAGAAAAAGCAGTGCGCGGGCGGCCGGAGCAATTGTAGCGGGCTGGAAGACGGCGTCGTGGGTTGGAACCGATGTCCACGGTTATCTTTGTGGGATACAGTGGTCGAAGGCGTGCTGGTGGCGAACGGGGTAAACGGGGACAGCGACATATGGCTGTGATCGGTGTATGGTGGCTTTGCAGGCGGACGGGAGCAGGTGTATAGGGGGGAGCGGTTTGGTGCCTTCGGGTAGAACAGATGGTGGAACTTGGGAGGTAAAAGAGGGAAAAATTGTGATGTTGAGGTTACCGGTTACGTTTGAAACGGTTTGTGGTGTATTGTAGACTTAGTACAAACCGGTTTAGTAATTGTACCTGTTGGAGGGGTGGTGACCATTAGGGGTGAGGACCCATCACAATTTATATATTGGTAATATATATATATATAATATTTTACTCCATTTAACAAACAAAAGTGATTTACAAATAGAATCTCATTTAGCATAATTTTAATTTTCACGTAAGATTTCGAGAGAAAAAGTGCCACTTTTTAATATAAATGTTTATTATTTTTTAATAGTGTACTTATTTCGTATTTGGTATGCTTGGTTTGTTCTAGGGCTGAGCATGGGACAGATGGGCGGGCTTTTTTCTAAAAAATGGCCCAAACCCTAAAACTAGGGCCACTTAATGGCTGTCCCGAGCCCAAGCTAGTAGGAAAAGGCCCGCCCGCCACGGGCCTACAGGGACTAGGGACAAATGGGACAAACTCAAATTCCCATCCAAGTTCAAAAAAAAAATCATACTCAATTTACTTAAACCATAATTAAACACAGAACAACAACAAAGTTCAACAAATACCACAAAGTTCACCATAAAACACCAAAATCACTCAAATATTTTGTCACTTGTAAGAACACCAAGTTCAACACATAACTATGTTCTCCAAAATAGTTCACCAAAGACTCCAAAACAAAGTTTTACGAAGACTCTAACACAAAGTCACCAACAATTCTGACATAACAAGTTATAAATGCAAATCCTAAATCAAATGGAACTTCAACCCGAGCCATCACTAAGTTAACTTAGCTAACTATACTTTATAGCTAATTAGTTAGCAAAAAGGGACGGGACGGGTCTTTTGGGACTTCGTAAAAAAACCTTAGCCCTAGCCCTAATTGAGAAGAAAAGTCCCGCCCATTAGGGCTTGGGCACACTTTTGGGATGGGCTTTTTGGGACGGGATAGGGCGGGACGGGCGAGATTTTGAGCCTCTCGGGATATTTGCTCACCCCTAGTTCGTTTATATAAAGGGATTTGAGTTACGTTTAGAACTTCAGTTCAGCCTTCAGGCAATTAGTGAGACTTCAAATTAGTTGATACAACATACAAGACAACCATCATTTATATGTTAGGATATGTTTCGACCAAGTTATTGCGGGCTGCCCGCGGAATAACTCGTCAAAGTCTTCGGGTTGGGTGCGAGCCAAGTCCGTTCTCTAAAGTCGCGTGCGGGCCTTAGCTTCATCTTCTGAACGGCGGTAAGTCCTTTGGGCTCTCTGGAAGATCGTCTGTCTGCACCTGCGAAAGGAGCATTACCAAGCAGTCCCCGTGGAGAGGGGGGGGGGGGTGCTTGGTGCGCTCGCTCCGACGATCAACATTAGTCGGTTTCTAGAGAGAGAAAGAGAGGTTTTCTAGAGAGAGGTCAGAGCTTTTCCCATTCTCACCCAAAGTGACTTAAAAATGACTTGAAAATGTTTACCCCCAAGGTGGCTATTTATAGGCAACCTTGGACCGTAAACCGGTTTTGACCCGGTTCGATGTGGAAATGTGAACCGGGATGCAGGGGAGAGCTTTGGGAAAAAGGACTCTGACGCGTGTCTCAGGCGGCTGTCACGAGCGGGACGCGCGCGCCTTTGAAACATAGGTCTCGGACACATAGGAGTTAGTTAAAAATCGAGTCTCCCATACGTTCGGGACGAAATGGGGGGTGTACGCGACACCCCCCGGGTGTTGAGCTTACCCGGAATTCCGGGTAAGCCTAGGCTTACCCGGAATTCTGGGTAAGCCTAGTTTACCCGGAAATTCCGGGTAAGCTAGGCTTACCCGGAATTTCCGGGTAAGCCCCCCGGGGATGTCGGGCAAGTTCGCGACTTGCCCGGTTTCCCCCAGTTAGCTCGAAATTGGGGAATCGTAAAGGGTCTTGCGCGTGTATGAGGTCCGAATAATTAAGACCGAGCCCGAATCATGCGTATATCCATCACTTGCCCCCGAGTTAAATAACGGCTTGACCTTTGTTTAACTCTATTCTAAGATAGGGTATACGCGTGATTCGGATCGTCTGCTCACCTTGAGTTTTGACCTACCAAGGGTGGATACGCGCGGTTCAGGCGAATTCCGTGTCTTAGTTTTTTGAGGTGGTCATGCTTGACAACTGCACAAAGGGTTAGTAGCACAACGGACTACAAGTAATATGGAAAATGTGATTGTTTGGAGAATTAAGGCGCGAGCGCACATGAAATCTTTCGGGTTTGCAAGGTGATCAAATAAACATGGAATGCTCTTGTTACGACTAATTGTACCAAAAATGATAATAAATCATGAAAATTTTGGCAAAACGTTTTTCATGCCGTATGATGGTTTCCGGGAGCCCGTCGTCCGAGATGGCCGTCGGCGAGGCGACGGTTTTAGTGAGTGATGCAATGCCGGGTTTGGAAAATCACATGTGACGTGCGTAATACGAAAAATCATAAACATAGCGTTTTCAAAAAGTTGAAACCATTTGAAATGACTTAGTTAAATTTAGCTAAGTCATTTGATGGTGAAAACCCAAGCTATCAACAATTTTTAAAAAATGAAGGGTGGATGAGAGTATACCTCTTGGATGTATGGTACTTACTGTGTTGTGTAGTCCACCTCCTTCATGATAGTTTATAAAACTATCAACATTTGAATTGGTTGTGGTGAGAGTTTTGGAGGGATTAAGGTAGTGATTTTAGGAATTCACTTTAGGGTGCTAGTAAGACCCCATTTCGGCCGGCCACCACCAGGAGTACCACCGGCGAGGTCAGGGCGGCCCAGCGGCGGCGAGGCGGCGGCGACAGCGGCGGGAGCGGCGGCGGTAGCGGACGGCGGCTGCAACATTCGCGGGTCGATTTCGAGCTCGATTCGACCCGTTTTCGAGTCCTTCTTGTCGAGTATCGATTGGTAACGTCCTCCCCTCCCTTTTCTTGATGTTAATTAGACCTTTAGGGCTGCACATTTTGAATTTCAATAAGGTGCATGGTAGGTGTTCGATGAAATGCCTTAGTGAAATTTTGGCTTGATTTTCAAAACTTGTTTTTGGCTAAGCTCTAAATGTAGATAGATAGAGTTAAGGATAGTGAACTCCCTTTGTGAAGAGGTCCCTAGGTTCCGACCACCCCGGGGGGGAATCGTGGAGGTTCAAAGTTGGACTTATTCGAGCGAAAAATTCGACCCTTTGTATCTTGATACGGGTGGCTTGATATGATGTCCCTTATGGTGATAATGCCCCCTTGATTGTTTGTGAGTGGATAACCATGCCCCCGGAGTTTAGATGATTGCGTGGTAGTCCGTGTTCATTAGTGGCTTAGTTGACCCGAGTGTTCCTCGGATTGCTCGGGGAAGAGTAAGTCTCCCCGTGACATGTAATAGGCTTGCTTAAGTGCATTTGATCTGCTTGTATGTGCCCCCGGAGCCTTGAGCCGTTTTGGGGATAAAATTTGATCGAAATGTGGTCGGATGGCATTTTGGTAATTATAACCAACTTTGCATGTTTTTGATTTCTTTAGCTCTTGAACTTGTCGCTTTGTAGAGCGCTTGAATCCCTGTGTCACATTGCACAAATGTATGAAAATTTGATTAGTAGGTGGCCTAGGCCTTTGATGAGCGTAAGGATTTTTTGACTCCCGAGCGGGAGGGTCCCTAGCTGTTTGCTCGCGGACAGTTGGTCCGTTGGGTTGGATATCCTTGCAAAGGACTTTGATGAATGTGGTTGATGTGTTGACTTGGTTTTTGATTGAGTTGTGTATGGTTTTTGCAGGGCTTGGTTGACGGGCTTACAGGCGCACGACTTTGATATTTAGAGTGTTCCTGATAGGAAACGGTTTCTGCTTCTTCGCACAATGAGTAAGTCTCATCCCTTTGTTTCGGATAACTTTGAGGGAGAGGTTGATGAGGGCACCATGGATTCCGATTCTGGGTCTCGAAGTGGTGTACTTTTGGGGCCGTCGGGTGACCGCGTGATGCTAGAGAAGACTCAGGTATTTTTTCCCAACAAGCTTCCACGTTCCAAGTTTGACCTCTATGTCTCGACCCGGGGCTGGTGTCCCGGCCTAGAGGTTTTGTATCCTTGGGATGTTGTAAAGGGGGTTGAGTTTGGTCGGCCCACCGTTCCTCCGGCAGAGTACGAGGCAGTCTACCTTTCACAGTTTCGAGAAGGGCTGCGGTTCCCCTACTGTCAGGATCTGGTCCGCCTTTGTCGATATTATAGGATTTCTCCCATCTCTATTACCCCACCAGGGTTTAGAGCTTGGACGTGTTTTCGGGTGCAATGTCATCTAAACTCCTGGGACTACTCGATAGTGTTGTTTCGAGCCTTCTACCGCCTGGGTAAGGCGGACGAGTCTGGGATGTGCACCTTCAGCTTGCGTTGGCCTCATATGACCGAAAAGGGATTTTCTTCCCTTGGCTTGCGCAGGGCGGGGTGGAATACTGAAGCGCGATTTTGTGAACGGTCGGACACTTCCCAGAATAAATGGAAGTGTCAGTACTTCTTTATAAAGGATGCGGGCACGACTTGGACGACTTCTCACATATTGGATGCCGATCCCGTTCCACGCTTTCAGGAGTTCTCCGATAGAGATAAGGTCGCTTTGAAGAAGATCCACGCGGCGAATAAGGCGGGGGAGTACAGCCCCCTTTATCGTGCTTCTGACGCCGAGCTGCTCGCGGCGGGCATTCACGTACGTCCTTCGGGGGAGGAGTTGGTATGTTTTGAAGTTTTGTAACATCTGCTCTTGTTTCCTTGTAGGTTGGTTTCTTAACAGACGCCCCTGTTTACAGGGTGGAGTTGCAGGCGGGTCTTCTCAGATTGTTCCCGGCCTAGACGATACTCTTCCTGTTGGCCCGGGTATGGGACTTGTGCCTTTTAAAGGTTTTGTTGAGATTTTTCCCATGCTAACATGTTAATGGTCTTTTTGTGGTCGTCTTTGTAGGCTTGGAATTCCCGACGGCGGGGGGAGTTGTACCTGTCGGGGAGCATGATGCTGACGTTCGTTTCCCGAGCGATCCTAGGAGGTTGACATCTGCCGGCATGCCTCTTGCTCCTTCCTGTGACAAAGGGAAAGGGCCTATGTATGCAGATTCGACCATGCCTGTCCCCCGGTCGGGGAGCGGGCGTTCAGTGGAGTTGCCTCCCTTGGCAGGTGACTGTGGTTGACTTCTTGTTGTATTGGTATGGTTTGCCTTCTCCTAATGTGTTTGCTTTTGATGTGTAGTTGTTCCTACTCCTCCGGCTCTCCGCAAGTCTGATTTGATTTGCCGGCTTGATCGGGATGTGTCTGGGAATGAGTGGGCTCCGTATTCTCAGTCTACTGTCCGTTTTCCCAAGGATGTTTCCCTGAGCACACCTGCTGTTGGTGTGCGTGTGGTTCAGCGGTCTGTTCCGCCGGCTGACCGCAAGACGTGTCCCCGGGACCCTGAGGCTGCGCTGAAATGTGTCGAGGACTCGCTCGCGCGCTTTGCTCCTGTATGTTGTTTTCCTTTTATGTTGGATCTATCACGTTTGTCTGGCTTCTTTGTGTGTGATGTGCTTGTGTTGTTGTTGCAGGTGAATGCCGTGATGACCAACCTTTCCTCCTTTGTTGTCGAGCTTGTTGAGGAGACGAGGGGTCTGCAGGATCGTCATGAGCACTTGTCTCAGGATGTTGTTGTGTTGAGGGAGAAGGCGCGCGCACATTCAGATGCTTCTTCCAAGGCTTCCGCTGATCTCAAGGGAAGTCAGGATTGTGCGTCTCAGCTGGAGGCGGAGCTATTTGCCCTACTGCGCCAGGAGAAGGTCGATGAGGAGGCGCATGCTGTGGCGCTGAGGGACACCAAGGAGTCTCACGTTGCCCTGGGTGATCAGCTTGGGATGATTGAGTTTCCTACTACAGCTGATTACCCAAAGCTTCTCGAGAAGGCACGTGATGATTGCATGGAGTCCTTCTCTGTGGATTACTTCAGGAGGGTATACTCTCTTGCCCCTGATTTTCCTTTCCAGAGTGCTGGTCCATATACTGGCTATGCCCTTGGGGCTATTGCGGGGATCCGAGCGGGTGGTGGAACGAGTGGTTTGACGGGACAGGTGTCCGTCCCTGTTGGTGATGATCGCCGTGGTGCTTTCAAAGGCCCTGCGCAAGATGTTTTTATGACTGACGCCTTTGGTTCTGGTGCTTCTGACGTTGGGTCAGGTTGATCTTTCTTTGTTTTTTCTTGTGTATATACGGTTGCTCCCCTTGCATGGGTGAGATTTTGACGGGGTGCGTCTTGGGCTTGACTTTTTATACTGGCTGGATGTCTTTACTTTTTTAGTCCTGCTATATTATATATATATATATGCCTGACATGAGATGTTAGAAAGATATAATACTTAGTATTATTTTGCATCTTCCTTTATTGCTGTCTCAATAACTTGTTCTCTTTTTGGAAGAGTGTTGCTCTATTGACTGGTCGATTTCCTTGATCCGATGGTTTTCCTTAGGAAATTGCATCTTTGTTGGTGGCGGGGTGTGGATGAGTTAGTATTACCGTCACGTGTGGCTTGGTAAGGAGGATGATCCTTGTTGAACTGCTTGTCTTCCTTTATAAGGATGTGAATGGACTAGCATGTTCACATACTTGATGTTGCGGCGAAGTGTGGATAGATTAGTACGTCCGACCCTTGCATTTGTTTGCGAGGGAGGATTCCTAATGATCCGTATGTCCCCCGACTTTTGGCAAGGATGTGAATAGATTAGTACGTTCACATCCTTGTATTGCGGCGAAGTGTGGATAGCTTAGTACGTCCGACACTTGCATTTGTTTGCGAGGGAGGATTCTCAATGATCCGCTTGTCCCCCAACTTTTTGCAAGGATGTGAATAGATTAGTACGTTCACATCCTTGTATTGCTGCGAAGTGTGGATAGGTTAGTACGTCCGACACTTGCATTTGTTTGCGAGGTAGGATTCCCAATGATCCGCTTGTCCCCCGACTTTTTGCAAGGATGTGAATAGATTAGTACGTTCACATCCTTGTATTGCTGCGAAGTGTGGATAGGTTAGTACGTCCGACACTTGCATTTGTTTGCGAGGGAGGATTCCCAATGATCCGCTTGTCCCCCGACTTTTTGCAAGGATGTGAATAGATTAGTACGTTCACATCCTTGTATTGCGGCGAAGTGTGGATAGATTAGTACGTCCGACACTTGCATTTGTTTGCGAGGGAGGATTCCTAATGATCCGCTTGTCCCCCAACTTTTTGCGAGGATGTGAATAGATTAGTACGTTCACATCCTTGTATTGCGGCGAAGTGTGGATAGATTAGTACGTCCGACACTTGCATTTGTTTGCGAGGAAGGATTCCTAATGATCCGTATGTCCCCCGACTTTTGCAAGGATGTGAATAGATTAGTACGTTCACATCCTTGTTGAAATTATTTTGTCTCCTTGCGTGCGTCGCGCTTCCTTTGTTTTGAATACAGGCATGAGCTTCGCTTAGTCTTGCTTTGGTATCTTTTTGATGGCTTTTCTTGTTGGTTGCCATTTCTGCGTATAGAGTTAGGGCCTTTGTTGATGATGCATGTGGCTTGTTCCTGGTTTTGGACCGGGGTAGCTTGCCATTACATAGTGATTTTTCCTACGCAAGGAGTGAACTTCATTAGTCTTCTTGTTTATTTACAAGGGATGTGCATGGATGGAGTCAACTGATCTCCCATCCTAAACGTTCTACTCAGTACTTGAAAAGTAAAGATAGAGTATGTGCATGTCATAGGGGAAGGATTATTCCCTTAGTGACGGTTTGATAAAGCTGGCTTCTCGCATGCAATGTAGGAACGCAGAGCTCCTTGTTTGATCAGTTCCTCGATTCTGTTGCGTAGAGAGGGGCACCCATTCGTGCTGTGACCCCATCTGTTGTGGTAGTGGCACCATATTTCTGGATTCTTCCCGAGGAAGGCAATCCGGATCTCGCTTGGAGGAGGTAAAACATCCTTCAGGATGGTCTTGAACAACTCTTCCACCTCTATGTTCAGAGGTGTATATTTGCCATTTTGGTTGTTGTTCAAGTCTTGTCTTGCACGCTTGTGTTCGCGCGCCTCCTCTTGTTCTGCGGGTGGGATAAACCACCCCAGCTCGTTTGCGACCTCGATTGCTGTTTCCATCTTCTCTTTCAAGTCAGCCATAGATTTGGTTGTTCTCCACCCTTGTGTTCGTCCAAATAGGAGGAATGTAGGTGAGTTCATGTTCAGGAAAAAGGCATTGATCACGGCTGACTTTTCTGCTAAACTTGAAGTTGCATTTATGGCGAATCGCTTGAAGTAACTCTGGATGGATTCCGACTCCCCTTGTTTGATGTCCCATATGCTTGGGAGCATTGGGGTTTGAAATGCTGGGAGTCTGTCTCCTTTGCTCATCATTTCGTCAAATCGCATTTCAACTTCAGACTTGGAACATTGTCCCCTTTAAATGACTGCTATGTCCAGGCGGTTCTTGCATCTTAGGGCGTTGACATAGCATTTTCGTGCTGTCGTCTGATCGCCCAAGACTTCACCAATTCCTCCCCTTAGGCGGTATTTCAGCTTTTGATGTGCCGTTGAAGGCACCATCTCGTAGGGGTTTATCGTTGTTCTTCCGAGAATTCCGTTGTAAGCGCCAAGGCTCTCGACGATCACGAAAGTGATGTCGACTTTCATTGCGTTCCATCCTTCTCCTATCACAGTGGGAAGGGTGATCATCCCCAGTGGGTATGTAGCAGCTCCAACAAAGCTTACTAACGGGAAATTTCCCGGCTTCAGGTCCTCTCTCTTCATTCCCAGCTGTTCGAGGACATTGATATGGAGGATGTCTGACGAGCTTCCTCCGTCTACTAGAATTCTTTTGACGTTGAACCCGTTGATTTCCATCGTTATTACTAACGCGTCATCATGCGGGTAGACGATGTGTGCCATGTCTTTTCTCGAGAATCCTATCACGGGGTCCTCCTCTTCCGGTTTCTTTCTTTTCCCATACTTGGGGAGTGTGCTTGCCTGCGCAGCGTATACATCCCTTGTGTTGGAGACTTGTCCTCCTGCAGCTGGACCACCATGAATGACATTAATAACTCCTCTCTTTTTAGGAGGGGGGTTGTCATTGGTCTTCTCTTTTCCTTTCTCCTTTGGCGTGAATTTTCTTTTCACCTTCTCAATCTTTCCCCCCTGGTCGAAGTAGTGCTTAAGTCCGCCTTCTTGTAAGATTCGATTGATTTGGAACTTAAGGCTTCTACAGTCGTCTGTTTCATGGCCGTTGACTTCGTGGCTTTCACACCACTTGTCTTGCTCCTTCCCTAGCTGGCCTTTTCTGAAACCGAATGGCTCTTTCCAGAGGTTTTGTTCTTTCATTTCTTTCAGTATGACACTCAGGGGAGCGTTCAAAGGGATTAGCTCAATGGTGTTGACGTCTGGATTCTTGTCTTCTTCAATGTTGAATGTTCTCTTCTGGGGCGGAGTCCACTGTTTTTGTTGGGGGGTTTGGTTCTGCTTCGGGGGGCCTGGCTTACTTTCATCTTTCTTGTTGCCGGGCTTACCCCACTTGTCCCGTGCTGTCATTTTGTAATGCTCAGCGTCGATGTACTCTTTTACTCTTGCCACGAGTTCTTCCATTGTTTCCGCCGGTCTTGTAGAAAGCTTTTGGCCCAAGTCGTACCCGTGCCTGCCCAGGTTTCTGACAAAGGCATGGATGATTTCTATCTCTGCGATGTTCGTTTGGATTTCCGAGATGTTTTGATTAAATCAGATGTAATAGCTAGCGAGGGACTCATTCCACTCTTGCTTGACGTCATCCAATGCATTTGACCCTTTGATAATCGAACGTTCTCCCATGTAACGTTGGATGAACTTTTCTTTGAGGGACTGCCACGAATCTATGCTTTTCTTTGGCAGGGAGAAGAGCCAGTGTGCGGCTGGTCCGCCTAACGTTTGGGGGAACGTCATGGCTATGTGGTGAGGGTTGTCTGTCCTTCCCAAAAGCATTACTTCATGCTGCTGCACATGCTCTATCGGGTCTCCCTTGCCTCGGTACTTTTCCGGTCTTAGATTATACAGTGCGTCTGGGACGCGACTGTACACCAGCTCGTCAGTGAAAGGGTGGGATGTGGTGTCCACCAATGTGTTCATCCCTCTCATTTTCCTTTGCTTTATCTTCTTTTCGATCAGCTCTTCAAGCATCTCCTCCGTCAGCCCGGTGACTGGGTTACCCTGATTTGGGGGGTATGCTTCTTGTCCCATGCTTGCGCCTTGTTGGGGAAATTGCGCCTGCGTCGGGTTGTACTGAGAATATCCACCTTGATATCCCTGGAATGTTTGAGACGGCTGCCTCCATGCTCCTTCATTGAATGGCCCTGCTTGGTAAGGTGTTTGGGAATGTGAGAGCTCCTGTCTTGTCCCTTGTTGGGGGAACTGCCTGCTTTGCTGTGCGTTCCCGTGAAAGGTCGGGGTTTTTGAGATTGTAGGCCCTCTCTGCTGAGGTGCATTCATTGGAGGCGCCTGCCTTGGTGGCGGGGGCATATTTGCTTGTTGCGCAGGAGGGGGTGGTGGCGCCCCGTATCCTTGGTTGCGCAATGCCTCTCTCAGATGAAGCAGCTGTTCGAGTGCTGCCATCATTTCCGGGGTGACTGTAGGTGCAGTCTGTGCCCCTGGTGCCTGGTTGTATGCTCCAGCGTTTGGCATTCCATATGGTTGCTCTTGCGTGTTGAAGGTTTGATGGGCGAAGCCTGGAGGAGCGTTGGTTTGCTGTGTGCCCCCTTGCGCGTTACTCCGAGAGTGTGCGCTTCTTGTTGGCATAGACGAGGCGACTGAGGCCTCGCCTTGGCTCTGCGGGGGGTTTCTCTGCGGAGGAGATCTCGTGCTTGACTCCGGGGCCGGAGTTTTCCTTGGACGTCCTGGTCCTCTTCTCTTCGTCTTAGTCGGCGGTGGCTGCTCGTTGCTTGCCATGCTGTTGGTCCTGTGGGTGATCCGCAGACGGCGCCAAGTGTTTCGACCAAGTTATTGCGGGCTGCCCGCGGAATAACTCGTCAAAGTCTTCGGGTTGGGTGCGAGCCAAGTCCGTTCTCTAAAGTCGCGTGCGGGCCTTAGCTTCGTCTTCTGAACGGCGGTAAGTCCTTTCGGCTCTTTGGAAGATCGTCTGTCTGCACCTGCGAAAGGAGCATTACCAAGCAGTCCCCGTGGAGAGGGGGGGGGGGGTGCTTGGTGCGCTCGCTCCGACGATCAACATTAGTCGGTTTCTAGAGAGAGAAAGAGAGGTTTTCTAGAGAGAGGTCAGAGCTTTTCCCATTCTCACCCAAAGTGACTTAAAAATGACTTGAAAATGTTTACCCCCAAGGTGGCTATTTATAGGCAACTTTGGACCGTAAACCGGTTTTGACCCGGTTCGATGTGGAAATGTGAACCGGGATGCAGGGGAGAGCTTTGGGAAAAAGGACTCTGACGCGTGTCTCAGGCGGCTGTCACGAGCGGGACGCGCGCGCCTTTGAAACATAGGTCTCGGACACATAGGAGTTAGTTAAAAATCGAGTCTCCCATACGTTCGGGACGAAATGGGGGGTGTACGCGACACCCCCCGGGTGTTGAGCTTACCCGGAATTCCGGGTAAGCCTAGGCTTACCCGGAATTCTGGGCTTACCCGGAATTTTCCGGGTAAGCCTAGTTTACCCGGAAATTCCGGGTAAGCCCCCCGGGGATGTCGGGCAAGTTCGCGACTTGCCCGATTTCCCCCGGTTAGCTCGAAATTGGGGAATCGTAAAGGGTCTTGCGCGTGTATGAGGTCCGAATAATTAAGACCGAGCCCGAATCATGCGTATATCCATCAGGATAGTCCAAAACTATTCAGCCCAAACTTTGGGGTTTAAATCATCGACCGATTCAGTGGCTTAAAACCTATCCACTTCTAAGTTCTAAAGAAGGACATGAATTGAATGTTGGCTTTTACAGTTTACGGCAGCTTATTGGGCTTTATATCATTAGTGATACTAATTAAGTTAGTTTCGCCGCATTTTATTAAACAAATTATATGAAGTCTGTCTCGTAATTTATTTATTTTTCCAGGTATTTTAGGGACGTCGTCATTAATATGCTTATACGTTTGGAATAATCATGATATTTGTATCGGATAGTTCGTAAGGAGTAAACTTTTCACTATGAATATATTTATATTCTCAGGAACTAAGCTAAAAATTTCTAATTAAGTATCATTGAACAATTATATTATGTTCACAGTATGGATCACGGGCGTCTGGGTGGTTGTTGGTGTCTCACTGACGTCGAATCCTCGTGTGTCGAATGTTTCTTCTCGTAATCCGTTCTTCGCTAGCCTGCAAAAGGGGTGAGCCGGGAGTGTGCCTAGTGAACCCTCACCGATACTTAAATGAGAAACTATGTTAGAGAGAAAGAGTATGCTAGAGAGAAGGTAAAGCTCAATCTTAAGAGTCCAACCCTTGAATGGGAGGCCTTGAGCTCTATTTATAGAGATCAATGGTCCTTAACCCGGTCAAGGATAGTGTTAACCCGAAATAGTAGATATTCACAGATAGTAATGTGGACTTTTTTACATTTTGATGACCTCACAGACTCTTTTACATTTTGATGATCTCAATGTTGACTGGCGCGTGCCGCGTGGTGCCTCATCCCTATTGCTTGGGAGTAAGAAAATATAGACATTAGTCACAAATAAGAGTATGAGTACAAGTGTTTTGTAATCATAAGTATGGGAACACTGAGTGCAGTATGCATATGGACGTAAGAATGGGTATAAATGCAAGTACAATCACGTTGTGACCATGGATATGAACGTACAAGTATTGAATGCATGCGGTCAAGTATCATAAATATAAATGCATTGTAGTCATAGACATGAGTATATGCATGTTGAGCAGGTATAAGTGTATGAGCATGGATATGTATGCATAAACATATGGAAATCATATATTGGAAGTGTAAGTGTTGAATACACATGATTATGGGCACTAGTGTGAGTGTAGGTGCTCACATAGGTTTCACTTTTTTTATGAGTGGAGCTGTCATCTGCTGGACCTCAAAGAAGCAATCAATAGTGACCTTGTCCAGTACAGAAGCATAGTTTGTAGCTGCTTCAATATGCGGGTGCCATGTCATTTGGATTAGAATGATTCTTCAATTTCTTAAACAAGAACAAAGGGAGCCTACTTTGCTTCTCTGTGATAATAATTCAACAATCAAGCTCTCGAAGAATCCAGTGATGTATGAAAGAAGCAAGCATAAATATGTTAAAGTATTTTTCCTGAGAGATTTGGTGAATGATAGAGCAGTTCAAGTCGATTATTGCGATACCAAGGAGCAATTTGCAGATATATTGACTAAAGGATTGAAGAGGAGCTCATTTGAGGAGCTAAGATCGAAAATTAGAGTTGTTAAACTGAACTGAAGTGTTCAAGTTCAGTTTAGGAGAGAGTGTTGAAGTTACTAAAATTAGCATGATGTTAATTAAATTTGTTGGAGCTCCAAACTGGTTGGTCCAAGTCTTCAGCAGCGGTCCAAATCTGGTTCAGACAACAGCAACAAAATGGAAGATACGCAGTAGATCTTCTCAGTTCCAATTGCTAATTTCTCTAGGGTTCTTTGCTAAATGTGTTAGTGGGTCTGATTAGGAGGGTAGTTAGTGGCATTTTCAGTTTAGGGGAGAGTGTTGAAGTTACTAAAATTAGCAGGATGTTAGTTAAATCTGTTGGAGCTTCGAACCGGCCGGTCCAAGTCTCCAACAGAGGTCCAAATATGGTTCAGACAGCAGCAACAAACTCGAAGATACGCAGCATATCTTCTCGATTCCAATTACTGATTGCTCTAGGGTTCTTTGCTATATGTGTTAGTGGGTCTGATTAGTAGGGTAGTTAGCGATATTTTCTGTTTCTTTCTATTATAACTACACAGCTATTTAACCTAATGTAACCTATTTCTTCATTCAATACAACTTATGTTCGGAGTATTTAGAATGTTTTTAATTTCAATCAATATAACATGCCTTCTGTTAAAGTAAGTCATATGATATAGGTTATAACTTATACGCCGAAGTGTAGCCACGCCATTCAATTTATGAAAGGTCTGAACTATCACCCATGTTAACGGGAGATGTCTGAAATTTAAAAAGTTAATAACGGATGTCTGAAATTTCAATTTTGTTGATTTGAGGTTTTCCGTCCATTTTAAGGGTTAAATTTAACAGAATTGTGTGAAATGACATTTTTGCCTCTTTAATATTTTGTTTTATTTAATATTTTATTTAAGGAAATGTGAAATGACAATTTTACCCCTAAAGTCAAATTAAAACTACCCAACTCCGGCCACCGCCACCCGACTCCGGCCACCACCACCCGACTCCGGCCACCACCACCCGACTCCGGCCACCACAACCCGACTCCGGCGACCACCACCTCGGCTCCGGCGACCCGACTCCGGCCACTACCTCAGCAAAAAAACTCCGATCGGAGCCTAATCGGGACCGGTGGCTTCGATCGGAGCCCAATCGGGGCCGGTGGCTCCGATTTGGGCCCAATCGGAACATTGGTGGTGGTCGCCGGAGTACAGTGGTGGTTGCCGGAGTACGGTTGGTGGTCGCCGGAGTACGGTTGGTGGAGCGTGTTGGCTTCAAGGGCATTTTGGTCTTTTCACTTCAAGCATGTGAGGGGCACACTTGATAGAAGGGTATTTTTGGAAATTTATTTTATTTCCGGTCACATGCCAAGCATGTGACCAACTTCCGTTAGTTTTAACGGAAAAAACTAACGGAGACCGCTGTTATCAACAAAATAGAAATTTCAGACCTCCGTTATTAACTTTTTAAATTTCAGACATCTCCCGTTAACATGAATAATAGTTCAGACCTTTTGTAGGTTGTTAACCCTTTGTTTTATGATGTGGTGATTGAACGTAAAAGTGACAGCCGAAGTACGTGGCGGAGGGGTGTCGTATTGGGAGCACAAGCAGCCCAAGACAGACATTTCCACAGCATATTCCTCCGAATGTGCTCTTTTACTCCCCTTTCTATTTTGTCCGTAAGTTCATCTTCTTTTATTTCTTTAATAATAATTAATCTTTAATTATAAAAGATATAAGAAAATTTATCACTACCAACCAAAACTAAAAGACCCGGGGTTCGATCCCGAATATTTATTTGTATATTGTATCAATTTAACGCTTTATTTTTTAATAATTAACAATTTTAGGTTTTTTTTTTCGCTGAATGGTCTTATAAGGGGTTTTTATCAATATGACAACACTCGTAGTATACTTGCTTCACGCCTATAATAATTAACAATTAGAGGTTCAACCTACTAAAAAACTAACAATGAAAAATACTTTACCATTACGGGTTGATTCAATGTGAGTAAAAATTATTATAGATGAGGACCTAACCCAGGTGCAAGTGAGAATTATTATAGATGTGATATGTGGAGCCAGCTAAGTCCCCCGTAGTAATAACAACACTCGTTACATCTTTATTATACATCTAGAATAATCATTACTCGCTTCAAGTCATGTCATAATGAGTATAGATGTGGCCACGAATATTAGGGCTAGACAAAAATTTAAATCTGAGATCTATAGTTAATGCATTGAAGTGTACCAATATAAATTATAAGAGAATAAGATATATTATAATATAATAAGATATATTTATATATAATATATCTTATTCTCTTATATAAACTATTAATGATTTATTGTTTATTTACAAAAGAGTTTCTTTAAACTAAAATTGAAGAAAATTTGTTTTTAATTTAAAATTATTTAATATTTTGTATTTAAATTTATAAATATATAGTTAAATTAAAAATTATTAGCAGGAGAAAACACATGTCACTCAAAAATTTGAAGAAATCAAAGTGGAATTATTTTTTATTAAAAATAATGGAATTATTATTGTTGATATCTCACCGTGAGTGATGGTACCACGTTGGTTTACAAAATATTAGAGAATCATATAAGCAAATGGGCTACCTCCTTCTATTACCAATTGATTTTAGGATGGAACCCTACATGTGAAAATAATTGCTCTAGCCCAATAGGTTTGGCTCGGCCCAATGTGGAAATTTAATATGGTATCAGAGCCAAAGTCGGGTTCTGATTATTAGCGGTGTTGGGTTTGTATCCCATTTGTTGACTCCACGTACCATATTTGTATCTGGATTGGGCGTGGGACTGGGTTTGTTAAAATTAATCTCAACTCGTTCGGATTTGAAAGCCGGTGCCTTAGTTAAAAGAGTCATGACGGTGCGGGGATGTTGATATCTCACCGTGAGTTATAGTACCACACCACTGGTTTACAAAATACTAAAACACCATATAAGCAAGTGAACTACTTACTTTTATTACTAAATGGTTTTATGATGGAATTGTACTTGTAAAAATGGTTGTTCTATGATGGCCCGTTGGATTTAGCTAAGCCCAATGTAAAAATTTAAGAATTATATTATATATTTGTAAGTAAAAAGGTTGGAATAATAAAATAAGCAGGACACTATTTCGGTCATGCACATTGACGTTTACTAACCTTTTTTGCTAGTATTGTTTGTGGGAGAAAACTGCAACTAAGTACAGTTTTCTTCGCTTGTATTAGTAATGTATTTTTTCCCCAAATAGTAATGTTTTTTTGACCATTAATTAATTATTATATACAACAAATGAGAGTGAAACATGTTAAAAAAAATGAAACATAGGATCAATCGTACTGTGATATAGTTTTTTTTTTATTCACTCAAAATTGTAGTCAACATAAATTAGTTAGTTTAAATTACAGTCTTAATCATTAAGATTTGTGTTGGCAAAAAAAAAAAATCATTAAGCTTTGTAATATCTCCGAAGTTTCAAGTTCGAAACCCCTTAGGAGCATCACATTACGGTGATTTGTTTAAAAAACAGGCCCCACCTGGCCCACATACCGCATTAGGAATATGAGAAGGTGAGTATAGCCGAGCTTAACGAACCAACCTCTTAATAACTATACTAGTCAGTGACGGATCTAGGGCCTCGATAATAAGGATACGCTATGCAGAAGAAAAAAAAATGTGAAGATTTAACATATTTTTAACAAAATTATATAAAATGTATTAAAAAAAAATATTTTTTGGTACTAACATGTTTTAAAATATACATGTTTTAAAACGATGATAATTGATGTTCTTCAATTATTTATCCAAAACGGTCGTTAAATATATTTCAAATGTACACAGTACTTTTCAAAGTATCAGAAGTAAATCATATTTGCTTATACAAATGTTACAATTGAGTCGAATCAGACCAGTACCAATTTTGAATGAGTTGAGTTTTAATCTAGTCATGACACTATTGTAACACTAATATAATTTATTTGGTTTTGATTTCGATATTTAGAAAAGTATTAATTTACTTTGTAAATTTAAAATGTATTTGATGACAATTTTGGACGAAATAACAAGGTCTTAGTGTCTTGCACAAAATAATTTGGAACTTACACTCAAATAATGAGGATCTTCTATTTAAATAATAAGGATCATGACATATTTTTCCTCAGAAATAAATTTAAAGTACCACTAAAATTACTCGATAATGTAGTTACGTTCGTAACCATATTATTGAATATCCATCCGCCACTGATAATTTGCTGGTGGGCTAGGTTGACGGGACAGTATATGCGAGCCCAAACATTACGTAGCGAAATAAGACCGAGTGTTCTCACAGTAATCCATTCCTTTTATTTGCGGAAAACTATTTATCATACTTTGTGTTTCTCCCATACCTAATTAATAGTTTGACAAAAAAAACCCAAAATTAGTATTGGCAAAAAAAAATTGCCTTTTTTTTTTTGCCTAATTAATCATTATTTTTTGGTAGAAATTAATAATTAATGATTTATATTTTATAGTTAATAAATATTATTAAAATAAAAATATTGATATTTATAATAATTATTAATATATAAAAAGGTGGTTACTTATAAAATACCCGCCGTCTCTCTCAGGCCGTTGATCTGCTCTATAAATACTCGCCGTGGTCCGCCAGCTCTTCACTCCATCAGCACGCAGCTCTGAATCTTCACCGCCACCTTCTTTCTCTCATCGCCCCCGTTCTTGACTTTTCTCTCTCTTCTGTAACTGTCAAGAAGTTTGAGTTGCCATAGAATTTTAGACGAACATTCTATCCAATTCAATCCAATTCCTCTTTCTTGTATATCCGTTCCATCGCGATGAAGATGGAGACACCTGAGAAGGAAGATATCGGTGACGATATGTACAAGACGATCGAAGTTGTCGTGGAGGATCGCCGGGAATTGTCGATGCCGCTGGATGTAGAAGAAGTAGCTCCCTTCTCTGACGAAGAGCTTAATTTCACGCCGCCGCTGAACTTTGCAATGGTTGAAAAAGGAATATTCAGGTCCGGCTTCCCTGACTCGGCCAACTTCCCTTTCCTCCTAACCCTAGGCCTCCGCTCGATCATGTAAGTGACTCCTATCAGTGGTTCTGTTGACGTTATCTGAGCTTATCTGAAAAAGTGAAGTAATTTTCTACATTGAATCGTGTAGATGTCTGTGCCCGGAGCCATATCCGGAGATGAACATGGAGTTTCTGAAGTCCAATGCCATCAAGCTCTTCCAATTCGGTATTGAAGGTTATAAGGTATGTTCTGCATTTTCAATTGCTTTTCTGATAACGTAGTTCTTTAGACTTGAGTCTGGCATTGGACTAAAATGGAGCAAGGGAGTAGGTTCTTTCATGTAAATCATCTAATCTGGATCAAGAATTTCGTAGTAAATGTCTGCAGCAATCTCCAATGATCTTAGCAATATAATAAGAAACAATGCAGCCATCATTAATGCAATCTCTGTCAGACAGTATATAGTATTTATGACCAATTATATCTTATCCTTATTTCAACTGGATGATTTCTATTGTGAAGTTCACTTGTGGTTATTTTGTATGATATGATGATTACATCTCCTTAATCAGTTAGTTTGATTAGTGTTGCACTTTGCAAGTATGCAAACCTACCCCATTCATCAATGATCTGTACTGTTCTTTTATGTGACTACTTTTCTTTTGTAGTGGATTACCCTCCCCGAACCAACCACATTGTATTTAATCTTAATACTTATACTTTCACATTTTGTATTCTGTATTCTGTTTCTGTTCATTTACAAAACAGAAAGTAGGGTTTTTATAATTCTAATGGATAGAGCTAATTTCTTCGTAAATGAAGCTTGCTCTAACATATTTGAACTGTGGGATTGCTCGTTAATAGTGTTTTCAGGGTACCGACTTGAGTCTACTTTAATAATCGGATACTATCAATGAAGCACTATACATATTAGTATTTCCCCTTCCTCTTTTCAAGTGTGCACAGGAAAAGGTTTGTGAAATGATAGTGATTTTCTTAATGGCTGGTTGTCTTTACTATAAGTCAGACCTGCTTTTTTTTTACCAAGTTGAGAGAACACTTGATCAGTTTTCTCAAGTAAAAAGGGTATGTGTAGTTGGTTTTTTGGTAATTACCTTAATCTATCTTTCTTTCTTTTGAACTTTTCAAGTTACCTGTTTTCCATGTAAATGCCTTTCTAAAGGAACATGTTCTACTCATTACATCCTTAGTGTACTGAGATTGTTCTTGCTTCCTGAATGTTGATGTGCAAACTGGTTGTAAGACAGTAAGGCGGGTGGAGGAATCCCTTACTTCTATGCCACTAATTGGAACATGGAAAAGATGAAATTTGAATGAACCGGTTAATTTATTGTCTCCTTTGTTAGTCGATCAAGTATGCTCTCTTTCATCCTGTCATGCTTAGTCATGACTCATGAATCTAATCTATGCATTCAGCATTCCGTACTCTCATTCTCCTGTACTTCAACCAGAAACTTATCCCGGAAGCCTTGTTATTTTCCATTTCATTGAATTTGCCCCTCTATATGTTAATCCATATTCAGGAGTTGGGTTCTGATTAGCGGATCTCGATCTGAGCTTTCTTAGCGCCATTTCGAAGTGATATGATTAAGAGATTGTCCAACTGCCCTTGTTATATATCTAGCTGAAGTAGGTCGGTTCTGCAGATCAAATTGGGCCAACATATAGCACTGGACTTTCTTAATACATCACATATGCATTATGATTTCTAAACATCAGCATCATAATCTAGTCATAGTGTAATTGTAAGCTCTGCTTCTTATGATGATGATGATGATGGAATTAAATTTCTGATACTTTGCGTGGCTTGTTTCAGGAGACTTTTGTAAATATCCCAGACGACATGATTCGTGAAGCATTGAAAGTTGTTCTTGGTATGGCACCAACAATATCTCCACTTCACTTCACACATCACATCATATAATTATATCTGATTAGTTAGGAATCGTTTTTTTCATTCCCTTGTCTTTCCTTATTGCAGATGTAAGAAACCATCCAGTTCTAATTCACTGCAAACGCGGAAAGGTACCATCTATAATACACAACAGAAAAACTAAAATTATTTCTCCAAATCTATTTGTTTGTGTCTTAGCCGACCTTGTATAATCGATGCTTTTGTTGTTTCAGCATCGAACTGGTTGCGTTGTTGGGTGCTTGAGGAAACTTCAACAATGGTGCCTGACCTCTGTCTTTGACGAGTACCAACGGTTTGCAGCTGCCAAAGCCAGAGTTTCAGATCAAAGGTTCATGGAATTGTTCGATGTATCGAGCATTAAGAACGTGCCCATGATTTTCATGCATAAAGAGGTAACCACCTACCCAACTCTAAAAAAGCAAGAGGTCGACTACATCTCGAACCACTGTGATTAGGTAAATTGACTTGGCTAGAAAATATATATATAGAACAATAAGTAGGAGAAAATGTGATGAGTTCTTGACTGCACTGGCGGATGAGGATTTCTTATTTTCTATTCCCACCATTTGAATGTAATAAAGAGTACAATGATATTTTCCCCAAATGTCTATCTAGATTTTCTTGATCTCAGAATCGTTTCTTGGGGCCGAAGTTAGGGTTTGTTGAGTAGAAGTTATTAGGGTAAAGCAGTTTTGTAACTTTAGATTTAATGAAATATTCGAGACTTGTCTTGTTATAATATTACCGAGACATATACCCGATATATTATATATAGATACGAAAGAATCTAGTATTAGTTGATATGGTTGATATTAGAGATAGTATAGTATATAGTATATCTATTCTATTGTTAGTGATAGAGTTATTTAATTTTTTCTTCTTATTAGCTAGAATATGTTATCTTCAATTGTATGACTCTAGCTAGTCCTATTTAATGAACACGTTTATGAATAAAACGCGGAAATTTCAAGTTATGTTAAGATATTAGCTATTTAGTTTAGGTAAGTTTCAGAGATTAGAATTTTGTCCAATAAAGTCGAGAGTTCGTTATCCCCTCGTTCAACTATCCACCAAGGCACCAACCCTAAATATACCCATATCATCTCAACAATAATAGTAGTGGAAAGGGCCGTGTTATTTGAGACATATGATCACGCAATGAAGCTTTTATTTTTATTTTTTATAATAATTAAGATGATATTATTAAAAACCACAGCGATTACTTAATGATATATATAGCAAAAAAATAGCTACGGCGGAATCTGTGAATGACTCCAAGTGTTCGTACAAATAGTATAACTGCTAGCATAATAGAAAAACACAACGCAATAAAGTAAAACATAAGCAAAAAAGAAAACATATTAGCTTTAAATAGTAGAGATCTTAGGTAAAGTATAGCAGCTTGGTGAGGCGGACCGGATTAAATTCAGCAGAACGATCAATTTCCTGAGGAAGTGAAGAATCATTCGAAGAAGATCTAACTAAAAGTAATATTGCTCGACAAGCAATACCAAAATAGTGGTAAGTACGACATTATCACAAATAATCCATTGAACACTCAATAAAAACTACATGATGAGTCGTAGATTGTAAAAATTTCTCAGAGGTAAGTAAGGTCAAAGACCACCAGTCCAATCCACCGATACATCTCTGAATGAGGAACACATCCGAGGACTAGCGCTTGTTAGGGATTCCGAAGAAAAACTCAGCTTCTCTTGAAGAAGAAGTAGTTTACAAAGATTGGATACGGTCGAAACCAGATCTAGATCCGAAAAGTGGAACGACTAATCATGTAGTTAATTTTTTGAAAATTGGATTAGTGATTCTTTTAATCTTTATTCATATCCGGAAGTGGTCGGAGTTGTTTTTAAGTTATGGTTGTCATCGCGATTGCCTTGGTGGTTGGAATAGCTTTAGCTTTTTTTTTTTTTTCCTGCGGGATGGTCCTAGGAGGCCCTCATCAGGAGGGCAGCACCCAACTTTAGCTTCTACTTTGAGAAAATGCTTCAATTCCTAGAGAGAAAGCTCTCTTCAAATGTCTAATCTAGGTTTTTTAGTTTTCTACTGTATTAAGGTACATATATACACTTATATGGACAATCATTTATGTTATTATGATAGAGTGACACTTGACGAAACCGATAAATGCTAATGTTTTAAATTAATACTAAAGTTTATAATTTTAAATACGTATTATTGTATAACATGATATAAAGTAGAGCTTCTAAGATTTCTAAGATTTAAAACGAACTAAACAAATACTTGTTATTAAATAATATATAATTTTAATATCTATATAAAAACTCATTTACATTAATATAATATTATCTACTTATAAATTTCGTAACAAAAAAGTGATATCTTTTACTATGGTAGTCTAGTTTATGGATACTTTTTTTTCATGTGAAAATAGTAGAAAAGACATTTAGAATGACATATGATATCATGTATATTTATAATTTACGTACAAATAATAAGAATAAGACGGTTAGAGCATCCACAATGGTATTACGTAAAGATTATGTAAACGTGAGTCCTACATGTTTATTTAAGTAAAGAAAAAAAACTATATACAATGGTTTTACATAGAATTCCTTAAAAATGGGACCCGCACGTAAATTTATGTTTTTACATAAAACATTACTTAAATATAATGAATGAACTATGTGTTACGTAACCAATTTTTTATTATAAATTAATTTATTTTATAATTGTGCTAATATCTTATTGGTGGTTGTTGAAAAATTTAATAATAAAATATATTTAAGGAATATGTTTAAGTAATACGATTGCAGAGAAAATATTTTTTACGTGTGTCTTAACTTTACGTATTACTTAAAGTTTACATAAATTTCTACGTGGCAACTTTAAAGAATACAATTTATGTAAAACCATTGTGGATACTCTTATAGACTTTTGATATATTAATTGAAGGGTTAGTAACCAATTCGCTACCTTGAGTTTGACTTATAAATCGATACTCGAATTATATATTTTTTTTTTTTTAAATTGACTATTTAATCTTCCAATTTAGAACAGATTGATACATCCATTACAATTTATGTCTAACTTCGCCATAAAATGAGCATGTTTTAAGCATGTGACCTATTTTGATGTGTACCCAAAATGAATTCAACAATAAATTGAAATGATTGTAGACAAAATACCTTTAACCAAATGTAATAATTTTCCAATCTTCTCTCATTCGGATTTTTTATATCAATTTCATGAATTGTTAATCATTTCTTTTATTACCCAATCAAAACCTCGACCTAAAGTCGCTCTAAAAAGAAGTTGGCTTGCCGAGCATTTGCCAAAGTCACACCATTAATTTTAAATATGATTTGTCCGTGAACACACGAGCAATCCAATTGGCGGAGTGGTCCGATGGGCTCCCTATCAGGAGAACATCGCCGTAGAATGTTTGTTACACAATAAACAAATTCATATTCGCACTGTCAACTTATAATGAGTAAAGTACTAATTATAAATATATTTTTATTTCCAAAGTCTTATCGGAAATTGAACCCCTAACATTTTGATTAACAGATAACGTGTTGAACTAGTACAATAAAATGTTGTTTATGAATTTACCACTTGGAAAAGAAAAAAAGAATAAAAAAAACTTGCAAACCATGTTACAATTTAGGGTTGCAAATTGTTACAATTAAAAAATATCGAGAATCTGGGAAATCGAACGGTTGCAAATAGGACACGATCCACGGTTGAGCCACAATTCCCTGGAGCAAGCTCTACAGAAAGTATGCCCACACGGAATAAACGCCGCCCCTTTATTCCTCTCCATGCAGACGCAGCAAACTCCATCTCCGCCGCCGTCTCCGCCGCCGTCTCCGCCGCTTCTAACCTTATCTCGCTTCCTCCCTTTCATATCCACACCGTCCGTTTCCTCGATCAAACCCATCAGCGTCTTCAAGTTCCGTCCCAGCCTCACGTCGCCGACGTGGAAGCTCCGCTCCGCCGCAAGCGCCATTGCAAGGTTCATGCCGGAATCCTCCGCCGTTCTGCCGGCGAACGGAACAGAAGGAATTCGCCGGCGAGGAGGGGGATCTTCACGGTGAACTTCACGTCGGTCGTCGTCGTCGTGGAGGGTGAGGGTGTCGATGATGGTGATAGTGGGTCCTCCGCCGCAGCATCCGATTCCGATCCGCTTCAATCTTAATCTGTGCTTGAGATTCTTCCAGATTTTGTTTCGGTACTCCATAGCTGAGCTGGGCTGAGGTGTGGTGAGAAGAAATGCAGTACGTACAGACAAAAGCTGACAGAGAAGTCTTTGGAGAAGATCCAATTAGAACGTGAATGGGTATCAGTGAGGAATACAAATGGTTACACATATATAATGTCATTGTTCACACATATGGCCTTGGATCGTATACATATATACTCCATTACAAATTTACAATATTTCTCATATGCATAGCAATATATGAAAAGGTAATGCTATAAACACTTAATTGATATATATCTATATTATTGTAGAAGATTTATAAAACATTTAATAACCATAATATAAGTCGTAAGATTTACACGTACTAGATTATATAGCTAAATAGTTATATAGTTATCACCGACAGTGATTGTACTGAATTTGTACGTAATCTCATATTACAATGCACATTATATTAGAATGCACATTACGTTGTTTGGCTAACCAAACAACGTAAAGTGGATATAATGTGGAACGTAATATGAGATTACATCCATCCAAACACCCCCTATATGGTTTGTTTTAGAAGTCCCATGTTCAAAACTAATCGGGGAGTCACTTCGCGATGAGGGGTCGATTTCTTAACTATACTAGATTGCCGGTAGGAATACATTGTCGATTTCAATGCATGTGTTGATTGTTTACTAAGTCTAATCGGAAAAAACCGCATAGCTTGAGCAGAAAAATCCAAATATTACGTAACGGATGTGAATAAGTTTTCACTATTAACCTATAATACTTATATAACTTATGATTATATATGACTGACTGTCAAGGAAGTAACTCTTTCCATTTTTACATGCAAAATTACATAGCTCAATAGTATTGCAGTTACAGGCATCCTGAATATATATAAAATGAAGTATACGTACTAAACTAACATCCGTTTATTGATCTTACACTTAGACAACCGCATATAAATCTTACACTCGTATAAATATAATAGAAACTATAAAAAGCAACAGTAAGTTTGATAAAAAAAAAAAAAAAAATAAATAAATAAAACTTTGAGTATAAACTTGGGGTATAAAAATACGAATATTACGTACCGGGATAAATATGAAATTAAAAGGGATTGACCAAAGTAAAAAATATATAGTTGATGCCATGCAATCATTTTGGTAAATTAATTGAATAGTGCATATATGTCAAAAGCCATGAAATGCGCCACGATTATTGCGTAATTCAAATATGGTGCGACCAACTCCTAGCCCAGCTGTTTTTCTTCTTAGGGCTCAAATGGTCTTTTACTATTGGTCCGACCTCTAAATCGAGTCCCATGCATATTTTACGGCCCACTTGGCCCATTTAGCAGATGGGCTTTGAGGCCAGGGCTTAATTTTTTATTTCGGGTTTAATATTTATTTCGCCCATTATAACATTTTTTTAACAATAATTTATTTTTTGCCGAATATGATTTTTTTATTCAAGAAACGAAAATAATATTCAACTCAAACTACAAAAGCAATCATTCTGAATGAATAAAAAAAAAAACGAGTTTCAAGAACCTAATTAGCATTACACGACATCTTTCTAACTTGGATAGTAATTCAATTAGCAATTTCATTTGCTTCCCTTGAGATGATACTCTATTGCGCAGCAGGTACACCTATCACCATTTTGCGAATCTCATCCACATAAAACTTGAACGCCAAAGTCACACCTGGTTCACTTGTGTTATGGATTCAATAGCTTCCTTCGAATCTGATTCAATAATAATATGACGTCAACCTTCTTGTAGGACAAGATCAGACGACCTCATCTATCTTGTAGATTACCAACACAATGGTTCTGTGACCGGTAGAGAATCAGTTTAGAACCCCCCCCCCCCCCCCCCTAACTTGGCCAAATTCGTCTCAAACAATAACACTTATGCATCCAGTCTTTGTCCGGGTTACCAAGAAGCATCGAGATTAAGCTTGATGGCACCACCCTCGGACTTACACCACGTTGTCACTCTCACCTCTGGTAGCTTACTGGGGCCAGTTGTATTTGCTTGGTATCGGAAATTCTAGATCTTCTCCTGAGTTTTCCGTGCTTGGGTGGCAAGTTTTATTAAGTTCGGGAGGCCGTTTTTGTACATCGCACGACAACATTCCTTCCATATTGATCATGATACCATTCTCAAAATCGACTACCTCATATCCATATCTTCCTTCGACAGCCTAGAAGCATTGGAAAGTTGCTCGAATCAATCCTTCATATTCATCAACAAAGAGCAAAATTACGGAGATTAAGCGTGGCAAACCATACCGGTATTGTCCAGGGGAATCCAAAAAGCATGTGTTCCAAGGTTTCATCTTGGTCGCAGAATGGGCAACTGATATTGATGTTCATACATCGACGACTCATCGCGTCTCAATGGCCCTTCCCTAATCGACTCATCGCCTCAAAGGCTCATTGCCTCACTAGCTCACCGCCTCAAAGGCTCATTGCCTCACTAGCTCATCAACTAGATTCTATCGGGGGAAATGAAAATATTTTATACTTAGGAAATAGATGCGGGTTCATTCAAGGAAATCAGAGCCTAATGTAGGCAAAGCCTCTATCAGCATCGGGGGCAAATTATGGATATTGATCCACAGATGGTCTTATACACTATGATAATTTGACATCAATAAGTGATCACCTTCTGGTATAAGCTAATCATGATCAACAACATCAACTCGGGTATGGTTAACTTTAAACACATGTTGATTTGATAGCATAAGTATAATTGACTATAAATAGTCTGATACCATAACGGTTATAGCTATAAAAAGTCTAATACCATAACGGTGAATGCATATAAATAATTATCTTATTAAAATTTCATGCACATTGTAAATGATTCTATACAATTCAGTTGTGACGTATCTAAGCTTCAAAGGAGGTTGTCGGGACCAACTCTAGCTTAATCCATTTTTGCGGGTACCAGACGCGGGTGGTAGAGCTCAAGTTCACTTCAGGAGATCAAGTTCCAATCGTGAGTGTTTATGTTAGAACTTTCCCCCAATAAGAAGTTTCTAGCAAGATTCGAACTTAGTTTTTTCATAAAGACATAACTCGTTTTATCAGTAACTGTAACTAACTTTGGTTATTAACTTATTATTATTATACAAGAAATTAACTTCCATTTTTTTTTACGTTTGCCTTTTATTCAAAGGATCTGGTTCACACTGTCCCTTCAATCTCCTCACCTTTCCCGCGCCCCTCAACAACTATGAGTCAAGTCCAGTTCCTGAAGCACCAATGTAATCAAATTCTGTTTGAATCTAGGATGATACACAAAAACAGAACATCAGAGATTGTTGAGTTGCGTTGTTTCACTATAATGATGTTGTGTCTTCTGTTTAGTTGCAGGGAGTGTTCCAGGACAGCCACTTATGCATCCGCCACCTTTAGTCGGTGGAGGACATCATCTATATGCTCCACCACCACCTCCTCTTCCTCTGATGCACCCTCCGTTCCTCACAAACCGCCCAATTGCAGTTCCAGGACCCAATAGTCTCTACACTGCCAAGTTCCCTCAGATTATTGTTATTCTTTTCATTCCCGTCAAATTTAATTTATATGCTTATTACTAAAGTGCAATTCTTTTTCCCTCATGTCACATAAAGCCTATATTTATGGTCAAAACACACTACAGTTTCATTCTTTCATATATAGTTTTTTTTCTCTCTGAGAAAGTAGTAAGTATCCAATGTAAGACATATTTGTGGAACACAGTTTTGATGTACGCAAATTTTCAGTTTTACATTTATTACTACTATTGTTGTTCCGAACAGAGAAACCCAGGTTGTCTATGATATGCAGTTATTTAGTACAACACAAGCACAATGTTTAAGATCCTAGAGATAGGAAGAAAAATTAAAATAAAATAAAAAAAAATAAAAAATAAAAAGACATAAAAGAAAGACAGCTACAACAGCAAGGCTCCTTCCTGTTGATGTAATTGGGTTCTCAACTCAAATCTGGATCAATCCTTACACCTTTTCTTTTCCACGGACTCTGACATCCCGAGCCTGATCCTGTCCAAAGTATATATATTTTAGTGTGTTTCTGAAGTGTGGAGAGAAGCAGCTAAGTAACCAAGTCAGTAACTCTATTTACCTTGTCTTGATGTTTGGTTGGGTTCCTACTGGTTCCACCACCCGAGTTAATGATTCTGGACCTAGGCTGAACCCTCCTGACAGTTTGAGCCACAGGTTGGCTAGAGATGTGCATTTCATCTTGTCTCGGTGATTCTTCTAGATCAATGATCTCTTGTTGGACGGTTTGACCCTCAGGAGTCAGACCAGGTTCATTGGCCACCAACTCATAAGCAACGCCCTTCAAGATAATTTCACCAATCTTGATGGAGATAAAGTAACCATCCTGGAATGTTCCATCGATGACTCCCTCTACCTCTTGACCGATTACTGAACCGATTGATTGATCTGATGATGTATTGGGATGGCTTGAACCCGGAGCAATTTTGGCACTGCTTGAACCATGAACTATCTGGGGATGGCTTGGACCCGGAGCAATGTTGGCACTGCTCGAACCATGAATTGACTGAGGATGGCTTGGACCGATTGTAAGGGCATGGCTTGGTCCAGGAATTATCTGGGCAAGTCTTGGACCGCGTGTCTTGGCACGGCTCGAACCAAGAACTGTCTGGGCATGTATGAGACTCGAAGCGTAGTCTTCTATGATATGATGAACTGTCTTGGCACGTCTTGGACCAGGAACTATCTGGGCACGGCTTGGGTCACGAACTGTCTGGGCACGACTTGGACCAGGAACTGTCTGGGCACGACTTGGATCAGGAATTGTCTGGGAAAGTCTTGGACCGCGTGTCTGGGCACGACTCGAACCAGGAACTGTCTGGACATGGATGGACTCGGAGCTTGGTCTTCTATGATCTGATGAACTGTCTGGACACGGCTTGGACCAGGAACTATCTGGGCATGGCTTTGACCGGGTGTCTGAGCAAGGCTCAAAGCAGGAAGTGTCTGTGCATGGTTGGAACTCTGAGCTTGAATTTCTTCTATGAGGGGTGGAAGTTCGAGCAAACATACTTTTTGGTCCTTCAATGCAGGATACTTTCTTCTGCGACGACCACCACCACCACGCGGCTTATTTCGGTTCCTTGATGCATTTTGTGAGGTTGCCCCTTCCATCCCTAGCTGAAAATGTTGGCATTTAAAAAAAAATTACAAAGCATAGTCTAATTTATGATTGTTACTTAATGAATATTTATATGAAGATTCTAAATGAGCGGATTTTACGTGCATGCATGCACAAAATCTGTAGTATCTATTGACAATTATTTTTGTCTCGACGTAAATAAATTGAACTGCTAAATTACTATCCGAAAACACGACGCAGTTATTGTTGGCACGACGTAAATAAATTCAAGTTTTAGATAACTAAATCAAGCTAGAAGGTTACAAGAGAAATTCATCGGATTGATTGATCCTTGAATGTGTTTATTCATGAAGATTAAGAAACACCATTAATTGTGTTCCTGCGATCTCTAGTCGTCAACAACATGGATTCTTCAAGAAAGGCTTTACGCTGTTAGAGGATCAACAATCAAGAAAGACAGCGGTGATAGAGAGAGTGTACCTTATTCAGCGATGGAGCAATGTTGAAGAAGCCTTGTTATTGTTCAAGGTAGAGACTAGTCTAGTCTAGAGAGAGCGTTTTTATAAACGCCACAGTGCCCATATATTATGGAAGACAAACGTTTTCTCTCTTCTTCACGAGATTTGCAAGCTAGTTTTGAAATTACTTTGACTAAATTAAATTAACTTCCTTTTTAAGATTAAGAAGCAACAAATTAATTATTATATTAACATGTTATGGTAAGTTATTAATATGTGTTTTTTTTTTCCCAAGAAGTTATTAATATGTGTTTGTGCGCAGAAAAGTTATCTGGACTAATAAATTAATTTATAATTTTTATTAATCCGCCTGTTATGTGGAATTATTTTTTTAGTTAATAAGGGTTAGCATATGTACTTTATTACTGAACTAGGTGGCTTATTCGCGTGTTGCGCGATAACTAATATGTTTATAAAATTGTTGAGATGTTCGGAATATTAATATTTAATATTTATAATTGTTAATTGAAATAATGTATTCAGTATGAATGAAATACTACTAAACGCATTTAAAGTATGTAATACACCTTCAAAACTTCTTAAGCAACATGTGTAAATTGATGTTCTATTTGTTATGTAATGGGTTTACATGTACGATCTTAATATTTTTCGAGTACACCATCAGAAACCAACAAAATATTGAAAGATATTACGTTATACATATACCATTTAAAAATAAATTCAAATAAAAAAAAAAAAAACTAAAACTGAATATAGTTGGGATATAGAAAGATGCGCATCTAATCCACAAACATATACATTATTAGACAAAGTCATGTTACGAAGAAGGTATATTTAGTAAATATAGTTTTCTAAAATAATGTGTATGTAAATCAATATTTTATTTTTCGCTTAATAATATAAGAAGAGGATTACTCACATAGATATAAAAAATGTAGAATAGTAAACTTAGTTTTTTTACATGGTTTAATTCTTCAAATATATTTATTGATATTAAATGATAGGGAACAATGAGAGAGCTCTAAAAGTTGTAACCTTCAATACATCTAAACAAAGTTTGGAAATGGATGTTCTATTTATTATGTAATGGGTTTACATGTACAATATTACAAATTTTGGAGTATAACCATCCGAAACCAACAAAATATTATATATTATGTCAATACATACACCATTTAAACATAAATTCGGCTAAAAAATTATAACTGAATATAATAGAGATATAGAAATACACACAACAAATCTTCATAAATATATATATTAGACTAAGTGCTACTATGAAGAAGGTTTAGTCGGTAAATGTAGTTTTCTAAAATAATGTGTATGTAAACCGATATTTTTTTTACTTAGTAATATATGAAGATGATTGCTCACTAAGATATTAAAATTACAGAATGGTAAACTTTAAACACATGTTGATTTGATACCATAAGTATAATTGACTATAAATAGTCTGATACCATAACGGTTATAGCTATAAAAAAGTCTAATACCATAACGGTGAATGCATATAAATAATTATCTTATTAAAATTTCATGCACATTGTAAATGATTCTATACAATTCAGTTGATACTGGTTTAAGCTTCAAAGGAGGTTGTCGGGACCAACTCTAGCTTAATCCATTTTTGCAGGTACCAGACGCGGGTGGTAGAGCTCAAGTTCACTTCAGGAGATCAAGTTCCAATCGTGAGTGTTTATGTTAGAACTTTCCCTCAATAAGAAGTTTCTAGCAAGATTCGAACTTAGTTTTTCCATAAAGACATAACTCGTTTTATCAGTAACTGTAAATAACTTTGGTTATTAACTTATTATTATTATTATTATTATTATACAAGAAATTAACTTCCAATATTTTTTTTTACGTTTGCCTTTTATTCAAAGGATCTGGTTCACACTGTCCCTTCAATCTCCTCACCTCTCTCGCGCCCCTCAACAACTATGAGTCAAGTCCAGTTCCTAAAGCACCAATGTAATCAAATTCTGTTTGAATCTAGGATGATACAAAAAAACATATCAGAGATTGTTGAGTTGTGTTGTTTCACTATAGTGATGTTGTGTCTTACGTTTAGTTGCAGGGAGTGTTCCAGGACAGCCACTGCATCCGCCACCTTTAGTCGGTGGAGGACAACATCTATATGCTCCACCACCACCTCCTCTTCCTCTGATGCACCCTCCGTTCCTCACAAACCGCCCAATTGCAGTTCCAGGACCCAATGATCTCTACACTGCCAAGTTCCCTCAGATTATTGTTATTCTTTTCGTTCCCGACAAATTTAATGTATATGATTATTACTAAAGTGCAATTATTTTTCCCTCATGTCACATAAAGCCTATATTTATAGTAAAAACACACTACAGTTTCATTCTTTCATATACAATTTTTTTTTCTCTCTGAGATAGTTGTAAGTATCCAATGTAAGACATGTTTGTGGAACTCAGTTTTGATGTACGCAAATTTCCAGTTTTGCATTTATTGCTACTATTGTTGTTCCAAACAAAGAAACTCAGGTTGTCTATGATATGCAGTTATTTAGTACAACACAAGCACAGTGTTTAAGATCCTAGAGATAGGAAGAAAAATTAAAATAAAAAAAAAAAAGACAGAAAAGAAAGACAGCTACAACAGGAAGGCTCCTTCCTGTTGGTGTAATTGGGTTCTCAACTCAGATCTGGATCCATCCTTACAGCTTTTCTTTTCCACGGGCTCTGACATCCCGAGCATGATCCTGTCCAAAGTATATATATTTTTAGTGTGTTTCTGAAGTGTGGAGAGAAGCAGCTAAGTAACCAGGTCAGTAATATACCTTGTCTTGATGTTTGGTTGGGTTGCTACTGGTTCCACCACCTGAGTTCATGATTCTGGACCTAGGCTGAGCCCTCCTAACAGTTTGAGCCACAGGTTGGTTAGAGATGTGACTTTCATCTCGTCTCGGTGATTCTTCTAGATCAATGATCTCTTGTTGGACGGTTTGACCCTCAGGAGTCAGACCAGGTTCATTGGCCACCAACTCATAAGCAACGCCATTCAAGGTAATTTCACCAATCTTGATGGAGATAAAGTAACCATCCTGGAATGTTCCATCGATGACTCCCTCTACCTCTTGGCCGATTAATGAACCGATTGATTGATCTGATGATGTATTGGCATGGCTTGAACCCGGAGCAATGTTGGCACTGCTTGAACCATGAACTATCTGGGGATGGCTTGGACCCGGAGCAATGTTGGCACTGCTCGAACCATGAATTGACTGAGGATGGCTTGGACCGATTGTAAGGACATGGCTTGGTCCAGGAATTGTCTGGGAAAGTCTTGGACCGCGTGTCTTGGCACGGCTCGAACCAGGAACTGTCTGGGCATGTATGAGACTCGAAGCGTAGTCTTCTATGATATGATGAACTGTCTTGGCACGTCTTGGACCAGGAACTATCTGGGCACGGCTTGGGTCACGAACTGTCTGGGCACGACTTGGACCAGGAACTGTCTGGGCACGACTTGGATCAGGAATTGTCTGGGCAAGTCTAGGACCGCGTGTCTGGGCACGACTCGAACCAGGAACTGTCTGGACATGGATGGGACTCGGAGCTTGGTCTTCTATGATCTGATGAACTGTATGGACACGGCTTGGACCAGGAACTATCTGGGCATGGCTTTGACCGGGTGTCTGAGCAAGGCATAAAGCAGGAAGTGTCTGGGCATGGTTGGAACTCTGAGCTTGAATTTCTTCTATGAGGGGTGGAAGTTCGAGCAAACATACTTTTTGGTCCTTCAATGCAGGATACTTTCTTCTGCGACGACCACCACCACCACGCGCATTTTGTGAGGTTGCCCCTTCCATCCCTACCTGAAAATGTTGGCATTTAAAAAAAAAATTACAAAGCATAGTCTAATTTATGATTGTTACTTAATGAATATTTATATGAAGATTCTAAATGAGCGGATTTTACGTGCATGCATGCACAAAATCTGTAGTATCTATTGACAATTATTTTTGTCTCGACGTAAATAAATTGAACTGCTAAATTACTATCTGAAAACACGACGCAATTATTGTTGGCACGACGTAAATAAATTCAAGTTTTAGATAACTAAATCAAGCTAGAAGGTTACAAGAGAAATTCATCGGATTGATTGATCCTTGAATGTGTTTATTCATGAAGATTAAGAAACACCATTAATTGTGTTCCTGTGATCTCTAGTCGTCAACAACATGGATTCTTCAAGAAAGGCTTTACGCTGTTAGAGGATCAACAATCAAGAAAGACAGCGGTGATAGAGAGAGTGTACCTTATTCAGCGATGGAGCAATGTTGAAGAAACCTTGTTATTGTTCAAGGTAGAGACTAGTGTAGTCTAGAGAGAGTGTTTTTATAAACGCCACAGTGCCCATATATTATGGAAGACAAACGTTTTCTCTCTTCTTCACGAGATTTGCAAGCTAGTTTTGAAATTACTTTGACTAAATTAAATTAACTTCCTTTTTAAGATTAAGAAGCAACAAATTAATTATTATATTAACATGTTATGGTAAGTTATTAATATGTGTTTTTTTTTCCCAAGAAGTTATTAATATGTGTTTGTGTGCAGAAAAGTTATCTGGGCTAATAATTAATTTATAATTTTTATTAATCCGCTTGTTATGTGGAATTATTTTTTTAGTTAATAAGGGTTAGCATATGTACTTTATTACTGAACTAGGTGGCTTATTCGCGTGTTGCGCGATAACTAATATGTTTATAAAATTGTTGAGATGTTCGGAATATTAATATTTAATATTTATAATTGTTAATTGAAATAATGTATTCAGTATGAATGAAATACTACTAAACGCATTTAAAGTATGTAATACACCTTCAAAACTTCTTAAGCAACATGTGTAAATTGATGTTCTATTTGTTATGTAATGGTTTACATGTACGATCTTAATATTTTTCGAGTACACCATCAGAAACCAACAAAATATTGAAAGATATTACGTTATTCATATACCATTTAAACATAAATTCAAATTTAAAAAAAAAACTAAAACTGAATATAGTTGGGAAATAGAAAGATGCGCATCTAATACACAAACATATACATTATTAGACAAAGTCATGTTACGAAGAAGGTATATTTAGTAAATATAGTTTTCTAAAATAACGTGTATGTAAATCAATATTTTATTTTTCGCTTAATAATATAAGAAGAGGATTACTCATATAGATATAAAAAATGTAGAATAGTAAACTTAGTTTTTTACATGGTTTAATTCTTCAAATATATTTATTGATATTAAATGATAGGGAACAATGAGAGAGCTCTAAAAGTTGTAACCTTCAAAACATCTAAACAACGTTTGGAAATGGATGTTCTATTTATTATGTAATGGGTTTACATGTACAATATTACAAATTTTGGAGTATAACCATCTGAAACCAACAAAATATTATATATTATGTCAATACATACACCATTTAAACATAAATTCGGCTAAAAAATTATAACTGAATATAATAGAGATATAGAAATACACACAACAAATCTTCATAAATATATATATTAGACTAAGTGCTACTATGAAGAAGGTTTAGTCTGTAAATGTAGTTTTCTAAAATAATGTGTATGTAAACCGATATTTTTTTTACTTAGTAATATATGAAGATGATTGCTCACTAAGATATTAAAATTACAGAATGGTAAACTTTAAACACATGTTGATTTGATACCATAAGTATAATTGACTATAAATAGTCTGATACCATAACGGTTATAGCTATAAAAAGTCTAATACCATAACGGTGAATGCATATAAATAATTATCTTATTAAAATTTCATGCACATTGTATATGATTCTATACAATTCAGTTGTGACTGGTTTAAGCTTCAAAGGAGGTTGTCGGGACCAACTCTAGCTTAATCCATTTTTGCAGGTACCAGACGCGGGTGGTAGAGCTCAAGTTCACTTCAGGAGATCAAGTTCCAATCGTGAGTGTTTATGTTAGAACTTTCCCTCAATAAGAAGTTTCTAGCAAGATTCGAACTTAGTTTTTCCATAAAGACATAACTCGTTTTATCAGTAACGGTAAATAACTTTGGTTATTAACTTATTATTATTATTATTATTATTATTATTATTATACAAGAAATTAACTTCCAATATTTTTTTTTACGTTTGCCTTTTATTCAAAGGATCCGGTTCACACTGTCCCTTCAATCTCCTCACCTCTCTCGCGCCCCTCAACAACTATGAGTCAAGTCCAGTTCCTAAAGCACCAATGTAATCAAATTCTGTTTGAATCTAGGTTGATACAAAAAAACATATCAGAGATTGTTGAGTTGTGTTGTTTCACTATAGTGATGTTGTGTCTTACGTTTAGTTGCAGGGAGTGTTCCAGGACAGCCACTGCATCCGCCACCTTTAGTCGGTGGAGGACAACATCTATATGCTCCACCACCACCTCCTCTTCCTCTGATGCACCCTCCGTTCCTCACAAACCGCCCAATTGCAGTTCCAGGACCCAATGATCTCTACACTGCCAAGTTCCCTCAGATTATTGTTATTCTTTTCGTTCCCGTCAAATTTAATGTATATGATTATTACTAAAGTGCAATTATTTTTCCCTCATGTCACATAAAGCCTATATTTATAGTAAAAACACACTACAGTTTCATTCTTTCATATACAATTTTTTTTTTCTCTCTGAGATAGTTGTAAGTATCCAATGTAAGACATGTTTGTGGAACACAGTTTTGATGTACGCAAATTTCCAGTTTTGCATTTATTGCTACTATTGTTGTTCCAAACAAAGAAACTCAGGTTGTCTATGATATGCAGTTATTTAGTACAACACAAGCACAATGTTTAAGATCCTAGAGATAGGAAGAAAAATTAAAATTTAAAAAAAAAAAAAAAAGACAGAAAAGAAAGACAGCTACAACAGGAAGGCTCCTTCCTGTTGGTGTAATTGGGTTCTCAACTCAGATCTGGATCCATCCTTACACCTTTTCTTTTCCACGGGCTCTGACATCCCGAGCCTGATCCTGTCCAATGTATATATATTTTAGTGTGTTTCTGAAGTGTGGAGAGAAGCAGCTAAGTAACCAGGTCAGTAATATACCTTGTCTTGATGTTTGGTTGGGTTGCTACTGGTTCCACCACCTGAGTTCATGATTCTGGACCTAGGCTGAGCCCTCCTAACACTTTGAGCCACAGGTTGGTTAGAGATGTGCCTTTCATCTCGTCTCGGTGATTCTTCTAGATCAATGATCTCTTGTTGGACGGATTGACCCTCAGGAGTCAGACCAGGTTCATTGGCCACCAACTCATAAGCAACGCCCTTCAAGATAATTTCACCAATCTTGAGGGAGATAAAGTAACCATCCTGGAATGTTCCATCGATGACTCCCTCTACCTCTTGACCGATTACTGAACCGATTGATTGATCTGATGATGTATTGGGATGGCTTGAACCCGGAGCAATTTTGGCACTGCTTGAACCATGAACTATCTGGGAATGGCTTGGACCCGGAGCAATGTTGGCACTGCTCGAACCATGAATTGACTGAGGATGGCTTGGACCGATTGTAAGGGCATGGCTTGGTCCAGGAATTGTCTGGGCAAGTCTTGGACCGCGTGTCTTGGCACGGCTCGAACCAGGAACTGTCTGGGCATGTATGAGACTCGAAGCGTAGTCTTCTATGATATGATGAACTGTCTTGGCACGTCTTGGACCAGGAACTATCTGGGCACGGCTTGGATCACGAACTGTCTGGGCACGACTTGGACCAGGAACTGTCTGGGCACGACTTGGATCAGGAATTGTCTGGGCAAGTCTTGGACCGCGTGTCTGGGCACGACTCGAACCAGGAACTGTCTGGACATGGATGGGACTCGGAGCTTGGTCTTCTATGATCTGATGAACTGTCTGGACACGGCTTGGACCAGGAACTGTCTGGGCATGGCTTTGACCGGGTGTCTGAGCAAGGCTCAAAGCAGGAAGTGTCTGGGCATGGTTGGAACTCTGAGCTTGAATTTCTTCTATGAGGGGTGGAAGTTCGAGCAAACATACTTTTTGGTCCTTCAATGCAGGATACTTTCTTCTGCGACGACCACCACCACCACGCGGCTTATTTCGGTTCCTTGATGCATTTTGTGAGGTTGCCCCTTCCATCCCTAGCTGAAAATGTTGGCATTTAAAAAAAAAATTACAAAGCATAATCTAATTTATGATTGTTACTTAATGAATATTTATATGAAGATTCTAAATGAGCGGATTTTACGTGCATGCATGCACAAAATCTATAGTATCTATTGTCAATGATTTTTGTCTCGACGTAAATAAATTGAACTGCTAAATTACTATCCGAAAACACGACGCAATTATTGTTGGCACGACGTAAATAAATTCAAGTTTTAGATAACTAAATCAAGCTAGAAGGTTACAAGAGAAATTCATCGGATTGATTGATCCTTGAATGTGTTTATTCATGAAGATTAAGAAACACCATTAATTGTGTTCCTGTGATCTCTAGTCGTCAACAACATGGATTCTTCAAGAAAGGCTTTACGTTGTTAGAGGATCAACAATCAAGAAAGACAACGGTGATAGAGAGAGTGTACCTTATTCAGCGATGGAGCAATGTTGAAGAAACCTTGTTATTGTTCAAGGTATAGACTAGTCTAGTCTAGAGAGAGCGTTTTTATAAACGCCACAGTGCCCATATATTATGGAAGACACACGTTTTCTCTCTTCTTCACGAGATTTGCAAGCTAGTTTTGAAATTACTTTGACTAAATTAAATTAACTTCCTTTTTAAGATTAAGAAGCAACAAATTAATTATTATATTAACATGTTATGGTAAGTTATTAATATGTGTTTTTTTTTTTCCCAATAAGTTATTAATATGTGTTTGTGCGCAGAAAAGTTATCTGGACTAATAAATTAATTTATAATTTTTATTAATCCGCCTGTTATGTGGAATTATTTTTTTAGTTAATAAGGGTTAGCATATGTACTTTATTACTGAACTAGGTGGCTTATTCGCGTGTTGCGCGATAACTAATATGTTTATAAAATTGTTGAGATGTTCGGAATATTTATATTTAATATTTATAATTGTTAATTGAAATAAAGTATTCAGTATGAATGAAATACTACTAAACGCATTTAAAGTATGTAATACACCTTCAAAACTTCTTAAGCAACATGTGTAAATTGATGTTCTATTTGTTATGTAATGGGTTTACATGTACGATCTTAATATTTTTCGAGTACAACATCAGAAACCAACAAAATATTGAAAGATATTACGTTATACATATACCATTTAAACATAAATTCAAATTAAAAAAAAAACTAAAACTAAAACTGAATATAGTTGGGAAATAGAAAGATGCGCATCTAATCCACAAACATATACATTATTAGACAAAGTCATGTTACGAAGAAGGTATATTTAGTAAATATAGTTTTCTAAAATAATGTGTATGTAAATCAATATTTTATTTTTCGCTTAATAATATAAGAAGAGGATTACTCACATAGATATAAAAAATGTAGAATAGTAAACTTAGTTTTTTTACATGGTTTAATTCTTCAAATATATTTATTGATATTAAATGATAGGGAACAATGAGAGAGCTCTAAAAGTTGTAACCTTCAAAACATCTAAACAACGTTTGGAAATGGATGTTCTATTTATTATGTAATGGGTTTACATGTACAATATTACAAATTTTGGAGTATAACCATCCGAAACCAACAAAATATTATATATTATATGTCAATACATACACCATTTAAACATAAATTCGGCTAAAAAATTATAACTGAATATAATAGAGATATAGAAATACACACAACAAATCTTCATAAATATATATATTAGACTAAGTGCTACTATGAAGAAGGTTTAGTCGGTAAATGTAGTTTTCTAAAATAATGTGTATGTAAACCGATATTTTTTTTACTTAGTAATATATGAAGATGATTGCTCACTAAGATATTAAAATTACAGAATGGTAAACTTTAAACACATGTTGATTTGATACCATAAGTATAATTGACTATAAATAGTCTGATACCATAACGGTTATAGCTATAAAAAGTCTAATACCATAACGGTGAATGCATATAAATAATTATCTTATTAAAATTTCATGCACATTGTAAATGATTCTATACAATTCAGTTGTGACTGGTTTAAGCTTCAAAGGAGGTTGTCGGGACCAACTCTAGCTTAATCCATTTTTGCAGGTACCAGACGCGGGTGGTAGAGCTCAAGTTCACTTCAGGAGATCAAGTTCCAATCGTGAGTGTTTATGTTAGAACTTTCCCTCAATAAGAAGTTTCTAGCAAGATTCGAACTTAGTTTTTCCATAAAGACATAACTCGTTTTATCAGTAACTGTAAATAACTTTGGTTATTAACTTATTATTATTATTATTATTATACAAGAAATTAACTTCCAATATTTTTTTTTACGTTTGCCTTTTATTCAAAGGATCCGGTTCACACTGTCCCTTCAATCTCCTCACCTCTCTCGCGCCCCTCAACAACTATGAATCAAGTCCAGTTCCTAAAGCACCAATGTAATCAAATTCTGTTTGAATCTAGGATGATACAAAAAAACATATCATAGATTGTTGAGTTTTGTTGTTTCACTATAGTGATGTTGTGTCTTACGTTTAGTTGCAGGGAGTGTTCCAGGACAGCCACTGCATCCGCCACCTTTAGTCGGTGGAGGACAACATCTATATGCTCCACCACCACCTCCTCTTCCTCTGATGCACCCTCCGTTCCTCACAAACCGCCCAATTGCAGTTCCAGGACCCAATGATCTCTACACTGCCAAGTTCCCTCAGATTATTGTTATTCTTTTCGTTCCCGTCAAATTTAATGTATATGATTATTACTAAAGTGCAATTATTTTTCCCTCATGTCACATAAAGCCTATATTTATAGTAAAAACACACTACAGTTTCATTCTTTCATATACAATTTTTTTTTTCTCTCTGAGATAGTTGTAAGTATCCAATGTAAGACATGTTTGTGGAACACAGTTTTGATGTACGCAAATTTCCAGTTTTGCATTTATTGCTACTATTGTTGTTCCAAACAAAGAAACTCAGGTTGTTTATGATATGCAGTTATTTAGTAAAACACAAGCACAATGTTTAAGATCCTAGAGATAGGAAGAAAAATTAAAATTAAAAAAAAAAAGATAGATAAGAAAGACAGCTACAACAGGAAGGCTCCTTCCTGTTGGTGTAATTGGGTTCTCAACTCAGATCTGGATCCATCCTTACACCTTTTCTTTTCCACGGGCTCTGACATCCCGAGCCTGATCCTGTCCAAAGTATATATATTTTAGTGTGTTTCTGAAGTGTGGAGAGAAGCAGCTAAGTAACCAGGTCAGTAATATACCTTGTCTTGATGTTTGGTTGGGTTGCTACTGGTTCCACCACCTGAGTTCATGATTCTGGACCTAGGCTGAGCCCTCCTAACAGTTTGAGCCACAGGTTGGTTAGAGATGTGCCTTTCATCTCGTCTCGGTGATTCTTCTAGATCAATGATCTCTTGTTGGACGGTTTGACCCTCAGGAGTCAGACCAGGTTCATTGGCCACCAACTCATAAGCAACGCCATTCAAGGTAATTTCACCAATCTTGATGGAGATAAAGTAACCATCCTGGAATGTTCCATCGATGACTTCCTCTACCTCTTGGCCGATTACTGAACCGATTGATTGATCTGATGATGTATTGGCATGGCTTGAACCCGGAGCAATGTTGGCACTGCTTGAACCATGAACTATCTGGGGATGGCTTGGACCCGGATGACTGAGGATGGCTTGGACCGATTGTAAGGGCATGGCTTGGTCCATGAATTGTCTGGGAAAGTCTTGGACCGCGTGTCTTGGCACGGCTCGAACCAGGAACTGTCTGGGCATGTATGGGACTCGGAGCGTGGTCTTCTATGATATGATGAACTGTCTGGGCACGTCTTGGACCAGGAACTATCTGGGCACGACTTGAGCCACGAATTGTCTGGGAACGGCTTGGACCAGGAATTGTCTGGGCAAGTCTTGGACAGCGTGTCTGGGCACGGCTCGAACCAGGAACTGTCTGAACATGGATGGGACTCGGAGCTTGGTCTTCTATGATCTGATGAACTGTCTGGACACGGCTTGGACCAGGAACTGTCTGGGCATGGCTTTGACCGGGTGTCTGAGCAAGGCTCAAAGCAGGAAGTGTCTGGGCATTGTTGGAACTCTGAGCTTGGATTTCTTCTATGAGGGGTGGAAGTTCGAGCAAACATATTTTTTGGTCCTTCAATGCAGGATACTTCCTTCTGCGACGACCACCACCACCACACGACTTATTTCGGTTCCTTGATGCATTTTGTGAGGTTGCCCCTTCCATCCCTAGCCGAAAATCTTGGAATTTAAAAAAAAAATTACAAAGCATAGTCTAATTTATGATTGTTACTTAATGAATATTTATATGAAGATTCTAAATGAGCGGATTTTACGTGCATGCATGCACGAATCTGTAGTATCTATTGACAATTATTGTTGTCTCGACGTAAATAAATTGAACTGCTAAATTACTATCTGAAAACACGACACAGTTATTGTTGGCACGACGTAAATAAATTCAAGTTTTAGATAACTAAATCAAGCCAGACGGTTGCAAGGGAAATTCATCGGATTGATTGATCATTGAATGTGTTTATTCATGAAGATTAAGAACACCATTAATTGTGTTCATGTGTTCTCTAGTCGTCAACAACATGGATTCTTCAAGAAAAGCTTTACGCTGTTAGAGGATCAACAATCAAGAAAGACATCGGTGATTAGAGAGAGTGTACCTTATTCAGCGATGGAGCAAGAAACCTTGATATTGTTCAAGGAAGAGACTAGTCTAGTTTAGAGAGAGTGTTTTTATAAACGCCACAGTGCCCATATATTATGGAAGACAAACGTTTTCTTTCTTCTTCATGAGATTTGCGAGCTAGTTTTGAAATTACTTTGATTAAATTAAACTAACTTCCTTTTTAAGATTAAGAAGCAACAAATTAATTATTATATTAACATGTTATGGTAAGTTATTAATATGTTTTTTTTTTTTTTTTGCCAAGAAGTTATTAATATGTGTTTGTGCGCAGAAAAGTTATCTGGACTAATAAATTAATTTATAATTTTTATAATCCGCCTGTTATGTGGAATTATTTTTTTAGTTAATAAGGGTTAGCATATGTACTTTATTATTGAACTAGGTGGCTTATTCGCGTGTTGCGCGATAAATAATATGTTTATAAAATTATTGAGATGTTCGGAATATTAATATTTAATATTTACAATTGTTAATTGAAATAATGTATTCAGTATGAACGAAATACTACTAAACGCATTTAAAGTATGTAATACAGCTTCAAAACTTCTTAAGCAACATGTATAAATTGATGTTCTATTTGTTATGTAATGGGTTTACATGTACGATCTTAATATTTTTCGATCAGAAACCAACAAAATATTAAAAGATATTACGTTATACATATACCATTTAAACATAAATTCAAATAAATAAATAAAACTAAAATTGAATATAGTTGGGAAATAGAAAGATGCGCATCTAATCCACAAACATATACATTATTAGACAAAGTCATGTTACGAAGAAGGTATGTTTAGTCAATATAGTTTTCTAAAATAATGTGTATGTAAACCAATATTTTATTTTTCGCTTAATAATATAAGAAGAGGATTACTCACATAGGTATAAAAAATGTAGAATAGTAAACTTAGTTTTTTTACATGGTTTAATTCTTCAAATATATTTATTAATATTAAATGATATGGAACAATGAGGGAGCTCTAAAAGCTGTAACATTCAAAACATCTAAACAACGTCTGGAAATGGATGTTCTATTTGTTATGTAATGGGCTTACATGTACAGTATTACGAATTTTCGAGTATAACCATCTGAAACCAACAAAATACTATATATTATGTCAATACATTCACCATTTAAACATAAATTCGGATAAAAAATCTATAAATGAATATAATAGAGAAATAGAAATTCACACAACAAATCTTCATAAACATATATATTAGACTTAGTGCTACTATGAAGAAGGTTTAGTTGGTAAATGTGGTTTTCTAAAATAATGTGTATGTAAACCGATATTTTTTTTACTTAGTAATATATGAAGATGATTGCTCACCAAGATATTAAAAATATAGAATGGTAAACTTTAATTTTTTTTCAAAATGGTTTCATATATATACTTCAAATATGTATACTGATAATATTAAAATATATTATGCCAATATATACACTATTTAAACATAAATTCGGAAAAAAAACTAAAATAGAATATAATAGAAAAATAGAAATACACCCATAAAATTCCCTTAAAAATATATATTAGACTAAGTAATACCACGAAGAAGGTTTAGTTGGTAAATGTAGTTTTCTAAAATAATGTGTATGTAAACCGATATTTTATCTTTTCCTTAGTAACATATGAAGATGATTTTTTACTTAGTAATATATGAAGATGATTACTTACCAATATATTAAAAATATAGAATAGAAACTTAATTTTTTCACATGGTTTCATATATACTTCAAATATGTATATTGATATTTATGGCTATGGAACAATTAGAGAGACTTATAATTTGTAACGTCCACTAAGAAAAAAACGGTTTCTATGGGGGAATGAGGATGCTTGGAGGTCATTCAAGTTATTAGAGATGCTTAGTATGATAGTTACATATCATCTATGAGAGATAATGAATGAGTTGGTCCAATTTTATTGAATTTTGTGTAAATATCATCACTCAAGTTTAGTACTTGTTAATCACATATTAAACTAACACAATTTATATTATACTATATATAGATATAGATGCTATTTAAACCCATATTTAAGGGTATAAACATTTCTATATTTAAAATTGATTGATACTTATATTACATTTATTTGGATGAAAATAGTCACTTCAACATGAGATGGAATACACATTCCAGTTGACATAGCTAGAAAAAGAGGAGAACAATGAGAGAGAAAAATAAATTGTTGTCAATTGGATCATGTACTAAGTCAAAGAAGAACCTTGCGTAATTGGATTGTGTCAATTCGAAGAGTTAAAAGGGTGGCAGAATCCAAGGTAAGTGAGGAGTGGACGACTCAGGATCTACCTCAGATTGTGACTTGGCATTGCAACAGTTGCGGGATGATATCGAGGTCGCTTTCATTGGCTTGGCAATAAAATAGTTGTTAACGTGTACCTACAAATTTTTACGTCTAACTTATATCATATGATCTATTCTTTTACTATTTTGGCAAAAAAAAAAGATCTATTCTTTTACTCTACTGATACCTAATTAAATTTCCTCTTTACAGCTCAACTGGCCGTTGTTGTGGAACATATATACGTTTATTGCTGCAATTATGCATTCAAATTAAAGTTACGACTGGTTTACATATTGTAGTGTAAAGAACGTTACAATGTTAGGTCGAAAAGGGAAAGAAGTAGCAATAAGCTGATCAATTTTTTTTTTTTTTTTGGTAACATTTGGTGTAGGGAAACTAAAGTTTGTCCTAGTGCAATTAGAGAGTTTGGAATTGATCCAAGCAATTGGAAGTGATTATGTGAACAATGCCACATTAATTAAGTTAGAGGATGAAGGAGATAGACCAATCAAATTAGATTATTTGTACATGTTATCAATGTGTTATCAACAACATATTATAGATAACCTAATTTTATATAATTATAGATCGATAGATAGATATAGATATAAATTTAAACTCTATTTTAATCAAAATGATATAATTTATATAGTATAAAGTTTGAATGAAATTATGTATAAGTGTAATTAAGAAATATATCATGAAAAAATTAATAAAAATGTTGATATTATTATAACATTTTCTATTTGAAAAAAATATGGAATTTTAATAATGAAAGGATGAACAATATATATATATATATATGAAATAAATTGAGGTTAAGAATAATTTAAAAAAATAGATCACTAAGGACAAAATAGAAAGTTGATTAAATATAGATGACTATATTTGATATTTTATTAAATAAAAATGTAACGTATTATAAGAAACAATGGAGCTTTAGAGCAAATCAAAGGCATTAGAGTTGTAGACATGTCAATGCAATGTCATCGGAAAGAGAAAGTAATTAATGTGGACAAATGTTATTTTTTCGTTTTGACATGTCATTGATTTGTTTCATTACTTGTCATAATTTTGTAATACCTATCAAGATTATATTATATAAATATATAGATATAGATATATATACAGTTAGGATCCTACTGTTAGTTTATTTATTTATCATAACTTATAATGGAAAAGTCCATTTAGTTATGTATTTATCTTATATTTTCGGAAGTAACGACTCAACAAACTTGTATATGAATAGATACATAACTAAATGAATTCTTCTACCATGCTCCAAGAGCACAATGCTTTTGGTTTTTTTTATTATTAGGGTGGACTTAATTGTAACATATGTAAAACTTTAGAAGTATGAAAAAAAATATTAAATTTTATAACCACACCTAATATTTGCATCATACTATTAATAATATCAATTTTCCTCTAGGGTTCACCTTTAGGGTAATAGAAAAAAAAAACTTAAAAAAAAAAAAAAAAACTAAAAACATGGCGCTCTTGAAGCATGGTAGAAACGGACTTTTCACTATGAGTTATGGAGCTCTTAAACTAGTTTAACAAATTAATAAAGAATAAGATAAATATATTCTTTGAATATATATAAGAAGAAAAAAAGTTTGTATGAATCAACAATATTATAATCTAATTTTAGTAAGAATAGAATTTTTCGTGTCAACTACTAATTTTAAAAAGTTCAGAAAACATTTTAAAAAAAATACTGAAAATACCCAAACTAAATTTCTAGCCTTTTAAATTTTAATGATTTTTCTACCATGCTCCAAGAGCACCATGCTTTTGGTTTTTTTATTACTAGGGTGGACTTTATTCTAACATAAGTAAAACTTTAAAAGTATGAAAAAATATGAAATTTTTTAACCACGCTTAATATTTGCATCATACTATTAATAATATCATTTTCCCTTTAGGATTCACCTTTAGTGCAATATAAATACAAACCAAAAGTACTAAAGCATGGCCAGGACGAAGCCATGTGAGGTCTAGAGGGGGCACTTGCCCCTTCTGAACTTCATGGATACTCCATTGATGTAGTTTATAGAGCTTAAGAAAAAAATGTCTTTCTTCAATTTGCCCCCTCTGAGATTTGGTAAAAAGTCTGTTTGGTTTATTTGCCCCAGTAGTTCAGATCTCTGCGTGTTTACTTCACTTTATGTTTTCATCTTGATTCTTGAAGAAAATAAGAAGAAACTAAAAAGAGGAGTTGCATAGTAGTATTCTTGTTTTTCTTGAAACAAAGAAGAAGAAAGAAGAAAAATGTAAAGAGGGTTAGAGAGAGAGAAAGAATAAATAAATGAAGAGAAATACTTGTATTAGGGGCCTCCTAAAAAGAGGAGAAAATAGAGACTAATCAAGTGATGTCATGTCAGCATTTATTTTAAATTTTTGTTGGGTGTACATTAAGTCTAATCTATGTAATTATTTTTCTAGCTTTTACTTTTATTTTTTGTTTGTTCAAATTTTAATTTGAATGACAAGAGTAAAAGTAGTTATCTCACTTAACTTTAGTATCGTACAAGACCAAATATGTCATAAATGCTACATGCTAGAGCTAAAAATGAGCTATCTTAATCTTCTTAATCTAAATCTAAATCTAATCTAAATCTAAATATTATACTAATTCTGATTAACACTTCTTAATAGACTGCCACATATTAATTTTTTCATTGCCCATAACTTTTTCGTTATTGAAAACGGTATAAAACGACAATGGTGGCTCCACTTCCTAAACTTCTTTGTTGGAAACGACGTCGCATAACTCCACAAGAACAAATCCATTCCAAAACAACAGCGCTTTTGGTATCTTTAATACTAAAGTGGATGGTGTAAGCTATGAGATTAAACATGAGTTTGACACATCAGCTCTAAAAAAAAAAAAAAAAAACTCTCATCTCCAACCCAACAAATTTCTACAATTAAAACATTTTTCAAACAGACATGAATTTATGAACTCAATTAATATCCGGTACTCAAATTATATTGCGACAATTAAAAACCCTACAATCCGTCCAACTTCTTCAACAGAAAAGAATTTATCATCTCAATCAATATCCAGTACTCAAGATATAATATATAGAACCAAATCAGATTCATGGTTGCTTCCGGGGATCAGATTTTATAGTTGTTGATATGCTCTAATACCTTGCAAAAAGCAATAAAGAAGTTGAAGAAACAGAGGTGACTGGTGTCGCGTTGGTTGATTCCTTCAGATCCAATTTCGACGATGAATATCTTACTATCCTCGGCTAGATCTACGACGTCCTTGACCTCAACGTCTTCTAGGACAAGATGTTCCGTCACACACGCCTGGCAATTTCCTCGATCGCATCAACATCGGCTTTTCCCAGTTGGTGATGGCGTCTGAAGGTGAAGAGGACAGCATGCAGAAGACTAAAGGCGGTCACGGTTGGATCTCGGAGGTGGTGGTGGTGTGAGATGACTGGATGTGATCTGGGTATGGATGAGAAAGCTGCTAAGGGGACATGTGATGGCTAACGTGACTATGTTTGTGGTGTCGATGATGGTGGCGGTAGTAGTGATGGTGAGGCGGATGAGAGTTTGAAAGGGAGATGAACAGACAGTAGAGTTTGTGCGGCTGGGATTACATGTGAGGAGAGTGGTTAGGTTTTGTTTAGTATACTCTATTTCTTTGTGGGCTTGCCAAAATCAAATCAACATGGGCTTGGCTTAGTAATAGGGGTAGGGTTTAGCTTACCACAAACGAAATCAATCCATCTTCTTTATTATTTATTAAATTGATACATTTTTTCTTTATTGTTATTAAATTAATCAATTATTTTCCAAACCATTTATTGTCATATATTAGGTAAGTGATTTGTTGCATGTCCACAAAGACTATACATAATACATACGTTAAAGGTCAACTGAATAAATGTGTATACGCAGGTTAGACCTCAAACATATAACATTGGGTCATACTATTTGAGACGACTCTAGATAAGTATCTTCGGGATTTTTGACTTCTTGAGACTTTTTATTCGATCCTAATTACTGTCAAGATTAGACGAATGGATATATGTTTAACTAATAAAAGTTGTTTTTTTGTATGTGTTCTTTTAATTATAATTTAAGAAGTACTGAGTGATATTCATATGTAATCGTTCTTATTATTTTTATTACAGTAAAAAAAATTAAGATAATTATTTTATCAAGTTACAATTTTTTACTTTTAAAACTTTTGAATAATTTATTAGCGTACCATCATTTTTCTATTAACTTTTAGTAATATAATTATTTTATTCTATAAACAGATCAGCCATATTCTTGACTATTTGTTTACATATAAATATATTTTTAATTTAAAACTAATAATTAATTAACATGGTATAAGAGAAAATACACGCTCTAATTATTAAAATGTTATTTTTATTTATTTGACATATATAAACAAATGACCCGCGCGGTGCGCGGGTATAGAACCTAGTATAATATTAATTCTAGGTATGGGCTATTCTGGGGCTGACACATCATCCTTAACTTCCAATCAAAAGTTTACATGTCATCCCTTTTATTTCTTCTTCTACTTCTCACATCTAAGTCTTATCTTAATCTATAAATATAATCCTTATTATCACTTCCTCATAGCTTGCCACGTATCAACTTTTTCTTTGGCCAGAGCATTTTCGTTATTCAAAACGCACAAGTCTAAATATAAAACGACATGGGGACTCCACTTTCAAAACTTCTTCATCGAAAACGACGTCGCATAACTCCACAAAAATACTTCCATTCCAAAAACGACAGCACTTTTGTCATCTATAATACTAAAGCGGATGGACTGTAAGCTATGAGATTAAATATGAGCTTGACACATCAGCTCTGAAAGTTAAATGTAAAAAAAAAATCTCCTCTCCAACCCAAAAAAAATCGGCAACTAAAACCTTTTTAAACGGACAAGAATTTATGAACTCAATTAATCAGTAATGATCAAATTATATTGCGGAAATTAAAACCCTACAGTCCGTTCAACTTCTTCAACGGAAAAGAATTTATCAACTCAATCAATATCCAGTACTCAAAATGTATATAAAATATATAGATACTGCTATGATTCATGGTTGTACTTCTAACGGCTGCTTCCGGGGATCTCCTATAGTTGTTGATATGCTCTAATACCTTGCAAAAAGCAACAAAGAAATTGAAGAAACAGAGAGCTTACCGAAAAGCTAAGTAACTGGGCTCGGCTCGGCTTTTCACTCTTCTCTCAGCTTGATCTCTTGTTGGTTATTGTTGTTGATGTCATGGAGGAAATCGAAAAGGACAGAGTGGTCGAGATTGATTCCGGAACTGGTAGAAAAGGCTCTCGTGGTCCGGATCTTTGTTTGAGGTTGACTTTCTAGAAAGGATGACGGCGTGATCAAGATTGAGTCGGTCGGTGGCTTCTGGCGGCTGCGATGGTGAATCCGCAAAATCGGTACCCCATAAAAACACACAATTATCTAGCATATATGAGATGCTTTCGAGCAGATCGTAGATGCTACGGGTAAACTCCTTCGTTTATTATATGCATGAAACCTTACCTTTGTTGATTAGTATTCACACAACTCTCGAGATGCCGAAGACTGAATAGAAATTGATGTCACGATGGTAATTTCTTCGAACATGCTGCACAATTACACGGCTGGGTTCGAATCTGACAATATTTCCTCCAGACTTCCTACATAGCCAGAACGACTAGATGGTGAATCCGCGATGGGATAGGGGAAGATAGGAGGTTTCAAGGTTTTTTTTTTTCCTGCGGCCGTAAGAGATGGAAATGGAGGGGGATAAGGTTAGGGTGATGCTGAGAGATGACTATGGGTAATGTTAATAATGCTTATGTGGGCTTGGTTACTTGGGCTAGCTAGGAAAAAGCCACATCACATTTATTTTTCAGAAACCTCAGTCCTCACTATGACAAGAAGAAAACCAACCTAACCGCGGTATGTATATATGCACATCTTCTATACAAAAAATAACCTATTTACTTAAAAACAAAATTATCTTTCCTAAACAACAAAAAATGAAGACTCAATTTGCAAAAAAATAATGTGAATAAAAGGAAAATTCAATTAATAAAAACTTAGAATCATAATAATAATACAATTAAGAGGTACTAACCACGCGCGAGACGCATGAAGATTTATCACATACGTATAGCTAACAAAATGAAGATTATATTTTTCGTTTTTGCAAATCATATTGTTAATGCTCACAAACTAATTAGTTTTTACTTAAAATATATTTAATTATATGATAAATAATATAGTAATAAAAATAGTGAAATTTTTAAATTTTAAAATTAAGATTTAAAACTCTAAATTGCTCGAATAAATTGAAAAATTATTATCACCTGAATCTTTTATCATGAATATACAATACGATCACCAATCATTACAACAATAAATATAGAACTAGAAATGGTAGGGTTAATCTTTTCTCTATAATAATAAAATGTTGTAATTAAGGATTTTGAGGTGTAGTTAAAAAAATTACGTTTTTAAACGTTTACATATGTTACATTTAAGTCATCATTAGTGTAAAAAAAATTCTAAAAGCACGGTGCTTGTGGAGTATGATAGAAATGTCCAAATTATTATTGGTAATTGAGAATTCTCTAGGGTGCTTTCTACAATAAAACAGATGAAACTACAATAAAACAGATGAAACTAGATGAAAATAGAACAATTAATTACATAGTACTACGAAATGGTAAAGAAACAACAAGAAATAAATATTATATAATATCTATTATATTATATTAATTCGGCATCGGAAGCCCTCTGGCTGACACGTGGACAGATCGCCCTGTCACCGTTTCCAAATTTAGTTGGAATTTAATAGGTGTTCTCTAAATTTAGATACAAAATATTGATTGATTGAAAATTAAGAAGTATTTTTATCTCCTATTTTTGTCTCTATGCAATTTAAAGAAACAAATTAATTTAAAGTTTCCATTTAAATAGTTATTCTATACAGTTTGGTTCCGGAAGACCGTAGGCCGCCACATAAGCAGTATATATATAGAATAATAAATAATAGTAAACAATATAATGTGTATCTAAAAATATATATATAGCACGTATCATCGATTTCTTTATATAAAGTTATAAACAATATATATATATATAGCAATAGAACTATTTATAATAATGTTCATATACAAAATCAATATTAATAATTTTAGAATGAAAAAAACGTATCTTATATATAGGAGAGTATTAATGATAATAACATTGCTTAATATTTGCATACAAATATGGTATGTAAACAAACTTAATATATTTATATAATTTTTATATATGCATTGCTTCAGTAAAATAATGATTATATACAAAATCAATATTTATAAATTTAGAGTAAAAAATCGTATTTATATATTTGAGAGTATTAATGATGATACATAACATTGCTTAATATTTGAATATCTAAATTATATATATGCATTGCTTCATTGATTTTTATATCCATCTTAGGGTTTGAAGTGGGTGATTATGCCACAATTACGAAGGTATTCTTTTTGTATACACTTCAAGCAACACTATGTGAGTTCAAGTGGGTGCCACTTCGACGAGCTTCCATGGGCCTTTGCTTGAGCTTAGGGATCGGATCAGTTGGCACGTTACATAAAGAGCAGCTGGACGATAAAATATGGAAGGATGGGATATAAATTTACAAGATATAGAGCTTTGCTTTAATTTGAAATTCAATTGTTACGTTCGGTGTTTATTTTCGGTATATTAGTTATTTAGTTAATGTTGATTCTCGATGTTAATTGTTTTGCTTTATTTAAGGTGTTCTTCGGGCTTCGATCAATTAAATACAAATATTGGAGGGTTTTTGAGTTTAAGGTCAGTATCATATAAATATTCTCTTCTTTTTTTGTTACTTCACGTTTTACTTATAAACTTTCTTTCTTTAATTAAGTGCACTCATATTTTATGTTGATGAACAGATCTCATATTACATGCTCCCAGCCTCTTCCTACCCCAGATCGTGTATAATCGTTGTGATCTTGACATATGTATTTAGTGTAATTAACTTTTTCGATGTTTTCTAAAAACATATTAAGATTGGTGAACCTAGAAAGAAAATAGTAAATTTAAAGATACGTGTCAAGATTATTTCAGTAAGGTACGATTCGAGATAGAAAGAGTGTGACAAGTGATCTTCATCCTTAATGAACATGTGATTTTCACTGATTGATATGTACATTATGAACCCTAGCTAGCTATCGCCGTAAGTAACTATATAATGCTTTGTAGACTCTTCTTATTACAATATAATAATATTATGATAATAAAAGTTGGAGGATGATTGCCATAGAGAAAGAAAGGTACATATGGAGGAGAAGATCAAAACAAGGAAGAAGCTACCAGAGGCAAAAGGACGACCACCACTAATCCCGCTGGCCAGTATGTTACTACTGATCACATCATGCAAATAAAAGAGTTCTTGACAAGATCAAGGACAAGTCATTAATCCCACTAGGCCATTATATAAAATATTTTTCTGTTTATATATATATATAATGTACATGTTTTGTATGTTCTACCAATATTACCAAGACAAATGTAAACTATTTTCTAAAAAAGCTGAGCATATGTGTTGGCAGGAGGTAGAGACTAGAGAATTACAAGTCTATCTAACCTCAAAAAGAATAATGACATCATAAACATTTTGAAAATTACGCTTACAATATGAGAAATGTTATTTTTATTTAGGTAACCTAAATTGATTAATAGTGGCTCAACTTTTTCAGAAATTTGAAAGATGCATCAACTTAGTAACTGCGACCGTAGCTTAGTATCCCAGTTGATGAGACTGTAAAGTTTGGACATATTATGGATCACTCAAGTTATGCGACCCACTACGTACAACAATATTTTTTATTTTCATTGTTGTTGCTTAAATTTAAGAGCGTGTATTAGGGAATTTTAGTTTTCTTATAGAAAATGATTATTATTGAAAAAAATTATAAGCATAACAATAAAATATATATATATATATATATATATATATATATATATATATATATAAGTGGCTTAGTAAATTTTCAACTATTTGATTTTTTTTTTAGTTTAAATTAATCGGTAAATGGTTTATATTATGTAAAAAAATGGCTATGTTATAATTTTAAGTTTGTATATTTTTTTTTTTATATTTTCTAAGTTATCATATTATCAAATACATTTAAGATTAACTAATATAATTTTAACTGCTTATATATTGTAATGATAAATTGTTTCTGTATAACAATTTTAACCAAAGAAAATTTCAATTTTATTGCCCGCGCGGTGCACCGCGCGGGTTTAGTAGCTAGTATTTATATACTTCTAATTCCACGTGCAAGAAAATGCATATCGAACAAAATTGTACGTCTGTCTATATCTTTTACTCCATTGTGCTAAATTTTTAACTTTTTGAGTTAATTACTTTCCTATAGGCCATAGCCAAAAAATAAGTAATTACTAACTTTTTATATATGTTTATATTTATATATGTATTCGTTAAAATAATCTGATAAAAGAAAAAAATGGATAATAAATTGAAAATTTTCTGTTTACTCTTAAGTGATTAAATTTATTATAAAACTAAAAGTAGTATAAAATGACATAATACATAAAATAAATAATATTTGTATTAAAGTTTTCCATGAAGCTTTTTATAATAAAAAATTAAGTCCACTTTGTAGTTTAAACTATTTTTTTTTCCTAAAATATAATTGGTTTTGTATTTGTTTTTAAGTTAATTTTATACAATAGCTATATAACACTATAATTTTTTTTGCAGTTGATGAAAAATATGATTTGGATAATAAGTCTTATTAAAGATATAGTATGTATTGTTATAAGTGTATAATTAGTACACAATTATAAGTAATATTAAGATGGAAAATATGTTACTATGATTTGATATACTATTTTAAGAAAAGAGAAATGATGCAACATGCGAATTGCGAAAGGATGTCGTATGAATGTAATACGACAACAATGAATTCGAACCAAATTGAATATCGAATAATGTACTTAATATTAAATTCATGTGCTGTTTTGTGGTGTTGTCGCATTGCTTTCGCACGTGTTTTTGTCGCATGCTATAGCAATCTTGTATTAAAAAAATATATATCATAGTAAATATGTTTTTGCCCCCTCTGAAAATTAATTTTGATTTCGTACCCGAGCATGGTTCATAGTAAATATTGTTTACATATAAAATTTATAAACTAGTCAAAATATATATTTAAAGAATCGAGCCAAACACATAATTTCGTAAGCCGCAAATAATAATGTCAAAGCACATGCTAAGATATAATTAGTGTAGCTAATCAGGCGGGGAAAAGCAAATAATTATAAATTTTCGCCCCATTTATCAGTATGATTAATTGTATTATTATGGTGATAAATTTTATGATTATAACCATTACCATATATATATAATCATAACCACATATATTGAATTTTTTTTTGTGGAAACGATAGAATATATTTAAAGCAACCACATAGTAATTACAGCACATATATTGAATTTATAGCCATGCTTCATTAGTTCATTATCATTTCACTTTAATTAAGTGAAACAAAGATTATTATCGATGCTATAATAAATATCTGGCCTTGTTGGTATATGATATTATTTATTAGATAAATATCTGGAGCCTTATATGATATTATTAGTATCGATTTCTTGTATTTTTTTTGTGTTTGGATTATTTTTAGATTATTGGTTCTGCTTGAAAATTAGATCGTTTAATAATTTATTGATACGGTCAAAAAGAAATATAAATAAATTGGTAAAATTATGACTGTATTGTTATTACACCAAAAATATAATATGGTTATTATATTGTTTATAATTCGGAGTTTCTGAAAGTAAAAGATTGGAATTTCTTTGTCAAATCAGGTTTTGAACAAATTTGTAATTTTCATATATGTTCTAGGCAAAAAAAGTGTAACTACTTCATGTGTCTCATGTCGTGTCTCATGTCAAGAGATACGAAACACATTCAGAACTGCCAAATTAGATGACAGTGCACAACTATACACGCACGACACGAACTACCAACCCTATTTAAACACCAAAACTGAGCATTAGTTGCACATAAAGGAACAACAAAGCATAACATAATGTAGTAGTAGTAGTTTACTTATCTATCTGTGGCTGCAGAATGTGAGCATTATTCACCAGCTCTAACTAAACATCCAATCCCATCAAATCAAATCACCACCAAAAGCTTTCATATCACGGTCTAACATTACATAAGAGGTCTGAGCAAGAGATTATGAGAGAAACAAGAACCTGGCATCTGAAGGATTCAATATAAAGCGCTCTAAGAACTGCTCGAAGCTGTTGATGGAACGTGGCTTATGACTAGAGGCGGTCGGATAGCTCTGTGGTTGGCCTCCTTTGCTTTCCGGGCCTTGAACATCTCTTCTGTTTCAACCACCACTAATCTCTTCACCTGTTTCAGCCAGAGATCTTTACTAAGTGAAATTCGAAACAAATTGTCAGTTTCTTTTTTAAAAACTGCCTTTTGTGCAATGTGTGTGTGTGTTTTTTTTTTTTTTTTGCGATAGTGAATGGTCCAACATGTTGCAAAACGATGGTAACTGAAATTTCCATTAAAACTCAACCATAAGTAACATCAGTATAAATCTTAGGGAGACATTTGAAAAGTATTCGTTTAATTTTGAAAAGTTCTTAAAAGCAACTTTGGACGGATGATTGACAAAAGTTCCAACTACCTTTATTTGTCAGCATATTATATCATTTAAAAAGCTTTTGGTAGAAAAAAAACCATTTTGTTTCAAATATGGTGCACCATTTTCAGACTTATCCCTTTATAAAATTGTGGATACGAGATGAAGAAAACAAACCTGTTGAATCATTCCTCTAACAGTGGGAGTGTTCCATCTCATGACTGTTCGGTTACACTTGCCAAGGCGCAATGCCTCAAGAGTTCGTCGATGGAGTTTTCTTGTTCCTGGGATTCCTCTTACTAGAGTTATGTATAAGTTTGGGCTCCATGCAATTGGAACACAAGCCTTGTATGCCTTGAATGCATTCATTTCTTCAGCAAATGCACCTAAAGAGATAATGTGAGGAATTATTATTGCATTTGCCAAGGTACACATGCTGTGAAGAAATGATAGAAGTGAAAGAGAGTAAGAGACGCTAAAAAGTCCAGATCTAGGAACAGGAATGCCAGAAATAGTGTCACTTATGCATCAAATCATACAAATTAAATCTCCACATTTGGCAGAACTAGCAGTCTCCCAAAGGAGAAACACTTGGGAACTGTGATCCTTAATCAAGATATGAGAGACAAACGGTAGATTGCCAATAAAAATAGAAAATGTCAACTGGTATCATACCTAACAACCAAAAATACGGCATTTGAGCATTATATTCACGAATCATTAGCACGGAACTAATCAGACATAATGGACTAACATCACGATATTGACATTGCTCTTCCACTAGTTGAACAAAAAAAAAAGAAAGAAAGGGAATGGAGGGTAAGCCTCTGATCTACAGATATTGTTCATTCTCTTTCATTGATGATTGAAAAGGCAAGAGTAAGAAACAACACCTTCCAGTATAACTCGAAACAATGCAAGCATATGAATGGAGATAAAACCGGCACCATTAGAGATTCCATCAAGATTAAATGATCAGATGTCTAGATCTTCTTTGGCATTCTTATTGCCTTCAATCTCTTTCATTGATGATTTAAAAACGTGAACAATGTAAAAGAAACAATCCGGTTCAGTACATAACCAGGCAGCGCAGAGATATGGAAGCTAAGACAAAGACATCATTCAAGAGGTTCGAGCAAACATTCAATGATCAGATGCATTAATTCAACCTCTTTCGCATCCATCCTTACGGAATTAGGGGTTTAGTGATTCGACATAAAATAAGAAAAACCAGAACTTTCTATGGAGACATCTATTCATAGCTAGCTATATACTGCAGTATCTGAAAGAAACAAGAATGGTGGAAAACAGATTTTAAAGCATGAATCGAGCACGGAGAAGTCCATTGATATAGTTAAACTACAATTCGTCATTTTCAAGCAAATCAAACTTAATTGGAGTCTGAAGACACTTACCTGTGTCGAAATCAACGTAAAGGTTGGCCGGAAAGTAACCGGAGAGCCGAAAAGCTTCGATGCTTGCGGTGACCGAAGAGTGATGGCCGAAGAGACTAAGGCTGCCCAGTGGGGAAGCTTGAAAGAACCCTACTTTTGCTTCTACAAGAACGTTGTCGTTTGTAGCCAAAATAAAAATGTACTATCCTGACCCATAACTTTCAAACTAAATCTTTTAGTCCTTATTTTTAATTTAAAATTGAGTTTGATGTCTAGCTGAGCCTGAGCGTCCATTTAAAAATATTTCGTTGCAAATTTTTTAGTTTATTATTTTGAATTCAACTACACACATCAGAAGACCTGATATGTCTGGGACATTCTCATTTTTTTGCCAATTTAATAAAAATTATAATAAAAATAGTAATTTACTTGAAAATTAAAAATTTAAATAACCAATATTAAAAATAATAATAATTAACTTAAACATTTGGTTATTAACACTACATATAAATCCCTAACTTGTATAAGATGTACATTTTGAACCCTCATCATCGTCATTGACATTCCTAGGATTTGTCTCTTCGTCTTTACAGAGAGCACCATGAAGAAGGCGTTGCTTACATTGGCGACGAGAACAACAACCACTCAAAATCAGAACCTAGCATCGCTCCAATGGCGCTGCTTTTGCTCTTCTCCTTCACAGTCACTTTCCACGAACAATAAATTATTTGTCGGAGGTGGGTTTTCTCTTGATAGCGATCATGTTTGTGTGTTTTTTACTTGTATATGTGCTGATACGTAGTTTTCTTGGTACTCGAAGGGCTGTCATGGTCAGTAAACGAGAAGTCCCTGCTTGATGCTTTCTCTTCCTTTGGTCAGGTCTCTGAAGGTTAGACGCTCATAATACCCATATCATTCTACAAAATGTTACATTTTAGCTGCATATGTAGGATTTGCAGCAATCGCATTTCAAGTGTTCGACGAATGTCCTGAATGAACACTAATAGTGAATCCTTGTTAATGCTCTATTTTCGTCAAAGTGGACATGAATTGGTTATGCAGTAATAATAATTGTTTGGTTTTTAAGCTACAATAGCAATTTTGGAGGTTAAAGATAAATTGTCGAGCTAACACTTGTGAAACCATGAGATTCAATTGATGTAACCTTTTTACTGTGCTCAATTTCAATGTAACTGGATTGTACATGATTTACTTTCATGGGATTCTCTTGTTATTCGTTCTACTCTTTTAGGATTCTTGTGAAAGCATTATAGTAAGGTTAACTCTACAAATCGGTCATCAGGATTTTGATAGTGAATTGAATCACTGTTTAGTAGCTGTAACCATACTTAGGTTGGCCCGTAGTTTATACAACTTACTATAGAAACTTTGGGGGTACACCAACTTACCGATTAGATTGTTGGCTCAAGTCAAGGATACGTTCGAGTTGATGCAACTTCTGGATTGTTCAGAATTGTAACATGTAGACATTGCTAGGTGTTATGACTTAACAATGTCCTAACTCCTAAATGAACTCTTTAAACCTTTTATCGCAGTAAAGATACTTTATGATAAAGACAGCGGCCGATCAAGAGGATTTGGATTTGTTAGTTTCGAAAAAGAAGTGGAAGCTATAACTGCAAAAGATGCCATGGATGGAAAGGTAAGTGTACAAAGCCCCTTCATTTTGTATTTAAATCTCATTAGCTAATCAAATTTTCTTGTTTCAAGGCATTGTTGGGTCGACCATTGAGAATATCGTATGCCCTTGAAAAGGTCCGTGGTGCCCCAGTTGTTGTCCCTCGTCTTTCAGGCGCCCCAAACACGCTTCCTAGTTTTAAAGATAAATCTTTTCTGGGTAAGTTTTCATGAGCACCCACTCCCTATCTATATATGCAGTTCAGTTTTACTTTTATCCATTAAACTATGCCAAATTTTATCATAGTATAGACATTGACAAGTAGAAATTCGAGTATTTAGTCAAAATGCCGTAATGTTGATTCGATGTCAACCGGAGCTAGATCTGTTTCTTCATCGATTAGATTGAAGGGAGTTTGAACCGAGCATATATGTATGTTATTCAACACCTTTTCATTAACGCAGTTGTGCTTATCGATTGTCATATTTTTACGGAATCAAGACATAGTTTTACTAGATTTGATTGAATCTTGACATATGTTTGTTTTCTGCAGATGAATGATCTTCGTGATGGGGATGGCGGCTGAAGAATGTTAACTGCTCGTATTTTGTCCGCGGAGGAAAGAAGACGCAGATATCTTTACCATGACAATTTAACTAAATGATGTGGTGGTGCTGCTGTGCTTATAACCTGTGTGTAGTGATGCTATTCGCTTCATGGTATAATAAGTTACATCATAAGTTTCTTTTTGCTCTTATTTTATACCGTGATTTAAAATATATGGTTACAATATTTATTCTTAATTTTAAGAAAAATCTAATAAGTTTTATTTTTCCATTTTAATAGATTCATTATTTATTTTAATATTTTTAAATATATATTTAACTCTATTCAAAATTAATGAAATATTTCTATATTCGTTCTCAAATTATTTTCAAAATAACTTTAAAAAAAAATTAATTTGAGGTTGAGTTCAATTAAAGATTTCTACTCCTGAAGTCACATTAGGTTGTCCAAAAATAATATTATGGTTCAACTATTAACAAAATAAAAAATCGTTACCGCACTGAACTTAAATCTAATTGATCTTCTAATATGAAAAAGCACACTACAACACTTTTTTTTGGGCCAATCAGACTACAATACTATATTATTTCAAAATCCCATATCAAGTTTTACATAATTTATTAAACTATCAAGTCAGATGTGTAATTATATTTATTACCAAAAAGAATATGTAGTTATATTTTATTTGTGTAGTTAGTTTATTTTTCAAAAAAAAAAAAAAGAGACAAACTTGACTCATGACTTGGTGGAACCAGCTAAAGATGTAAGTCAAGTTACTAGTGTTAGCAGAATCAAATCGGTTCGATCTCGAACTCTAGTTTTTATTTTAAAAATGAACGGTGATATTATTGACGACCAAATTAAGTTTCGGCAGGGAGTGGGTACTTTGAGTTGACCTCCATCTCATGTTTATTTTATAATAAATAAATAAATAAATTAATTACAATTACAAATTTACATTTATAAATTTTTTGAGAACAATTTATAAAACTTGGATGAAATATATATTTAGTTAGGAACACATAGATAATAAAACTATTAGAATAGAGAGACAAAATTTATGAGCTTTTCTCAAAATTACGAATGAGGTATTATAAACGTTTGTCTAAAATCACAATATAAAATGAGAGTAAAAAGAAACTTGAGGAGTAAATGTATGAAGACTAAAGTTTAGACAGAATGTATGTAATTAATTTAGTTTCGTTTCAATTTAGTTTCATTTCGTTTCAAATTTTGTCTAATAGAACCTACCACCTAGGGTGTAAACTAATCGACTATTAGGTTGCTCGTACTTGTCACACCTAAAATAAGCCGAATCTGAGCTTCGGTTCGATCCTAGGGGTGGCAACGGGTCACGGGTAATCCGTGACCCGCGGGGCCCCGCCCCGATTTTGACCCGTTAACCCGCGATCCGTGACCCGTGGGGCGGGTACGGTTTAGGGGTCGCCCCGCCCCGTTGACCCGCCCCGCCCCGTATGTGAATAATTTATATATATATATATATATATGTATATATATATATATATATATATATATATATATATATATATATTACATGTATTTATATAAAACTATATAGGTAATATAATACATAGTTAAAATAATTAAGATTTGTGACTTATATTTGGATTTGAAGTTAAATTTATTATTTGTGATTTAAATTTTAAATTGAATTTGAATATGGTAAATATAGAATTTAGGGTTTAAATAGCTAATAATATATTATGTACCACTAATAGGTGACCCGCGGGTCGACCCGCCCCGCCCCGCGAACTGTGTGGGGCGGGTACGGGTCGACCATCTCGACCCGTTGGGCGGGTACGGGGCAAGCGATACCCGCCCCGACCCGCCCCGTTGACAACCCTAATCGATCCTGAATTTTAGGCTTGAAATTGATTCAAAACTTGTTCGATATTACTCGATCTCAACTTGATTAAGCTCGAATAATAAGGTTTTAATTGAAATTGTATGATCGAACTCGACTCAAAATTTACTTGAACGAACTAGAGCTCAATCCGATAAATACACGGCTTTTATAGTCTTAACAATTAATATCCAACATATATTAATGTTTGCGAGCAATTTCAAGTTGAGTATAAATTCGAAATAATAACTCGTTTTACTATTGATGGATATACGCCCAATTTGAGCACGTTTTAGTTCGTTCTTAGTCGCCACGTCGACCCCATACACAATTACAAATCGAAACATTGACCCGAACACACCACCCGCGAGTGAAAATGGCCCGGACGGAGAAAAAAAACTCGCCCAAACTGTAACTGGTCCAATCCCAGCATTCATACGGTCGGACTAAGTCGTCCGACCGAGGAGTGTACGCGACGTGCAACCAATCGTTGTCCAGACCACGCCTCTAAAATGTGAAGAATAGGGGTTTGGATCAATCCTGAAGTTTCTGAGGGACCATTATGTTGCTTTCCAGAAGTTGTAGTGTCTTTTATTGTTTAGTATGTTTGTTCATTCTTTAGGGACCTTGTTGGTTATTTTGTAAAATTTATTTTGGACTGGTTTGTAGTCTTTTGTTTTGTTGGTGGGTAAATTCCTTCTGATGTAAAGACTGTGGGGTAGAACCTGATTTATTTCGGGTTCCCTTTAGTGTTTAAAGGTGAGGGTGGCCACATGAAGGATTCTGCCCGATGATCCGCAATTCCTCCGTGCTATTCTCTCTGGCTTTCCATATTCTAGGGTTTGGTTGTTTGGTAGGGTAGAAAGGAAGCATAGACACTTGTTGGAGATTGCTAGAGCCTTAAAACTCCAAGCTTCTATACCCGATATTTTTTGGGGGCATTGTGTGATTACTGCTTGTTATTTGATCAATTTACTGCCAACATCTATTCTTAATCGAAAGTCTCCTATTGAAGTCCTCACCAATAAGAAACCAAGAGTGAGTCTTCTCAGAGTTTTTGGCTGCTATTGCTTTGCTAAGAATTTAGTTGTTTCTGATAAGTTTGCACCAAAGGGAATTCCATGTATTTTTTTTGGATATTCTGAAACCCAAAAGGGATATAGGCTCTACAACTTAAAATCAAAGACTTTTTTTCTCAGTAGAGATGTGAAATTTTATGAGCATGTGTTTCCTTTTGAGTCTCAAAAATCCAAACAAGTTCCCATTTTTCTGGAGCAACCAAATTCTGAGGATGAGATAACTCCTTTGGAGGTCAGTGATGATATTATTGATTCTGAGACTCTTAGTTCTATTGTTGATGACTCACATGATATATATGATCCACATGATGAGTCTGTGCCTATCAATGATTCTGATGGTGAGCATTTCACTGTCCCAACACCTCCTCTGTAGACTATTACAAAATAATATGGGAGACATGTAAAACCTCCTATATGGCAGAGTGATTATGACATGACCACCAGTCATGTTCTTTATCCCATGTCACGTTCTGTTGGATATAGTAATGTTTCTAAGGAATATTTTGGCTTTCTCACATCCATTTCTGAGCTTACAGAACCAAGGTCATACTCAGAGGCTTGCAAGAATCCTGGATGGGTAGTGGCAATGCAGGATGAGATGGTTGCATTGGAGTCAAACCACACATGGGATTTGGTCCCTGTTCCCATTGGTAAGTCAGTTATTGGTTGTAAATGGGTATATAAGCTGAAATTTAAATCTGATGGTACCTTAGAAAGATATAAGGCAAGATTGGTAGCTAAAGGTTATAACCAACAAATTGGTATCGATTATTCTGAGACTTTTTCCCCTGTTGCCAAGATGAATATTGTGCGTGTTGTGTTAGCTTTAGCTGCCATAAATAGCGGGCCTTTGTTTCAAATGGATGTTCATAATGCGTTTTTGCAAGGTGACTTAGATGAGGAGGTTTATATGTCTGTCCTTGAGGGATTTGGTAATCAGGGGGGTTGTGTGTAGATTACGCAAATCATTATAGGGTTAAAACAAGCATTTAGGCAGTGAAATGTTAAATTGACTGATGCTCTTGTTGGTTCTGGTTATGTTCAATCCAATAATGATTATTCCATGTTTACTAAGTCTGTTGGGTCTCAAATTGTAGTCTTGTTGGTATATGTTGATGATTTGTTGATCTCAGGCAATAGTTCTGTACTAATTGCTGATCTGAAACGTGTGCTCAAAACTAATTTTCGTATGAAGGACTTAGGTGAATTGAAGTATTTTCTTGGAATTGAGTTAATTAGGTCTGAAAAAGGGATTATTTTAAATCAGAGAAAGTATGCTCTTGAACTTATTTCTGAAGTTGGTTTAACTGGCTCTAAACCTGCTGATTCTCCCATGGAAATGAATTTGAAGTTGACTAACAAGTCTTATGATGATTATTTGGGGTTGAATAAAGATGACTATGTCCTAGATGATGCTAGTATTTACAGAAGGCTGATAGGAAGGTTACTTTACCTTGGCATGACTAGACCTGACGTCTCATATGCAGTGCAGCAATTAAGTCAATATTTGCAGGTGCCTAAAAAGTCTCATATTGAGGCTGCACTAAGGGTGGTGAGGTATGTAAAAGCTGAGCCTGGAAAATGTATAGTATTATCTTCTTCTTCTCTGCCTGAGTTGGTAGCCTATTGTGACTCTGATTGGGGTAGATGTGTTGAAACTAGAAGGTCTCTTTCTGGTTATTGCATCAAACTAGGTGATTCCTTAGTATCTTGGAAGGTCAAGAAGCAGGAGACTGTTTCTTGCTCTTCGACTGAGGCTGAGTATAGGAGTATGAGAGTTACTCTTTGTGAACTGATTTGGTTGAGGTCTGTTTTGCTTGAATTAGGCTTTAAACAGGGTAAACCATCTATGTTATTTTGTGATAGTAAGTCTGCCATTCAAATTGCTACTAACCCTGTATTTCATGAAAGAACCAAGCATATTAAAATTGACTGTCACATGATTAGAGATAGAGTTTTGGATGGCACTTTGCAGGTTAGTTATATTAGAACGAGTGAGCAGGATGCAGATGTGTTTACCAAGTCATTGTCAGTCAAGCAACATAAGTATTTGGTGGAGAGGCTTGGAATGAAGAATGTTTTCGAAGGTTCTTCGATCAAGGGGGAGCTTCACAATGATGCTTCACTTCAGGATTGAGGGGGAGTGTGAAGAATAGGGGTTTGGATCAATCCTGAATTTTCTGAGGGACCATTATGTTGCTTTCCAGAAGTTGTAATGTCTTTTATTGTTTAGTCTGTTTGTTCATTCTTTAGGGACCTTGTTGGTAATTTTGTAAAGTTTATTTTGGACTGGTTTGTAGTCTTTTGTTTTGTTGATGGGTAAATTCATTCTGATGTAAAGACTGTGGGGTAGAACTAGGGATGTCAATGGGGCGGGTCGGGGCAGGTATCGCCAGACCCGGACCCGCCCCGCGGGTCAATATGGTCGACCCGGACCCGTCCCATGCACTTTCGGGTCGGGTCGACCCGTGTGAGGTATAATTTATCATTTTAGCTGTTAAATTCTAAATTCTATGTTACTGTATCCAAATTCAACTCCAAATTTAAATCATAAATTATTAAATTAACGCATAATCCAAATATAAATCACCCAATTCATTAGAATAATTGTTATTTTGACTATGTGTTATATTACCCGTATAATTTTATATAATATACATATATATGTAAAATGAAAGCTCGGGTCGGGTCGGCGGGTCGTCGTGAACCCAAACCCGCCCCACGGGTCGCGGGTCGGCGGGTCGTCGGGTCAAAATCGGGTCGGGTACCCGCGGTCGGCGGGTACCCGTGACCCGTTGCCATCCCTAGGTAGAACCTGATTTATTTCGGGTTCCCTTTAGTGTTTAAAGGTGAGGGTGGCCACATGAAGGAATCTGCCCGATGATCCGCAATTCCTCCGTGCTATTCTCTCTGGCTTTCCATATTTTAGGGTTTGGTTGTTTGGTTGTTACGATTTTATGATAAAAGACTCGTCAACGCCCCTCGCACGCGACCCCTACACAACACTACGAACTCACTTATGCTTACAAGGGTTTAAACATTTGGTTATCTCGCAGAATCGAGATTCGGGTACTAACAGATACAAATAAACACCTTCTCTCAAGCCTTAGTGACTCCCGCTGAAGTATTCAACGCGAGGTTTCTATTAACTACGTAGAAAACCGCCACCTGCGTAAAATCCACACATAATATAATATTGTCATTTGGACATCCATATCCTTCGTTACTACCCCATTCCCATAATAATCCACTCCGACCACCAAAATCAATCTCAGCCGTCCAAAAAAATTTCACTTAAAACAACCCACGGTTCAAATTATCAAATATGTAATGACAGTCAAACTCTCAATGAGAGTATACCACGTGGCATGATTTCATTCGCTAGTAACCTTGACATTCGTCTAGAGATCACCATTGACAGTGTAATCACCGTCTCAGTGCAATTTCCAGAAATGGCACGCAGCCCTAGGCACTCCACACGCGCTTCTCTCTCTCTCTGAAAGCTCGCCGATCACAGCAGAAGAATTCAAATCAATCACTGCCTCCTCCATACCTCCTTTACGGTTACCTCGATTTCTTGGATTGAGGTTTGCACAAATCATTATCTTCTTGAATTATTGCACCAAGTTGGTGGCTTGATTCGCTATGTATATATCCGGCGCCACTTCCTCTGCATCCTCACTCATCAGAGCCTCTCAAGCACGCCTCGGTTCTTCCCTCGCCAGAGCCGTTGCTGCTCCAACCACCCCTCGGATATCTTATTCAGTAAGCCAGTACCGGCCGCTCAGCTTCTCTGCCGCCGCGCGGTCCCTTAGCTGCTCCGTTCCGAGGTGGAGCCACGGTGTTGCTTGGAGGTCGCCTCTTAGTCTTCGAGCTCAGAGTCGTGCTGTTTCGCCCGTGATCGAAAGGTTCCAGAGAAAGATGGCTACTATTGGTAATTTGAATACCCCCTGATGACTTTCCAGCGATCTCGAGTTTTTATTTCTATTCGATCAGCTCATATTTATCATTTCGTCACGGGAGAACTTGATTATTTCAAATTCATTTGACATTTCGACTAGTTTCTATTACTGTTATGAAGTGAGACACTTGATGAATGATTCAATTTCACATTTTGATTCCTCTTGCATTTCCACTATAAACGATCAATTCGATCACTGTGCAATTAATTGAGGACATCTTCATTTTTTTAGACTACTGCACTTAATGGTCAGTGCTGCTGGTCAGAGGCTGCGATTGGCAGTTTGAGGAGAAAATGTAGAACATGATAGGAGATTTTTTTATTGAACGTGTCCGTTCGGTACAATTATATGATCGAAGAACAAGATAGTGCATTTCAAATATATATGTTTTTTTTTAGAGTTTCTGGACATTGAACTTTGAAGTCTAATCTCTGCCTTTGCAGCTTCTGAAAACCCTTTCAAGGAGATATTGACAAACCTTCCCAAGCCAGGAGGGGGTGACTTCGGGAAGTTTTACAGCCTTACTGCACTAAACGATCCTAGGATTGGTATGTTGTGCTTAAGCTTAAACAAAGGTTACTTATATGCTAAGTAAGCTCCTGACATTTGTGCGTTGATTTAATTATCAACAGAGAAGTTACCATACTCTATTAAAATCCTTCTTGAATCTGCAATCCGAAACTGTGACAACTTCCAAGTTACTAAGGCAGATGTTGAGAAAATCATTGACTGGGAAAATTCTTCTCCGAAGCTAGTGGAGATCCCCTTCAAGCCAGCTCGTGTCCTCTTGCAGGTTTACCCCTGGAAAAATATAACTTAAAATTAGTTAGTGTTAAGACTTGATATCTAGTCTTGACCATCTTTACCATTATTTGCTTTTGATAGGATTTTACTGGGGTGCCAGCGGTGGTTGATCTAGCCTGTATGCGGGATGCCATGAACAGTTTGGGAAGCGACTCTAACAAGATCAATCCTTTGGTACGTCAGGCATTTTAAACTTCCATGTGAAGTTGGTGTAAAAGATATTAATAACTTGGTTTTTACCCCTCATATCTCATCTCATAACATTGTGTTGTTTTCAACTATGAAATTTCTGGTATCGACGTTCCTCTGCTGGATTCATATGTTTGCTAAGCTGCTATAATTTTTTTCGTTCTATATCTTTTATGCAGGTTCCTGTAGATCTTGTCATTGATCATTCAGTTCAAGTCGATGTTGCCAGATCAGAAAATGCAGTGCAGTCTAATATGGAGCTTGAATTCCAGAGAAACAAGGAAAGATTTGGTTTTCTCAAATGGGGTTCCACTGCTTTCCATAATATGCTAGTCTGTCCTCCTGGATCTGGTATTGTGCATCAGGTACTGTGGTATATTCATGCATTGTTGATGGAGTTTTCAATACCATTACCATATTCTAGAGCCTTATCATTGGTAAAGCTGCACACAGACATGGAATTGCAATTGCATAAGCACTCACTTTTTGTTAAAAAGATCAGATCATGATTATCACACTAATACATTCTGTACAGGATCTACTTTCAGCTTGACAAGCCAAATTTTCAGTTTCTGATGTTTGTCCTGATGGAGTTTCTCTTCATTATTTTTCAACTTCATATTTCTTTAAGTAAAACCTGGGATTCTTTAACCAATCATAAGTTTAGAAAGTTTATAATAAAAGTGATTTGCTGTTCAGTTGTAACTTTTTGTCAGATAAGCTTGAGTTTTTCCTTCTCTTGATTTGAGTTGGTGGCACGATGAATTTCAGGTCAACCTTGAATATCTCGGAAGAGTTGTTTTCAACACTGAAGGCTTGCTCTACCCCGACAGTGTTGTTGGTACAGATTCACATACAACCATGATTGATGGTCTGGGAGTTGCTGGCTGGGGAGTTGGAGGGATTGAAGCGGAGGCGGCAATGCTTGGCCAGGTAATCAGACAATAAGGAGAATTCTAATCATTTTAATTGCTTATGAAACGTACCTTGGTTAGTTGATTAGCTCTGAATGTCATGTTTCTTTCCTGCATATGGGAATTAATATGCTATGGATTGCAACAGCCTATGAGTATGGTATTGCCTGGTGTTGTTGGGTTCAAGTTATCTGGGACTTTGCGCAATGGTGTTACAGCCACTGACTTGGTATTGACTGTAACCCAAATGCTGAGGAAGCATGGAGTTGTTGGGAAGTTTGTCGAGTTCTATGGTAATTTGTTCTTGTAATTCTTAAAAAAATCTATCTTGTATGGCACCTTTAATGTTTGTTCCTTGCTCTTGTTCTGATTTCATGCATATATTTTTAGGTGATGGTATGGGTAAGCTTTCATTGGCTGATAGAGCCACGATTGCAAACATGTCTCCAGAGTATGGTGCAACCATGGGTTTTTTCCCAGTTGACCATGTTACATTGCAGTACCTTAAACTGACAGGAAGGAGTGATGAGACTGTAAGTACCTGTCTTATTTATTATTAGTACTTTGAGCAGAGAAGTTTATCGGTTCTTGATGGATTCCTTTTCACATTTTAGGTTGCAATGATAGAAGGATACCTCCGAGCTAATAAGATGTTTATTGATTACAATGAGGTAAAATTTGTTGGTTTGATTTTGATCACTTTGAAGAAGAAAAAATGTACATTGGACATTTTTTAACTGAAATTTTCTTTTTTCTAATACCAGCCCCAGGTAGAAAAGACATACTCGTCATATCTGGAGCTGAATCTTGAAGAAGTTGAGCCTTGTATTTCAGGACCAAAGAGGTTTGTTGCTGCAGAGTCGTAGATATTGGTTTTGTAGTAACAGCTTTGCTCCTGTTGCAACATCAGGCTATCTGTTTCTGTTGCACCATTTTATTGTTAACTTTTTTTATTTTTTTGTCGCAGACCTCATGACCGTGTTCCTTTGAAGGATATGAAGGCTGATTGGCATTCTTGTCTAGATAACAAAGTTGGTTTCAAGGTTAGTTCCTTAATTTGAGAAGATAGGTACTGTCTCATCCATTTGCTTAATTGACACTCAAGAAATTTGTGGACGCTGAGAATTGAAATTCGTGCATAGTTGTAAGACTTATTTTAGAGTATAAGTTAATATGAAAAATTCTTGAAGCAGAAATACTAGATGAAAATAATGAAAAATCTAGTACCCAATTCATTGGAATATTTGATGCACAAATAAGCTTTACTTTCTTTGATCTGGGTTATTGACATACTGCAGTTGACTCTGACATTCCCATCAGTCTTAAGTTGGAAATTAACTTGGTTATGATTAATCTGTTCTTTTATATGCTCAAATCGCCACATTGCTGACTGTAAAGAAACATATTGTGCTCTAATTGTAGTTGAATCATCATTCGACATGGTTTTTGTTGCCAGTCTGACTTCATGTGATGTGGAAAGAACTCCTTGTTTGCGATCTTCATTCCAATTTTGATTAAGATAGCATAAATGGGTCATCTTTCAACCATTGTATTGTAGAACTGAGATATTGCTTTATTCATTTGTTTCTATCTTTCACGCAAGAAGTTAGATAGAGTTTACGATGCTAATGATATTGTGTTTGTTTGTTTATTTGATAGGGGTTTGCTGTACCAAAAGAAGCACAGGATAAGGTGGCAAAATTTTCATTCCATGGAGAGCCAGCAGAACTCAAGCATGGCAGTGTTGTAATTGCTGCAATCACTAGTTGCACCAATACATCAAACCCCAGTGTTATGCTTGGTGCTGCACTTGTTGCAAAGAAGGCTTATGACCTGGGACTACTGGTTTGTCCAAATAGTTACATGATTCGATTAATAATCTTTTCACTGACATATATTATTTGGTCTTGTAACTCCTATCGGTTTATCTGTTTTCCAGGTGAAGCCATGGGTAAAAACAAGTCTTGCTCCAGGCTCTGGAGTTGTTACAAAATACCTACTTGAAAGGTTACTTTTGATATTTTGCGCAGTGTTTGATTGGATGTAGTAATGCAGTGACTGATTTTAATTGGGAGAAGATTTTGAACCATTTCATGTCTGGTTTTTGTTGCAGTGGGCTGCAAAAATATCTTAATGAGCAAGGTTTCCACATTGTTGGATATGGGTGTACTACATGTATTGGAAATTCTGGGGATTTGGATGAAACTGTTGCCTCTGCCATCTCTGAAAATGGTAACTCCCTTTCTATACCTTATTTTTAGGTCTTTAATGCTTGCTTCCTAATTGTCTGGTCATCTTTGGTTAACTCACCTTCTCTGTCAATCGTATTACTGTGATGCAGATATCATTGCATCTGCTGTACTCTCTGGAAATCGCAACTTTGAGGGCCGTGTTCATCCCTTGACTCGAGCTAATTACCTAGCTTCACCTCCGCTGGTGGTTGCATACGCTCTTGCTGGCACAGTACGTCTTCTTGGTTCTCGAAGATATACTTGATCTATCTTTTAAATAGCAAGTTATGAATGAATCAAAAACTATGTGAAGTTCCTGTGCTTACCCTAATGAAATGGTTCATGCCAACGTAAAAGGGTGCTAGAAAATATGCATAGTACATCAAATCCTCCTTCTGGCATAAATTAAATTAAACCTTTTCTGAACCTCGACTTCTCCAGTAAATAAACCTTCTTAAAGTAAAAGATAGTGCAATAACTGCAGTAGTTTTAGCAGCCATTCTGTAATTTTTTCTGCAAAGCCGTGACATTTACTCGATCAAGAGGCACAAGTCATACTAAAATCCATAAAGTCCATAGGATTGTGTGATTGCATAGTGACCTCTCAAGTAGAGATTGCTTGTAGCATAGGCATCATCTCATTTGACTACATTTCATGCCAGGTTGACATCGACTTTGAAAAAGAGCCCATTGGAGTAGGTAAGGACGGTAAGGAAGTCTTCTTCAGAGACATATGGCCATCAACTGAGGAAGTTGCAGAGGTATTATTTGACATATTACTGCTCGTGGTGATTTAATAGATCTCTTCTTTGTAAATCCTTACACTGGCTCCTGTGTGGTTCTCAGGCTGTTCAATCCAGTGTCTTACCAGAGATGTTCAAAAGCACATACGAATCTATCACCAAGGGCAACCCGATGTGGAACCAACTTTCTGTACCGTCTTCATCTTTATACTCATGGGACCCGAATTCGACCTACATTCACGAACCTCCATACTTCAAAGGCATGACCATGGACCCTCCAGGTCCTCATGGGGTTAAAGATGCGTATTGCCTGCTCAACTTTGGTGACAGTATCACCACAGATCACATTTCTCCGGCTGGTAGCATCCACAAGGACAGCCCTGCTGCCAAGTACCTTCTTGAGCGTGGGGTTGACCGCAAGGACTTCAATTCGTATGGAAGTCGACGTGGGAATGATGAGATCATGGCAAGAGGAACATTTGCCAATATCCGCCTTGTTAACAAGCTTTTGAACGGCGAAGTGGGTCCCAAGACAGTTCATATTCCCTCTGGGGAGAAGCTTTCTGTGTATGATGCAGCAATGGTTAGTCTACTTTATGGAAATGAATAATGGATCTAACTAATCAATGAAGATCTCTGTGTTTTAATTGGGTTGTATAATTTTTGAATTTTCAGAAATATAAGTCTGCTGGACAAGACACCATAATATTGGCTGGAGCAGAGTATGGAAGTGGAAGCTCCCGAGATTGGGCTGCCAAGGGTCCGATGCTTCAGGTGAAATGACTAATTTGTTCATCTTTTAAAGCATCTCTGGTTGCTTCCATTAAATTGTATTTCTTAAAACTGCCTCTTAGGATTGTGAATCTCATTTATGCCCATGCCAAAAGGTGAACCCAATTGAGTAGTACTTACAATGAACCAAAACTACTATTCTTTTAACTATTCCCTGAAATTAGAGAGGAGATAGTGCTGAGATGGAAATATACAAGTGGGTTTATGCTTAAAGAATGCCAATACTATGTAATGTGCATACTGTTGATAATCCAGTTAACCGGAGAGGTCTGAAATTTCAGACCTTCCATATTACAAAGTTGAAAATTCAGACCTTACATATTAACTTTTGAAAATTTAGACATCTCTGGTTAACGTGGGTCAAATTTCAGACCTTTCATAGGTTATTAACCCTAAATTATTTCGTGTCGTTTCGTATAACAGGGAGTGAAAGCAGTGATAGCAAAGAGTTTTGAGAGGATTCACAGGAGCAATCTGGTGGGAATGGGCATTATACCGTTGTGCTTCAAGCAAGGCGAGGATGCCGACTCTCTTGGACTGACGGGTCATGAGTGTTACACCATTGACCTGCCGAGCAACATCAAGGAGATAAAGCCAGGGCAGGACACGACTGTCAAAACCGACACTGGAAAATCCTTCACCTGCACAGTCCGCTTCGACACAGCGGTACCATTCCCTTTCCATATAGTGACGAAATGATTGTATTATGATGCAATTTGATTGATTAAATTGGTTTTGGGTGTTTGATTGTAGGTGGAGTTGGAGTATTTCAACCATGGAGGAATTCTGCCGTACGTGATTAGAAACTTGAGCAAGAAGTAAAAGTGCATCTATCTTACGGAAGTGAAGGAGCAAACTTGAGGAGAGAAAATAAAGAGTAAATTTTTTGTTTTTGAATTTAAAGTAGATGTGCCCACGGATTGGGTATTGGCTTCAGAGGAGTTAAATGTACTTTTTCAATCTTTATTTATCATAGTCTAGCTTTGTCTTGTAACGTCATCGCTATTTGTTTTTCTATCATCTATGAATTTTCTAAACCCATGTGTTCATAAGTTTATTTCACGGTTGCGTGGTGGTCAGAGTTTCATAATCCTGTCATTATTATTAGGTTGGACATAAAAGCCGTCTTAAACATTAGGCTGCATTAGGCGTCTTTTTTTTTTTTTTTTTTTGGTAATTAGCTAACCCAAGTATAAGATCTGTGTTTCACTTTTTCGTTCGAAAATTGTTGTTAAATTGACTGTAAAAAATTATATGATCTGCATCTATCTGATAGGTTTTTATCGCAATTAGATTCATTGTGATTGTCTGTCTATTTGACATATTATATTTGTAGCCAAAATCCCGTCGCATGTGGTCACATGATTTCATTGTATCAGCTCTAACTACGATTTTAGACGAATCAAATACTTGAACAGCAAATCACAACAATAAAAAGTTAAACACGCAATTTGAGATTGCTTTTATTATATAATTTATGGGTTAAGGGTTCACTTCATACTCATATTTTTACAAAATTCTTGTTTATACCATATCTATTTTTTTTTATACCAATTTGGTACGGAACGTTTTCATTTTGTACATTTTTCATAACTGTTAAAGTTAAAAGTCACGTGCGTGCACATGAGTGACCATAAAACTATTGATTTTGTTCAAAAGTTTAGAGGGACTAAATTGAACACAATTAAAAAGTTCAGAGCTACTGACTTTTAACGGCCTAAATGGACGGAACTTTAACGAAGATACGAAAGGCACAAAATGGAAACGTTGAGTACCAAATGGGTTAAGAACCTATGAAAGGTCTGAACTATCATCCATGTTAACGGGAGAGGTCTGAAATTTAAAAAGTTAATAACAGAGGTCTGAAATTTCTGTTTTGTTTTGGTGAAAAGACCAAAATGCCCTTGAAGCCACCACGGTACTCCGGCGACCACCAATCGTACTCCGGCGACCACCACCGTACTCCGGCGACCACCACCAAGGCTCCGATTCAGACCTCTCCCGTTAACATGGGTGATAGTTCAGACCTTTCATAAGTTCTTAACTCGTACCAAATTGGTACAAAATATATGGTATGAAGTGAATACTTATACAGAATGTCTTTTCTTCATTGAGAGACTACTCCTATTAAGAACGTAATATTTCTTCCTTCATGGATAGCCTGTCCATATTGCGTTGTAGCATATATATATATATATAACAAGTGCATAAACATTCACGTATTAGTCATGACATAATAATGTACCAAAGAGTTTAAGCTAATTTATCTTGATCCCCTACAAACTTAGTTGCTTATACTTCACACAACTAATTAATTAATAACTCCACCACCCACAATCAACGGTGGAGATGAAGCCATGGTTATGGTTTTACCCAAGGATCCATCCTCCGGTATGCTCTCCAGATCCGGCCGCCAATTATGTCCATTACCACCGTTCTTCTCTTCACCACCTTCTAAAGAGACGCTGCTCCTGCTTCTCAACTTCAATGCACCTAACAACTCCTCCAATGAAGAAGATCCTCCGCCATTAATGCAATTGCTGTTATTTATCAATTGCTTCAGTTCTTGCTGCGTCACCACCACCCGAATCCTCACCGCCCCGCTCTTTCTTCTTTCGCCCCTCGATTCTTCTTCTTCTTCTTCTTCTTCATCGGTTCGATTACGAGCCACTTTAGCGTTGGAGCTCATCAAGCAATTTCCCATTGTGGTGTTTCTTTTAGTTTAATGAATATGGAGAGTATTGTTATTATAAAGGGAAATGAATGGAAAGAAGGTTGTAACAAGTTGGTGAGTATATATAGGGAGAAAGCACATGCAGAAGCCGATTGTTACGGCGACAATACATATTCCCTGAACATGATCCACTAAGAAGAGAAGCAAAAGAAAAGCTCTTTTCTAATTCCCCTTTAAAATAACTTCACCACGTTAATGGGGCCGCCTATTAAGTAACGCTTCTTTTTATAAAGTCTACATTATACATATGCTTAATCAAAATCACGCGCGGCGATATTATAAAATTAAAGTTTTTAACTCTAAAATTGTATGTTTTTGCTAAAGGGGTATATAGGAAATTTTTATTTTTAAAACGTACCAGAAAAATTCGAGGTCGTTAAATAATATATCATGTGATTTTAATGTCCATAGATTTATTTGTTTAATTTTATTTACTACGATATTATCACTATTTTCTATTGGAAATTTGAAATTAATAGATATAATTTTTTTTTTTATGTTATTTTGATTTACAAAAAGTTATTTTCATGTAAAGTAGATGTGAAGATTTATTGATATTTCTAACCTACATAAAGTTATATACTACTATTTTAATAAAATAGTCAATAATAAGATCATATGCTTTTTAATAAATTAATTTTGAAGAAGAATTTTTACAGAAAATGCGAATCTTTGATAAATGTTTACACACGAATAAATGTTTACAGTTGAAACAAGAAATTCCGAGGTAAGAATAATGTTAGAGCTTATAGACTTGGTTTCATATTATTTGACCGCATAGTGCAATGCAATCGACACTTTCAAGTTTTAAAATATAGTTAAAAAATCTAATCATTATATAATATTAGAATATTTTATTATCCATAATATATATTATTGTTTCTTTTATTTACTATAATTATATCAACTAATTTTGTAATCAATAACTTTTTAACGGTCCTCTTTTTATTATTTAGCTTGTGAAGAGATTTCTAGTAATTCATAAAATTATATACTTCTAATGTACTCTAATAAACTATTAATATAGAACAAGACACATTTATTCTTTTAGTAAATAGTAATTTCATTTAAATAAAATGATCATTTCCCTAGAACTTCCGTCAATTTACATTATACATTTCAAGCATATTTCCGTAAATTTACATCAATTTTGAAAAAAAAACATCAAATTATAATCTAGTTCTTAAATAAATTTATATTTTTTTTAGGCCACAATTATATTTATTTATTTATTGTTATTGTTATGAATGAAATTGTAAACATGAGGATACTGAAAATTTTGGGTCAAGCCCAATACGGGAGCCCAACAAAGATCCGTACTATAATATTAACCTATCTAGTCTAGCGAGTAGCAACTAGACCACTCGCTAGCCCATGACGCACACGTCCACTCAAGCCACTTCACCACTAAGACATTGAAATTTAAACAGTTCCTCTTTAAGTCACGCGCGTTGTCACCGTTGAGATGCACGCATATATAATCGACCATAGATTAACAGAGCTTCGGCCACGTGGAAACATCTCATCGAGAGTATACTTACTGACCGATCGCTATGTGAAGATGTGACGCAATGCATGGCTTCTTCTACACGCGATGCGAAACGAACCTGCAGGAAACTCCTTTCGCGCCAAAAAAGAAAAGAAATTTGAGATGAGCAAAGCAAATGCGCATTTTGATTTAATTTAACGTTCATTTCAGTTCAAATTTCACGAATCACGACCCTATAAATATATATACACACGTACTTCACCATTATCTGTTCGTTTCCTCCCTTCAAAGTTCAAACTCACCAGTTCGGAAACTGCTACTCCTTGATCTCCCACTCTCAGAATCTCGTAGCCTCGTAACTCCGAAATTCCGATATCGCAGTGATGAAAGGTCTCAAAGCCGCCGTGGTCGCTACCAAGAAGTCCGTCGTACAGTAAGTTTACCTTCTCTCTCTAATCGCGTCGGATTGGTTCATCTGCATGATTGAGCGGTTCGCTATTGTTTACTGTAATTCAATGAAAATGCTCTTTGGCATGATCTGCGGTTACCTGATGGTGTTGCAGTTCGCCATTTTCTACTGTGATCTGAAACGACTCTCCGTATTGCGTTTTACAGTACAAAGTTGATAGCTCTGTGTTGCTCTGGACTTAATTCTGCAATCGATTGTAATTTGTGATCGCCTTTATGCTTTCTCTTACTGTCGTTATCCAGTGGTTTCTGATTCTGTATAGTCTACGACGATTCATCGCTCTTCTCCTTGAACTTTCTTTGATTCTCGTATTTCGTCAGGAGCTTGATGTTACGTATTATCCTGGTTCAGATCTCTAAATGAAGCTTCATTGTTGAACTTTCACGTCTCTGTAGCATCGTTTGTGTCATTATTTGTTGTTTTGCTTATCTTCTGATTCAATAAATGTATCCTTTCTTTTTAAGGTCGCTGAAGGTTCAGTCTAAGATGGTGAAGAAGAACTCTGGAGCTCCAAAACGTCCACCGAGCGCTTACTTCGTTTTCATGTAAGTTTTCGGTTTAAACTTATCTGTTTCTGGAGATTGCTACCTATCATTCAGTTATCTAACATGTGACAGTTCCAATGCTATTAGTTTGAATCTCTTCTTCCATAAATGACAGGGAGGATTTCAGGAAGACTTACAAGGAGAACTTCCCTGATAACAAATTGGTTTCAGCTGTAATTTCTTTCAACTTATGTTTTCTTTCTGATAATAATCAACCAAGACCTGGATTCTGGAGTATTAGAGTGATAAATTAAATTTGCTGGATTTGGTGAAATGGTCTACATGAATGTCTTATCTGATTCTTCGTGTGATGCAAACTTCCAGGTTGCCAAAGCTGGGGGCGAGAAATGGAGATCCATGTCTGACTCTGTAAGAATAGCATTCTTCCCCATCTATTTTACTTTCAGTAGAGATAATACTATGAACCTCTCTAGTAACCCTCGTTAACTTCATCCAGGAGAAAGCTCCATACACAGAGAAAGCAATGAAAAGGAAGGTGGAGTATGGAAAGGCACTGGAAGCATTCAAGAACAACCAGGTATTGCTCTATTGAATCTTTGTATTCAGCTTTCATCAACGTTTCTTGCTTTCAAATCACAATCTGATAAATGCTTTTTGTCATGCTCTATTAAGGCCGTCGTTGAAGAGGATGCAGGATCTGAGAAATCCAGTTCTGAAGTCCATGATGATGCTGGGCAGGAAGCTAGCTCTTAGGTAATCTCAAATTTTAATTAGTTCCTTACCTGCATCTACCTGTGCCTCCTCCATCCACTTTGGTTTTGTTGCATTAAATCATGCATTAATGCTATTGCTTATAAGTTATAACTCATTGTTTATAAAACTGAATCAGCTTGTGCAATTCTGATTTTAGTTCTGGTTTTAAAAACACTGGCTATTCTACTATATGTACCACACAGGTGTTTCACATGTTTTGTAATTTTGATTTCAGATTAGTAGCCATCGGAGTTTTGATGCACTAGAGAGAAAGACTTAATCTACTCGTGGATGCATATTTACATAGCTCTAGACAGTAGTAGACTGCATTTCGTTTCATTTTGCTTTGGTCTATTTTAATGTAACTCGTGACACAGAGTTCTAGTATTAAACAACTGCACTGTTAAACCGGCTGTTATGGATTATAATCATATTTGAATTGGATAGTCAATTTTGCGGTTGTGTATGTGTCAATGATCAATGATGTCACTATGATTGTTCAGGGCCCGGCAGGCACTTTTACTCTCAGATAGAAAACCCCACAAAGTATAATTTTTAAGTACCCTAAATTATTAATTAAACAGGTCGAAATGTTTCAGCCCAAAAAGTCTAGTTTGCGACTTGGGCTTCAGGCTTCATTTAACTCATTTGATGACAAGGCCCATTAAACAAGGCCTAGAATCAACGGGCACGTATTTGGTTCGATGTTTTAGGATAGGTAAATGTTATCTATAAATTTTTTACCATCAAGGCAAATATGCTGAATTTTAATTTAATCTCTATTTCTGTATCATCTTTGCAAAGCCTTATAATTAGTTACACATATTAAAAAAACGGCAAATCGCACCCCACATATCTCAATATATCTAATTTAGTCACTTTAAATTTAACTGTATTTAATAGATTGTATTTTAGTGTACTGTACTGAATGATGACAGGCTTCATAGAAAAAATGCCACGTCCTCACTAGTACATATATTCTGTTCTTTGGACCAAACCCTAAATTAGATGTGAATTTGTCCATTACCTACTATATATTACATCCATGTGATGTAAAGATACTACCATATTCTCCTTCATACACGTACCCTACCTACATTGACTCTACAGTCTACATAATATATATATAGTATCCTAAAATCTCATCTGCTTCATGACATGTGTTGAAACTTGAAACTCGATTCTAGAGCTTTTGGTTCAGATTTTTTTATAGTGTTACGTAGTACAATTAGTGAGTTTAAATTTTAGAATGTATTAATAAAAATTAATATTATTCGATAATCTATATCTAATCCTAATATATGTAAATATATTTGTTTCTTTTAAATATTTTTTTTAATTTTTAAATAGTAAATTTTTTTACGGGAGTATAGTTTATAAATTGTTTTTCATGTGAATGTTGTGAGGATGAAGACCTTCCAAATAATACATAATGTTGTATTTTTAATAATTTTATTTAATATACTACCCAACGATAAAATGTATGCATTCTTTCTATTATTTTGATGAATCATCCCAAAAAACTAAATAAAAAAAATATTTTAATATAAATAGTCATATGTGTAAATTTCCGCACAACACACGGCTAGAGTAGTGAGTAGATTTTCGAGCAATAAACGGTTCGGTAACTAGTATAACTATAACATAATATAAAATATACCATAAATAAAAATAATTAGGACTATTGTATTTAAATAAATAAAGAATATATATATATATATATATATATATATATATATATATATATATATATATATATATATATATATATATATATATATGTATAATGAAAATTATATTGTATTGCATATACTTACAGCTTACGAAGAGAAGCATTATTAAGAATAGCCACGTAAGTGAATAAGACTGTCAGATACGGAATTATATATTTGTTTATAAGATGTATATCAGTCATATAAGAGATCACAAGTGTAGAAACAATCGATATCAAGAAACAGAATTACGTGACCTTGTTGAAGACTACCTATTTATATATGGCTCCATCGTGTTCATCCAACAGTGACTGTCTTATCTTTATGAAACTAACTATAATCACCAATATTACCGGGAATATCAAAATACTGATTATATTGAATTATTATGATCCTGAAACGTGTTGTTTTAATTTAATATTTTTAACAAATCCTAACAGTAGATTTTAGATGAAAAAAAACTGTAAAATAATTAGACTAAGTATACATGTTTATCACAAACGGTAAAATACAATTTGAAATAAGTGAGTGAGTGTGGACCATGTGATCTTGATTCGAAATTTCACTTCTAGAAATATAGTTCTGGCTTAATTACCTATTTTGATTATATATTGATTAAGAATGATTATATATTGAACAATGATTAATATAAATAAAAGTAAAACATCAATGATAATATTACATAATATTACTTATATGTAGGTTTAACATGTTTTTTTTTATTAAATTGCATTACAACGTGCTACACTGATTTCACATAGTTTCCACTTATTTTTACATAACACATTTATTTATTTTTAAATTGTATGTATATATAAAACTTCTTTAATCTTTATCTTTTATCTCATATGTTTTTATAGTTTCAATTTTTTAGTTAAATTTATAAGCGTTGTTAAATTATGTTAATTTTATTTTTCTGTATGTGGTTTATTTAGACAGTTTTACAATTATTCATTCACAATATTTTTTTCAAAATTTTTTTTATCACTCTTATACTCTGCCTCGAATCCTTGTCCGTGATTATATACGATTTATAAATCATACTAACTTTTATGGTGAGAGAAGAACAAGGTAAACTTTCAAGTCTGGGATGTCAGCTCTATCAAGAAATTAAACCGCGACACGCAAGACAATTTGTAAATAACCAATTCGAATTCCTAAACAATCATATTCACCGTAAAATAAAAATTCATTTATTTTTTGAAATATTCTCATTTATATCCTATTATTTATAAAGCACTCATATTTATTCCATCACATAAATAAATAAATACAAATAGACTATATAAAGTCCATTTTAAAATATATTTATTCAAAAGAAAAATATATTAAAATAGTTTTTTTTAAAAAAAGCTCTTTGAACACACAATGTCAAGCAAACTATATATAACATATATCTTCTCATACCTACGGAGGAGGATAACGGTGACGAGGTTAGGGCACTAATTGTCGAAAATCTGCAGATGCGAGTCGAAGATCGAATCGAATTGGGAGATGTAGATTTCTAGGTCGACTTAACATTTTAAGATAAATATTTTAATAATTATATATATTTATATATATTCTATTCTAGAAACAAATTAAAAAAAAATCATGAACTTTTAGAGTTTGTTTTATTTGTGTAATAATCACAATTTTTTTTCTGTCTTTAATCATTATAATTTTATTCTCAACGAACGTTTGGTAATTTTATTAAATCACATGCAACATGAAGATAATACATAACTTATATATTCATTTAGATATTTTTGTCTTCGCTTCATTAAGAGTGCAAGTTGATACGTCCACGTTGTCTTCATAGTTGTGTTTCGGTGAACATCCGTGTACCGTGTGTACAACTTCAATAATGTTGTTGCTACATCATAATGCTTCACATGTTATTTTCTATCTCTTACGAACATTAAACTATTTATTTAATAATAATAATGCGAATCCTTTATATTTAATCATTGTAATCATGTGTATTTTGTCCCATATTAACAAAATGGATCGTACTTTTTTTATTCCATGCCTTTTATAGTCCTTTTTCAATTAATTAAAAAATAAAAACTAATAAGTGTAAGTTGCAATTTTTTTTTGCCATCTAATAAGTTGCATTTAGAATAAAACTTTAACACCTCAAAACCCTATATTCTAGAGACATTGTCGATTCTAACAGCAACATCTTGGAGCGGAAACAAGAGTTTTTGACCGATATAAGCTTTCATGAACAACCAAATACAAATATAGACTGCATGAAAAAATAATTACAAATCTGAGGCAAACCGAGATGTGAAATCTCGGTTTGGATTTTTTTTTTTTTTTTTTTTTTTTAGGGTTTAGGGTTTTTTAGTGCCCTAAACCCTAAAAAAAAAAAAAAAAAAAAAAATCCAAACCGAGATTTCACATCTCGGTTTGGATGAAAAAAATCCAAACCGAGATGTGAAATCTCGGTTTGCCTTACATTTGTACTTTTTTTTCTTCATGCAGTCTATATTTGTATTTGGTTGTCCATGAAGGCTTATATCGGTCAAAAACTCCGGAAACAACATAGAAGAATCATCATAATTTAGTAAAATGATCCAAAAACTTTTATTCCACTCAAACTTTAGAAATGTTACAATGTAGTCCCAATCAGAGAGGACGAGATAATTATTTTTAGGAAGAAAATGAAAACTGGTTTACATTTTAGGGGGCAAAATGACAATTTTCTTAAAAGAATTTAAGAGGGGAGGAGAATCCTTAGTGACTCAGTTAAAATTACGGGTTAATAACTAAAAAACTGTTCAAAGTTTACCCTATGTTAAAATTAGGTGTCTGAAGTTTGAAATGTTAAAATGGACAGTCTCAAGTTTCATTTTTGTTGGAAATTTGGTGTCTCTACGCGTCTTTTCATCTCCATCCAATCATTTTCATCAACCCACCAACCCACTCATAATCCATCACTCTTTACTTTTCACAAAATCGTCAAATTTCATCTAAAAATTGAACATTAAAAAAAGTTTCTAGAAGAGTGGCGTGGAGGCATTTTTCAAGGACAATAGAACGAGATTTACTTGCCCGGATGTGACCAACTTTTTAGGTGATGGTCCCGGCAAGATTACGAGAAGGGAGTGTGTATGAGAGCTCGAATTTGACAGACGGTTTCATCGGAATTGACTTCTCTAAAGTAATCACACCGAGACACCAAATTTCAACAAAAATGAAACTCGAGACAGTCCATTTTAACATTTCAAACTTCAGACACCTAATTTTAACATAGGGTAAACCTTATACAGTTTTTTTAGTTATTAACCCTAAAATTATTTATTGGAAAATAATGACTAGTGCATAATGTTGGCCTCTTGACTATACTATGTTATTGATAATGCTACATTAACAGAATTAATGTATGTGTTGGTTGTTCAAATGTATGATATTCTCAATATTGTAATATGATGTAGTGGTTCAACATGTCACTCCTTAACCAAGAGGTCAGATGTTTAAACCCTGCTGAGACCTTAAGAATATAAAGATATTCTTGATCGTCACTTTATCTTTGCGAGCTGACCTAGTACGAGTGAGAATTAATTTATGCGTGAAACAAGCATGTTATTTGAGAATCGTCCTCCTAATAAAGGACCGCATAAAAAATGTATGATATGCTCGTAAAAAAATAAAACAGAGCCGAACATGCGGTAGATATAGAGTCGCCACTATTAGCTTATTTATTTATTATAAAAAAAAACACTATGTTTAAATTTCCTAAAATACCCCTAAAATGATTGGAACGAGGACAAGAGAATGGCCGGCAATTTGGACTTTTCCCACCGCCCCCAACTTTCTCCTAAATACCGGTCAACCATCCATCTCTTTAACTTAGACGACCGTTGTCTTTCTTTTCCTCGATTAATACTAAAAAACCAACCTTCATATTCCCTCCCCACACAAACAACACTCTCTCTCTCCATCAGAAAATAATAATGACGAGCCAACAACCACGGCGGCTTGGCCGCTTTCTTCTCCGGCGAAGGGTCCAGCGCCGCGTGGTCATGGTGCGGAGGTTCATCCGCAAGCTCTGGGAGAGAACCTTCGTCTGTTCCATTGGGAAACCTAGGAATTACAAGGCGCTTACGTACTCCAGGTCGAATTCCATGGTTCTGGGCCGCCCCGCCGCCGTTGCCGCCGCCCCGGCTAGCTCGACCGATGACATCGACTCCGGCTCGGAGCTCCGGTCACCGGGGAGCCCTGACGACACGGCGGATCTTGTGTCTTTGAAGATCTGTCTGTTGGGTGATGAGGGGATTGGCAAGACTAGCTTCTTGGTAAGGGTGACAACAACAATTAAGCTTAGATGAAACTTATACATTTTAGTTTTTCTTGATGAATAATTATAAATATTTTTGATCAAATGAATAATTATAAATGGGTTCAGTTTTTTATTTTTATTTTTAATTTTATACATATATATATAAGGTAACATTTGCAAAAACAACCCTCAACTCAATATTTTGTCAATTAAATCCTATTTTGTGTTCCAACCAACTTTTAGTCGGAATTTGGTTGTATTACTTTTTTACTAAGGAATCTATCAGATTGTTCCTTGTATTCGCCGCAAAATCACAAGCATCCATTTAATTTTTGTGTGTGTATATTTTAAAGCGTGAATTATTACTCATTTTTCATGAAAAATTCACGGAAACTATTAAATATTTTTAAAATATTATTATTTAAATTTAAAGTTATAGAAATTTATATTCTTATTTTATTCAAGGGTTAATTACCAAATTGCCAGCTGAATTTTTAGTAAAAGTGCAATTTGCTAGCCGAACTTATTTTTATAGCAAACTACTAGCTGAACTTTTGCTAATGTGCAATTTACTAGCTTCGTCAATTTTTCCTTTAATTATGGACGGAATATACTTTATAAAATTATTAAAAATACCCTAAAATTCTACTATTATTGTATAATAACCTCAAATTTTATATAAAAGCAAATATAAATCTCGAATAAAATTTATAATTATATATATTGTACAAAAAATATATATAAGTTAAATATATAATCCCAAAGTTCAAAAAATTAAAATTAAATACTTTTAAAATTGTATGTTTTTATAGAATTTTTAAAAATATTTTAATAAATTATTTTTGCATTTTTAAAGTGCTTTTTTTAAAATATATTTTTTAACATTTATTATTTATTATTTTGATTTCATATAAAACATCATATCTTTATATTATCATACTAAAACTTTAGGTTGTTTTTAGCAATATTTGAAAGTATTTTCCATCTAAAACTAACGTAAAAATTGACGGAGCTAGCTTTTTGCACAATATATAAAGTTCAGCTAGCAATTTACTACGAAAAAAAAAAAATCTAATTAGCAAATTGCACATTCATGTAAAGTTTGGCTAGCAATTTACTAATGAACCATCTATGACTAAATTAACATTGTAGAGTTCTCGTAAAAAAAATTCTCACAATCAACTATAACTTTTTATTTTGTATGTTTTAGTTATTTTAGTATGTGTCTAACCTTTTTCGTTACGTAATTTAGTTTTTAAGTTTTCTAAATTGGACTTATGGCTCGGTAGACCGAGTTACGGTTGAGTCACGGTGTAGGTTCGACTCTAGTTAGGTTCAGTAAGGCCAGGCAACCCTAACCGGGATAGGGCCAAGTCCATACCTTGACTATATGGCTAGATCAATAGAAAATTAGTTTCGATTTGGAGGCAAAATAAAATATATTGTGTACTAAATAATAATGATGTAAAATGGTGAAGGCGAAGTATGTGGGGGACGAGAAGGTGCGGAAGAATAATGGTGAGTCGGAGGAGAAGATTCAAGGCATAAATCTGATTGATAAGACTCTTATGGTTCGTGGAGCCCGTATTTCCTACAGCATTTGGGAAGTCCAAGGTAAACAACAAAACTAAACTATTTTTTTTTTTTTTTTTCATTTTGACTTAATTTACTATCCGAAACTTTTAATTTTCGAGTAAATTGCTACGTTTATTACAATTTTCATTAAATTGAATAGAAAATGAGCATATTTCAGTCACATATAATCTTTTATTGTGTACAGAAGATGGTTTCAGACATAAATTGAAATGATTATAAAGAAATATTTTCAATTGAAGATCACCCTTAAAATTAAACGAAGGTCCAATCGAGCGTGTAATTTAAAGTATTTCACAACAAAATTCATTTAAAGTACACATGAAAGAAACATGTTTTGTTTTTACCCAATTTGATACAAATTGTAATCGATATAGCAATTTACTCAGAATTTAAAAATTTATAAATCCATTTTTTTTAAAAAAAAATTAAAATTTGGTTATTATCCCCATTTAATAACAATGTGGGTTGTTTAAGAGACATAATAAATAATTGCATGGACGCAGGTGATGAGAAGTTCTCGGATGAACATGTCCCTGTCGCCTGTAAAGATTCTGTGGCTATCCTATTTATGTTCGATTTGACCAGCCGTTGCACATTGAATAGGTACGTATAAATATTGTTCTATAGAATGAATCAAATATTATTATGGATGAACAATTCTTTTGATCCATGATGTTTGACCATTTTTAGGTTTTGGTCCATGACGTTTTTTTTTTCTTAGTTTTAGTACCATATGTTTGCAGATTTTTTATAGTTTTGGTCCGACCGTTACATTCCGTCCATTTTTTGACATGTACAAGTCACGTGATCCACTCTAAACTTTCAATTTTGTTCAATTTAATCCCTCTAATACTTTCCCAACATTTTTTTTGTTCAATTTAGTCCCGAAATTTCAAAAATTCAATTGGACCTATTGTCCAATTGGGGTCAATTTTGAAACTTCGGGACTAAATTGAACAAAAAAAGGTTAAGAAAATATTAGAGGGACTAAATTTAAAGTTTAGAGTGGATCACGTGACTTGAACATGTCAAAAACTGGACGGAATGTAACTGTTAGACCAAAACTAGAAAAAATCTGCAAACATATGGTACCAAAACTAGATAAAAAAGAACATCATTGACCAAAACTCAAAAGTTGTCAAACATCATAGACCAAAAGACCTGTTAACTCTATTATTATTAGAACAAAACAATGTAATTAGACTTCATTCGTTATACAAATCACGACGTGCCTGCATAATTTAATTAATTTTGTAACTAAGCTGTGTTTACTTTTATGGTTGCAGTGTCATTACTTGGTACCAACAAGCACGGTTGTGGAATCAGGTACCACAACTTGTAATTATTTTTTACGATTGTATCCAGAATTTATTATTTTTTTTTTTAAATTATGAAACCTGCTTAATTGTGACATCTAATAAGTAATTTATTTTTATGAATTTATTTTTAATAGAATGCGATCCCGATAATAGTTGGAACCAAGTTTGATGAGTTCATCCAGCTGCCCATGGAAGTGCAGTGGACTATTGCCAGCCAGGTACTTATTATGTTTTTGCAACACTTTTAAACTTTGAAGCAGGCCAATTAGGTCCCTAAACTAGATAATTTGTGTTGCCTAGGTCCCTTACCTTGTAAAAATGCACTAATGAGGGTTCATTTGAACAGGCAAGAGCATACGCAAAGGCTATTAACGCAACCATCTTCTTCTCAAGCGCAACCTACAATATCAACGTCAACAAGATCTTCAAGTTCATCACTGCAAAACTCTTCGACTTGCCATGGACAGTCGAGCGTAACCTCACAATCGGAGAGCCAATCATCGACTTTTGAATGAACTACTCTGTATATATAGCAAGCAACCGCTCCCTTGAGTCTCTATATCTATTATCTGTCTCGGGGGATGATTCGTGTTGTAATATCGTAAATGTATAATCTTGATGCCCTAAGTGGCCAAAAAAAAATATAATCGATGAGCTACGTATTTATAGCATCATCAGATTTTTGTTTTAATAATAGTTGTAACAAAAATAGACCAAAGACTGAATGCACAAGTTTGCTACTCTGAAAACCGATCATTCAGAAGAAAGATAACTTGTTCAACAAGGCAATACCTTGGGCTTTATTTTGGTTCTTGTCTCTCAACCTTTGATTTCAACAGTAAATGAGTATGCAATAACTTCATTCAAGCTTCACCTCTCTTGTGGGTGGATCCAACTGCAAGTAGGTGAAGGGTTCGGTCGGCTCTTCCCTACAAGACCAACCAGTGAAGTGGTTCAAGCTTTAATGGTGCCACAACTAATAATAGATGGTGCTAATACATAAAGGTATGATCAAGTGTATAAAGTTCTAATCAAGTAGTCTAAACATACCCGGGTTTGGAGCGCATGCATCGATAGAAGAGCTTGAATGGTCCTGGAACTGTCTTGAATGGATTTCCCTCAAAGCATGCCTATGTAGAGAAAACAAGTTAATGTTCATTACTTCATTACATCACCAGATATTGAGAGGACAATGATTTAAGTAAAGCTAGGCTGCTTCAAGGAGATTTTACTCTCTAATCAAAAGATTTTACCATTAAAGGAAATGGGACATGTTCGATTTAAAGAAAAATTGAGTGTATGATCAAATTGCAGTTCATGCAGCTTGTGAGGAGGAACTATTACACCTATGATACGAACAATGTGTAAAAAAGAATCTTAATGTGTAATGTAACAATGAATGAGACTAAACACCACAAAAATCTGTATTATGTGCAATTGGCTCAAATTTGGTTCTAGTTCAGTTGATACGAGATCTTCTACTTCTTTCCCAAATCTAGTGGAATTGAGAGCAACTGTCCAGTAAACATATCCTTAATTCCTTACTGTAGCAAGTTGCAGTAAAGGATTTGGAAAAATGCGAGGAATCAAACAGATTCATTCACCAAGCACCATGCAAAAAATATTGGCAATGTGAGAAAAGAGACGCAGCTTCAATCAACGAAATGATTCATTAGCTGAAGACCAAGGTTTCCAAAGACAATTCCATAGCACCATTAAAGGAAATCAGTATAAGATTAAACATAGAATTGGATGATCTGCAGAATCAGATGAGTCCCTAAATAGAAGCAAATTACTGCTGAGCAGGCCATTATCTATATACCTTCAATTGAATAACATTTTTCGCATGAATGTTCGTTCAATTGAATCACATAATTGCAGCAAAGCAGCCGAACTGCAATTCTCAACAACTTCGCATATTTCAACTAGAATCGCACTATCTATAATCTAAGATATCTGAAGATCTACACAATCAGAATCCAAAATTTCAAACCCCAACCAGTGCCAATTCCATTTCGTAGCATCGCCAACGTCAAGTTAGAGAAAGGAGAAGAAAGTGGGGGTGAATAAGAAGGTACATACTTGAATGACATCCTCAACTCGGTCGTTGCAGCGATGCGCTTTGGGCTGCCGGTGTTCACCCTCCGGCGTACCCCACGGACTCGCCCTTCTCGGCACCGGTCTCGTCTCACTCATCTCGATCTCCCTCCGACGACAATCCACGCCTCTCGGCTTCCTCTCCCTCTCTAGTCGGTCTCTCTACTTCTCTTTTCTGCACCAAAATCGCGGCCCATTCAAGATTTTGAAGGCCCAATATTTGGGCCTAATGGGTCATCTTGCGGTACGGATTTGTAAATTTGTGTGCTATAAATTTTTATATATATATATATTTGCCACCAAATTTTTCATAGATTTTATATTTCTTTTTTTTTTTGATAAACTGATTTTATATTTCTAAATTCGTTAGATATTTTAAATTTGTGTGATATAAAATGTTCTTTAGGAATACTGGTTTGAATTGAAGTAATAAATTTGCAGATTTCTTAATTTTGTGATCCGATGAATTATAACTTTAATGATTCATGCACTACTTTAAAATGGAAGAACTTATAAATGTGTTTGGATGAATGTGATATATAATCTCACATTATGTTTGTATTTAAATAGCTTTTTTTTTTTTTTGACGAAGTTTTGTATTTAAATAGCTTGATTCGAGTATCCGTAATGATTTCAATTCTAATATAAGATTACGATCAGGTAGAAAAATACTCAATTACTCTTAATTATAATTTGATGTTGCATTAAAAAATGGATATACTATAAAATTATAATGGAAATCGTGTAGTAGTTATTACTTTATTATTATTATTTTTTCTTAAATAGATTTAGTAAATCATTCAATCCTTCCGTATTAATTGATGACACGTGGCAAATTAACAATTCTAAACTTTATAAAACATCATATTGCTCATCAATAAAAAATATTATTTAATTTTAATGTAATTTTTTTTAATTTATATTTATTTATGTAATATTATATAATTTTGAAAATAGTAATCAAAGTTTGGCAAAAGAAATTAATCATACATATTTTTTTTCTAAAAATTATAATTTACGAATGTTTTATTCATAACACAAATATATTTATTAATAAAACCATTTCGAATAATATATTATATATTTTTAATTAATACGAATATAATAATAAATATATATATTTGTTGGTGTTACCTAAAGGTCAGTACTGTTTTTTGGGGCCAATAAGGTCACCACTGTTAACTATATTAATTTTTGCTTAAAAAAACCGGGTAAATGATTAGTTTCTCTTTATTTATAGGGAAATGCTAAAAGAGAAGAAAATCACGTCGAAATCCATGACCAAAGTACATTTACCACGTGATTTAACTTTTTCCATTCTTTTTTTTAATAGAACATTCTCTTTCTTATTTTATTCCATTAATGCCCCTCTAAACTAATTTTTCTTTATTATATCTACTTTGATCTTAAAAATAAATAATAATTATATTATATATAATATTATTAGATAATAAAAGCACCTAAATTTATTTAAAAATTATATCAACCTACACAATCGTCTAGCATTGAAAAAAAAAAAATTCATGCCTAACACTGGCTAACACTTTACTATTTACGGGTTGATCCAATACAAACTAAGATTACTTTAGGTGTATATATCAAATAAACTATGAGTTCTGCCCTCCAAATCTACACTACGTGTAAAAAAATAGTTATGAATTATTTATTTCGGCAATGCTCTCTAATTTACAGACTAAATTTTTATAGCGAAACATATATGAAAGTTTGTTGATGATATATGATATTATATATTTCTAATTTACAGACATGTATATTCATTCCATACAAAAAAATATTAGAAATTAATGTAGCCGTTTAAACAAATTTAAATTTTAAATAGTGATTTGTAATTAACTAAAAATTTGGGTAGCAATTTTATTATTATCCTTTTCATACTGTTTTTTTTTTCTATAATGCTTAAATATCTTTTGAATGATAGTATTTTAAATTTTTATTATTTGTTATATAGCTTTTTTTTTATCATCTATCATAATTATAACTAATAAATAAATAATAATAAAAGCGTAATTTGTTTTGGTAGAGTGTAGTGTACTATCAAATAGTTACAGTGCAGACTGCAGAGGCAATATTATGCTAACAGTTGACAATTTAAATCTTACTATTAGATTATTAAATAAATTTATCAAATAAAATAAACGTAGTTAAGAAAAGGCCCTAAGAAAAATGAATACTAAAGGGCACTATTGGAATAAAGTAAGTCTTCTTGAAAGAAAGTGCCAATTTATACTAAATTCATACTATATAGCAAAGCACTTATTTATATCTTCTGGGTGTCTTCCTCATTCGCGCTGCATACTTCAACTCCCTACTTTCCGTTGACTCAAAATCTCAATACCCACCAGTTCGCTCCGATCCACCTCGAGTCCAAAACCGCCACTCTTCCGGCAACGAATCGACGTCAATGGGTGCATTCACCACTCTAATCGACGCGGTGCTCTTTCTCTTCTTTCTCGCAGTTGCCGTCGCGGCGCCGCTGCTCGAGTTCCCGACGTGCTTGCCCATCAACTATTGCCCAGACATCCTCGTGGACATCCAGAACTGGTATACTCATGAGTCCGGAGACTATCTGGTGGCGGAGAAGCCTGCCTTCTTCGTCGGCCTCGTCTTGCTCGAGCTCCTGTTTCAGTGGCCGCTCGCTATCGTCAATCTCTACGCCATTGTAGCCTCCAAGTCTTGGTTTAAGACCACGTGCTTGATCTCTGGCGTCTCCACCTTCACCTCCATGGTAAGGAATTTTTGAATTCTTGTTCATTGAAAATGAAACTCCTGTATTGTTCGATTCAATTATTTCCAGATCCATTGCAGATTAGAGATCTTATAGACAAGTGAATCTGTTTTTTTAGTGGAAAGTTAGAATCTCGGATTGTTCCATGTTTCTGGAAATCCTTTCTGGTTATGCTGCAAAGTGAGTTTGATTTCATATGGTTGGAGATTTTCTAGAGCTTCTACACCATGCTGGAAAGTGGAATTGTTTGATTAGCTGATCATTAAGTCATAGCTCTCTAATTTCATTGTTGAATGCTTAAATTGAGCATCTTTCGATACTCAGCTTTTAGAAAATCCATGGTAAACTGCCCTGCACTTATGAAAATTTAACACTAATCTGAAAGAACTCAATAATAAGAGCATCTGCTAGATGTGATGTGATGAGTATGTAGTCGACAATTATGATAGATGGTTACTCATGTTTGAGGCGATTTTAGTAATTGTCGAGCTCAGGTTCACTGTAAGTAAGGCCATCTGATCTCCAAATCTGGATCAGCTTTAAATCCACCATTTTTGTGGTGCCTGAATGTTACTTCTTTCTGTATCCTTATTGGAATTGGAGCAATAGATTGTTGCTTGTTTGTCCAAAAGGAATGATAAGTTGGTTAGTCTGTTTTGAGGCGATTCTAGTATTAAGTAAGGCTATCTGATCTCAAAATGCTCAAATCTGTATCAAATTTACAGTGGCATCAGTTGATCTATAGACTCTCCATGTAGTTAGTTGTCTTCTTGAATATATCTATCTAACTACTGTAACTGTTACTTCGGATTCACAAATCATTCAACTTTTCATTGATTTGTGCACATTTTAGTGGCGGGTTGAAAAATCTGGTGTAAATTTGTGATGGTTTGATGGTCTCTGACTTTAAACTGAATTCCTTGTTGAATTGCAGGTTGCTATAATGGTGGAAATGGTGAGCTCCGGTAAGGCATCAGATACAATGATGATGATTCACTTTCCATTCATGGGGTATGCGGTTCTAGCCATATTGCGAGGGCTCTATCTTTCCACTACATCGACTCGCGGGAAGGCTCCACAGCCAAGGAAGAAGACCGCTTGATTAAGCCGGTTTCTCAATTGTTAGATCATGTAGAAGATCTTAGTGTTGAACAATAGAATAATATCTTTTAGGCTTAACATGTCTTTTAGTTTATGATGTTTGACCACTTTTGGGTTTTGGTCTATGATGTTTTTTTTTTACTTAGTTTTAGTACCATATGTTTGCAGATTTTTTTAGTTTTGGTCTGATCGTTACATTCCGTCCATTTTTTGACATGTGTAAATCATGTGATCCACCCTAAACTTTCAATTTTGTCCAATTTAGTTTATTACATACTTTCTTAACTTTTTTTGTTCAATTTAGGCCCTAAGTTTCAAAATTTCAATTGGACATAGTTTTCCAATTGGGGTCAGTTTTGAAACTTCGGGACTAAATTAAACAAAAAAAGTTAGAAAATTATTAAATGGACTAAATTTAATAAAATTGAAAATTTAGGGTGGATCACGTAACTTGCACATGTCAAAAAATGGATGGAATGTAATGGTCGAACCAAAACTAGAAAAATCTGCAAACATATGGTATTAAAATTAGGAAAAAAAGACATTATGAACTAAAACAAAAAATAATTTAACATTATGGACCAAAACAAAAAATAAGTTTGAACAAATTAGGAGCTTGGTCCGGCAAAGAAAAAAAATTAGTCTAGTCAATAAGTTTCCACTAAAATCACTGTTTCTTTTTTTCTTTTTTTTTGTGCTACCCCTTTATATTTTAAAATTTTAGTGATGTTGTCAATTTTCCGTTAAATCCGACAAAAACTGTTATATATATTTAAAAAATGCCATTGTCTATTTTTTATTTTACCAAAGCACATGTTTATATTTAGGAACTTAGTAAAAATTATTATTAATACATCTCAAATTTTTTATTAAGTGTGGGCTCGGCTATAGCTGGTCAGTTTGGACCTTATGTTCGATTTAGGCTTATATAAAAAAATATTAACAGTTTTGGTCCAGTTTTAACGGAGAATGATAACAATTCTTTATGATTTAAACATATAATAAAGAGACAATAATAAATAAAAAAAACTTCAACGACGACCATATTAATTTTAGTGCAAATGGGCAATCCAACATTAAAAAAATGGTTAAAGATATTTTTCACACCACATGTTTAACCGAATGTAGCTTTTAGTATTAGATGTTTGGTTTTGTATACTATTGGTACTAAACGTTTGAAAAAATGTGGCTTTTGGTACATCTGTTAGTTGGCCGTTAGTTTTGGCCGTTAAATGACATGTGCAAGTCACGTGACCGACCCTAAATTTTTTATTTTGTTCAATTTAGTCACCCAAATATATTCCCAACTTTTATTTTGTTTAATTTAGTCTTAAAACCTCAAAATCGACATTCCAATTGACCTAGCCCCAATTGGACCTAATTGTGTCTAAGTCAATTCAGTTTGATTGATTCAATTGGTTTCGATTTTTAAGTTGTAGGACTATATTAAATAAAATAAAAGTTAGGAATATATTTGAGAGACTAAATTGAACAAAATTAAAAGTTTAGGGTCGGTCACGTGACTTGCACATATCATTTAACGGCCAAAACTAACGGCCAACTAACAGATGTTCTAAAAACCACATTCGGTCAAACATTTGGTGTGAAAAATACAATAACCCTAAAAAGAAACATTATACCCAAGTCTGACTTTCTCCAGCGATGACCACCGTCCTCAATGGCGGGCGCGCGAGACCTGCAGCTGGATGTTCTTGACGGGTCGGGTCACATTTTTTTTTTTTAGGTTTATTATTAATTTCATAGATAATATTTGAGGTTAATTATTAAATTAATAGATAATATTTGGACAGTGATTTTTGGAAAAAATAAATAAATGATACCTGATATTTTTTTAAGTTATTTATATTTCATATGTATAACATGTATATAAATTATGGTGTTGTTTTGAATCTCTTTTTAATTTGAACATAATATATCATGTGTTTAGCAAGAGATAAATAAAACACGAAAAATTGCTAATTAATTTATTAAACAGATTAATAAATTGCTAAATATTTTCTTTATTCCGTTCTAATAAGACAGAATTTCTAATGGAGTTACCATCGCAATTTGTACATATGTACCATTTAATCTAGCAAAATGCTAAAAAATACTTCTTTTAACAATTTGTTTGACTGACTAAATATCAGCTAGTAATTTGGGGTCGGATCACGTCATTGAATAATTTCTTGAGACTAACTAGTAAATTCATTGGCGGTGCTTGTACACTCGAATTAATAAATTATTAGTTGTTGTTTTTTTTAATATTATATTAGTTCAAATTGCAAAAATGTATAAATTGCTATCTCGCGGTTATCATTTTCGTTTAATTTGGACTAAATGTGTTATGTACTCTGCACATGATAAAAAAAAGCGCGATAAAATTCTCTTCAATGTTACGAAATCAAACAAAGTATCAGCTAATGTCTAAGCAACTATTTTCAAATTAGAAAGAAATCCTAATAGAACTAACATTTGTTTTTTCAAATATTCAGTCTAAACTAGCACAAAGTTTAAAAATTAAAACTTCAACTCTTAATTTATTCGTCTATCCAAACATCAGCTAAGCATTTCGGATCGGGTCGGGTCGTGAAACTAGCCTTCAATTTCTTCATCTCATTTTGTCTTTATTATTAAATAAATATATCTTCTGCACGACTGTCTTTCTCAACACCGCTGCATTCGTTTTTGGGATTTAAACCAAATTGGTACCTGGGTTAACAGCCCAAAACAAATTGGTACATCTACTAAATTTTGTGACAAATTGGTACCCGAGTTAACCGGGGTGTTGCACCGTTAAAATTTCTAGTTAAAACTAACGGAATCCCATTTTTGGCGCATGAAAAGACCATAATACCCTTATTGCAGAATAGCTACATAATAGCAACTCAAAACTTTGGAACCCAATATCTCACTCATTTCTTCATCTTTTAAGACGATTTTTTTTTTGAAACCACATAATTTTTCGAGATCTATGCAACCCAAATAGCCGTAAAGTGATTTTCCCATTTTTTTCAATAAATATCGTTTTCCATGTTAATTCATTCTTTTTTGTATCAAACTCCACCGCATTCTAACACTTATCACCCTTGATCACCCACTTTTTTTACTAATTGGATTCCAATACTACAATCAAACCGTTGCTTTTGGATTCCAACATTTCTGTTTAAAAACCAAATTGATGTTATACCTTTCATCCAAAAGATAACCAAAAATGAAAGTTTGTCGAATTAATTGTTATGCAATCTATAACTTACTGGAATTTTTCTTGATGTCTCCAATAAACTATACTGGTGTGTCTCTAAATCAATAAACGTCACTGCAAGAGAACATATGGATCTTAGATAGATAAATATGTTTCATACTTGAAATAGAACAATATGAAAAGTACTTTTAAGGGTATTGGAAGAACTTTTAGAATGGACACCAGGAATAAATAGTTTATTTTCTTATTTAATCTACATGTGGAAATTGATACTCTCAGTATCCTGAGGGATGACCGTAATGTGAGAAAATAAGATGAACTTGCATTAAAAGAACCACACAAAGAATTTTATCACTATGTGGCTAGAGACAAACAATAAATTTTCTTTCGAGATATTGCCAAAACTGTTCCATTTGCAATTTTATGTTGGACCATGTCAAGCTTTTAAAATCGAAGACCTGCAGAACTGGTCAATTTTTCAGCATGTCCAAAAAATATATAAACAAAAAAATTGGTAGCTTATCATGCTAAGATCCATATATTCTCTTGTAGTGACGTTTATTGATTTAGAGACACACCAATATAGTTTACTGGAGACATCAAGAAAAATTCTAGTAAGTTATAGATTGCATAATAATTAATTCGACAGACTTTCGCCTTTTGTTTTCTTTTGGATGAAATGTATAATATCAATTTGGTTCTTAAACAGAAGTGTTGGAATCCAAGAGCAACAGTTTGATTGTAGTATTGGAATCCAATTAGTAAAAAAAATTGGTGATCAAAGTTGATAAGTGTTAGAATGCGGTGGAGCTTTATACAAAAAAGAACGAATTAACATGGAAACCGGTGTTTATTGAAAAAAACTGGTCAAATCACTTTAAGGCTATTTGGCTTGCATAGATCTCGAAAAGTTATGCGGTTTAAAAAAAAAATTGTCCAAAAAGATGAAGAAATGAGTGAGATATTGGGTTCCAAAGTTTTGAATTGCTATTACGTAGCTATTCTGCAATAAGGGTATTTTAGTCTTTTCATGCGCCAAAAATGAGATTCCGTTAGTTTTAACCAGAAATTCTAACGGTGCAACACCCAGGTTAACTCGGGTACCAATTTGTCACAAAATTTAGTGGAGGTACCAATTCGTTTTGGGTTGTTAACCCAGGTACCAATTTGATTTAAATCCCTTCGTTTTTCTTCCTTACAACACCGTTGACTCAAAATCTCCATACCCACCGGCCACCGTAAGAATCCGATCCGACCATTTCCGGCCGCGATTCGACTCACAATGGCCGCACTCACCACCCTAATCGACGCGGTGCTGTTTCTCTTCTTCCTCGTGATCGCCTTCTCAGGGCCGCTGATGGACAGCCAGATTTGCTTGCCGGCGGAGTATTACCCAGACTTCCTCGTGGAGATCAACAACTGGTACGTCCGTGAGTACGGCGACTATCTGTCGGTGGAGAAGCCAGCTTTCTTTGTTGGACTCATATGGCTGGAGCTGCTGTTTCAGTGGCCGATGGCGGTGGCTAACCTCTACGGTATTGTAGCTTCCAAGTCATGGCTTGGAACCACCTGCTTGATCTCCGGCGTCTGTACCTTAACTGCCATGGTCAGTCCTTTTCCAATTCTATTGCTCATATGATTTATATAATATTTCTATCGGAGTTCTACTTTTACAATTAAATAAGGGTTAAATGGTTTTTTGTGCCTTGTGTTTGACCAATGTTGGTTTTTGGTGCCACACAATTTATTTTGTAGGTTTTTTGTGTCATATATTGTATTTTGTAGATTTTTTGTGCATCCGTCAGTCAATGGTTAAGTTTGCCGTTAAAAAGTTTTATTTTGTTCAATTTAGTCCCTAATCTTTTTCCGACTCAAACTAAGCTTAAAAAGTTTCCCCTTTATGAAATTTCTAGATTCACCAATTTTCTGATCTAAGATGCATATTATTGTGTTACGTGGCACAACCAACGATTTTAAGCTTATAGTGGACTAAAAAAAGTCAACTTCATTTCATTTATTAATATTGTATAATTCTAATATGTATAAATAACTATAATTGTATCTTTTTTTCTTTTTAATTTACTAGCTATAACATTTTTTTAATATCTTAATAATAAATGAATAATTTTTTCTACAGTACTACGATTTACAATCGTTTTTTTTTCCATGTGAAACTAGAGGTAAAGATATCCTGAATGGTATATAATGCCATATATTTATAATTTATAGACACCAACCACTATATCAAATTAATAAAAAATTTGGTGTAAAAATTCTTTTAATATGTTATCATTAATATATTTTTTTTAAAAGACAGCTCAAAACTCTTGCTAATTTTGGGGAAAAAAAAAAACTCTTGCTAATAACATAAATTTCATCAGAATATAGATTCTTGCACAATGCATATGTTAAATATATAATTTGTCCTTCTAATGTCTTTTGATAAATTTTATACTAGCTAGTTATCAGAGTTAAGTACTTTTATAGTTTTATATATTATTTAACTATTATCCAACTTTGAATATTCAATCATAATAATATATATATATCTCTAGAGCCGTTGATTTAAAATCACATTAGTTATTGATTTACTACTACGACAGACAGCTATAATGTCAGAAATCATGAGCTCCGGCAAGGCATCCGACAAGCTGCTGATGATGTACGTCCCGTTTGTTGGGTTCGGTGTGCTAGCCGTCTTGCGTGGTCTGCTACCCTGCTCCAACACCAACACTCCGTCCAACGCCAACAAGGTTCCTCAGCCAAAGAAGAAGAAGGCTTGAGTAAATTTTCTAATTTGTGATAATTTCTTTTATAAGTTGTGTTAATTATAAGAGCGTTCCGATAATCTTTATTTGATGAATATTTTCTACTTATTCTTTCATGTGTTGGATAAGCATGTTTGATTGTATATATTAAGATATACAGTATACTAATATATAGATTAACTAATATTTTGTTTAATTTGATTTAATATTAGTATTAACTAATACATAAGTATTAGCTAATACTCAATCGTATAGTAAATTATATATTAGTGAGCCTCATAAAATATAAGGTATTATCTGATACATAATGCCTACTAACTAAAATACCAATTGGGTTGGTTCTATGAGGAGCTCAAGATAGAATACCACTTCGCATCGGTGAAACATACACAAACGAACGATCATGTTGAGTCAGCAAACAAGGTTGTCTTAGAAGGATTGAAAAAGAGAGTCGACACCTTGAGGAGAAGTTGGGTCGAAGAATTAGAAAAACGTCTTATGGGTAGGCAGAACAACGCCTAAGAAGACAACGTGAGAAACACCATTCGACTTGGTGGACGGAACATAGGTTGTTGCACTTGTGGAGAAGTCATAACCTCCCACAGGGCTAGCCACTTCAAAGAAGAAAACAACAATGAATCAAGGCGTTTGGAGATAGACACGATATATGAAAAAGATGGAGCTCTGAAGAGGCACAAACAAGAATGCGCCTAGTGACGACCCGATATTACAACTGTTGCATCAAGGAACGCCGGTTCTTCATCAGAGAAATGGTGTGGAGGAATACACTTGGATTAATTGAATAAATTATCTCCAAAATCGGAAAGACCGTACAAGATTGCCGCCATACCATCAATCAACCCATACCGCCTCGAAGATAAGGCTGGGAGGATATGAACAAACACCTGTAGTGTTGGCCACTTGAATAAAGTCTATGCCTAAGTAAGAATTGGGCCATGACTCACCACATAAAAGGCAACACCCTCCATCATTTATTTAAGAATTTTCAATATTATCCCTCGTTTGAACTAATATTTTGCCGGACTATTTTGAATGAAATGCAACGAATTAGAAGTCTACAAACGTGCGAAGAGTGACATTCCCTACTTGGAGAAAAACTTAAAGTAGCGGACGAAGAACGACATTCCCTACTCGGAGAAAAATTCCAAGTAGAGGACGAAGAGAGACACTCCCTACTTGAAGAAAAAATCCAGTAGCGGACGAATAACGACATTCCCTACATGAAGAAAAATTCTGAGTTGAGGACGAAGAGTGACACTCCTACTTGGAGAAAAACTTCGAGTAGCGGATGAAGAACGACATTCCCTAATAGAAGAAAAACTACGAGTAGAGGTCGAAGAGCGAAATTCCCTACTTGGAGAAAAACTCTAAGTAGAAAATGAAGAACGACATTCCCTACTCGGAGAAAAACTCTGAGTAGATGACGAAGAGCGACATTCCCTACTTGGAGAAAAATTTCAAGTAGCGGATGAAGTACGACATTCCCTACTTGTAGAAAAACTCCGAGGAGACGACGAAGAGCGACATCCCTACTTGGAGAAAAACTCTAAGTAGATGACGAATAACGACATGCCCTACTCGGAGAAAAACTCTGAGTAGCAAACAAAGAGCGACATTTATTACTCAGAGAGAAAAACTCCGGGTGGCGAACGAAGAGTGACATGCCCTACTCGGAAGAAAATTCCGGGGGGTGGGGGGGGGGGGGGGGTGGGACGAAAACGACATCCCCTACTTCGAGAAAAACTCTAAGTAGTGGAGGTAGAATGACACGCCTTATACTAGAAGGACTCAAATTGATCCGCGAGGACCCAAAGAGCCGGGCATAAAAAATTGATCTGCGCGGACCCGAAGAGCCGCGTGGACCCGAAAATCCGTGCGTATCAAATTGTCCCGCCCGGACCTGAAGATCCCACGGATCGACGGAACCAAGCAGACGATATACGCCACACGCATCAAGTGCAAAAGGAACGTTCAAAATTACAAATGGAAAGCGACTAAGGAAAGTAACCAACAACACTTGAAATTATAAAGCATACATGTTACAACAACAACACCTCTCAAAAGAGCTACAAGCAAAGATCACGTAAGAAGACCACGACAAGAAAGAACGAGCCTAACTACTATTAAAACACTCCATAAAACTAGACAACAACAACACCATCCATAAAACCACCATGAGAAAACTTCTCGAAGGGAAAGTCCGAATAGAGGGAATACATATCAGAAATAAGCTTATCACCAAAGTTTATGCTACGATCCGGAAAAAAAAAGGTTAAAGAGTCTTTTGGTGCCATGTTTGACCATTGCACGTTTTTGGTGTCATATGTTTTATTTTGTAGGTTTTTTGTGTCAAAAGTTTGCATTTTGTAGGCTTTTGGTGCATCCGTTAGTCAAATTTTAAGTTTGATCGTTAAATACTTTTATTTTGTTCAATTTAGTCCTCAAATTAAACACCTAACTTTTAATTTTTACAATTTAGCCCTAAAAAAATTCAATTGGACCTTAGGGTCCAATTGACCTAGCCATGGTGCGACCCATGGCTGGGTCGTACCACGGATCGGGTCGCCCAGGTCCGGAGACCCGAGCCACGGTCTGACCTAGCCATGGGTCGCACCACGGCTGGGGTCGCCCAGGTCCGACGACCCAGCCGTGGTCGACCCAGCCATGAGTCGCACCATGGTTGGGTCAATTGGACACAAGGGTTCAATTGACCCAATTGAACCTTTGGGTCCAATTGACCCAACCATGGTGCGACCCAGCCATTGGTCGCACCATGGCTAGGTCAATTGGACCCTAGGGTCCAATTGGGTTCTTTTAGGGCTAAATTGCAAAAAATAAAAGTTAGGTATATAAATTTGAGGATTAAATTGAACAAAATAAAAGTATTTAACGGTCAAACTTAACATTTGACTAACGGATGCACCAAAAGCCTACAAAATGCAAACCTTTGACACAAAAAACCTACAAAATAAAACATATGGAAAGCCTACACTGGCCAAACATATGACACCAAAAGACCCTTTAACCCAAAAAGTAAATAGTGCATCCGCCAGTGTTCACCCGGACTTTCAGAAGTGTCAAAACAACTATGAGTGCTATCCCAAAACGTCTTTCCGTATCGTTCCCTAAACTCGCGACGTTTGAGAGAAGGGAAGTAAGGGATGAACATGAATACCCCAGTCAGGCGATCCCACTTCAATCGATAGAAACATCGAAAGAGAACCAAGAATATGTCCACTTCCTTGTAAACAGTTTGGGACTTCTACATCATTTTCAGGATGAATTTCAAGAAGACAACAACAAGAACTCGAAGAAAAGCTGTTAACTTGCTGGCAAAGCTTGCTTGGGAAGGAAGTAGTATTCGAGTTCAGTGACTTTATGTACAAGAAAGTCCTCATTCTTTAGTCTTAGGTTTAGTGTTTTAGTCTAATTAATAATTGTAATCAAAGTGGAGCATTTAACCACATTTAGATCAGATTAGATTTAAGGCACATGTTATTTTCATTTAAATTAGTTGGGTAGTGTTAGGTAATTTTGTGTTGATTTTTAGATTAGTTGAGAGAGTTTCTAAACTTGCTATTTAATCTCCTTTGTACTGTTACTTTATTTACTGAATCAATATACAATTTCTTATTACATTTCTCTGCATTATTCGGTAAAACACATCGATTCAATCCAGTCAATTTTGGTTGCTGCAATTTCAATATCTTCTCATCCTTCTCCAGTTCATCATCATCTTCACTTCTCTATGAGCTCCCTTGGTTAATAAATCTCTTTGTAGGGAATGACCTCAATGAGAAAGCAGCAGCCGAGAGCTCCATAGCTCAGGCAAGACCAATGAGGAATATAAAGAGACCAAGAAGGCTTGAAGAATTTCAGGTGAATGCTCCTGCTATACACTATACATTTTCTGATTTCGTAGCTCATTTTTTCTTATATTCTGATTGTGACCTAATGAGCTACTCAGAAGCAAGTAAAGATAGGAAATGGATTAGTGCTATGCAGTTAGAAATTGACTCCATATAGAGAAATGATACTTGGGAATTAGTTGAATTGCCTAAGAGACAAAAAACTATAGGAGCCAAATGGGTTTACAAAACAAAGCTGAAAGAAAATGACCAAATAGACAAACGCAAGGCTAGGTTGTTGGCAAAAGGCTATATACAATCTTATGGGATAGATTACACTGAGGTTTATGCACCCGTGACTAGGTTAGATACCATTAGAGTAGTAATTGCAATTGCTGCTTAAAATGATTGGCCAATATACCAACTTGATGTTGAATCTGCATTCCTATATGGAAAGTTAGAAGAAGAGGTCTATATTTAGCAACCTTTAGGTTTTGTAGTGAAAGAACATGAGGATAAGGTCTATATATTAAAGAAGTCTTTATATTGTTTAAAGAAGGCCCCTAAAGTATGGTACAGTAGATTAGAAGTTTACTTTCTGCAGAAAGACTTCAAAAAGTGTCCATATGAACACACTCTATTTGTAAAAACTTAGAATAATCATGAGTTTCTCTATGTGTGTGTCTATATAGATGATCTTGTCTACACAGATAACTGCTCTAGGATGTTTACTGAGTTAAAAACTTGATGCTCAGTGAGTTTGAGATGATAGACAATGTCCTGCTTCACTATTACTTAGGTCTAGAAATCAAACAAACACCTAACTCTATCACTACAAGTCAAAAGAAATATCTAAATGAGGTGTTAGATAGGTTTGATATGCAGAGTTGCAACTCTGTTAGGACCTTAGTTGAGACTAATATTCAGCTAGAGAAGAAAGGGATAGGAGACTCAGTTGATCGAACTTATTATAAACAACTTATAGGCAGTCTAATGTACTTGATTGCATCTAGACCAGACATTCAGTATGATGTTAGTCTTGTGTCTCGATTTATGGAAAATCCTTTTGAGAATCATCTCTTAGATGTTAAAAGAATTATCAGATACCTAAAGGGAACTAAAGATCTTGGTTTAAGCTTTATAAAATGAATAGGAATGAATTTGGTTTCCTACACAGACAGTGACTTTGTAGGAGACAGAGATGAAAGGAAGAGCACAAGTGAGTATGCCTTCTTGATTGGGGGAGCAGCAATCTCATGGCTATCAAAAAAGAAACCCATTGTGACTCTCTCAAGCTGTGAAGCCGAGTTTGTAGCAACTACTGAATGTGGAAAACACATTCTTTGGCTCAAAAGGATTCTCAAGTTTCTGCATTTTGAGCAGATGAACGCAACCCAGATGATGTGTGATAATAACAACATATATAATCAAGCTAGCTAAGAACCCTGTACTCCATGGGAGGAGTAAGCATATTGATGTTAAGCATTATTGGCTTCGTGAGATCTGTGATGGGATAAATGTTGAGATCAAACACTGCAGAAGTGAAAATAACTTTGTTGATATCTTTACTAAACCTCTTAAATTGCTGTTTGAACACTTAAGATCGTGTTTAAGATTATGTATTATATCTTAAAATGATTCTCTTGCAAGATATTTCAGTTTAAATGAGGGAATGTAAACAGTTTGAGACTTCTACATCATTTGCATGATGAAGTTCAAGAAGACAGCAACAAGAACTCGAGTTTATGTAATCAAGGCTGCTTGGGAAGGAAGTAGTATCGAGTTCAGTGACTTTATGTATAAGAAAGTCATCGTTTTTTAGTCTTAGGTTTAGTGTTTGATTCTAATTAATAATTGTGATCAGATGTGGAGCATATAACCACATTTAGATCAGATTAGATTTAAGGCACATGTTTTTTTCTTTTAAGGTAGTTGGGTAGTGTTAGCTGATTTTGTGCTGATTTTAGGTTAGTTAAGAGAGTTGCTAAACTTGCTATTTAATCTCCTTTGTACCGTTACTTTATTTACTGAACCAATATAAAATTTCCTATTACATTGCTCTGCATTATTCGATAAAACACATTGATTCAATCCAGTCAAATTTGGTTGCTGCAATTTCGATATCTTTTCATCATTCTTCAGTTCATCATCATCTTCACTTCTCTGTGAGCTTCCTTGGTTAATCAATCTTTGTCAGCAGTACAAGAGAATTGAGTTTACATTCCTGAGGTAACACATTACCTAGAAGCCCACCCACGATTTAACGGCGCCATGAGTAAGATCATGAGGAACAATACCATAATACCGACACACTTCTACAAGATCGGCGCAATAAGGAACCGGATTCCGGCAGTTACCTGGCCTTCGTAGAGGAAATCCTCCCATCAATCGGGAAGGTAGGCCCAAAAGTTCTTTTGTGAATAACCGGATAGCGGGGCTCGTGAGACGCGTCCATCTTGGCGGCCTTAACACTGAGGGGAAACTCCCTTTTGAAAGATGATTATCGGTTACGAAATGAGGAATCTGTCTATATCTATATCTATCTATATATAATATAATTCTAAAAGATGTAACATAAACTTGACAAGTAAGAAAATGTTCATATGATGTGGTTATATAGAGACATATTATTGGTCCATGTCAAATTATCTATCTCTTTAATAATAACTTATTGCCACATATACATTGATCATGAGTTAGAATTGCTCCAAAGTTCTTGGTGCCTTCTCACGGTCAGTTTTTTTTTCTTTCGTACGTTACATTCACTCACCGTAACTCTCCAACATATATATTAACTCCTTACATAGATTGATGAATTTATTATAATAGTAAAACAAGGAAAAAGAATTAGGGATGGCAACGGGTCTCGGGGCCCCGCTGACCCGCGGGGCCCCGACCCGCCGACCCGCGGGTCACGGGTCGGGTCCGGGGCGGGTCGGGCTCGGGTCGGGGCGGGTCCGGGTCTAGAGACCCGGGGCCCCGTAGACCCGCCCCGAAATGCATATATGTATAATTTTTTTTTAAATTTTTTTTTTATGTTAATATTATCTAACATTTACTAAACAATATGGTTAATATAGTACATATATAAATGACATGGATCAAATTACAAATAGATGTATATTTAGATTATTAGGATTTGTTAATTTGGTGTTTGGATTTGAATTTCTAATGAATTTGATGTGTTTATTGTTTATATTTGATTGGTGTTAGATTTATGTTTTGAATTTATATATAATGTAATATTTTGACAAAAAAAAAATTGTATTTAATATTGAAAAAAAAAAAAAAAAAAATTGTTCACATGGCGGGGCGGGTCGGGGCCCCGCGGGTCGACCCGCGGGAATGTTGACCCGACCCGACCCGACCCGAAGGGCCAGTTGGCCGGGGCCGGGTCAGCCAGGCCGACCCGCGGGGCGGGTCCGGGGCTGCAAAAACCCGCCCCGACCCGCCCCGTTGCCATCCCTAAAAAGAATCAATGGAAGAATATGCCTATATCATTTCATGCATAAATGTCTCAAATATTTTTTTTTTTCCAATGTCTTTATTAATGCTGACTTTTTATGTAACCTAATATAACTTTATTTTTATGGAAATTTCAAATATTTTGAGAGAGACAATATTTGATTTCAGTACATTAGTATAATCTAATTTTAATTTCATTTTTTTAAAGAGAATATACATGTCTAAATTTTTTAAGGATACTAGTGAATTTAGCACGCGCGTTGTACGTGCTATAAATTAAATATTGCATACGTAATAAAAAAAATAACCTAAGTTGTATCAAGTTTTGCTTAGATCCATTTAACTTCCGTACAAATTGATTTAATTATACCATATGCACATTTGTTACGCATACAATATTTTCACTGTCTTTTGAAGTAAGATACAGCAACCTTCCAAGAAAATGGATATATATATATATTTAATAAAGAAGAAATGAAAGTTAATTGGATATATATGCCTCTTCCCCACATATCTATTTACTTCTCTTCAAACTATTAATAAATTTGAATGTATAACTAAAACAAATAAATTCCTCCTCTTACTGCTACGTTATCCTTTTCCGCTCACTCTCATCGGAGCTCGACTCTGATTCTGATTCCGATAAAGAACTTTCAGATCCATCTTCTGATTCTGGTTCCGAGTGAGATGGGGGGTTGTTGCTGCTGCTGCATAATAAGACGTGGCATATTCTTCAGACTCACGCGAGATCTCTATGATTCCTCCAAGCACAATAGTTGTAAAGAAGTTGATGGAGAATCTTGTGTTCTTCGGAATGTCATTTGGAAATATAGATTCGAATGAGTCCTGCATTGACGGGTCATTAAGCTTTTCGTTCAGCAACCGAATTCTCGGATGCTCCGAAAGTTCCTGCAGCAGAAGAAACATAAATCAACGAGTTCTAACACTTGCAATCCAAATTTAATATCATAGTCAAACAAAAACATCTTTCGAGTACCATGTGCTTGTGGCTACTCTATTTTAGACAAACTCATTTGTATGATTCCAACCAACATTTTGTATAAGGTAGCTAATAGCTATACAAACATGATGCCATTAAAATAATGGTGAGGCTACAACTAAAGTTTTTTTTTTTGTTATAGCCAAGTAACAATTGAAGTTTCTAGGGAGATTCCTATTAGTGCATGTCATCATCACAAGTCTTGTTTATTCATATTCAACATTGTTGAGATACTTATTCTTATAAATATTGGAAATAGTTTTTTTTAAAAAAAAATAAGATACTCATTTAGAAAAAAAAAACAACATTGCTGAGATACTTAATCTTATAGATATTGAAAGGACTAAACATGCCTAAGAGAGCCAACCATACTTCAGAAATGGTAATGTGATCCATTATTTATCCCTTTCTAAATTTTTTTTTTCAATGCAGCAAATGGTGGCCATACCGCTGCAATAAGATCAGAACCAACTCTCTCATCTTCATCTTCCTATTGATTCCTAATGTTAGGAATATGGTCCAATAGGTGTATGTAGCACCGCCTCTAGGCACTACCCCTTCGTCCATCGCAGCAAATCTGGCATTTTTCGCATCCTCAATTCTAAGCTTCCGATCCTCAAGTTCTACTTTCGTGTGTGCTCCTACCTAAATAGCTTGAAAATACCCACAAAACTAAGGTTCCATTTCATTATGATATATTTCTTGTATATAATTTTCATCAAATTTCCTCAAATACTAAAAAATTATCCTACTAAATTTGTCTTTGCCTGCAATTATTCACCCTTCCGACTTTTTCTGACCTTATTAAGCAAGCTTAACAAATAATATATACTACTGTTTACTACTTTAGCTAGTCACATTTTATTTACTACACCGTGATACATACCTTAATTACAGCAACACCACCAGTCAGTTCAGCAAGCTTTCCTTTTAAGTAACAATTGAAGTTTCTTCAGGGAGATTCCAAAATTAAAACCCAATTTTAGCCTTGCCATGCCGTCATTTCCTTATGATCATGGCAATGCTTTCCAATCGACGCTTCCTCTTCAAACTGCTCCAAAATCAAGGCTAAGTAGATACGTACTTACAGTTTTTCATGCTTCTTCACCACCATTTCCAACTCTCTTCAACATATGCCTCCTCTCTCTCGCTCCAACAAATCATTGATGCTCCTACAAATCATTGATTAAACACATAGGATTTTCAACATATGCCTCTTCCTTACCAGCTCCCTGTGAAGTTAAAATACAAAAAAAAAAAAAAAGGGTGACAAATAAAAAGTATAGCACATAAGTGATGTACCTGAAAGAGAATGTTGATAAAGATACGTGATGAGGAGGTTGGATCCTCTTCTGTAAGACAATGTAAGAGCATTATGCACAACTATTCACTTAAATATTCTAAGCATAACTGAAGCTGCAGATATTGTACTCATTAGCAAACAACAGAAGACTTAAATGTAGAACCGCAATGTTCAATCAAACTCTGAACATAACAAAAGAGTAACAAATAATAAAGAAATATATCACTCTCTAAAGAATATTGGTATCCACTATCCAATATTTACAAAATAATATATATAGGACATGCTTGCAGGTTACAAATGCAGTACATAATTAATGCAAATTTTATTTTTTTGAAATAAATCGGAAGGACGCAAGTTCTTTAGGAAATTGATGGGTGAGTGCATGATAGTTGGGGGGTGGGGGGTGGGGGGTGGGGTGGAATTTTAGGTCGCTGTCGGCGCTAGATGTGAGTTCAGAGTCACTGGAAAAGGTCTGAGAAGCATAGGGCGGTGGAAGTTTGAACGTACCTACCGGATTCGGCGAGCAACGGGTCTCGGGGGCCAGATTTAAGATCCCCGTTGGCGCCAAACGAATGTGCGGAATCGCCGGCGGAGGAAATCGTTGTAGAAGGGGCAGATTTAAGGTAGCTGTCGACGCCAATCGGGAAAGGGCAGATTTAAGGTAGTTGTCGAGGCTAATCGGGGGGCGGTTTCGCAGGCGGAGCGAATCGTTGACGCAATCGGCGCAGATCGGGGGGCGATTCGCGGATAGAGGGATAGTTGATGGCGCCGATTCAGGGATGGAGGGCGGTGGAGAGCGGAGGGAGTAGGGAGGCGAGAAAATTCGGGTAAGACAGGATGGAGACGTGTTCGCGTGAGAATGAGGGCAGGAGTGAGAAATTATAATGGCGTTTAGGTGATAAGTCAATATTCGTGGGGTTATTTTTGTCACTTCACATTTGGACGTTTTTTTTCAAAACTCTAATTTTTTATATAGAGAGTGATATATATATATATATATATATATATATATATATATATATATTATTTTGAACACATATTCTATTTTACACCACCTAAAAAACAATCTTATAAGCATTTATGAGCATCATATCAATAATGTATTGTATTTTTTATTTATTTATCACAATTTGTAATTAATTTATGTGTACATAAATTTATATATGTTATAATTCTGCAAAGTGTTGAAGTAATATTTAGTTTAACTTATTAAATTAACTAAAATATATTTGGAAAAAAGTGTACCCTTATTATATGTATTATTGAATCATAATATTGTTTGATAAAAAAAAATCATAATAATACATTCTCTCAATTTTTTATGTGTGCAATTTTTAAAGTAATACCTACAAAATATTACTACTCCACCCGCAAAATGCAGATCATCTACTTATTATAATACAATTTCGATAAGATTGATACAAAAATTTACAAGTAATATAATATACCGGATATAATATGTCAAAATAGAGTGGTTTTATTGGTCTATTTCAACTTTCATCTCTCTCAGATGATGTGTCAATTATGGATAATTATTTCAACATTCATCTCTCCTAGATGATGTGTCAATTATAAATAAATGTAAATACTTAAAAGTTTTTCAAGCAATAAAATATATATTTCGTGTCAATTATGCATTGTGTACGATGATCATCTTTCGATTATCGTTCTATTTTGTGGAAAAAATAAATTAACATGAATAAATACATCATACTTCTCAATTTAACCATGTTAATAACTATTTTAAAAATTAGTATTACTTATTTAGTCGAACTAATTTATTAGAATCAAATTATTTTGTAAATTTCAAGTAACAATTATACAAATTTCATTCATTTATTACTACCAAATTAAGATATATATATATATATATATATATATATATATATATATATATATATATATATATATATAAACATTCATCTCTCCTAGATGATGTGTCAATTATAAATAAATGTAAATACTTAAAAGTTTTTCAAGCAATAAAATATATATTTCGTGTCAATTATGCATTGTGTACGATGATCATCTTTCGATTATCGTTCTATTTTGTGGAAAAAATAAATTAACATGAATAAATACATCATACTTCTCAATTTAACCATGTTAATAACTATTTTAAAAATTAGTATTACTTATTAGTCAAACTAATTTATTAGAATCAAATTATTTTGTAAATTTCAAGTAACAATTATACAAATTTCATTCAATTATTACTACCAAATTAAGAGATATATATATATATATATATATGTGTGTGTGTGTGTGTGTTATCAACACCGTTATTATATTGTTATATTACATTTTTATTAACAACTATTTTGTACCGAAAATAAAATTAACATATATATATATATATATATAGGTTCAAATTTTACAATTAGTACTAATTTATTTATTTATTTATTACTACTAAATTAATTAAAATATTTTATCAATAATGCTACTGACATAATTATTTTGTATTGATAAAATGATTAAAAAAATAGTAAAATTTGAAAATACTAATATAAGAAATCCACTTTAAACTACTAAAATAATCAATCATGTTATAAATTTCTATTTATATATTTCATGTGGAAAAAACAATTCAATATGATCTTATTTTTAATTGTTGCTTTATAAATTTTTTTAGTGACTTTAAAGTTTAAACTACAAAGTAAAATATATATGTTATATATCGCGCAAAGTGCGGGCCAAATATTTAGTGCCTGCATAATGGGAGTCCGAAGGTGGTGAACCAAGCGGAAATCAAGAAGGCTCTTCCATAGCTTGTCCCGTAGGAAAGAAACCAGGAAGCCCAACTAAGAACGAAACCGATCACTTACTCAGTCGACACGCAACATGCATATAACTTTGCTCCCAAGTCCCGTACAACATGGATCAATTCGCTCCGAAGCCCTGTACCGCGCAGAAAAAATTGGTCCGTGTGAGCCGGAACGAGCACGACAACTCACTCCACACTAATCACGGACGACGACTCGAATTTCAAAAGAGAACTCAAAAAGTAAGGATGTTAGTTCTCTATCCTCTAAGAGTGGTTCTGATAAATCTTTGAGTTCTCCTTTGAATTTCGAGTCGTCTTCCGTGACTAGCATGGAGTGAGTTGTCGTGCTCGTTTCGGCTCACACGGGTGCCGCCTTAGTATGAATTGTATAAGGAGACGGGGCCAATTCTTTCTGCTTGGTACACGGCTTCAGAGCGAATTGATCCGTGTTGTACGAAACGACTTGATAACAAAACGACCCTATGAGCTAAACAGAGCGAGGAATTAGACCACATACTCGAGGTAAAACTACATACGTGCGCACATACACAGTACATGTGGGATTATCCAACCCAGACCACACCATGCTGATCAAATTGATTTGCACGGTCGATCGCACATATAAAATTGATCCGTGCGGTAGGTCTGAACCGCGCGGTTCCGACCGATTGGTCCGGACGGTCCACACCTTACACGCATATATACTCCCATGCGGGCCTTTTTTGGTGTCTGGAAGACTCCAACCCCCACGGGGTACGTAAGAAGATGATTCACATTATTCAACACCGGTATCTACAGAACGAACGACTCAAATCCCTACGTCTACAAGTAAACCCCCAATTGCCGAACAATCTTGGAATAATATTATTTTGTTCATGATTAATTCCTATCCGAGAATAAGCGCTCAATTCCCTATAAAATACTCGACTCTACTCTATATTTGAAGGTTAATCATTTTCTCTCTACAGTTAAGCTCTTTCCCTCTCTACATTCTGGAACTAACTTAAGCATCATAGTAGGGTCACCGGGCCTCGACTCGGTCTACCCCTTCTTGCAGGATAAGAAGCCAACGAAGATTAGAGCTTGAAACGCTAGCTAGATCGATCAGAAAGGGAAAGCTAACTAAATGTAGTTTCAGACACTAAACAAACTCTAGGTTTAGCCCTAGCCGAATGGCAAAGCTACCAAAGCTGTATAGTTTCAGACAAATCAAATAAAACCCTAAGTTTCACTACAAGAAACTAGGGTCAATTAACATGAACTTTGACACGGGGTGGTTCCTCGTGTCAAATTGCGACGATATTTAGCACGAGGTTGACACGAACTGAAATTTAAAACGACCTTTGACACGGCCAAATGCCTTGTGTCAAACTGACACGACCTTTAACACGATTCTGACACTATGTATAATAACACGACCTAAGTTCGTGTGCAAATTGTGTAAGAAATAGTATTACACATGTCTCTGAGTCGAATTTGACACGAGGCAAAAAAAGATGTATTTTATAAAAATAAAAGTGGGCTTAAGCAAACTTGAACCAATAACCTACCGTCATAATAGAACCTAGATGACTTACCACTAAGCTAGAGTAAATTTTTCTATTCTTATTTGCTGAAAATAACAAATGAAACATCATTAGAATAATCTAACAGAACAACTCTTGTAATTTACATAACAACATTAATTTGAAACATTAATCATGCTAATTTGAACTTTACATTCTTAAACAAACTCGGTCAATGTGAATTTAGTCTAACCAGTACAAAGTGTAATATTGTAACACAAATCACAACTTATAATTAAATAAAAATGTTACATAGTTTACTGTAATAGTGATTTAAGTAATTAGTTTAGTTTTAAAGGGTATACGGTGTTATGATGTAGAGTTTAGTAATTTTTGGTTTAGTGGTTAACGGTGATAGTAATTTAATTAGAGTATATTGTTGGATCACGGTGCTAAATACTACGGAAACATAAACAAAGTACATGCTAGTAATCACTATTACGCAGCGGAAGATGTGCACATACCTTAAACCTTTTCCGTAGTCCCAAGATCTTGCTGACGGAGTTCTCGATCCACCGGACGAAACTCGTAGAGGTTCTTGTTAAGGAAGCCCTACGCGGTATAATCTCCACTGTAAAGCCTCTGATCGATTCTTGGCATGGACAGATCTCCGGAGTGTTTGCTCAAAGCAAATTGGCACACCATTGGCGTTGGTGTAAGCAGGGGAGCCGTAGCTACGTACAGCTGAAGGGGTGCATTTTTAGAAGGTAATACTTTTAAACATTTTTATCCTCTAGGGTTAATCCAATCAAACTCTACACACAATTCAATAAAGTTTTAGGATTTAAGGTTTTTATAAATTTAAGATTATTTAAGAATTTATTTAATTCTTTTGAATTTTTCTTCTAAAACCGTGATTTGATTTTCGACACATTTTGATTTTTTTATTTTTTAAGGTTGGTATATGAGTAAAAAAAACTGATCACTCTTGCAACCCCTGGCCCCGGGTCCTGGCTACGCCACTGGGTGTAAGGTTCGGCCGAAACTAGTATTTAGAGAGGAGGATTTTTCTCTCAAATCACGACCAATGAGGAATTATGAATTACCCTAATAAAATCTCTAACACTCCCTATTCATAGGAGGAGCAAAGTGGACACAAATCCACTATGTCCTCTCCTAATTTTGGCCAGCCTATGATGTATAAGGGAGGCCCAATTTTGGGCCTCTCATGTCAATTGGAATTTTGGTCAAGCCCAATTTCCCTAATGTGACATTTACCCAATTTCTTAGGTAACATATGCATATTAATGGACTTCCATTTACGGGCCTCAATCACCATATGCTAACATATATTGATTTAGAGAATATAGTGTTATAATTTAGGGTATAATCATTTAAGGTATGCTAGTTATGTGTGTTGGCATTTATGGTATATTGTTAAAGGGTATAAGGTGTTATGATGTAGAGTTTAGTGATTTTGTTTAGTGGTTAACGGTAATAGTAATTTATGGTATATTTGTTTAGAGAATGTAGTGTTATAGTTTATAATATATTCATTTAAGGTATGCTAGTTAAGTGAGATCAGTATTTAGGGTATATTTATTATTAAATATTAAATTAAATATTATATAAAATCCGGTGCTTCATTAAAAACTAACTACTAAGAGCACCTTTAAAATGTTATTGCGAATTGATGCAACATATGTAGAAATATTAATTAAATACCATTTATATCTATTTGTATATAAATACATAATATAATATAATTGAAATGCAGTTTTGGCTAAATTGCTAAATAATTATCATCATCATCAACTTTATTCTTATTGGTATGTGATTTTAGTTTGACACTTTCTCCATATATTCAGACGTTTCATAATTCATTATCTCGGCCAGACGCCACATATTTCATTCTCTAAAAAATAAAAATTCAATTGAATATTACCAAAGACTCGAAAAGATGGCTACGAATATCTCTTTGGACAATGTTCATCAATGAATAGCAAAATCAATTTCCAACGGTTAAAATTGATTATTAAGTTTCATTGGAGTTTTTTAATTACAATTTTTTTAACTTAAATTCAAGTCATTCAAGTTTTGTGGGTCATTATTTTCTTTTTAAAAATTATTACTCTTCTGTGTATATTATAATAATTTTGTTAGTAAAAAAGTAGTAATATGCTAGGCATTGTTAGGTGTTATATAATCTTACAATAGTTATATTAGATTAATTTTCTTGCAAAAAAAAAAAAAAAAGCAATCTTACCCTTGTATAAATAATTTTAAACCACTTTCATGATTCTTTGTTAATTAATTCTCATATTTTATGTATGAACCAAGTTTTTTTCTCTTTAATTTGTCCAAAAGTGCTAAAGGATGATATTGCAAATATAAATAAAAATTGTATCAGTATGTTGATTTGTTATTTATTAGTTGGGAATTAGGTATGAAGCAGAATTTGCAACCGGTAATTTTTATTATTATAAGCTCTTTTATTTTTTAAAACCAGTTAACCTAAGTGGAAAAAAAATATATATACCGTTTCAGAATATCATCAATTACCATATTGTCCGCTTTCAACTATTTAAATATTAAATATAATATCAAAATAATAATTATAGAAAATATCGAGCGCGGGACAAATACCTAGTATATATAGAAATAGCAGGAAAGAAAATAACAATCTTTTCATTTATTTTCTTTTCATTTCTTTTTCTCATTTTAGAAATCAATCGTCATCCCTCTCCTCTCCTCAAAACCTTCTCTCCCGAATTCTATAACCGCAGTAGACGAAGCGATTGCGCGGAACTGGTCGTGGCTGTAGCTCGCTTGGTCGCCGCCTTGGAGGTCACCGTCCAGGGGCTGTGAAGAAGACGGTGGTAGAGATATTGGGTAATTGAAAGAGATGGAGGTCCCTCCATCAGTCCATCCTCACCTCAGGTTCTGATGCCCCCAAATATCTTTTTTTGTTTCTATGCTCCAAACTCTTGATTTACCCCAATTTTTGTTCGGGTTGTTGTGTTAGGAATAACATGTCGAAAGCCGACTCCCCCACCACTTCCGCCACTGCAGTCCCAATTCATCTGGGCGGCCGTTTAGTTTCTATACGTCCCAAACCACCCATTTTTAAATCATTGAGTTGATTCGAACAAAATAAATTGAACCCCGATATGATATGAGGTTGGTTTCTTCATCATCGTTAATTTCAATTTTGATTTCTCATGAGAAAGAAAAATCTGAACGGATCTTCCTTTTACTGATTTTGGATGAAGTTATTTCTTTACCTTCGAACAGCTGTTCAGATTTGGAATTATCTGCCGACTTTGGGTCCCGCCAGTTCACAACAATAAGCTGTATCTGAGCCTCTTGGCCGGTGGGTGCGATGGTGAGGGCAGCCCAGCGGTGAAGCCGGTCTGCCACGTGGATTTGTCGTGGTTGTGGACGAGCTGCTGGAGGGGTTGCACCCACGATGGCTCTTGGTTATCCAGGATGGCTCATTGTTCTCGATGCATTGAACTTCTGCTTCTGGCCTGGTATGCTAAAAAAATACCTAGCTTAATTTTTTTACTCAATTTGTTATCTATTGGTTATTGTTTGAAGGGAGTTTTTATTTAAAATGCATATCTCATCATTTTGTAGTGTTTATTTTAGTCTAAATACGAATAAACTTGGTCTTCTTTTAGAACTATTTATGGAGGATGTATTGACATGATTTCTTTGATATGGTTTGGCCCTTTGAGAGTTAGCAAGTGTTACTTTTATTAGGATTTTGACTAAGTACAGATTATATAGTTTATTTAGTTGAACTTGAACTAAATGCAGAATAATAGACCCAAGTCAACTGATTTATCATGTTGTATGGCTTAACGATATAACTTTGTTATTTTTAAAACTCCAGGCTTGTTGATCTTCTCATTCAATTTATTGACAAAACATCAAATCAGGTAGGTAGCTGGGTGAATGGAATATAAGCAGTAATATATATATATATGATGAGAAACTTATTTATGCATAATTTATATGAGCTTAATGCATTGACTCTCTTTTTAAATTCGTCCATCTGTTTGATGTTTATCCAGGTATCATCCACCAATGTCTAATTTTTTTTCCAGATCCTGGTGTGCTTTCGATTTCTAAAGGTTGATGGTGAACCAACTAAAGTTCAATATGTCAATTCCGACTCCATACTTATACACGACGAGATTTCTCAAAGCTGCAAAACTCGACAAGTAGGTATCCATCGATCTTGATATAGTCAAGATTTGCTTTTTATGACAAAAAAAAACTTATCTTTATTTATAATCTTAAATTCTTAATACAATTAATAATGTTATTTGTTGATTTTATGCTAATCTCAGTGTTTAATAAAACCTCAATTTCTCAGATAAATTAACTGCAGATAGCCCAATCATGTTTGTTACTCTTTATTGATAGTTCATATTTGGTATTGATAGTTCAGTTTGACAATTCGAGAAACATTTCAATATTTGATATTTGCAATGGAGTTTGTTCCTTCAGTGCCTCAGATGATGTTAATTGGAAAGCAATGGTGATTTGGGTTTAAGACTTCTCCTCTCTAGAGAATAGTAATAACCAAACTAAGACACTAGGATAAGCTGAGGTAGTGAAGGTGATTGCTTTATTTAGGTGAAAAATGATAGTGACAGCTTTTTTGCCTAAATCTAATTTTTGCCCAAATCTACAATACTCGAGTAAATCGCAGATGCTTTCCTCCTAATTGCAGCAGTGCTCCCTGATATTCACATAAGGTACATAGTTAAAATTGGAAAGATGCTTGGCTTGGCTGCCATTGTTGAGGTTTGGTACTTCCTTCTGCTAATTAATTCTAAAATCCATCATTTTCTTTTCTTTTCTTTCTTTTTTTTTCTTAATTTTCCTACTACAGAGTACAACCCTTACATAGCGTACAATATTTCTAGACAAGAACATGTTATTTATATTTTATTTTTACTTTGTTTTCCAGGTGTATGACAAGAAGAAAATAGATCGAGTCCTCAGAAAAAGAGTTCAGCTCATTGGAATCAACAACTGGAACCCGAGTGAGATTATTGAATGACGTGGGAAGGAATGGAATCGCATCCCTGGACCTTTTCCGTCACTCATCTCCGTTGTAAGTCTTTATTCATCTTTCGTTATAACTCTCAATTCACCACTCTAAAAAAAATTGCATTTTTTTTTTGTTATTATGATTTCAGATGCATTGTTTTACTTTAGGTTTCTAAAGGTCCAACCTAAAAGATGCTAATACATGTTGTGCATTTGAATTGCTAAACTGAACTTATCTGTATTTTAACTGCTGGGAATTGAAGTTCTTCATGCCTTGAGTAAATTTTTTTCTCCTGGAAAATGTGGCAGTGTCTTTTTCTTGGCTCAATATGATTGTTTGATGATTATTTAAACTCTCTTAAAGTCTGAAGTTAAAGTATGGTATCTTGTTTTTTTTCTTCTTTTTTTAAAGTTTATTTGTTTTGGATGCTAACTTTTATTTTCAGGTATCTTTGTATCTTGTTCAGCTAGATTCTTCTGCAAATCCACTGAAGATTTGATTTCAACAGTCCTTCTCTTGGTCGATAAGAAGGAACCTGCATTATTGCACATATATACTCCCATGTGTTGTTGCAAATTTAGTTTCATTGTTTTTTGTTTTCTTTTAGGCATACAACGACATATGATCACTTACCTGTATTTTAAGTTGTTGGGTATTATAAGTTGGACTAATTGTATTTTATTGAGGTATAAATACAAATGTATTTGGCATTCATAGTTTTGGATTAATTTGAATTCGATTTTAATTATTGTATTATGTTCTTTGATTATAATTTCCATATTTAAAGTTTGATTCTAAAAGTTTTTTATTGAAAATTTTTGTTGATTCTAAAAGTGTTATTGAGACAAGTTTGTTGATTCTGAAAGTCTTTTATTGAAGCAAGTTTGTTGATTCTAAAAGTCTATTATTGAGGCAAGTTTTTTTATTCGAAAAGTGTTTTATTGAGGAAAGTTTGTTGATTCTAAAAGTGCTACCGAGACAAGTTTTGTTGATTCTGAAAGTATTTTATTGAATCAAGTTTGTTAATTCTAAAAGCGTTATTGATACATGTTTGTTGATTCTAAAATTGTATGATTGAGGAAAATGTGTTGATTCTAAATGTTTTTATTAAGAGAAGTTAGTTGATTCTAAAAATGTTTACCGAGACAGGGTTGTTGATTCTAAAAGTTTTTATTGAAACTGGAATGTTGATTCTAAAAGTGTTTTATTGAGGTAAGTTATTTGATTTTAAATATATATTTTGAATCGGATTTATTTGCTCTAAAACAACAAAAATGTACAATAGTCGTGTCCAAGGTCGTGTGAAAATTCGTATCCAGCGTGTGAAAAGCCGTGTACAAAAGTCGTGTACACTTGACACGGTTCAACATGAATTTGACACGGGGATATTTCTGACACGAGTCAATTATGAATTTGACACGGGCTACAGTATTTGACACGCTCCTCCCGTGTCAAAAAAAATTACTCACGCTATTACTTATCACGGGGCAAAATCATGTCAGGTTCGTGTTAAACACGTTTATACACGATTTTAACACGAAAATGCCTTGTGTTAATTGACCCTAGTTTCTTGTAGTGTTTAGCCTTAGCCAAATAGCTGTATAGTTTCAGACAAACCAAAATAAAAACCCTAAGTTTAGCCCTAGCCGAATGGCAAAGCTAACACATGAAAATGTCGGATGTTCTTTCGATCCTCTCTACTTAATGTACTCGGTTTACAGAAGTCAATACCCGAACCTCTCCACACCGTCCGATCGATCTCATTGAAGGTGCGTTCTTGACTTCACAGGAACCACTTTGTACTCCTTATCTGCAAAAGATAAGCGTCACTTAATGTGATCATATATAGCGAAGAAAAGCAAAGGTGACAAAACTTACAAACATACATTAATTAGGGCTTTCACCCACAAGAGAAGCCCGGATCCTCTCCACGGTGCAACCAATCAAGCTGTTAACAGTCGCGATCGAACCAAGAGAAAGCTTGGCAGTTGGGACCGTATCGACCAAAATCTGGAACGCCACGGTCAGAAGCGATCCGGTGGGACCCAGTTCAGTCCCCTGAGTACCTGATCCGTCGGGCAGGATCGCAAAACCCGAAGGAAGTAGTGCCACGTAGTCCGGATCACCACCGGTCAGCACCACATTCATCGCGATTATGTCGACCGGGGCATAAATCACGAATGAACCGGTCGGATCGGTCAAGCTCTCTTGAAGGATCATCATGTTGCTTTGGCTTGTATTCGTACTCTGCATAATTGAAGAAGAAACTTCGATTAGAGTCATGGTTGGTTAGGGTTTCGGTAATCGGTTAATTCGAAATCTAAAACGGAGCTGACATTAACTCGCAGTAGAGATACGCAGTTGCCCGTGTCTCGACCATTGGCGATGTGCGCCATTTCTTGAACCGACCCACCATTAGAGAGAATATCCCACTGCATCACATTTAACCAACATTAAAGAAGCATAAAGACTAAACTGTGTCTTCAGATTTTAGGACAGTTAGTCAAGTGATGCGTCTAGAGAAAAGATGGTAATATAACTATGTAATTGAATGTTAACTAGGGTTAGAGAGAATTTGGTACCTCACTTCGAGAGTTTTCGTCTCGGAGGAAATCAAACACCGTCTTAGGTGAGACGGGAAGCCAGAAGGAAGTTGCGGCACTGAGGACGATGCCAGGTGGGCGGCCAGGGTCATCCACGCTCTTGCGGGTCATCACCCGAACATCATCGGCTCCTGTTCCGGACAATGTGGTCCATGTGTGGGCTGTTGAGCCACTCACTCCAGCACAAAAGCTAATCACCATTCTCTCAGCTAGTTTCAACATGCTCTTTCTCCCTTCTTGGCTTGTTATCACTATTTGCACCAAAACAATAGTATGAATCAACAAACTCAATCAGGTACACATTTCTCAATCATGTCTTTAAAAGTATAAATACGAGCCTCTCGAGGAGGTACACTATGAATAACAAACTTAGATTGTCTAACTAATGTCATGTTTGTAGTTCGAACTTCTATTTATAGTTTGAACTTCTGTTCATCACTATTTGCACCAAAACAATAATAGGAATCAGCAAACTCAGTCAGATTCACAGATTCCAATGATAACTTTAAAAGTACAAATACGAGCCTCTCTAGGAGATACACTATATGAATAACAAAATTAGATGGTCTAACTACATACCTATGTCATGTTTATAGTTCAAACTTCTATTTATAATTCTAGAGACGAATTTTGGTTTCACGACTCACCTCCACCATCCCCATTCGGAATATATGTCGCCATGACACTCGCCAAACGCTCGCATTGCCGATCCAAGGTGGCAACCCAACGCTTCGCTCCAAAGGCATGGCCTGAGCTAACAAGCTGCTTGTACAAGCTATGAGCTCCTCTATCATCCACTTCCACATGCTCCACCCAGACAACCTTTAGAATTCAAAACCACATTCAATCAATAACTGGAAGGAACCCGGAATCCTAAGCTAATTCATAAACCGTGAACCCTAAACCCTAAAACGGTAAACCCTAAATCTTTTACCTTTGAGTACCCATTGGGCATTTCTTGAATCAAACATCCTGATGGCCTTCTCCTGCAGCTTGCTGTGATATTGGGACGAAGATTGTCCAGTGAAACATCGACAACAGCCCAAATCCCCTCCCCGTGCTGCTTGCAGTACCGAACAAAGTAGCTTTCGCGAGTCGGGACTAGCGGAGTTGGGACTTGTAGTTCTGCTGTCATCTGATGATATATATACAACAAAGATTTAGGGTTTAGTATATAAGAAACATTTGAACATAAATAAATTTTTCTTTAGAAGAAACATTTGAACATAAGTAAATTTTTTAGAGCAATATATAACTCACCACTTGCAGAGCTCCATTGTAGTTTCCTGCAACCCCAGTCGACAAAACATCTATTGTAACAGCCCTGGAGACAATCCCAGCAAACACATTCGTCCACTGATCCTGCAAACCTCAAACAAACACCATAAGATTTAATGCAAATGTAAATTTCGTGTTGAAACTACTACACGTACATAAACTGTAATCAATGAGAAATTTTATCTGTACCACTTAAGTAACTATCCTAAAACCTTAATCTGTTAGATATATAAATGCATGGTTTAATTAGGCCATGTCCTTAACACTCCTAAATGTACATTTTGAACAAGGCAGACCAAGTTAGACCCCAATTTATTTAAAAAGTTTCACGTGCTGAACATTCAAAATGTTTCAACTCACATGTGAATAAGAATGTTGAAGCATAAATATCAAAGCAAAATTCAGCTATCCGATTTCATGGCAGTTAATCAAGTGATTCACGTGCATACATGTTAATTTGCATATGCACAGCACCAATTTAGACCCCAATTTAATTAAAAAAGTTTAAATACTGGACTTTCAAAATGTTTCAACTTACACGTGAATAAGAATTTTGAAGTATAAAGATTAAAACACGACTTCAGCTATCAGGTATTACGTCAATTAGTCAAGTGATTCGTCTAAAATTTCATAATCAGAATCAAAACTTACCACATCCATGAGGATCTCAACAAGACTAATGTGGTTCATAATGACCACAGCATTCTCCCTTGAGGCTTCACATTTAAACCCCGAAGGTTTCGCGCCGATGCCTCTCGGGAAGGTCCTAATATACTCGTCTTCATCGAGAACAGCGGTGTTTGATCCGTCCAATTTAACGGTCCAGAGAGGCTCGCCGAGTTGTGCCATTCGCACTAATTCCTCCATTGCTGCCACCGCAAGCTCGATAATCACGGGCTTGTCCGCCTCGGTGGGCCCGCTTATCGACTTGAGGAGATTGCCGGGTCCTCCAAACAGGTCGCCACCTAAGCCTCCGACTCCAAACTCGAGGGGTCGGGGTGGTACCGGGGAGGAAAGCATAGGGTAGTTCATAACACCCTTGCCTACGTATTTGGCAGCAATTGCAGCGAGTCGATCGATCTGAAAGTTTTGTGTGATGTAGTATTATGTATATTGTAACTATAATAAATTTAAACATTTAAGGGTTAGTAACCAAATCGTTACTTGAGCTATTACTAGATTATGAAATCGTTATCTGAATTTTAATTTTTTAAAATTGAGTATGGAAACTTTTAATTTCTGAGTAAAATTGCATACTTCTATAACAAGTTATAACAATAATCATGTTCAGGTCGTGTGAGGTCTCTTGATGGGTATCTAAAATTGGTTCTATAGTTGAAACGATTGTAGTGAAAAACTTTTAATTTGACGTTCAATTGAATGACACTGCTAAAAATGGGGATGTCAAATAATTGAACGTCCAATTGAAGATATTTCTTTACAATCCTTTTAATTTAATTCCGATTCATTTATATATACATCAAAAGACCACACATAGCCGAAACATGTTCATTTTTTGTCTAAGTTGACGTAAATGGTAACATAAATATTATTTTCTAAAATACTAGAAGCTTAAATAGCTAAATTTTTAAAATTAAAATTATAGTAAAAATTTATAATTAATTCAAAATTGCGATTTGGTTTTTAACCCATATAAATACTGGTGATATTGATAAAAAGTATATATATATATAGCAATTGACAAATGAAACATCAGTGTCAACAATGAAAAGTTGAAGTGAACCTACAATTTCCTAATTAAGTATGTATTTATTAATTAAATTAAGGTGTTTAATAATTAAAGCATGCTCATAATATTTTATATAATAATGGAAGTAGTCTAGATACCTCTTCTCTGAGACGGGCATTGTCGACTCTGAGCTGGTGTTCCTCGTACGACAGCTCTCCGGCAGCAGCCGGACCACCGCAGGTAGGGCAAGAGGAGTTGCTTAGGGCTTCTCTGTACCTCATGTTGTCTCCTCTAAGCTTCTCGTTTTCAGCCCTCAGATTTGAGTTTTCATACCGCTCATGTTGTGTCTACATCCACAATTAAAACATATACACATATTATATATATATATATATATCTTATATATATTATATATATAGTAATTAACAAGTGGAAAAACAAAATGTACTTTTCATATTGATAAACTTATATATATATACCAATAATTAATATACACCTTTTGGACAGAGAGAAATGCATTTATTAAATCTCATTATCCCCAACAATTAATTAAACTCAATAAACTAATCTAATTATATATATAGATAAAAAAAAATGATTTCTTGGAGAAGGTTGTACTTTTCAAAGTGTGACAAAACAAGTTGCAAAAAAAAGTGTGACAAAACAGTTAGTAATCCAATTATATAAGTAAAATAGTGACAAAAAAATAATTTTTGTAGGAGAGCGTACTATCCATATCGATAACTCATTGATAACATCATGTATTAATGTCACACATATCGAAAACTGTATGAGATTAAACAATTCATTGACATAAATTATTTTCTCTACATTTAATATTGACAAAATCATTCAATAATACGACATATATATCTTTCGGACCAACAATTTACAGAATACACATTTATTAAACGTATTCGATCAAACGATTAATTAAACATTATATAACCCAATTTTTAAGGCAATTACATAAACTATAAAGACACAAATTAATTTTTTTAAGAAATATTGTATATATATTAACAAAATCATTTATAAATGAGAAAGATATAGATACAGAATAAATACAACAAATACACACCATAATGCTTAATTAATCCAATTATATACAGGACTAAAAGGTAGCATATCACTAAGCAAATATATGAATTAGAGCATAATTATATGTTTATACCTTCATTTGGGTGCGCTTGTTTTGGAACCAAAACTTGACTTGCAATGGCTCAAGCCCTAACTGCCTACTGAGTTCCTTCCTTTGCTTGTCATCAGGGTGAGGACACTCCTTGAAGAACCTATCAGCCACCCATTCAAATTTATTAAAAAAAAAAAAAAGTCCAAGGAACCCCAATTCACAACAACAAATCTAGATGTTTATGAGAAATTCTTTTGTAAGGGAAACTAATATATTCCTTTGCAAATATTGCATTCCAAGATGTTTAAAAAAAAAAAAAAAAAAAAAAAAAACTCTAACTGCTTCAAACAAAAACAACTTGCCATAAATATTTAAAGCTATAAGGAAAATCCTTAACAAATTTCTAATATTTGGAAGAGAGTTTCCTTAAAACTTAATAAATCGATTGATAGTTTTTATAAATTCAAACAAGTTGTTTCCCTTAGAAAATTTCATTGAAAAATTGTTGATTTTAAGCTTCTCACACTTTTTAAATCCATTTCATTCAAGTCCAAAGCTTCAACCAATGACACTTTTTTTTTTAAGTTATAAATAAAAGAACCCCAATTCACAACAAGAAATCTAGATGTTTGTGAAAGATCATTGTTTTACAAGGGAAATTAAAATATCTATAACGGTAATATTGAAAATTCTTTGCAAATATCGCATTCCAAGAACCGTTAGAATGTTAAAAATTATAAGGAAAATTTTTAACAAATTTTTGATATTTGCAAGGAATTTTTCTTAAAACTTAATAAATCACTTGGTATTAATAATACTAAAAATTCTTTGCAAATGTGGCATTCCAAGAAACGTTAGAATGTTTACAACTATAAGGAAAATTTTTAACAATTTTTTTATATTTGCAAGGAATTTTCCTTAAAACTTAATAAATCTATAATTTTTTTAAAAAAATTTAAGAGATTATTTCCCTATTGACAAATTGATGATTTTCAAGTTTTAACTTTTTAAATCCATTTTCATTCAATTCCAAAGCTTCAATCAATGAATAATTGAATTCACAATGCATTAAATAAAGATCGATCCTTACGCCTCCATCTCCTGAATCTGGAGTTGAGTGTGGCGGTGGTACCGCTTCTTCCTCTTAGCTCCGGCGCCACCTTGCTGCTGCTGCTGATCATCCCCAGAACCCTCTCTCCCTTCTTCATGATTTTCACTTCCCGACCCGAATTCATCGAGTCGAGCAAATTCACCTTGATCAGATGTACCTTGATGATTTGACATATCCATTTGCAGCAGCTGATGCTCATCCATCAAGTGTGACTGAAACACATTATTCTGCACATAGAAAACAACTTTCAAAATTCCGCAAATCTCAAAAACCCTAGCAATCAATCGGAAAAATCAAGGGTCCGGGTCGAAATTCCCAGATAAACATTACAAAATGAAAGCTTTTTAATTTATGATCTATTCATTCATGAAGGGTATATTTATTGATTAGGGTTTCCATGCAAATGCAGACCAGTTTTCTACACGTTTTCACAGAAATCAAGAAGGATTTAAGGCTCAACCTAGTGTTTGACTTGAGAGTGGACTTCAGTAATGGCGATAATGAAAAAAGTTCAGACCTTTATCAACCACACATGAACACAAACCCAGATTTCAAAAAGTCAGAAATGCAAGATGGTAAACAAAAAAAATTATGCATTTATTGTCTATACCAAAAATGAAAGATTCAAATAAGGTAAAAAAAAAAAGTTACAGACCTGGGTTAGAGAAAGGTTAGAACTCGATCCGTAGCCACCGAGGTCTCCGTTATTCCCGATCATCGATGGCGCCATGTTTCTTCCTGGAAGCATGATCCTAGCTTGCATTTGAGAGGAGCTAGAAAACCCTAGCCGCTTTCTCTCTCTAACTTTCTCTCTCTTGTGGAGGCTGTGTTTGCTTTTTCAACTCTGGTTGACTATATATATACTAGCAGAAGGGGTGAAAATCGTGAGTCTCTCATCATTTTCTTTGGATTTTTCTTCAGTGAACGAGATAAACACTATAGAGAGTCAGCCAAGAAGATAAAGGAAGCGTTTTTTTTGTTTTTTTTTTTACAAAAATTGTTTTTTTTTTTTAAACGTAACGTTCGAAGCAGAAATCCAAGCAGTGGTGTGTGGTGGGTGAGTTTCTGTGTATCGGCTACTCACGAAACGTTTCGTTTCTGAAAAATGCGGGAAATGAAGGACTATCTGGATTTCTGGGTGTTATGAGGAAGAAGAAGAAGCAGCAGCTATGGAGGAAAGGAAGATGTAGAGGGGAAATAGCAGAGTGGAGTAATTGCAGAGCGTATGGAGAGGGTGCAATAGCATTTAATGGTGTAATTGCTATCCAAGTGAGAGAGAGAAAGATATATAGAGAGAGACACAGAATTCTAATATGGTTGCTATATTTTCTTCCCATGAAACCATCAAAGGACTGCAATTAGGGTTTGGCACGATGGCCTACACGAACACGACACGATATTAGTGACACGGCACGATACGATAACACGATATAATACGATGTTTTAAACTAAAATAATTAAATATTTTTTTTATTCGATTTATTATAGGTTTATGTACCGGTTTTTCATGTTGGGCCGTGTTATTGGGCTGACCTCCTGAACACGACACGAACCCGCACGGCCCGCACGAACTACCAAAACATGAAATCTGTCCAACATATATATCAAATTATATTCCGACATATATATTCATTTATCATAAAATATATGTTTTATTCAGCCGTAAAATATATGTTTTATCATATATATATAGTATATACGTGATGATAGGGGTACATTATATTAATAATTTAGCGTTTCTAACAAATTACATTAGAATATTATGGACCGTGTTTATAATTTTTTTGGTAGGTTAGTGTGAGTAACGGACGAGATCATAATTATACAATATAAGGTAAATCATTCAATATAGTTTGGTATTTTTAAACAATTATTACATGTGAATATGGTTCGTGAGTATATTTTTATTGGTAGGTTATTTATTCAGTGAGTATGGCACCTGTTTTAGAGGGATCGTGTGTCACATTCTTATTCTTCTTACTTTAGATCGTGTATTACTATTATGATCTTGACACGTGTTATTTACGTTTAATGTTTTCATTTTAAGATTTACCAATTCTAATAATTTTTAGAAAAATTTTATAAAATTAATTATATCAAGTACGTGTAAAGATCACAACGGTTAAACGCGATCTAAAGTACCCAAGTGATCTAAATGAATCCATTTTAAAGTATTAATTGATTTGGGGTATATATTGCTATGAAAGCTCATAATATATACGACATAAGTTAGATCATTCATAATTGGTAGTTTCTAACCAATTAGATTTGAATATATAGATTGTGTATATACTTTTTTAGTATGATATATATTGAGTATATTGCATGCGTTTTTTTAATAATAATAATTGATTAGGAGTAGTGCTCTCAAAGTTTTTAATATATAATATGGTATAAGCTAGCTCTTTCATAATTTGGCATTTCTAACCAATTATATTCGAATATGGACTGTGTTTATACTCCTATAGGTAAGTTACAGAGAGGCACGCACGTGTTTTAGAATAGTAATTAATTAAGGGTATATATTGCTCTGAATGCTCATAATATATACGACGTAAGTTAGATCATTTATAATTGGTTGTTTCTATAATAACCAATTACAATTGAATAAAGACCGTGGTTATACTCCTTTTAGTGGGACAAATTGAGTACCACATGCGTTTTCTGAATAGTAATTGATAGAGTAATGCTATGAAATTTCATAATATATATGATAGAAGCTAGAACATTCATAATTTGGCGTTTTTAACAAAGGAAAACGATATGAAGTCCGAATTGTTTCGCAGTGGCGTACTATGTAAATTTTTACAAGTTTAGAGGTAAATGATATAATAGAATGTAAATTGTATATTGACTTGAATTGATTACATGAAACTTGGTACATATATATAATACAATACTAGTAGATATATAGGAGATATAGATAGTGTAGATAGAAATAATATATATATATATATATATATATTCTAAGATTACCTCTCCTAATATCTAGGGTATATCTCTAATACTAAATATATATTCTAAGATTACATTACCTAATATCTAAGGTATATCTCTAATACGCCCCCGCAAGATGACGGTTCCATCGGAAACGCACATCTTGGACCGTAAAAGTTGAAAACGCGATTTGGGAAGGGGTTTCGTGAGTCCATCGGCTATTTGATCAGTCGTGAAGACGTGATTGACCTGAAGAAGACCCTTGTTTACAAGATCCCGGACAAAGTGAAAACTCAGCGCAATGTGTTTCATCCGAGAGTGGAACACCGGATTCGAGCAAACGTAGGTGGCACCCGTATTGTCGCAGAGAACCTCAGGAGGTGATTCACATGTGCAACCGAGCTCCTTAAGTAGAGACTGAATCCAGAGAAGTTCAGAAGTAGCCTCGGCAACGGCAGTGTATTCAGCTTCAGTGGAGGAACGAGCAACAGACTTTTGTTTGTGTGAGCACCGCGATATCGGATTAGCACCAAGATATACAACATAAGCGGTAGTAGACTTGTAGTCATCACAATTATGAGCCCAGTCTGCATCAGAGTATGCTTGTAGATGTAGTGACGAGTTGCGTCGCAAATGGAGACCATGATGTACCGTGCTCTTTAAGTAACGAAGAACACGTTTAAGAGACGCCCAATGATTAACGGTGGGGGCATGCATAAATTGAGACAGTCTGTTCACCGCAAATGAGACATCAGGCCTTGTGAGAGATAGATATTGAAGTGCGCCTACCAATTGACGGTAGAGTTGTCCATCCGTGGCCGGGGGGCTATCGCTTGGAAGGAGTTGTGCGGACGATGATAGCGGCGTTGAGACCGGCTTACAGTCAGTCAGGTCGGCGCGATCAATAAGGCGACGAATGTATTGGTGTTGCGTGAGGAAGAGTCCATCAGTTGTGCGAAGGACTTCTATGCCGAGAAAAAAATTAAGCTCTCCAAGGTCTTTGAGTGAGAATCGGGAAGACAAGGCATTGATAAACTTCTGAACTGCAGCTATGTCACTACCTGTCACAATAAGATCGTCTACATATACAAGAAAATAGATGGTTACGGTCTTGGTGGAGAGAATAAATAACGAGTTGTCAGATTGAGAGTTGACGAATCCATAAGCAAGTAAGAAGGATCGCAACTCGTTGAACCAAGCACGGGGTGCTTGTTTGAGGCCGTATATTGCCTTACGTAGACGACAAACATGAGACGGTTGTGATGGGTCGATAAACCCGGGCGGTTGTTGCATATAGACTACATCTTCGAGACGACCTTGGAGAAATGCATTGTTGACGTCTAGTTGCTGAATTTTCCACCCACGAGCTAGAGCAAGTGTTAACACAGTGCGGATTGTTGTTGGTTTAACAACAGGGCTAAATGTAGCATGAAAGTCAATACCCGGTCGTTGATGAAAGCCCTTAGCAACTAGACGAGCCTTGTATCGTTCAATACTTCCATCAGATCGCCGCTTGACTCGGAATACCCATTTACAACCGACAATATTAGTGGCCGTTGACGCCGGAACAAGCTCCCAAGTCCCATTCGCGATCAAGGCATTGAATTCTTCGGACATCGCATTTCTCCATTCTGGAACCTGTAATGCTTGGGTGACATTCGAAGGCTCAACACATTGTAAGATAGGGTGTTGAGTGGCCACATAAAATTGTTTTGGTTTGCGAATGTTATTTAGCGAACGTGTTGTCATTTGGTGCGTTCGTAAAGGAGCTGAAGTGCAAACCTGTTCTGTACAAACCTGATTTGGAGTGGCCGTAGACGGTACCTCAGTCGATTGTCCATCATTATTTGGTGATGATGGCAGCGGGGGGTCACATGGCGGTGGCTGTGGAGAAGGCGTTGGCTGTGGAGAAGGCATCGGCAGTGTAGTGGACACCGTGGTTGGGGAAGATGGAATACGCGGTGATGTGTTTGACAATGTGGTAGGGTTTGGTAGCACGTCTTCGCCGAGTGGCCGGGTTTTTCACAAAATTGGCATACAATTCGTGGACCGAAGCGACGAGGGCTTGCAGCTGCTCTTGGTTCGCCCATATAACTGTTGTTTGGACGCCTATTCTGTTGGTGTCCCCGTTGTTGCTGCGCCGCCTGCCATTGCTGAGAACGAAAGGTCTGCGACTGCCCTCGGTTATTGTTGTTGTTGTTGTTCCAACGATTGCCATGTTGCGGTCCTCTCTTCACGAAGTGGGCTGTCGGTGCAATTTCTTCAACAAGATGCTGCCGCTTTAGGTAAGTTTCATAATCGACCAACTTATCATGAAGTTCTTCGAAACTAGTTGGGTTATCCCTTGCTCGAATGGCCGCCCCGATCTCCCTAAATTCAGCTCCTAAGCCTTGCAATGTATAGATAACAAGATCATCATCATCCAGTGGAGAGCCAATAATAGCCAGATCGTCCGCAATGATTTTGATGTTTTGCAGATAATCGGAGACAGAACGGTCCCCCTTTTTTAGTGTGGCCAGCCGTTCCTTAAGCGACAATAGACGGGAACGAGATCGACTCGCATAGGCACGGGCAAGCTTGTTCCATGCTTCTTGTGAGGTAGTGGCCGCAACAATGAGTGACATGGGTCGCTCCGTTAGGGAAGTCATGATAGCATGAAGCAATAATAGATCTTGTCGTTTCCAAAGTATGAATTGAGGATTAGATACCTTGGTAACACCATCTGCACCGGGAATTTGAGCATCCGGACAGGGATAACTTCCATCAAGGAACTCTAGAAGATCGAGGCCACCGAGCAGGGTTTGAAACTGAGCACGCCACGTTGCAAAGTTGTCGGAGTTGAGTTTGATTGGAAGCTGTGCGACATTGATCGTCACCAAGTCCTTGCGAGAGGAACCGATAGGAATGATACTGTTTGACATAGTAACGACGTTGGATTACTAAGAGATCTTATCTTTGACAAATCTCCAAGGATGGGAGGAATTGACTCTAGGCAAGAAAGATTGATTTTTTTTGTGTGGATGAAGAGAGGTTTAAGGCTCTGATACCATATAATAGAATGTAAATTGTATATTGACTTGAATTGATTACATACTTGGTACATATATATAATACAATACTAGTAGATATATAGGAGATATAGATAGTGTAGATAGAAATAATATATATATATATATATATATATATATATATATATATATTTATTCTAAGATTACCTCTCCTAATATCTAGGGTATATCTCTAATACTAAATATATATTCTAAGATTACATCTCCTAATATCTAAGGTATATCTCTAATAAATGACCCACCCATTTATGTCGGAACATCACGGAATTCCGTGGTGTCGGCCCCAATTGGTGGTGGTCGGCCCCGATTCGTAATTGCAGACTCCATATCATTTTCCTTTAACAAAGTATATTTGAATACGGACTGTGTTTATACTCTCCTTCGGGACGGTTACAGTGAATCTGGCACACTTTTTAGAGTAGTAATTAACTAGCTGTTGTTCCCGCCAGTCGCACAAGATTCGATAAAATCACAAAGATTTTTTTTTTTTTTTAAATGCACGAATCTCCAATAAAAAAACTATAAATAAAGAACAAATATTGTGTTTAGTGGTTTTTTTTTTTTTTTTATAGAATATAATACATACATATTTATATATCATATAGAATAGTGTTAACTTATCCTTTGGTGCCATATGTTTGATCAAATTTGGTTTTTTGTGCCATATTTTCTTTTTATAGACTTTTAGTGTATCCTTTAGTTGACAATTAAATTTGACCGTTAAATAATTTTATATTGTTCAATTTAGTCCTCCAATTTATATTTGACCGTTAAATAATTTTTTGTGCCATATTTTCTTTTTGTAGACTTTTAGTGTATCCTATTATTTTCTCTGGTCACCGCCCAAGTCCGCCGGCCACCACCCAAGGCCGTTGACAACCACCCAAGGCCCCAACCACCATGAATGGGTGTCTGCAATTACGAATCGGGGCCGACCACCACCAATTGGGGCTGACCACCACCAATTAGGGTGGTGGTCGACCTTAATTTGGTGGTGGCCGGCCCCGATTCATGGTGGCCGACCCCGATTCGCGGTGCTCGACCTTGATTCGTGCTGGCTGGTCCCGAATTGTGGTTTTCAGCTCCGATATGTGGTGGTTGGCGGCCTTGGGTGGTGTCGGGCGACTTGGGCAGTGATCGGCGGACTTGGGCGGTAACAAGAGAAAAAAAAAGGATTAAATTGTAAAAAATCAAAACTTATGAATATAAATTCGAGAACTAAATTTAATAAAATAAAAGCATTTAACGGTTAAACTTAACGATCAACTAACAGATGCACCAAAAGTCTATATAAAAAAAGATATGACACTAAAAACCAACTTTGATCATCTGTCACCAAAAGACCTTTTAACTCTATAATTTAATATAATATAACTGAGATAATACTTTTAAAATGTTGACACGTAATAAATTTAACTGAGGGCCAACCCAATTTTGGGCCTCCCATGTCAATTGGGATTTTAGGCCTAGCCCAAAATCACTATTGTGACATTACCTAATTACTTAGGTAATTAACTTTATATTAATGGGCTCCCAATTACGGCGACCCATTATCCATATGCTAACAGCTCCAACTCGTCGGAATGGGAGGGTGCCTATTAATATGTTGTCTTCCAACACATCAACATTTTTTCTTCGATCCAATCCCTGCTCCGAATAGCTCATACGAGGTTTGCCGTGCGACTGGCGGACACGACGGGTATCGTGCTACTCATATGTTAGGAGTGTTGCAGCGCCCGCGGAACGTTGATTCCCCATTTCTAATCAACCTGTGAAAAATAAAGTGCCGCGTTGTATCCTAGGTCAACTGTCATTCTCCAATTGCCCAGTTCCACATAGGAATACTCCTTTAGGGCATACGTACAAGTATTCACAACCTTCAACTAATATCAGGCTGGTGGCCACCTAGTGAAAACAAGAGTCGGAGAATTACAGGAGTACTTGACCATCCCCATCGCTCATACCATTAGTCAAACCCAACCGGTTTCCAAAGACGTGGTCACTTGGCCTTTTTTGTTCAGCACTACGCTCGTACGCCGTGAAGCGAACATTGAGCCAGATCTTAGGTATGAGTTCCGAGTCCGTGAGGATACTTTGGATGCTCCTTAATATAGCATCCGAGATCAGTCACACGCTCAAGGTGAATAAGTTTGTGCCCGTTTGAATCTCGTGGATTCTGTCTAGCACAACTGAGTCTAACCCCGTGGTCGAACATGGCACGCGCAGTATGAAGTGCGCGTCGATAGCATAAGCTGAATTTAGACAGGAATGTGAAATGCCGTATGCTATCGCAGATTCTTCATCTGACCCAGAATGTGGATGTCTAACGAACAAAGTTCGTTACGACGATTTGCATAACGTTGATCATGTCGTGTTACCCCGAAACCAAATGATCGTTCTGGTTAACCAGGTTTGCCACCGTGGTTCTTAGCCGGTCTTGATATGGTAGAGGTCCCCCTCTCCGTCAAGAAGGTCGAGCATGTGTGACGAGGCTTGGCCCACATTCGACGTTATTTCATTTTGGAGGTTGACCTTCCTACGACTAGTTTATAGACCGTAAAAATCCGATGTAATTTTAAACATTATGACGTCGTTAGTATCATAAACTCAAAATGCAATTCATTATATTCAAATATTACTTCAAATCTCAAAATGTTATCATCACAATACAAGTCACTTAAACCCTACGCAGTCCCAACATTTTAACATGCTTTTCGAAAACGTCCTTGCGTAAAAGTTTAGTTAATGAGTCTGCCATCATACTTTCAGTGGGCAAGTATTCTACAGTGATTAATTTGTCCTCAACCATATTCTTAGCATAATTATATTTCACATCAATGTGTTTCGTCCTGCTATGGTACTTAGGGTTCTTAACTGCTACAATTGTTGCTTGACTGTCAGAGTACACATTTCGAGGCTTACTCCCGTCCTGGACGCCAAGAAATGCAGTTAAGAGCCTATTAAGTCAGAACGCTCCCTGTGCTTTCTTAGAGAGGGCCGCGAATTCGGATTCCATCGTAGACAGCGCGACACATGATTGCTTCTTGCTCATCCATGAAATGTTGGCATTAGCAAGAAGGAATACTCCTACCGAGGTGGACTTACGATCATCTAGATCGCCACTATGGTCGGTGTCACTAAACCCAGACAATTCTAGTTTTCCATCCTCATAACACAGTCCATATTCGGCAGTACCTTACAGCTATCGAATAATTCGTTTCACGGTCTTTAAATGTTGATAGTCTGGGTCTGATTGGAATCATTCTACTATGCCCACTACGTAACAGATGTATGGACAAGTGCATTGCATGGAATTCATTAAGTTGCCAACCATACTAAGGTATTCTGCACTTTTCATCTGTTCGCGCTCAGCCAGGTGTTTTGGGCCGTGACGTTTTGATAACGCGCACCCAAACACAACCGGTGTATCCACGGGTTTGGCATCTTGTAATCTGAACATTTTCAACAATTTTTTGATATAGGATTCTTGAGAGAGACATAACTTCCGAGCAGCCCGATCTCTAGCAATCTTAATGCCTAGGATGTACGTGGCTTCTCCCATGTCTTTCATCTCGAATACAGATGCTAACCAGGACTTTGATTCATTCATGTAACTCACATCGTTTGCGGCAATCAGTATGTCATCTACATATAATGTCAAGATGACGTACTTTGACCCATAGGTCTTAGTGTACACGCAAGGATCCTCGTGAAGATTCACAAATCCGTTTCCGACGATTTCCTCGTGGAATCTGCGGTACCATTGTCGGGACGATTGTTTAAGACCGTAGATGGATATTTGGAGTTTACAAACTTTACGTTCGTTACCTGGAGTAATGAAACCCTCTGGCTGCTCCATATAGATCTCTTTCTCCAGGTTTCCGTGGAGGAATGCAGTCTTAACATCCATTTGGTGCAGCTCTAGATCGAGGCTGGCAACCAAGGCCAAAATGGCCCGGACTGTGGTGTAACGCACATTCGGTGAGTATGTCTCATCAAAGTCCACTCCGTGAAGTTGGGTATATCCTTTCGCAACGAGTCGAGCTTTGTATCGCTCGACGGCTCCATCAACAGTGAGTTTCAATTTCAAAACCCACTTAACACCTATGGCTCTGTGGTTAGCAAGTAAATCAACCAAAGACCAAACTGAATTAGCTTTCATAGAGGCGATCTCATCCTCCATTGCTTTCCTCCATTCTTTCGCTTGAGGTCCATCCATGGCTTGTTTAACCGTTACCGGTTCATCAACCGAAGTCAGAGTGAATAACTCGCCTCTTTCAATGGGATACTTCTTGGGAGAAGTTCGATGCATTTGACTGCGTCTAGACTCGTTAATCCCATCTTGAACTTGAATATCGCCCCCACTTGGAATAATGCTCGTTATCGAGGCATTACTCCCAGTGGGAACAAGATCATTACTTGAACCTTCACCAACAACTTTTCTAGGACAACCTCTTGGTCTCGGATTGACTCCTCCGAGATTAATTCCACAGTTACTAGGACTAGGAACCAAGTTGGTTGTACTTATTCCCACTGTTACCAGTAGGTAGTTGCAGCATTATAGTATTTTCATCCAACTGTTCAGGAACATGATTATCAAGTTCGACTTGATTCGCACCTGCAGCAACAATGATCTGTGTGGTTGGATTGACTCCTCCCACATGGGCATACATGTAGTGTGACTTGCACATGGGCACTTGACGGTCAAACTTAACAGTTTCCTAACAAATGCATCAAAAGTCTACAAAATACAAACGTATGGTACCAAAAGTCTATAAATGAAACATATGACACCAAAAACCTGTTGGACTTGGGGCTTGGATTGGCTGCAATGGGCCAGGTTATAAGCCCAAGTCTAAGTATGTTGAATGGCATTTGTAATTGCCGTGAGATTTCAAGTTGAAATCTTGTCCCATACCGGCTGGGAATCAGCTTTGCTAGTATATTTAGTAGCAAACATCTTAAAGTGGTAACTAATTACTAGATGGAAAGCTCTCTCTACACGCGCCTGCGCAGTGGGGGTGCAAAGCACCGGATCCGAAGAACACCCCGGCATGCTTGGCTTGTGTGCGTGCCCGCGATGTGCATACACGATTTTCGGCCTGAAAAGCCTACCTCGCGCGAGCCCGGTTTTGCTAAACATAATTTTTGTTTATTGCAAAAATTCAAATTTGGAATCATAATATTTTGTCAATATAACAAACTGAAATTACTTACTTTAGTGAAGTCCAGATTCATCGAACACTGCTAATATAGCATATGTATATCGAATATACGCGTGAATACATTTATACGCGGTGTATATTTTATTATAGCCGAAATATATGGTCAGATTATATGTTGTCTATATTTGGCTTCAGCAATCCTTGAACTATAAATAAATGGTATTCCTATTCCGAAATTACACTCTTAAATTTTCGAAATTCACTGTAAAAAATGTCTCTCAAATTTCGGCTAGTTTCAGCAACATAGTGCTCCAGATTTCTCACATCTATTTTTTTCCGACTTCTTGTTGCTCAAGTTTAATCCTTGTTTCGAGATTCATTCTTTTATTGTTTTTCTATCAGAATCTCACATTCTCTTTTTGAGCTCAGGTATTGTTCGGTTCGGTTTAACGAATTGTATGCATGATTCGTGTCAACGACACTATTGTACTTTGTGAGGTGATCGTCACTGTTTAAACCTCTTTGCATAACATGAAGGTGAGGTGATAGAAATTGCCTTAAGGATACCGTGATCAGCACGGGTCTCAGTAAAAAATCGTATTTCCCATTCGATCTACGGATCACAACTTTCAGTTTTTCATATACATACATATTACTCTTTAACTATATGTTGATTACCAAATAATAAATAATTGGACTTTTGTCCTACATATTTCAAATTTACTATTTTACCCCTGTATCGACCAACAATCTTAAGGCAATTTTCAGATTGATTACAGTAAGGATTTATTATGAAATATTTGTGTGTTTTTGCTCATGTATTATGGACAACAACAACAATGATGCTGTTCCGACCACATGAGATGTCGCTCCAGTGACGAGTATGACAAATGTGGGGGCTGAACAAGGAACACCGAGTGTAACTGCGCCACTTACTATGACTGTAACTGTACCTGCAACTGCAAGGGAACTCTGGGCTATCTTGAATCAGATGTGTGAAGCTAATGATGCCGAACATAAGAAATATCTTATCAGCCATTTGTTTGATTTTAAGATGGTTGATAACTAGTCTTGTGTTCTTTAAGTGACTACACTAACTGTGCTGATGCAGGTTATCCATGAAGCGGATATGACTCTCGTTGAGTCACTCAAGGTGGTCATCATAATTGAAAAGCTACCCCCGAGTTGGGACAAATTCAAAGGCTACTTTGAGCATAAACGTAGGAAGATGACCATGGCTGAGGTGGTGCAGAGAATAACCACTCAATAAAATTCTATAACATGGTTCAGTTACATGAATCTCGTAGTTGTCGTGTCAGAGGTGAACCTGATTGACTACAAACCGAAAGAGTGGTGGCTGGACACCGGCGCCACTAAGCATGTTTGCTCGAATAAGGATCTGTTCTTTAATTATTAGGAAACATAATCCAAAGAGACCCTGTTCATGGGGAATTCGATTTCATCGTCCATCAAGGGGAAAGGCACTGTGAAGCTGAAGATGACTTCCGAGAAAGAAGTTCCTCTGACCAACGTGTTTTATGTTCCGGACATACGGTAAAATTTAGTATCAGGGGCCTTACTTGATAAGCCGAATTGTTTTTCATTCTGGTCAGTTTGTACTCTCTAAGAATAATGTATATGTTGGAAATAGCAATGAGAGTAAGGGTATGTATAAGATGTCTGTAATGGCCATAGAGCCTAAAAATAAGATTATGAATAAGAATGCTTCTTCTGCTTATATGCTTGAATCTCCTAATTTATGGCGCTGTAGATTAGGACATGTGATTTATGAATCTTTGCAAAGATTGGTTAGCATGAACATATCCCTAAATTCGGAACTGACAAAACATACAAGTGTGAAATATGTGTGGAAGCTACGCTTACAAAAACGTCGTTTCCTTCGATTACAAGGAACACAAAACCTCTTGATTTAATACATAGCGATGTTTGTGACTTGAAATATGTCCAAACACGAGGAGGCAACAAGTACTTTATCACGTTTGTGGATGATAGTACGAAATACTTCTATGTCTATCTGATGAAAAGCAAAAATGACGCTATACAGAAATTCATGCAGTATAAAACAGAAGTTGAGAATCAACTTGACAAGAAAATAAAAGTACTACGCAGTAACAGATGAGGCGAGTACGAATAACCATTTCATGATTTTTGCGCTGAACATGGTATTATTCATGAAGTTACGAAACCTTACTCACCCCAATCGAATGGGGTTGCAGAATGAAGAATCGAACATTGAAAGACATGATGAATTTATTGTTGATTAGTTATGGGTTACCGCAGAACTATGAGGCGAAGCTATTTTAACTAGCAATTACCTTTTAAATAAAGTGCCCCGTAAGAAGGAAGACAAAACTCCTTTTGAGCCGTGGAAAGGAAGGAGACCTTCTAACAAACACATTTGAATGTGGGGGTGTCTTGCGAAGGTGATCATACATTTACCGAAAAAGGTGAAATCGGTCCAAAAACTGTTGATTGCATTTTTTTAGGATATACTTAGAACAATAATGCTTATCGATTTATTGTGTACGAATAAAAAATATCAGATATACACAAAGATACGATAATGAAATCTAGAAACACATATTTTTTGAAGATAATTTTCTGGCTAAGTCAAAAGGGGAAGCGACCTCCTCGAGGCAAACATATGAGACTATAGATGGAAATAGTCAAGAACAACAATTTGATAAGGTTGAAGTTGAGACAGAATTCGAAACTGAGGTCAAGCCTAGGAGAAGTAAAATGGCTAGGATTGAAAAATCCTATGGTGCAGATTTTCTAACCTATATACTTGAAGCCGAACCTCAGACTTACCAGGAAGCTGTGAACTCTTCTGAGGGATCTTTATTGAAAGAGGCAATCGATAGTGAAATTGAATCCATCTTGCAAAATCATACTTAGGAGCTAGTGGATATTCCACCCAAAAGCAAGCCTCTAGGCTACAAATGGATTTTTAAACGAAAGATGAAAGCAGATGGTTCAATAGATAAATATAAAGCCCGACTTCTGATCAAAGGTTACAGACAGAAGGAAGGTCTTGATTACTTTGACACATGTTCTCCCGTGACGAGAATCACGTCCATTAGAATTGCAATTGCGGCCCTCCGAAATCTTGCAGTACATCTAATGGATGTGAAGACAGCTTTCATGAATGGAGACTTAGAATAAGAGATTTATATGGAACAACCCGAAGGTTTCTCTTCTCCAGGACAAGAAAAGATATTTTGTAAACTCTTGAAGTCATTATATGGTCTTAAGCATGCACCGATACAGTAACATAAAAAATTTGATAGTGTCTTGATAGAGAAGGGCTTTAGAATCAATGAATGCGACAAGTGCATCTACGTGAAAGACACATATAAGGGTTATGTAATCCTATGTCTTTATGTCGATGACATGCTCATCATAAGGAGTAAAGATGATATGGTTCGCTCAACAAAGCATATGTTGAATTCTAGATTTGACATGAAGGACACGGGCCTTGCTGATGTGATTCTCGGTATAAAAATAACAAGAATATCAGAATGAATTACTCTAAGTCAATCTCACTATATCGATAAGTTATTAGAAAAATTCAATAAAGATGATATGAGAGAGATGAACACTCAAATGGATCCGAGCAAGTATGTCTCTAAAAATAAAGGAGAATGGGAGTCTCAGATTGAATACACTAGGATCATTGGGAGTGTAATGTACTTAATGATATGTACAAGATCTGATATAGCACAAACTGTGAGCGTACTGAGCAGATACACGAGTAATCCAAGTGTAGATCACTGGGATGGAATCATCAGGCTACTTAGGTACCATAGACATACTCGTAGTTATGGACTGCACTATGCAAGACATCCAAGCATAATTAAAGGCTATATGATGCAAATTGGATATGATTCAAGAGGCTCGAACTCCACTGAGCAGTATCATGGAAATACTCAAAACAAACAGTTATAGACAGATCCACCATGGAATCTGAGTTCATCGCACTCGACAAGTGTGCTGAAGAGGCGAAATAGTTATGTCATTTTTAGAGGATATTCCGAGGTTGCCAAAACCTGTGCCAGCAATCTGCATACATTGCGGTAGTCAATCAGCAATAGGCAGGGCACATAATAACATGTATAATGGAAAGTCTAGACATATCCGTCGAAGACATAACTCCATTAGACAATTTCTCTCAACTGGAATTATTACGCTCAATTATGTAAGATCGGTTGATAATATTGCGGATCCGCTAACCAGAGGGTTAAACAGAGAGCTTTTTGGTAGAGCATTGAGAAGAATGAGATTAAAGCCCGTGAAGAACAATTCTGAGAATGAAAACCCAACCTAGTTGACTGAAGATCCCAAGATCTAGGTTCAATGAGACAACCTAATCACGTGAGTGAGTAAGATCGCTGTGGGGGCCAAACTCCCAAACTCATTCTTAGATGTAAAACAGTGATATTGTGGAAAATGTTAAGTGAAAACTTTTAATGATTCGTGAGAAATCTCAAAAACACGGTGAAATTGTTGAATTAATTCAGAGTCGTGGTGAATCTATTGAGATAAGAATCACTTATGCGAGTGAGAAGATGGGCCGCTTCGAAAGGAATTGTTGAGGGCGCAATTATTATAAACGCTCGCAGAACCAGGCAAAATGTCTAGGGCCATAACAGACATTGAAGCGTGAACCGAACAATACTAGGAAGATATTTGTGTGACTTGTATCATCATGTACCCCAACGACAGTTAGTTCAAGGATATCGCGTCTACTAACCAGCCAGAAAATTCGGTATTAGTTCACAAGGGAAGGTTCAAAGGGCAGACCCCATACATATCCTATGCATGTAATAACCGTTGAACTCAAACTATCGAGTCTAGAGCTTACTTAGGTTTCCAATACCATTCATGTGGGGGATTGTTGCACTTGGGGCTTGGATTGGCTGCAGTGGGCCAGGCTTTAAGCCCAAGTCTAAGTATGTTGAATTACATTTGTAATTGTCGTGAGATTTCAAGTTGAAATCTTGTCCCACACCGGCTGGTAATAACTAGCTTTGCTAGTATATATGGTGGCAAACATCTTAAAGTGGTAACTAATTACTAGATGGAAGACTCTCTCTACACGTGCCTACGCAGGGGGGGGGGTGCAAATCACTGGATCCGAAGCACACCCCAGCATGCTTGGCTTATGTGTGTGCCCGCGACGTGCATACACGATTGTCGGCCGGAAAAGCCTACCTCGCGCGAGCCCGATTTTGCTAAACAAATTTTTTGTTTATTGCCATAAATCGAATTTGGAAACATAATATTCTGTTAGTATAGCAAACCAAAATTTACCTACTTTAATGATGTCCAGATTCATTGAACACTTATTATAGACGAAATATATGGTCAGATTATACATTGTCTATATTTGGCTTGAGCAATCCTTGCACTATAAATATATGGTATTCATATTCTGATTTACACTCTTCAATTTTCGAAATTCACTCTAAAAAAATTCTCTCAAATTTCCGCCAGTTTCAGCAACATAGTGCTCCAGATTTCTCACCTCCATTTTCGTGACTTTATGTTGCTCAGGTTTAATCCTTGTTCCGAGATTCATTCTCTTATTTTTTTTTTCTTTCTAAATCTCACATTCTCTTTTGAGTTTAGGTACCGTTCGGTTCGGTTGAACGAATTGTATGCACGATTCGTGTCAACGACACTGTTGTATCCTGGGAGGTGATCATCCATGTTTAAATCTCTTTGAATAACATGAGGGTGAGGCGGGGCGAAATTGCCTTAATGAGACCGTGATCAGCACAGACCACAGTAAAAAATCGTATTTCCCATTCGATCTACGGATCGCAAATATTGGTTTTTCATATACATATATATTACTTGTTAATTGTATGTTGATTACCGAAAAATAAATAATCGAACTTTTGTCCTACATATTTTAGAATTACTGTTTTACCCATGTATCGACCAACAAAACTAACTTTAATTAAACATTATCACCAAAAGAACCTATAACCCTTTCATTTAGGGGTGAGCAAATATCCCGAGAGGCTCAAAATCCCGCCCGTCCCGCCCTAGCCCGTCCCAAAAAACCCGTCCCAAAAATGTACCCAAGCCCTAATGGGCGGGACTTTTCTTCTCAACTAGGGATAGGGCTAGGGCTAGGGATTTTTTACGAAGTCCCAAAAGACCCGTCCCGTCCCTTTTTGCTAACTAATCAGCTATAAACTATAGTTAGTTAAGTTAACCTTTAGTGATGGCTCGGGTTGAAGTTCCATTTGATCTGAGATTTGTATTTATAACTTGTTATGTCAGATTGTTGGTGACTTTGTGTTAGAGTCTTGGTAAAACTTAGTTTTGGAGTCATTGGTGAACTATTTTGGAGAACCAAGTTATGTGTTGAACTTGGTGTTCTGAGTGATTTTGGTGTTTTATGGTGAACTTTGTAGTATGTGATGAACTTTGTTGTTGTTCTATGTTTGGTTATGGTTTAAGTAAATTGAGTATGATTTTTTTTTTTTTTTTGAACTTGGATGGGAATTTGGGTTTGTCCCATTTGTCCCTAGTCCCTGTAGGCCCGTGACGGGCGGGCCTTTTCCTACTAGCTAGGGCTCGGGATAGGGCTCGGGACAGCCATTAAGTGGCCCTAGTTTTAGGGCTTGGACAATTTTTTAGAAAAAGCCCGCCCATCTGTCTCATACTCAGCCCTACTTTTATTTAAGTAATACATACATGTGTCCTTTTTACGGAAAATGCATTATAACTTGGTCTCTATTGCCATTTGATTTATTTCCAATACAATTGTTACATTTTTATGGTAATTTAGTTTGACACATGACATTTTGCTACTTAATCAATCGAACCCATAATTTTTGAAGATATACCTTTTCTGGGGACACTTTTGAAGAGATAAATATATATATATATATATATATATATATATATATATATATATATATATATATATATATATATATATATATATAATGGATTCTATTAAATGATATTGACCCACATCTCCCACTCTAGGCAAAGGGTCTAGTATATATTTAATACGTTCATGCCTCTCTTGCACCATGCAGCTGCTCTACACTTTAATTAGATCAATCAATGACAATACTTCTCCTTTTGAAACTTTTGAGTATAATATATATATAAATATAATATTACCTGCACATTCTTCCTTCTTTCTATGATGATTGAGACTTCCTAAAGAAAATCCTCAAATTGAAGCACCTATGAATATGATTGAAGGAAGTATAATCGAAAACTTAGCTCGCATTATTATTTTTAAATGATTTCATTTATACTTAGCTTAGTAGATTGGACTTATATATATAATTCACTATATATTGGGTTGAAAAAAAATAAGTCTTGGAAGACTAGCTAGATTGGAACTTGTCTGAAATTGAGCCGTTCAAACCAGTACGGCATGTTCTTAATTAATATTTAACAATTTTAGTTTAAAACATTGTGTTATATCGTGTTATCGTGTTATGCCGTGTCACTAATATCAAACCCAAACCCGTAATTTTCGTGTCGTGTTCGTTTCGATCTATCGTACCGAGCCCGAAATGCCAGTCCTACTTTTTCACTGTACTTTGATGCTGAGACTGTTGGATCACGGTGGAACTCCGGCACGGACTTTGACGGCGATCCTAGCTCCTTCGCTCCACGCAATCCTGCAAGAGGGGATAGACCGGGCGGTGACCCAGAATCCCTCTCCGATGCTTAAATGAGTATCTCGTATACGGCAGCAAGCAATAATCTCAAAGGGTATGTAATTCAACGTAAGTGTTCTGAGGTGACCTCTTGCTTTTTTATAGGCGAAGAGATGCCTCAGGTACCTGGTGAACCGTTGGGGGTGGTTAGCCCGTATCCCGCGTATCTCGGATGTGATCCCGCCTGTCTAGGCCATGATCTCGCTTATCTCGGCCACGCCCCGCGTATCTCGGCCACGCTCCATGTATCTTAACCACGTTCCGCGTATCTCGGCCACGCCCCGCGTATCCTGGCCTTATCCTCTGGTAACGAGTCCCGACTCTCGCCGGGGACTCCAGAGTTATCTCATTGTGTCACCGCTCGGGGCCCCTCGTCATCGTGACAGGGCCTATTCTTCCCAGGGATTCGTCATCGGGGCCTACTTAAAGGCTTCTCATCGGGAGCTTCCAACTCATTTGTCGGGACCGACTCTGTCGGGACCTTTCATCATCGGGACTCCCTTCGTCGGGACCCTTCTCCTGGGTCATCTTGACCTTCATTTTGGGCCTGGTGGGCCTGTTTGCCGTTTCCTTGCCGTTAAAAGGGCCTGACGGCTGTAATCGAACCCATCAGAGACCGAGAGACCTCTATTCACTACCGTCTCACCAGTCGGCAGCCCAGTCGGCCAGCAGAAATTGCTAGGTCCGACCGTACAAATATCTACCTTTGCTACATTTTCTCTCTGTTTTGGATGAAATCTCGCACGTGTTTGGCAAGTGATATCAAAATTCATGGTAATTATAAATAAATGAAATATGCACATTACTAGCTAAGTATGCTTCAATATGCATTTTGACTATATATCAAAACACGAGTTAAAACTTTGTTTTTGTGTGTACTAATTTTAGTAGTCAAACTTCGAAGGATAGATCATAGATATGTCATTTAGCCTTCTTTGTTTTTTCATTCCCACAAACTCATACATCACGTGCCACACACGTAACCTTTTACATCCAAAACAGACAGAAAATGTAACAGAAACTCTCTATTGATAGAATTCGATAGATCGCTAAAGTTGATCTAGTTGTTTTTGTTAGAAAAAATTGGAAAAAAAACTTCACATAGCAATGTTAATGAAGTTTTATTATATTTTTTTTTTATAGGGTTAAGGGTCCTTTTGGTACCGCATGTTTGCAAAAATTACACTGTTCATACCATTAGTATTTTTTTGTACCGAATTGGTACCATATGTTTCCAAACCTTACTGTTTAGGTACTTCCGTTACCATTCCGTCAAAAACGACCGTTAAATGGCATGTGCCATGCACGTGAGCAGCCCAAAACTTTCAATTTTGTTACAATTTAGTCCATCTAATACTTCCCTAACTTTTATTTTGTTCAATTTAGTCCTAAAATTTCAAAACCAAGCCATTTTACCAAATTGACCTAGCCAGACCTAGCCATGGGCTATGTCTGACCCTGGGTCGGGGTCACCGGACCCTGACCCAGGGTTGGACCTAGCCCTAGGCTAGGTCCGGCTAGGTCAATTTGGGAAAATGGTTTGGTTTTGAAATTTTAGGACTAAATTGAACAAAATAAAAGTTAGGGATGTGTTAGATGGACTAAATTGTAACATAATTGAAAGTTTTGGGCTGCTCACGTGCATGACACATGTCATTTAACAGCCGTTTTTGACGGAATGGTAACGGAAGTACCAAAACAGTAAGGTTTGGAAACATACGCTACCAATTCGGTACAAAAAAATACTAATGGTATAAACAGTGTAATTTGTGCAAACATATAGTACCAAAAGGACCATTAACCTTTCTTTATATAATAAATAAATAAAAAGAAAAGGAGAAGATGCCGAAAGCCGTAGGCCTGTAGCCGCAGCCCATGTGGAAAAGTAGTTCAAAAACACGGTAGAGGACCACCTCTCGCTGGGCCTATCCGACTCCTTTTCGCTAAACTATATTTATTGTGGTAGGTCCCCTCCTCTTATAATGGAGAAATTAAAGAATATACTTTATAGTGAGATTCTATTTTAAATTTAATTTTGAACAAGCGGACGAGCTCTCAATTATCAAGTTTAAGAAAGTGATGGAGAAAAGAATGTCAATAATAATAATAATAATAAATTCAGATGATTTCAAGATAAATGCATTATTTCTTTTTGGTAGAATGGTGACCTTATTGATACGACTTATATATATATATATATATATATATATATATATATATATATATATATATAATAATGACAATTGGTTAGATTTAGCATACAAGTCAATCATGCTAAATATATAAAATTAATTTGCGATACGTAATTAACGGATGCTTAAGAGTACAAATCAGCATATCCAATAAGTACGTTACAATAACAAGGAAACCAGACAAAAACATAAGAAATGAAATCATCGAGAAAATAGTTATAAGGTTAATAACCTATAAACTGTCTAAGGTTTGCCCAATGTTGAAATTTGGTATCTGGGGTTTAAAATGTTAAAATGAAGAGTTCTATGTTTCTTTTTTGTTGAAATTTGGTGTTTCGGTGTGATTACTTTAGAGAAGCCAATCACGACAAAACCGACTGTCAAATTCGAGCTCCCATGCACACTCCCTTTTCGTCACATTGCCGGGATCGTCGCCTAAGAAGCTGGCCACATCCGCGCAAGTAAATTCCACTCCGTTGTCGCTGGAAATTGCTCCACGCCACTTAGTTGTAAACCTTTTCTTTTGGATGCTCGAGTTTTTGGGAAATTTGTCGATTTTGTGAAAAGTAAAGAGTGATGGATTATGAGTGGGTAAGTGGATTAATGAAATTGATTAAACTGAGAGGAAAAGACGCGTAGATACCAAATTTCAACAAAAATGAAACATGGGACAGTCCATTTTAACATTTCAAACTTCAGACACCAAATTTAAACATGGGGTAAACTTTGGACACCCTGTAAAGGTAAAGACCATAGATAATTTCCAATTGGTATAACTAAGATTGATAGCGTGTGAATCCAAATGAGCCAACTTCTTCACATTATTAAAAAGCATGCCAACCCTTCAAGCGTTTACCAATTGAAAGACCCGATCACATAACCAAAATTGCGAAGGCTGTGAATGTAGTAGAAGGAGAAATTGTTAAAAACACAAAATTACACTTGTACCATATATCAATCATGTGGTACCACAAGAAAAAAATTGGACAGTTAAGGATCCACCGGTGATAATCATAACCGATGGTCAGTATACCAATGCATATCTGTTGGAGAAACTTTCTAAAATGACTACCGCTCGTAAGGGTGCCCGTAAAGGGAATCATAGCCTCTCGAAGAGAAGAGATTTATAAGAGCTAAATGTGCATAGACTTGAATTTAGGCCGATAATGGAAGAGTGTATGTGGTTACATGATTGTTCAAATGACCGGCGATCTTGCGAGATAGCGATTCCAACTCGGGGAGGTAGGTGGCAAGGTGGGTTGGTCATATACCATGGTGTTTTAAATAGGTGAAATTTAAGGTTAAAATGATGTATATAGTCATCAATGAAATGCTTATCCCTATCTTACAACCAATCTAGCAAAATGTTCCAAATATCGTCCACAAAACCACTCGGACGACCCTAAATAAGCATAATCATTAATGAAGATGTAGATACAACTCAGTCCATGTCTTCTTACCAATATATATTAATGGTATAGAGAAATTGGTTCGGCGTGGGTACTTGAATCTTCAACTTCGATGCAGGGCCGTGATGTGCAAGGGAGCCGAATATGATAGGCGAAGAGAGCCAGGTTAGAGCTCTACGAACTTCAGCCACACATAGAAAATTTGAATGAACCGCCATGTTATAGAACTTAAAAGCATGGTTAATTACTAGTTTGGTTACTTATGTTTGCCCTAAGTGGCAGAATGGTTACTTTTGTTTTTTGACGTGATTAAATGATTATCTACGTTTCAGAATGTAACCGAATGGTTACTCCGTTAAATTCACATCCAGTTTTTCTGTTAACTTATCACGTGATAATCATGTGCCAAAATGCAATATCAAGATGAGTAATACCCAAATATAACAGCTTACCTATCAACAGTCTATATATTGTTGGATTAGAAAACTTAGAATCATTCTTATTCATATCAAGGGCTTCACCAAATCCAACTGATGTGAGCCTCGCATTCTGCTCCATAGGAGTGTTGCAAGATTTACACCTTAATAAACCAACCTCAGAAAGCATTTCAAGAACATACTTTCGTTGACAAAGCACAAGACCATTTTCAGACCTTGCAACTTCAATGCCAAGAAAGTATTTCAAATTTCCTAAATCTTTCATTTTAAAGCTAGTTTGTAAAACTCTTTAAGATCAGAAATCAAGGCAGCACTATTCTCAGTAATGAGTAAATCATCCACATAAATTAAAAGAATAACAATTTCATCACCTTTTTTTAGAAAAAAAAAAAGAATAGTCAAGATGACTCTGTGTGTACCCATTACTAAGAAGAAATTCAGTTAGTTTAATGTTCCATTGCCTTGAAACCTGTTTTAACCCATAAAGGGATTTGTGTAATCTACACACAAGATCAGACTTCACAACACAGAACTCCCCCTGATTACCAAATCCATGAGGTAAATCCATATAAACTTCCTCAAATGAATCACCTTAAAGAAAAGTATTATAAACATCTATTTGATATAATGGTTAAACATTCATAGCAGCAAAAGATAGAATGACACGGACACTGCTCTATGGGAGTTGAGAGGGGGCAACCCTCTGGGTCCTAGCTGACTCCGTCCCTGATTGTAGGACTCTCTTATAACATAGAGCTTCATATATATATATATATTACAAAGTTTATCTACATTAGAAGCTTACAAAGTTTAACACAAACTTTGAAATAAAATGATTTTGTTGAAATGAGCTCGTTTTAACAAATAATTAAATTAAAGCATTCCAAATGAGAAAAATAATCATAGTAGAACCTCAAGAACATGGTATCTTTAATATATATATAAAAAGACTAAGCGATATATACTACAAAATTTATTTCTCAGAATCTTATAAACTTCCAACTACTAATTTTATTTTCTCAGAATCTTATAATCTTCTAACTGTTGGATTATTTTTTTCCTTTAATTATTCATACTTGGATCAATTTTCTTATTTCAGAACAATGGAAAGATATTCAATCTACACTTATATGTCATTCTTTTTTTCATTTAAGAAAATTATCACAAAGCTATATAGGTATGTAATCATTCACTGAAACGGATCTTGCTTTGAAATTAACCAATGCAAGTAAAACACAAATGTTGAACGGAGTTCAGGCCGAAAAACAAAAGCGAAAAGAACACCATAGTGTAATTATTTATTGTGGAACCATAAGACACCAGAGTGTCCTATTCGTGGTATGTCCCGTTCGCCAACACTTTTTTTTATTACTTTTACCTCGTAATTAGATTCTTTTAGTACTTCTAAAAAATATTCAAAATAAACGAATATGTAGATTTGAGAATAATGCAATGGACATATTTAAATTGACTATTTCTTTAGTTTATGTTTAGAAATCATACATCTATTTAAATTTGAATGTTTAAAACTATTATTATATGTATTGTAATCCTTTTCAATTTACAAATATCAAAATTAATGAATATAAAATATATATTGCATCAAGCACGTGCACAAAATTCTATTATGTTAGGATTCTATTTTTCATCGTTGCTCTTACTTCATGGCCAAAAAAAAAAAAAAAATCATTGCTCTTACTTGGATAGAGTAGCCGGCCCAATTCTACTCTAAAGTGGGTCCAAGAGATGCCTTTAAATCAGCCCGTTAGATATGTATATTTTATTTTATATGAGGACTAATCATGTTTGCTTCAAATTTAAAATAATGCACATTAATATAGTGTCAACAATAAATGGGTATAACAACTAAGACCTCTGATTAAGAGATGAATCATTAAAACGTTACACTATATTTATGAGTAGGGCAATTCCGATTATCATTCTATCTTTTTTTTTTTTGTATAGTGTATCATTATTATTATGCTAGTTATGGACATCGTTTTGCACGAGATTCTACTCATATGAAAACTTAGGCTATAATATTACTGAGTTGCGTAAACTCGTTTTCTTTATATGTTAAAAGAATATACTCTTTTCATTGTCGTTTAATTAATTACAATGGTGTGTGTAAACACCTAATTTTGGTACGCGTGACGCGTATATAATACGTTCAAAAATGTTATGTGTAACGCGTTTAAAAAAGGAAGTATTTAAATATGGAAGGTCACGGGGTTGCTAGAAATAGACTTAGTTTAAATTAGGATAGTATAGATGCGTTTAATATTGTGTAATATTCAGAAAATATATGATAAATATTTATGGCAATATGCAATAAATATATATTCATAATTTTCGGAATTAATTAGTGTATATTAGGGAAAATATTGTTTTCCTAATTTAGGTGTTAATTTAGCTATAAAAGGACCCATTGTCAATGTAAAAAGACCACAAACAATAATAATACATCAGTTTTCGGAACCCGTGCAAATTTGTCATGTAGTGAAATTTTTTTTTTTTTTTTTGAGAACCCTCCAGTCAGCCACGCCGGCCACCGGCAGTCGTCCACGCCCGCCAGTCACCGGACCACGCCAACTACCGTAGTTCTGCCGCCCGCCACCTGCCCGGCTGTCCGACCTCCGCTCACCCTCCACCTCTGGCCGTCGTGACCTCGCCGGCTCCGCTATCCTCTCTCTCTCTCCTCTCTCTTTCTTTCTTTCTTTCTTTCTTTCTCTCTCTCTCTGTTTTTTCCGACCACCGGCAACCCACGGATCTCCGACCACCGGTGATACCTGCTCCACCGCCCTTCGCATCCACCTCCGACTGCCACCGCAGAGACCACCATCCACGACCACCGCCGTCCAGTTCGTTTGCTCAGCCATTGGAATTCGATCGCCCAGACACCGGATCCGCGCGTCTCCGACCACGTCCGGAGCTCCATCTCGCGCCGCCCTTCCTTCGCCGGAGGACTCGTCACCACCGCCTCGCCCGCTCCCACCGCGTCACGCCCTGCCGTCTCCAGCCGTCCTCCTCCACTGCCGGCACCGGTGGTCCTCTCAGGTAGTCCCGCTGCTGCTTTTCCTTTTTTTTTTTTTTTATTTATTTGGTTATTTATTTATATATATTTAATTATTTACTGATTACATATTGTTATTATTATTGTGGGTATTATTGTACCATGTTAATTGGATAGTTAGATGTAAATTACTTAGATAGCATGTGTTATTGTACATATGTATGTGACATGTAACTGTTTGTCATAATTTTGAGCATGTTTAATTTCGTCTAGACTTTAACGTAATTAGGAGTTTTAGGTGCTTAATAATATTTTAATGCTCAGTTTTATTGTTAATAATAGTTTTTGCGTAAAAATTAGTTTAGTTTTTTTTTTAACGTTAGATTAATATGACGTAACGAATGTTTAAATTTTAAAAGTGGCAATTAAGTGAATTGAGTACCGAAAGGGCGTAATTAAAGATCTATATTTTTAATTCGTAATAGAACCCCCGAACTTGAATTTCTGATCGAAGACCGATTTTATACCTAGGTGTTTAATTCGTTATTCGCTTGGGTGATTTAGGATTCTAGTTAGCCTAATAATTAACTAGTGGCGACTCTTTTCAAAATCCACGTTTTCAAAACGTAATTCGCCGTAGGTCAGATTTTAGGTCTGACAATTTGGCGACTCTGCTGGGGACGTTTAGAGGGTTCGGGCTCATTGTATTCGCTTATTGCCATGTTTTTGAGTTTTCATATTTTATTATCTTCACCATTCTAACTTAGTTTTTTTGTGTGACAGATACATATTTTTAGAATAATTAATTGACATTTTCTTTTTGTGGCATTATTTAAATTCGCACACCCACTTTAGTGTAATATCCAAAATGCCTAAATCCCAGGGCAACTAGGAACCCCGGAGAGTTAGTAAGGGTACGACCGCGCGGCCGAGCCGCCGGAACGACTCAGAACAACTCCACTCGCTTGTGAAGGTCTTATGATCCCTGTGATGGGGTGAGGAAACCACATTGTCGGGAACCTATCAGTGGAACCTACCTTGTAGAGCAAAACCACACATATTTTACCCCCTAACATGTTGTTTTATCCGTGTTTTTTTTTGTTGTTGTAAAAAGATTCGTCAGGAAAACTCTAAGTTTTTTTTTACTGTGTACTTTTTATTCTCATGCATTCATCTTTTTGCATTTTTTTAAAAAAAACAAAAAAACTTTTTCAGCTAAGTAGTTATCATTTAGTTGTGGAATTTTTATTTTCAAACATGCATTTCGTATGCATTGTTTTTTTTTTAAAAACTCTTATCTGAATTTTTAATTTCAAACTTGTGTTTCATACGCATTATTTAAAAAAAAAAATTCAGGTAAGTTGTGATTTTTTAGTGCATCGTACATGCATTGTTTTTTAAAAAAACATTTTGGAAAATTCTAATTCCTCTTTAGCTATTAGAGCTTACAATTTCGAACGTGCATTCCACATGCATCATTTCAAAAACTTTTTACCCGAATTGTTTTATTTTAAATAATGCATCAAGTATGTATTAATTTTAAAAAAAAAAATTTAGATAAATCGTAAGCTCTCTTAGTTTTAGGGCTCTTTGTTTAAAAAAATCTTCTACCTGATTTTTTTTTTAAAAGATGTGCATCTCATATGCATTATTTTCGAAAAACATTTCAGGTAAATTGAAATTTTTTTTAGTTGTAGAAATTTTATTTTTAAGTTTGCATCTTGTATTTATTGTTGTGCATCTCATGTGCATTCTTTTAAAAAAACTTTTCACTTGATTTTTTTCAATTTTGAGCAACCAAGATGAATTGATTTTTTTTCTCCTCGAGAAAAATAAAAAACAAAAAAATCTTTTCAGGTAACTTGTAAATTTTCTTAACTGTACAACTTTCATCTCATGTACATCTAATAGACATTTTTTTTAGGAAAAAAGTTTTTAGATAGATTGTAAATCTTCTCTTAATTGTTGAGCATTGCATTTGCATTTGTTTTATAAAAAAAACTTTACCTGAATTTTTCATTTTGTACATATGTATCATTCAGGTAAACTGGTTGTAAGTTGTAACTTTCTTAACAGTAGAACTTTAACTTTCGAGCATGCATGAGCATTTAAAAAAAAAACTCAAAGTGTCATTCGTTTTTATCCAAGGTGTATTGCACTTTTTCGGCAAGATCGTCTCAACCTTTGCATGAGCTAGCGTTTTGAAAAAGAGATTTGATTCTGATTTTGATTTAAAAAAAAAAAAACAGTTTAAATGTTTAGTTGAGTGTGACTATTCGAGCTTAACAAAGGACGATAAAATCCTTTTGAAAAAAACTTCATTTTGAACATCTATCGTGCGTTCGAGCCACATAGTGCATTCAGCGAACTCATTAAACTCCAAGCTAGTGCAAAACACCTTAGATCATAAATTTTGATTCTTTCTGAAATGTAATCAAAATTATGAAATGAATGACATTAGAAGTTTTCCGAAAAATAATGCATGACTCATTTGGTTCTTTATACTAACTTTCGTGTCTGGTCTTTTCAGGTACCCTTGGATAGGTATCTGGTACATATGGGTGGTGTCGGCCAAATGGGGCAACATTAAAGGAACGTGCAGCCATCCAGTTGCACGAAAAAAAAATTGTGCACTCGGGATATCCAACGCTCAGGTACAGTGAATTATACTTGATTTTTCCTTGAGATTTGAGTGCCCCTACTCTTTTTGCAGATCAGACGACCACTTCGATGAGGTCGCAACCACGTGAAACGTGACTGCTTCAAAGAACTTTCATGCCAAAATTTCACCTACCATGTGTGGAATTCATACGTATCCCCGAACCAAGCCGTACATTTGTTTTACGGCGAGGTCTAAACCAGTCGGCGGTAACCAAGGGGCATTTCCCATTGAGATAGGACATTCCCGAATATGGAAAATATCAAGAGATCATCAAGGGTCCCCAGAAGATTCAATGTGCCGATCAATGATCATTTGAGATGTCAAGCAATTGAAGCATTATTATTGGTGCCTTCCGTCAGAGGTCCAGGGGCTTGTACTTTTCGGCCGGTATTCATATAGAAGTGGTGTTTTCTAGATGGAGCAGGAAAATCAGGACATGCAGAAGGGCTAGTCGCATAGCGAGCACATTGCCCACTATAAAAAAATCCAACACCAGGTAAGAAAAGTTGTGATCATTTTTATCCCCAAAATTTGAGTTTTTTCTTAATCATTGTGCAGTTTGGATAATCATCCAAATCAAAGCCCCTGAAGAGCACATCTCGTGCGCGGCCCTTTGCTCGCCACAAGCTTATCCCAGATACCTCGGGCGATATCTGTGCATTTACCATTTGCGGACTACTGTGCCAAACTCAACACCATCCATGTGTGTTCATCAACCAAACCATTCATCCAGCATGTGACGAGCCTAACCCAATTGGTGCTAGCTATGGGGCATCCCCAGATGAGATTGAGCAATAGTCGGGGCACTTGAGAAGTCGAGATTAGAAATCACTGGCTATGTCATTCATTGGACGTAGGGTCCATCCAGGGCGTCGACACGACCGACGTTTAGACTCAATTAACTGAGTCGTTCACTAGAAGGTTTTTTCAATCTGCCACTAGGGGGCATGTACGTAATTGTTGTTGATTATTTTCGTTAAATTTTCGTTTAAAAAAAAAAACAAAAAAGCAAGCAAAAAAGACAAAAAAAAAAAGCAAAAAAAAGAAAGCAATTTTTTTTTTTTTAGGGTCACAGCCGCCCTTTTATTGGCTACTAAATAAAAATAAAGAAATGAAGTGTCACAGTTGTCCCTAAATCAACTACAGATAAAAAGGGTCACAGTCGTCCCTAAAACGACTACAAAGAAAGGGACACAGCCACCCTTCAAATGGCTACAGATAAAGAGCGCTCCTGCAACATCAAAAGCGGGAAATAGGTGAAAGGGCCACAGCCACCCTCCAAACGGCTACGAATAAAAAGTGACCCCGCGAACCCTGTGAGGGTGGGAGAATAAAAAGGGCCACAGCCACCCTTAAAATGGCTACACAAAAAGAGTGATCTCGCGAACCCGGTGAGGGCGAGAAAATAAAAGAAAGGGTCACAGTCGTCCCTCTAAACGGCTACAATCAAAAGAGCGCTCCCGGAGCATCAACGGCGGGTATTAAGTGAAAGGGTCACAACCACCCTCGAAATGGGTACGTACAAAAAGTGTTTCCCGGATCAGAGACAGGGAATGAATGGCCACGGCCGCCCTCCAAATGGCTACAATTAAAAGAGCTCCTGCAACATTGAAGACGGTGAGGAAAGGGTCACAACCACCCTCCAAACGGCTACAAATACTCCCACGTCGAGGCGGAAAATAAAGTACGGGTCACAGCCACCGTTTGATCGGCTACCAAATAAAGAGTGCTTCCGCTAGGTTGAAAATCCGAAAGGGCGACCTAGGAAAAATCAGGAAATGAGAGGCATGGTTGCAAGTTCAGAAATTGCAATCATGACAAAAGGAGAGAAAATAAAAAACCGAGGGGCACGGTCGAAAATCTCTTAATCGGCCGTGGCAAAAGGAGAGAAATTCTCAACAAAAAAAAAGAAAGAAAAAAAAAGAGAAAAAGATCCCGCTAAGTTGTCGCACAATGCACAATTTAGGCAAAAATTAGGGACAAACACTCATGCGCAAACAGCGTCTTCCAAAGTCAAATTCACGGCAAGCGAGACGGTTACAGTCTGCTCTCGCAGGTCGCATTCCAAGGATGAGTAGGACTGTTACAGTCTGTTCCTACGAGTCAACTTCAGGGCAAGCGGAACGGTTGAAGTCTGCTCTCGCGAGTCACCATTCAAGGATGAGTAGGACTGTTACAGTCTGTTCCTACAAGTCACAACTGACAATCAGGATCTGAAGTTTTCCAGCTTTCTGAGAGTCAACCCCGACGAACGAAGCCTTAGTATTCAGCCTTCGCAAGTCACGCCACTAGAGGCACTTCTCCAACGGACGCCACTAGAGGCTCTTCTCCGACATACGTCGATAGAGGCATCGCCAAAGGGTCTCCGGTACGGTCTGACGTAGAGGTCTTCCGCCACCAGAGATATCACCAGAGGTTTTCCGGTGCGGCCTGACGTAGAGGTCTTCCGTTACCGCTCGCCACTAGAGGCATCACCAAAGGTTCTCCGGTACGGTCTGACGTAGAGGTCTTTCGCCACCAGAGATATCACCAGAGGTTTTCCGGTACGGTCTGACGTAGAGGTTTTTCCGTTACCACTCGCCACTAGAGGCGTCACCAAAGGTTGTTGGTACTGTCTGACGTAGTGGTCTTCTGTTACCAATCATCACCAAAGGTTTTACTTTATTGCACGCTGCTGGAGGCTTTTTCTTGTCGCTCGCCACTGGAGGCATCGTCGATCAAGATTTTACTTTTTCGCACGCCACTTGAGGCTTTACTTTCTGCACTACCAATGGAGGCACCGCCAACAGGGGCACCGCCGACGGATCTATTTTCTGCACTACCAATAGAGGCACCGCCAACAGGGGCACCGCCGACAGAGGTTCTATTTTCCGCACGCCAACGGAGGCACCGCCAACAGGGGCACCGCCAACAGGGGCATCGCCAACAGGGGCACCGCCAACCGAGGCTTTACTTTTCTGCGATACCAATGGAGGCACTATCAACAGGGGCACTGCCGACAGAAGTTTAACTTTTTCGCATCGTTAATAAAGCCAAAGGCCACCTTGGAGACTTGAAGACCCGGAAGAAGATATAATTCCTAGCCAAAATTAGTGTTTACTCGTCTTTGGACAAACCCCCTCGAATGCATTCTACGGGAGTCCGTCCAAAGAGGGGCAAGCTGTAAACACCTAATTTTGGTATGCGCGACGCGTATATAACACGTTCAAAAATGTTATGTGTAACGCGTTTAAAAATGGATGTATTTAAATATGGAAGGTCACGGGGTTGCTAGAAATAGGCTTAGTTTAAATTAGGATAGTATAGATGCGTTTAATATTGTGTAATATTCAGAAAATATATGATAAATATTTATGGCAATATGCAATAAATATATATTCATAATTTTCGGAATTAATTAGTGTATAATAGGGAAAATATTGTTTTCCTAATTTTGGTGTTAATTTAGCTATAAAAGGATCCATTGTCAATGTAAAAAGACCACAAACAATAATAATACATCAGTTTTCGGAACCCGTGCAAATTGTCATGTAGTGAAAAAGTTTTTTTTTTTTTTTTTTTTGAGAACCCTCCAGTCAGCCACGCCGGCCACCGGCAGTCGTCCACGCCCGCCAGTCACCGGACCACGCCTACTACCGGAGTTCTGCCACCTGCCACCTGCCCGGCTGTCCGACCTCCGCTCACCCTCCCACCTTTGGCCGTCGTGACCTCGCCGGCTTCGCCATCCTCTCTCTCTCTCCTCTCTCTTTCTTTCTTTCTTTCTTTCTTTCTGTTTTTCCGACCACCGACAACCCACGGATCTCCGACCACCGGTGATACCTGCTCCACCGCCCTTCGCATCCACCTCCGTCTGCCACCGCAGCGACCACCATCCACTGCTCAGCCATTGGAATTCGATCGCCCAGACACCAGATCCGCGCGTCTCCGACCACGTCCTGAGCTCCATCTCGCGCCGCCCTTCCTTCGCCGGAGGACTCGTCATCACCGCCTCGCCCGCTCTCACATCGTCGCGCCCTGCCGTCTCCAGCCGTCCGCCTCCGCTGCCGGCACCGGTGGTCCTCTCAGGTAGTCCCGCTGCTGCTTTTCCTTTTTTTTTTTTTTGTTTATTTATTTATTTATATATATATTTAATTATTTACTGATTACATATTGTTATTATTATTGTGGGTATTATTGTACCATGTTAATTGGATAGTTAGATGTAAATTAATTAGATAGCATGTGTTATTGTACGTATGTATGTGACATGTAACTGTTTGTCATAATTTTGAGCATGTTTAATTTCGTCTAGACTTTAACGTAATTATGAGTTTTAGGTGCTTAATAATATTTTAATGCTCAGTTTTATTGTTAATAATAGTTTTGCGTAAAAATTAGTTTAATTTTTTTTTTAACGTTAGATTAATTTGACGTAACGAATGTTTAAATTTTAAAAGTGGCAATTAAGTGAATTGAGTACCGAAAGGGCGTAATTATATATCTATATTTTTAATTCGTAATAGAACCTCCGAACTTGAATTTCTGATCGAAGACCGATTTTATACCTAGGTGTTTAATTCGTTATTCGCTTGGGTGATTTAGGATTCTAGTTAGCCTAATAATTAACTAGTGGTGACTCTTTTCAAAATCCACGTTTTCAAACCGTAATTCGCCGTAGGTCAGACTTTAGGTCTGACAGTGTGCGTAAGTTAAAAATATATCATGTTATATGTCATTCAGAAAGTTTCATCTCTACATTCATATGAAAAAATATGTTCGTAAATTAAAGTAACGTAAAAAAAAAATTGTGACTATTCAATTACGATATTCAATAGTAAATAATATATTTCAGTAAACTAAATGAAATAAATATATTTTTTGTAAATATTATTAAATTATAAATATTATTTAATAACGTGGAGCTGATGTAGCATCCTTAATAATTTTGATATGTTCTGAAGATTAAATTCATCAGTTTCATCATCATGTTCAAATTAATCAAGCAAAATCACAATTTTTAAGATTAGAAGTGTATTTTATTGTATTTGAAGTTTCTATAGGGTTATTATCCCTTGAAGAAAAAAAAATATTTATGATGAACTATAAATTCCTTTCAAAAAATTATAATGGAAACCGTAAGCAGTAAGGATTTTTTCTTAATATATATATTGCTGGAAAATTTATAACAAAATACATGTAATATTTCTTTCAAATTTTATCCTTACAATTCCTTTATGGGGTGTTTGACCGTAGCAATGTAAGATCTAAGTCTTGTATTATATCAATTTTATGTCAAATAAAATGATGCAATGTGAACATTTGTAATGTGAATTATATTATAATATAAAATTATAATAGATTGGTCAAAATTTGCAGACTTAATTTTCTATTATAATATGAACTTACATCCAAAATGAATGATTATATTAAATTATAATCATCAACATTACAGTAGTTGAAAAAATCAACATTATAATGTGTTTATTATTTTATCTCTAAATTAGTAAAGTATTTCGCCCGGGCCTTTTTCCGCGGATATTAATTATTATTTATTATTGACTAATTATCAATATTTATTATATTTATATTATTAATTAGTATTTACTATCTACTATATTTTTATACTCATCATTAGTTAAAAAGTATAATGAATACAATACCTGTATAAAATGAATAAAGTATCTCTGAATAATTTTTTAATGAAATTTATTTAATAAAATTATATAAGAAGTTTCTATTAATAGAATCAACAAATATGAATATAACTTTAATAATTTTAGATTTAGTGCTCAAATAGTCAATGAATCAAATATATGCATTTAAAGTGAATGATGTAAATTATTGTCTTAAAATAAATCCACATTACAATATATCATTACACTATATTACAACACAACCAAATACTACATACATTCTACATTATATCACTGATTACGAACCAACCTGTTAGATTAATACATTATTTATAATCTCACATTTTAAGTAACTTCACATTACACATGCGTTTGTATTTTCGCCCATCAAGCAAGCTTAATATATTAGACTTACAAATTCCTCTAAATTCCAAACCCTCTAAAAAATCACACTCACAATCCGAGCAAGTCATCTTAAGGTCAGTTCAAGTGAAAGTTTATTAGACTAGTCCAGCGCCTAGTATCCATCGATTACGGCTAGGACTACTGGGGTATCTAATCTCATTCGCTCCCCTAGCTTTCGTCTCTCAGTGTCAGTATCGGCCCAGCAGAGTGCTTTTATTATTGGTGTTCTTTCCGATCTCTACGCATTTCACTGCTCCATCGGAAATTCCCTCTGCCCCTACCGTACTCCAGCTTGGTAGTTTCCATCGCCTGTCCAAGATTAAGTCACAAACAAACTTGTTTTTTTAGTGCAGGTAGACTAAGTTGGGATATGTTTTTCTTTGTCGTAATTAACCCCAAAAGAAATCGTTAGTATTTTATATATTATTATATTATTTAATAATAACAATATTCATGGACTAAGTTTATCAAAAAAGAATATCATGGACTACATTAATTTGTTGACTTTATTGGTCGGCAGAGACCGATTCAGTTGGAAGAAGTCAAGCTTGATGCTTAATTTATCATATTCCCCCATCAGGTAAAAAAGAATGAATGAACCAAAGATACAATATGATTTTCTAAACACAGTATCAATAATAAATAATAAATATTTATTTATTTAAATACTCAAAGATGAAACTGTTGACGGTTTAGAATTGTAATAATTAACTATTCCCTCACTTTTCGAAGTAAAAATAAAATACAAATCAGTACTCGATTTTGCATCTCTTCAAATTTTAAATTAACGTAATTAAAACTCATTAAGATGTACACATCTCCTATTTTAACTATTTAAGTACACTGGACACCATGTAGCTAGTATGGTGTAGCAAGAAGTCATAAATTTTGTTCAATAGCAAAAATCAAGTTTATAGCGAATAATTAGTATAAAAAAATTATGGTGATAAAAGACCAAATTAATAATACTTACAAATTATAAAGTAAAAAACTGCAAATCATAAAAAGTTCGTTGTCATCTGGTGACTCCGTCCTTAAATTTAACAGTTTAACACTTTATCTACTAACTAGAGATCTTGAATTCAAACTCCACCGAATTTTAAGACAAAATTTTTTTATTAACATTTATCTTTTACATGTTAACCAGTATGAACAAAGATTATTTAAATATGAAAATGTTAACCCAGTATAAACGAGATTATTTTAAGTGTGGAAAAACAAGAGTGCCATACTAGCTAGCAATAGCATGCCTAAGCAAGCTTACCACAAACTGCCGTGCCGTCCAAGAGTATTGAAGAAGGAACGGAAGTGGAGGAAGTGACTGTCACTAACTAACTAGCTAGCTATAGATAGATGAGAAATTATTGGCTACAGCCGAGCCAACACGTGGAGCCTACGTGTTGGCTCGGCAACCAATCAACAGTTGACAACTGTTGATGTGTCAAGTAAAAACTGACACGTGTCAGCATTTGATTGGTTGCCGAGCCAACACGTAGGCACCACGTGTTGGCTCGGCTGTAGCCAAGTTTTTCTCATAGATAGATTGGAGATGACAGTACCATTGCACAACAACAACTCCCACGACTTGATTTATGTTTATAATAATCTTGAACAAGTCTTGATAGAGCATACATGACACACCTTGGTCAATGTTTTAAATAAGAAAAAAAAATTACATAACTGGTAACTCAAATTATATGAGTGTCCTTTTTGTCACTCATTCAGTTAAAAAAAAAATTAATTTTTTTTTTACTGTAAGTGTTATTTTTGAAAAATTAACATCTAATCATCAAACTGTAAATGAAAAATCAACATATCGATGAAAAAATGTTTCACCGACGAGAATTGCGTCGGCAAAAAGTTGTTTTTACCGACGAAATTGTTTTGCCCAAAATCGTCGGTAAATACATTTGCCGATAGTGGCTACGCCGACGGTACTTTTACCGACGATAATTCACTTTTGCCGACCGAAATGGCTTTTACTGACGAAATTTTAACTTTTACCGACGAAAATTGGGTCGGTAAACCTGTACCTCCCGTAGTGATATGCTCCTCACATGTAGCCAACCCTAAACAACAATAACAATTACGGTAGTACTGATTATTAAAAAAAATTAAATAGGTGGCTAAAAGACACACCTTATATAATTATGTTTTTTTTTTTCTTTTAAAAATCCATTTATTTTAAACAACTGGGAAAATGGAAAACAATATTTCTAAGAACGAACCAAATTCAAATTAAATTCTACCGAAATGTCTTCATAAGTGAAGATCTAACCCCTACCAGCAGTGGTGATCTAGTGGTCAATAGTGCTTATTCTCATGTGGTTTGACTTAGAAATTCCAGGTTCGAAACCCCCTAGGGGCGCCACCTCGCAGTAACCTGATTAAAAATATCAGGTCCCGTCTGAATCACCTACCGCGTCAGGCATATGAGAAGGCGAGGAAATCAGGGCTTAATTGGTTGGATTATACTAGACTGCTGGTGTAGTTACGTTTACGAGGAAAGTACATACGTTGGTTGTTCACTAAGTCTGATAGAAAAAATTTCAGACCGTGTAATTACGTATCAAAATGAGTTTAAAATCGTCACTATTCCTTTAAAATTTGAAAAAATAGGGTAAAATATCTAACTTAACAATAACATACATGGGGGAGACAACAAATTTGAGTGGTCGTCTTCTTCTTCTTCCTCATCTATCTAAACGGCTCAAAGGTCAACCTTGCAACTTTTCCGTACTTTGTCCCACGTTCTCTCTCAAGTCTCACCTCCAACTGTTTTCTTTGTACAATCTCTCTCCACTCTCAACTCCTTAACTGTTTTTTTATTATTAAAAAATTGCACTCCTATTTTTGCCGGAGTATATATATATATATTGTTAATAGTCGAATCCTAATACAAATACAGTTTTAATATTTATAATTCTAATAATTCTATGTTATTAGGGAATAAAAACATATTATGAATACACATATTAACTACAATATGTGCTCTGATACAATGTTAATATGTAACATTATTGGCTAAAAATGGTATGCACTTTTTAAATTTAATGTACAATAAAAGTAACATTAGACATTAGGAGGGTGGCGTTAATAGTATATTTGTTTTACATCTACATTAATTCTTATTCACTTTAGATCAACTTATAAAAAAAATGTTATTCATAAATATTTCTCTATTCTATAATTTTAATATGGATTTGACAATATATAACCACCCATTATGTATCTTCTTTCTCTCATTCTCTTGTACAGAAAGCAACTCCTTAGCTTCCTTCTCTCTCTCTCACACAATGAAGAAGAAACAAGAAAAATATTGTCATGAAGACACACCTGAAGAAAGTGGTTGGACAACTTACCTTGAAGATTTCTGCAAACCTAGCTCAGAAATCAGCTATTGCTCTAGCTTTGCAACCCCCTCTTTGGTATCCGATGCGACATCACGGTACCCCGGTCACGACACGCCAGCCGCATTTCCCGATATGCCCTCCACGAACTTGATCTTGATCAAGCGAATGAGGACCGAGCCGAAGATCGCCTCTCGCGAGGAGGAATCATTGGAGGACACTGCTAGTTCTCCTGTCCATCATAGCCCCAAGGTACTTATAATTATCTTAAATATATTAACATAATTATTAACTTATATTTATAGCAAATGCTTCTACTTACGCAAATAAATATGTCATTTCTGACTATTTATCCCAAGAAATATTGTGAATGTTTACATTAGCGTCGTAAAACTCTTAAGAGGCGACGCTTATATATCGACAGTTAATGCAAGTGACAACATTACTAAGCGTCGTTGTAATAAATTTTTTCTCGACTAAAAATAGTGATATGATTTACTTGATGTTTGTCGTGCAAATCAAGACATAACCACATTAAAGCGTAAAAATATGACAAGAAGAAATGACACTATACTACGAAGCGTCACAGAATTTGAATGGTACTAATTAAGATAGCTTTGATGTTTGAGCAAGCATCGATTGACTACAAGAACTCACATAAACTTCCTTAATTTCCTTGCGAATATTGGACCGAACCTATTAACCTAAGCTCAAGTTTCCAACAGGTTGATGAGTTCAAGAGCATTGGTATTTGCATGAAAAACACAGATGATGATCAAAATAACGTTGGCCTTCTTTATGTAAGTGCATACATATGCTTTTCATAATCTAGGGTTTTACTTATTTGTTTGATAATTTCCCTTTTCTAGGGTTCTAACAAATGTTAAATTTTACTTCTATATATAGGGAAAATGTGGTAACTCATATTACGAGACGGCCGAAAAAAGATCGACCGAGATCGTGTTCGTGGGACGGCCGGATTACGAATTTACAAGCTTGAAGAAAAGGAGGTTATGCTTGGTTCCTTTGTCATTGCTCTCAAACTATGTTGGTTAATCATTGTACATATTGAGAAAACTTGTCATTAATCACCATATGCCTCTCTATCAATGTTTGTGAGGACATGTATGGTATATGTAGCCATATTAATAATACTGTCTATAGTATATATTTATGTAGCTAAGAAATCTCTCTCTCTCTTTTTTTTTTTTTTTTTTTTTGGAGTGGGAGCAACATATATTTCGTACCATGAATCGGGTTTGATCGGAAAATTCAAAGTAATTAGTAATAATAAAATTTAACCAATACTATCTTATAGATGACTCCTAGAATTTGAGTTAGCTTGAGGACTAATTTACGCCTCATTAAAATTTTAAGGGTGAAAAATTGAATATGATTAAAACATTAATGAGATTTTGTAACATTTCGAAAAGTTTAGGGATCCCAATTAAGCATGAATAATCTTGGTCAAGTAATGGAATGTGTCCAACCAACAACGGTACGGTTAGCGTGGCCGGCGGGGAGTTACTACATACATTTAAATCATTCAAGACAAAACAAACGGGGGGCTGCAATAGGAGAGAAGACCCCTCCATGTGCAAACGTCCATTCAAGGCAGGCCAAGCTAGCTTGTCATTATATATATATATACAGTATACTATTATGATACTGAATGAATACACTAAAATAATATAATATGGATTAAAATGTCACTACGGTATTAAGAACGTAAAAATATATACAATAATTTATTTCATACGGACTGATTCATTGAGAAAAATTATATTCTCGCTACAAGAAAGTTGGGAATCACGGTCACTTTATAGCGGCACCTTTACGAAGGCGCTGTTAAATGTCGATAGTGCCGTCGGTTTTTACATTTACCGACATTTTGTAACGGCACTTTTTTAAAAAGTGTCGTGTATTTTAGAAAATGTGGATAACGACGCTTTCATAAAGTGCCAATGATTTTTGGAATTGCTAACGGGAGTTTCCCACTAGTGCCTCTATGATTTTGAGAAAATGTGTTGCGTCCGGGATGAACAAGGTCGTGGGGACGCGTCTGTTCGCGTAGTTGTGCGGGCTTTTTTGGGCTGTAACCCTTCCGTCAGGAGGAGGTTGGGCCACTGACGAGTGTTCGGACTTGTTCCCGTATGAGGTCTGTGTCTCGGTACGGCTGTGTCTCGGTAAGGCTGTGTCTCAAACGCAGTTCCTGCACGAAGGACCAATGCTAGCACGGAGAGGGGGGGGGGGGGTGGTGCTAGCGGAGCCCTCTCCGATGCTTAAGTCACTATAAGGGCAAAAATGTAATTTCTAAAGAGAGAATATTTCTAGAGAGAAGTCAGAGCTCAAAATACCAAAGTTGGGCAAATGAGAGAATGTAATGAAAATGGGTGGCCAAGACCTCCTATTTATAGGCTTTCTTGGGACCGGACCCGGTTTTAGAGCGGTTTGATGACGGTTCAAGATCATGCGGTAACCGTCATCCATATTGGTAATGTGCGAACTTGACTTCTCTACACGCAACGGTAATCGCGGATACGGTAGTCGCGCGATACCCGTAAGGCAATCCGGACCTCGTCGAATTTGGGCAATTCGGCGAGGTCCGGATCGCCGCGCAATCCGGACCTCCGGATTGCTTTGCGCAACCCGGAGGTCCGGTCCGGACGCGCGTAAATGCGCTTCCGGACCGTTTTGATACCGTGGGAGATGTTTTTAAACCGAGATGTAATTTTCGATGTGTTTACGAGGCCCGAAATGTAAATACGAACCCGAATTGGACATTTATCCATCACTTGCCCCCGAGTCAAGTAACGGTTTAGAACCTTTCTTGACTCTATTTTAAGTTAGGATATTTGTCCAATTTGAGTTTGACGCTAACCTTTCGGTTTTGATCGTTGGTCGGACGCAGGCATCTTGATTTCGTCCGTCGTTTGATTTTCCGACCGAATGACTTTGTTTCCTGTCATCATGGTTAGTGCAATAGGAAATGTATATGCGCAAGTATGGTTATCGTCGGAGACATAAGCAATTGATAATACACTATCCGAGCATGCCTCTATCAATACGCATGTATAGGTAATGGACACGGCATGATCATAATTACGTAGTGCAAGAAATAGAAACCGTACGCTTCTAAAACAACTAAGTGATTACCGAATCATGAATCATGCGGTTACAACGTACATGTAAAGTGGTGGGTTTGATACGTGCCATGTCAAGATACGCATAGGAGTAGATATTTTAAGAGGAGAGGGTAGAGTATACCGTAGGGGTTTAGGCTTGAATGTAGGTAGACTAATCCTTTAATCCTTATCCACAAAGCATCTCTTTGAGATATGTAAATACACACATCCCCATTTATCCTTCCAGCACCTTGGGAGTCCATCATTCCATTTCCTTTGCAGGTAATTCATTCTCCCTTTCCCGAAATTGTTTTTGTGTTCAAAATTTCTTCGCCGTCGTGGAGCTTAGACACATTCCGACAGTTTCGAGTCTGATCTTTGTCTTGTTTTTAGAAGTTGACACCACCATTCGACTCGGTTCGTCCCAAGGATTCCAGCGCCACCTTCGGAGCCTCCAGGAGCCACCGGACGCGCCCTCACGCGCCGCCGCGTGTGAAACTCCTTCGTCGGAGCGTGTGGCCCACGCGCCGCCTTCCCGACCTCGCCTCGTTGCGGTCCTTACCTTTCCGGAATCGTCTCGACGAGGGGAGTCCATTGGGATATTTTCCGTCACGTTTTGAGGTAATTTGGAAATTCGAATTTTCAGGACAGCTTCGACTTGAATGCCGATGTCACCGTATTGTTGTTCGTTTGAGCTGTTTTTTGTTGTCGACATGTGGGACTGTTTGATGCTTATATATCGAGTAATTGCTGATTGATTGCTGTTATTATCGTCGTTTGTCCATAATTTAGGCGATTCTTCATTTCCGTGGATAGTTGATGTAGAATTCCCCGTATCTTCGTGTAGAAGCTTTTTGGGTCGATATGCGTAATTTTCCTTCTTGGCGGGTTTTTTGGTTGACGGGGATTGCCCCATAACTTTAGGCATAGTCACTTGTCGTCTTGACGCCTTAGAGAAAAAATTTCCTTAAGCGTTTCCGCGTTCGATCCTTACGGTTTGTCGCGTTAATTTCACCGTTTGCATGATAGCTCCTTAAGACGTTAGTTCCTTCTATGGTGCGTACCAACTTTACTATGTGCGTGGAACTTGATCACGTGCGTTGACTTTTGATATGCACGTTGACTTTTGATACGCGCGTTGACTTTTGATATGCGCGTTGACTTTTGATACGTGCGTTGACTTTTGATACGCGCGTTGACTTTTGATACGCGCGTTGACTTTTTGATACGCGTGTTGACTTTTGATACGCGCGTTGACTTTGATACACGCATTGATGTTGATACGCGCGTTAACTTTGATACGCGCATTGATGTTGATACGCGCGTTGATGTTGATACGCGCATTGATGTTGATATGCGCATTGATGTTGATACGCGCGTTAACTTTGATACGCGCATTGATGTTGATACGCGCATTGATGTTGATATGCGCATTGATGTTGATACGCGCGTTAACTTTGATACGCGCATTGATGTTGATACGCGCATTGATGTTGATATGCGCATTGATGTTGATACGCGCGTTGATGTTGATACGCGCGTTGACTTTTTGCTGGTTGTGAAGTCGTAGTAACTTCTTGCGGAATCCCCTTCCTTTCGACTGAGTTGTTGCTATGAGTAAATCCTTTATTCTTACTCTGAACATTTTTAAGCATTTTGACATTCATAAAGGATAGCTTTTTGGACGGCTATATGTCTTTTGTGAATTCATATTGCAGGTTGGTTTGCCGGAAAGAGTTCGTCACTTCATGCGGCGGCTTCGCGTATTGCTTCCCGTGCCGATCCGGCTTTGGTGACCCCTGCCCCCATCACTCCTACCAATTCGGGGCGTGATCTTGGAAAAGGGTCTTCTACTAATGTGATTGGGGATACTCCCCCAGTGTCTGATTCTCGCATTTCTTCCAAGCGGACTGACACAGTGGCGCGTGGACCGACTGATCCCAAGCGCTTGAAGCCAAGTGCGACTACTTCCACTCGTAAAGGCAAGGAAGTCGCGAGTCGCAATGTAGCATCATCTGCCCCCCAGTCGGGAAACCGACCTGTGGAAGGCCGCGGACTTTGTAAGTATACTTTTGATGAATGTATTCCGCGGTTTTGTTATTTTTTGTTAACTACTTTTCTTTCTTTGTCGTAGCGGTTCCCCCTCTCAGGCGTGACCATCTGGTGTGCCCCGTTGGGTTGGACATTACCGGGGATACCTGGGCTCCTTTTGGTAATGGTGGAGTTTATTTCCCCAAGGAGTCTTCACTTCGCACTCCAGAGGTTGGAGTTCGCGTTTTGCGTAGGTGTGTTCCACCAGGTGATAGGAGTTCTTGCCCAACGACTGATGAGGAGGCTGAGGCTTATGCACAGGGTGCCTTATCCCGATTTGCTCCTGTAAGTAACTTGATTCTTCTGCCAAGTTTGTTGCTTTTGTGATTTATGTTTGGCTTATTGTGTTGATATGAACAGGTTGTAGCCGACATGGTAAATGTCATCTTTTGTCATGGAGTTGGTGAGCGCGAAGCAGGCGGCTATGGATAAGTGTGACACTGTGCGCCAAGAGTTGTTGCGAACCAAGGAAGAGGCTCGCGTGTTGAGTTTGAAAGCTACTGCTTCTGAGAGTCGTTATGAGGCGCGCCATGCTCGCTTGTCAAATCTTGAGTCTGAGATGATCGCTCTTGAGAAGAAGGTTACAGACGATCTTCATTCTCAAGGAGCGGAGTTAGCTGCTCTTGGTAAGGAGAGTCGTGAAAAGGGCATACAAGTGGGTTTCACCAAGTATTTGGGAACTTCAGATTTTGAAGCTGCTGTTGAGGAGAAAGTGAACAACCTGATGAGCGAGCGTTCTGAAGATTACTTCACCCGTGTGAAGGATCTTGACCCTGGGTTCCCTTTTGGCGAGTTGGGGCCATATGCGAGTTACGCTCTTTCTCACATTGAGGCGCTGAACCTTTTGGAGTGTGGCCATCCAAACTACGAGGTGTTGGTCGATGATAGCGGAGATGTGAACGTCATTGTCACTTCTCCCGAGTTTATGGAGGTTGCCCCCGGGCCTCCTGGTGGTGCTGCTATTTGAACTGCTCGTTTTACATTGAGCATGTTGGGCTTGTTTATGAGTCTGCTTGCCTCCTAGCTTCTATGTTTAGAAACTTGTTGGAGTTGTTGTTTGACTGTTGCTTGTGACTTGTTCGCTTTGAACTACGTCATATGAACCTGTTTTATACACAGCAGTTTGCATGATAACTTGTTAGTAATATTTCATACCGTTATCGTTTACTGTGTTTTCTGAACCCGGATGACTAGTAGTGTAAACGTAGTCCCCACAATCGTGACTGATAGCCACTTTCAATTCAAAATTGTTCGCACGATGCGTTATGCATGTTGTACGTCTTCCTGCATGGCTTGTTACTATATCCGTCGAAGCTTGTCAAGTGACTCGCGTATAGCGACTTAACAAGTAGTATGTTTGAAATGTGTTATCTTTGCTTAAGGCGACGTTGTACAAGACTCTACTTGTAAATTTATGAGTTTTAAACAGGGTGCGCACCTGCTAGCGTGTATCAACCCGCGTTGGGGAAGCATACGTAAAACTTTTGGGTTTTGAAAAAGAGTTTTGTGAAACCTAAAAAGGTTGTTTGATAAAATGTTTGAAAAGGTGTTTGATATATAAAGTATTTGGCAAAATATTTGATAAAAATATTTGTGATACATGATTCCTGCGTCCAGGGACCATGTAGCACTTTTGAGAGTATGAATTGTGATGCATGTTTTCTGCGTCCAGAAACCACGCATCACGGTTTTGTAGTACGGAATTGTCGTCTAGTAAGAGGACTTCCGCCGTATAGAGTGAACCCTTACCAGGAGTTCGTAATATGGGATTGTCGTCTAAACAGAGGACATCCATTATGAAGAGTGAACCCTTACCAGGAGTTTGTAATATGGGATTGTCGTCTAAACAGAGGACACCCGTTATGAAGAGTGAACCCTTACCAGGAGTTCGTAATATGGGATTGTCGTCTAAACAGAGGACATCCGTTATGAAGAGTGAACCCTTACCAGGAGTTCGTAATATGGGATTGTCGTCTAAACAGAGGACATCCATTATGAAGAGTGAACCCTTATCAGGAGTTCGTAATATGGGATTGTCGTCTAAACAGAGGACATCCCCTACTTATGGGGTGATCAGCCCGTTATCGTATTTGCCCATCCTGTTCTGAATCCAGGAATGGCTATGAACATAAGGATTTGTCTCTTTCCTCCACATGCTATTTTGATAGTAGGCCTTGGTGTTAATCCAAGATATTGCTTGTGGATGACAGCTTCTTGAGTAGTCACCACCTTGAGCAGAGAATTGCTATAAGTTCCTTTATTGTAGATAATCCGCAAGTTGTCCTTGCGTCATATAAGTTGGTTGTGGACATAGCGCAATTGCTTTGTGTTGCCGGCACCTTCTTGAGATAGATGCCAATTTATGAAAGGAGAGATACACTCCTTGTTAGGGTAGATAATAGTTGTTGTAGTTACTTTGTTTTGTTTCCAAGTAACGTACATAGAGTAGTCGTGTTCCTACGAAGATAGAACGACTTCATTAGGTTTGTGAGATTATTACAGAGATGCCACTTTATATAAGGGAGTGGTCTTTTAAACAAGTAGATGCATTATGGAAATAAGAGCAAAAGGGCTTGATACAACAGCTCCTTTTGTGATAGAAGATTATCCTTTTATCCGTGGAATTTCTTCAGGTGTCCTCCACTAAATGTATTTGTAGAGATATTGCCATCTGCATCTTCAAGGCGATATGCGTTGATGTACGGGATGGATACGACCTTGTAAGGGCCTTCCCATTTTGGAGACATCTTGTTGATTTGATCGAGATGTGAGAATTCATTCCTTCTCCATACCATTTCTCCGACGTGGAATTGTCTTTCTTTCACCTTCCTGTTGTAATATCTTGCGGTTATCAAACGCATGTGTGCCTGATTGTGCTCGGAGTTACGCCTTTTTTCTTCAGCCAAGTCTAAGTCTAGACGCATGTCTACTTCGTTGGCTTGTGCGTTGAAATGTGTTGTGCGATAGGATGAGACAGCAATTTCGATGGGAGCGACTGCTACCGTTCCGTACACCAGGCTGAATGGTGTTTCTCCAGTTGACTCCTTTGGAGTTGTTCGAAGTGCCCACAGAACACTGCTAAGTTCTTCTGCCTATCCTCCTTTTAATGCGTGCACTCTTTTCTTGAGACCGTCTAGGACCGTTTTGTTGGCGGCTTCGACTTGTCCGTTGGTTTGAGCATGGCGGACTGAGGCGAAACGGTGGTTAATGTTGAGTCTTTCGCAAAATGTTTGAAGCCTTGAGCTCTTGAATTGTGGTCCGTTGTCGCTGATTAGGACCTTCGGCACTCCATATCGTGCGATGATGTGATTTCGGATGAAATCCATTATTTGTGCATCGGTTGTTTGTGCCAATGCCTTTGCCTCAATCTACTTTGAAAAGTAATAGATTGCGACGACGATGTACTTGGTTTGGCCTTTTGACTTTGGAAGTGGACCCACCAAATCGATCCCCCATTGTGCGAATGGCCAGGAGCTTGCAATTGGGCTTAGCTCGGCGGCTGGTGCCGTGATACTTCTTGAATAAAGTTGGCATGATTCGCATTCTGTGACCAAGTGCGTAGCTTGGTTCTTCATGGTTGGCCAATAGTATCCCAAGCTCAGAGTTTTGCGTATTAGAGATCTTGCCCCTTCATGGCAGGCTGCTTGGCCTTTATGTAAATCTTCTAATACTTTTTGGCCCTCCCGGGAGGTGATGCACCTTAGGTATGGTGTTGAAAATCCTTTCTTGTAGAGCTCATCATCTATCAATGCGTAATTGACGGCTTGTCTCTGGATTTTTTGGGCTTGAACTTTGTCCTCGGGGAGCTTGTGGTCTTTGAGGTATGCCAATATTGGGGTCCTCCAATCTGGATCTGGATCGATGCACAAGACTTCGAATTTGTCAATTACTGACAAGATTCTGTTTTCCACGAAATGTGTTTCTTTGCCTTGTTCATTGCCTTGTGCGAATTTGCTCAAGGCATCAGCTTCTTGATTTTCTTCTCTAGGCACCGCGGTGATGTCGAAAGTATCGAAGCTTGTGATGAGGTCTTTTGCTTGCCCCAAGTACTTTTGCATATTTTCTGATTTTGCCGCGTATTCGCCTTTAACTTGGTTGACAACTAATTGCGAATCGCACTTCACTCGTAGATGTTTAACTCCGACACCTTTTGCAATTCTTAAGCCGGTTATCAATGCTTCGTACTCTGCCTCGTTGTTTGTTGCTCTAAATGTTAAGTTTAGGGCATACTTCAATGGATTGGATCCATCGGGAGGAATTAGGAGGAATCCGGCACCTGATCCCCCTATGTTTGAAGATCCGTCGGTGTACATTTGCCATACTTCGATATGTTCTTTAATTTGTTGAGGTCCAACTTGGGGGTCTGTTTCGGGAGTTATTCCGGTGAATTCTGCGATGAAGTCTGCCAACGCTTGCCCCTTGATCGCCGTTCGAGGAGCAAAGTGAATGCGGAATTCACTTAGCTCTACTGACCACTTTGTTAGCTTTCCTGACATGTTTGGCTTTGACAGGATGTGCTTCAGGGGTTGGTCTGTTAAGACTGTTACTTCGTGTGCGTGGAAGTATGGCCTCAGCTTCCTTGCTGCTATTATAAGTGCGTACAGGTATTTTTCGATTGGCATGTAGTTTACCTCGTACTTTGCAAGTATCTTGCTTACGTAGTAAACTGGAAGCTGGGTAGTCCCCTTTTGTTTGACAAGGACTGAGCTGACTGCTGTGTTGCTCACCGATATGTACAGGAAGAGGGGCTCTCCTGGAATTGGTTTTGCCAATGCCGGCAATGTGCGCAAGTGTTGTTTTAATTGTTGAAAGGCCTCTTCACACGCTGGTGTCCATTCAAACTTCTTGTTTGCACGCAAGACTTCAAAGAATGGGAGTGCCTTGTCGCCTATTCTGGCAAGGAACCGGTTTAAAGCAGCTAAGCGGCCGTTTAGTTGTTGGACTTCCTTATGTCTCTTTGGGGACACCATTTCTTCAATCGCTTTCACCTTCTCTGGGTTAGCTTATATCCCCCTCTGGCTCACCATGAATCCAAAAATTTTTCCTGATTGTACGCCGAAAGCGCATTTTGTTGGGTTTAGGCGGACTTGATATTCGCGCATTCTTTTGAAGATTGCTCGCAAGTCATCAACATGGTTGTGCCTTTTGGTTGACTTGACGACCATGTCGTCCACGTATGCCTCCATTTTGGTTCCGATTAGATCGCCAAAGATGGTATTGACCATTCGCTGGTATGTTGCTCCTGCATTGATTAGGCCGAATGGCATCACCGTGTAGTTGTATATTTCACTATCTGCATAGAATGCAGTATGCGGCGCATCATCCTTGAACGTCGGGATTTGGTTGTACCCTGAGTATGCATCCATTACAGACATTAATTCATGACCGGCGGTGGCATCGACTAGTTGGTCGATTCTTGGGAGAGGATATGAATCCTTTGGGCAAGCGTTGTTGAGATCTCTGTAATCGATGCACATTCGTAACTTGCCATTTGACTTAGGAACCAACACCGGGTTTGCAACCCATGTTTGGTATCTTGATTCTTCGATGAATCCTGCGTCAAGCAGTTTTCCCACCTCTTCTCTGATTGCCAGTTTCTTGTTGCCCCCGAGGGGTCGAAGTTTCTGGGCTATTGCTCGAGTTCCCGGCTTGATGTTGAGTTTATGGGAAATGATTTCTGCGCTGATTCCGGGCATATCGCTTGGTGACCATGCGAATAGCTCTTTATACTCTTTGAGGAGTGCTGTGATCTCTATCACTTCATCTTCTGACAGGGATGCTCCGATTTGGACCATTCTGTCTGGCTCTTCGATCTTTATGTGTTTTAATTCCTCTACTGGGGCCGGTCGGACACGACCTTCTCTTGGATCATCATCAATGATGGGCATGTCATCTGGCTTGACGTTATTTTGGATTGCCACGTTGTAACAATTTATTGATAACAGTTTGTCTCCTTTGACTTCACCGATTCCAGCTACAGTTGGGAATTTGATCTTCTGGTGTGCTGTGGATGGCACCATTCCCCACGCATTCATGGTTGCGTATCCTAAGATACCATTGTATGCGTCAAGCTTTTGTACTACCATAAATGGTATTGCAATCTGGAGACGTGAGTTGCCCTCCCCCAGTATAACTGGCAGTGTTATGGACCCCAATGGGTAACTTGCATCTTCCATGAACCCCACTAAGGGTGAATTCATTTTGTTGACGTCCTTCTTTCTTCCTAAGGCTAGGATAACGTCTTTCGTGATGATATTGGGTGAACTCCCTCCATCGACCAAGATACGCTTGATGTCCATGCCGTCGATTGTCATGGTTATGACCAAGGCATCATTATGTGGAAATGTTATGTGCGACTTGTCTTCCGAAGAAAAGTCGATGGCGTCTTCTAGGATAACGTCTCCTTGCTGACTGCCCTTAGGCTCATGGATCATCAGGGAAGCGTATATTTCTCTCCCATATGATGTTTCGCCTCCTGCCCCGAAGCCTCCATGTATCACATGGATGGCTGGAAATTTTGGGCCGTGCTGTGCGGATGGCACACTACTTGCTGGCACGGGAGACATTATGGACCTTTTGTGACGTCTAAAGCGCTTCCTGGTTTTTGACGGATTGACCTTAGTGAGAGCGTTGTGATCACTCGTCATGACTTTGCGGTATGGTAGCTTCTTGTTTGAATCCCGTAGACGGCGCCAATGTTGCGTCCGGGATGAACAAGGTCGTGGGGACGCGTCTGTTCGCGTAGTTGTGCGGGCTTTTTTGGGCTGTAACCCTTCCGTCAGGAGGAGGTTGGACCACTGACGAGTGTTCGGACTTGTTCCCGTATGAGGTCTGTGTCTCGGTACGGCTGTGTCTCGGTAAGGCTGTGTCTCAAACGTCGGTTCCTGCACGAAGGACCAATGCTAGCACGGAGAGGGGGGGGGGTGGTGCTAGCGGAGCCCTCTCCGATGCTTAAGTCACTAGAAGGGCAAAAATGTAATTTCTAGAGAGAGAATATTTCTAGAGAGAAGTCAGAGCTCAAAATACCAAAGTTGGGCAAATGAGAGAATGTAATGAAAATGGGTGGCCAAGACCTCCTATTTATAGGCTTTCTTGGGACCGGACCCGGTTTTAGAGCGGTTTGATGACGGTTCAAGATCATGCGGTAACCGTCATCCATATTGGTAATGTGCGAACTTGACTTCTCTACACGCAACAGTAATCGCGGATACGGTAGTCGCGCGATACCCGTAAGGCAATCCGGACCTCGTCGAATTTGGGCAATTCGGCGAGGTCCGGATCGCCGCGCAACCCGGAGGTCCGGTCCGGACGCGCGTAAATGCGCTTCCGGACCGTTTTGATACCGTGGGAGATGTTTTTAAACCGAGATGTAATTTTCGATGTGTTTACGAGGCCCGAAATGTAAATACGAACCCGAATTGGACATTTATCCATCAATGTGCATAGTGGCACTTTTAGTAGTGTTGCTAGCTTTGTTGGTTTCTAAACACCGACGGCAACTCCACCACCACCGGGGCCACTTTCATCTCCGCTTGTTCATAGAGGTGCTAATCTTCAACAAGGAGATGCAGGTCTTGACGACAGACTGTATCTTCATCCTCCGAAAGCTCCAGCAACTCCATTGGTTGATATTTGTCTCACTAGCTGTGACAATTACCAGGTTTGGGCTAGACACGTTACTGGTGCTTTGATTGCGAAAAGTAAAATGTGCTATGTGGATGGATCGTTTGCTAGAGATTCTGTTGCTGAGAATATGAAGTACAAATGGGATAGTTGTAATGTGAGTCAAAGGACAGTTAATTGCTTCAGTTTCTAAAGATCTTCGTCATGGATTGATTTACAATAACATTATTATGGCTGTTTGGAGTGATTTAAAAGAGCGCTTCAATAAGATTGATGGAACACAATATTTTCAGTTGACAAGTGAGTTGTATCATGCAAAGCCATGCACTATGAATATAGATGATTTCTTTGGTAGTCTTAAGAGAATTTAGAAAGAGATTGCAGTTAACTGATTGATGATGGTTGCTTGTGTCTTGATTGTGTTGCTTCACCAAAGTGGTTGCTGGACGAGACAAGCATAAATTAATGCAGCTCTTATTAGGACTAAATTAGACTTTTGCAGAAGTTAGAAGTAATTTGCTGATGCTTCCTACTTTGCCAACGTTGAACTATGCGTGTTCAGTTCTCGTTCAAGAGGGATCTCAGAGAATAGTTGTTGGATCTATTGCAACAAGAAATGATTATGGAGCAGCTTTATATGGGTCTTCAAACACTGATCTGTCAGTAGCTTTATATTGTTCATGATCCAATTCTCAGTTTAAAGGAAGGAAAGTGCTCGTTTGTACTTACTGTGGGAGAAAAGATCATAGTGAGGATAAATGTTGGAAGAAAAATGGAGTTCCTGAACATATCAAGCAGGGGTGGGCTGCTGCTAATCTGGTCGAGCATTCTCTAGGGGAACGGCAGCATCAATCATTTGTTCCATCACCACATCCACAATCTTATAAGTTGGGGAATGTTAATTTTGTATAATGGTGTGGTTCTCTGTTTAATATGAGTTCCAATACGTACTACTCGATCACCTGTTGTTTCTCAAGTATCTCCACAGTTGCCTTCTCTTGCACCAGAGCAAGTGCTTCAAGTGGTGCAAAACTACAACCAACAACGAAACTCAAAGTATTTTGAGCCTCAAAGTGAATCAAGGGTGAACATGGTAGGTATGATATTTTGTGGATTTAATAATATTATTGATTCATGGATTATTGATAGTAGGGTCACTCACCACACGACGTTCAGGAATGAATGGTTAAATGATTTAAAAGAGATTAAAGCATCAAAGAAGAGAGTTCATCATCCAAATGGACACACATCTCCAGTTACTCATACTGGATCATACTGGATCTTGCTCAGTCTCAAGCACATTTGTTCTTAATTTTATGTTATATGCACCAGAATTTCGTTACAATCTCATATTGTTTCCCAAATGACTAAGGAGCTTGGGATTTCATTGACATATAAGCATGATTTTGTCATGTTTCAGACCCTCTTTACTGGAATGACAGTGGGGATTGGATATCGCCATGAAGGACTCTATATTCTTCATCAACAACAAGATGGCATCATTCAGAAAGATACGGCAACAGCTGTTTCGATCAAGGATATGGATCTATGGCATAGACGCATTGGGCATTTGTCTTCATCTCAATTAAGTAGTCTGTTTCTGAAAAATTTTAAGCATGATGACAAGAGTTGTTATATTTGTCCCATGGTTAAACAAACAAAGTATTATTTGTTCCAAGACGATTTTTTATATGGTTCATTTGGACGTATGGGGTCCTTATCGTGTTTCTACTATTAATGGATTCAAATTCTTTCTTACTGTAGTCGGTGATTATATATATCAGGTCCACTTGGGTTTTCCTCCATATTAAAGACAAGGTTGTTCTGCATATTAAGAACTTTATAGTCTGGATGAGAACTCAGTTTGGTTGCTCGATTAAACAATTTCAGAGTGACAATGGGTCAGAATTTTGTGATAATCTGACTAAGAAGTTTTTTTTTACATCTTTGGGAATAGAACATCAGACGAGCTGTGTATACACCCCTCAGCAAAAATGCGATTGCAGAGAAGAAACATTGTCATCTTCTTGAAGTTACACGAGCTTTAAAGCTGCAAGCATCAGTACCTGATCGTTATTGGGGCCTATTGTGTGTTAACAGCCTGTTGCTTGATCAATTACATGCCTTTAACATCTATTAAAGGAAAAATTCCTCTCGAAGTTCTTACTGGGAAGAGAGCTTCATTAGATCATCTGCGTGTTTTTGGGTTTCTAGGTTTTGCACAAAATCATGATAAACTGAAACCTCGCGCTGTGCCATCAGTCTTTTTAGGCTATTCTCAGACTCATAAAGGATATACACTCATGAATCTCCAGTCAAAAATAATTTTTGTTAGCAGAGATGTTCGATTCCATGAAGATGTGTTCCATTTTGAAACTTCATTGATGATACCAAGACTCACTCAACAACAGACTGACATTATTGATCCTCATTTCTTCGATGATGAGGTTACTAAGTCTTTCAATTCCCATTATAATGATACATATGCTTATTCATCTCACAATATACCAAAGGATGCTTCAGCTAGTGCTCCAACTACTGATCATTCTCCTCTCACAGTAGCAACTCCTAACCAGCTCGTGAAGCAATTCCTCAACCAAACCCCACTACTTCCTCAACTTCTACTCTTGCACCAGCAGCAAAGCGAGTTTAAAAAAGACCTAAGCAAGCACCAGGATGGCAAAGAGACTTTATAATTCAATGTGATGCTATCTCATATGAGAAAATCTCTAATTCATACAAATGTTTCCTTGGGACACTTGAGAAGATCAAAGAGCCAATAATATTTGTTGAAGCAGCTGTTAATCTAAACTGGGTAACAGCTATGCAAAAGATACAAGCACTTCAAGAAAATCACACTTGGGGTGTTGTTCAATGTCCTTAAGACAAAGAGCCCACTGGATGCAATCGGGTATTTAAAGTGAAATATCACTCTGATGGAATCTTAGAACGATATAAAGAACACTTGGTGGCGAAAGGGTACACTTAGAGAGAAGTAATATACTTTAAAGACACGTTTTCACCAGTTGTGAAGATGGTGACTGTCAGGATGATATTAACCATTGCAGCTGCTCAGAACTGGTCACTGCACCAAATAGATGTTAGTAATGCATTCTTGCAAAGGGATCTCTATGAGGATGTCTATGGACATTCCATCTGTTTTTCATGAGCATTGAAGTATCAAAAGTGGAAGGAGAGTTTGCAAGCTACTAAAAACACTATATGGCTTGAGGCAAGCATCTCGTCAGTGAAACATCAATCTCACTGATTCCTTGGTTCTACATGGATATGAGCAGAGAAAACATGATTATTCTCTCTTCAGTAAGTTTGCAAGGGATGATCAAGTACACATTCTTGTATACGTTGATGATCTGCTGATTACTGGATCAAATGAACACATAATCAGAGAATTGAAGCAGAGTTTATAACAGCATTTCAAAGTTAAAGACTTACGGAATATGTGTTATTTCCTTGGTTTGAAGGTCGCTCAGTCAAAAGAAAGAATCGTGTTAAATCAACGTAAGTACGCTTTTGAGCTCATAGTAGATTTATGATTGTTACAAGGAAGATCAATAGACACTCCCATGGAGCAAAATATGAAGATAACATCAGTTGAATATGACAAGATGTAGTTGAATATGACAAGATGTTTCAGCTGAATTTGAAGACAAACTTTATGAAGAACCCCAAGCCATATGACAAGATGTTTCAGCTGAATATGACAAGATTCTTGGGAAGTTCAAAATCTCAGTCAATTTGTCAAGAATCCCAAGCAATATCATTATCAAGCTGCAATGAGAGTGGTTCGATACATAAAGAAATGCACAGGTCAGGGTTTGTTTTTCCCTTCGAATAACAATCTGGACCAGATGGTTGCTTACTGTGATAGTGACTAGGGATCATGCGTTTTATCACGAAGATCTATTACTGGGTATTGCATCAAGATTGGAGGAGCATTGGTAGCTTGGAAATCCAAGAATCAAGACATTGTTTCATTGTCTAGTGTAGAGGTCGAATATAAGAGCATAGAGAAAACTGCTACAAAAATCATATGGGAAAGAGGATTAATGAACGAGCTGAGGTTTCCTTTAAAAAATCCCACGAATCTATTATGCGACAACAAAGTTTCCTTGCAGATAGCAGCAAACCCAGTGTTTCATGAACGCACGAAACATATCGAAATTTATTGTCATTTGGTGAGGAAGTTACAGGTGGATAAAAAGATTAGCACTGATCATTTGTCATCCAAAGACCAGTTGGCTGATCTTCTCACCAAAACCTAGGGTAAACAACAACATTATCAGCTTATGGAGGGTCTTGGAGTGAAGAATTTGTTTGATCAGAAATTGGGAGGAATGTATAAGTATCATCACTTTTAGTGACTTACTTCACTTTCAGTAAAACTATAGGACTAGTTTGCATTGCTAGCAAAGTTAGTTCGTTATGCAGTATTACTATAAATAGAAGGTAGTTAGTTGTACTGAAGGTTTATCAAGAATGAAATGAAGTTGATCTCTTCTTCAATTTCAGAGTTGTATGTTCATTGATTCATCCATTTTAACATTTGAGATAGTAAATGTATATTTGATGATCAAACCCTAATTTCACGTATTTGCTTCATCATTTACGATGGAAGTACGTGTAGTGAGCTACCTAATCCTCTTTTGAGCACTTTTACTCTAGCAAGGTTCTAATATTGTAGTTGATTTCATGTTCTCATTTGTTTATTGAAAAGTACCATGTGTATGGAAAATATCTTAGGAACATTGACATAAAAGATTTAGGAAGTGCAAAGATAGAAACTCCCACTGTACTCCATCATTATAAGTTTATTATTATGTCGCTTTCTTTGTGACCTTGATATATTACATAATCCACTATTTTATCCTCAGAGGGCAGAATAACAGAAAAGGTGGAGGGTATATCTGTCATTAGCAAAATCATTATTTGATTAATTAAAAAAAATATTTGCATGTGAGTAGCACGTGACTAACTAACGAAAAAAATAAACGGAACTTAGACTAAAGGTGTATTGAGCAACAAAGCAATACATATCGGTGCATTTAGCAACTTGAAAAAACATATGAGTGCATTTGACAACATGACTAAAACATATAGGTGCAGTTGGCTAATTAACCCTATAAGAAACTCCCAATAGATGATACTAGCATGTGTGAGAAATGGTGCGGAAGAGAGATGGTCGCATTTACAGTGCATACATGGATAAAAATGAGTGTGAAATCAGTGTTATCAGAACCGGACCGGAACCGGACCCCTCCACGGTCCGGTTTGCTCATTTCCCGAGGATGTAAGCGAATCCGGTTCTGAAGTCCGGTTTTCACCGAACCGGCCGGTTTTGGGCGAACCGGGCGGTTCGCCGGTTCGGAGTCCTTTCCTTTCATTAAAAAAAAAAAACAAAAAACAAAATTAGGGTTAACTTACTTATAGAGAACCGGGTCGGACCGGCGGTCTGGATTAGTATTTCTATTATTGGGCTGAATTATTTATAATTATATCATATATATTGTATTATGTGGATCAGCAACTGAACCGGGTCGGACCGGCGGTCTGACCGGTGAACCGGGAACCGGCACCCTTGCAGGCTCCACGTCCGGTCCGGTTCTGATAACACTGTGTGAAACTATTGCGAATTTTGTGGGACAGATATCTACAACATCGACAAAGGTAGTAGCTTGAAGTAGATAGACAGTCTCATCACATAATTTTCATTTTCTGATATGATATTTTATTGATCTTTAGCCTAGGATTACATGTCATTCATATAGTAGCGGAGAAGGCTCATGTTGCTCAGGTAAACCAGTTTGTAGCTAAGTTTTTCTTTTCTGCTCATGATATATTTCAAGTTCTTTATGCAAAAAGCTGATAATTTTTCTACATTCTTAGAGTAACATTATATTATTGACAATTTACGCTTCACACAGGAATTTTCTGTCTTTGCTTAGTAAATTCGAAAAAAGTATTTGTAACTGTGAATACTCCACTTAATTCAACCATCTAATTCGTAATAAATATTAATTTAAATAAATATGATTTTTATTAAATAACTATACAAATATTATTTAGTATAGAAAATACAATTGCAATTAATAATATATAAAACATGAATATATATATATATATATATATATATATATATATAGGTATATTATAAAATTATATTATTTATAAAACTAAATTATATGCATATCTCTAATTAAAAAGTATATAATGTAATATTATTTTAATTACTACACAAAATTATTATTTATTTAAAATAATGTTTCGAAGAAGGATATATTTTGTACAAAAGATAGAGTTTACAATTTTTTATTTATAAAAATGATTACTTTTTTTTATAAGGTTTACCAGCCCGAGGTGCGAGGTTAATAACTAGTAATATATTAATTCCTCTGACGAACATTCTCTGAGTGACACGTGTGTTTTTTATAATCATCGTTCTCTAATTTAATTAAGACTATACAAATTTAGATATAAAAAATTTATAAAGTCAAATTTAGAAAGAAAAAAATATATCCAATTTTTATCTACATGAATTAAGTAATAAATGATAAAACGTTTAAATTTAAATAATAAATCTATACTGTTTGGTTGAGGAGAATTCTAAGAGCGCCACATATCATGTTCTATTCTTAATAATAATAGTCTACATAAATAAAATAATAATAAAGTATAGAAATTACCACATCTAAAAATACTAAATATATATGTGTGTATATGTATTATACATTTTACATGATATTATTATGTATTTATATTTTTATTAGTTTTACAAAAATAAAAACACTATTAGTTGAATTTATATATATATATATATACATGGACGAAGCTATAGAGGAGCCAGAGTGGGCACTTGCCCCCTATGAACTCCATGGAAGGTCATACATATGTGTCTTGAGTTCTAGAAAGTAGAAATAATGTGTGTTATTGTGCATTTTGCCCCCTCTGAGAAAATGGAATACTTACATGCTTGCCATAAACCGAATCTAAGCTGTTTCATTCTAATTTTAATGAATAATTTTCAGAAACTAGTGTTCAGTTTTTTTTTTTTCTCCTGTGTATTTGTTCTTCGTAGTAGAAGAAATTGAAAAAGAAAGGTTGAAAAAGTAAAGAAGAGACAAAAACAAAATAAAGTCTTCTTTTTCCAAAATAAAATCACAACAGAACAAATATTATTTTATTTTTCTTTTGATATATTTTAGTTTCTCTTTCAAGTTGCCAATTACCACATATAATATAATATACATAAAACGTTCAAATCTTAAGCCAAAAAAAAAAAAAAGGCCAGACATTAACCACACATAAAGATGAAAAGTAGATTTTTCTTTTAATTAATTCAAATTATTGAGAGTAACTTTTTTAAAATGGTTTGAATTTAATTAATAAAAAAATTTCAATATAATTTATAATGTTATTAGAATACGACTTATAGAGTTATTATTTATTTTTGTATGGTTAATTAAGTAAAAAATTACTTATAATGTCTTAATTGAAAATCTAAAGAATAAAGATAATGAATGTTATTCTTGTAAGAAAGTTTATGGTGTTTTCTTAGACCTGTTATAGTATTCAAAATAAATGTTCTTCATTATAATTTTTGTATTTTTTATAGTATTATTACTCATGCGCTCTCTTGGTGAAAAAAAAATTATTTATGCGCTCGAAGTAAAGATTGTACTCTTGAAAAAAATTTATGACTTCGCCCATGCTTCCTTGTCCACTCTTTAGTGAGGATTCAGTCAAGAGTTTAGGGTAGGTGCATAGACGATGCTATGAAGGTTAAGGGGGGGGGACATATTGCTACTAAACTTTTTACATTAATGGTTTGCACACAGTCTAATTTTTGCCCCCTCTGAAATAAAATCCTGGCTTCGTTCCTGTATATATATATATATATATATATATATATAATACAATATTAAAAAATAATGTAATTAGAAGCTCAATTAAATCATAGTAACTATTTAGTAATATAAAGTTCAATATTTATATAATATTATTTACATATTTAATTTAATATTAAAAATGTAGAAAAGATGTTTATTTTAGTTTCTGATGGTTTTAGGAATAAGTAATAAGAATCAAAACAAGGTACATGCTATGTAACTAATTACGTAACGGAAATGGTGCACATACATGTTACGCGATCTGTAGCCCAAGATGCCAACAGACTGCTGAACGGTGTCCTACAGGAACTATTGTTAAGGAGCAATCTGCATGCTATGGTCCACAACAAAGCCTCTTCAATCTGGTAGTTGGATTGATCTTCGGGATGAATTTTTTGACACAATTCGACACCTCCTTGTTGCTAGATGTGGTTCAGCCGAAACCCTATTGTCTAGGGAGATGGGATTTCTTTGTGACTACTAAAACGGGAGAGAATGACCAACCCCAAAGAATCCGTAACACCTCATATTTATAAGAGGATGTGAGCAAAAACCCTAGGAGGGTTAATTGCTAATTCGGCCGCACCATTTAGTGCATAATTCGGCCGGCCACATGGGCGCGTATGGCCCATGGGAATTTCAGCATGACCTTAAATAACCTATGTGTCATACCCCAATTATGCTTAGCATGTTGGACTTATATTTATGGGTTCCTATTATGGCGGCTCATTTACTCTAAATGTCAATAGTTTCTACATAAATAAAGTAATAAAGGATAAAAAGTTTCTATTTAAATGATAAATTTACACAATTTGATTCATATGCCTTCTAATGTCGCAATGTTATTCTTTTATATTTGTAATAATAATAACCTACATAAATAAAAAAGGCATATATATAACTTACCACATTTAAAAGTACTAAACATATATGTATGTATATTATACCTTTTACTTTTATTTTTAATAATATTATTATTTGTTATATATTTTTATTAATTTTACAACAAAAAAACACTATTAGTTGAATTCTATATATATATATAATCTAAACTCTGTTAAATAATAGTAAATATTTAATAATATAATTAATTAATATTTATATATTATTACCTACATATTTAATTTAATAACAAAAAATAAATGTATTTTAATTTATATTTATTTGGATATATTTCATCCGTGCAGTGTACGAGGATAGAACTCTCATTTAATAAATTTGTAATTAATATAACAAAAAATAATTAACGATTTACAAATAAAATTTCTCTTAATAAAATGCGATAATGAAAATTAAAACAAGATAAAGAGAAATGGTCGCTTTGTAGTTCAATTAGAATGTATTGGTGTAAAATCAATAAGATATTTAATAATAATTTTATTGGTTTTTTTTTTGATGTTAACCTGCCGCAATATATTATAATAATAAAACCAAAGAAAAAACAAATAGGCGCTCCTAATATTCCCGTAACGAGGACGGGATATCAGAAGCGGCCCAAGATCCTGTTACAGATAGATCCGCCGCACGTTTAACAAAAGTATGTGCACGGAATACATTACTTCTAGGAACATGGAAAATGCAAGCTGGGATAATATTTAAAAGATGTTGGATATCCTGGACGATGCCGAAAACGGTTGTGTTACAGTTTGCAGAAGAGGAGTCAATCTGATACAGCAGATTTGTCGAGTCTGTAGCCACCGTAATGGTGTCTTGTGGAAACGACTGTGCTAACAGTAATCCTGCCCTGCATGCTAAACCTTCCGCCAAAATGGGATCATCTCCAGGTGCCGATACTACCGAGGCCGCAATAATTCTATAAGAATCATCTACCAAAATAGCGCCTCCGAAGACTAAGTTCCTGCTGGCCCTTACTGCCCCATCGCATAGTATATTGGGCCTCCTGTGCGATGGTGTTGGTTCGCTGACTCTCAACCTGCCACTGGTGGGGAATGTGGCGTCTCCTCCTGTTCCTGGATTACAAATATTGGCATTATAATTATCATTAGTAACAACTCCTATGAACTGAAGAGTGGAAGAGGGATTCGGTGTTTTGTTCCTAAAGATAACTGCATTTCGTTCTAACCAAATGCCCCACATCACTATACACTTAACAACTAGGAGATCATTAGAGATGGTGCCACTAAGACCGGGTTGGGAGCTGGGAAACATCCATTCTTTTAATGTGTATCGTGGCTGGCGATCCGCGTTTGTTCCGAAGATTGATCCAAACCAAATTCTTTGAGCGAATTGGCACTTCCACATTAAGTGCTCCCAGTCTTCTGAAAAATGGCTGCAGAAGTGACATCTTGGGTTGAAAGAGGGAACTCGTTTGTGTATTGCCTGCCCGAGGGCTAGCCCATTATTAAACCCCTTCCAGACGAACATACGAATTTTTGGTAATAGTTTGGCTTTCCAAATTACTTTCCAAATAGACGTATTAACAGTCGAAGAGGTTGACGCGAGTGTCCCCTGCTGCTCTGAGTTGAGCAGTGCTTTTATGAAATGGTAACCTGATTTAACGGAGTACTTCCCGGATTTATTATGTAGCCACAGGAATTTGTCTTCGGTATCAAATAGTGGTAAGTGTATGGATTGGATTGCATCTTTGATGATCCGTGGGATTAACATTTGGGATAAGAGAGCCATGTTCCAGGTGCCGTTTAGTATGACGTGAGAGACTTTGGTATTAAGGGTTGCCTGCGTTACTTCTGGTGAGTTCATTTCGACCACCCAGTCCTTAAGTAGGCCCATGTTAGGGACCCAAGGGTCAGTCCAGAAGCAGGTGGTGTTTCCAACTCCTATGTGCCATCTTCCTCCTTTGCATAAGAAAGCTCTGGTTTTCGCAAGTGTTCTCCAGACCGGGGAATGATACGGTTGAACTTTGGCTGTGAAGAAGGACTCGTTTCTTAGGTATTTGTCCCTGATGCAACTTACCCATAACGACTCCTTGTTCGTGACAACTCTATTTGCCTGTTTTGTGAGTAGTGCCAGGTTAAATGCATTCATGTCCCGAAATCCTAATCCCCCTTCATTCTTTGAGCGGCACAGTTTATCCCAGGCAATCCACGTGATTCCTTTTTTCCCCGCCTCTTGGTTCCACCAGAATTGTCTGTGAAGTTTCTCCAGATTTGCCGTGGTCTTTTTTGAGAGGTTCATGCATGACATGACGTAACTTGGGATTGATGCTGCTGTGGCTTTCAGTAAGACTTCTCTGCCGGCCGGGGAGAGTAATTTGGTCATCCAACCTTGAATCCTGGATGTTGTACGCTGAATCAGATTTTCTCCCACTTGTCTTTTTTGCTTTGCCCAGTCTACCGGGAGTCCCAGGTATATCTCGGACGGCATCATCACACGTACCCCCAGAAGTTGCGCAATCTGGTTTGTTAAAGCTTCTGGGACGTTTGGGCTGAATCGGATACTGGATTTGCTGTAGTTAATGAGTTGTCATGATTCCTCCTGGTACTCTTCCAGCAGCTGCTTTAGTTGGGTAGCATTGGTTAGTGTTGCCTCGAGAAACAGGAAACTATCATCTGCGAACAGTAGGTGGGATATTTCCTGGTTAAACTTTCCTGGTTTGATGCCTTTGATCTTCCTTTCAGATTGAGCTAGAGATAATTCCTGTGACATCATCTGTGAGACCAGAATAAAAAGATATGGGGATAGTGGGTCTCCTTGTCTTAACCCTCTGGATGGTGAGAAGTCTTCAGTTGGTTTCCCGTTAATTGACACGTTAAGAGTGGGTGTCGAGACGCACTCCATGATCCATTCTATAAAGCGTTGCGGGAACTTCATGTACTGTAAAACGCTTCTCAGGAAAGGCCATTCGACTCTGTCGTATGCTTTTGTCATGTCCAGCTTTAGTGCGAGTAGCCCTTTTTTCCCCCTCCGTCTCTGCTTAATCGTATGTAGTAATTCTTGTGCGAGGAGTGTGTTATCCGTTATACTCCTTCCTGGTACGAAAGCTGTTTGAAAAGGCGATACTAGTTTGGCAATTACTGATCGCATCCTGTTGGCCAGGATTTTAGAGATGACCTTGTACGTGGTATTGCACAGACCAATTGGGCGCCAATCCTGCAGGCCCTGGGGGTTCTCTTTTTTTGGAATTAGGACAATCTTTGTGGCATTTAGTTGTTTTTCCAGTTTCCCCGTTCTGAAAAATTCAACTACTGCCGCGGATACTTCACGTCCTGTGTCTTCCCATGTATGTTGGAAGAATCTGGGGGGGAAACCATCAGGGCCCGGTGCTTTGTCTGGCTGGAATTGAGCTATAGCCTTTGTTATTTCTAGGTGTGTTACCTGAGCCTCAAGGCTTGCTATTCCCAGAGGGTGGATTGTTAGACTAGCTCGTGGTGGGATATTTAGAGTAGGTATGGCATCCCTTGCTGTAAACACCTCGCGGTAATATTGTTGAATATGACGTTGAATTTCTGATTGGTCTGATAACACGTTACCATCCGGTAGTGTAATGGTATCTAAGTTATTCTTGCGCTTTCTTGCAACAGAATACGCATGGAAAAACTTCGTATTTCTATCACCTTGTTCCAGCCATGTCTGTCTTGACTTTTGTCTCCACATGATTTCCTGATTAAGGTAAGAGTTTGGTCCGTATATTCAACACAATAGGTACCGTACGTATTGAATATTTTAATAATAGAATATTATTTTTTGCAAAAGTATAATTACTTTTAAGGCATGCTACCAAATCCCATTTTTATCGTTTAATAATAAAAAAAAAAATCCAAAACATTGAATCCTACTGCAAGAACAGCAGCACCTGAATTCATAAAAAGTAAATAAAAATCAAATATCCAATATTACAACTATGAATTATAAGTTAATAATGTTGATACATTACACATAAGTTTAACCACTCGTGTTATGCGTATTTTTTTTTGCACACGCGGCTTTAACTTATTAATCTTGTTTAAACATATATTAATCTTGTTTAAACATGCATATTGCAATCGGTACAGATCGTTTTCACTTAGATATCAACGGATAAAATCCGAAAAAAAACTGAATACATTTTCAAATTTGAAACACATACAGGTGAGTTAAGAGAAGAGAATGCTCTGCCATTGAAGAGGAAACTTAAACATATGATCTTCACCATGCAAACAAAAATCTCAACATCCTCACTTAACCCTAACTTACTTAAACACCAATATAAAGAACTACTTAAGTTGTCTTTCTACTGAATAATTCATTCATTCTTCGGTCAACGAATATCGGGAAGTCCAGTACCGTTCGATCTCCTCCGCTGTTCTTCCCGGGATTCTACCGGCGATCAGCGACCACCTCTCACCCACAAGCTTGAACATTCTCATTATTAGTGTCTCTTCATCTTCTGAGAACTCCAGCTTCGAATCACTATCCTCTATAAGGAAAATATTGAAAATCTCTTAATGACTCGCTAGAAATATTCAAAATTGTGTAGAAAATATTTACGGAATTTTGATATTTATAAATGATTTTCTTTAAAACATAAAAAAGACATTCAATTTTTTTTTTTTTTTATAAATTCTAAAGATTATGTTCCACTCCAGGCCGTGAGCCAGGAGTCTGTATCAGGATGGGTTTATAGTCGTCACTCTATGTAAGTACTAACATAACGACGAAAATAAGGACAACAAAGCCGGAAACAAAAATACAACCGGTAGTAAATAAACTAGAATACCAGGATTCTTTTATAACTTTATTATAAACCCTAATGATTATATTCCATCTCTCATATCATAAACAGAAGAACTCGAACATTATGTTATGGAACGAGCTTAGGATCGTTACTGTATGAGTTTGTATATGAACTATATATGCATGTATAGTTTTCATATTTACAAAGGATTTTCTTTAAAACTTTATACACCCTGATGATTATGTTATATGTGAGCATGAGAACTGGAACATTATGTAACGGAATAAGCTTAGATAGTTATTGTATGTATTTGTTTATGAACTATGTATGCATATATATATATATATATATTATATACCTCGAGAGTCGACAGAGGAATCGTGGAATGAGTGATCGGAATCCGCCATAGTTGGAAGAACTGAGAAAAACAGAAGGAAATTTGAATTAATGAGAGGGGTTGTGTGAAAGTGAAAGAGTTTGTGTTAAATATAAGGTTTAAATGAAAGGAGATAATATAATATAATATAATAATACTGTGTCTTCTTCTTTCTTTATTTATTTAATGGGAGACATATATAGGAGAGAGAGAGGATGAAGAAGAAGACTGGGAGGTTGGAAGAAGAATGGTAGTTGACAGAGATATATAGAGTCAGTCAGTCTACTAAAGTTTGATAGGTAGTTAGAAGAACTTGCAAATCCTTATCCACTTTTACAAAAAGGTGGTTGGTGATTAGATTAATCAAGATTTCACACACAAGTATTTTCATATAAATTTGTCACAATCTATACTATATATATATATACCAATAGGGTTAAAGGTACTTTTCATACCACATGTTTGACCGAATGTGGCTTTTAGTACTGTATGTTTAGTTTTGTATACTTTTGGTACCAAACGTTTGAAAAAATGTGGCTTTTTGTACATCCGTTGGTTGGCCGTTAGTTTTGGCCGTTAAATGACATGTGCAAGTCACGTGATCGACTCTAAACTTTTAATTTTGTTCAATTTAGTCCCTCAAATATATTCATAACTTTTATTTTGTTTAATTTAGTCCTAAAGCTTCAAAATCGAACCCAATTGGGACCTATCTCCAATTGGGTAAATTTGACCCAAATAGGGCTATGTCAATTGAATTCGATTGGTTTAATTGGGTCCGATTTTGAAGTGTTATGACTAAGTTAAACAAAATAAAAGTTATGAATATATTTTAGGGACTAAATTGAACAAAATTAAAAGTTTAGAGTCGATCACGTGACTTGCACATGTCATTTAACGGCCAAAACTAACGGTCAACTAACGGATGTACCAAAAGCCACATTTTTTCAAACGTTTGGTACCAAAAGTATACAAAACTAAACATCCAGTACCTAAAGTCACATTCGGTCAAACATGTGGTATCAAAAGTACCTTTAACCCTATACCAATATATTATTTGTGTTGGGTCCTCACCCCCAATAGTCATCTTTTGTACATTTTCATTTTATTAATAAAAAATATATTATATTTGGTTCCTATATTTTTTAAAATTAATAATTTAGTCATTACTATATTTGAGAAACATTTATTTATCTTTAATACTATTACTAAATCATTATTTAAAAAAATTTTAAGGTCGTTTAGTCGGCATGTCAGTAATTATAATTTTGGCAAAAAAAAAAAGTAATTATAATTAACTTACAATCCAACATTCATGTCAATTTAAGTCAGCCCTATCATACTCATTTCGTTCAAATTTCGGATACATGTAAATTTTTTTATTCAACGAATTATATAGATCGGGTGGTATATGTTCCGCCTGTTTAGATTGTTTTTATCACATAGATCAGCCACTTACCAAATTATATATATAACAAGTCAAAATATGGGTGAAATGTGGTTCTTGAAGTTTGACTTCGTACAAATAACATTTTACTCATCGTCCAATATATACCAAATTTAGTTCTTCTATTTGTTAATCCAATCACATTGTGTATAGCCTAATTAAATTTACATAAATATGTTTGTTGTAATTTCAAGTCTAAACTTTAGATTTTTGTGATTTAATTTTATTTTTATTGTTAAATCAAATTGTGTTGGTATGGTGATATAGTATATAATTACATTTGTATATGTCAAATTTGTCAATTGATGACTCTAAGTGGTTAAGAACAAGTTTACATTCTTGACACCTCAAGTGGATGAGTTAGATACAATTGAGCCGTTAATTACCAACGTAATGCTCGACCCAACTAATTTATATATCTAACTATAAGGCTAACTTAGTACCGTAACTGAAGACATTAGCTAATTTTTTTACTTAATTATCCTCTTCTCTTTCTCATCATGATTTGAATTACGTTATGTCGCCCTTCTCTATCACATAGATTTGTTTCTTACAACGAATCAACTTGCCCATATTTTACTTTAATTAATTATAAATATTAGTAAAATTAAGATAGATTATATATCTTGAAATTTAAATGATCGATACGCGTGCAACGCACGCATTAATAACTAGTATATATATATATATATATATATATATATCATAGCACTAAGTATAAGGGTTAATTATGAAATGGCTAATTTTAATGTTTGTGTACTCAAACAATTTACTAGCTATTTTTTTTTTATCACGTGTCCGATGCATGAGTGATTCGATTTAAGAAAGACGAAAACCATGTCTGAGATAATATAAATTGTACACGTGAATAACCGGGTGATTTCCGTACAAAAAAATGGAAATCCTGACGGAAACTAGTAAATGTACGACATGTAATTGTAGTTGAGCCAGTCGGGTGTTAAAAAAACTCCACCTACGACCACTCGACTCTCCAAACATCGACTAGTAAATTGTTGTGTTTTTTATTCACCACGTGTTGCACACATGACCCGTTTTGTGCAAATTAGATAGAAATACTAATGGAATTAGTAATTTGCATACATGTAAAACTTGATCTAGCAAAATATACATAAAAAACTTAAATAGATCGTTTAAACATCAGTTAGCAATTTAAATAATTAACTATACTATATATATATATATATATATATATGTTAGTCCAAGAACATCTATATATTACATACCAAAAATGTTAGGTGGAGATAATAATAATAAAGTAAACCATTGGCATGCTTAAGCATTAATTAACTATAAAAGTTTTCAAAGACAAAAGAACAAACATGCATGCATTATTTATTATACATAGTTCTGTTATTAAGTATTATCATAATAAATAATTTACTGCTTTATTGATTACATTATGTTGTATATTTATATTTAGAATAAGACCATAATAACTGTAATAATTAAATAATATAGACAGACTTTGAATCTATCTGCACACTGAGTAGACACAGTTGTCTGTTCCTCTTGACAGTGTACAATAATTCTCTTAGGAACAGAATCAAACATATATTCAAATAGCTTCAGTCTATATCTCTACATATCTATAGTCCATATCCCTATTAAACTAGCTAATCTTAGTATTAGCCTTTGTCTCAAGCTGTTATATGGGTCTATTCATTAGTAAAAATACTATAAGGACTAAAGTATTATGATGTGATAATTTAAGGTGAAATAAGTATTAAAAAGAAGTATTATGAGTTAGTTGTTTATATTAAGATTAGTTATGGTTGATGTGTATTGACAATGGTTTCTTATACTTCCCGTTCTTCTTCTATTCCTACACTAATGGATAATCTGATTTCTATTCATCTATTTCTACGTTACAAGCTAATTAAGTACATAAGTATTATATTCTATATATGAGTTCGGGTTAAAGCTAAGTACTAACAACTAACATGTTATAGTATCAATCATGGAATATTGTGCGGTGGTTCAGCGCCTTATCCCTTAACTAAAAGTTAGAGGTCAAACCCGTCGATCACTTGTAACTTGTAAGTATCATAACTTTTTGGATACAGGTTGTGTATACTCGATTATTTCAATGAATGAATGGTTAAATGTTCACTTCATACCATATGTTTGCACGAAATACACTGTTTATATCATATGTTTTTTTTGTACCAAACATTTCCATTTTGTATAGTTTTCATACCTCCATTAAAGTTCCGTCCATTTTGGCCGTTTAAAGTCATGTGTCGTGCACGTAAGTAACCCTAAACTTTTAATTTTGTTCAATTTAGTCCATTTAATACATTCCTAACTTTTAATTAGTTCAATTTATAATCATAAATTTCAATATTAAACCCTTGACCCAAATTGACCTAGCCCCGAAATGGACGGAACTTTAACAGATGTAGGAAAACGGTACAAGATGGCAAACATTTGGTACCAAATTGGTACAAAAAAAAGCATATAGTGTATTTCGTGCAAACATATGGTATGAAGTGAACCATTAACCCTATTCGACCATACCATATTAATTAAAATATAGCCAATCACGATGAGTTAAAAAATCTCTAACTTTCCTCAAAACCAAACCTTGAGTTCATTCATTTACTAAATTTGAACTTGGTAACTACTTATCTTGATGATATTCATGAATCAAACGGCAATATCTCGGGTCTCAAAGCGACATTGCAAACTGCAACATTCATTTATCAGCAATGAGATACAGCACAAGTGCAAGTACAACCCTTTAAACAAAATGGATTTGCTGATACTAAACTAAAGATATCAAATTCTTACCTAGATAAACCGGAAGTTCCAGCATATTTGAATCCTAATGAACCTATAAAAATGATTAAGACCCAGCAGAAATTACTTATTTTTCAAGACCCCCTCCAAGTTCTATCCACTCGAACAAAAAAAAAACAATCTTTAACTAGATCAGTGTTCTCATAAGCTCGAGAAAAAAAAGAGGAATATCTAGATTATGTGTATTACTCACAGTCATGGAGTTCCGAAGAACTGCTCCAGGGATGGAGAACTCAAAACATTGGAAGCCGTTGTTTCGTGCCTTGTTGGAGATATATGGAGTAGATACTTGATGAACCTCTGAGTTTTCAAAAAGAAACATTGGTTAGGGCTCTTTGGATCGATGTCATTGAGAGAAGAAAGCTACATAATGATATGGAAAGGAGAGGAAGTTTACAGATAATTGCGAGACTATCTCAAAATTTGTGTCGATATGCCAATCTGGTTCGAGCTGCCTAACGAACGATGACCTGCCTTTTTCTGTGCTACAAAAGAGAACCTGCATTGTATTGGAATCAATCAAAAATTCAATTAAATAAACAACAAATAAGATGCTATTCTAGAGTCGGGAAGCAAGCTTTGTATCACCAGTCAAGACAAAATTATACAGTATGAATGATGTGATAAACGGGAACTTGATTCATATTTGATCAAATGAGTATGATGTGAACTATCATGATAAGACTGAAACTTATATGATTTTTCATCTTCTCACCTTTTCCTTGACCAAACCACTAGATGTAAAAACCCCTGCGTCATCTAAAGCTGAAAGAACCTTTTCCTGCAAAATGATAATCGCATAAATTTAAATAGGTATATATAAAGAAGCTGAATTACTCAGAAACTGTGCATTTAAAATAACAATTATAAGACTGTGAAAAACCACGATATGGAGCTCAAATAGGTTAGACTTGAGTTACCTCACTCTCGTTGTCAAGGACCCTCTCCATAACGTATAAGTCACAATATTTAGAGATCTCAACAAGTAATTGAAGAACGGATGGTTTCACTGTTGCTTGTTTCTGCCAAGAACAAAGAAAAAGATAGAACACCATTATGAAGTTATCTGCTTAACTGGATGGAATGCAAAGTACACTCAGTTAATCATTACCTGAAGCTCTTCTGAACTACTTTCCTCGAGAACAACCCCCAGTAAACGACATGTCACCTATCAAATAGGTTAAAGGTTAAAACGTTGAACAAAAACTGCACCCTTTCATCATAGGAAAGGTATCACGTATATAACAAATCAAGAAACTTTGAACATATCTTCATGTTGGTATATGACGAAGTTGGATATTGTGATGATGAAAGATCATAAGGACATTGAAATATTACATGGCATCCTATAGTAATAACGGGAATCATTTCAGCTTAGCAATATTCTTATGAATAAGTTCAAAAACTAAAGAGACTACCAAAATCGGCCAAAACGAAAATATATCAGAAAATGTCTCAACTCCATCGAAGGAAACTTATGTGCAAAACTTACCAAGAGATTATGAATATATTCAATTGGGAATACACAACGAAACTGAATATTTTAAGACGAGAGTATAAGGACTACAATAACCCATAAATCCCAAATGTGGATGGAAATGTTAAACATCATTCTGTTGCACGATATTCGGGCCAGCTACATTCTAAACTAGATTCATAAGTTCCAGATCTAACAGACTATTTAAATCTGCCACAACGCAAATGGCAATGATAAAAGTCGAGCTCGAGCTCCAAATGTCTAAGAGAATGAGGAATTACCTTTCTCCCTTCACTCAATTTCTGCCTGACTATATGCCCCAACGTTAGCTGAAACCAAATAGCAAGATAAGAAGAACTAAATGATAGAAGCCAGTAATATCGATTGAAAATGAAGACGTACAATTTCTGGTTGCAGGAACTGATCAGCAACATCTTGTGCTCTTGAATCCTCTGAAGCTGAACAAACTCGGGTTGATGCACTGGGTGCAGAACTATTAGTTGTAGGTGCCCGTAGCTTCGGCCTCCTTTGAGGTCCATTCAGTGACCTTAATAATCTCCGAGTAAAGACTACAGCAATGCCAAACCCAGCGATTGTCCCAGCTGATCGAGGATTCTGATCAAGTTCATATATTAACCAACTTACAAAGAATAGCCAAACCATCAAAATGTTATCCAGTATGAACCCTAAAGTGAATTAGCAATAAACTCTACAATCTAAACTGTACAACCTGGTGATCTTTCAGAAACCGAAAAACAAACACGAGAACAGCGAAACTGAAGTTGAATACAGAAATACGATATTTACCGAACCAAAGCAAACACAATTTAAGGAAGGAGTAACAATTACTGACCAGGTTGGAGACCGAGATCGAGAAGGTATTCGTGAATTTCACGGATAGGTATGCACCGAATCGCTTGATCAGCTGAACCAGCTCCTCTTTCGAGTTCTCTGCCATGGCAGCCACCAAACAGGAATTACAGAACTCAGAGGAAAGGAAACTAGCTGGTCTCGCCGGGGATTTCAGTCACGGCGGTGGATTCACTAGACCACCGCAGACAGAGGCAGTTGGCCGGAGATGCCCGCCGCTCTTCTTTAGTTGATAGAAATAATATTTCGTCCGTAATTTTGCAGGGAGATTCTATTTAATTTTGAAGGCATTGCTTTCTTCTTCTTTTTTTTTTTTTTTTTTAATTTATCTAATATATATATTATAAATTAAATTATTTTCACATTCCCTAACTCTTTTAAGTTTTATCCTTATATATATATATATATATTATTTTATTTAAAAAATTCAAAATTTTAATTTAAAAAAATAATAATTATGCCTGATTAAATAGTTTGAGAATTTTTTTTTTGATTTCCCGCGGGGTGGTCCTAAAAAAAAAATAGTTTGAGAAATAATTAATGTTTAATATTAAATTTAGAGATTCTAAAACGATTTTTTTTTTTTTAATAAATACTGCATATCACAACCGGCCATTAATCTATTCACCGGAATCATGATGATGAATCCAGTGAACTCCTTTATTCGGATTAAGTTTCAATATATTTTTTTAAATATTTTAATAATAAATACTAAAAAAGCAGTTTTTGTGGATTAAAAGTTAAAAACTAAAAAACACTTTTTTCTGTTAAAACTTTAAAACAAACACAGTTTCGAAAATAGCAAATCCTTCGGCTAACTAAATAAAAAATTATGAAAAAATCAGAAAAATAGGTAAATATCAATTAAAAATTGGTTTTACAGGATTTTTGTTTTTGTTTTTTAATTAATTCTAAGTAGTTTCGAAAGAGAAAAAATTGTTAATTCTCTGTAAATTATTACGACTTTAATACGTTTGTAGGTTATCCCAAAAAATTAAATTCTATAAATATATTTATTTAATATAATATTATCTAATCTTAAATTTAGTAATAAAAAATGATATATATATTTTTTTAATAAACTCTAATTTATTAACGGTTTTTATGTAAAAATATTGTTGGAGACTTTTTCAATGAAATATAATATTATGTGTTTATAGTTAACAACACTAACGTTGATTCAAATTGAACAAGAAATCTGAAGTATGATTCTGCGGAAATTCCAATTCGTTGAACCATTCCAAACCGTGAGAATATTTCGTATAGAAATTCTTCCGAAATGGGCATGGGAGCATCATTGATTTGAACAAGAAGAATAGGAATTGAATCCCTCACTTTATTTTGATCAATCCAATCTTCAGAGAACACATAAATTGTTGAACTTCAATTCAATAGATTCCAATATTGCTCAAATATATCTCTTAGGCATTTTATCGAACGCCTTGGGGGCGCTGATTTTTACATTTCAGAAATTACACCAGAAACACAGAAATTGTACCAGCAAACAACCCCAATCGCAACAGAAACAGTATAGCAGCAGCAGTACAGAGCAGAGATGCAGCAAATACCTCTGGCGGAATAAGTGTTGGTCGGAACGGGTGGAATCAGCGAGATAGGTGGTGGTCGGAGTCGAAAATGGCCGGAATCGAACCAAAATTACCACAACTGAGGATAGATCGACTCTGATACCGATGATACGAACCCAATCGATAGAATAGAAAGTGGATAGATTATGATCGAATAATGGGAGATTCAAGAAGATTAGATCATAGATGTAGAGATTCAAGAAGATTAGATCATAGATGAAGAGATAGAGAGAGCTAATCTCCTTAACATTCATTCATAATTTCCATAGTTGTTCTCTTCACCCACCCATAACATATATATAAATAACTAACCCTTAATTGCTCTTTCACCCACAAACTATCACATTCTACTACTTTCCCCCATTATTATAATATTAAGACCCTTATACTATATCTAACCCATATCATTGTCTTGAGAGAATCAGTTAATTAGGATAGATATACCATTAGTTTGATTAGTATTGAGTCTATTTACTACGTATATGTAATTAGAAACTTTTTGTTGACTGTTTTTGTTGGAAGCCTACAATTGCAAGCATATAGTGTGTGGTTCAACAATTGAATGTGGTATCTTTACAAGGATGGTTTCCTTTATTTCATTCAACAATCTATCCAAAATGGTTGAGGATCATGCTCGAGAATGGAGTCAGTCAATACACAGTGCCCACACACGAATGAAGGCTCGAGGTCTCTCCTCTTGAACTTTAAGAAGTTTGAATTGTTAGAGGCAATGCATTACCCTTTAAGTTGTGAATTATGGCAAAAGTAAGTTCAAAGAGTGATAGTCTTACATCTCATTCCATGATTAAGTTTCAAGTATCTTTCTCATTGTCTAGAACTTGAAAAACATTGAAGGGAACTGAAAGTTCTTTCTGTGAGGCGTTCTTTAGATCCTAGATGATATTTGAAGGATGTTTATCTAGTCTCTAGTTTGCAAAAGCACATAAAGAATTGAATCCTTATTCCTCTGTTGAAATAGACACTCTGAGTCTGGAGTACCACACTTAATACATTTATAATCAAGTAGTATATAAGCAAATGAGTCACCTTCTCTTATCACCAATTGGTTTTAGGATGGAACCCCAATTGCATATTTGACTGCTTTCTGCTGGCCCGTTGGGCTTGGCTCGGCCCAATGTGGATTCTAACATGATATTAGAGCTCGGCTCGGGTCTGGGCTATGAGATGGTATGTCGAACTCAGAGAGCCCTAACGGTGAGGGGATGTTGAAATAGACATACACCGTGAGTCTGTAGTACCACACCGGTTGGTATCTGTACAATAGAGCAGTATATAAGCAAGCGGACCACCTCCTGTTGGACGTGGGCTTGTTTAAGCCACATGGGCTTTGGAATTTTTAGCCCAAATCACTTGTGAATGGCAATTGTACTTGCCTAGTGTATGTGTGTGTGTGTTTTAATACCACACCGGTCAATTTGAGGGATTTTGCCTAGTATATATTAAGTTACATCTTTTATAGGTGTAACTAATTACTAGATGAAAGGCTCTCTCCACGCGCGCAGGGGGGTGCAAATCATCGGATCCGGAGCACACCCCGGTAGGCTTGACTTGTGTGCGCGCCCGCGACGTGCGTACACGAATGTCGGTCCAGAATTGCTTGCCTCGCGCGGGTCGGGTTTTGCTGAACCGGTCTCTGATCCGTCCGGGTTTTTGAACCGAACCAGCAGACTGTCTGCATTCCGAGCAGATGAGTAAATGAAGTGAAGATGAACTGGAACGTCACCATTATTGATGCAGTATTATTGCTGTAATAACTGTGGTTAATTACAGATCAATTACTGCCGAATTATTCAATCCATTTATGAAGCCTTCAGCAAAATTCACTATAAATTGGAGCCACATTCCCTCATTTCCAACACACCATTTCCGAAATACTCCTATCTCTCTCAAATTTTTCTTGCTCTCTGCGTGGTTGTTTGCCCAGGTGGTGGCTACCGTGCTATCTTTTGTTTTTGTGCATTTGTTTAATTATTATCGTTTCATCTGCCGTTGTCATCGGCTTGTTTGTACGTTCCGCCGTTGTGATCGGCTTCGTGAAAAAAATCATGTTGTGTTCGGGTATAAGGTTCGGTTCGGTCAAACGTGTTCGTTGCATAACACGTGTTGACGACACTGCTGAATCCTGGGAGGTGATCGCCCCGTGTTTGAACTCCTTTGCATAACCCGAGGGTGGAGTGGGGCGAAATTGCCTTAAGGAGACCGTGATTAGCACGGGCCTCAGTACTTAAAAATCACGTATTCGTTTTTCGTCATTTTTTTACGTGTAATTTCGTGATAATTATATGTAAGTACTCGAAATTTGACTAATTATATTTTAGTCCTCGGAAATTCAGAAATTGCGGTTTGATCCCTCAACTTTTCAGTTTTGCAGATTTGACCCTGATATTTTGCTAACAGTCTTAAGGCAATTTTTTTTTGTTAGATTATCGGGGTAGTTGTTGGATTTATTTCTGAATTTGGTTTTCTGCGGAAAAATTTCTAACGTTGTTGTTTTTGTTTGCCCAGATGAATCCTAACAACAACAACGTTAATGTTCCCTTCTCTACCGAAATGGTTCCCGGAACGAATGTGCCAACTCCGGGAACAGGAGGTGAACTCCCGCAACCAATCTTTCCGGAGTTGTCACTCCCACAGCCGACTGTTGTGACCACAGCTGCTGCTCCTGTATCCACCGGCATGAATTTTCTTCCCGGTGGTGGATTTAACTTTGCTGCTGCGGGTGCGAGCACATCTGGATTTGTTCCGAATCTTGGATTCGGAAACTTTACTGGAGCCCCCGTGACTGGAGGAGTTGCCATGCCACGTATGATGCCCGTGGAGAAACCAGATAAGTTTGACGGGACGGGGTTCAAGATTTGGAGTGAAAAGATGGACGTCTATATCACTTGCCAATGCTTGAAGAGATTCCTAACGGAAGAGCCCCTGGCAATTGTTCCAGATGATGCCACATCCCTCTTGGCCTTAGAGGCTTGGAAGCACTCGGACTTCATATGCAGGCACGCCATCATGAGCTGTCTGACCGACCAACCGTATCAAGTGTACAGCAAGATGATGTCTTCAAAGGAGTTGTGGACGTCTCTCAACCAAAAATATGAGACGGAAGATGCCGGACGAAAGAAATTCCTGGTTAGTCGGTTATTTTCTTTTAAAATGGCTGATAACAAGCCTGTGGTGGCGCAGGTGAATGCGCTCCTAAATTTGTTCCAAGAGCTCCATGATGCGCAAATGGCGTTAACCGAGACGTTCAAGGCGGCGGTGATCATGGAGAAACTTCCCCCGAGCTGGGTTGACTTCAAGGGCTACCTGAAGCATAAGACAAAGGATATGTCGGTATCTAAGGTGGTCAGCAAGATTGCCACCCAGGAGAATCTGGAGAAGGCGAATCCGGCCCACGGAAATCCGGTCGGTCCTATGAGGACGACCAACTCGGCCAAGGCGAATGTGGTAGAGCATAACCAGGGTCCGAGTAGGCAGGGCTCTCGTGGGAAGGGGAAGAAGCCACAGGACAAGGGTGTCCACCTAGGTCCGAAAGGCGGTATTTCTAAGAAGTCCAAAGGCGGACAATCTTCCAAGGGAGGCAAGGGACCCCGAGGAGGTCAAGACTCTCAAGAACCACAACGTTTCCAAGGCAACTGCTTCAATTGTGGCAAGGTAGGCCACAAATCTTTTGAGTGCAGGTTCCCGAAGAAACAGGAGGCCCAAATGGCGACGGTCACTGATGACATGGAGGACCTCAGCTTGATCGCGGTCGTGTTAGAGGTGAACTTGGCTGACTCCAACATGAAGGAATGGTGGGTCGACACCGGCGCCACCAAACATGTTTGTTCAAACAAGGCGATGTTTACAAGTCTTGAGGAGGAGGATACCGGAGAATCGCTATTCATGGGGAACTCTACCTCATCGGCTATCAAAGGCAGAGGAACGGTCGTGTTAAAGATGACCTCTGGCAATGAACTCACCCTGACCAATGTATTGTACGTTCCGGACATCCGGAAGAATTTAGTGTCAGGGGCCTTATTGAATAAGCATGGTTTCCGTCTTGTTTTTTAGTCAGACAAGTTTGTGCTGTCTAAGAATGGTGTTTATGTAGGCAAGGGGTATGAAAATGGAGGGATGTTCAAAATGTCTGTAATGGCCGTTGTGCCAAAGAAAACCATGAATAAGAATGCTTCCTCTTCTGCTTACTTGACTGAGTATTCTAATTTATGGCACGGTAGATTAGGACATGTTAATTTTGAGTCTATGCGGAAGTTAATTAACATGGAGCTGATTCCTAAATTCAAAATAGATCAAGAACAAAAATGTGAAGTTTGTGTTGAAGCGAAACTTACTCGGACTTCGTTTAACTCAGTTGAAAGATGTACCGAACCTCTTGATCTAATACATAGCGATGTTTGTGACTTGAAATATGTCCAAACACGAGGTGGAAATAAATACTTCATTACTTTCGTAGATGACAGTACGAAGTATTGCTATGTATACTTGATGAAAGGAAAAGATGAAGCTATTCAGAAATTCATGATTTACAAACAAGAAGTTGAGAATCAACTTAATAAGAAAATCAAAGTGTTGCGAAGCGACAGAGGAGGCGAGTATGAAGCTCCGTTTGCAGACTTTTGTGCTGAACATGGAATTGTTCATGAAGTCACTGCTCCGTTCTCACCCCAATCAAATGGAGTTGCGGAAAGGAAAAATCGAACATTGAAGGAAATGATGAATTCCTTGTTGATAAGTTCGGGGTTGCCCCAGAACATGTGGGGGGAAGCTATTTTGACTAGCAATTACCTTTTGAATAAGGTACCCCAAAAGAAGGAAGAGAAAACTCCGTTTGAATTATGGAAAGGGAGGAAACCTTCTTACAACCACCTTCGAATGTGGGGGTGTCTTGCTAAGGTAATGATACCTCCCCCGAAGAAGGTGCGAATAGGGCCAAAAACTGTTGATTGCATTTTCATTGGGTATGCTCAGAACAGTAATGCATATCGGTTTCTTGTGTATGAATCGAAGGTGTCAGATATACACAAAAACACGATAATGGAGTCAAGAAATGCATATTTCTTTGAAAATAAATTTCCGGCTAAGTCTAGAGGCGAAGCTAACTCTAGAGGAGAAGCTAGCTCTTCGAGACAAGCATATGAGACTATGGAGGAAAATAGTCAAGACCGAGAACATGAGGGGCATGTTGAGGTCGAGACCGGGGTTGAAACCGAAGTTGAAACCGAGGTCGAGCCCAGAAGAAGCAAAAGGGCAAGGATTGAAAAATCCTACGGTCCATATTTTCTGACCTATATGCTTGAAGCTGAACCTCAGACTTACCAAGAAGCAGTAAACTCTTCTGAGGGTCCTCTATGGAAAGAGGCGATCAATAGTGAAATCGAATCGATCCTGCAGAATCATACTTGGGAGCTAGTGGATCTTCCGCCCGGAAGCAAACCGCTAGGCTACAAGTGGATCTTTAAACGTAAAACGAAAGCAGATGGTTCGATCGACAAGTATAAAGCCCGACTTGTCATTAAAGGGTACAGACAGAAGGAAGGACTGGATTATTTTGATACTTATTCTCCAGTAACCAGAATCACTTCCATCAGGATGGTACTTGCTATTGCGGCGTTGTGAAATTTAGAAGTACATCAAATGGATGTGAAAACAGCTTTCTTAAATGGAGATTTAGAGGAAGAAATCTACATGGAACAACCTGAGGGTTTCTCTGCACGAGGGCAGGAAAAGAAAGTCTGTAAGCTTGTCAAATCCCTGTATGGTCTAAAACAGGCGCCTAAGCAATGGCACCATAAATTTGACAGCGTTATGATGGAGAAAGGTTTCAAAATAAATGAGTGTGACAAATGTATTTACGTGAAAGATACAGATAATGGGTATGTTATTCTGTGTCTTTACGTAGATGACATGCTTATCGTTGGAAGTAACGATGAGATGGTCCGGTCCACTAAGCATATGTTGAGTTCGAGGTTCGACATGAAAGATATGGGCCTTGCCGATGTAATTATTGGAATCAAAATCCATAGAACATCGGAAGGTCTCGTTCTAAGTCAAAGTCACTACGTTGATAAGATTTTGGATAAATTTATCAAGGATGACAAGAACGAGGTCACTACCCCAATTGATACGAGTAAGTACTTCTCAAAGAACAAGGGAGATTCAGTTTCCCAAATTGAGTATGCTCGAATTATAGGAAGTGTCATGTATTTGATGTCATGCACTCGACCAGATATCGCACACGCTGTTAGTGTTTTGAGTCGATATACGAGTAACCCCAGTGTTGATCACTGGCATGGGGTAATCAGGTTACTGAGGTATCTGAGATATACTCGGAGTCATGGTTTACACTATACTAGAAGTCCTTCCGTGGTCGAAGGCTATAGTGATGCAAACTGGGTGTCCGACTCCAGAGATACGGACTCTTTGAGTATGAGTGGTTACGTATTCACCTTAGGAGGTGCAGCAGTGTCGTGGAAATCCTCAAAGCAAACAGTCATAGCCAGATCCACGATGGAGTCTGAGTTTATCGCACTGGATAAAAGTGCCGAAGAGGCAGAATGGCTACGCCATTTCCTCGAGGATGTTCCGAGATGGCCAAAACCTGTGCCCGCAATCTGCATACATTGCGATTGTCAAGCCGCGATCGGCAGAGCGCACAATTTCATTTATAATGGAAAGTCAAGACATATTCGTCGAAGACACAGTTCCATTAGACAATTACTCTCTACCGGAATTATCACCATCAGCTTTACGAGATCGGTCGATAATATTGCGGATCCGCTAACCAAGGGTTTAAACAGAGAGTTATTTGGCCAAGCATCGAAAGGAATGGGGCTAAAGCCCGTCAAGGAAACGCTCTTGAGAAGGAAAACCCAACCATGATGACTGGAGATCCCAAGAACTTGGTTCAATGGGACAACCTAATCACAAGGGTGAGTGTTGTCACTGTGGGGGTCAAACCCCGAGCCCATTCCTATGATGCAAACAGTGATGGAGAAGAGGTTAAGCTTTTGCTGGTGTTGATCTATCATCGGTTAATCCGAACATAGTAATTGGAAATTACTTAAACAATGTCATTTTCACACAAAGCTTTTAATGATTCGTAAGGAGAACTCAGAGTCGTGAAGATGCTCTTGAGACATAGAATCACCTATGCGAGTGAGAAGTGGGGCCGCTTCGAAAGGAATTGTTGAGGGCGCAATTCTTAGAAACGCTTGCAGAACCAGGCTAGTGATCCAGGGCCTAGGGATCACAGGGCGTGAACCGAACTATACTAGGAAGGTACCTGTGTGGGTTATGTCGTCATTTACACCAACGACAGTCGATTCAAGGACATCGCGTCTACCGACCAGTCAGTAGAGAAGGCATGATCTCACAAGGGGTAGGTTCAAAGGGGCTACCCCTACCTATCATTTGCAGGTATTGACCGTCGAACACAACTTTCGAGTCTAGAGCTACCGTTAGGATTCCAATTTCCATTCATGTGGGGGATTGTTGGACGTGGGCTTGTTTAAGCCACATGGGCTTTGGAATTTTTAGCCATAATCACTTGTGAATGGCAATTGTACTTGCCTAGTGTATGTGTGTGTGTGTTTTAATACCACACCGGCCAATTTGAGGGATTTTGCCTAGTATATATTAAGTTACATCTTTTATAGGTGTAACTAATTACTAGATGAAAGGCTCTCTCCACGCGCGCAGGGGGGGTGCAAATCATCGGATCCGGAGCACACCCCGGTAGGCTTGACTTGTGTGCGCGCCCGCGACGTGCGTACACGAATGTCGGTCCAGAATTGCTTGCCTCGCGCGGGTCGGGTTTTGCTGAACCGGTCTCTGGTCCGTCCGGGTTTTTGAACCGAACCAGCAGACTGTCTGCATTCCGAGCAAATGAGTAAATGAAGTGAAGATGAACTGGAAAGTCACCATTACTGATACAGTATTATTGCTGTAATAACTGTGGTTAATTACAGATCAATTACTGCCGAATTATTCAATCCATTTATGAAGCCTTCAGCAAAATTCACTATAAATTGGAGCCACATTCCCTCATTTCCAACACCCAATTTCCGAAATTCTCCTATCTCTCTCAAATTTTTCTTGCTCTCTGCGTGGTTGTTTGCCCAGGTGGTGGCTACCGTGCTATCTTTTGTTTTTGTGCATTTGTTTAATTATTATCGTTTCATCTGCCGTTGTCATCGGCTTGTTTGTACGTTCCGCCGTCGTGATCGGCTTCGTGAAAAAAATCCTGTTGTGTTCGGGTATAAGGTTCGGTTCGGTCAAACGTGTTCGTTGCATAACACGTGTTGACGACACTGTTGAATCCTGGGAGGTGATCGCCCCGTGTTTGAACTCCTTTGCATAACCCGAGGGTGGAGTGGGGCGAAATTGCCTTAAGGAGACCGTGATTAGCACGGGCCTCAGTACTTAAAAATCACGTATTCGTTTTTCGTCATTTTTTTACGTGTAATTTCGTGATAATTATATGTAAGTACTCGAAATTTGACTAATTATATTTTAGTCCTCGGAAATTCAGAAATTGCAGTTTGATCCCTCAACTTTTCAGTTTTGCAGATTTGACCCTGATATTTTGCTAACACCTCCTATCCCCAATTGGTTTTAGGATGGAACCCCACTTGCATATATGGATGCTCCTGCTGGCTCGTTGGGTATGGCTCGGCCCAACGTGGATTTTAACATCCTCTTTGTATCTCAACCGACCCTTTGCTTGATTGCTAGATAAGTACGAGTTTTTGTAGCTAAATATGTTCACTAGTGATTCCTACTTAGTTTCTCCAACCAGTCTTGACCAAATTCCATTTTCCTTGCTTCAACTTTCATTTGTTGCATCGTAAAGTACTAATCGACACTTAAATCTGCAAAAAAATATCAGATTGATATGCGGGGGAATCTATTCGGTTTCTTGACAGCACATCCACTGTCTCCTTTGGTGTCCCTTCACCATTTAGACGCTCTGGACCCAATCTTCCCCTTATTGAACAAGACTCAGTCTCTGGTGCATCTCTTCAAAGCTGTAAAAGTCGACCCCGCTAGAATACTGCAGCAAACTGTCTGCTACGACCAGACAAATTCTTTGTCAGTTTCAGTTTCATGGTATAGAAGTATAAGGTTTCTGTTATGCTAATATGAAAGTTTGGGGTCTATTTTACTAATACTATACAGTTAGTCTATTACTATAAATAGAACCTTGTTATCGTTGTAATACTCAATTGGATGAATGGAGTTATGAGTTTCTTCAATTCAATCTGATTCAAAGTTTATCATGGTATCAGAGCGAGTATCGATCTGCTCTTGATTCTGTCTCAGTTCATCTCTTTGATTCTCGATTTGTTTTGCGATTTCGTCTGGAATGGCGAACTCCTCTCCATCTGCGACGACAGCATGGCCTGGCCTTGGCGGAGCTAGGAATGCGACACCAGATCCTGTTGATGATCGATTTTACTTGCATCCAGCTGATACGACTGGATTTTCTCTAATTCCTGAGGATGAGAAGCTCACCGGAGCTGGCAATTATCACAATTGGCTTCAGGCTATCTCTGAAGCATTGCTGGTGAAGAACAAATTATGCTTCGTTGATGGCAGCTGCAAGCGTGATTCCGTTACTGAGTTGATGCATCTTCGATGGGATCGCTGTAACGCTATTGTCAAAGCGTGGATCATCAATTCGGTTTCGCGAGATTTGAGTCAAGGCCTTCGGTACATCCCTACTGCTCAGCTGATTTGGGAGGAACTTCGTGAACGTTTCAGCACCATTGATGGAACTCGTGAGTACAATTTGGTGCGGGAGATCTATTCAATGCGTCAAGGTACACTTCCTATTGCGAAGTATTTTCAGAAGTTTAAAATGCTGTGGGATGAACTAGCTATTGTTGATGATGACTGGATGTGTAGTGATTGCTCAGTTTCAACTAAAGCTTTGGCTCGGAAAGATAAACAGAAGCTGATTCAGTTTTTGATTGGCTTGAATGAGACTTATGCTGCTGTGAGATCAAATTTGTTGATGATCAGGCCTTTGCCTAGTCTCAATTATGCATATTCTGTTCTAATGCAAGAAGAGAATCAAAGGATTGTTGCTGCCACTACTGGAGGTCATACTACTGATGTTAATAGCTATGGAGACACTGTTTTGTATTCATCTGGTTCTGGTAGCTATAGTACTGATACTGCAGCAGCTGTAGGGCAGAATTTTCGTGGTGGAAAGAATGGTTTCAATAACAAGAATAAGAAGGAGTCGATCATATGTACTTTTTGTGGGAAAAAAGGCCATAAGGTGGATAACTGTTGGTCGAAAAATGGAATTCCTGATGAGGTACGCAGAAAGTGGATGGCAAATGCAGTAGCAGCAGGTTTCTTGAGCCCTGCTGATTATGATTCTATGTCTTTTGCTCTTGGTCAGTCTAATGTGCCTGCAGTATCTACTGCTCCCACTGCTCAATCTCATTTTGCATTGAGGAATTCCAATGTTGCTGTGCAGCATAATGTGCCTTACTCTCAGTCTCAGCTTTCACTGAGACCTCCGCATCCACCACATCATGCTCACACACCATATCCAACTCCTTCCCTCACAGTTGGGGATACTCCTCTTGCAGCTAGTGTCAGTCAGACTATGGCAGGTACTATTTTTACTGCTTAACTCATGGCCTTTCTGCATCAGACTTATGGATTGTTGATAGTGGGGCCACTAATCATATGTGTTGTCGTAAGGATTGGATTGTACAGTTAAAGGAGAATGTCTCACATACTAGATCAGTGACTTTGCCTACTGGTCATGCTGCAATAGTATCACATGTTGGTGATTGCAATGTGAATGGTTTCCAGCTCAGAGATGTGCTGCTGATCCCTGATTTTAAATACAACCTAATCTCCGTTTCTCAGCTCTGTCAGGAGACCAATTGCTCAGTGATTTTTGATTCTGGTTCTATCACCTTATAGGACCACAGCAATGGGGTGAGGGTAGCTTTTGGTGACAGAGTTGGAGGCCTTTACTTTCATGGAGGAAACAAGAAGGTTGCTGAGCTTGCTTTGAATGCAGAAGTTCAGGAAGATGAAGTTACTCTTTGGCATAGGAGATTAGGTCATTTACCTTTTGCTCAGTTACAAAGGTTGCTGAGTTTTAGCTCATCTAATAAGACACACATTGCAGATTGTGTTGTTTGTCCTCTGGCTAGACAAACCAGAGATTCTTTCCCTATCAGTTCTACTAAGTCTCAGTTCCCTTTTGACTTGGTACATATGGATTTGTGGGGACCTTATAAAGTGTCTACCATAGATGGTTTTAGGTACTTTCTTACTATAGTTGATGATTGTACTAGAACCACTTGGGTGTTTTTGATGAAATACAAAGATGAGACCATATTATTGATCAGGAATTTCTTGGCAATGGTGCATACTCAGTTTAATTTGAAGGTGAAGATATGTAGAAGTGATAATGGCACTGAATTTCTTAATAGTGGTGTCAAGGAGCTGTTTTATCAGCATGGTATTCTACATCAGACCTCGTGTGTTGGAACTCCCCAGCAAAATGGAATTGTTGAGAGAAAGCATCGTCACTTGCTCGAGGTTGCAAGAGCACTAAAGCTACAGGCTGCTGTTCCAGACAAATTCTGGGGTTATTGCCTTTTGACTGCATGTTACCTGATCAATGCTATGCCTTCTAGTGTTCTTCATGGAGAGACACCTTATCATGCCCTTTATAAGAAAGACTTCAACATGAATCATTTGAGAGTCTTTGGGTGCTTATGCTTTGCATCGAATTTTCAAAGCACTGATAAATTTGGACCAAGGTCTATCATGTCTGCATTCTTGGGTTATTCTCCATCACAGAAAGGCTACAGACTTCTTAATTTGAAAACGAGAAGTATCTTTGTTAGCCGTGATGTTCTGTTCAAGGAGCATCTATTTCCTTTCAAAATGAATTTATCAGAAGGGCAGCTTGAGGTGCAGTCTTCTTTTGATTTTCGTTTTGATCAGGGTGATTCAACTGTGCCAGCACCTGTTGCAGAGTCAAATGGGATTGGAGTTGATGAGATTCGTGGATCTCCATCACCTGCACAGTCACCTGTTGTTCCTGAGTCATCTTCCTCAACTGCTCAGGACCCAATTCTTCCTCCTCAAGAAGACACTGGCAGACCCAAAAGACAGAGAAGACCTCCGCAGTGGTCAAGTGATTATGTTTTCACTTGCACGAGCCTTGATTATTCATCTTTTACTGATAGCTACAGGTGCTTCCTCAGTGCCATTTCCAAGATTCATGAACCAATTACTTATCAGGATGCTTCCACTGATTTGAATTGGACAAATGCTATGAAGGATGAGATTCAGGCATTGCAGTCTAACAAGACTTGGGTCTTGGTTCCATTACCTGTTGATAAACATGCTATAGGGTGCAAATGGATATATAAAGTGAAGTACAACCCAGATGGAAGTTTGGAGAGGTATAAGGCATGCCTTGTAGCTAAGGGATATACACAGGAGGCTGGAAAAGACTTTAAAGAAACGTTTTCACCAGTTGTAAAAATGGTGACTGTCAGATCTTTGCTTTGCATTGCAGCTGCAAAGTCTTGGCCACTCTATCAACTGGATGTCTCAAATGCCTTTCTTCAAGGTGATTTAGAAGAAGAGGTGTACATGGAAATCCCCCAAGGCTTTGAGTTAGTGGAGAATGTTTCCGAGAAGAATGGGAGATTGGTTTGCAAGTTACTGAAATCACTCTATGGCCTCAAGCAAGCCTCCAGACAATGGAACATTAAGTTGACACAGGCCTTGTTAGAGCATGGATATATACAAAGCAAATACGATTATTCCTTGTTCAGCAAGTTTGATGGGGATAAGCAAGTTCATTTGCTTGTCTATGTTGATGATTTACTGATTAGTGGGTCAAACACACAGATGATTGATGATCTGAAGAGTGTTCTCAATTGCAGCTTTAAGCTCAAAGATTTGGGAACCCTAAAATATTTTCTTGGATTGGAGATAGCAAGATCAAATCAAGGAATTGTTCTCAATCAGCGCAAATATGCCTTAGAACTGATTGAAGAGATGGGTCTTGGACAAGGGAAAGCAGCTAAAACACCTATGCAGAAAAATTTGAAGTTGACATCGATAGAGTATGACAAGATGTTCAATCTCAATCTGCAGGATAGCCCATATGAAGATATTGAGAGATATAGGAGAGTGGTGGGCAGACTGTTGTATTTGACAATGTCTAGACCAGACATTGCTTATGCAGTCCAAACTTTGAGCAAGTTTGTTCATTCTCCTAAGAATTCTCACATGGAAGCTGCAAAAAGAGTTGTGAGATATATAAGGGGCAATCCAAGACAGGGTTTGTTCTTTGATTCACAGAACAAGATGAATACTATCACAGCTTTCTGTGACAGTGATTGGGGAGCTTGTTGTGTCACTAGAAAGTCTGTATCTGGATATGCCATTAAACTTGGTAGCAGCATGATTTCCTGGAAGTCAAAGAAGCAGGACATTATTGCTAGATCGAGTGCGGAAGCTGAATATAGGAGTATGGGACTAGCTGCTTCTGAAGTTATTTGGATCAAAGGATTACTTGAAGAACTGAAAGTTTCAGTTTGCTTTCCAGCTATGCTTCACTGTGATAATGAGGCGGCTATCAAAATAGCTGGAAATCCTATGTATCATGAGCGGACAAAGCACATTGAGATAGATTGCCACTTTGTTCGTACACTTATGCAAAAAGGAATTCTCCTTCCTACTCATGTTTCTACAAAGAGACAGCTAGCTGATATAATGACCAATGCAGTTCCGAGACAGCTGCATTATGAGCTTCTGGGAGAGTTTGGCATTGCAAATTTGTTCAAAGCTGATGATGAACAGATTGAGGGAGGAGATGATGAAGAACAGGATGATTAGAATGGGGGAATATAGAAGTATAAGGTTTCTGTTATGCTAATATGAAAGTTTGGGGTTTATTTTACTAATACTATGCAGTTAGTCTATTACTATAAATAGAACCTTGTTATCGTTGTAATACTCAATTGGATGAATGGAGTTATGAGTTTCTTCAATTCAATCTGATTCAAAGTTTATCACATGGGGTTATGCAATTCAAGTGTTTGAGGGCAATCAACTCTTACCCGACCTTCTTTCAGTGCAAAAAACCTTTGTTCCATGGAGGCGCAGCCGAAGTGTGGAGAGTCATTACATGTTCAACCTGAGAGAATCCCCAAGAGACTGGTGCAAAAGACCACTAACCTTCTTATTGTACAGTGTTTTATCCGATGATAATGGTGTCCAGACTATACACACTAGGTTCAATGTTGATAAATGTACTAGAACTGGCTCAATGAAGGTTTTGAAAAAGATCATGGTATTTTCACGAAAGTTAGAGCTCGACATTGGCCAGGTAGTATTCTTTTTGAACTCTGGTCCTTCTTGCCTTGGTTCCATCTTTCTAACATGTCTCTTCTTTTGTTGTTTAGTTGAAGGCGCCACATCGTCAATGCTGTGATGTTTTGCCGATAATTAACGGAACCATGGTTATACACATCAGACAGTGTGGAGCTGCTGAATTGATTTCAATGCATAGGCAATAGTCTTTGTTTAATTGTACTTTGGCGACGCCTGCGTCTGATTATAAAGGGAGCTGCTCTCAGGGAGTTGAATTGGCTTCCCTTACGCTGTTGGATTTGCGGAGATCAAAATTGTGAGTATCTAAATATCATACATGCTCTCTTGCTCCATACTTGGTATAGTAAATTAGAATGGTAAAGCTTTGCTGCATTCATCATATAATTGAAGTACCAAAATTGGTAGTTGAACTTGGGGTTTGTTCTAGTTGCTAGCTGAATTTTTTTTTTTTGGCTGAACCTTTTGTTTGCAACATTTTGTTGTCTAAACTAATACATTAGTGCAATTTGCTAGCTCCGTCTATTTTTCTGCAAATCATAGCTGGAAAACACACATGTGTCGTCTAGTTAAGGTGCCATATATACATTTTTGGAACCTATAAACTGTCTGAAGTTTGCTCTATGTGAGATTTTGGTGTCTGAAGTTTAAATTGTTAGTATTGACTGTCTGAAGTTTCAACTTTATTGAAATTTGCTGTCTCCGTCCAAATTTGCTGTTAAAATTGACAGATCTTGGTCATGTACTTGTCACATGACCCAATAAAAAAATAAATCCAAAAATTGCCCCTAGTTGGGTGGTGGCCGGCCGGAGTAAGCAATTTCGACTTTTCACTCCATTCTGTCAAATTTGACAGAAAAATGGACGAAAAATCAAATTTCAACTAAGTTTGGCAAAAAAAAAACTAGGTTTAAACTTCAGACGGCCAATATAAAAAATTTAAACTTCAGACACCGAAATCTCACATAGGGCAAACCTCAGACAGTTTATAGGTAATTAACCCTACATTTTCTGTCCAAGTTTTAACTAGAAAATGGACTAAGCTTGCAAATTGCACTTTAGTATTAGTTCAGCTAACGAATTGCATGGAAACCCAAAAAACTAAACTAGCAATTTGGTATTTAACTGAAGAAATAACCATGTAGTTAAGTTAGTTACATATATTAGAGAGTTGCTGTATAACCTAACTGTGAGATTTCCTGTGTCAGGCCAGTGCATGAATGTATTCTTGTTACCCAAGACACTTGAACATGTTTGTATTTGTACATCCGTCGACTCGGTTGCTTGTCTTGCTGGTATACGTGAGCCGATATAATGTTGCTGTCTTCAACTTAGCAGATAGCTGAACCGAAGCTTACAAAGCCACGACCCGGAAAAGAGGAGTCTCGGGCGCGAGTTGTATTGGCACGACGACAAATGAAATGAAAAAATTGGAGATGCGGGGTATCGATCCCCGTACCTCTCGCATGCTAAGCGAGCGCTCTACCATCTGAGCTACATCCCCTTTTGGTGATATCAATTGAACAATAAGGAAGTGTTTGGATGGACGTAATGTGAGATTACTTGAAATATGAGATTACAAGTAATGTGAACTACTTAATATAATGTTAGATTGGAGTGTCAGGTTGTGCTGTAATGTGGAATGTAATGTTAGATTACAATGTTTGGTATGTGTTGTTAATGTGTTTTGCAAAGTGAATTTATTATTATTAAATAAATATATATGAGAGTATATTATATCTTAATATGATAAGATTTTAAAGAATATATATTTCGTCTACAACTAACTTCTTAAAAATTATGTGTGGTTAATACTATAGTCATTTTTTAATTCTAAATACTAAATAGTTAAGCTAAATACGCACAACTACTAAAATTATATTAATTAAAGCATTATATATAGTTTTATAAGATAATTTTCATAAAAAAATTGCAACAAAAAAGTCTTACTCATTTTATACGAACAATATGTGCATTATTATTTATTATAATAATGAGTTAGAAGTATATAAAAAATAAATAAATAAAAAAGCTAGTAATAACAACAATATTATTATCATAATAAACTATAAATATAATACAACATATCTTATCTATTTAATAAATAATAATAAAATAATAACACTAAGTAATGTTGGACGTAATCTCACATTATATCCGTTTTTTAATGTAATTTCACATTACGTTGAATGAAGTTTGAGCGTAATATCATATTACAATAGACATTACATTAAAATGTACATTACATCGTTTGACAAACCAAACAACGTAATGTTGATGTAATGTGGAACGTAATGTGGAACGTAATGTGGAACGTAATGTGAAATTACATCCCACATAATTACATCCATCCAAACACCCCCTAAGTAATAAAACTTTGAAATGATAGCACGAAAAATACTTATTTTCCTATATTTGTATTGTAGATGTATATATCTCCAATAAGGGTTGGGCTAAAATAAAATCGAGTTTATTTCAACTCGATTTCTCAGTCATTAGACTATGCACATCGTGGTATGTGTAAGAAACACTTTTCATCTCTCTTGAATTCCGATTAATTATCTCTCCTGATCTGAGAATCCTGATCTAATGACTGAAAAATCAAATTAAAATAAATTCGACTGCATTTATCCAGCCTCATATAATTGTCCGTTTTGTCACATATTATTATTCTATACTAATCACCCAAAATTATATTTATTTAGACTAGAGATATTGGAAAAATTTAGAGTGGTGCACAAAAAAATTAGATTGAAATAATATAGTGTGATCATATTTGTTCTATACTAATTAAATGAATAACGGAAGTGGTGTTGTCACTGCCCATATTACACGACATGCATGCAGCTAAGGAAAAATGTAGTTTAGACAAAAGAGAGAAGTGACCCTCATGATGTCACAAACAATAAATTGATTAAGCAATGTCTTTGTGGAATAATAATTTAATATATTGTAGCAGTTTAACATTTTATTCATTATCCAGAGGCAATAAGTTCAATCTCATCGGTTTTTATGAGAATAGAAAGAGATAGAAAGTGAATTTTAGTTTAGATATAAAACAGGCATGCTACGAGTATTGTCCTTCATATTTACTCAAAACAAAAAAAATGTCAAAGAATGGTTTAGTTAGCAATTTTTTATTCAGATATAGTTCAGACTTTAAATAGTTTCTTACTCATATTTAGTCAATCCGTAAGGAATAATGTGTCGATTATGATTTTTTTTTTTTAATTATAGAACTTGGTGAGGTAACTTTTTACAATTTGTTACATGATTTTTTTTAAATATATTATATTAACTTGTATAGTGTTTTAATACGCTAACTCCGCCTAATTAAACTATTAAGTTGTGATGCGAACTTGCATTTTGTTTATTATGTTATTCTATTTTTCGTGCAAATTCGTAGTTGAATTTTGAGAAATTTACCGTTTACTATCTAAATTTTATAAAAATTTACAATTGTTTGTTGAACTTCATTTATATTTTTTAATAATTTTTTAGCTGAGTTTTGATGCTACATGATAGACACGCACATGTATCCGTCACCATTTAACAATAAATTAAGATTAAACGAACAAATCCCAACTTTAGATAAATTCAACTAACAATTTGTGCTAGCAATTTGTTTCAAGATTTACAGTAAAAGAAATCCATCTCTTGTAAATTCTAGAACTTGGGGCAATGATGCAGTTTAGTTTGTTTGCTGTTAGAATTGGACACCAATCATTGTAACTAACTAAATGACAGCAGCAAGAGCTGTAAACCCGAAAAAACAAAACAGAAGAGAAGATCACATTATTATTTTTAAACTGAAATTTGTCCCACATTGTTCTCAATAAGAAAAGTTTATTGATCATCATCAATCTGCTTCTTGATTTTATTCTTGTCTTCATTTTTCTGGGTTGCAATCGCTTCTTGTTTCTTGTTCTGTTTATTACTGACACGCGAAGAAACAGAGTACGAAGATCATTACTGGTGTGATTCTGTGGTTGATGGTTTAATTTTTGATTTTATGAATCAAATGATAAGAAAAGGAAGTGAATCGGTTCGTCAAATTAGAACAAACGGCGGCGATAAGCGGCGGCGGCGGCAGTTTGTTCTTCTTTTTTCAGTGGTGCTCTGTTTTTTAATTTCCGGCAGCCATGGAAGGTCTACCAGAGACCTGGAGTCGTTCCTCCGCCACAGAGCTAGCGTTTCACTGCCGCCGGAGCATCCCCAACAAGACACGGTACCAGGAATCTCCATCTTTCAATCAAAATTCGATTTTTTTTTTGCAAAAAAATAAAATATTAATCATCGATTCATTATTGTCGCAAAATGCAGCAGCTTCGAGGTCGAGCTTCGAGAAATCTTGTAGAATTTAGTCTTCTCCCAGCTCTATCTAACTGGTTCCATGACATATTGCTCGCCGCCACGTCACCGTCGCCGTCACAATCACCATCACCATCACCATCTCCATCTCCGTCTCCATCTCCATCTCCATCTCCATCTCCATCTCCATCTCCATCTCCATCTCCATCTCCATCTCCATCTCCATCTCCATCTCCATCTCCATCTCCATCTCCATCTCCATCTCCAACTCCAACTCCAACTCCAACTCCAACTCCAACTCCAACTCCAACCCAGAAAAATGCATTAGCTCCCGCTCCGCCTCCTCGCCGGAATCCGCCAGCTCAAGCTCCGGCGACACTAAAAGAGTCGTCTGTCTTGACGGAGGCGACACCGTCGCCGCCACCTAAATGGTCCAGTTTGGTGGGAGATTCAAGTAAGAAATCCAACGATAAGTTCGTGATGATGGTGATCACCGTCACGGTAGCCGCTGTCGTGACTTTCGTCATCGCCTTCATAGCGTTCATGTGCTGTCTCTTCGGCCGAAGGAGCAAGAGAGTCGGACCGAAAGACGAATGCCCTCGGCCCAGTCCATCTGGTACTAACCAAACACCAAACTTAAAAAAAAAAAAAAAGTATTTAGTTAACCGAACATTTCCGAACCAATTAGCTATTTGGTTTTAAAAAAAAATTACATAACTAACTGTATTTATGAGTAAAATTCAACTAATTGTTTAGTTATTTACAATCGTCTTATTTTTCATTTTTTTTTATATTTAAAATCGTTGATTTAATAGGTTCTTTAAAGAAATTAGGATCCACAAGCGAGCCTGCACTGCATGTAATCACATCTGATGCGAATACTATCGACTTATCATCTACTGAAACGACAACGACAGCAACATCAGGTATGGTTCCGCCTCTAAATTCGCCACCTGGTGCAACAACCACTTCTGTAGCTCTGCCGCCACCGCCACCACCACCGCCTGGGCCGCCACCTCCACCCCTGCCTCCAAAGCCTCGTCCACCCGGGCCTCCACCACCACCCGTAAAGGGTGGCCGCCCTCCGGCTCCTCCTTCCAAAGCGTCTCCACCACCACCTATGCGACCTGGAAGCAGTTCATCTGGAGATTCAAACGATAGCAGTGACCTGGAAACACGGAAGACAAAGTTGAAGCCGTTCTTCTGGGATAAGGTCATGGCGAGTCCTGATCATGAGATGGTTTGGCACGATATCAAAGCAGGATCCTTCCAGTAAGTCTTTAAAAAAATAGGGTTAATAGCCAAAGTTCTACATGAATTTTGACCGTTTTAAAAATCGGTTCTCGAACTTTGGACTTTTAAATTTGCTATCTTAACTTTCAGTTTTAGACTAAAAACCTAACCCCTTCACCAGTTCACCTTGTTAGTCAAAATTTGGACGGAAAATGCAATGTTTCGCTCAGTCTTTTTTATACCAAATACGATTGAATTACCCCTATTTATGAAACAAATCGTTACCTAAACGGATTTAACAAATCGCAACCCACATTTTTTGTTTTCAAAGTTTCACTACCACAACTTTCGATTTTAAACTAAAAAGCTATTTATTCTGTCACATTGTCACTTGAGTGGTACATGAGGTTTGGATGAACTAAGTTACAGATGTTTTTTTTTTGTCTGAAATTGACTAATATCATAAGGATCTCACAGGTTCAATGAGCAGAAGATGGAGTCGTTATTCGGCTACTCTACACCCGACATGAACAAACCCGATCGTAAGAAAGATTTCGCATCGGAAAATGCAGTTCAATATATCCAAATCATCGACCCCAGAAAAGCTCAGAATCTTTCGATTCTTTTACGGGCATTGAACGTGACTATAGACGAGGTTGTCGAATGCCTTCAAGAAGGTAAACTGAGTATACCTCGTGAAAAGTCCGTGAAACATTAAACACGTTTTTTAAATAATTTTTAGTATCAATATATTTTAAAATGTACAACATACATTGATAATCGCTAATTTTATATAAAATTATAGTTTAACTTTTCAAATTAACAAAATTAATCGAATATTTTTTTTGTTGTTGTCAGGAATCACCCTTCCCGTAGAACTAATTCAGACAATTCTGAAAATGGCACCGACAGAGCAAGAGGAACTGAAACTTCGAGTGTACGACGGAGATGTTTCGCAGCTCGGCCCTGCCGAGAGGTTCCTAAAGGTGCTGGTGGGCGTGCCGTTTGCATTTAAGCGTCTGGAAGCGTTGTTGTTTATGAGCATTGCGCAAGAAGAAGTTGCTACTGTTAGAGAATCCCTGACAACTTTAGAGGTGAGCTAGAGACTAAACTACTGATTTTAGCGTTAAATTTGGTGTTTTAAACAACAAAAATATGTTATTTGATACTTAATTAGAAAAAAATATTTTTATTTCGTAATTTTAAGAAAAAAAAAATGAAAATTAACCAATCGATAGTTAGACACCAAATATCAACATTTTAAATCTAGTAAGCAGTTATCAACATATCATATATTTGAGACTATTTTTATGTTTTTAATCTTAATAATTTGGTGAGCTAAATTCAAGTTCATTATTCCACACTTTTAGTAATTTATTTATCAGTATTTGAAGGTATAAATGTATACTCAATTTGATCATCTTAATTTTCGCAAAACTGTACTACTAGTTGCGCAAGAAATTGCTAGCCCTATAATATGGACATTCACTATGTGTCCATTTGAAAATCTAAATCTCACATGAACTTTGTAGGTTGCTTGTGGTAAGCTCAAGAACAGCAGGCTTTTCCTCAAGCTCCTAGAAGCCGTCTTAAAAACCGGTAACCGAATGAACAACGGCACGTACCGTGGCGGTGCACAAGCGTTCAAACTAGACACGCTCTTGAAATTGTCCGATGTTAAAGGAGCCGATGGCAAGACGACGCTCTTGCATTTCGTGGTTCAGGAAACCATCCGCTCTGAAGGAGCCCGAGCCGTTCGGATAGCTAGCTCGAGCGAGACCGCATCAAATTTGAGCTCCTCCGAGAACGGTAGCCACGATCCGACTGAGCATTACCGAAGCCTTGGCTTGCAAGTAAGAGTTTTTAAAAATAGAAAACTTGAAAAAAATTCACAGTATATTTAAAAATGAATATATATATATATATATATATATATATATATATATATATATATATATCGGATTCAGATCCTCTGTCACACTCTTCCTACCCTAGATCGTGCCCCACCATTGTGATTTGACACGTGTCCCTAATTTAATTAATTTTGTATTTTCCGAAAAACCTATTAAGATTGTGAACCCTAGAAGAAAAATATTAAAATTAAAGATTACGTGTCAAGATCACAACGGTGGGGTACGATATGAAGTATGATGAGTGGGGCATGTGATCTGCATCCCCGTATATCAGACTATCAACAATTTTTTTCAACTGCTTTTCTTCTAGTATTCAAGGCTCTTTATTTTGGTGGCGTATATGATAAGATATAATGAGTAAATAATGTAATGTAGGTGGTTTCGGGGCTAAGCTCGGAGCTCCAAGATGTTAAAAGAGCGGCAGTTATCGATACCGAATCAGTATCAGGCGTCGTCGGGAAACTCAAGCACTCGTTGTCAAAGGCTCGGTCATTCCTCGACAGTGAAATGAAGACAATGGAAGAAGCACAAAGATTTTGCGACGCTTTAGCTAGATTTGTAGAGCATATGGAAGCTGATGTTGACTTGCTGTCCGAGGAAGAGAAGAGGATTACGACTTTGGTGGCAAGCACGGCAGATTACTTCCATGGAAGTGCGGGAAAATCGGAAGGATTGCGGCTTTTCGCGGTTGTTCGTGATTTCTTGCAGATGTTGGATAAAGCGTGTAGAGAAGTAGAGTTGGCTAAGAAGGCTAATCAAAACACATCTAATCAAGAAAATCGAAATCCCTCTCCCAAAACGCGGTCTCGGCCAAAGAGTGTCTTTCCCGCGATTGCAGAACGGAAGATGAACGATTTGAGTTTGGAATCATCTAAAGATGAAGGCAAAATTCCGTGATCGCAGTTCGTTGATCATTATGTAATGAATACAGTTACTCCTATATGTTAGCTAGTTAGTTAGAAGTCTGTTATACTACCTACTAATGTATACGTCAGGTATTTGTACAGTTGAGATGTGAACTAAGAAATACATTTTACTCGATTTTAAAAAATCTATGAAATGGTATCAGAGCTAGTATGATTTCCTTCTGCAGTTTTCCTCAATTAGATCAGTCTCTAGCGATTTAAGCGATTCTTCATCATTTCCGTTGTCGGTCCTGATTGCGATGACAAAATCTTATTCATATATTACAAATTTGACATCACAACCATTCTCATCGAGAGTTGTCATCCAAATAAAGCAGTGCACCATTTGCCCTCTTGCAAAATAGTCTAGACTTTTTTTTTTTTTCTCATAATGATTCTTATGCTTCTAAACATTTTAATCCAGTACATTTAGATGTGTGAGGACCTTATAGGACTCGTACTTGACAAATTTGACCATGCTCTGTGAATCAAAACCCTAGAACGAAGAACACGAAGTAACGAGAGGAGAATAGAATGTGGACAGTCAATTGCGGATCATTGAACTTGGTTCCTTCCCTTGGCAAGTTCTCACCTTATAACCACTAAGAATCAGGTTTTATCCCACAAATATTACAACTGAAGGAACAATTCCTAATGTTTAACCAAAGCAACAAATAAGTCCCCAAAAATATACATGGGCCATAAATCCAACAATGGGCCAAACACAACCCAACAAACTAAACTAACAAATTAAACAAATAACCCAAAGAAATAAAGCAGCCCAGATTCGCTCCTTAACACTCCCCCTGAATCTGGGAGTCTTTAATACCACCAGTCATCTTGACAAAGAAGATATCCTTCATGCCAAGTCCATCCATAAGACGATAATGATCCTGGTTGCAAAGTGGCTTGGTGAACAAATCAGCCAACTGGTCCCCTGTTTTAACATACCTAAGCTGCACAATATTTTCAAGCAATTTATCACGAATAACATGGAAGTCAACTTCTATATGCTTAGCACGTTCATGAAAAACAGGGTTACTAGCAATCTGAATAGCAGCCTTGTTATCACAATGCAGAATAGAAGGCTTAATCTGTTTGAAACCTAACTCATCAAGCAATCCCCTAAGCCAAATAATTTCAGACAATAAAAGAGCAATACTCCTATATTCGGCTTCAGCAGAAGATTTGGAAACAGTGGACTGTTTCTTAACCTTCCAAGATATAAGGGAAGAACCTAACTTGACACAATAACCAGAAACAGACATTCTACTTACCATACACCCAGCCCAGTCAGAATCACAATACCCTAGTAACTCAGGATCTGAAGCAGCAGATAAAAGAGTGCCTTTACCTGGATCTCGTTTAATGTACCTAACCACCCTTTGTGCTGCTTGAAAATGAGACCATTTAGGGTCTTTCATGTACTGAATCAGGTGCTGAACTGCAAAACATATGTCAGACCTGGTAATAGTCAAATAAAGGAGCTTCCCTATCAGCTTTCTATATGAGTTTGCATCATTTAGGGGAATATCATTAGTTTTAACACCCAAATGTTGATCGTAAGCACGAGAAGTTAACTTGGGTTTGGAAGCTGCTAAACCAACACTAGAAATTAATTCCAAGGCATACTTTCTCTGTGACATAACAATACCAGATCTAGAAACCTCAATACCAAGAAAATACTTGAGCTCACTAAGATCCTTCATTTTGAAATTCTGTTCTAACACAACTTTCAATTCTGCAACCAGTGAACTGTTATTACCAGTTATCAAAAGATCATCGACATAAACCAAGAGTATAACAATCTGATCACCAATACTTTTAGTAAACATGGAGTAATCATGCTTGGAATGAGAATAACCAGCAAGAATAAGAGAATCACGCAGTTTGACATTCTATTGCCTACTAGCCTGTTTCAATCCATAGAGGGATTTGTGTAATCTGCAGACTAAGGAGTCTAAATGCTCCCCTTGGTTACCAAATCCCTGAGGAAAAGTCATATAGACTTCCTCATCCAAATCTCCCTGTAAAAAGGTATTGTATACATCAATCTGGAATAAAGGCCATTGATAAATAGCAGCCAAAGCAAGAATAAACCTAACAGTGTTCATTTTAGCAACATGAGAGAAAGTCTCATGGTAGTCTACCCCATATTTCTGTTTAAAACCTTTAGCAACTAAACGAGTTTTATGACGTTCAAGACTACCATCAGATTTATATTTCAATTTGTAATCCCATTTGCAACCAATTGCCACCTTACCTTTGGGAAGTAGGACCAAAGCCCAAGTCCCATAATCCTGGAGAGCTTGAATTTCATCCTGCATAGCAAGAATCCATTCTTTTCTCTTACTAGCTTCTTGATAACTGTGAGGTTCAACTAAAACAGACATACCGGTTAGATAACATCGATATGGAACAGAAATATGTTCATAAGATATTGAGTTCCCAATCGGATATAATGCAGAAGACCCACTCAAATCATAATGTGTGGTCCAAATAGCATGATACAATCCTCTTTCCGCTGAGCCCCCTTTCCCCTCGGTCCACAGAGACAAAATGTAGGACCGATTGGAATATCATAAAAATGATAGAAATTGAATCACTTTTTTGAGATTCTATACAAAATCCCATAAGTCTAAGTAGCGTTTCTCAATTCCTTTACATATCTGTTACAAATTCAAATTTGAGTATCCAAGAAGTCTCTTTTTTACTCCGTTGAGATGCATTTGATACATTACATATGTGGATTGACTTACAAAATTTCATGTGATTCAGTAAACAGAGGCTTAACAGCCCTTCCAGATCTAGTTTGCTGAATAGCCCTACCAGAACTGGATTGCTCAATATCAATAATCTGTGGGTCAATAATATGAGGCTCAGATTCAAGATCATCACCATCAGAGTCAGAGAAATACCCATCATGTGGATCATTTGAGACAGGGCCATCAGTATCCTCTATAAGATCATCATCTGGTATATGAGGGTCATTATGAGCATCATTTCCCTCAGATTGAATAATGCAATCAGAAATATCACAGGGATCAGCAACATAATTGAAGTCAAGGAACGTTGTTGGCTCAGTAAGTTTACCACTCTCAAAAGGGAAGACATTTTCATTAAAAATAACATCCCTACTAACAAAGAAACGATCATGTATGATATCATAAAGTCTGTAACCCTTTTGAGACTCAGAGTAACCCATTAAAACAGCAGCAACAACTCTGGATGCAAACTTATCTGAAACAATCAAGTTCTTTGAATAACACAGACACCGAAAAACCTTTAAATGAGATATGCTAGGTTCTTTATTTCTCAAAACTTCCAAAGGGCTTTTTCCATTTAAAACTTGAGTAGGCATTAAGTTAATTAGATAACAAGCAATTTTAATGCACTCTCCCCAAAAACGATTAGGAATAAAACCCTGTATTTTTAAGGCTCTAGCTATCTCAAGTAAGTGTCTGTGTTTTCTCTCCACTCTGCCATTTTGCTGGGGAGTGTAGGGACAGGAACTCTGATGGAGAATTCCTAATTTTGTAAAAAATATTTTAACATGATCATTAAAGAATTCCCCACCATTATCAGTTCTAAAAGATTTCACAACTCTGTTATACTGAGTTTTAATCATAGTAATGAAATCTCTAATAACAATGAAAACATCAGACTTGAATTGTAATAATTGAACCCAGATAACACGAGTATGATCATCAACCATTGTAAGAAAAAAAAATCTTTTATTATCATAAGTAGAACATTGATAGGGACCCCAAACATCACAATGAACAAGATCAGCAAAGGATTCAGCTCTGGAGCTAGAAGTGGGAAAAGAAGATCTAATATGTTTAGCCTGAGGACAAATGGTGCAATATTCCAAAGAAGCGCCTTTATTCTTAAGAAAATCTAAGGCAGTAACAGACTGTAAAGTTTTGGCTGAGGCATGACCAAATCTCTTGTGCCAAATCATGACCTTATTGCTAATAGTATTGGAAACCACAGAAGCTGCCTGTACAGTAGGTTTAAAGAAGTACAAGCCTGGGTTTTCTTCACCACTCCCAAGGACCTTCTCACTTGAGAGGTCCTGCAGAATAGCATATTTAGGATAAAAAATTGCAGAATAGTTCAGTTGTTTTGTAATTTGAGAAACAGAAAGTAAGTTGTATTGAAACTCAGGAATGTAAAGAACATTCTGCAATGTTTTTCCAGGTTTAAAAGGATGAATTCCATACTATAAACACAAGGGGAAAAACCATTTGGTAAATGTACTTTAGTTCCAGAAACATCTATCCTATCAGTTAACCAAGCAGCTCTACTTGTCATGTGATTTGTGGCACCAGTATCTAAAATCCATTGATTTTTCAAATCATATAAAGAAGAAGATAAAGATATACCAGCAGTGTTCGCCTTAGCATTAGGAGCAGCAGCAACACCTGCTTGAAGGGCAGTGCTACCAGGATGTCCCATGCTTGTCAAGAACTTCTCAAACTGATCAGGTGTAAATGTAATCCCCCCATTAAGAGCATCAACCAGGGTCATCTCAGCAACAGAGTTGGAAACATCACCAATCTCAGAAGAGGCAATATTTGCTTTAAGACCTCCAATCTTGTTCTTCATTTGCTCCTTATACTTGAAGCACATATCCTTGACATGTCCATTTCTCTTGCAAAATTCACAGCCCTTAGCAAAACAACGATCAATAGTGTGTCCTTTCTTGTTACAGAATGAACACTCCAAATTAGGGTTCCCTTTGGGCTTATCAGAAAAGTTTGTAAGATTTCTAGAGAAAATATTGACAGAACCAGCAATGTCAGAAGTAATAGTCTTCTGGCTTTCCTCTTGCATTAGGAGGTTGTAAGCTTGGTTAACCGTGGTCCGTAGGCAAAGGAGTCCAGATGAGCAAACTACTTCTAACACCAGAGTAGTTATCATTAAGCTCCATTAAAAATTGAAAAAGCCTCTGAGTATCCTTGTGATCAACATATTTCTTGAAATCACCATGATCAATACGAGGTAAAGCAGAAACCGCATCATATTCAGCCCAAAGTAACCTTAATTTGGTGAGGAAAGTGGATACTGAATCAAGGCCCTGCCGAGTCAAACAAATTTCTCTATGCAATTGGTAAGACCTTGATCCAACAACCTTATCAAACCTCTCATTAAGATCTTCCCAGGCCAAAAGAGCACTATCAATATACATAATAGAGCTGGCAAGATCCTTTGAAAGAGAATTCAAAATCCATCTGAAAACCACCACATCACATCGATCCCATTGGTGATGAAATTTGGAATCGTAATCTGATCGCTTACAAGTACCAGTAACAAAACCGAGTTTATTCCTTCCTAAAAGAAAGAATCGCAGAGCGCGACTCCACATAGCGTAATCGTTGGTACCAGTAAGGATGATAGACACATGTGAGTTTCCAGAATTATCACTTACATGCAAGAAAAGAGGGTGGAACGAGTCTACCGTAGTCATAGGTGAGGTGAGAGATGAGTTGTTGCCTTCGCTCGTCATTGTCGAAGAAGATCAAGCCAAAAAAGGTCGATTCGATCTCAGGGAGCAAGAAGAAACTGAATCGTCACAATGCGAACAGAAACTCCGGGAATCACGAACAATCGAACAGATCTCTAAACAACGATTCGAAATATCGGCGCAACGACAAAACACCAGGAAGAAGAGAGCATCAGAAACGTAAGGCGATAAGGCATTTAGGCTCTGATACCATAACAAATTTGACCATGCTCTGTGAATCAAAACCCTAGAACGAAGAACACGAAGTAACGAGAGGAGAATAGAATGTTGACAGTCAATTGCGGATCATTGAACTTGGTTCCTTCATTTGGCAAGTTCTCACCTTATAACCACTAAGGGAAACCCAAACGAATCAGGTTTTACCCCACAAATATTACAACTGAAGGAACAGTTCCTAAAGTTTAACCAAAGCAACAAATAAGTCCCCAAAAATATACACGGGCCATAAATCCAATTATGGGCCAAACACAACCCAACAAACTAAACTAACAAATCAAACAAATAACCCAAAAAATAAAGCAGCCCAGATTCACTCCTTAACAATACTATTAGATAAAAAATAAAGCAGCCCAAATTTCTATCAAAGTTTTTTTTTTTGAATAATATGCTAACTTAGGTTTCACTTAGTGGACAAACCGTTTGTTATTATTATTATTTTTTTAACAATTTGCTAGCTTAAATTTCGCTTTGTAAACAAATTACGAACTCATATTTCTTTATGTGGACATTTTTCTAACACTGGTTTTCGTTTTGTGAACAATTTCCTATCTACCAAATTGTATACAAAATGAAACTAGACTTAGGAAATTCTCCACAAAGTGAAACCTGAACTACCAAATCGTCCAAAAAGATATTCAACTATTAAAATGTCCACAAAACGAAATCCAAGCTAAAACTCATACAAAAAGAACTTCAAATAACAATTTATTCGATGTTCAAATTTGAGCTAGCAATTTACAAAATCACTTTGATAAAAATAATTTAGCCTATTTCTTAACCTACTTATAAAAGTGTACATTTTCACTTCCTTCAAATCTGATTCATTCTCTCCTACTCTAGTTAGAGCTGCAAATTCGAGTATATTTACAGTAGACTTTATTTTAACAAAACCTTAAAAAAAAAATATTACTAGGAAGAAATGTTGAACTAGTTATGGTGTACGCGACTGAGTTAGTCTTAATTCAATTTAAGTACCTAACTTTATATCAACTATAAACCGGAGCAAATGATTGGTGCAATACAAACAACAATCTGCATATAGAAAAGTTACTTGAAATGCAGAATACTATTACACTCGATCGACATGCTACGGAACAGGTTGAATCAAAACTGACATGATATGGTGTTTGGTTTCATTGTTGGGAAGACCATGACCATCTCCGTACTGATAAAAGCATTGAGATGCCCTAGCGAGGTTCAAGCACGCGCCCACAAAGGGTCCCTTGAATGCATACTTGATTAACGCAGCCTCATTCATCGTCTTCCACGTGTCACGCACCAGATTCTTGATATGTTGCCGAGCAGCTTCTTCTGAACATCCTGTTTCGGCCATGTAGCATTCTACTGCTTTGAGGTTGTCCCCTCTAGCTAGTTCATACTATATCCGGAATGAGACACATGATGAAATAATTATATCATTAGAGTAAAAAAACTACAAATATATTAAATTTCACTACCTTTAATTACTTTCTATTTTAGTTCAAATTTTTTTATTAATTTGCCACCACGTCCATTAAAACATGATACGAAACGCATGTGTCGCTCACGTGACTTTTTTCGAGCTAATTGATTGAATTAGTTTTGGTTGAAGAAAAGAAACAGCTACCTATATACTTTTGGACGTTTTATGAATCGCTATAAAGTCTTTGGTTACTTTTAAATTTCACTACCTCATAAGTTTCGATTTTAGATTAAAAAGTTAGCTTTGTCACGTAAGCAACATATATATATGACAATTTGACGGATAAAATAACATAAGTAATTTTTTGGTTTAACGTTGGAAGTTGAGGTAGCGAAACTTAAAAACCAAAATTTGGATAACGACTTGTTAAACTCCCAAAGATTAAATAGATTTAGTTACTAACCCTTATATACATGAACAAACTATTAAGAGAAAGGGGGCAATTAAAAGTTTTCATTTTTTTAAGGGTTGAATCTTTAAAATCTTATATTAATCTCCCCCTGTAAATTTTTTTACATGAATTCTTTGCCCCCTAGTTTAATTCTTAACCCTAAATAAAATTTCTAACTTCATCTCTGCGCTTATATATATGGCTACATAACAAACTCCGGACAAACTCCGGACAAGGATACGTACCGATGATGTCGCTAAGTCGTTGTTGAGTCGAACAATCAGGGCAGGGCAGTGCATGATAGTTGGAATCTGAGATACAAAATCTAGGGTTTCTTCATTGATATCAATTGCAGTTGTGGTGGTAAGAAAGCAGCATAGTAGCATTATTAGTGATCCAATGTTGCAGAAGCCGTTGTTGAGGTACTCCTTGAACGTTGGCTTTATTCCATTGTAGTACCACCTTGCCTCTTTTATATATGCATCGCATTGACCTTTCCACTTCATGCAAAAACAACATGTAAATTACATTCACGAACGGTAGGGGTGAGCGGTTCCGGGTACCCAGTACTTTTTGGGTATACCAGAACCAGACCAATACTAAATGATTCCTAACTTTACTACCCAGAACCGTACCAGAACATTTAGGAACCGGAACCGTACCAGAACCGCTAAGAACAAATCGGTTCCGGGTACCCGTTAAGGAACCAGTTACAAAATTTTCAAACAAAATAATCTAATTCTGGGTACAAATTGGAACTGGGTTCTGGATACCCAGTTGGAACTGGGTTCTGGGTACCCAGTTGAAATTGAAATCAGTACTGTACCCAGTGAATTCATAAAATAATTTCAGCATTTTCCATAAACAACAATTTTAAATTTTTTTAAATGTTTAGTGTTTTTTTTTAAATTTTATCTATAACGGTTCCGGTTCTGGGTAGGGTATCCGAAAACTTATCCTGCAACCGGAACCGAAAATACCGGTTCTTGAAATTTAATCACAGAACCGTACCGGAACCGTTTACATTTACCCGGAACCCACTCAAATGACCGGTTCCGGTTCGGTTCCGGATCCAACTGGGTAATTTGCTCACCCCTAACGAACGGAGTCAGAAAATCTATTTAGTGGGCAAGAATTGAGTTGGAAATTAAAAAAAAATATAAAAATTTCACGGGATGAATGTAAAATTTTAAAGGATCAAACTGACAATAATTATAAATTTTAGAATGAAAAATGCACATCACAAAAAGTTGAGAGAGCAATTACTTCTCTCGTCTAACAGTGTCTTCATCCCTGATGTACATCATCATATATATTAAAAAAAGAGTTCGTAAACTGAAAAAAATTATGATTTAGTGTAGCATAATAATATTTATTACTTAAGATTAGAAAAATATATTACCATCTTATGTAAATATGGAATGAAGTTATATCCGTGCGCCATCGTTAGCTCAAGTCCAATTTCGTTGGTGGTGTTGAACAGAGCGAGAAAGCAAACCCTAATCTCATGTGGAAGCCTATCCACTTCGGTTATGTCCCATCTATATCATCACGTATAGAAACATATTTATAAGGTGTACTTATATATATTCTCGAAGTTCAAGTATATAACTAAGATTAAGATTAAAAGAAAGAACTAAGATAAAAAAAAATGATAACGTATTGTGTTAATAACCAAACTAGGTGCTGAACCCGCGCGGTGCGCGAGTGACTATAATAAAAAAGAAAACTATATAAAGCATTAAAAACTATAATAGAGTTTTTTTTTTTTTTTTTTTAAATTTAGGTTTAGAGAAAAATGCATAACTTACCATGAATTTTGTTTATCACTTAAGACAAAATGCATAATATTAATATATAAAAATAATAACAATATATGTATAATATATAATAATAATTTTGCTATGAGCTACTAATAAATACATCATTTCGGCTGCAAAATACATAATATAACATGAGATTTTTTGTGTGTTGGGCCGTCTTAAAACTAAGCTGCATAATTTGATTTAAAGTAGGTCCATATTTAATGTCGGCACATTTTTAAACACATGCCTATCTTTAATTTCTGCACATCATACAAATTTTTTGGTCTGAGTTTTTTAATATATAGTGGTCCAAATGGATTAGGTGATGTGGCACTTAATGAGCAATCCAAATTACTGAGGTGGCATGCATATAGGTACACACTCTCTCACCTTCTCCTTTATATAATATATAAATACTACAAGTAGCCAAATATATATATAATTTTTTTTTTAATTGAAATTTAGTGAAAGATTTATAATTGAACCAAAATTCAGGTAATGATTTGGTTTTTAACCCTTATATATATATATAACATGAAAATGTTAATTAATTAATTAGATATTAATGCAGTACCTAATAATATAATTACGTACCGATTAACAAATTGGGTTAAGATGTGGAGTTCGTCCAAGGTACCATAGATGTCGTAACAATCATCGATAATAGTAACCATGGAGGCAATCTTGGCATTGACAATTAGGTGATGTTTATATTGTGGCTCAAAAACCACAATTGAACTCCACAAGTAATGTTCCACCAACCTGTCCCTGATGAAGCTCATCTTATTTAAACCTAACCCGACCCACCACCTGCAATAATATACTTGGATTATCTTATTTTATAATCCATCTTCACCTTTATTTCACTTCACTGAATTAATTATAGATAGAGTTTCTTCATGATAATGTATACTGTTAAATCAATGTTTATAATTAGAAATATCAGAATATAACATTAAAAACATACTTTTTCACATTAAAAAAATAGTTGACATAAATAAGAATACAACACAAAGAGTTAGAACTGTTTGATTCTCAAATTCAAAACTAGAAAAATATCTATAGTAAATAAAAGAAAAATAAGTATATCTATAAATATATACTTGAACAGTGTAGTATAGTAAAAAAAATATTAGGGTTAATAACCAAATTGCTACGCTATCTGAACTTTAATTTTTTTAAAATTGACTACATTTTAGAGCAAATTGCTACCTCTATTTCTATTCCCATCAAATTAGACAAAAAAATGAGCATGTTTTTGCCACGTAGAGTCTTTTTATGTGTACCCAAGATGGATTCAAACATGAATTTCTGCTCAATTCTAACATTGTCATTCAATGAGCATCCAATTAAAGGTATTTCCTTGCAAATACTTTATGTTTGAATCTATCTTAACTACACACGAAAAGACCCCACTTGGCGGAAATGTGCTCATTTACAGTCCAATTTGACAGGAATTATAACAGACGGTAGCAATTTGCTCTGGAAATAGAAACTTCGAGTAGCCAATTTTAAAAATTTAAAATTCAGGTAGCGATTTATAAATTGATCAAGGTTCGGGTAGCAATTTAGTTAGCAATTTGGTTAGCAATTTGGTTATTAACCAAAAAAAAATTACATATATTAAAATAATATAAGATTATTTAGTCCATTTTAGACACTTTTAATTAGCAGTTATGCATGTATTGATGGATTATGTATATACCGGTGCAATGTGTTATTATCTGGTTTAATAATGCAGTAGATTGCAAATACCGTATTAGCTCAGCCACAGCATTTTGGTGGACCGATTGCACCATGTTGTAGTCCAGTTTGGCTAACCGAAGCAGCGATACGTCCATGTCGGGTTCATGTTTGTACTGATCGATGAACCATCGAGCCTCCAATCTATTTGGCCTCCAATGGATAGGCATATCCAAAGCGTGTTCCACCATTCGAGCCAATTGCACTGCTAAATTCTCCTTCTGTAGTTTCTTCAAAGATGCAGTAGAGAATGCCATGGCTTCATCAACAATTGCTTCGTTTGTTTGTCCAAGAAACGAAGCTTCGTACAAACTCAACATGCCCTTCGCATCTTCATTGACTAATTCTTTAAATGAACCATTTTCACTATCCATGAACTTCTTAAACACGTCTGAAAACAAACTTTAATTATTATTGTTAAATATATATAGAAAATCGAGTTGTATATTATGTAATTATACTTTTCCTAGTTTTGTATAGCTAATTATATATTCTTGTAATATATATTTTCCAGAGAAATATACTGAATATACTTAAGTTGACAATTGTATCAGAGTACAGTTCTGATTCACAATGTTTGGTCGGATCTGTTGAATTTAGTCCAAACCCTCCTGATCCAGTACAAGAAATCCTAGTCATTATTTAAGGATTTGTTTGTGAGGGACATATAACCTTATTTGTAAGGGAATTATGAAAATTCCTTACAAATACAACATTTAATTTTTTTTTGCAAGGGAATGACTCCTAACAAAAAGCTTGACTAGAAAGACTTGAAAACTTCATTGAAAATCACTCAAAACATAATAAATCCCTAAAAAATTCTTATAATTTGTGATGGAATTGGTTCTCTTAAAAAATGCCGTCACAAATTGCCAATTTTTTTATAGTGTTTAATTAGTCGGTGCCTTAATTCAAGATACTCACGGTGCGATGGTGTTAAAGTAAACTCCACCGTGAGTCTCTTTGTCTCACACAAATTGGTGGATTCTGAAATAGTTTAGCACCATATATATAAGCAAATGGATTAACTTCTCAAATCACTAATTGATTTTAGAAAGAAACCTCACTTGTACTATAACTCACTTGTACTATAAATGATCGCTCAATTGGCCACTTAAAAACACAACCATGCATATATTGTACAAACACAGTACCTTGATGGACAGTGTAGCCATGTTGTCTTAGAAGTCGAAACCGGAGAGCCGTAGCATATAGATCATGCTCAAAGATGCTTGATTTATCATATATTAACCCTAATAGATGCTTGATTTCTGCATCAAAATGGTACTGCAGTCCTAATCGTTGAACAACATCAATAAACTCTAGCTTTTCAAGTGAATCATCCATCGTGTCTCCAATGATCACACACTTCACATAGATCTTCAACTTCTCAACCTCCTCACCGTACTTTGCCTCCTGCATGCCAAAATACATATAATATTTAAACTACATATTTTCACTTTTTTCCGATTGATTTTAACATTAAAGTGACGTTTTAAACAAGTAAAAACATTTTTTCTATTTTTGTGAAACATTAGATTTGTTGCTCATAATTTATGCTTATTTGATCCTTAAAAATCATTTTTTAAGGGTTAAGAACCTATAAACTGTCTAAGATTTACCCTATGTGAGATTTTGATGTCTGAAGTTTAAATTGCTGATATTAGCTGTCTGAAATTTAAACTTTGTTGGTTTTCGATCCATTTTTACTGTCAAATTTAACAGAATTGTGTGAAAAGTCAAAATTGTCCCTGATACCTTTATGTTTATTCCGGCCACCACCCTACTCCGGACGGCCTCCACCCTAGGGGAAATTTTGGGATTTATTTTTTTATTTGGTCGTGTGACAAGCACATGACCAAGCTCTGTAAATTTTAACAGCAAATTTGGTCTGAGACAACAAATTTCAGCAAAGTTTAAACTTCAGACAGTCAATATCAACAATTTAAACTTCAGACACAAAAATCTCACATAAGACAAACTTCAGACAGTTTATAGGTTCTTAACCCTTTTTTAATCAATTTCAAGACAAAAAAAGTGAAAATCAACTAATTTGACAACAAGGATATCAAATATCAACGTTTTAAATCTAAAACAGCAATGTGATCTATAGTTGATACTGTTTTTAGATCCTTAACCCTTTATATAAGTATATATAACTATATATGTTTGTTTCTTACAGTGTATTCATGAGAGGAGGCAAGAAATGCAGCAGAGATGGAATTATAGTCCCAGATACTTGGGATATAGTTCGCCGAACGTCGTTCTTTCTCTGTTGCCGGATCATCGGTCTTCAACGTGTTGCTCACCGTCAGGCAGGTCGGTGATGACCGGCCAAATGAGGTACTTTTGAAGGAAAAAGATGGAGGTTTATTAGGATGATGAAATCTATTAGTAGCTTTCATCTTTAATGAGAGGTTGATAGACATTGCTTTAAGCTGAAGACCCATTTGCAGTAAGATTTTGTCGAGATGTTTTGTTGCCTTTAAATGTGAATTTCAAAAGGGTTTTTGGGTATATATATATATACACAGAATCAACACTTTAGGGTTGGATGGGCCACAAATAATTGGGGAATGGTGTAAACTACTAATTTTGGAAAGGGTAGGTAGAGAATAACGTGAAGCATGAGATAAACTGAACAAAATCGATATCTCAAAACAAATTAAGATTAGAATATTGAGCTTTACCACCCGGCTTGTTGATTATAATGGGCGCGTTTTGATGGACATAACGTGAGATTACTTGAAATGTAAGATTACAAGTATTGTGAACTGTAATGTAATGTTTAGATTGCAATGTTTGGTTGAGCTGTAATTAGGAATGTAATGTTAGATTACAGTGTTTAGTATGTGTTGTAATGTGCATAATAATGTGATTTTGTTATTATTATATTAATATATATGAGAGTAAATTATATCTTAATATGATAAAATTTAAAAATATATATATTTTGACAACTAACTTCTTAAAGATTATGTGTGTGGTCAATACTATAGTTATTTATGAATTCTAAAGACTAAATATTCAAACTCAGTAACAACAAAAATTCTATTATTAAAACATTATATATAGTTTTATAACATAAATTTCATAAAAAAGAAAAAAAAATATACTCATTTTAGACGAACATCATGTGCATTATTATTTATTATATAATAAATTATAAAGTATATAAAGAATATAAAGCTAATAATATTACAATCTTAATAAACTATAAAGATAATACAAAATATTATATCTATTTAATAAATAATAATAAAATAATAACACTCTGTAATGTTGGACGTAATCCCATATTACATCCGTTTTTAGATGTAACGTCACATTACGTTGAATGGAGTTTGGACGTAATCTCATATTACAATATACATTACGTTACAATGCACATAACGTCGTTTGGCAAACCAAACAACGTAATAGCAGACGTAACGTGAGATTAGATCTCACGTGATTCCATCCAAGCACCCCCGAAGTTTAGATAGAAAAAAAACGTCAGACTGTAATCACAAGAATTCGAATATTAGGTATATGATAGATAATAATAATATTTATATTGGTATTAGATGATGATGATAATAGTAATATTCGATATATAATAACATATAAAAAGAAGATTTGCGAGGTTGGGGATTGACCACGTCGACTTCACTCCATGCCATGCCATCACTCTTGGCTGCACCATCCCATCCATTCAGCTCCATGCTGCCATTATTGTAGTCCACATGCACATTATTATAACGGTTAACAAGTCTTTTGGTTTATGATGTTTGACAACTTTTGGGTTTTGGTCAATAATGTTTTTTTTACCTAGTTTTGGTCCCATATGTTTGTAGATTTTTTTCTAGTTTTGGTCCAACCGTTACTTTCCGTCCATTTTTTGACATGTACAAGTAACGTGATCCACCCTAAACTTTCAATTTTGTTCAATTTAGTCACTCTAATACTTTTCTAACCTTTTTTTGGTTCAATTTAGTCCCGAAGTTTCAAAAATTCAATTGGACATATTGTCCAATTGGGGTCAATTTTGAAACTTCGGGACTAAATTGAACAAAAAAAAAAAGGTTAAGAAAGTATTAGAGGGACTAAATTTAAAGTTTAGAGTGGATCACGTGACTTGAACATGTCAAAAAATGGACGGAATGTAACGGTTAGACCAAAACTAGAAAAAATCTGCAAACATATGAGACCAAAACTAGATAAAAAAAAACATCATTGACCAAAACCCAAAAGTTGTCAAACATCATGGACCAAAAGACCTGTTAACCCTTATTATAATCGGAGTCCATAGTGCACATTAATATGAGAATGATACGATTTTTTTTTTTTTTTTGGTTCATAATAGTAGCTGCCCTATTAAGTACAACTCTATATAAGAGAAGCTAAAAACAACTTAGAGAAAAATAGGCCACGAGTCTTACTAATCTCCACGATTAAACTAATTCCCTGGGAAATAGCTAAAATAGAAAACACAGTCTAATTTTAATCTAAAAACAGAAATGGATAATGCAGGGAAACTTCGACTCTCAGGGTAACAACTCTTGTAACATAAGAAATGGTCCCTAAGGTTTCTTGCAGATCAAGAATCATCCTCCATCACTCCTTGATTCATGAGCTGCAAATTCACATTCTCTTCATTAGGATTTCGAACTTGTCGCTTGGTATTGGGCTAGTGGCTTAATGAGCAAATCTGCTAGTTAATCTTCAGTTTTGCAGCAGATCAATATCACTTCTCCATCTTGTTGAAATTCTCAAACTGAGAAAAGCTTTATGTTGAAGTGCTTCGTCTTCTTATAGAAGACATCATTCTTTGAAGTTACTATTACTACAACAAATCATGAATTTAGCGACAATTCTTTGTGACATAATTTTAGTCATCACAAATAAAACGTGCGTTAGTGACAACTGATAAAATTTGTCACTCTTAAACAAAATATTAGTGGCGAATAATTTTTTGTCACTGTTGATCTAATTTTCAGTCACAACCATTTATTTCGTCACTAATGTCATTTATATTTGTCATTAAAAAAATTACATATGTGACAAAAAATTATCGTCACTAACAATATACATCTGTGACGATTGCATAATTGTCACAAACGTGTTTAGTCAATTTTGGATAAAAGTGGGTGAATTTTTAGAAATTATAAACATAAAGGGTGCAAGTTCAGAGAATCATATACATATAAGGGCAAAATTATATTTAACCAATTTTTTTTATTTGATGAGATAAATATTTAACATAAAAGGAGATTTCTCAATTGCAGCTCCACGATAATTTTTTTTTTGGCGGCTCCTCTTTTATTTGGCCAAGAAACTGCGGCTCTTCACTCAATCACCCGCAAGAACAAGATTTTGGAGCGCCTTAAGTTTCAATTGCAATATCCAATCAAGATTCTACAGTCAATTTCAATTCGAATGATTCTGAAGACAAATTAAGGTATTTCTCTCACACTCTTTGATATAATTCAAATCAATGATGTCTCTGCAATTCTACAATTGATGCCTTCTCTTCTTCTAATAGGATTTGTCAATGAAGATTGATAAGACATGGATGGAGATACAAAATAGAAGGGATACTCGTTATGAGAAAGGAGTATGTGAATTTCTTGAATTTGCATTCAACAAACCACATGTGCGGCTCTTCAAATATATAAGATGTATTAAAAATAATTATTTTTTTGGTACTAACATGTTTTAAAATATACATATTTCAAAACGATAATAATTGATACTTTCTTCAATTATTTATCTAAAATTGTCGTTAAATATATTTCAAAAGTACACATTTAATAAGTACTTTTCAAAGTATCACAACTAAATCATATTTGATTATACAAATGTTACAATTGAGTCAAATCAGACCAGTGCCGATTATGGATCAATTGAGTTTTAATCGAGTCATGACACTGTTGTAACACTAAAAAGATGTATCAATTACCATTTTTTTGAAACATTTGTACAATTTTAAACATATTGGTACTAAAAAAATTTCGTTCAAAAGTACTGTATGATTAAATACTTTTTCCCTATTGGACTTCTCGTATTATATTATATTAGAGTGTAACTATGACTCATAATCTAGAAAAAAAGAAGCGAATAATAAATTTTCCCTATTTAACATACATCCGCCACTGCTCGGCGGGATCGGATTATTCACGGATTATCCATATCCAACTTGTATTCATGTAGTTAAATCAATTTAAAAAATTCACACTAACACCGCGGATCCGTGGTGCGAATATCCATACTTATATATGATGTTGGTTACCCTGTGAGACGGGTAAAACCCGACTCATCGCCATCCCTTCTAATTTTTAATTAAAATGACTTCGTAATTTTTTTGTTATATATAATATTTGTATAGAAACCTCTATAAATATCCATTAGTTTACTAAATATCAACTCAATATGATTATAATTATTTACTACAATCCTAATAAATGCATCAATTGATGCCAATTACATTAGTTTATACATCTATATTAATAGCTTCCCAAGTTTGCTCATTTCAATTTTTTTGTAATTCTCATATTGATTACACATATAAATAATTATTAATTACTACAATCCTACTAAATGAATTGAAGGATATTATACACATCAATCTTAATATATTTCCAAATTTGTACTTTTCAAGTTTTAGTAATTTTCTTATTATATATATTCTAATGCTACACTTTTGTTATACAATATTTGATAATTAATATTTTACAGTAGCATTAATTCAAAATACGGTGGAAGAAAGGATTTGCTAGATATTAGTTCAAGTTTGCTTTTTATTGTATACTAGGGATCGGCGCATGCGTTGCACGCGCGACAGTCAATAATTATTCTTTTCGATTAATTTTACCAAGTTTAGTTTGGTTCAAAGACAAATTAAAGCTAAAAAAAATTACAATTGAATTTGGAAAAATATAAGATTATAGCATAGATGTTAAACAATTGCAACAAATATAAATACTAACATTCATGCAACACAAAACTATAATGATAAAAATCAAACTGGACATTAATAGACTAAAGGGATTCCTTGTAATGTCATGGGAAAAGAGCGCCATTTCCACATCAAGTCGCACCGAGGCTGCGAAAGAAAATTGATCTAACAAAAGTAGGAAAATAATAGAATTCTCTTCATACAAAAAGGACAAAAAAAAAAAAAAAAAAAAACTAAACTAAACTCCATATGCCACTATGCCTTATGTTACATTCCATATATAATGAAAACTTGCATTACATGCCACTATACAATAAAGTAAACTGCACCATTAACAAAGCGTTTGGGAACCTATTCTAAATCAATACCTGCAATTATTTGATTATCAACCTCAACATCTTTCTTATTCTTGTCTCCACCAATAGCCATGTGTCTTCACTCCCAATAACAACTATTGGATCATTCAAAACACACCATGTGTTGAAGGTAGGTAACCTGAAAGTGATTTACGAAGGTGATTTACGAAGTGGTAAATAGCAACACTCAAAGAATAGGGAAGAATGGGGAGAAAGTGATGATGATCAGTCCACAACTAATTAGATGAAAAGTCTTACCATAAGAGCTGAAAGGTTGTTGGGTTTTAGTTGCTTTCAGCAGTTTTTTTATATTTCCCTTGGCATCAGTTCCAACAGCAACAATCTTCATACGCACATAGCAGCACTTGCTGGTTTTTTTCCGTGTGCTGAGACTGCGATAATGCACACATTTCGGTGGTGGCCTTCTCTTGCCTGCAATTACCAAATAATCGGTTGATTTGAAATAAGAACGCAATGTCACAAAATCAACAAGTCTATCACAAATTTAACATATATACTAAAAGTTAGTATTTAAAAACATCTTTAAAAAAAAGTTAACTGAGTTGACAGCAGCTTTCCCATGATAATCAAAAGAGTTTCAAAGTTCTATAATGAACAAAGAAGAACACTCCAAAGTTAAACCATAGTTAACAAGTAACTATACCAAGAAGCACAAATAACCATAAGCCCGACGTATTCTCCAGCAGAACCGACATTAGGTCGTAGAAAGAATGAATCAAAACTGATGATAGTACAAAGTAGGTCTCCCAAATGTCCAAACATTTCCTGAAAACCAAATAAATTTCGTTTCATCAAATTTAGACTTGCAAGTGAAAGATATGGCTGCTCTATAGAAAAAATAACATGAAGAACACCCTACCCATACCTGCAGCTTGTCGATAGGAGCAAATGGGTGAATGTTGGTGAAACTAAGAAAGTCACTGGTGCAATCTCAGTTGTGGCATTAAACTTCATGGTGCAATCTCAGTTGTGGCATTAAACTTCATGGTGCAAGATCCCAGTGGAATCATATTGTAGTAGAGAGAGATCCTTGGATTGAGGTTGTGGATGTAAGGTACCTATTCAATGAACCTTCAGAAAATATAAAAGTTAGATGTACAAAATCTCTCAACTTAAATAATCATATCAGTTACCAAACTATTTTGAAAAGTTATAAGATAAATACCTATAATAGTTCATTCATCTTCGAATCTATGAACATAAAAGCACATAAATCCAACATATGTTTGCTCTTTTTTTTGGTAAAACATATATTTTTTCATATAATTTGTTTAGATACATTAACAATATTATTTAATAGTAAAATAATTATCTCAGATAATCGTACTCTTTTATGTTACACACCAACGCCACTGTATGTCGATTTCTGAAAGTTTTTGACTTTGTTGCTATCTCTTTCCCATGTAAACCATGGAGACATTAATTCCAAAAGGTTTAGAACATATTCTTAGATATCCTGTGGGAAAAACATAAACAAGGTCTTAAAGCATATTAAAAGCCATATGAACCAAGTTATTATCTCAACTTATTTGATCAATAGAAGTTGCTTATCTCAAAGAACGATTTTTTTTAAAAAAAAACATCTAAAATAATATGTCAATCTCTAAACATCTAAAAAGAGAGTGTATCCAAGTTTCCATATTTCACAATCATTCAGGCCCCTATCAAACAAGATAATAAAAAACCGTGAGAATAGAACTTTATTCGCCAGGAAAAATAAAGAAAAATAGCTTGTGTTAGAAAAACTAAGCATTTAAAAACCAGTTGTGATATACATATCATAATGTGCCATTCAACTTGCAAAATATCATAATGTGCCATTCAACTTGCAAAAATTATTTGAAGATAATGTGCTCATGAAGTTCTGTATCTTGTAAAGCATGATGATGCAAAACTGTTAACAGACTTGGGATTAATAAAATGATGATATATCTAAAAAAATAAATTAAGGAATTCATTGGGTTGTTTTCTATGAGATCTTAGAATAAATAATAATCAATTGTGCGCTTCTAAATAGGATGTGTTCCAATTATTTCTCCCAGATTGCTACACAGATCTATATACAAATGTAATTAGCTCTTTCCTTTTTGGCAATAAGACATGCTTAAAATTATCTAATTTCTCACCCGATTAGTATAAGAATGAAAAGAAATGTTGTATTCTTTTCTTTTTTAGAACTGAGTCATGATTAATTATATAATACTCTACATGATGCTATTATAACAATGAAAGAAAATGTTGCATATGGGCGAGAGTAAAAATTTCTCATTAAGAAAAATAATGAATGATATCTTCATCCTAAAAACCACGCAGAACTATCTCAAATTTTTGCATAGCCTTCTCTCTACACGTAACTCTATAATCAGATTATACGAAGGTGTGAAGTTGAAATAACAAACAAAAAATGTAACAAATTCATTGTCGTGTAGTCAAACTCTATCACTGACATCAGTCCTCTAAGAGGAGACAAGAAAAAAAAAACTCAAGAGAAATCTCATGGTTACCTAAGAAAGATAGGAGAGCTTAATATATACTATTCACAAGCAGTAAAGTTAAGCTTACCAGCACCCATATCTTCTATATGGCACTATATCTATCAGATTGTTCATTCTTTACTGTAGCATCACTCAGCTCAGCACCAGAAGGGATCCTGGAACTGCCTAAAAACATGTCTATTATAAGATAACATGGAATAGGTATGTGAATAAACTGTACCAACTAAACATGTTGCTAAACAGTAAAAATCACCGAATGAAGCAATTTAAGATCTCTTACAGATATCTCCCTTAACAATTTACATATAAACCTTTAGATTCGAAATTTATTCAACATCATGGTAATTATAAAAATTTATAAGCATAAGCATCTTTCATTTTCGCTGTTTATATTATTTAATTTAGTATTTTTTGTTCCTCTATTCTTAAGAATGAATTGAATGATAATAAAATATTTATTTCGATGTTTAACCAGAAGAATAAGAAATCAAGCTTTCAGGCAAAAAAATAAACGTCAAAATACGCATGCTCAAGCGCACTATTGCATGACTATGAACTATGAAGTTTGGGTTCAGATGGTATTATCAGAACACACCTATAAATAATAGGCCCACTGCATTCTTATTTGTTATTCAATTTTTTATTAAATGAAGCATTCCCTCTTCAAGTAAAATTAGGTTTGAAAAATCTCTGAGACTCTGAACAAATATCAGACAATAAAATTTCAGCTAGTAATCCTATACTCAAATTTTCAACAAGAGAAAAACTAATATCAAAACCGAGCCTATAAGAAAACATGAACTTAAAAGTTAGAATAACACATAGATGAGAATAGTAGGCAATAGGAATAAAACTGTTGCTTTTGCTCATGCCCTCCACGGTCAATTAAGTAAGTTTGTAGGCAGTAGAAAACTAAAAGAAAGGGTTTAAAGGTACCTGGTCACCGAACAACACAACGTGAAGTTTGTATTCATGCTGGTTAGACTCGACAACCGGTCAATAGTTCGTGGAAGCTCATCGCTGTGTTCCAGTCTTCCAATTCGTTCCAAGTATGATTCAGTAGGTGTTTGCAAGGCTATTCAGACAATAAAACAAACAACTTATGTGCATGATCAAGTCTAAATAGAAAAATGCACAAATACATTTGAAGTCAACCCACTGATAAATTAGGATGAGATTAGAGAAACATTACACTGTTAATCTATAGTAGAAGCAACTGAATAAAAATTGACAAGCATAAGTAGCAAGACAATCGTCACAAGGTAGTGGGAATCCTACCACCGTTGGAGCAGGCTAGAATATGGAGTCGACCGATGTCGGAATATGATTCCGCCACCTCGTCGTTGGTACGAGCGCAAGGTGGTTCTAAAGTCGCCACCGATGTCGTTAGTACTACCGTTGATCACCGACTGGGCCATAATGGGGAAGGGATGGGAGAATTAGACAACCGCCATATCTTGAACAGAATGGAGAGGAAATGGGAGAATTAGAGAGGGAATAATAAGAGAGAAATAGTAGTTGGACTGAGAAGGTATCTGGATTAGTAACGGGGCGGAATCAAAGCGGTGTAGTATTCTGCGGCACTGGTTGGTGAAAAGTAGCGTCGATTCAGTGTGAGGACAGGCCATGCTTTTGATTATATTGAAACTTTATTAGACGTTATTGATTACTGAACATATACGGTGGTAACTATCTAAAGTCTAAACATACATAGATATCATTCTAAATTTAGCGCTAAATTTGAAATTTTTCCTAAAATCTACCGCGCCAGAAAACTTTGATAAAAGTAAAAAATTGGCGGCCAGAAAAAAAAACTTTTCAAGTCTTTTTGTCTTCCTCCCTTCTTAAAGACTCACACTTATAAACCCTAAAACATAATCCTTTCCTCTAATCTTCTCTCTAAAGCAGCGAGGCTTGTTTCTTTCCAAGGTTTGTTAAGTTGTTTCAATTTTTAAAAGAATGATTTATTCTTTGCTCAAAATAACTGCATCCTTCATGAGATTTTCTATTATGGTTGTCATGATCTTTATTCTTATGAGTTATTTTAGAACTTCATGATAATCTCCTAGTATTTTTATAATTCATTCCAGTTATTTATAATTCAGATCCAGATAATTTGGTTACTATATTTATTTTTTCTCAAATTATTACGAATTCTTCTTTAGGGTTCCCCTTCCTTTGCTTGTAGGAAAAATAATGGCTCCATTGAAGTATGTCAGTAGTGCTCAAGGGATAGAAAGGCTTTGGCTCATATAAGAAAGAAAAAATTGAGCCGAGATGACACTGAAGTGCAGCAACCAAGAGCAGACCGAATTGACACTAAAGTGCAGCAACCAAGATCAGACCGAACTGCCACTAAAGTGCAGCAACCAAGATCAGACCGAACTGCCACTGAAGTGCAGAAACCAAGATCATCAGATCGAAATGGTACTGAAGTGCCGCAACGTCCAAGATCAGCCCGAAATGGAACTGATCTGATGCATCAAGAAGTTAATTCTGAATCTGTTACAGGTTATTTTACTTGTTGTTGGACTACATTCGTTATCGTTAGTCATCCTTATATATGTATATTAATAACCGTGTCTTCTCATGCTCAGAAAAAAGCATTAAAAAGAGAGGCGGTAGCTGACCAACTGCAAATCATAAGCTTGTCACATACAAGAATAGATGAATGAATCTCTCTGCATTAGATATCCAATTTCCAAAAGAGTTTGGTAAAGTAAGTGGTCAGGATGCAAATCTTCTGAAAGCAGAAATTACTATGTGCATAAGGCAAATGGCACCTCTCAAAGTTGAGTCATGGACAGAGATGGATGATGATACAATTGATGACATGTGGTTATTTGTTAAGGTGGCCTGGTTTATTTCTAGTTATTTCACGCCTTTTGTTTTCGTTAGATTTTTCCAACTTACTTTCTTAATATCTAACACCATGTTATTTTGTTTACATGATCGCTTGGGATTGAAAGATTATGTCCGTCGCTATGTGTTAAAGCAAATGCGAGTTCAGTATAGATCATATCTATATAATCTTCATAAAAGGTTTAAGTTGAAAAAAGGTCGCCCCTTAACTATTTCTAAGGAGGTTTGGCTTTGGTTGATTGAGAACAAGTGGACAACAGAAAAATTCAAGGTAACATTGATACCTTAACTAAATTTAGACATGTAAATTACTGTTTTTAAATCTGAAATAATTATACATGATGTTTATTTTCAGAGTAAAAGTTCTAAAAATGCTGAAAACCGCTCTATTCAAGAGATGCCATCTGTTACTGGTACAAGGTCCATAATCCAAAATGCTTTTGAAATGGTAAGTGTTTAATTTTTATAATTAAATATATATATATATATGGATATATTTCTGTATACTTTGATATCATTCAATGTTTTGTTGATTTTATACTTTTTATTTTTATGAAGAGAGATCCAGTAACTGGAGCATGGCCTTCTGCATCGAAGGTTTGGCAAAATTCTAGGCTGAAACGTGATGGTACTTGGGCTTTTGAAAAAGGACAGACCATATTGGTGAGGATAATCATCTAAACAGTAATATTATGGCTAACGAATTCATTTTTTTGTTGGTTAAAATATTTTTTATTTATTTTGAGTTGCATATTGTTTAATCTATAATATTATTGTTGAATAGGAAAGTCTTGAAACAATAGAATCGGTATACTCAGATGAGATACAAGCAACACCTATTCCATTAGTCCAACACTTTGATATGGTCTTGCGTACAAAATCTGGTCATACACGCGGAGTTGGTCTCAATATTAAGAAGTCTTTTGTTTTAGAAAGACGACTACTTGAAGCTGAAAAGGATGCTGTAGAGAAAAAAGCGGAGACACTTGAAGAAGAGATTCAGCGACTGCGTGCAGAGTTAGAATCACAGAAGTCAGAGATGGAATCCAAGTGTGAATCTCTAATGAAAAATATGCAGGATAAATTTGAGATGCAAATGGCAACAATGTTTGCTCAATTTACCAAGGATTCTTCTGGTCCATTACCATAAAAATGGATGGATATCTTGTAAGTTCCAATCTTTTTTATTTCTACTCATACTTAATCATTTTAGTTGATTTCTCTAATTGTATTTTAATCGGAATTTTTCTGTATTATTTATTTGTAGGTTGGAAGCAAGGAAACTTTGTTCAACCTTTTGGAGTAGTTAGGACTTTTGATTTAATGTCACTATTGTTATTCTACAGAAAGTATGTTCCTTTTTATGGATTGTTCTTGACTAGTCAAGTGAACTTGGTTATTTTGCATTCTCATTTTGGAACCATTAGTTATTGAATGGTATGATATATTTTTATTTGGATTTATTATGTTATAATTCTCATGTCTGAAAATTACAATATATAAATAAAATTACTGGAAATTAATCTGGTATGCATTAATTTTGTGACTCACATGTTACTATTAGTGACGTTTTTATTTTTATCCCAAATGGCATATTTATAAGTGACATTTTATTGATCACAAATGCTAAAGTTATTAATGACGTTTTCTTTATCGCAAATGCTATATAGTTAACAGTGGCATTTTCTTTATCACTAATGTAATAGTTTTCAGTGGCGTTTTTTTCATCACAAGTGGTATTCTCATCAGTGATGTTTGTTTCATCACATTTTGTTATTCTCATCAATGACCTTTTTTCCATCACCAATGTTATGACTATTAGTGATGAAACATCATAGTGACGACTGCTTTATTCGTCACTATTATCAGATTAATTGTGGCGAAAAAATCGTGACAAAAGTACTTCTATCAGTGACAATTAAATAAAATCGTCACTACGATTTTTAGTGATGGCAGTATTTGTGACGCTCAGTGACGACCAAAATATTCGTCACTAATCACATCTGTGACGATTTTTTTGTGTATTTGTGACGATTTATTTGTCATTAATTCTCGGATTTGTTGTATTGAGCTCTGCCTAGTTGTCAACATGGATAGTAGTGACTTCTCCTTGCTTCATGTTCAAGTCAGTTAAAATCTTCCTCAACCAAATTGCTTGATTGACTGCTTCCGCACATGCCACAAACTCTGCTTCTGCTGTGTATTGAGTGAAAAAGTCTTACTTTCTTAAATTGCATAAAAACTCTTCTGAACCAAATGTAAAGCAGTGACTTGAGGTGCTTCTGAAATCATCTGGACTCCCCCCCCCCCCCCCTCCCTCCCCCCCAATCAATGTTAGAGCAGCCTTCCAGTTCTAGATACCGACTCTTCTTGTATTTGACCCCAAATTCACTGTTCCTTTCACATATCTTAGCACCCTTTTTGCAGACGCCAAATGACTTTCATTAGTACAATGCATGAAACTAGAAATTACACTTACAAAGTGTTGTATATCTGGCCTGGTGGTTGTTAAGTACATAAGACACTCAATTAGACTTCTATAGTAGCCTTCGTTTATCTTTGGTGAGCCATCTTCGATTCTTAGCTTTGCCTATTAATTCATTTGGGTGTTGATCTCTTTGCACTTGTCCATAGAGAATTTTTTTAGTATCTCTTGAGCATACGTCTTTTGACTATTGAAGACCTCCTTCTCTCCTTGTTTGATCTCCATTCCGAGGAAAAATTTCATGAGCCCTAGGTCTGTCATTTCAAAAATATTTATTTTCTCCTCTTTGAAGGCCTTAATTTCTTCATGATCATTGCATGTCACTGAGATGTCATCAACATATGAAGAGACAATAATTATGTTATCTCCTTTGTATTTAACATATAGAGTGGCCTATGAGCATATAGAGTGGCCTATGAGCAGCTCCTCCTGAACCCCAAATCTAGCATATGAGTGCCAACTATGTTGTAACAGGCCCTTGGAGCTTGCTTGAGCCCATACAGAGCCTTATTGAGTTTATACACTTAGTCTTCTTTACCTTCAATTAAAAAGCCTTTAGGTTGATCAATGTATACTTATTCTTGTAGAATTCCATTGAGGAAGGCTGGTTTGACATCAAACTGAAATATTTTCCCGCTCTTTTGTGCAGCGATAGCAAGCAGTAATTTGTTAGTGTCTAAACGTGCAGCTGGTGCAAATGTTTCAAAGTAATCAACACCAAATTGTTGAGCATAGCCTTTGACCACTAACCTTGCTTTGATTTTATTTATGGATGAGTCAGCATTGAGTTTTGTTCTGAACACCCACTTCACTCCTTTCATTTTCTTCTCTGCTAGTTCGGTGACAAGCTCCCAAGTGTGGTTCTTCTTGGTCATTTGGATTTCTTCATCCTTAGCCTTCTTCCATATCGAAGCTTTCAAGGCTTCTTCTAGATTAGCAGGTTCACAAATTGCTACACAACTTCTTTGATAGATTTTAGAGAGTGATCTTGTGCCTCTCACAAGTGTGTTATCTTCAGTCTCATTTCTCCATTCTTCATTTTGAGGGTCACTAAAAGTTGACTCATTTGATTGATTCTGAGTCAAGCTTGAGTTGTTCCAATCTCATTCTCCTTCTTCATTGAATTGGAAATCCCTTGATATTGACACATTCTTGGACTAAGAATGATAAATCTTGTAGGCCTTTGAAGTCGTGTAACCTAAAAAGACCCTTGGTTCTGCTCTTCGATCTATTTTGTCTCTTATTGCTTGAGGAACATGTACAAAATACACAGGTTCAAAAATATTCAAGAAACTGAAAGAGGGCTTGTAACCATACCAGGCTTCAAAAGGAGTTTTGTTCTTCAAGGCTTTTATTGGCAGACGATTTTGGAAAAATACTACAATGTTTGCAGCTTAAACACAGTATTCCTTTGGGAGGTTCTTTTGGTGAACTGTACATCTTGCCATCTCGAGGGTAGTTTTGTTTCTCCTTTCACTTACACTGTCCTCCTGAGGTGTATAGATTGTTGTGAGCTGCCTTTGGAATCCTTCTTCAGTTAAGAACCTTGAAAATTCTTGAGAGATGTACTCAGAACCATTATCTTTCCTAAGCACTTGAATTTTGTGATTGCATTGATTTTCAACCATCCTTTTGAACCTTTTGAACACTTCAAACACTTCTGACTTGTTCTTCAAAAAATGAAGTAAAATCAAAATTTTAATTTCATACTCAAAGTTAATCTCAACAAAATCCAGTTGCGAAACAATCATATTCAAGGCATTTATATGTTCCGCAGTAGAACCACATTCAACCATATGTAAATTGAACAATATACGTAGAAAGTATACCTTGTTCATCGTCGATGGTTTCTCGTACATATTATTCAACGCCTTCAACACGCCCGTCGTGGATGTTTCTTTGACGATGTTGAATGCAACGTTCTTAGACAAACATAATCGGATCAGCCCTAGCGCTTGTCGATCCTTGAGCTTCTACTGGTGCTCCGTCATGGACTCCGCCTTCTCCGCAGAAAAGGGTTCGTATAGATCTTTCTGATATAGATAATCTTCAATCTGCATCTTCCAGAAATCAAAATCGTTTCCATCGAACTTCTCGATTCCAGCCTTTCGACATCTCCATCTTCAGTGATCGTGTTAAATCTCCTTAGATCTGATACTAGTTGTTAGGATTGATTCTCTCAACACTCACAAATGATTAAGAAAGAAAGCAATAGAGAAGACAAAATTTAACGTGGTTCGGTCAATTCGACCTACGTCCATAGGTAATGGCGGCTGATGATTTATTGATTGTCCATAGGGTTACACTTTCAGAGAATACAATGCTATAAATAGCTGCAGAGAATAAACTCATAAACACTAATAACTCGGGTCAGCCCAAACGATTTGGCTCAATTGTTGAACCAGGATCTGTAACTCAACAATATATATATTGGTCGTAAAAATAAAAGTTCGCCAGTAAAGAAAAAAATTGAGTTTGAAAAAAATAAATTTTACTTACAGTATTTTTTTTTCGCAAACTTAAAGAATTGGACATATATTTTACAGACTAAATATAAGTTGGTTGGTAAAATATAATTTCGTCATAACTTTTTTAGGGCTGTCGGAATCAATTTCATACACTCTAATATATATGAACTTGCACTTTAACTAAATTTGGAACCATATCTCGTATAGCAACAGAAAGCAATCTCTCCATAAACACATGACAATCATGACTTTTAAACCCCTTAGAACAAGAACCATTTTTCTTCACACAACCTGAAATATTTGACGTATAACCGTCCAGAAAGTTCAACTCTTTCAGTAATTCACAAACAACCCCTTGATGTCCCTTACTCAATGTGTAATAAGCTTTAGGTTTCATAACCTTACCATTTTCAAAGATTAATTCCAACTCTGGTCTCTTGCAGTACTTTTTCAAGCCTGCTATTGCATTTGGATTGCATTTACTTCTTTCCTTGACATCCATCATTATGTTGCAGATATTCTCAAAGAAATTTTTTTCAATATGCATTACATCAAGACTGTGACGGACCAAATTTGTAAGCCAATAAGACAATTCCCAATAAATACTTCTTTTCACCCAATTATGCTCTTTTCCAATACCAACAATGCGTTCTTTTTCATAATCTTTTCCGAACATAATGTTAGGCAAACTACAAACTCTTCCCCACATTTCTTCTCCATATAATCTAGGAGGTGGCCCATCCTTCTCTATAATACTCTTCTTAAATTTATCATTTTGTCTTCGGAATGGGTGGTTTAAAGGTAGATACCCACGATGACAATAAAAAAATGACGTCTTCCTCCAACTATCAAGTCTAAATGACTTAGTACGGTCCATGTGTACTCCACCCAGATAACATAGCATAAGCTGGAAAATCACTAATCGTGCACATGAGAGCCACTTTCATATGAAATTATTGTTTTCTTGATACATCATAAGTTTCTACCCAACACTCCATAACATTATAAATTCGTCTATAAAAGGTCTTAAAAACACATCCAACTCCTTAACTGGACTATTTGGACATGGGATGACTAAACTCATGAATATTTATGGACTTTTCATGCACAACCAAGGGGGTCAATTATACACATAAATAATCATTGGCCAACAACTATATTGCTTTCCATATTGTCCAAAAGGGCTGAATCCATCCGTGCATAAGCCGATTATGATATTTTTTGAATCAAATGCAAAAATCGGTCAAAGTGTTTCCATGTCTCACCATCTGAAGGGTGTGCCATATGACCCACTGATTATGGTGAGAAGCATGCCATGTCATGTGTTTAGCTATTTTTTCTGACATGTAAAGACGCTGAAGTCTTGGGGTTAATGGTAAATAACGCAATATTTTGTAGGGAATGCCCTTCTTCTTACCACTTTTTGTTAATTTTTCTGACTTAAACCGATCATGTCCACACACAGAACATTTGACCTTGTGCATGTCATCTTTATAGTATAAAATGCAATTATTAACACAGACATCAGTATTTTCATATTTAAGCCCTAGATTTTTCATCATTTTCTTCGTATAATAAAAGCTTCTAGCTAACTTATCATTTTCGGGAAGCATGTCTTTCACAGTAAATAGAAGTTGATCAACGCCTTTATCACTCATATTACATTCCGGCTTCAAATTAAATAACCGTGACATGGTTAATAAATTTGTATGCTTCTTACAACCCTCCCAAATTGGTTCATCATAATCATTTAGTAGAGAATAGAAATTAGATGTCTCTAGATTAGGTTCATCAATTGTTGAATCATAATCAAACTCTGGACTAAATGCTTCCATCGCCATTTGTCTATATGTATTACTGGATTTTGTACTTAAAGGCGTTTCTCTACTAATTGGCTCTCCATGCGAAACTCAATGAGTATAATCCTCAAGAAACCCATGTTAATAAATGTGTTGCCGAACACTATTTCGGTTATGATGGCGTCATCGTATGGAGATTATCTGATTTTGTACTTACACTTAACCCATGAGTATAATCCTTCTGATTTCGTTATCGTCAATGCTTGTCGATGGAGATTATCTTTTATCCCATCCACTTTTACTTTTCCACTGCACGTGTTTTATTTTATTTTTTTAATTAAATATTATTTTTTAAGGAAAATACTTTACAATTGAAATAACTTTTGTAAGGGAATCTAAACCCCTCACAAAACATCATATTAACTAGGGTTATTAGCGAGAGATTTTTTTGTAAAAAAAATATTTACGGAAATACTAGTAAAAAGCCTTAATTATCCCTTTGAATTATTACCTTACAAATCCCTCAGTATTTTTATTTTATTTAGGGAAATTAAAATTGTAAGGGATTATCCCTTAAAACAGTTTCCCTTACCAAACCATAGTAAATCCCTTACAAAACACACTAAATTTTGAGGGATCAAATCCCTCACAAATGACTCTAAAAAATTGCTGATTTTCTTGTAGTGAGTGACACAGTAAAACCATATCAGACGAGTATTGAAATTTAAAAAGCCAAAATTTCAAGATAAGATCTATAAAAATCGGTTAAAGTTTAAGTGTCAATTTAGTTACTAATTTATTGTTATATTATATTATATTATATTATATTATATTATATTATATTATAGGGTTAAAGGTACTTTTCATACCACATGTTTGACTGAATGTGGCTTTTAGTACTAGATGTTTAGTTTTGTATACTTTTGGTACCAAACGTTTGAAAAAATGTGGCTTTTGGTACATCCGTTAGTTGGCCGTTAGTTTTGACCGTTAAATGACATGTGCAAGTCACGTGATCGACTCTAAACTTTTAATTTTGTTCAATTTAGTCCCTCAAATATATTCCTAACTTTTATTTTGTTTAACTTAGTCATAACACTTCAAAATCGGACCCAATTAAACCATTCGAATTCAATTGACATAGCCCCATTTGGGTCAAATTTACCCAATTGGAGATAGGTCCCAATTGGGTTCGATTTTGAAGCTTTAGGACTAAATTAAACAAAATAAAAGTTATGAATATATTTGAGGGACTAAATTGAACAAAATTAAAAGTTTAGAGTCGATCACGTGACTTGCACATGTCATTTAACGGCCAACTAACGGATGTACCAAAAGCCACATTTTTTCAAACGTTTGGTACCAAAAGTATACAAAACTAAACATCCAGTACTAAAAGCCACATTCGGTCAAACATATGGTATGAAAAGTACCTTTAACCCTATATTCTATTTATAAACTACTATATTTGTATCTATAAACTATATATAAGGGATATTATAGTCATTTGGTGCTCAACTAATTGTTTAACTGCCTTTAGTTTTGCAGTTAAGTAACTTAAGCGGGAGCTCGGCTAATTGCTTAACAATTGGCCGGATTTGGATGTAAACTGAAAGTGTAGTACATGTGATTTATTTAGATAGTTTATATTTTTAGAAAAATATTTTTTTCAGTGATCATATATATATAGTAGTACACTTTGAACTATGATCTCACTTGAAACAATTATACAAAAGAAATCCAAAACATTAACAATATATAACCAGCCACATTAATCAATCAATCAATATGAGTTCAATTATGAAGAATCCATTGGTTGCTAACAATGTCAATTCCAAGAACACCAAGAAGGTCATCTTCATCATGGGATCAACGGGTTGCGGAAAGACGAAGCTCTCGATCGACCTAGCCTTGCATTTCAATGCCGAGATCATCAACTCCGACAAAATCCAAGTCTATAAAGGCCTCGATATAGTCACCAACAAGGTTACTGAGCTAGACCGCAAGGGTGTGCCCCACCACTTACTTGGTTTTATCGACGACCCTAACCAAGACTTCACGGCTCAAGACTTCTGCACCCAAACCATAGCCTCCATTGACCGCATTACGTCTTCTCCGCACAGGAGGGTCCCTATGGTTGTGGGTGGATCCAACTCATACATCCAAGCCTTTGTAGAAACCCTCGGCCTTATTAATTCGGGTTACGAATTTTGCTTCATTTGGGTGGACGTGGCACTACCCGTTTTGTACAACCGTGTATCCGTTAGGGTTGACGAAATGGTGCAACAGGGTCTGGTGGATGAGATTCGAGAGATGTTCACTTTTGGAACAGACTATAGCCGTGGGGTTTGGCGGGCAATCGGGGCTCAAGAATTGGATGCATATTTTCGCGCTGAGAAAGATCATTTAATAGATGAATCACGAAAGGAGGAGTTGCTAAGGAGGGCGATTGCGGAAACTAAGACTAATACTTGCAAATTGGCTGCTAGACAAAGGGAGAAGATTGAGAATCTTAGAGGAGAGCTTGGTTGGAAGATCCATCGCATTGATGCTACTCAAGTTGTTTTAAAGAGCGGTAAAGAGACTAAAGAGGCTTGGAACAAGTTAGTGCTTGAACCCAGCATTAAGATTGTGACTCATTTCATCAACAAATGATGCTCACCACTGACTACCAATTAATTATTTAAATAATAAACATGCTTATTAATAAAGTATAAATGTATATTAGGGCAAGATGTGGTGAAAAATCGTTAGCCGAGGTATTCACACCGTTTTGTTTTATAATGGTATTACTCTAATGGTGCGGGAAGTTATGATATATAATTATAAAAACAATTTTATAATGTATACATATATATGTAATATTTAACTTACATTTTCTAATTAAAAGAAGATGAGCAGTTAATTAAACAATATTTGGTTTTCATGGGGTTTGGTACTTGTGTTGTCGTTATAATAATTGGGTTGAACTTTGGATTTTGGATGATTTGTTTAGTTTTAGCACATATATATATATATATATATATATATATATATATATATCAAGTTTATTTCGGAGGCCTGGATAAAGCTGCAACCAATAGAATTTTCATAACACTCCATTCCCAAAAGGAAATACATGTGAAATTCTTTTTCCTTTTAGCAGGGATATGAAATTGAATCTAATCGTAAGAAGAATACATGGATAATAAATAACTTACTTCTTAAAAGATGGATACTTAAGAACTTAGAACAAGAAGCTACAACCTCATATATCTTTACCTTATTTGATCACCAGTCGCATTAAGACCTCGTAGTCCAATGAAAGAAATGAGATATTCGAATACGCCACAAAAGGGAGGAAGTGGGATACGAATGATGGAGTTCAATATTTATGAAGTTCGTTACAAGGGAGTCTAGAGATGATTGTGTTACAAAGACAATTGACCATTCAACGAATAGAAATAATATCGATAATCGAAGCGACAAGACTCACGAATATGAGTTATTTTTAGTCACTTGAATGGTTAAGATTTAAAGAGACGTGTCATTGGAAAGGAGTAAATGAGCTTAAAGATACTGTAACAAATGAATTTATATAGATATAAAACTAAGACAAAGGTATCTATTATTTTGGATCACATGAAAGGTTTGAAGTCACTTCATTAAATTTTATGCCTTGAAGATACATAAGTAATAGAGTACAAGAATTAATGATTATTGCGACGACTAAAATCGTCGCAGTAACCTCAAAAATTGTCACTATAAATATGTTGCTACGATAAATCGTCACAATATTTTCGTCACTATGAACCCCTAATAATAGGTCCCTACTGCGACAAGACTGAGTTGTCATCGCAATAGTTGTCATAACTGGGTCAATTTAACTCTATGTCCGATTGGGTCAGACCCTGGATAGGATCGCCCAGGTCCAGGAACCTAGCTACGGTCCGACCCAGCCATGGATCGGACCCTGACTCGGTCAATTCTGAAATAAGTCCGATTTGGAATCTTTGAGGACTAAATTTTAAAAATCAAAAGTTAAGGATATAAATTGGAGGACTAAATTAAACAAAATAAAATTATTTAACGGTCAAACTTAACTATTGACTAACAGAAGCACCAAAAGTCTACAAAATGCAAACATATGACACTAAAAGTCTACAAAATAAAATATGGCACCAAAAGCCAACTTATCAATATATGACAACGAAAGACCCTTTTAACTCTTATTATTATAATAAAAAACAGAAAAAACCCATATCAGATTACGAGGAAATTAGAAAGGAAATATGTATAGTTAAATGAATGTTTTATACTTCATCTCCTTTTATTTCTCTTTTGTTTCTTAATTGTAAATTCATGACTAGATTCGTGTTTGTAATTTATTTTTTCTAATAAAAGCAAAGTATTCCGAAAAAAATTAGAGCAAAATTTAGGTTATGTTTTGGATTTTTTAGTCTTTAACATCGGAATTAACCGAAAAAACGGAGGTGTTAATAGTAAGGGTCGAATGATCAATGATAACATCATTGTGGCTCAGGAAGTTTTCCATTGGCTCAAGCTCAAGAAGAAAGGTAAACAAGTTTTTTGTGCAATCAAGGTTGATATGGCTAAATCCTACGATCGTTTTGATTGGGATTTGTTGTTGAAATTTATGGAGAAAATGGATTTTGGGGCTAAATGGAGGAGTTTGATTGATGTGTGCCTGTTCGGTGTGTTTAATAATGTGATGGTAAATGGGAAGAGTACTAAAGTCTTCAAGCCTACAAGAGGAATTAGGCAGGGGGTCATTTATCCTATTACCTGTTTCTCAATGTTTCAAATGTGTTGTCTTTTATGATCACAGATGCAGTAGTTGGTGGAGAGTTTAGTGGAATAAAGATGAAGAGTGTTGGATCACGGGCGAAGCTCCGTTACGTCCTTGACGGAAAGCTTTGGACTCCTGGGCTCCGCGTAATCCTGCAAAAGGGGATGACCTGGGTGGTGACCCAGAATCCCTCTCCGATGCTTAAATGAGTATGTGATCAATGGGTGGTAAGCAGAAGTCTAAGTTCGTATTAGATGATTGTTTTCTGAGGTAACTTCCTCCTTTATATAGGAGGGGAAGTTACTCAGTTACCTGTTACTGCGCCTGGCAGTTTTACCCATGATTCCGCATATCTCGGTCGGGATTCCGTATATCTCGCCCCACGCTCCGCGTATCTTACTCGTACTCCGCGTATCTCGGGCACGCCCTGCGTATCTCGGGGGATTTATCTTTATCTCTAACCGTCTCCCACTACTCTATCTAGTAGGCGGGTTTCTCGGTTTTTATCCTCTGATCACAAGTCCCGACTCCTGTCGAAGACTCCAGAGTTGTCTCATTCTAGATCACCACCCAGGACCTTCAGTCTCTGCGGGACAGGTCCAGCCTCTGCGGGGCTTTATTATCGGGGCCTACTCAGAGGCTTCTCATCGGGAGCATTCAGCTCCTACATCGGGACCGCTAAAGTCGGGACCCTTTGTGCCGGGCCTCTGGGCCTTCTAGGCTTTTCACGAGGCCCACTGGACCTACTCGCCGTCCATTGGCTGTTAACGGGGCTAACGATTACATCGGAACCCATCATTTGCCCCCAAGACATGGGGGACTTTTAGTTCGTCATGTCTTTTAATTCAGCTCTTCTGACCTCATTGTCGGAGGCTTTTGTTTTTATACCTTCCAATACCACCGTTGGAGGCCTTTGTTTTCATACCTTCCGATACCACCGTCGGAGGCTTTTGCCTTGTGTGTAATTGTTGTATAACAGAGTCTCCTACTCATGATTGCCTTGGGCCCACCAGGCCCCATGGGCAGTTGCCAAATCCGAGGAGACTCCTCGGTTACTGTAGTATTAAATGCCTAGGGATAAGGAAACGACGTTTAAACCGGCGTGACTGTTATTTTCTGAAAAAGCAGCTGTGACGTCACGCACGTCCCTTCCGTACCTATAATCTCGGCGATTAAGATCGTGTCGTTTCCTCTTCAACGGTGCGGATCAAGCCCATCCAGCTGTCTCTTCCGTACCGTCTCCATAATTTCAACGATTGTGATCAAATTGTTTCGTCTTCAACGGTCCAGATTAAGTCCCTCCCGTTGTCCTTTTGCTTATAAAAGCTAAAACCCTGGCTTTATTCACTTCTTCTGCACTCTCTCGATTTCAGCCATTCTTGCATTCGAAGCTTCTTCTCCAAGCTCCTCCTGCTGTTCAAGTGATCAAGGCCTTCAACTCTTCCGATCTTCCTACATTTCACCTCTTCAACCACCGATCATGTCTGGTAAGGGCTTTCCTCTATGTTTTCGTGATTTACTTGCTCTCTGTTCTCCTTTTCTCAAATTCTTTTTTTTGCAATCGTTTTAGACGAAGCTAGTTCTGAAGCTAGGGCTCCTTTCATTTTCGAATTTGCCGTCAATGAGATCTCTGAGGCTTCATATGAGGTTGCCCTTAGAGAGGGGTGTATTACCTCAGATTGGGAACCTCGTTTCCCGTATGAGTCTCAACCTGCTGTCAGAAGGAAGCACATCATTACGCCTCCTCGGGCAGGGGAAGTGTTCGTCTCCGCCGGTCAAATAAGCGCGGGGATTCGGTTCCCCTTCTGCGGAAATATGGTGGAGATGTGCAACTTCTACAAAACGCATCCCTGTACCTTCTCTCCACACGCCATCCGCGTGTGGAATGCCTTCCAATACTTATGCCACCGCCAGCAGTGGACGTACAGTCTACTGCTATTCCGCACTTTCTACGGCATGAAGTGCAACAAAGCTGGTGTCTGCTCCTTCTCCCCCGACTCCCCAAGTGGACAAAGTAACAACTTTCACGTTTTGGCTGGGACGGCGAGACTTGGAAGTTCCACAAGGATCGGATACTGATACGTGATTCGGGGTCTGACAATAGCGGATGGAAGAAGTACTACTTCTTCGTCCAGCACAGCTCTGTCCCATGGCCTCGATGGGAGGTCACAGCGGATCCTGCCCCCAAGCTCCTAGACTACACCGAGGATGACCTCAACACCCTCCAGATGGTTCAGCTTTACCGTTGGGGAGACAACTTCATACCCCTCGACGCCAACAAGCTCCGGGAGAAGGACCTGATCATGATCGGAGTCCGGCTCCTTGACTCTGTTTCCAAGGATTTGGTCGTTTGGGTAATATTTCTAACTATCTTATTTTTTTACCTTTGCAGCCAAGAAGGCTTCTCTGCTGACCCATCTCCTTATAAAGCAGGGCGAGACTGATGCCGTCCAGAGTGGCTCCAAGCGGAAGCGAAAGCTGGTGAAGAAAGGTGCTTCCTCTTCCACTCCTATATCTGCCGCTCCTTCTGCCGAAGAGCAGGTCGGGGCCAAGAAGGCCAAGAGGGGAGAGATAGATCGGGCCTTCAGGGCCACTACTGTCGAGGAAGGTAAGCGCGTTCGTCGTGCAATTAAATGATATAAGAAATTAGTTCCCAAGGAATTTATCCCCGCCGATCGGGAGTCGCGTGTTCGGGAAATTAAATATATCCTTCAAGGAGAAATCCCCCGCGTTCTTAAGGCAGGATATTATAACTTCCATGGGAAAGACCAACATGTCGAACGTCAAATTCTCTGGTGTCCTGGCGGAATTATTCCTGATCATGTTCGTCCTGCCACCGCAGGTCTCTCGGATACTCCTGTCCCGACGGAGGCTGTCATTCCAGCGGAGACTGCGGCTCCGCAAGAACTGATGCAGGAGGACGTCCCGGCGGAAGCTCAGTTCCGTCGGGTGACTAATTTGGAGGCTTCTCCTTCTGCCGGGAGCCTGACGAGGGGGGCCTGCTTCCCCGCGGAAGGTCGGGGTCAAGGAACATGGAGCTCGCTGTGAGGGACGTGTCCCGGAGCCCTCCTCCTGTTTTCCTTACTCCTACTCCTGAGCTTCCTCCGACCGAGGTAGCTCCTCCCGTCGATGATGCCGAGGTTATCCCTCGTCTTCCGATGGATGATGTTTACAAGATCTACACCCCCGACCAGGCGGCGGTCCCCTGGCGTCCGATCGAATCCCTCCAAGGGTTTTCGATCCGACGGGATAATCTTCAGCCCGACGTGGCTCTGCATCTGGTGGCAGGATCAATTCCTCCCTCCTTGAGACAGCCGCTTTGTCTGTCGCGGGAGGACATTGAAGAGGAGTTCCGCGCTATGGCCGTTCGTCGGATGGAGATAATACTTTACCTTTACTTGTTTTCTTCTTTATCCGTCTTCGACCATCGAGTTCTAATCCTTCTTCCTCTTGCCTTAGGAAACTGCGGACCAGCACCGAAGTTTCGCCATCGCCTTAGCCCTGAAGAGTGCTTTGGAGGAGGCTGAAGCTAAGTCGAACCCTGACGCATTAGCCAAACTTCAGGTGGAGCTCGACGAGGCGGTGGCAGCCAAGAACAAGATGGCCAAGGAGAAAGCTCTCCTAGACGAGATGACCTCGGGCCTGCTCAAGAAAGTCCACGATCATGAGGCTGTCATGCGTCGGGAACAGAAGATGGTCCAGGTGGAGCAGCAGCGGAATGAGGCGGAAAAGAAGCAGCTCATTCATGAGAAAAACGTCTTCGCGGATCTTCTCGTGGAGGCCAAGGCAAAGTTTGAGGCGGAGAGGGCTGAGTTCTCTGCCAAGCCGGCTGAGGCAAAGGCTCAGGGCCTCGAGGAGGGCCACCAGCGGGGCCTCGAGGAGGGCCGCCAGCGGGGCCTTGAGGAGTATCGGGACTCTGAGGAATTCAAGGTGGCTGCTGTAGAGTTCTGTAAGTCCGAGGTGGAGAACGTTCAGTTCAATGCTGTCGAAGAGCTCTACACAGCATACGAGGATTCCATCGACTTCAAGAAGTCCGAGACCCTCGCCCCCTTCGCGGAGAAATATTTCAACCTCCCCGTGGAGAGTGAAGAGGCCGCTGCCGTGGACCCAACTCCGCCAACTGTGGAGCCTTCCACCCAGGCCCCTCCGAACTTTGCTCCCTCCGAGGCTGCTGAGGATCCATCTTCCAACAAGGACCAAGCTTAATGTTTGCATCTTTTAGTCCCTGTTGTCTTTCTCCTTTATCTCTTGTATCGAACCTCTTTGACCTTCTGGCCTTTATATAAGTAGTTTCTTTTCATCTGTTTTGGCACCGATACTCGTTTGCACTTTATCTAAAGCGGCTTTAAATTCGTTACTCAGAACGATCCGATGCGCCATTAAAATGACTTTATACGTCCTTCCGACGCTTTACTCGAGATTTTACCGTTTAAGGTTTCTTGTCCAATCGGGACTTCACCACTTAAGGTTTCTCGTCCAAAATCAAGACTTCACCACTTAAGGTTTCTCGTCCAAAATCGGGACTTCACCACTTAAGGTTTCTCGTCCAAAATCGGGACTTCACCACTTAAGGTTTCTCGTCCCTGCCTTTCAAGGCCATTTTCACACCCCTTAAAGCTTTTACTGCGTCTCTACCGGACGGCTTAATCGTACCCTTTAAGGCTTTTTGCCGCATCATATAGACGACTTACGCGGACCTGTTAAGGCTTTTCCGTACCCGTTAAGGCTTTTGGCCGCATCATATAGACGACTTACGCGGACCCATCAGGGCCTTTTCGTACCTAGGCTTTTGGTTGCATCATATAGACGACTTACGTGTACCCCGTAGGGCTTTTGTCCATACCCGTTAAGGCTTTTGGCCGCATCATATAGACGACTTACGCATACCTCGGAAGGCTTTTATCGTACCTCGGAAGGCTTTTGGTCGCGTCCTTCTGGACGTCTTACTAACAGTTTAGAATAAATCTAAAAGTAATTTGATCGGAAACAACTTCTTTTATTCATAAATAACTCAAAATAGGCTTACATCGGATTTTATTGATAGACAATTTGCGCCCTTCACGGCGGCTTAATATCAAACATGATACTTCTTCAAGTGTTCGCCACTGAAGGAATGTTTCAACGTCTTGCCATCAAGGTCCTCTAGCCTGTATGCATTGGGTGCTGGCATCCCTACGATCTTGTAAGGTCCCTCCCAATTTGGTGATAGCTTGTTGATCCGATCTTGTTGAACGAACTCGTTCCTCCGCCGGACAAGTTCTCCCACGAAGAATTGTCGGGACCTGACACGCCGATTGTAATATCGGGCTGTTGCCAGACGCATTCGGGCCTGGACTTCATCAGCCTTCCATCTTTTTTCCTCGAGCAAGTCTAAGTCTAGACGTCTCATTTCCTCGTTTGTCAAAGGCTCATAATATTTCGCGCGATGGGACGCCACCGCTATTTCCACGGGAGCGACTGCCTCCGTGCCATAGACCAGGCCAAACGGAGTTTCTCCTGTTGATTGCTTGGGTGTTGTTCTCACAGCCCACAGCACGTTCTCGAGCTCATCCAGCCAATGGCCCTGCAAGGCATAGACTCTCTTCTTCAAGCCATCCATCACGATCTTGTTGGCTGATTCTACCTGGCCATTGGTCTGAGCGTGGCGGACTGAAGCGGTCCGATGCTCAATATTTAGTTCTTCCAGGTACTCCTTCTACTGAGCCCCATTGAACGGAGGGCCGTTGTCGCTGATCAACACTCGAGGAACCCCGTACCGGGATACGATCTGAGTTTGAAGGAACTTGAGGATCTGCTGCCCCGTTGTTCTAGCCAATGCTTTAGCCTCTATCCACTTTGAGAAGTAGTCGATGGCCACGAGCAAATACTTGCACTGACCTTTCGCTTGGGGAAGAGGTCCCACCAAATCAATCCCCCATTGCGCGAAGGGCCATGCACTCCTGATGGGCATTAAGTCCGCGGCGGGAGCCACGATATTTGGAGCATACTTCTGGCATGTATCACAGGATCGGACCATCGCGGTCGCTTCCTTGTTCATCGAGGGCCAGTAGTAGCCTAAGTTCAATGCCTTCCTCACTAGAGATCGGGCCCCTTCATGACAGGTCGCGACTCCTTCGTGTAGCTCCCTCAGGATCCGATTCGTGTCAGGTTCTGCTACGCATTTTAAGAAAGGCTTTACGTACCCTTTTTTGTATAATTGGTTGTCCACCATCGCGTAATTGTCCGCAATCCGACGCAACCTGACAGCTGCCACTTTATCATCGGGGAGTACCCCCGTAGTCAGGTATGTGACCATCGGGGTCATCCAAGTGGGCTTCTCTTCTTCCTCCGATCCTGTCTCAATAGCACAGATCTCCGCCGGATCAATGTTTGAGATAATCACCTTTTCTAGGAAATGCACCCTCCGATTCTCCTCAGGGGCCACTCCCAGAGCGAACTTGCTTAAGGCATCTGCTTCCGCGTTCTCTTCCCTCGGGATTGCCTCGATATCGAAGCTTTTGAAGCTTCCCTTCAAAGTCTGCACCTCGTGCAAATACTTCTTCATTGTTGGGCTCTTGGCTTCATACTTCCCCTGGACTTGGTTCACGATCAAGCTGGCATCGCACTTTACTTTTAAATGATCGACCCCCGTACCCTTGGCAATTTTAAGGCCTGTGATGAGAGCCTCATACTCCGCTTCGTTGTTGGTGGCTTTGAACGTCAATGCCAAGGCATATCGTAGGGGCTCGCCTCCACCGGGCGGTATCAATATGAATCCTGCCCCCGAGCCTTCTACACTCGATGAACCATCAGTGTACATCTCCCATGTGTTCTCCTCATTTGGCTGTTCTGGCTGTTGTTCTGTTGTCGGGACTTCTTCCATGGTTGCCCCCTCTGCGGGACCCGTTACTTCAAGATCGGGTGCCGTAGACTCAGCTATAAAATCTGCCAACGCCTGGCCCTTAATAGCGGTTCTCGGAGCGAAATGAATACGGAACTCCGTCAACTCGATGGCCCATTTTACCAATCTCCCCGACGCCTCCGGTCGGTTCAAAAAGTGTTTCAGGGGCTGATTAGTCAATACCGTGACTTCATGGGCATGGAAGTAAGGTCGTAGCTTTCTAGCGGCAATAATCAACGCGAAGAGATACTTCTCAATAGCGGGATAGTTTATTTCAGACTTGGCAAACGCCTTGCTTACATAATAGATAGGCACTTGGTTGCCCTTGACAATTTTAATCAAAACAGAACTAACAGCCACATCAGAAACATCCAAGTAGAGATAAAGCGGCTCGCCTGGAACTGGTTTCGCCAACGGCGGAAGGGTACTGAGGTGTTGCTTGAGTGCCTGGAACGCCTCCTCGCACTTGTCGGTCCACTCGAATTTCTTGTGGGCCCTCAGCACATCAAAAAATGGCATGGCTCGGTCACTCGCCTTGGATAGGAAGCGATTCATCGCGGCCAACCGGCCATTCAGCACCTGGACCTCCCGATGAGTCTTCGGGGACTGCATCTCCTCGATTGCTCGCAGCTTCTCGGGGTTCACCTCGATTCCTCTCTGGCTCACCATGAACCCTAGGAACTTTCCCGAGTTTACCCCAAAAGCACATTTGTCGGGGTTCAGCCGAACCTGATGGAACTTCATCCGCTCAAATGCTGCTGCCAAGTTCTGGACATGGTCTCCTGCCTGTCAGGATTTCACCAGCATGTCATCCACATATGCCTCCATGGTTTTCCCCAACATGTCTCCGAACAACTTGTTCACCATTCGCTGGTAAGTCGCTCCGGCATTGATCAATCCGAAGGGCATCACGTCGTAATGGTAGACGTCACTGTCGGCATAGAAAGCCGTATGGGGGGCATCCTCCTTCGCCATCTTGATATGGTTATACCCGGAATAGGCATCCATGAAACTCAGCAGCTCATGTCCCGATGTGGCATCCACCAACTGGTCAATCCTCGGGAGCGGGTAGCAATCCTTCGGGCAAGCCTTGTTCAAGTCGCGGAAATCGACACACATCCGCCACCTCCCGTTACTTTTTCGTACCAGCACTGGATTAGCCACCCAAGTCTGGAATCGGAGCTCCTTGATGAATCCAGCGTCGAGCAGTCTGCCCACCACTTGCTGGATCGTGATCCTCTTGTCCGCGCCCATCGGACGCCTTCTTTGCGCGATAGGCTTGACCGCGGGATCTATCTTTAGCTCGTGCACAATCACGTCGGGGCTGATTCCTGGCATATCGCTCGGGGACCAGGCAAACAGCTCCTTAAACTCCTTTAGGAGCTCGATCAATTCTCGGGCTCTTTCCTCCGACAAAGCGGACCCGATCTTCACCTTCCTCTGAGGCCCATCGATCTCAACTTCCTTCAAATCCTCCATGGGGGCGGGACGCCCATACTCCTCTCGAGGATCAGCATCAGTCTGAAGGACAGTCATGGCCTCCCTCCTTCTCCGTCGGGTGGCGTTAACGTAGCATTTCCGCGATGCCACTTGGTCACCCTTGACCTCTCCGACCCCATTGTCAGTCGGGAACTTCATCTTCTGGTGGACCGTCGAGGCGACTGCCATAAGAGGGTTGATAGTGGTCCTCCCGATAATAGCGTTGTATGCCCCCGCAGATTCCACGACAACGAAATCTACGTTTCGCCTCTCCATCTTCCAGCCACTACCAAACTCCACCGGTAAGGTGATCATTCCCAGCGGGTAAGAGGTGGAACCAGAGAACCCCACCATCGGAAAGTCCACCTGTGTGAGGTCCTTCTTCGTTTTTCCCATGGCTTCCAGAGCATCCATGAAGAGAATATCGGAGGAACTCCCTCCGTCAATCAGGATCCGCTTCATCTCGAATCCGTCTACGTCCAGGGTCACGACTAGGGCGTCATCGTGAGGGCTCTCCACGCCTACTAGATCCTCCGCCGAGAAAGAAATTACCATTTCCTCCTTCAGGGTCCACGACCGGGACCTTTTGCCTAGCACCACCGCGGCAGATATGCGAGAAGCGTAGTTCTCCCGGGAAGCAGAGGTATCACCTCCCGCTGCCATTCCTCCATGGATGACGTTGATGGTTCCCCGCCTCTCCTTGCGGGCACCTGAACCTGAGGCTTCTGGCTCAACCTTCTTCTTCTTCGGGGATCGGTCGCGGGACTTGGAACGGGATCGTGACCGACTTCTGGAACGGGATCGGCACCGCCCCCTTCCGACGAATTCTTTTAGCTTCCCCTTCTGGATCAGCTTCTCAATTTCTTTCTTCAACTCCCGACAGTTTTCGGTGTCATGGCCATTGGCTCGATGGTAGCGACAGTAACGGTCAGGACGGCCTCCTAGGAATTCGCCTTCTTTCCTCGGGGGGTATCGAGCGAGACCCTGTCTGTCCATCACAGCTAACACAGAGGTCATCGAGCTATTGATGGGAACGGCCCGACCTTCTCGGTTATCCTTCCTCGGAGGACGTTTGTCTTCTCTTTTATCGGGATGACCACGGTTCCTACTTCCTTCCGACTTGTCGCTCCCTTTGCGATCATCCGATAGCTTGGACGATAGCTTTCCTCTCCCCGACTTCAGGGGATCGAGTTCTCCGGCAGCAATCTTCGACTCCTGGACGTCGATTTGCTGTTTCACCCTCGCTTGCAGGGCCTCCATGCTCCACACGGCCTTCGCGCCTACGCTGTGCATCAGGTCGGAACCGTACGGAGCGCTCAAGTTCCGCAGGAAAGTACGGATAGTCTCTCCTTCCGAGATTTCTTCATCAATCTCCGCAGCACTGGCTGTGAACCGTTGGTAGTAGTATGCCAACGATTCGTCGGGTCTCTGCACCACCTGGGTCAAAGACCTCACACTCTTCAGAAGACGCCTCCGACCTTGGTATTGCTTGATGAAGCGATCATGCATATCAGCCCAACACGTGATGCATCCTGGCGGGAGGCTGAAGAACCAAGTCATGGCCCTTTCTCCCAGGGTTATCGGGAACAATGAACTGATGAGGTCGTCGTTCGACGTTCGTCCCATACAGGCCTGGACATGCCTCCGAACATGGCGAACTGGGTCCCCCTCACCATCATACTCCTTGATGGTCGGAATACCTAGCCCGGGCGGGGCAACGGTATCTATTAGCCGTGGCACGAAAGGATGACTGGATCGATCCCTTAACTCCGATGTCATCTGCTTCTGATCACCCATGCAGATGCTAACGATCTTCACCACCTGATCGGGGGTGATGGGGCCATTCAGGGGAATGGTCCTATTCTGCACTGGTCCTGGGCCGTCGACCACGAACTTCTCCAGGTGTGCTGGCTCCTTACCCTTGCTCCTGGGCGGAACCTCCTGTTCTTCAGGGTCCACCCTCGGCGGGGGTGGTGGTAATTCTTCTCGCGAAGGCAACTCCTCCGCCCTCCTGGCGGCCTCTCTTTTGTCCAGCAAGGCCTCCATGGCAGCCAAGAACATGGGCATAGCATCTGCTACTGCCTTGGCCAACTCCGAGTTCGAAGACGACCCTTCTTCCCTTCGCGGGACTCCTTCTCCTCCATGACCTACCGGGTTCGGGGGAGCCTCATCTTCCTCCCTACGCGGGACATCCTGCCCGTTCCTCTCTGTGTCTCGGACTGAGACCTCATAGCCATCACCCTGCCCCCCTGTCTGGGAAAGAGCGGGGTTCTCACCTTGTTCAGCAGCACGTTCGGGTAACTGGGAATTCAGAGTTCCTGCGGGACGGGAACTGCCAGCCTGAACTTGCTTCTTCTTGCCACCACCGGCCATTGATCTAGTAGAAGCTATCTTGTCTTTTCGTAAGCTTCCCACAGACGGCGCCAATGTTGGATCACGGGCAAAGCTCCGTTACGTCCTTGACGGAAAGCTTTGGACTCCTGGGCTCCGCGTAATCCTGCAAAAGGGGATGACCTGGGTGGTGACCCAGAATCCCTCTCCGATGCTTAAATGAGTATGTGATCAATGGGTGGTAAGCAGAAGTCTAAGTTCGTATTAGATGATTGTTTTCTGAGGTAACTTCCTCCTTTATATAGGAGGGGAAGTTACTCAGTTACATGTTACTGCGCCTGGAAGTTTTACCCATGATTCCGCATATCTCGGTCGGGATTCCGTATATCTCGCCCCACGCTCCGCGTATCTTACCCGTACTCCGCGTATCTCGGGCACGCCCTGCGTATCTCGGGGGATTTATCTTTATCTCTAACCGTCTCCCACTACTCTATCTAGTAGGCGGGTTTCTCGGTCTTTATCCTCTGATCACAAGTCCCGACTCCTGTCGAAGACTCCAGAGTTGTCTCATTCTAGATCACCACCCAGGACCTTCAGTCTCTGCGGGACAGGTCCAGCCTCTGCGGGGCTTTATTATCGGGGCCTTTACTAAGGCGTATCGGGGCCTACTCAGAGGCTTCTCATCGGGAGCATTCAGCTCCTACATCGGGACCGCTAAAGTCGGGACCCTTTGTGCCGGGCCTCTGGGCCTTCTAGGCTTTTCACGAGGCCCACTGGACCTACTCGTCGTCCATTGGCTGTTAACGGGGCTAACGATTACATCGGAACCCATCAAAGAGAACCTGTCTTATACTGTCACACATGTTTTTTTTTGCTGATGATGCCCTGTTCTTCACCATAGCAAATAGGAGGAATCTCAGTGCCTTGAAGAAAATTCTACTGCAATATTGTGAGGCGTCAGGGCAGGCAGTAAACTTCGGTAAGTCAAATGTTACTTTCAGCAAGAATTATAATCGGGAAAGCAAGCAATTAGTGGAGGAAATCTTTGGAATCAAGGAAGAAGACAACCTTGGAAAGTACTTGGGACTGCCATTGGTTTGGGGGCGTGCTAAAACTCAGGCTCTTGGCTTCTTAAAAACCAGGATTATTCAGAAAGCAAATGGATGGAAAACTGAATTCAAACTTCATTCATTGAGTGAAAATTCGGCCAACCCTTAAGGTGGCTTTTAAAAGACAGCAAATAAACCCTAATGACACCAATAAATGACTAAAATACACCCTAATGGACTTATCTAATGAGGCTTGGTGTTTTTCAGCCCATTAGACTCTTAATGACCTAATTAAACTAACCCAAACAAATATAACCATGGGCTAAACGCCCAACAGATAAGTTCAACTTAGTAATTGTAGAAAAATACTTCAACAAACTAAAGACAACGAATTATAAATAACTTAAGTCTTTGAGAGTGTCTTGGAACTTATTGTCTTCTTTAATCGTCCCTCTTCAACTCATGTTCTCCTTGGGGCTGCTCACATCAATTACAGGTGAACTTGACCATCCCCATAGCTCATACCCTTAGTCAAACTCAACCGGTTTCCAAAACGTGGTACTGGGCTGTTTTGTTTAGCACTGCGTTTGTACGCCTTGAAGCGACCATTGAGCTTGACCTTAGATATGAGTTCTGAGCCTGTGAAGATACTTTGGGTGCTTCTTCATAAAACACCCGGGATCAGTCACATGCTCAAGGTAAAGAATTTGCGCCCTTCTGAATCTCGAGGATTCTATCTAGCACAACTGAGCCTGACCCCGTGGTCGAACATGGCACGCGCAGTATGAAGTGCGCGTCGATAGCATAACCTGAGTAATCAAGAGTGGGAAATTTCATACGCTATAGCAGATTCTCATCTGGCCCAGAATGCGGTTTCCGATGAACTAAGTTCATCACGGCGATATGAAAAAAAAAAGATCATGTGGTGTTACCCCGAAACCAAATGATCGTTTTTCTTAACTAGGTTTTTTGAAAAACACCTTGGTTCTTAGCTGGTCTTGACATGGTGGAGGTGCCTCCTCCGTCAAGACTATCGAGCCTGTGTGATGAGGCTGGGCCCACATTCGACATATTTTATTGGGAGGTTTTACGCTTCAACGACTAGTTTATAGACCTTCCATCTGATGTAATAATGCCAATATGATGTCGTAAATGCCAAGGACGCTGCTGGAATCTTCACCTACAACTTTTCTTGGACGACCTCTTGGTCTCGGGTTTCTACCGCCGAGATTAATTCCATGGTTGCTAGGACCATGAACCAAGGTGATGTGCCACTCCCACTGTTTCCAGCAGGTAGTTGTGGAATTATAGGATTCTCATCCAACGGTTCAGCAATGTGATGATTAGGTTCCAATTGATTCGCACTTGTAGCAACAGTGATCTGTGTGGTTGGATCGACTCCTCCCACTGGATTTATTATGTAAATGCCTTCATTTTCATTTACCATGTCGTTCATTGGTGTTTCCACCTCAAATCTCCCACTCGAAGTAAGTGGGACCTAAACATCATCATCTTGTTCTAGTTCAATAAAGACTTCATTCGTTTTGATGTTACCAAGCGTCCGAAATTTGTCATCAAGGAACGTAACGTTTCATGTTCGACCACGCCACCATCTTCTAGAGCTTTCCTTAACACGTGTCCCGTAGATTTCATAGTATCGTTAAAGATACTTTTCAGTCCTCTAGGTTCCAACTAGCCGAATCGGCTATCGGTAGATACGTGTGTGTTGCGCCACCCGTAGGGTTGCAGCTTGGTAAGATCCATCTCCTTACTAATTTAGAGTTCATATGGTTTCGTGTAACCGATTTTATATGAACTAGGTTAACCACACTATTTGCAGTCAACTACATATCATCCTAGAAGGAGATCGAAAAGTTGAGCAAACGATATCATGATACTGACCATGTCCTGGAAGTGTGTGATTATGATGCTCCGCCAATCTGATTCGTTAGAGGCGATATCCAGATCGTCGTTTAACGGACAATCAATTTCAGAGTTTTTGTCCACTTCAGTCGGGCAATAGGTTCTCACCCTTTGCTCGTTTCACAATTCTCCACGAGAAGTTGTATGAGTACTATAAACCGAAAGGGTTACATGTGCAATGAAAATTTTATTTCGAGCATTAAATCATTCAAACACTTCATATTAAAATTTTACTTTGAAACAATGTGTACCATCTTTCGAGAGACATGCGCGTCGCGCGCGTCACCAGTTGTAACCCGTGGCAAAATCGTTTCGTTTCTAAAATTTAATTTAATCGATTTTGCACATGTTCTTCGTTTATGATTTATTAATTACATGGAGTACTAACAAATAAGGAATTTAAATCAGTCGCACTCAGATTAGCAATCTATAGAACAGTAATCGTAAGATCAAGCGGCGCAAGGTTGGGAAATAGATAATCGATACTCAATTCAAGCATTCAATAAATGCCCAATAAATGTTCAAGTTTTCACCATGAAACTTATAACCATTAGAGTACTCAATACTGATAGAAATAGAAAATTTCAAGCAAGCTAGGAGAGGTCGATCGTCCAATCCTATTTATTATGGGGCATCATCCTCCTCATTTACGCTTCATCCTCTTCTCGATTATGTAATTCAGAAATGGGATTGAATTACTCTCGAGGAAGTAGGAGTTTAAAGAGAATATATGATTTTCGTAATTATTTATCGGAACGTACCTTGGAAGGATTGGTACAGGCAGCTGCCAGGTGGCCTTTTACGCCGCACCTGAAGCACGTTCGAGATTCCTTTCTACGTGCACGCTTTATCTGCCTGTTCTTGCCACCAGCTTGCTTTGGTTTGAACATTCCTTGATTGTTTGGACCAAACGAATTGTTAGCCTTCTTCTGAAGGTCTTTGCCATTTCTCTTGCTCTTACCCTTCTGCTCAGTTGTGGAGGATGACGTTATATGCATCTCAGCTCTGGGATTTTCAGCCATGAGTTGATCCTCAGCTCGAGATGAATGCGTACGGACTCGAGTGTATCGAGACGCTTAGCGTGGGTAAGGTGCATTTTCATGATGTTCCAAGAATCGGGCAAAGGGGGAATGGCGCATTGGACCTTCTGTTCCTCAGACAGGGTCTCTCCTGCCTCCTTGAGTTCAGCAAGCCTGTTAGACATATGTCTGATATGCTCCTTCATCATGTGCTTAGGATTCATCTTTTATGAGTCTAAAGCGATGTTTAACTACTTCTTCTGAGCTGTGGTGTAAACACCAAACCCTACTTTAAGACCATCCCAATGGTCTTTGATGGGTATACGTCCGATTCAGGTTCGTTTTACATTCAAGCCTCGCCAACACGTCAAACCCATTAAAACGGTCTAGAAACGTTAATCCGCGAGTTAAAACGATTTGAACGGGAAACACGCGCGTTCGGACCGGACTCGTCCGAATTGTGTTAAGACAATTCAGAGGTGTTAACACACTCCGAATTGTGGACGTCCGGATGTTAACACAATCCGGACTAGGTCCGGATTGTCAAGGCAATCCGGGCCAGTCCGGATTGTCTCTCCTAGACATGCGTACCCCTACGTGTTTACACCACGTGCGAGCCTTCCCGGTGTTAACTTTACTCCCGTCCACACCCGGTTCACGTTTTCCACTAAACTGGCAGTGGACCGTTCAAAACCGCACTTGCAAGTAGCACCTTGCCAAAACACTATCTTGAGGCATCGAGTAGTGGTCGTAAAATGTACCAAACCAAGTAAGTAACGTCTTGCCATAACGCCAAGCCTTGGAATACCAAGCGGTGGAAAACACACTTACTTTTGCAAGTTGCGTCTTGCCAAAACGCTATCTCAAGGCATCGAGTAAGCGACTTTAAAGCGTACCAAATCAAGCAAGTCACGTCTTGCCTCAACGCTATCTTGAATCATCAAGTAAGCGGTAAAGTGCATATCGCAAGTCGCGTCTTGCCAAAACACTATCTCAAGGCATTGAGTAAGCGCCTTAGAACGTACCAAGTTACGCAAGTCACGTCTTTCCATAAAACTACCTCGAGGCATCAAGTAAGTGGTTAAAACGTGTCAAACTAGCAAGTAGCGTCTTGCCAAAAATGCTATCTCGAGGCATCAGATACACGGTTACAAAACGTGTCAACACAACGGAAGTAGCATCTTGCCACAACGCTATGTCGAGGCATCGAACATCGGATGAATGTCAACATTCACGATGAACAATCTTGAATGACGCCATGCCTTGGTAACTACCAAGAGGGGCACACACGAGCATAACACTCGAGTACTATTGATGATGAATGAAATGAACTTCGAAGACCTCGAAGAAAAGAGGGTATGACATGTCGTGGAAACACGCACTATCACGCTAACACCGACATACAACCAGAATGGCGAGCATGACAATGACTTCGAAGAAAAGAGGGTGTGACAAGTCGTGGGAACACGCACTATCAAGCTACGATTGGCATGACAAGTATGACAATGACCTCGATTAGAAAAAAGAGGATATAACAAGTTGTGCAAACACACACAACCAAGCAAGCATAGCCCAAAAACAAAAGGGCAACCATGACAACAAGGGTATGAAATACTACTCATGTTTATATAACCATAATGTCTATATATGTTTTGGACAGGTTTAATGCAAAAGATAAAAGGACGACATATATGCTCAAGTCCCATAATAACTGTTTCTAAACAACGAAACATAATGACATAATTAAAAAGGAAGTGACTATCTATAAACATAATAGAGGAGTACGCTCATCGACCAGAAGTGGCGGGTCGCCGCCGCCATCATGAACCAACGGAGTGGTATCTGCAACATCACCCATGGAAGTCGAACAAGACCACGCTTCTCTTCGCTTTGGGGGGTAGAATCCTCACCAAGAAGCGCCTTCACATGCGTGGAAGCAAAGCCAGCAAAGTCTCCAAAGAATGGATTGATGGAGTAGATCTTTACAGCAAGCGCCATAGTCAAATATCATGTCACTGCACTTGGCCTTGGCATCCTCCTCGAACTCGGGAGACGCCTTATACTGATTCACGCCACGAAGAGCCGCCTCGTCAATTCTTCAAGAGGACCTTAGCCAAAATCTATCGTTGTTATGACCTAGTTTTCCTTCTCCTTGCGAAGTCGAGCGACTTCAGCTTCGAGGGAGGCAATGCGACCTTGAAAGACTAACTCAGAGGAGTCAAAGGTAGCAACCTTCTCCTTCAGGACGCGCACCGTCTCTTTGACTTCTCCAACTCAGAATTGTTGGAGGTTAACCATCTCGGTCAACTCGACTACGAAGGACGGCATGTTAACCATGTCGGCAACCACCTGAATACAATAAGCATGTGTTAAGCAATGAAGATAGAAAAAAAAATAAAGATGAAAATGAGAAAAACTTACGGGGGCATATCAAGGTAACGCCTCATGAGCGAAACGATACGCAGTCGGACAAGTGTCAGACGCAGCTCTGCGGTCAGCCGGGGGCACGAGCACATTCAGCATGCGTACGCCGACCTCCGAAGTCGCAATGGTAGACCATCGATCAAAATGGTAACTACTAGTGGAATCAAAGGGCACCCAAGCGGAGCCTACGACGTCACCCCCGAGAGGACGAACCAAGTCCTCCCGGGACAGCACGGGGAGCCGTATGCGCCCTACATATCAATACATGAATAATTCATAACTTGAAGAATGACAAAGTAAGATTAGTGATTTATACCTTCGAGGTTAATCTCCGAGCTAGGAGCAGAAATATTTGACAAGCCGTCAACATACGATACAATTTCCTCGACCAAGGCATGAGCCTTGCCTTTGTCGACTACGGGGACGAGAGGAACGACATCCTTCTCTTTATCACAAGAAGAAGTCGGTAGAGGGTCATCAAGCTGAATAGCCTTCCTCTTCCGGCTAGAAGGATCCTTCGAACCTCCACCCTCAGGGTTAGACTTCTTCGCCCTCGATGCAGCCACATCCTTGTCTGTACCAACAACTTGCCCCTAAAAAGCAAGGAAGACAATATGAGAACAACTATGAAATGAAGTTTATACCAATGATAGCAACTACACATGCTTACATACCTGAAGATTTGAACACCTTGGAGGACTTAGGAATTATTTGCCCTTTGGGAGTAACATGGGGCGGAACCTTCTTTCCAACAACCGCGGCGTCACCACGTGTGGAATCACCCACCTGTGACCGTGGGGTTTTGTCAGCAAACAAACCTACAAGCAGAGAAAGAAGAAGATATGAAAAACAAAAAAAAATGGTAGCATACCAAGAGAGGATCTAATAAAACTCCCGCCCGTAGATCCGACTCCAAATACGCTTGCACAGACGGGTAGCTCCGTGACTTGTGGCAGCATATATTACTTCAATGGTTGCTCTGTCAGAAGAAAAAGGCTCTGAAAGAGTCGGAACGCCATCCTTGATACCAAACTGACTAATCGGCCAAGAGACTTGGTAATCCTTGATGAAGTAGTGATTCTTCCACTGATTACTCGAACGATCAATCAGAAGAACAAAGTGGAAGTTTGAATTCCAAGCAGTCCCACTTCCTTCCTCAGTGTCTGGACCAGACAGTGCGGGATAGCGAACAACCATACCGAACACCCCGGTTGGCTTATGAAACTAAATCCGGTAGAAACATCAGAATAGAGCAAATGAGTAATTCCAGCCCTGACGAGACACAGCACTCGAAAACCAACCCAAGCCCGAATGGCGTTGGGAGCAAGGTCAATGGAAGATATTCCATAATAACGGCACAACTCTATAAGATCTAGGCAATAAGGGAAGCGCAAGCCGCTACGCACTTGAACAATGTATAACTCTAACATCCCAGGCAGAGGTACAGTGGTATCGCCTACCTAACTCCTCAGATAGTAATAGAAGGGGTATGAATCCTCGTCTACTTCACTCAAGCCCGCTAAAGCAACATAAGAGTTATACTCTTTCAGGCAAAGAAGATTCCCAATATACTTCCGACCTTGATGCTCGACCTCACCCGTCGACCCCGAGTCCTCCGCTCGAACATCTAAGCCATCCACTGATACTCCGACTGACTCTGAATCGGACGAAGTCTCTATGTATGACTCATGCTCAGGCAATAGTTCCAACCCCGTTGTCAATAAAAGTCCGAACTCAAAATCGAAAATGGGTAACAACCCAGAAACCGACTCAGACTCAACAGAGGTTTCCCAATCCTCATCAGTATCCGACGTCCAGTAATAGGCGGGAAAGATAGTAACATAATCTTTAAGGGAGGAAGACTTATGCATCATGATAAGCACGATCCCAACAGTGCAAAGACAGTCGCATCCACGCCTAGAGCTAAGGTCCCGACGAACAAGTAGCGCGAATAGCCTACAATGTGAATGAAAGACGTAATGAAAATCATAAGGGATCAACGTCGTATATCTAATGAACGATTACTACACCTACAACGGGGTCAACATGATGAACGCGCGTTATGAAGCACAACGGACGCAATGGTCGACAACCTATGTCCGTAATGATTACTACTCCAACTACGGGGGCAACATGATGAACACACGCTATGAAGCACGACGGACGCAAGGGTCGGCACCCTATGTGCGTAATGATTACTACGCCTACTACGGGAGCAACATGATGAACGCGCGCTATGATGCACGACAGATGCAAAGGTCGACACCCTATGTCTGTAATGATTACTACGCCTACTACGGGGGCAACATGATATATGCCCACTGTGAAGCACGACGAACGCAAGGGTCGACACCCCACGTCTATGATGAAACCTACGCCTACTTCGGGGGCAACACGACATGATGCGAACGACGATGAAAATGACAATGCAAAGGCTAACTCCCTAAGCATATGATGATCGCTACACCTACTTCGGGGGAAATATGACACTCATGACATGATACATGACGGATGCTAAGGGTGACTCCCAACGTCCGGCATACTTACACATGATATATGACGGAATTGCAGGGTGACTCCCTACGTCCGACATACCCATAATATATGACGGACGTGCATGGTGACCCCCTACGTCCGGCATACCAATACGTGATACATGATGGACGCGAAGGATAACCCCCCTACGTCCAATATATGAACACGCCGTGGTAGCGCAAGCATAGCGTATGACGGCATTGACGCGAGACCCAACACCTCACGTCTAAGGTAAAACACGCCTATTTCGAGGGCAAATTTTTACATGACAATTTTATGATTACATGTTATGCACAAAATGACCAATATGAAAAACAACCTGAACGGAAACAACGACATTTCTACTCGGGAAAAACCGAATTTTCAAACCGAATTTTTTTCGAAATCGGAGTAAAGGTAATCCTTTTCCGATTACATGCGATGATTCAATTATTTTTTATATAACCATATATTGTAAATATTTTTCTCTTCTATGATTAAAAGATAGGAAACGAGAAGATAAAAGATTGGACCTTCAAAATTCCGAGTTGAAACGAGCCAAACCGCCCCAATTTGAACCGGTTCAGCCGAACCAAGACCGCCGAACCCCCCCCCCCCCCCCCCCCCGCCGGAATAGACAGCTGCCACCGCCAAAGGCCCTACCGTCGCCAAACGATGTCGCAGCTGTCACCGGAGACGACACCCTTGTCTCCCCCCGCCGTGGCCGCTGACGCCCTCACCAACGCGAGCCACCACCGCCGGAATCCTCCAAAGCTCCCATCGGTGACCAATCTGTCGATGATTGAAGCCGCCGGTGCCGCTAATGACGCCGCCTCTGTCGTGGCCTGCTCCCGCCGTGTTCGACTCTGCTCCGTCCGCCACGAGCCGTCGGTGGAGTCCCGCCAAATGTTTCGTTGCGAGCTTCCCTCGCTTACACCGGAACCAGCACGCCCCGCCACCGGACTACCACGAGTCGGCCACGAATCTTCAAGCTGGAATCGAACCGAGACAATGTTCGATTAATCGGACTGAGACTAGACTGATGATTAAACCAAGTTCATAAACCGAGTTATGGTGATTTCTTGGTTCCCAAGTAAGGTAAAAAGAAAGAATTTTTAATGGTGGTAAAGATTTGATGTTTGGTGTGTATGACAAGTGGTGACATACACCCCTTTATAAAGAAGATGAAAATAGGGTTTTTGAAATGATGATTATTTACATTGATGCCATCCACTATCAGATGCTTAGGCATATAGTGTTAGTATTTTTTTTCATATGCTAAGGCATACATCCATGATTTACATATATGCATCATTAGTAGTGTTCTCCAACACTTAGAAATTTTTTCATGGATTGACATGTATGCATCCATATGAATCAGTGCTAGTGTTGTCAAACACTTATAAATTTTTTCATTGATTTACATATATGCATCATTGATAGTGTTCTCCAAAACTTAGTAATTTTTTCTATTATTGACATGTATGCATCCATATGCATCAATGCTAGTGTTGTCAAACACTTAGAAATTTTTTCATTGATTAACATGTATGCATCCATATGCATCACTACTAGTGTTGCCCAACACTTAGTAATTTTTCATTGATTGACATGTATGCATCCGTATACATCACTACTAGTGTTGCCCAACACTTAATAATTTTTTCATTATTGACATGTATGCATCCATATGCATCAATGCTAGTGTTGTCAAACACTTAGAAATTTTTTCATTGATTTATATGTATGCATCTATATGCATCAATGCTAGTGTTGTCAAACACTTAAAAAAAAATCATTAATTTACATGAATGCTTCCGTATGGGTCAATGCTAGCGTTGACCAATACTTAGAAATTTTTTCATGATCATTACATGTATACACTCACTTGCACCATATGGCACAATTTTGGCATACTCATACTTGCACACATGATGACATACAAACATTCATTCACATATGCTCTATTACGTACATGCACACGTAACCATGTTGACACGCTCACATTCACTTGCAATATTACTTAGGATTCATTACAAACACGTATGATCTATATCAATGCTTAAATACATGAAACTATATGTTTACACACTTATGACTCACCTCATACTTGTGTATATTTTTGCATCTATGATTATGACAATGACATAGGTTGAACACCTTCCTAGCACGGAAGGAACGACGGTCGGGCAACGCACACTGACAACGACAGACTCATTAAAAATGTAAAATATAGCCGAGGTACAATCGAGTGTGCATCCTTCTAGTAAACAGAGTCAAGTAAAGGTGAAACCAATGCTTAACTCGGGGGGCAAATGATGGATATACACCCAATTGGACCTCACGAAGGCTCGACTTGGTCGCCCCGTCAACCCTGAACATGGTAAGTGGCCGAGACCCGAATATTACGTGTTAGTCCTCCCAAAAACCTCCGTCCAGACTAGTCCGGTCGTGACGGGGCCGATGCGTCCCGCGCTCGGCCCGACGTCCGGGTGATTGACACCCAGGTTACGCGCGCGCATCACCGTCCCGTATATTACGTGGACCCCGTTTAATAATGTGGGCCCCTCTAATGCCAAGATCACAATCCCTATAAATAGGGTCTCATATCTCTCATTTACAACCTGATTTCACTTGAATGCTCTGACCTCTCTCTAGAATCTTATCTCTCTAAAACTGAATTATCATTTTAGCATCGGAGAGGGTTCACCGGACACCCCGGCTTACCGCTTGTGCAGATAAGCGAGATAAGGAGCGAGAATAGCGGAACACAAATAAGAAAAACGATCTTGACTCGGCAAAAGATTGTCAAGATTGAAACCTCAACGAGCGTGATCCATCGGTGTCCATTTTAAATTTGTACTAACAACTGTCCGACATGTAAAATTTAGACTAGCGAATCGTCTGACGATGAAACTAGCTAGCAAACCGTAAAAAGGGCATGGAATAGCAAACTGTTTGATTGGTAAAATTTGTAAATTTGTAACTAAACCAATTTTAAAAAATAATTTTTTACCATTACGCTAAAAATTATCTATTTGTACTTTTCTTCTGTATATATATATATATATATATATATTCAGTTGGGCCACAACCCAGAAATGTGGGCTCTCTTAAGGCCGATTGGCAAGAACAAGAGAAGAGACGGTCTCGACAGTTTTTCAAGTCGATGAAACACGATGAAGGTAGAAAAATCAGAACTGAACTAACCTGGTGGAAATCTGATCGGACATCTTCGCTCTTCCACTCAACCCGTAGAAGGTAAACTAACCATCTGCTGCCCATCTTACCACCTTCTTTAAATTTCATTGAACTGATTCCTCGAGTCACTGAGTTTCCTCCTACTTTGGCTGGTCGTATGCCGTCGATTCGTACAAAAGCCGAAGCTTTTAGTAATTGGCAATCAATTTGTGCATTTCGTATTACGTTTATGTTTCAGTGGTTGTGTAGTGTGTGAAATGATGCTAAGCTACTGAGTATAAATGGCAGATGATGGAACTTGCTGTTGATAAGCATGTTAAGTACATTGTATCCGTTGAAAAGGTACTACACTATTGAGTATCGACATGTCAATTTTACATTACCTGTAAAAGTTTCATAATCAAGCCCTTATAATACCCTGAGAACTGCATTGATGATCTTCGTACTCAGAAAAAAGATGATTTTGTGTCTGTGGCAATGGAGCACTTGAGAATGAATGGGGCATATTGGGGACTGACTGCTCTCGATCTTCTTGGGAAACTTCGTGTTGTGGATGAAGATGAAGTTATTTCATGGATCATGCAATGCCAACATCAGTGCGGTAGTTGATTTTCTGGAAGTGCTTCTTATTAATCTGATTAGAGCAATTCTTCTGTTTTTAAGAGTCATCCTTTAGTATCAGTTCAATTGGAAATTTGAAGATTTTTCTTTCTTATAAGGGTTAATTATCAAGTTGCTAGCTGTTGTTTGAGCATTCTTACAAATTGCTAACTGGATGTTTGTTTTGAACATTTTGCTAGCTCAGCTATCCCATGCGTACAGTTTCCTAGAAATTTGATAATTAACTAACCATTCTTAGAAAGAGAGCAATTTAGAAAGGAAAATCCATGATTTACCAAACTATGCATTTATAACAGTATCTGAGGACCGGAACCGTGTTTTGATTATGTACTGTTATTAGTATATCATTCAATTGCAAACATTTGTACAGGTGGTTTCGGAGGTAACATTGGCCATGACCCTCATATACTATACACACTAAGTGCAGTTCAAGTTTTGGCCCTTTTTGACAAGATTCATCTTCTTGATATCGATAAGGTGACAAATTGTATCCTTTACCACAATTGAATGACCGGATCAATCAAAATCAGTGCCTTTTCTTTAATTTCCTGTTCAAGGTTGCATATTTAGTTATCCCTTTTACAGCAATAAGCAGAAAAGTTGATAAAATTATGAAACCTAGCTTATAAACCAAGATAAAGTTTTTTGTCATTCTATTTTACTTAGCCTTTAAATAGACGTCAGTTCGTTGCAAAATGAGGATGGCTCATTTTCTGGGGATATGTGGGGTGAAGTTGACACAAGGTACTACTAACTCTTGCTAGCTCTTCTATCATTCATATTGTTAGATGGGTTGAAGTTAATTTTTAGCATATCATTGTCCGTCTTTTTAAAGGTTCTCGTATATTGCTTTGTGCTGTCTGTCACTGCTACACCGATTGGACTCAATAAATTCAGAGAAGGCAGTTAATTATATCGTGAGCTGCAAAAACGTCGATGGTGGTTTTGGCTGTGTTCCGGGTGGTGAATCTCATGCAGGTCAAAGTAAGTTGTCTACTTTGCTCCATAATATCACCTGAAACTATGATATACTAAATTGCACTGCATGGGTAGTAGATTATTAGCTTATCTAGTTAAACAAAAAAAAAATTATACAATTTGTAATAAATCATGGATCTACTTTATACATTTTGGTGACTTGCAGTTTTCTGCTGTGTGGCTGCTCTGGCAATTACTGGCTCGTTACACCATGTCGATAAGGACCTACTTGGTTGGTGGTTGTGTGAGCGACAAGTCAAATCTGGAGGGCTCAATGGACGTCCCGAAAAACTTCCTGATGTGGGTTTATCTTCAAGTTCAATAATAATCGCAAAAAAAAAGCCTTTTTAGGATATCCAAAAAATGCCCCTCCGTGAAAAATCTGAACTTCTGTTACCTAGCAAATTGACGAAATTACCCCTCCTAGCTAAATCAACAACTTTAGGGTTTTTGGGTGGTGCCCGGCCGGAGTTGGGTGGTGGTTGTTTTAAGTTTACTCTAGGTATAATTTCGTCACTTCATATTTGGTAGAAAAGTCAATTCTGACTTTTCGCAGCATTCTGTCAAAATTAACAGTATTTTTGAACGGAAAGCCAAATTTCAACAAAGTCTAATCTTCAGATTGACAATTTCAACACTAAAATTCAGACACCAGATTTCAAAATGGGCCAAATCTCAGACAGATTATTAGTTGTTAACCCTAAAAAAAATTATTTGTTAGTATTTTTATACTTACTAATTACTATGGCCTTGCAAATTGCAATGTTTTCAGGTCTGTTATTCCTGGTGGGTTCTTTCTAGCCTGACTATGATCGACCGAGTCCATTGGATTGACAAGCAAAAGCTCTCAAACTTTATCTTAGATTGTCAGGTTTGTTTAGATGATCCATTTAACATTGCTTCATATACTAGTTGTTAATCCTCATTTGCCAAAGTGATTAGTCTTAGAATAATTACAACTAAATCATCATTTTTCTGCAATGAATCTGGTTTAGGATTTAGACGATGGTGGGATTTCAGATCGACCTGAAGACGCCGTGGATATCTTCCATACATATTTCGGAGTAGCAGGTAACCATGAACAACACCTTTCATCTTAGATGATTATCCATGAAATTTAATTAATCAATACTTTAGTTTAACCAAATTTAATTGCTGGAACTGAAATCTGATGTTTGCTGCTATTTTTAGGACTCTCACTGCTCGAGTATCCTGGAGTGAAGGCCATCGATCCAGCTTATGCGTTACCAGTTGATGTGGTTGATCGGATTTTCTTCGGGAAGTGATGTTTTTAACAGATAAAGATTTCAATTTACAATTACTACATGTCATGAATCTCTTCCGATTATGTAAGTTTTTACTGTTTAGAGAATTTACTAGATAAGTTCAGTAAAACTAAAATTACTAGATTTGTATACGGATTTGTGTTATTAATTGATCGAGGGGAGAAGACCCTGATATTGATTAGTAATCTAGCACTACTAGAAAAAGGTTGTTGAACTTATCACCTTCATACCAAATAAACTTTTCAAAAACTATCAATTAGGTAGTTCCGTTAAGTTTTAGGTTAAAACAAAAGGAACACGTGCTTCTCATGTGATAGTGCCTAAAATTTTAAAGAATTATGATTCAAAGTGGTTGATTCATCTTCTTCTTTTTGGTGCGATTCATTTTCTCCATCAACATTTTTATGGGTATCTCTGTTCATCTCTGCATATTTTCTTCTCCCACAAAAGCTCCAAATTAGGGAACGATTCTTCACTCGATTTTTCAGCCTAAATTAGATGTTACTCCTGGACTCCTCTTTATTGTGAATACTTCATCGAAACTTGAGATTGCAAATTACGAAATCTTTCTCCTGATTATTCATGTGAAAATTGTTCATTTACTTACTTTAATAGTTGTTATTTAGCAATATATGGTAAGCTTGATTTTAGGGTTTAAGGTTCGTCCTTTATGTTAATTTTCTCAACGATACGTACTGTAATTTTCCGTTGAATTAGATTGGTAGTGGTAATGCTGATTTTTCTAGAATTGCAACATAAATATTCTGCAAATGCAATACTACTTGATCAACTCATAAATATGTGATCCTATGCATATAATTTGGTATTTTCTTGGGATCCAAGTTTTCATTTAGTTTCAATAAGACGATAGTAGTCATTCATCCTAAACCATATATTATTATAAAATTATGCAGTTTATCTCAGACATGAAGGATGTGGCAGGTGATCTAAATTCGAATTTCGCGTAAGTTGTACTTAAATTGAAGTCATTTACTCAGTTAAAAAAAAAAAAAAGAGTCCTTTCGGCTCAAGGCCCAAACTGAGCCCAGTTTCAAGGCCCAAAATAAGCCCAATTTCAAGGCCCAAACTAAGCCCAGTTTCTAAAACTCCTCTCAGCCCTCTACTGATTTTCACTGTTTTAAAAACTAAGCCTTCTTCTTCCTCGGAGACGCACAGAAAGAAAGAGACGAGCTGAAACAATCCATCAATGGCGGTTACTTCTTCTTGCCCGGAACAATGGTGGCGAGCTCCACTCTACACCTCCGTCTCCATCCTCCTCGCCTTCATCGCCATCTCCTCCGCGATACAAGCCACCCACCGATCCTCCACCGCTCCCTCCATCCTCGCCCAGCAGCTCTCCCTCAACGCCTCCTCCGCCCTCCGATCCTCCGGCTTCACCGCCATGGCCGCCCTCCTCCCAATCCTCCCTCACCCTAACTCCACCGTCTTCGCCCTCAGAGACGCCGCCTTCTCCGACGCCTCTCGCCCGCCGCGGCTCATCAGAGATCTCCTCCGCTACCACATCTGTCCTCTCACCCTCTCCATGGCCGATCTCCTGAAGCTTCCGGAAGGAAGCTGCATTCCGACGTCTCTCCCCGGAAAGAGCGTCGTCGTCACCAGAGTTAATGCCTCGCAAAGGCTGCTCGAGATCAACAAGGTGGCCGTTTCGATTCCGGACTTGTTTCTCAGCCACACTCTAACCATCCACGGCGTAGCAAGGCCGCTGTCGTCACTCCGGTTTCCTCCGCCGTCCTGTAAATCCAACGAATCCAAAGTTTCCGTTAAGGATTCTGCTCCGATCAAGTGGGCCGAAGTGTTCCAGTGGTTGGATTCGCATGGACGCGTGACGTTCTCGACTGCTCTGCACGCTGTTCTTGGATCAATTCTTGACGAAGGGACAGATTTGACGTCGGTGACGATCTTTGCACCGCGCCGATTCGGAATCGAATCTTCTTCTCGACGCATCCCTCATCGCCTCGATGAAATAGTCAAGTTCCATATCTTGCCGCAGAGGCATAATTTCTCAGAGCTTGCTTCTTTATCGGATGAGACATCGCTGAAGACGCTGGCCCCTGGTCGAGCTCTGGTGGTCACCGGCAATGGCGGCAACGGTGGGGTCAGAGTTAACGGGATCACGATTGAGGCTCCAAATGCTTGGTTGTCGGATAATTTTGTGGTTCACGGAATATCTAGAGCGTTTGATATGGCGCAGCCTTCAATCGTCTCAAGATGAAGCAGAAGAACCACGAACAGAAACCCTAGATAGACTCCATAGTCCACGGTCAGCTCCGACTGAAGAAGAAAAAGAAACAGTATCGGGATGAAGAAGATGATGACGTGCCTTGACTTTGTCAAACTCGTCAATTTTTTTTTAGGGTGAAAAATACGTCAATTCAAGTATAGTAGTGAGTATATTCCGAAAAATGTACATATATTCGCCAAAAAATGTACATGTATAATATGAAAATACATTTGTATGGTTTTCTTTAAATGCAACAATATAATGTTGTTTGTAGTAGTAATTTTTTCAAGCCAAATGATTAAAGTTGTTGATAATTCCACCATTAGTTTAAAATTGTCATTAACGTGTTTTATGGTGGAAGTAACATTACTAAGTACTATGCAAGTGACACTGAATTTATCGAAGGGCGTTTGGATGGACGTAATATGAGATTACTTGGAATGTGCTATTATAAGTAATGTGAGCTGTAATGTGAGATTACTTAAAATGTTAGATTACAGTTTTTGGTTGTGGTGTAATGTGGAGTGTAATGTTATATTACAGTGTTTGGTATGTATTGTAATGTGACTTTATTATTATTATATTAATCTATAGAGTGCATATTATATCTTATCTTAATATGATAAGATTTAAAAAGGAAAATATATTTTGACAATAACTAACTTCTTAAAGTGTATGTTTGTGGTTAATACTATAGTTATTTATGAATTCGAAAAATGAAATATGTAAACTCAATATGCACAACTATTAAAATTCTAATAGTTAAAACATTATATGTAGTTTATAAGATAATTTGCATAAAAAAAATGCATTGAGAAGACTTTACTCATTTTATACGAACATCATGTGCATTATTATTTATTATAATAATGAGTTATGAAGTAGATAAAAAATAAAAAACTAATAATAATAACAAAATCATTACCATAATAAGCTATAATGATAATACAAAGTATTTTGTTTATTTAATAAATATCAATAAAATAATAACACTCCGTAATGTTGGATATAATCTCACATTACATCCGTTTTTAGATGTAATCTCACATTACGTTGAATGGAGTTCGGACGTAATCTGAGATTACAATGCACATTACATTATAATGCACATTACATCGTTTGACAAACCAAACAACGTAATGTTGATGTAATGTGGGACGTAATGTGAGATTACATCCATCCAAACACCCCCTAAAGATTTTGAGTAAATATGGCAGCAGTGAAGCCTCCAATTGTCTCAGTTCAACGTATTTGATTAACATTCGTTATGTTATGAAATATTTTGTAGAATATATCTTTACCATTTAGCTTTCAATTTCTTTTTTTTTTTTTCAGATTATTATTAGCTTTCTCATTAGTGTTGTAGTTTTTATAGGGAGCTCATACCATTTGTATATAAAGCATTTTTTCGAAAACTATAACTTGAATCTATAATCCTCTATTTTCTTGAATTTCGAACTATAAATGCATGTGTGGGATTGATCTTGGTAAGAAAACATTTTGGTCATTCTTCATCTTTAGTTAATATCTTAGATTCCACAATGTTACTCTCCTTTAGTTTGGTCCGACAATTTCTCTTCAAATGTCCAGACTTCCCACACTAGTAACAGTTGAAGTCTTTCCTGCGAGATGACTCTGCATTCCCACCAACCTTTTTTCTGGCGTCATTCTCTTTTACATGAGCCACGAGCGCGCACTGATCTTTCTCTAGCTTGACCCCAGCCATTTGTTTAGTCAAAGACACCTGTGAAGTTAGAAGGTTCTCAAACTCCTCCAAGGATGGTTGTGGGACCCACCCTGGAATCGTAACAAACAATATATACTCAGGACGTAATCACCGAATAATAGATCATTTTATCCACGCCTCCGAAATTGGCTCCTCCGGGTTCAGTAAATTAACTTATGGACACAAGTTCTTAACCTTTAGAAAGAATTGTGAAATCGAAGACTCACTCTGTTTCGCATTCGCCGGATCTATAACAACACTTCATTCTTCTTGTTGTAAAACTGGTCTAGAGTCTTCCAGATCGAAACTGGCAGAGGTGCATCGTGAGAGATTTTCAACATTGTTGACGATATCGACCTCTTCTAGACAAATTCCGCATTGGCATTTATCCGCTTCCAACGCTTGATCTCTTTACCGTTTGTGGCTTTCTCCTCCGGGCGGTATTATCACTGCCTCCAACAACATCCCAGAAGTCTTCTCTTACAAGGTACGACTTCATGCAAGACTTCCAAATCTGGTAATTTGACGAGTTCAGTAGCTCCATTCCAAATCCTATCACACGATCGACAACATCCATATTTAGAGTTTTCGAGTTCTTCAATACCGATCTTGGATGGACGTAATGTGAGATTACTTAAAATGTGATATTACAATTATGTGAGCTGTAACGTGAGATTATTTGAAATGTTAGATTATAGTGTTTGGTTGTGCTGTAATGTGGAGTGTAATGTTATATTACAGTGTTTGGTATGTGTTGTAATGTGACTTTATTATTATTATATTAATTTATAGAGAGTATATTATATCTTAATATGATAAGATTTAAAAAAAGAAAATATATTTTGACAAAAACTAACTTCTTAAAGTGTATGTTTGTGGTTAATACTATAGTTATTTATGAATTCTAAAAATAAAATATGTAAACTCAATATGCACAACTATTAAAATTCTAATAGTTAAAACATTATATGTAGTTTTATAAGATAATTTACATAAAAAATGCATTGAGAAGACTTTACTCATTTTATACGAACATCATGTGCATTATTATTTATTATAATAATGAGTTATGAAGTAGATAAAAAATAAAAAAACTACTAATGATAACAAAATTATTACCATAATAAGCTATAATGATAATACAAAGTATTTTGTCTATTTAATAAATATCAATAAAATAATAACACTCTGTAATGTTGGATGTAATCTCACATTACGTTGAATGAAGTTTGGACGTAATCTAAGATTAAAATGCACATTACATTACAATGCACATTACATCGTTTGGCAAACCAAACAACGTAATGTTGATATAATGTGGGACGTAATGTGAGATTATATCCATCCAAACACCCCCTAAAGATTTTGAGTAAATATGGCAGCAGTGAAGCCTCCAATTGTCTCAGTTCAACGTATTTGATTAACATTCGTTATGTTATGAAGTATTTTGTAGAATATATATTTTCCATTTAATTTTTTTTTTCCGATTATTATTAGCTTTCTCATTAGTGTTGTAGTTTTTATAGGGAGCTCATGCCATTTGTATATAAAGCATTTTTTCGAAAACTATAACTTGAATCTATAATCCTCTATTTTCTTGAATTTCGAACTATAAATGCATGTGTGGGATTGATCTTGGTAAGAAAACATTTTGGTCATTCTTCATCTTTAGTTAATATCTTAGATTCCACAATGTTACTCTCCTTTAGTTTGGTCCGACAATTTCTCTTCAAATGTCCAGACTTCCCACACTAGTAACAGTTGAAGTCTTTCCTGCGAGATGACTCTGCATTCCCACCAACCTTTTTTCTGGCGTCATTCTCTTTTACATGAGCCACGAGCGCGCACTGATCTTTCTCTAGCTTGACCCCAGCCATTTGTTTAGTCAAAGACACCTGTGAAGTTAGAAGGTTCTCAAACTCCTCCAAGGATGGTTGTGGGACCCACCCTGGAATCGTAACAAACAATATATACTCAGGACGTAATCACCGAATAATAGATCATTTTATCCACGCCTCTGAAATTGGCTCCTCCGGGTTCAGTAAATTAACTTATGGACACAAGTTCTTAACCTTTAGAAAGAATTGTGAAATCGAAGACTCACTCTGTTTCGCATTCGCCGGATCTATAACAACACTTCATTCTTCTTGTTGTAAAACTGGTCTAGAGTCTTCCAGATCGAAACTGGCAGAGGTGCATCGTGAGAGATTTTCAACATTGTTGACGATATCGACCTCTTCTAGACAAATTCCGCATTGGCATTTATCCGCTCCCAACGCTTGATCTCTTTACCGTTTGTGGCTTTCTCCTCCGGGCGGTATTATCACTGCCTCCAACAACATCCCAGAAGTCTTCTCTTACAAGGTACGACTTCATGCAAGACTTCCAAATCTGGTAATTTGACGAGTTCAGTAGCTCCATTCCAAATCCTATCACACGATCGACAACATCCATTGTCGGACCCAAAATCCGACCTACGGCGAATTACGTTTTGAAAAACACGGATTTTGAAAGAGTCGCCACTAGTTAATTATTAGGCTAACTAGAATCCTAAATTACCTAGATAAATAACGAATTAAACACCTAGGTATAAAATCGGTCCACGATTAAAGATTCAGGTTCGGGGGTTCTATTACGGAAATAAACACGATTTTTTATTCCGCCCATTCGGTACTCGATTCACTTGATTTGCCAATTTCATTATTAAATAATCATCAACTACAATTAAATTCTATGTAAAAATAAAATAAAGCTCTGAAAGCATCAACAATTGTTAAAAAAAAACAAAGGCAACCTAATTAAACCTAAGTTATCTAATAACTCACGTAGTCACATCCATGCAATAAACACCACAAATAATATATTATATATATATATGTACAGAACATAAATTAGATAATGTGTATTTAATATATGTATATATACACAATGGATCAATCAGATACCTGGTACTGCAATATGCAGTGAATGGATGATGGGAGTCTATGGAGAATTTCGGTTAACAGGTAAACCTCTGATCGAAGTCGAACGTCTGGTGGAGAAATTTGCAGGTGGGGACGTCTCTGTTCATCCCACAACTTAGCCGTCGTCTTGTACATCACCACAAGCACCATCATCATCCTTTCCAGAAGACGGAAATAGCGAAGTGTATAGTTCGGTGGCTAATCGGAGGAGGCGATTCGAGGAGATGAGCGGGGACTCTCGTTCGGGAAGGAGAATATTGAACCTTGACGGCTGGAACGAGATGAGATCGAGTGGAGCGTGTGGTCACGGATGAAGATGCTCGGTACTGGGACAGAGCTCGATGATGGAGTGGTCAGGCCGTGGTCGGGTCGCTGGTGAAAGTCAGATCAGACGATGCGCGGGAGCGACGGTCGGCGAGACAAGAGCTTCTGTCACGGTGTAGCAGCGTAGGAAGCCTGAGAAAGTCGAATTCAAACTTCTTGGAGTTCCGATCAGTAACCTAAAGAAAGAAGACAATGGAAGAGAAAGAAAGTAATAACACTAATACTAATAACGATAACACGAATAATCAAACCATGACAGCTTTCTTTGCATTTTATGTATATTTCCTGTCGATCTCCGTTGAGGGATCTGAATATTGAGGCACGTCGGGAGCTGGTTATTGACGGGACAGGAGCAGCAGAGAGGAACAATCGAGAACGTCGCGGCACGGATGCCATGGAGATCGTCGGGCTTGATCGGAGGTGAACAAGAAGGCTCAACTCTACAAGGTGGAGGTTGAACTGAGGTGGCCGGAATCAGTTTTTCGTCGGAGTTAAGGGCAGCATCGCGACTTGGAAATCAATGGTTTCACCGGAGCAAGAATGGGCACAGTCAATGGAGCTCGACCGGCGTCAAAGAGACGATGTCGCTGCAGGTGGTCGGACGGCGGCTAGGAAGTCGAACTCTAGGGCAGACTCTGGGTGGACAACAGTTGCAAGTATGGATTCCGGCTGGGATGACGGACAGCGACCGGGCGAACTGGAGGGGGGAAGTCAAGTCGGGATCAGCACAGGTGCCGGTTGAAGAAGAACCCAGGTGAGGTTCGGTCGGACTGGAAGTGTGGCTTGATATGGCGCGATGAAGATGGATGAATGGCGGACAGGGATGGTGACGCGATTTCAAATTCGTCGGTTAGCTCAAATGTGAAATCGGATCTGTCGATGGAGGTTCGTGCTTGGAGCTGCTAGTCCGTAGAGGCAATGAGGAAGTTTTGAGGGAGGAAGAACGATGCTGTACACGAAAAAATAAAATAATAATAACAATGATAACTATAATATAATAATAATAACTAAAGCAAAGCAAAGCAAACTACAACCAGAGGTCTTCGACTTTCTTAACAAACTGAAATTTTATTCTTCTCTCCATGTTTCCCCCCCTTACATCGATGGAAAATTCATCTATATATAGTACAATAATACCTAGAGTTTAATCTAGTTTAGGAAGTAAATAAACTGATTTATTCTCCTAATTAATACTAAATATTCTGAACACTTAATACAAATATTCAGAAAATATACACTGCAATAAATATACAAACTATCCTAGTTTTGCACTGAGCATCTTTGGAAGCTTCGCGACTTGCCAAATTTAGACATTTCCTCATTTAGGTGCGCCACACGTCACGCGAGTCGCGCGTGGTCCAAAATTAGGTGTTTACATCCATATTTAGAGTTTTCGAGTTCTTCAATACCGATCTTGGATGGACGTAATGTGAGATTACTTAAAATGTGATATTACAATTATGTGAGCTGTAACGTGAGATTATTTGAAATGTTAGATTATAGTGTTTGGTTGTGCTGTAATGTGGAGTGTAATGTTATATTACAGTGTTTGGTATGTGTTGTAATGTGACTTTATTATTATTATATTAATTTATAGAGAGTATATTATATCTTAATATGATAAGATTTAAAAAAAGAAAATATATTTTGACAAAAACTAACTTCTTAAAGTGTATGTTTGTGGTTAATACTATAGTTATTTATGAATTCTAAAAATAAAATATGTAAACTCAATATGCACAACTATTAAAATTCTAATAGTTAAAACATTATATGTAGTTTTATAAGATAATTTACATAAAAAATGCATTGAGAAGACTTTACTCATTTTATACGAACATCATGTGCATTATTATTTATTATAATAATGAGTTATGAAGTAGATAAAAAATAAAAAACTACTAATAATAACAAAATTATTACCATAATAAGCTATAATGATAATACAAAGTATTTTGTCTATTTAATAAATATCAATAAAATAATAACACTCTGTAATGTTGGATGTAATCTCACATTACGTTGAATGAAGTTTGGACGTAATCTAAGATTAAAATGCACATTACATTACAATGCACATTACATCGTTTGGCAAACCAAACAACGTAATGTTGATATAATGTGGGACGTAATGTGAGATTACATCCATCCAAACACCCCCTAAAGATTTTGAGTAAATATGGCAGCAGTGAAGCCTCCAATTGTCTCAGTTCAACGTATTTGATTAACATTCGTTATGTTATGAAGTATTTTGTAGAATATATATTTGCCATTTAATTTTTTTTTTTCCGATTATTATTAGCTTTCTCATTAGTGTTGTAGTTTTTATAGGGAGCTCATACCATTTGTATATAAAGCATTTTTTCAAAATACAGATTAGATCAGATGATAACAACAAAAGGTAGAGAACTATAACTTGAATCTATAATCCTCTATTTTCTTGAATTTCGAACTATAAATGCATGTGTGAGAGTGATCTTGGTAAGAAAACATTTTGGTCATTCTTCATCTTTAGTCAAGGTCTTAGATTCCACCATGTTACTCTTTTTTAGTTTGGTCCGACAATTTCTCTTCAAATATCCAGACTTCCCATACTAGTAACAGTTGAAGTCTTTCCTGCGAGATGACTCTGCATTCCCACCAACCTTTTTTCTGGCGTCATTCTCTTTTACATGAGCCACGAGCGCGCACTGATCTTCCTCTAGCTTGACCCCAGCCTTTTGTTTAGTCAAAGACTCCTGTAAAGTTAGAAGGTTCTCAAACTCCTCCAAGGATGGTTGTGGGACCCACCCTTGAATCGACGTAACAAACAATATATACTCAGGACGTAATCACTGAATAATAGATCATTTTATCCACGCCTCTGAAATTGGCTCCTCCGGGTTCAGTAAAATAACTTCTGGACACAAGTTCTTAACCTTTAGAAAGAATTGTGAAATCGAAGACTCACCATGTTTCGCATTCGTCAGATCTATAACAACGCTTCATTCTTCTTGTTGTAAAACTGGTCTAGAGTCTTCCAGATCGAACTGGCAGAGGTGCATCGGAGAGATTTTCAACATTGTTGACGATATCGACCTCTTCTAGACAAATTCCGCATTGGCATTTATCCGCTTCCAGCGCTTGATCTCTTTACCGTTTGTGGCTTTCTCCTCCGGGCGGTTGTATCACTGCCTCCAACAACATCCCAGAAGTCTTCTCTTACAAGGTACGACTTCATGCAAGACTTCCAAATCCGGTAATTTGACGAGTTCAGTAGCTCCATTCCAAATCCTATCACACGATCGACAACATCCATATTTAGAGTTTTCGAGTTCTTCAATATCGATCTTGAATCACTCAGCTTTACTGCGAAAGTAGCTCTGATACCATGTAAAACTTCGTGTCTATTCGTACTTGCCCAAGATCGTACTCTAACAATAAGATAATAATTCGTATATACATAATTTTTTTACTATAAATCTGATATTTGAAGAATTACACTTTGTAGTGGTGATTCTTGTTGTGATATTTGTGGTACACCTACACAAATGAGACTACTTCTATTTATAGGAAACTAATATATTATTAAAAACGTGTAAGTTTAGAAACTTTTGAATGTCACTAACAAATGTCTAACTATCAAGAATTCCCTATAATCTTCAATCCTTATTCTCCCTTATTTTATAGATTCTTTTTTTCAACTTAGTCCAAATTTTTTAGCCCAAAATTTCCAACACTTTTAAAATTGGCCATAAAAATCAATATTGACTTCAACATATAGCAACTCGATGCAACATTAACAAAATTACAAATTTACCAAAAAAAAAAAATTACAAGACAAAACATTCAAATAATAAAACTTAAAATAAAACCATTATGAACATATGGATTAATATATATATTTTTCCCAAAACACATGGATTAATATAGACAACAAAAATCGAATTTGACTTTCTTGAACAATCTAAAATCCGAAGAACATCAAGAATCATCATCCTTTTACTTTCATAACAATCTTCGTCATTCCCGATCCGATCAACGAAACATTCTCGGCACCCAAAAACATGGAATTCCTAAACAAATCCGCAATATCCCTCACCTCCTCATCCCCACATTGTTCCACGACCACCACGCACGCGCCGCCGGGCCGCACAGTCCGCTCCATCTCAGACGCGAACCGCGCCGGAAACAGAGCCTCACCCAAGTGACCACTGAAACCCAGATCGAACACACCGTCAGAGAAAGGTAAATTGTGGGGATCAGCTCGAGTGACCAGCGGCGGCGAATCGATCAATTCGACTCCGGTGACGTCACCCACGCCGATTTTCTTCAGGGCCATGACCTCCTGGCCGGCGCCGGCAGAGACGCAGAGGACTCTGGAGTGGTTGTGGAGGAGGCCTAGGGTTCGGAAGAAGTGGGTGAAGGAGGAGATTTGGGTATGGAAGGAGTGTGTGTTCCAGACGCGGCGGTTCTTGTCGGAGCGTGGGGTGTACTTGCGGGGAGAGACGTCGCAGGTGGATTTAGGGAAGCGGGTGTTTGAGTTGTCGGAGGTCGGAGACGGTGGTGAGAAGGTTTGTGGGGTTTGAAGGAAGAGGATGAGGAGAGTGAAGGTGGCTATGGCGATGGAAGCGAAGGAGAGGCTGTTGAGGACGTGATTCTCCATTTTGAGACGACGGAGAATGAAGACGATGATGGAGCTTTAGCTGTAAAACGGTAAAACCCGTGCTTGTGAGGATCGGCGTAAGAAGTAAAATGACCATTTTACCCCCAAACTTTCCTTACGGCTTAACATAACAAGCAATAAACCGTTTTAGACCCACAATTTAACTCCTCCATGCGGGTATCTAATAGATCATTTCGAGTAAGAGGAAAATCCGTCGAATTTTTAATTAATTAATTTTATTGATGTGCCTGCAGAAAAAAAAAAATTGCAACTTACAAATGAATAATACAAGATTAGACTAATTAGTTGGGAAGGTGTTTAAATTATTTAATTAATTTTATGTAATTAAGTAAAAGTATGAAAAAAAATGTACTATATTTTACCACCGTTGTAAAAAATATAACATGTTTGTGATAGATGTAACATGTTTCATTTTTTTTTTTTATGAAATCTGTTAAATATGACCAATGGAAGATGGTGTGGCAGATGGAAATATGATGTGGCTAATCAATAACTGTTATTATTTTGAAAAAATATTAAAAACTTTGAAATATAAATAAAATAATTAGGAAAATCTATTTAAAAAAACTGAAAATATAAAAAATTAAAATGAAACAAATAATAATACTATATATGCAAAATTCAAAAAATGATAAATAAATAATATAAAAATTTGTAATTTTTTTTTCTATAAATGAAACAAAAATTATAACTATACAAATAATAATAAAACAGTAGCATAAAACATTAGTATGGAAAATTAAATTGGTATGGAAAAATAGTAAAAACAATGTGTAAATATTTCCCAAAAAATATAAATAAATTCTTAATATCCTAAAATAATTTTTTAATCTTAAAAAAATAGAATTTTATTTAAAATGAGCAAATCCAAGGGTCTCCTTTGTATCTCATTTTTTTTTTAAATAAAATTATAATATTTCTTTTTAGAATTTCACTTTAATATTTTCACCAATTTATTTTCGATTTTTTTTAGATTATTTCTAAATTTTTGCAACAAAAAAGTATTTTTAATTTTATTTTACAAAAAGTGCATTTTAAATTGAATACTTTAATAAAATATTACATAAAAAATTCAGCACTTTTTTCTATTTTTAAGTTATTTCCTATATTTTAAATAAAGTATTACTTTTTATAGTGACCAATCACGTGCTACCACGTTAAAAAACTTCGTACAATAAGCAAAGTTAACAAGTGTTTTAACGGAAAGTTAACAGTTTTATTTAAAACATCTTACATCTAAAACATACGCTCCCAAAAATGTTATATCTAAAAATATATTAGACAAACATATCTTTTTCATACTTTTCCCGTATAATTACCTGTGCATCCTCTAAAACACATTTTCAGCAGTACAATTAATTGAGCTTAAAGAAACTTCAAATATTATAATCAAACCCCAACAAACCAGTCCCATAGTGAACCAAATACAAATGACAAACAAAAAAGAAAAATTCCTTGAATGCAAACTTGGGGGCAAAAGTGTCATTTTATACTAGATAATCTATAAAGAGACTAATCTGACAAAGACAAATAATCTTAAAACATATAATCTTAATCTTACTTTACACCCAGAACCCCAAAATTCATAAACGAAAAACCGGCAAAACTTTCACTGCAAATTTCGGTAACAAAGGAAGAGCAATGCTGCTGTGCTCACTCCTACATGTCTGCAAAAAAATTGTTGGCACTGCCAGAAGCTTCTCCTTTAGCAGAACGCTTCGTCTTCCTCGCTGCAAAAGCAGTAGCAGAAAATTCAGTACCGTATATCAATGTTCATCTTAATGCTAAACTAAACAGTCGATGATGATTCAGTGACGAACGAGCTATTTATGTAAGTCTGAGAATCATGAAAAGGATCTACCTTTCTTAGAAGAAGATGGAGTAGGGTTGGTTTCTACATCCATCTCATCACTGTCACTGTCTTTATCTTCTTCTTCCTCGGCCACTTCTTCCGTCATTGGAGCATTTTGATCAGAACCTTGCAGCAGAGTTTCAAGATCCCATAGCTGCACAAAATAAGTTTCCAAAACAGTTTTCAAGATCACCACCAACAATTCATATATACTAGCTATATATAAATATGTATAGACAGAGAGATGGAAAGCACCTTTAAGATATGATCGTGCGATGTGCTGCCTAAATACTTCTTATCATGAGAAAATGCTACAAAAAGAAAAAAGTCGATATTATTCAGAAACTTAGACTTATATGAACAGCTAAATGTCGAAAGCAGCAAGAAATGAAGAGTAAAGAGAGATATTTATTTCCTTGCACTTCAAGAATCCAACAAGAGTTTAATTGTTAAGGGGGAATTACCTAGGCACTCGATTGGAAAACCCGAATGCTCTGCAAGTGGTTGAATGATCTTATTTGGTAGTATTCCAACCAAGCTGCATATACGGGATGAAATTAAAGCAGACCCGACAAGTCACGTAATATTTGCAGAACAGGGGGTAAAAGAGGGGACTGAAATTACGAGCAAAATCAAAGTTCAAACCACTTGAGTAAAGTTTTATTCATCTGATTTGCTATAATTCTCACCTTATTAGCCCACTATCGGTTCCGACAATGATCCTATCTTCATCCAGCTAAAAGCAACAATAAATTATTTGCAACGTCAATAGTCAGTGGTTGAGGTATATATATTATATAAATTTAACACCTAGATTTACTATGTTTCCAACCTTCAGCATAGCATCGATGGAAGCAGGGGACAGATCAACAAACCGATCACTGGAAATCAACAAGGAGCTCAGGTAAATTACTCCACATATTTCAGTTAATAAGTTAATGATTACACATTAACTATCAATAATAAATAAATCCAGAAAAAGCATGACAAGAAATTGACTCAATAGCTACCTGCAGTCCTTGAAGAAGCCCCATGAATACAGTAATAAGGTTCCCTCTTGTGTACCGCAAATGACTTTTCGCCCATTCTAACAACAATGCAGAAGCAAGAAAAAAAGCATAATCAGGAATACCCCTGTGAGTTTCTGGATAATTAATTGGACACTTATGTTCATCTACAGCAAAATAGTGAAATGAAGAAAAGTGTACAAACATCATGTGGCTAAGAATAAAGAGCAGAGAACTGTGAATTGTGAAACTTCCAAAGCATGCATTAGAAACCTACTCCTACAGAGCGTCATTCTAAATCATTTACTTGTCTCTAAAGGATAAAACGAAAAAAATAAAAGAACGAAAGAAATAAAACCTCAGATTCAAACTATATTTCCCATGCAGAACTATAACCACTTCCAAATGATATTTATCTTATGTTTCTTTAAGAAAGTAAGACTGGCTAGTGAAAAGCTATTCTCTAGTTCTAGAGGTTGTCAAAATGAAATAGGGAATTCTATTAATCATGTTACCACAATCACTACGTTGATACCTTCATAATAACAACAGAGGAGAGCGCCTCCTCTGAGAATTCAGATCGTGTTTGGATCTGTCAAATGCAATGAGTCAGCAAATCAAAACATTTCATGCAAAGCGGATTGATACAATAGCGTTCTAGAAGTGGCAGAACTAACTTTACCACTTCGAAGATTGCAGACAGATAAGGAACCATCCCCACTATAAGGAAAGGAAATTACAAGGATTAGACTAAAATAAACGAAAATATAAAGCGTGATATAGAGTCAAGACCAGTAATACAAATTGGAGGAAATTCCATTTCAAGTAATAATTATATTGTACAACACACACACACACACAAACACATTGCATGGGAAGTACTCAGAGCTATAATCTGAGAAGTTGCACCATCTAACTTTCTTTATGATATATGAATTGCAATACTGTATATCAACCAAAACGTGAAGATGAAAGAATCCATGAACAAGATTTTCTATCAGAATCATAATGTCTACAAATCAAACTCAGTTATAGAACTCTTCTATTCCTGAGCATAATCACTGAACATATTAGAAATCCTGATTCTCCATCTCTAAATCATGCTACAATAATTTAGGAGCTACAGTGACCTTCCAGCTATTACCCTATTACCTTGTTGCCAGCAATTTCATTGAATCAGAGGCAAAGGTAATGTCTGAAATAAACTCTTCATGTGCATTGAAGGAATTGCAACAAGCGCGATGTCTAGTGTCCCACACCTGAGCCAGGGGAATTTAAATATTAAAAAAAACGCAAAGCCGGAAACTATTAGATATGCAGATATCCAAACATCCCAACCAATCATTTGGAAGTCTGAGAAGGATTTAATACAACAAATTAAAATATTTTAGAAAGAGAGCAGGACCAAATTTTAAACACATGATTATCTTATCATCATCAAGCCAATTGAAAAGGTCTATTCAAAGTAGGAAATTCTATTTTTAACGTTTTTATGATGTCAAGTTCATGAAGATAAATAATTAAATGTTAATTCTGAGGAGTGAGGAGAGACCTAACATGTTGAATATCTGTAGTCTATCTCATTTTGCAATTCATATAACGGTTAATGCAATATGTTAATATGAAGTGGTACCAAAAACTAGGTATTAACTATGGCGCGTGATGCTTAGGACATAATAAATGAATGAAAAAAGAATATGGTTGCTTTATGATCAAGAGATACAAAGAGAAAGAGCACCTTGATACACCCATTATCATCTCCAGTTGCAATTGTAGTCTCAGTCAAATTAACCAGTCTATTGATAGGAGCCCTATACATATTAATTAATGCAATTGGGTTTAAACAGAATACATCAATCTGCACATATAAGCATTATAGATATATATATATAAAACATATAATACAGCACGAAGTTGATTGAAGCATTAATCTAGACTCACTCGTGTGCACCCTCAATTCGCCCAATTACCGACCCACTTTCCACATCAGTAGAGAGGATTGAGCGATCAGCTGAGCCAGAGATAATAGCTGCAAGCCCATAATTTGCCATGAAAAAGCTGGTTAAGACTGGTAAGCTGTGTATACTCCCAATGGATACTAAATTAGCACCAATATACCAAAAAAATAAGAAACCTTTTCCATCGCTGATGAATCGGACAGCTCTGCAGGATTCAGTGTGAGCTCGTACTTTATGCGGCCTGAAATCAATTCACTAACACTTAACCTTACATGGCTGAAACTACACAAAAAACTGAGTTTTGTGAATCTCTTGAATAATACCTCTGCATAGAAGAATCTTCACCATAACTGTACCTGCAAGATTGAAGGAGACCAGAATTAACGAACTGACTCAAAGGGATGGAATGACAATTGAAAAGAAACTGAAGGTATATGATTTACAGGTGAAGGCGGCCGGTGATAAGGCCGGCGGCGACGAGATTCTCCGACGGATGGAAATCAATGTCAAAGGAAAGCTGTCCCAAGTCAACTTCCATGGCTTCGCTCCAAAATCCTGCTAAAACCCTAAAACAGAGAGTAGGAGATGATCTTATTCTTATACCGGACACTTGGTGACCAAAATACCCGGTTGGAATAGGAATCGGACCCGGTTGGAATAGGAATCGGACCCAAACTGGTTCTTTGGGGGCGATTTTTAATTTTAAGATAGAAGTAACCCAGTTTTGAGATGGTCTTTAAATAAAATGTTTAGAACTAGTATTTTTTGTTCTAATTTCGAGATAAATATGTTCGGGTACTTAAATATCCGGTATATATATATTATTAAAAAAAAAACTAAATATATTAAGCTAATTTCTTATCTTCTTCAGATTCAGAAGTGTGACTTAAAAAAAGTGGAAAACCTAATTCTTTGGGTTAATTATACTTTTCATACCACATGTTTGGCCAAATGTGGTTTTTAGTACCGGATGTTTGGTTTTGTATACTTTTGGTACCAAACGTTTGAAAAAATGTGGTTTTTGGTACATCCGTTAGTTGGCCGTTAGTTTTTTCCGTTAAATGACATGTGTAAGTCACGTGACCGACTCTAAACTTTCGATTTTATTCAATTTAGTCCTCAAATATATTCCTAACTTTTAATTTGTTTAATTTAGTCTCAAAATTTCAAAATCAATTCCAATTTAACCATTGAACCCAATTGACATAGCCGGACCTAGCCTAGGGCTAGGTCCGACCCTGGTTTGGGGCCGCTGGACCCATCCAAACCTAACCCAAGGTCGGACCTAGCCCTAGGCTAGGTCCGGCTAGGTCAATTGGGACCTAGCCCAATTTGGGTCGAATTTGGGCTAGGTCCCAATTGACCTAACCAGACCTAGCCTAGGGTTAGGTCCGACCCTGGGTCAGGGTCGGCTGTGCCCGGCGACCCCAACCCAGGTTCGGACCTAGCCCTAGGCTAGGTCCGGCTAGGTCAATTGGGTTCGATGATTCAATTAGAATTGATTTTGAAGTATTGGGACTAAATTAAACAAATTAAAAGTTATGAATATATTTGAGGGACTAAATTGAACAAAATCGAAAGTTTGGGGTCGGTCACGTGACTTGCACATGTCACTTAACGGGAAAAACTAACGGCCAACTAACGGATGTACCAAAAGCCACATTTTTTCAAACGTTTAGTACAAAAAATATACAAAACCAAACATCCGGTACTAAAAACCACATTCGGCCAAACATGTGGTAGGAAAAGTACCTATAACCCTTCTCTTTTAGGAGTTCACTTTGTCGTCGAAGCCACTCTAGTGACTCGACTCTTCAATTCCCGCCGCCCTCGTCCGTCTAGCTCTATTGTAAATAAGTTGACTTCATACAAAGACCACCACCCATACTGCAATAAAGTGTGGACTGAGATCGAATAATAAGTTGACTTCATACCAAGACCACCACCCTTACTGCGATGAAGTGTGGACTGAGATCGAATAATAAGTTGACTTCAAACAAAGCCCACCACCCATAAAAGCGACAATTTCACATTTGTCGCATATACTTGAACTGTCATTTGCATGATGCTAATAAGTTATCGTTTTATATTGGGTTAAAAATACTTTTTATACCACATGTTTATACCACATGTATGGCTGAATGTGTCTTTTAGTATCGGATGTTTGGTTTTGTATACTTTTGGTACCAAACGTTTGAAAAAATGTTGTTTTTGGTACGTCTGTTAGTTGACCGTTAGTTTTTTCCGTTAAATGACATGTTCAAGTCACGTGACCGACTCTAAACTTTCGATTTTATTCAATTTAGTCTCTCAAATATATTCCTAACTTAATTTGTTTAATTTAGTCTCAAAACTTCAAAATCGATTCCAACTTAACAATTGAACCCAATCAACCTAGCCGGACTTAGCCCTAGGCTAGTTCCGGCTAGGTCAATTAGGACCTAGCCTAATTTGGGTCGAATTTGGGCTAGGTCCCAATTGACCTAGCCGGACCTAGCCTAGGGCTAGGTCCGACCCTGGGTCAGGGTCGGCTGGGTCCGGCGACCCCAACCTAAGTTCGGACCTAGCCCTAGGCTCCGGCTAGGTCAATTGGGTTCGATGATTCAATTGAAATTGATTTTGAAGTTTTGGGACAAAATTAAACAAATTAAAAGTCATGATTGAGGGACTAAATTGAACAAAATTGAAAGTTTAGAGTCGGTCACATGACTTGCACATCTCACTTAATGGAAAAAACTAACGGCCAACTAACGGATGTACCAAAAGCCACATTTTTTCAAACGTTTGGTACCAAAAGTATACAAAACCAAACATCTGGTATAACCATTTTAAAATGTGTTGCATATATATGCTGAATTCTGAATTAGTTATTTAAATACTAAAAGCGTACAAAAAATTATCTATATGCGTTTGTAATCCGATTAACCAATACAATGTGTAAAAAGGATATTGTGACCTTGATTGTGAGCTCGTCTTCAAATTTTAATACAGTAATAAATTAGAATACTAAAAAACATATATGTCAGTGACTATTTGATTACGATCTAGTCTAGAAACTTATGGCTAGGTCTAGTAACTAATCTAGAATTTCTCAAATAGTGTTAGTTCAATTTGGAGGTTAGGAGCTTTCGAGTCATTCGTAGCAATTTATTCACTTGAAGAAATTGTTTTTATGATCCCACTTTGGTGTTGCCGTGTGTGTTCGAAACTGTTTTTTCTTCTCAAATGGATATTTTAAAAGCCTTCTTATCTATTTTATTTTTAATTTATTTACTCTATATACACGACCTCAAAAAAGCACCCCGTGCTTGATTCACCGAGCTGCGATCCTACTTACTTGGTTATGGATTCGTCAACTCACATTCTGACAATTCGTTATTTATTCTCTACATTAATATTGTGCCAATCTATTTTCTTGTAATAGATATTATTACTTCTCAATGCAATATTCTTAACAATTAGAGTCAATCCTACTCAACTTGTGCAAATTTCGAGTACAGGCATTTTCATTCCACCAGATTATAGAGATTGGGGGATTTTCATCCTACTGAGATTTTGTAAATTAGTCACTTGCCAACTCATATAATATATCAAAATACGGAACAAACATGGTTCTTGAAGTTTGATCTTACAGATAACTTGTTACTCACAGTTCCATATTTATGTATTCGAACTTTTGATTTAGTTATTATGTTTGTCAATTCAGTCACATTCGGTTATAGCTTAATTACTTGTTGAATACATAATCAAGGCAAAGTCAAGTATAAACTATAGTCTTTATCGATTTAAAAATTCGATGATTTAGTCCATACTATATTTAAGTATTACTAAATTTTCATTTTGTTAAATTCCATTAATTTTTTTTTTCAAATTCGTTTAAGTGGCATGTAGCATTAATTATTATCAACATCAATTCAATATACCTATCAATATGAGTCACCCCTAGAGTATGAAATGTACTCAACACGTTCAAATTTCGGATATATGTTGAGATTTTTTATCACCTAGATCAATCACTTTTCAAATTGTATAACATGTCAAAAGAAGAGCCCCGTGAAGTTTGACATCTTATATATAACATGTTACTCATCAATCAACATTTATGGTCTCAAACTATTTAATTTGGTTTTTTTATTTGTCAATTCAATCACATTGTGTACAGCACAATTAGTAGTTAAATAATTAAGGTACATTCAATTATAAACTTTAGATTTTAGTGAATTAAACTTACTTTTAGCGTTAAATCATTTTTGTTGGTATTATGCCATAAAATTGCAAGAAAAAGTATATTTACGTTTATATAGGTCAAACTGGTCTATCGATGAATCTAAGTGGTCGAATGCAGATTTACATTCTTGAATCCTTAAGTTGATGAGATAGATACAATTAAGTCATCAATCAGACATGTAATGCTCGACCAAATTCATAAACAGTTGTTAATACCTTATTTAAAAACGACACTGGATTTTATACTTAATTATTATATTTTATTTATTCCATTTTGAATTACATAGTGTCGTTCTTCTATATCACGTGGATTCATATCTTGTAATGTCTCAACTTCTCAATGTATTATAATTTATTATAGATATTATAAAATATAAGATAAATTATATATTTTGAAATTTAGATGATCGATACGCGTGCAACGCACGCGTTAATAACTAGTAAATTAAAATACTAAAAAAACATATATGTTAGTGACTATTTGATAACGATCTAGTCTAGAAACTTATGGCTAGGACTAGTAACATATTGAATTTCTCAAATAGTGTTAGTTCAATTTGGAGGTTAGGAGCTTTCGAGTCATTCGAAGCAATTTATTCACTTGAAATGATTGTTTTTCTAATCCCACTAGCTTGGTGTTGCTGTGTGTGTTCGAAACTGTTTTTTCTTCTTATAAATGGATATTTTAAAAACCTTTTTATCAATTTTATTTTTAATTGATTTACTATATATATATATATATATATAAATCTATATATTATATAAGGCAATAGGAGAGATAGTGGATCAATCTAGAGCCGCCACGTCAGCACTGAGAAGAAACTTGGAGCGGCCACGTCAACAACCTGGAGCAATCACAGCGTGCCACTTAAACAGATTTTATACGCCACATCAACAGCTTTTATTCTACATCTGGTCTCTCCTCTCTCATCTGTAAATCATTTAATATATATCTATCTATATATATATAATAAAAGTTAACATGTGAGAGAAGTGCTTACCTAAAAATTGCCACATCAGCATTTCTGAGCAATCCAAGTTTGCCATGTCTCGGCCCAGAGCCTCCATGTGTGCCCACTTTCAAATTTTTTTTTTTTTTTTAATTTGTTGTCGGCCCACTCTCAAATAAATCCAGCCACTTTCAAATTTTTTTTTTGTTTTATTAGTTGTCGGCTCACTCTCAAATAAATCCAGCCACTTTCAATTTTTTTTTATTTGTTGTCGTCCCACTCTCAAATAAATCCAGTCTTCATAAAGTTTTGATCTAATTTTTTAATTGGTGTCTCGGCAAGCTGCTGTTTAGCGGAGAGAAAATCAAGGAAGAAGAAGAAGTGGCCATTAGAGGATGGAAAGTGAAGTGAGTGTCAGATTCTTTTTTTTTTCTTTTGTTTATAACATATGATAACATATATTCCTAACTTATAGACATTTTTATAACAAATTAATCACTAATAAAACGTATATATTTTTTAAAATATTAATTAGTGTAAACAAATATCTACATAAATTGAAACAATAAATTATATTACTTTTTTTAGAATACAAGGATAAATGATTGGTAATTAATTATTAATAAGGTTAAGTAGTAATATGATTTGAATAAAGCGTTAAAAGAGGTGGATAGATAAATGTAAATATAATTTTAAACTAAGAGATAACTTTATTAAGTAAAAATGTATAAATATAATGATATAGAGGTGGACGAAATAAGAGAGAGAAATGGGTAATTCCGTAAAAAAAACGTAACAAAATCTGAAGGAAATGTCGAACATTTTCATCGACGCGTGTTTTTTTTTTTGCAAATATTAGCTGCTATAATCTTCTTTAATTTGCTTTAGATAGATAATTAATCTTAGTTGATTTTTTTTAGAAGGAAGATACTTAGCTGTGAACACAAAATCTGTGATTTATTCAATTTACTGAGACAAAGTGCTGAATTTGAGGATTATTTTGTAATAAAGTTTACTTGAATAGCAACAAATTTTAGAGATAGGTTAATGACTTTCATTGAAAATTTTATGTATTTATATTTAAGTTAGGAGTTAACAGACATCGTGGTTCATCAATAAAATTGAACGTTTTATACTTAGAACAATGAAATGTTAATCTGAATGTGGCACAACAGCCTAAGTTACATTTCAGTAAGTCTTTTTCTTCTAAAATTGTGGTTGATCATAATTTTTAATCTTCTACATATATATAAACATATACAATTTAGCCAGTCGCCCGCGCGTAGCGCGGGGTCAGCACCTAGTTATATCATAAGTTAGACAAATCGGATAAGAACATAATTTGATATTTTATAACATACATTTTAACAATAAAAAATAGTTTGTAGATCAAAATAAGTAGAAAAATTTATAACAATGTCATCATGATAATAAAATAACCTTTATAAAAAAAATTATAAGTACATAACTATATCCACTTAAGGAATTGAACTAACATTCGAGTATCATAACACGCGATCAATTCATAAAAATCAATTCTAAATACACAAAGTTTTAGACATCACACCATATATATATATATATATATAAGGCACTCACTTGAGATTATCATTGTCTCTTATTAGGTATTAGAGAAATAAAGACTTCAATAATAACATTATGAGGATGCATGAAATAAAGATTTCAAGTATAACATCCTGAGGAAGCAAGTGTTGTGTATATATAAAGTCTTGGATTAGGAAAGGGTATTGCGAGATGGTGCCAGTGCATGAATTGCTTTAATTTGAACATATTTTAAAACTTCAAATTTCTAGTTGTGTCATATGGTGATATATTAAGAAATTGGCCCAATGATAGCTATATATATTATCCGTAATTGGGTACGATAATTAAATAACATTTAGTTATCTAAGCAATGCATTAATTTATTGTTATAATGAGTTGTACACATATGCGATCGAGCTAAAACATAGATAAAAGGAACATTTACTTGAGATTATACATATCATTGTCTCTTATTAGAGAAATTATTAAGACTTAAACATAACAAGTAATATGTGGATAATTAAATTAAGAGTGGGATGGATTAGGAGAGACGTTTGTGAGATGGTGCGGGTGTATGAGCTGCCTTATACGCATTCCAAAGCTCGTCAACGGTGCGTCCGAGTAGGTGAGCAAAAAAGGTATCGTTGTAGTGATCTTCCATCATATCATTGAGCTCGGATACAAAGCTAGGTCTTAACGTGGCGCAATACTCGAGAAAGTAGGCTGTGATGATATTGCCATCATTCCATCTTGAACCCGACCCCCTCGTAACATTGTTCCAACTCTCGGATGGCCACCCAGCTATTAGCCTTACATAGTCTGCAATGCCACTGGTTAGTCCAACTGGTGTTCGTCCTCTGCCTGTGTACTGCCACACATTTGTGATCTCACGATACATGATTCCCGTAAACTCATACCTCACATCCTGTGTAGTGTCCACATATAAATAAATAAAGTATTACATATATAATTAAGTTTAATAACTAGCTAGCTAGCAATTAAACTCTTTAATTTATAAACTCTATGTATAAGTAGGTAACAACGTACCTTTCCGGGGAATGTTTGAATGTAGTTGGAGTTGAGACGAATGTTGCTGCCAATAGTGGTTGCACTCACAAGACGACTCCCTCCAACAAACTCCTCCACAGTGGCTATCACCACATCATAATCCTTCTCCTCATTAATATCAACATCATCAAACAATCTCAAAACGAATTCCGATGCTGATCTTAAGGTTTGTAAGGTGTATGGTTCTCCGATCTCATTCCTATATCGACTGTTGCCGGGGCTTGTGCTTCGATCGTAAACCCGATAATCAACGTCTGCTCCGATCGATTTCTGAGTGGCGGCCAACACGACCAGGACGAGGAGGAGTTTGATGCAAATCATTTTTATTGATTCTTTCCCGGTAGATCGATTGATCGATCGAGAGTGTTTAATTTTTAATTAGACTTATATAATTTTGTGCTATATGAAATGGTAATCTTGCTATTCACTATTTATAAATGAACGAATGATGGAATCCTCCTCTATGATCCATATAACATTATCTATATTTAATTATTTGAATGTGTACAAACATTGGAACTTCTTAGACGACAAAAACAATAAATACCTTCTTAGATTCTGGGTTTTGGACTTTAATGCCTTTGGTTAATTGGTTGATTGATGCTTGAATTTGCTTTCTTTCAAACGATATTACATAAATTTTTATTTTTAAAAATTAAAATCTACTTAACATGAGTAAAATTTCTTTTTCAGTTTCAAATATCTCTTATTTTTATTCTTAATTAATCTAATGTTTTATATAAATTATAAATAGGGAAATAAAATTTGACTAGCATCAACTATCAATATGTGAATTTTCATAATTTAGACTTTTTTTAATACAGATTTTTTTTATTTTCTTCGAGTAATAACAATCCAAAGTGTGTCTTTATATCAAGTTATTTCCACCTATTTATTAACATTCGCATTATACTAGATTTTATTTCGAAAAAAAGTTCTGACATATGTTAATGTATTAATTTGTGCTTTAATGCATATATAACTTCTATGTATACTAGATGTAAGCACCTACGTTATTAGGAATATATTTAGATATTAGGAGATGTAATAATCTTTAGAATAAATATGTTTATTATTTATTATCTACATTATCTACCTAATATATATCTCTTCTTGTATTGTATTATATATACATGTATAAAGTCTTCTGTAATCAATTCAAGTGAACATAATATTCTTTTTCAAATATATGGTATTAGAGCCATAAGTCTCTCTTGTATCTACAAATTTCCCCTTGCTGCATAACCGTAGTGCTGCCTTCGATCAACCCTTAGCAGTTCGCCGCATCTCTGTGTAGCGTCACCCCGTTCCATTGATCAGCTTTGTGCCGCATTTCCTGTCTGTTTCGCTCCACAACTTCTTCGTTGTCATGTCTAAGAACAACATCGTCTTGTAAGGAATTGGTGTCGATCAACACCACCTCGCAGCTCCCGATATAGATCAACTACGACAACTTTTTAACATGGCGTGCTCAGTTTCAAGCATTGTTTTTTGGACTTAATATGAAAGAGTTCGTCGATGGAAGCTATCTAAGCTCTACAAGTTCCCGAATGGAGGATTGCAATGTACGTGCAATATAATTCCTTGATCGCAAATGACACTTGGGAACTTGTTCTAGATCAACGAACACTATTATTGGAGGCTATAATTGGATGTTTCAAGTCAAGTGACGACCTGATGGAAGTGTGGAACCTACAACGCCCGACTATTTGCCAAGGGCTTTCGTCAACGACTAGGTATTGACTTACATGCCACATTTAGCCTCGTTTTCAAACTAAATACAATATGAATTGTGTTGATACTTGCATTACCATTTGGGTGAAATTTTAACAACTAGACGCCAATAATGTGTTTCTCCAATGTCGTCTCGAAGATGAAGTCTATATGCAACCGACCAAGTTTGTTTCTCCAAGTCTACTCGATGTTGTCACCTAAGTAGGGCGCGTCTTTGATGTGTCTCCTGAATCTGTATGTAACCCGTCTCAAATTGCTTCGCATTGATTCAAGATATATATTGGTTAGAAAATAATATGGAGTTATAAGTCTCCTTATATGGCTCTTTCGCCTGCTATATCGTCCATCTGGGCTAGATTTTCAATGTGATTAGACTGAACTATTCGATCCTCATATCAGGTTCGGCTAGTTCGTTCTGTTCAGCTTGTAATGTCAATATGCTTGGATCAGACTATTCGCGACTAGTCTGTTCCGTTCAGGTTGGATTTTGTTTTGACTAAATCAGACTATCCAGGCTAGATATCTTTTTCGAGTAGTCTATTCTATTCAAATCACTATATTTTGTAGAGATATTGCCTCATACTCGAGTTTTCTTTCGGCAATAATGCACGTTAGCTGGACCTTTTTTCAAGTAGAAGATATCACCTATAAAGGGTGATTCTTAGTGTTGCCAAATTGAGGCGAATCCGTATAGGAGATTGAGGTTGTTTTCCTCATTTGTGGCTTCCTCTTAGGAAGAGTGGTGTCGCATGTTCGTTTAGTGCCCCCCAAGTCGCTTGGTGGTCGCACCATTTTTCTTTGCTCAAGTGTGATGAGTGTCTTTTGTAAGTGAGATATCGTTGAATCTTTATAAGAGCCGTAGTTCAAGGGTGAGGATACAATGGAATCATGATTATGGATAAAATAAATATCTAACTCATGTAGGTATGCACGTACGGGATGATTCTATATGCAAAAAATATACTAATCATGCAAAATATTTTAAGTATGAGATGGATGATATATGGGTATGGAAATACTGACATGGGTGAAGATGTAGTTAACTATAGTTAAAGGAGAGTAAAGTTATTATCTTTTAAATCTTGTCCCTTGACTTCCCTTACTTGGTAATGGATGGTGAAGATTAAAAGATTTCAGCAAACCCTAATTTATTCCATTATAAAAAGGAGGAAGGGTTACCTAATTTTTGTGATCGTCATTCTCCTTTTTCATTTTTCCTCAATTGATCGGGTCATTTACTCAGTCCCGCCTTCTTGGAAGTATCTTGGTTCCTCATCTGATCTATGTGAAGGATCATTTTTCCCGAGGGCAATTCGTTTCGTTAGTCGCTTGACTGTCTCTGCATCGTGTGCAAGCACGTAGGATATCTTTTGGTGTCTTACATCTTCTATTGAAAATTGCAGATTTTCCATCTTGAATGCCCCCGATTTTTGGTAATCTTTCAACCTTCCAAAAGAAATAAGTTTTTCCTCTTCTTCGTTTTCCCTTGTTCCTTTTTCCATATTAAGCTTTTGGTTGTTTTCCCGTTTGTTGTTGTCTTTCGGGGCGGTTGTTTTTAGTGTCGGGACGCGTTCCTATAGTTGACGAGATTCTTGGAGGGCCAATGGTGGGAGGATCCTTAACGAGGGAGAAGTTTGATTTCGGGATCGGACCCTCGACTGTTCATGCAAAAGGGGTTGTTGTTACCAAAGTTCTTTCTCGCGGTGAAGAGGGTTCGTATGTTGGTAGGGGTGTGCTTCCTAATGTTACGTTACACTCATCTCTTGCCCCCCCCTGTCGAGGGGACGTGTGTCGAATGTCATGTCGGATTTAGCAAGTATTTTCTTATTTTTTTTGTGTGCCTTGTAGTTCTATATTTGTTGACTTGTGTATTTCCATTTTAGGTAGAATCAGACTCCCTAGGTTGTGTCGAAGAGACTTAGTTCATCCTCGCCATGATGATGTTATTGGTTCTGATTGGGTTCCCTTTTCTTCTGAGGATAAGTGTCGTTTTGACAACCGGTCTTCGTTACTTGTTCCTGAGGTTGGGGTTCGGGTTTTACAAACTGCTATTCCGCCCAGTGATCGAATGTTGCCCCCTATCCGATTGAGGGAGTTTCACAGGATGGTTTGCGGGGCCTTGTCTCGTTTTGCTTCTGTACTTATCTTCTTCGTTGTTTTATCAAGTTTCGTAGTATACTTGTTCCTCTATTGATGCTTGTTTTTTCTGGGCTAGGGTGTTTCTGACATGGGGAATTTGGCGAACTCTGTTGTTGGGCTATTGGAGGAGAAGGAGTTACTTCAGGATGTACAAGTTCAGCTTGCTGCTAAATTCGTTGAGGTTTTGGAGAAGGGTCTTATCCTTAACGCCAAGTGTAGTGCTCTACAAGATCGTGTTATTTCCCTTAAGGGTGAGATTGCAAAATTGCATTGTCTGGCTACCTGTGATAAGGTTCTACGTGTTGCTGAATTAGTATCCTATGAGAGTGTGTTTCGAGTGGAAGATGAGATGTTTGCCATAGTCGAATATAAGAATTCTCCTTCCTTTCATGCTGATCTTGAAGTTCGGTGTGATTCAGCTAAACGAGCTTTCGAGAAAATGATTGCTGAACGGATGTTTGCGGCTGTCCCTGACTTTCCTTTTCACCAGCTTTGTGGTTTTTTCGGCTACCTTGATGAGTATGCTATTTCTCTGAAGGATCAATCTACCCTTCCTAAGTAATGGAATGCCTTGCATTTTGTCATCTACTTCTTGTCCTTGTGGTGTTTGTGTTCACTGTTTGAGGTGATGGGTAGCGGCTGATTGTGTTAGTATACACTACTTACGTTGTCGTATTCCCCTTTTTTTGTGTTTAGACGATTATTTCCTTGGGTTTATTGTGATATAATGCATCTTGCCTTTGAACATGTTGTTGTTTTGAGAGGGCCGGTTGCGATGTTTGGTAATGAAGTTGTTGCTCCCGTACCCAAAAATGTCATTAATGTTGGTAATGCTGAGTTGAGTGTCTCCTCTTCATCATCCAGTTTCGTTGGTGGGTCGTCTTCTGATCGTAAGGATCGTGGAGATTCACAGGTTTCATCTACTTTTCATGTGTATATCTGGTTGTTTTTCATCATGTGTTGGGTTGAGTCTATCTTTCTTCTTTCGGACTTAGGTGTTTGTAGTTTGCTGCTTGACGTATGTGTCGTAGCTTTTCTTTTGGGTTTTGGTTTTCTTGAACACTTGCTATGGTTGTGTTTGAATTTCTGTTTTGTGTGTTTGTATTCAAGGTTGTGCACCTTGGTCATTATCATTCCTGCATTATTGGTATAGATAACATTTCATATATCATATAACCTTACTTCTAAAAAAGAAGGTTTTCTCAAGATACGTTCTTGGGTACGTTGTAAAGCATTTGTAGGATATGCTTCTAAGGGCGTTGAGTGCATGTGTAAGGCATGGTCCTGGAAATGTTCAAGATATTTGCAAGATACGCTCTTGAGGGCATTGGGAGTGTTTGCCATATGTAGTCGTAGGTGGTACAAACTATAAACGTAGTGTATGAACTTCTCTTAAGATGCCCCCCTTTTGGGTGTTGAGATTTATTCACGGGATTGGCTCCCGGGCGGCGCGGAATGTAATTGTAGTGTATGAACTACTTCAAGATATGCTCTTATGGGTGTCAATAACTGTTCGCGGGACAGGCTCCCGGAAGGTACAAAATGTGATCGCAGTGTATGAACTGCTTCAAGATACGCTCTTGTGGGCGTTGAAAACTGTTCGCAAGATAGGCTCTTGGAAGGCACAGATTGGAGGATAGGCTCCTGGATGGCGCAGTATGTGTTTGCAGTGTATAAACTGCTTTCAAGATACGCTCTTGTAGGCGTCGAAAACTGTTCGCAAAATAGGCTCTTGGAGGGCATAGATCGCAGGATAGGCTCCTGGAAGGCACATGGTGTAATTGAAATGTATGAACTGTCTTCAAGATACGCTCTTAGGGGCGTTGAAAGTGACATATCTTTGGTTGTCATATCTAAGCAAGGTTTGTTCAGTGAGTGCTTCATCTGAATCTTGTAAGTATTGGAATGAACTTTCATTTCTCATGGTGCATGCATGCACTATATACAAAAAAGCATGTTGATGGAGTCCTTAAGACATCCTTTTGGAAAGAGTTTCTAGATGCATAAATTGAAAAACTATGATAAGTTTTTATGAAATGCTAGGGAGATAGATATGCTTCTGACGAAAGATAAATCCAAGGATATGGTATTTGCTGTTGAGGGTGGCCTCTCAATTGCACTTGTTCGCCTCATAGGCTATGTAGCCTTTGAGTTCCCCTTCTAATAGAATGGTCAACACAAATGCTTGACTTGCCCTTAGACATGGAACTTCTTCAAGTGCTCCCAACTAAATGTATTTTTCGAAATGTATTCATCTCCATTTTCCATATGAGATATGCGTTTATGTATGGTACTGATGCTATCTAGTATGGACCCTCCCATTTTGGAGACATTTTTCTTACATGATCATGATGTGAGAACTCATTTCTTCTTAGGACTAACTCTCCCACATGGAATTGTCTTTCTCTGACTTGTCGGTTGTAGTGTCTGGCTGATACCAGACGCATCCTTGCTTGTGCTTTTACGGAGTTCAATCTTTTATCATCCACTAGGTCCAGGTCTAGGAGCCTAGCCTTATCATTTTCATGTTCCTCGAAATATTCGTTCTGAGTGATGCTACTGCCTTCTCTGCTAGTGTCACTGCCTCCGTCCCGTATACCAAACCGAACGGCGTTTCTCCTGTTGATATCTTTGGCGTTGTTCCTACTGCCCATAAGACATTTTCTAGTTCATCTACCCAGCTTCCCTTTGTAGCATGTAGTCTTTTTCTTAGACCATCCAGCACTATTTTGTTAGCTGATTCCACCTGTCCATTTGTTTTAGGGTGTTACACTGATGCGAAGCGATGTTCTATGTTCAACTTTTTGCAATACCATTCAATTTTCTTGCTCTTGAATTGGGGACCATTGTCACTTATCAAAATCTTTTGTACGCCGTATCTTGAGACGATGTGTGACTTAATGAAGCTAATGATCTGATCGTCCGTTGTTCTTCCCATTGCTTTTGCCTCTATCCATTTGGAGAAGTAGTCTATTGCTACCAGTATGAATGTCTTTTGCCCTTTGGTTTTTGGTAAAGGGCCTATCAAATCGATCCCCCATTGAGAAAATGGTCATGCGCTTGATATTGAGCTGAGGTTGGCTGCTGGGGCAGTTATGTTTCGAGAGTATCTCTGGCAGTGTTTGCTTTTTTGGACCAATTCCTTCGCCTCCTTGTCCATTGTTGGCCAATAGTATCCCAAATTGAAGACCTTTTGGATAATTGATCTTGCACCTTCGTGACATCCACCCTCCCTCTCATGTAGCTCTGCCAGCACTCTTTCTGTGTCCGGGTATGTTATGCATTTTAGGAAAGGTGTAGAATACCCTTTTTTTATAGAGCTGGTTGTCCATCATTGAGTAATTTACAGCCAACCTTTCAATATTGGTTGTTTCTACCTTATCTTCTGGCAGTATTCCTTCACTGATGTAACGACGCATTGGAATCATCCAAGCCTCTCATTCGTCTATAGTCAGAACTTCCAGTTTTTCTGTGATGGACAGCCTGCTTTGTTCTACAAAGTGAATTTCTTTTGGTGACTCCCCCCCGCAAAGAAAATTTGCTTAAGGCATCTGCCTCGTGATTTTGTTCCCTTGGAACCGACTCAATGTCGAAGCTATCAAAACTTGTGATTAACTCATTTACCTGTTGCATGTAGTTTTGCATGTTTTCAGATTTTGCTATGTAATTTCCTTTCACTTGATTTACGACTAGCTGGGATTCGCACTTGACCTTGAGGTGTTTTACTCCTACCCCTTTAGCTATCCTTAAACCTGTTTTCAAACCTTCATACTCTGCTTTATTGTTTGTTGCTTTGAAGGTTAGTGGCATGGCGCAACACATTGGAACACTCTTGCCCCCCGCATTGGATGAACCATCGGTATGCATTTACCATGTGCTCTTTTTCTATTCTTCTTGATTTACTTCTGCCTGGGTTGTAATTGTTGTTGTATCAGGCTCATTTTCGGGATCGATTCCTGTGAACTCTGCAATGAAATCTGCCAATGCTTGACCTTTGATGGCTGTTCGCGGGGCAAAATGAATGCGGAACTCGCTTAGTTCTATTGCCCACTTTGTCAATTTTCCTGACGTGTATGACCTTTGAAAGAGGTGTTTCAATGGTTGATTTGTCAGCACTGTTATTTCGTGAGCGTGAAAATATGGTCTTAACTTCCGTGCTGATATGATCAGTGCATAGAGGTATTTCTCTATTGCCATGTAATTTATCTCATACTTGGCCAAAGTTTTGCTCACAAAGTAGACTGGTAGTTGTGCGTTGTCCTCCTCTTTGAACAGTATTGAACTTATCGCGACATTGCTTATGGATATGTAAAGGAAAAGCGGTTCCCCGGGAGTTGGTTTTTCCAAAAGGGGTAACGTCTTTTGATGCTGTTTCAATTGCTGGAAAGCGTCCTCACACATTTCTGTCCACTCAAATTTTTTGTTGGCACGCAATACCTCGAAGAAAGGGAGTGCTCTATCCCCAATCTTTGCCAAAAATATGTTCAGTGCTACCAATCTTCCATTGAGCTATTGTACTTCTTTAAGTTTTGTAGGGGATTTCATCTCCTCTATTGCTTGCAGTTTCTATGGATTCACCTTTATGCGTCTCTGACTCACCATGAACCCCAATAATTTTCCTGATTGTACCCCAAAAGCGCATTTTTTCGGATTTAAGCGGACTCGGTACTTACGCATTCTTTCAAAAGTTATGCGTAGGTCTTCAACGTGATCGTTCTTCTTCCTGGATTTTACGATCATGTCGTGTATGCTTACATCGTCTTACCTATCATATCTCTGAAGAGCTTGTTCACCATGCGTTGGTAAGTAGCTTCTGCGTTTATGAGTCCGAATGGCATGAATCTCTTATTTTTATTCTTAAATATCTCTAAAATTACATCTCCTAATATATATGGTATATCCCTAATACAACTTAAATGCTTACATCTAGTATACATAGAAGTTATCAATATAAAAACACAAATTAATAAGTTAATATGACAGAACTTTTATTTGAAATAAAATCTAGGGTAATGCAAAAGTTAATAACTAGGTGGAAATAATTTGATAGAGACACACACTTTGGATAGTTGAGATTCTAAATGTTTTTTATTTTTATTTTATAAAAAGTAAGAGTCTAGACTATTAAAATTGACATATCGATATATAGTTGGTGCTACGTACTCAAGGGTTACTTTCCCTATTTCTAATTTATTAAAAACATTAGAGTATTTAAGAATAAAAATAAGAGATATTTGAAATTTATGTAGAAATTTTACTTACCATTAACTATTAAGTAGATTTTTATTTGAAAACAAAATTTGCTGTAATAGTTTGAAAGAAAGCAAATTCAAGAAGCAATCAATTCACCAAACCAAAGGCATTAAAGTCCAAAACCCAGAATCTAAGAAGGTATTTATTGTTTTTGTCGTCTAAGAAGTTCCAATGTTTGTACACATTCAAATAATTAAAATTAGATTATATGTTATATCGATCATAGAGGGAGGATTTCATCATCATTTATAAATAGTGAATAGCAAGATTACCAAAGTTCATCATATAGCTACAGCACACAATTAATTAAGTAAAAAATAAAAATTAAACACTCTCGATCGATCAATCGATCTACCGGGAAAGAATCAATAAAAATGATTTCGATCAAACTCCTCCTCGTCCTGGTCGTTTTGGCCGCCACTCAGAAATCGATCGGAGCAGACGTTGATTATCGGGTTTACGATCGAAGCAGAAGCCCCGGCAACAGTCGATATAGGAATGAGATTGGGGAACCATACACCTTACAAACCTTAAGATCAGCATCGGAATTCGTTTTGAGATTGTTTGATGATGTTGATAATAATGAGGAGAAGGATTATGATTTGGTGATAGCCACTGTGGAGGATTTTGTTGCAGGGAGTCGTCTTGTGAGTGCAACCACTATTGGCAGCAACATTCGTCTCAACTCCAACTACATTCAAACTTTCCCCGGAAAGGTAGTTACCTACTTATACATAGAGTTTATAATTAAAGAGTTTAATTGCTACTAGCTAGTTATTAAACTTAATTATATATGTAATACTTTATTTATTTATATGTGGACACTACACAGGACGTGAGGTCTGAGTTTACGGGAATCATGTATCGTGAGAGCACAAATGTGTGGCAGTACACAGGCAGAGGCCGAACACCAGTTGGACTAACCAGTGGCATTGCAGACTATGTAAGGCTAATAGCTGGGTGGCCATCCGAGAGTTGGAACAATGTTACGAGGGGCTCGGGTTCAAGATGGAGTGATGGCAATATCATCACTGCCTACTTTCTCGAGTATTGCGCCACGTTAAGACCTAGGTTTGTATCTGAGCTCAATGATATGATGGAAGATCACTACAACGATACCTTTTTTGCTCACCTACTCGGACGCACCGTTGACGAGCTTTGGAATGCGTATAAGGCAGTTCATACACCCGCACCATCTCGCAAACGTCTCTCCTAATTAATCCATCTCTTAATTATCCACATATTAATTGTTATGTTTAAGTCATAATAATTTCTCTAATAAGAGACAATGATATGTATAATCTCAAGTAAACGTTCCTTTTATCTATGTTTTAGCTCGATCGCATATGTGTACAACTCATTATAACAATAAATTAATGCATTGCTTTGATACGTAAATGTTATTTAATTATCGTACCCAATTACGGATAATGTATATATACATCTATCAATTCTAACGCTGGGCCAATTTCTTAATATTTCACCATATGACACAACTAGAAATTTTAAGTTTTAAAATATGTTCAAATTAAAGCAATTCATGCACCGGCACCATCTCGCAATCCCCTTTCAATCCAAGTCTATACAACTTTTTGTTTTATTTTTTTAATCTTTAAGTCTATACAAATTTATATATACACAACACCCTGTTTCCGTCGGTTCCGCCGTCTCTACTGCTAGTGCAGACCTCGACATCGTCAGTGACCACCATTCAGCACAAAAGTCCCGTCGATGTCTACTACTGTTTCACCGAAAGTCGATTTCGCTGGTCCTCTGCTACTGCTAGTCCGTCGCCATCAATTTCGTTGGTGAGGGACCTCTGATTTTCTCTGTCTATGCCAAACTTCACTGATTCCCGTCCGGCTGCGGCGCTGAGTTATTTTTGAGGGGTAATTGCTGTCTGGTCCGGTCTATTATATTGGCCGGTCCGGTTCTTTCTGCTGGTCCAGTTCGGTTCATTCTGCTAGTCCGGTTCGGTTCATTCTGTTGGTCCGATTCAGTTCATTATGCACAGTTCGGTCCATCCCATTTACTGGTTTGATTTATTGCTGGTTTTGTTATTGATTTTACTTGTATCCGATGGATAACTCACCAGCAGTAAAATCTTATACGGGTAAGACCAAATGTCAGTTAAGTATTGATAAATCAGTTGACAGACATATTAATCCGGATGAAGTTGCTACAATTATTCAGCGACTAGCGCAGTTGAGCTTCTCTCGTGTCTATGTGACACCTCAGCTCCAAACTCATAAGTCTATTATCGCCTCCTCATGTATGACTACCAACTGTTTATTAGCATCAAAATTATTATGGATTGTTGATTCAGGTGCTACTGATCACATGACTGGTAATAAGATTTTACTGTCAGGACTTACCACTACCTCATAACCACCTGTCGCCAATGGCTCTACCTGTCATATAGAAGGAATTGGATCCGCTCAAATTTCACCACATATGCCATTATCATCTGTCTTATATGTTCCTTCTTTTCCTGAAAATATCTTGTCTGTGAGCAAATTAATAGAACAATTATATTGCTCAGTTACTTTCACTACAACTAAATGTGTTTTTCAGGAATTGGGGACTAACAAATTGATTGGAACTGCATATAAGCACAACGTTCTGTATTACCTGAAGAGCTCGCCTCACCGAGTTGCGTACATGAGCACTAGTAGTGCTGAGAAGGTTCATTATCAGTTGGGGCATCCATCTCTACAGGTTCTAAAAAAAATCCGTCTTGAATTTCGTTCAGTTTCTAATTAGTTTGTGAGTCATGTATCCAGGGCAAGCATATTCGTTCTTCTCATCCACCTAGGATTACTCGTCAGTCTGTTGGTATCTTTGATTTAGTGCATTCAGATGTATGGGGTCCTTGCCCAGTTAAATCTATCTCAGATTTTCGTTACTTCGTCACTTTTGTGGATGATTTCTCTCGTGCAACTTGGATGTTTGTTATCAAATCTAGACAAGAATTATTTCAAAATTTATGATGTTTTGTTCTTATGTGAAAAATCAGTTTGGCACTACCGTTAAAACCCTTCGTAGTGACAACGCAAAAGAATATTTCACAAGTGAATTCGTGCAATATATGAGTTATAATGGCATCATTCATGAATCATCATGTGCATACACACCTCTACAAAATGGAGTGGCTGGACGAAAGAACAGACACATACTTGAGGTGACTCGCACTATGATGATACATGGTCATGTTCCTCATCGTTTCTGGGCTGATGCGGTTATAACCGCATGTTATCTGATAAACCGTATGCCTTCTTCTGTTCTTGATGGTGCAATACCTTATAATGTCCTATTTTCGTCTGCACCTTTGTTTCCTGTATCACTGAAGATCTTTGGTTGTACTTGTTATGTCTACGACAATCGACCAGGCCGTACAAAACTAGATCTAAAGTCTGTTCGTTGCGTTTTTATTGGCTATTCTGGAATGCAGAAAGGTTATCGTTGTTATAGCCCCACTCTTAGGAGATACTTTGTCTCATCTGATGTTGTTTTTATGGAATCTGTACCGTTTTTCTTAATTCTGAACCTATTTTGTCTAGTAATTCTCCATCGATTATGACTGTTCTAACATATCCTGAAGTCCAAGTCCGCTCTGCTACACTCGATCGAGACTGATAATGCCACCACCTAAGCCTCCTATTACTCAGGTTTATAATCCAAGAGATAAGACGCTTCCTGTTAATACTAACTCTGTTCAGACCATGCAGGATCATGAGACTCGTGCAACACCCATTCCAACCATTGAACCCCTACATGAATCTCCACAATCTCCTATACAACTGGTTGATCCCATACCTGACTCTATTTATGCTATTGACCTTCTCATTGCTCTTCGAAAAGGCTCCAGTCACTGCCCATATACAAGATATCCCCTAGATAAGTTCTGTTCCTATGCAGCCCTATCTACAGAACTGTGACAGAACTATTTAAAACTAGTCTTGACAGTTACTCTGTTCCTAGAAATGTGACAGAAGCCCTGGCCAATCCAGGGTGGTTTAGTGCTATGCAGGAGGAAATGTCAGCTCTCTGGAACAATCAGACTTGGGATCTATGTCCGCTTCCTCCTGGCAAAAAGGCAGTCGGTTGTATATGGGTCTTTACGATCAAGGTACATCCTGATGGGTCGCTGCATCGTCTCAAAGCTCGCTTGTTTGTAAAGGGATACTCTTAGGAATATGGCATTGATTATGATGAGACGTTTTCTCCTGTTGCTAAAATGACATCTGTCCGGATCTGTCTTTCTCTAACTGCCATCCGTCACTGGCCACTACACCAATTGGATGTTAAGAATGCATTTCTCAATGACATTCTTGAGGAGGAGATTTACATGACTCAGCCACCTGGGTTCGTTGTTCAGGAGGAGTCTTCCAAAGTCTTTCGTTTGCGGAAATATTTTATGGTCTGAAGCAATCTCCCAAAGCTTGGTTCGGGCGTTTCTCTCAAGCACTTAGTAAGTTTGGGATGACCAGGAGTGCTAATGACCATTCCGTATTTTATACACACCTGAAAGGGAAGACAACCATCCTAGTCGCGTATGTTGATGACCTGATTATCACCGGTGATGATGTGAAGGGGATCTCGGTATTGAAGAAGTTTTTGAGTCAGCAATTTTAGATACGGACCTTGGTAAACTCAAGTACTTTCTTGGCAATGGAGTATCACGATCTTCTGGAAAGATACTTCTTTGTCAAAGAAAATATTTTCTTGATATGCTTTCTGAGTGCGGGCTTCTTGGATGCAAACCTGTTGATTCACCAATGATTCCTGAGACCAAGCTCATGCCCGATGATGGAGAACCCATACATGATCCTGAAAAATACCGAAGATTGGTCGGGAAGCTAAATTATCTGACAGTTACTCGACCAGACATTTCTTTTCCAGTAAGTGTAGTGAGCCAATTCTTGTCAGCACCGCATACAACACACTGGGATGCAGCTCTTCGGATTCTTAGATATCTCAAGGGATCTCCAGGGAAAGGACTCGTATATTCTGACCAAGGGCATAATAGGATCGCAGCGTTCACTGATGCTGATTGAGCGGGTTGTCCTACTAGTCGACGGTCAATTACTGGATATTGTGTCTTCTTCGGTGGTAACCTTATATCATGGAAGAGTAGGAAACAAACAGTTATATCTCGATCCAGTGTAGAATCAGAGTACCGTGCAATGACAATCACAGCTTGCGAGCTAGTCTGGACGAAACATTTAATCAGCGAGTTGGGTATTTTCCATGATGATCTGATGAGACCACATTGTGACAACCAATCTGCCATGCATAATGCTAAGAATCAAGTCTTCCACGAGAGGACCAAGCAAATTGAGTTAGATTGTAACCTGATTCGAGACCTTGTCATGGGAACATACACTTGTCCCCCGAGTATCCTACTAATTCACGTTATGACAGATCACCAGCTTGCAGACATTCTAACCAAGCATCTCCGCAAAGTTTCAGTTCATTCTATATGTGACAAGTTGGGCATGTTCAACATATACTAAATATATTCTGAAATTATGTTAATTATTCAGTAATTATTTTTTTTCCTAGTTTAGCTTATTTCTAATTTAGCTGACTGTATCGCTATATAAACATGTAATATTATTAAGAGAAATATACTGAATTTACCGAATCTTATAAAAACAAAATTTTCTGTAATAGTTTGAAAGAAAGCAAATTCAAAGCATCAATCAACCAATTAACAAAAGGCATTAAAGTCCAAAACCCAGAATATGTATCTCATATTTTGTCGTCTAAGAAGTTCCAAAGTTTGTACACATTCAAATAATTAAATATATATTATGTTATATGGATCATAGAGGAGGATTTCATCATCATTTATAAATAGTGAATAGCAAGATTACCACAGTTCATCATATAGCTACAGCACACAATTAATTAAGTAAAAAATCAAAATTAAACACTCTCGATCGATCGATCGATCGGGAAAGAATCAATAAAAATGATTTGCATCAAACTCCTCCTCGTCCTGGTCGTGTTGGCCGCCACTCAGAAATCGATCGGAGCAGACGTTGATTATCGGGTTTACGATCGAAGCACAAGCCCCGGCAACAGTCGATATAGGAATGAGATCGGAGAACCATACACCTTACAAACCTTAAGATCAGCATCGGAATTCGTTTTGAGATTGTTTGATGATGTTGATATTAATGAGGAGAAGGATTATGATGTGGTGATAGCCACTGTGGAGGAGTTTGTTGGAGGGAGTCGTCTTGTGAGTGCAACCACTATTGGCAGCAACATTCGTCTCAACTCCAACTACATTCAAACATTCCCCGGAAAGGTACGTTGTTACCTACTTATACATAGAGTTTATAAATTAAAGAGTTTAATTGCTAGCTAGCTAGTTATTAAACTTAATTATATATGTAATACTTTATTTATTTATATGTGGACACTACACAGGATGTGAGGTATGAGTTTACGGGAATCATGTATCGTGAGATCACAAATGTGTGGCAGTACACAGGCAGAGGACGAACACCAGTTGGACTAACCAGTGGCATTGCAGACTATGTAAGGCTAATAGCTGGGTGGCCATCCGAGAGTTGGAACAATGTTACGAGGGGGTCGGGTTCGAGATGGAATGATGGCAATATCATCACAGCCTACTTTCTCGAGTATTGCGCCACGTTAAGACCTAGGTTTGTATCTGAGCTCAATGATATGATGGAAGATCACTATGACGATACCTTTTTTGCTCACCTACTCGGACGCACCGTTGACGAGCTTTGGAATGCGTATAAGACAGCTCATACACCCGCACCATCTCGCAAACGTCTCTCCTAGCTTATACACATATTAATTATTGTTATGTTTAAGACTTAATTAATTCTCTAATAAAAGACAGTGTGATATATATAATCTCAAGTAAATCTTCCCTTTCTTTATCTATATTGTTCTATTGGATCGATCAGAATTAATGGTTTGCTTTGTTACCTCAATATTTACTATCGTACGCAATTGTGGACAATATAGTGGTCGTGGCAAAAGATATTCTCAAATTCTTTTATAATGTAAAGTCCCAAATTTATTTTATTTTTTCAAAATTAAACATGAGATTGAGCTTAACACAATTACCAACTCCCCGCCGGACGTATAATATGTTTTTCAAAAGTCGAGACGGACCCGAAGATAAATCAAATTGCTGCTCAAATAGGAGATCCATGCTACAGTACTTTTGTTATATCGTAGTTTATTTAAAAAATATATTTTTTAAACTCATCAAGTATACGCGACAAATATGGAACTGTCACTTATTTTGTATATGGTGATGATTCGACCAACATATTTATTCGATCTCAGTCTACACTTCATCGCAGTACGGGTAGTGGTCTTGGTTTGAAACCAACTTATTTGCAATAGTTTTGTGTTTCATACAATTCTTGAATTTAACTTTGTAGTAGATGAGACATATATAGAATAATATTTGCATTCATGATGACAGGTGACCAAAGTTTCCAACAATATATGCCTTTTCATTTTTTTAAAGATGAATTTCAATTTATCATCTTATTTAGTCGTCATTAAGAATTTTAATTGGAATATTTAGTAACATAATGCAATATGCTATCTGAGTCATTTTCTATAAGCTTTATCTCAAGATTTTCATTCCAAACTATTTAAAATATTCGCCCACATCTAATAAGGAGTTTAGTCATCACACTAACTACTCGAATTATTATATTCGTCGGCATCTACAAAGAAGTTTAGTCATCACACTTACTCCTCGACTTATACACTACAAGAAAAATTGACTTTTCCTACAAGCCAAATCGGTCGGAACGTGAACGGGAAAGGCCTGTTCTGGTTGGTTTCCGTCTGATAAGGCCTCTCGTAAAAAAAATAGCAGGTACTCGGCCGGAAACGTTCATGACGAGAAAAAACGGCCTGAAATATTTGCTGAGAGGAAAATTCGGTCGGTAAGAGGACGGTGGGTTAATTCGGTCGTTAAAATTCCCGACCGAAGTCCTCCCGCTGTTAGGATGGCAGCAGAGCCTTGGGAGGCTGCGCTGCCGCCCTCTGGACTCCAATTGGCCGGTGCTAAATCCATCCTAGTGAGCTGCATCATCCTGCTACTGAATATGCGTGTTAAGTAGCAGATGTTTCGATTCCAATGAAAGCCTTGGGACTCCTATTAGGCAGACGTTAATTACGCACATTTAGTCACCCATTACGTTAATACTGAAACCTTCAATTGCAATTGCATAATCTCGTTGCAGTATGGCGTCTTCAGTTGTTCCGACTTCGACCTGGAAAACTACTACGGGAGACAATTACGATTATTCGTTGGGTACATTTTAGCAACCCGGCCTGCACCCGATACCAAAGGTTGTCTTTTGAGTCAGTGTTTGGTGAATTCAAATGTTAGGCTTTGGTGTAGGTTTGTTCAAATCAAATAGATGGATTCTGAGTGTAGATTTGAACTGCTATATATTGCGTTCACCGTATTGTGGGTCAATCCTGAAATAAGTAAATGTTGTTGGAATAGTCTGCACACACAGTCGAACGAAACTGTCAATACTTAGACAAAACCAGCTGAAAAAACCAACACTTCCTAATCTTCTAATGAAATGCAACATTAGATTACAGATTGAACTCACATAGGTTGACTTGCTACCGGTTACTGTGATGTTGCACTGACGACCGCGGTTGTGTCCACCAATAACGTCACCTAAACGACTTGAGTCATCTGATGAAACTTCTTCTTCATTACCAGATGAATTGTTTTCCCCAGGTAGAGGTGCTTCTTTCAGAAGGCCGTGTTGATTAAAGACTTGAACAGACATCAAATCTTCTTCTTCCAGTTTGAAAACAATCGTATCTCAAGCCATCAGGCAGACATCCTGTGCGAATTTTTCCCAACCGTCGGTGAAGGTGCAACTGGTGATCACATTGTGAGAGTCTCTTTTCTGTTCCAACTTCACATCCCAAATACAGCCATCGCGAAAACCTCCCACCCCATATGTGAAACGCAGTTTGTATCGGCCCTGCCTCACCATCTAGAATATATCTCGTCGAAGTACCTAAAATCAAAATTGTACACACTAGTGTAACCCCGACGTCGTTCACACAATCTATAATTGTATAATTACATTGTCAGGAGGAACTTACCAATTTCTTATTGAAGTCATCTGAAATGAACGTGCAGAACGGGGGGAACAGGATACCCATTTGGCCTCCGAACAGGTTGGTGCTCAGCCTTGGGTTATGCCGAGACATTGATTTACAAAGGTAATTAACCTTCCCTTGCTCGTAGTATGTTGACACAAGTGTGACATATGTCTGCAACACAATTCAACAGGAACCACGAACATAAAATCGGTAAGGATTTCGTTTTGTAAAAATATCGGTCGGCAAAGCGAAAGAGAATCTTCGGCCGTGCATACAGCGTCAGGTAGCGGTGGGTGTTTTTAAATCTGTTCAGACCGCATGCTTATAGCGAGAAAAGGCCGGAAAAATCGGTCAGTAAAAGGCCAGGTGCACTTTTTCGGTAGAATCGGACGTATTCCGGTCGGAAAACGATAGTAAATTCCTGAACGGTGGCTCGGTCAGCAATTCTGCTATAGGTAAAACCGATTTTTCTTGTAGTGATAATAGTCGACGACATGTACAAAGGAATTTAGTCATCACACTAACTCCTTGACTTATAATAGTCGCCGACATCTACAAAGGAGTTTAGTCATCACACTAACTCCTCGACTTATAATAGTCGTCGATATCGAAAAAGGAGTTTAGTCGTCACACTAACTCATCAACTTATAATTGTCGCCATCAAATACAAAGGAGTTTGGTCATCACAATAACTCCTCGAATTATAATGGTAGCCGATATCTACGAAGGAGTTTAGTCGTCACACAAACTCCTCGACAAAAAATAGCCGCCGACATCTACAAACGAGTTTACTCATTACACTAACTCCTCGACTTATAATTGCCGTCGACATCTACAAAGAAGTTTATTCATAACACTAACTCCTCGACTTATAATAGTCGTCAACATCTACAAAGGAATTTAGTCGTCACATAACAACATGGGAAATAAGGATTCAAGATTTACTCCTACGTTATACGCACATCTGCGCCAAACCCATCACGCGGGGAAGGCGAGAGAGCTATCTCCGACATCCTACAAATACTTCTTCGCCGAGAAAATAAGAAGGAGGTAACACTAATACGGAAGGGTATTATGCCACTCGGAACAGACGCTGGTAATAAGCATTATCGCCGACTACAACAAAAGGAAAAGCGGGGGACTCCGTCAGTTCGACACTCCTCAACCATGTATACACTCGTGACACAAGCACAACTTCCAAAGAAGTTAAGTTTCAAGTCATAACCACTAAGGGGGTACAACACCATGAAGAATCACAAGGTATTACCTACCTATTGTAAGGAGACTACGAATTTCGAGGTTCTCCACAAAAACACTCGAAAATTAGTCTAATGAAAAACATGGAGAAACACATCAAGTAAGGCAATGCCCTAAGAAAGCTGGCACTGTTCGATAGAACACACAAATCCGATGCAAGCCGTACCAGTACCACTCACCAGTCCGGGACATGCGTCCAGATGGGAACCGTTACCCCTATTCAATCCCAACAACAATTACACTTGCATCAAAATGCAGGAAGAAGGGAGAAGGAATTAACAAGTCATCCTTAAGTATGGGCGCTGCCACATGGCAGTCACCAAGGGAAATGCCCAACACTCGTCGCAAGAACGGAGGAACCTCGCGAACTACGGCTCTTATAAAGATTCAACGATATCCCACTTACAAGAGATAGTCATCACACTTGAGCAAAGAAAAATGGTGCGACCACTCAGCGACTTGGGGTCACTAAACGAACAAGTGCTTGGCACCCCACCTAATTATAGGGGAGGAGATCAGAAGTGAAAGGCCGCGATAACATGCGACACCACTCTTCCTAAGAGGAAGCCACAAATGAGGAAAATAACCTCAATCTCCTATACGGATTCACCCCAATTTGGAAACACCAAGAATCGCCCTTGAAAGGTGATTTTTTCTACTCGAAAAAAGGTCATGGTAAGGTGCATAATTGCCGAAAGTAAACTCAAGTATGAGGTAATATCTCTACAAAATATACTGATATGAATAGAATAGACTACTCGAAAAAGATATCTAGCCTGGATAGCCTGATCTAGTCAAAACAAAATCCAATCTGAACGGAACAGACTAGACACGAATAGTCTGATCCAGTCATACTGACATTAAAAGCTGAATAGAACGAACTAGCCGAACCTGATATGAGGATCGAATAGTTCAGTTTAATCACATTGAAAATCTAGTCCAGATGGACGACATAGCAGGCGAAAGAGCCATATGAGGAGACTTATAGCTCCATATTATTTTTTAACCAATATATATCTCGAATCAATGCGAACCAATTTGAGACAGGTTACCTACAGATTCAGGAGACACATCAAAGACGCGCCCTACTTAGGTGACAACACCGAGTAGACTTGGAGAAATATACCCGGTCGGTTGTTGCATATAGACTTCATCTTCGAGATGACATTGGAGAAACACATTATTGGCGTATAGTTGTTGAAATTTTCACCCAAATTCTAATGAAAGTATCAACACAATTCTTATTGTATTTGGTTTGAAAACGGGGCTAAATGTGGCATGGAAGTCAATACCTAGTCGTTGACGAAAGCCCTTGGCAAATAGTCGGGCGTTGTAGGTTCCACACTTCCATCAGGTCGTCACTTGACTTGAAACATTCATTTATAGCCTCCAATATTAGTGGTCGTTGATCTAGAACAAGTTCCCATGTGTCATTTGCGATCAAAGAATTATATTGCACGTACATTGCAATCCTCCCTTCGGGAACTTGTAGAGCTTGGATAGCTTCCATCGACGAACTCTTCCATATTAAGTCCAAAAAACAATGCTTGAAACTGAGCACGCCATGTTAAAAAGTTGTCATAGTTGATCTATATCGGGAGCTGCGAGGTGGTGTTGATCGACACCAATTCCTTGCGAGAGGAACCAATCGAGACGATGTTGTTCTTAGACATGCCAACGAAGAAGTTGTGGAGCGAAACAAACAGGAAAAGCGGCACAAAACGGATCAATGGAACGGGGTGACGCTACACAGAGATGCGGCGCACTGCTTAGTTTTGATCGAAGGCAGCACTAGGATTATGCAGCAAGGGGAAATTTGTAGATACAAAAGAGACTTATGGCTCTAATACCATATATTTGAAAAAGAATATTATGTTCACTTGAATTGATTACAGAAGACATTATACATGTATATATAATACAATACAAGAAGAGATATATATTAGGTAGATAATGTAGATAATAAATAATAAATATATTTATTCTAGAGATTATTACATCTCCTAATATCTAAATATATTCCTTATAACGTAGGTGCTTACATCTAGTATACATAGAAGTTATATATGCATTAAAGCACAAATTAATACATTAACATATGTCAGAACTTATTTTCGAAATAAAATCTAGTGTAATGCGAATGTTAATAAATAGGTGGAAATAACTTGATATAAAGACACACTTTGGATTCATATTACTCGAAGAAAATAAAAAATCTGTATTAAAAAAAGTCTAAATTATGAAAATTCACATATTGATAGTTGATGCTAGTCAAATTTTATTTTCCCTATTTATAATTTATATAAAACATTAGATTAATTAAGAATAAAAATAAGAGATATTTGAAACTGAAGTAGAAAATTTACTTAATGTTAAGTAGATTTTCATTTGAAAATAAAATTTTGCTGTAATAGTTTGAAAGAAAGCAAATTCATCAATCAACCAATTAACTAAAGGCATTAAAGTCCAAAACCCAGAATATGTATTAGAAGGCATTGTTTTTTTTGTCGCCTAAGAAGTTCCAATGTTTGTACACATTCAAATAATTAAATATTGATTATGTTATATGGATCATAGAGGAGGATTTCATCATTCGTTCATTTATAAATAGTGAATAGCAAGATTACCACAGTTCATCATATAGCTACAGCACACAATTAATTAAGTAAAAAAAATAAATAAATAAACACTGTCGATCGATCGATCGGGAAAGAATCAATAAAAATGATTTGCATCAAACTCCTGCTCGTCCTGGTTGTTTTGGCCGCCACTCAGAAATCGATCGGAGCAGACGTTGATTATCGGGTTTACGATCGAAGCAGAAGCCCCGGCAACAGTCGATATAGGAATGAGATTGGGGAACCATACACCTTACAAACCTTAAGATCAGCATCGGAATTCGTTTTGAGATTGTTTGATGATGTTGATAATAATGAGGAGAAGGATTATGATTTGGTGATAGCCACTGTGGAGGATTTTGTTGCAGGGAGTCGTCTTGTGAGTGCAACCACTATTGGCAGCAACATTCGTCTCAACTCCAACTACATTCAAACTTTCCCCGGAAAGGTAGTTACCTACTTATACATAGAGTTTATAATTAAAGAGTTTAATTGCTACTAGCTAGTTATTAAACTTAATTATATATGTAATACTTTATTTATTTATATGTGGACACTACACAGGACGTGAGGTCTGAGTTTACGGGAATCATGTATCGTGAGAGCACAAATGTGTGGCAGTACACAGGCAGAGGCCGAACACCAGTTGGACTAACCAGTGGCATTGCAGACTATGTAAGGCTAATAGCTGGGTGGCCATCCGAGAGTTGGAACAATGTTACGAGGGGCTCGGGTTCAAGATGGAGTGATGGCAATATCATCACTGCCTACTTTCTCGAGTATTGCGCCACGTTAAGACCTAGGTTTGTATCTGAGCTCAATGATATGATGGAAGATCACTACAACGATACCTTTTTTGCTCACCTACTCGGACGCACCGTTGACGAGCTTTGGAATGCGTATAAGGCAGTTCATACACCCGCACCATCTCGCAAACGTCTCTCCTAATTAATCCATCTCTTAATTATCCACATATTAATTGTTATGTTTAAGTCATAATAATTTCTCTAATAAGAGACAATGATATGTATAATCTCAAGTAAACGTTCCTTTTATCTATGTTTTAGCTCGATCGCATATGTGTACAACTCATTATAACAATAAATTAATGCATTGCTTTGATACGTAAATGTTATTTAATTATCGTACCCAATTACGGATAATGTATATATACAGCTATCAATTCTAACGCTGGGCCAATTTCTTAATATTTCACCATATGACACAACTAGAAATTTTAAGTTTTAAAATATGTTCAAATTAAAGCAATTCATGCACCGGCACCATCTCGCAATCCCCTTTCCTAATCCAAGTCTATACAACTTTTTGTTTTATTTTTTTAATCTTTAAGTCTATACAAATTTATATATACACAACACCCTGTTTCCGTCGGTTACGCCGTCTCTACTGCTAGTGCAGACCTCGACATCGTCAGTGACCACCACTCAGCACAAAAGTCCCGTCGATGTCTACTACTGTTTCACCGAAAGTCGATTTCGCTGGTCCTCTGCTACTGCTAGTCCGTCGCCATCAATTTCGTTGGTGAGGGACCTCTGATTTTCTCTGTCTATGCCAAACTTCACTGATTCCCGTCCGGCTGCGGCGCTGAGTTATTTTTGAGGGGTAATTGCTGTCTGGTCCGGTCTATTATATTGGCCGGTCCGGTTCTTTCTGCTGGTCCAGTTCGGTTCATTCTGCTAGTCCGGTTCGGTTCATCCTGTTGGTCCGATTCAGTTCATTCTGCACAGTTCGGTCCATCCCATTTACTGGTTTGATTTATTGCTGATTTTGTTATTGATTTTACTTGTATCCGATGGATAACTCACCAGCAGTAAAATCTTATATGGGTAAGACCAAATGTCAGTTAAGTATTGATAAATCAGTTGACAGACATATTAATCCGGATGAAGTTGCTACAATTATTCAGCGACTAGCGCAGTTGAGCTTCTCTCGTGTCTATGTGACACCTCAGCTCCAAACTCATAAGTCTATTATCGCCTCCTCATGTATGACTACCAACTGTTTATTAGCATCAAAATTATTATGGATTGTTGACTGATCACATGACTGGTAATAAGATTTTACTGTCAGGACTTACCACTACCTCATAACCACCTGTCGCCAATGGCTCTACCTGTCATATAGAAGGAATTGGATCCGCTCAAATTTCACCACATATGCCATTATCATCTGTCTTATATGTTCCTTCTTTTCCTGAAAATATCTTGTCTGTGAGCAAATTAATAGAACAATTATATTGCTCAGTTACTTTCACTACAACTAAATGTGTTTTTCAGGAACTGGGGACTAACAAATTGATTGGAACTGCATATAAGCACAACGTTCTGTATAACCTGAAGAGCTCGCCTCACCGAGTTGCGTACATGAGCACTAGTAGTGCTGAGAAGGTTCATTATCAGTTGGGGCATCCATCTCTACAGGTTCTAAAAAAAATCCGTCTTGAATTTCGTTCAGTTTCTAATTAGTTTGTGAGTCATGTATCCAGGGCAAGCATATTCGTTCTTCTCATCCACCTAGGATTACTCGTCAGTCTGTTGGTATCTTTGATTTAGTGCATTCAGATGTATGGGGTCCTTGCCCAGTTACATCTATCTCAGATTTTCGTTACTTCGTCACTTTTGTGGATGATTTCTCTCGTGCAACTTGGATGTTTGTTATCAAATCTAGACAAGAGTTATTTCAAAATTTATGATGTTTTGTTCTTATGTGAAAAATCAGTTTGGCACTACCGTTAAAACCCTTCGTAGTGACAACGCAAAAGAATATTTCACAAGTGAATTCGTGCAATATATGAGTTATAATGGCATCATTCATGAATCATCATCTGCATACACACCTCTACAAAATGGAGTGGCTGGACGAAAGAACAGACACATACTTGAGGTGACTCGCACTATGATGATACATGGTCATGTTCCTCATCGTTTCTGGGCTGATGCGGTTATAACCGCATGTTATCTGATAAACCGTATGCCTTCTTCTGTTCTTGATGGTGCAATACCTTATAATGTCCTATTTTCGTCTGCATCTTTTTTTCCTGTATCACTGAAGATCTTTGGTTGTACTTGTTATGTCTACGACAATCGACCAGGCCGTACAAAACTAGATCTAAAGTCTGTTCGTTGCGTTTTTATTGGCTATTCTGGAATGCAGAAAGGTTATCGTTGTTATAGCCCCACTCTTAGGAGATACTTTGTCTCATCTGATGTTGTTTTTATGGAATCTGTACCGTTTTTCTTAATTCTGAACCTATTTTGTCTAGTAATTCTCCATCGATTATGACTGTTCTAACATATCCTGAAGTCCAAGTCCGCTCTGCTACACTCGATCGAGACTGATAATGCACCACCTAAGCCTCCTATTACTCAGGTTTATAATCCAAGAGATAAGACGCTTCCTGTTAATACTAACTCTGTTCAGACCATGCAGGATCATGAGACTCGTGCAACACCCATTCCAACCATTGAACCCCTACATGAATCTCCACAATCTCCTATACAACTGGTTGATCCCATACCTGACTCTATTTATGCTATTGACCTTCTCATTGCTCTTCGAAAAGGCTCCAGTCACTACCCATATACAAGATATCCCCTAGATAAGTTCTGTTCCTATGCAGCCCTATCTACAGAACTGTGACAGAACTATTTAAAACTAGTCTTGACAGTTACTCTGTTCCTAGAAATGTGACAGAAGCCCTGGCCAATCCAGGGTGGTTTAGTGCTATGCAGGAAATGTCAGCTCTCTGGAACAATCAGACTTGGGATCTATGTCCGCTTCCTCCTGGCAAAAAGGCAGTCGGTTGTATATGGGTCTTTACGATAAAGGTACATCCTGATGGGTCGCTGCATCGTCTCAAAGCTCGCTTGTTTGTAAAGGGATACTCTTAGGAATATGGCATTGATTATGATGAGACGTTTTCTCCTGTTGCTAAAATGACATCTGTCCGGATCTGTCTTTCTCTAACTGCCATCCGTCACTGGCCACTACACCAATTGGATGTTAAGAATGCATTTCTCAATGACACTCTTGAGGAGGAGATTTACATGACTCAGCCACCTGGGTTCGTTGTTCAGGAGGAGTCTTCCAAAGTCTTTCGTTTGCGGAAATATTTTATGGTCTGAAGCAATCTCCCAAAGCTTGGTTCGGGCGTTTCTCTCAAGCACTTAGTAAGTTTGGGATGACCAGGAGTGCTAATGACCATTCCGTATTTTATACACACCTGAAAGGGAAGACAACCATCCTAGTCGCGTATGTTGATGACCTGATTATCACCGGTGATGATGTGAAGGGGATCTCGGTATTGAAGAAGTTTTTGAGTCAGCAATTTTAGATACGGACCTTGGTAAACTCAAGTACTTTCTTGGCAATGGAGTATCACGATCTTCTGGAAAGATACTTCTTTGTCAAAGAAAATATTTTCTTGATATGCTTTCTGAGTGCGGGCTTCTTGGATGCAAACCTGTTGATTCACCAATGATTCCTGAGACCAAGCTCATGCCCGATGATGGAGAACCCATACATGATCCTGAAAAATACCGAAGATTGGTCGGGAAGCTAAATTATCTGACAGTTACTCGACCAGACATTTCTTTTCCAGTAAGTGTAGTGAGCCAATTCTTGTCAGCACCGCATACAACACACTGGGATGCAGCTCTTCGGATTCTTAGATATCTCAAGGGATCTCCAGGGAAAGGACTCGTATATTCTGACCAAGGGCATAATAGGATCGCAGCGTTCACTGATGCTGATTGAGCGGGTTGTCCTACTAGTCGACGGTCAATTACTGGATATTGTGTCTTCTTCGGTGGTAACCTTATATCATGGAAGAGTAGGAAACAAACAGTTATATCTCGATCCAGTGTAGAATCAGAGTACCGTGCAATGACAATCACAGCTTGCGAGCTAGTCTGAACGAAACATTTAATCAGCGAGTTGGGTATTTTCCATGATGATCTGATGAGACCACATTGTGACAACCAATCTGCCATGCATAATGCTAAGAATCAAGTCTTCCACGAGAGGACTAAGCAAATTGAGTTAGATTGTAACCTGATTCGAGACCTTGTCATGGGAACATACACTTGTCCCCCGAGTATCCTACTAATTCACGTTATGACAGATCACCAGCTTGCAGACATTCTAACCAAGCATCTCCGCAAAGTTTCAGTTCATTCTATATGTGACAAGTTGGGCATGTTCAACATATACTAAATATATTCTGAAATTATGTTAATTATTCAGTAATTATTTTTTTTCCTAGTTTAGCTTATTTCTAATTTAGCTGACTGTATCGCTATATAAACATGTAATATTATTAAGAGAAATATACTGAATTTACCGAATCTTATAAAAACAAAATTTTCTGTAATAGTTTGAAAGAAAGCAAATTCAAAGCATCAATCAACCAATTAACAAAAGGCATTAAAGTCCAAAACCCAGAATATGTATCTCATATTTTGTCGTCTAAGAAGTTCCAAAGTTTGTACACATTCAAATAATTAAATATATATTATGTTATATGGATCATAGAGGAGGATTTCATCATCATTTATAAATAGTGAATAGCAAGATTACCACAGTTCATCATATAGCTACAGCACACAATTAATTAAGTAAAAAATCAAAATTAAACACTCTCGATCGATCGATCGATCGGGAAAGAATCAATAAAAATGATTTGCATCAAACTCCTCCTCGTCCTGGTCGTGTTGGCCGCCACTCAGAAATCGATCGGAGCAGACGTTGATTATCGGGTTTACGATCGAAGCACAAGCCCCGGCAACAGTCGATATAGGAATGAGATCGGAGAACCATACACCTTACAAACCTTAAGATCAGCATCGGAATTCGTTTTGAGATTGTTTGATGATGTTGATATTAATGAGGAGAAGGATTATGATGTGGTGATAGCCACTGTGGAGGAGTTTGTTGGAGGGAGTCGTCTTGTGAGTGCAACCACTATTGGCAGCAACATTCGTCTCAACTCCAACTACATTCAAACATTCCCCGGAAAGGTACGTTGTTACCTACTTATACATAGAGTTTATAAATTAAAGAGTTTAATTGCTAGCTAGCTAGTTATTAAACTTAATTATATATGTAATACTTTATTTATTTATATGTGGACACTACACAGGATGTGAGGTATGAGTTTACGGGAATCATGTATCGTGAGATCACAAATGTGTGGCAGTACACAGGCAGAGGACGAACACCAGTTGGACTAACCAGTGGCATTGCAGACTATGTAAGGCTAATAGCTGGGTGGCCATCCGAGAGTTGGAACAATGTTACGAGGGGGTCGGGTTCGAGATGGAATGATGGCAATATCATCACAGCCTACTTTCTCGAGTATTGCGCCACGTTAAGACCTAGGTTTGTATCTGAGCTCAATGATATGATGGAAGATCACTATGACGATACCTTTTTTGCTCACCTACTCGGACGCACCGTTGACGAGCTTTGGAATGCGTATAAGACAGCTCATACACCCGCACCATCTCGCAAACGTCTCTCCTAGCTTATACACATATTAATTATTGTTATGTTTAAGACTTAATTAATTCTCTAATAAAAGACAGTGTGATATATATAATCTCAAGTAAATCTTCCCTTTCTTTATCTATATTGTTCTATTGGATCGATCAGAATTAATGGTTTGCTTTGTTACCTCAATATTTACTATCGTACGCAATTGTGGACAATATAGTGGTCGTGGCAAAAGATATTCTCAAATTCTTTTATAATGTAAAGTCCCAAATTTATTTTATTTTTTCAAAATTAAACATGAGATTGAGCTTAACACAATTACCAACTCCCCGCCGGACGTATAATATGTTTTTCAAAAGTCGAGACGGACCCGAAGATAAATCAAATTGCTGCTCAAATAGGAGATCCATGCTACAGTACTTTTGTTATATCGTAGTTTATTTAAAAAATATATTTTTTAAACTCATCAAGTATACGCGACAAATATGGAACTGTCACTTATTTTGTATATGGTGATGATTCGACCAACATATTTATTCGATCTCAGTCTACACTTCATCGCAGTACGGGTAGTGGTCTTGGTTTGAAACCAACTTATTTGCAATAGTTTTGTGTTTCATACAATTCTTGAATTTAACTTTGTAGTAGATGAGACATATATAGAATAATATTTGCATTCATGATGACAGGTGACCAAAGTTTCCAACAATATATGCCTTTTCATTTTTTTAAAGATGAATTTCAATTTATCATCTTATTTAGTCGTCATTAAGAATTTTAATTGGAATATTTAGTAACATAATGCAATATGCTATCTGAGTCATTTTCTATAAGCTTTATCTCAAGATTTTCATTCCAAACTATTTAAAATATTCGCCCACATCTAATAAGGAGTTTAGTCATCACACTAACTACTCGAATTATTATATTCGTCGGCATCTACAAAGAAGTTTAGTCATCACACTTACTCCTCGACTTATACACTACAAGAAAAATTGACTTTTCCTACAAGCCAAATCGGTCGGAACTGAACGGGAAAGGCCTGTTCTGGTTGGTTTCCGTCTGATAAGGCCTCTCGTAAAAAAAATAGCAGGTACTCGGCCGGAAACGTTCATGACGAGAAAAAACGGCCTGAAATATTTGCTGAGAGGAAAATTCGGTCGGTAAGAGGACGGTGCGTTAATTCGGTCGTTAAAATTCCCGACCGAAGTCCTCCCGCTGTTAGGATGGCAGCAGAGCCTTGGGAGGCTGCGCTGCCGCCCTCTGGACTCCAATTGGCCGGTGCTAAATCCATCCTAGTGAGCTGCATCATCCTGCTACTGAATATGCGTGTTTAGTAGCAGATGTTTCGATTCCAATGAAAGCCTTGGGACTCCTATTAGGCAGACGTTAATTACGCACATTTAGTCACCCATTACGTTAATACTGAAACCTTCAATTGCAATTGCATAATCTCGTTGCAGTATGGCGTCTTCAGTTGTTCCGACTTCGACCTGGAAAACTACTACGGGAGACAATTACGATTATTCGTTGGGTACATTTTAGCAACCCGGCCCGCACCCGATGCCAAAGGTTGTCTTTTGAGTCAGTGTTTGGTGAATTCAAATGTTAGGCTTTGGTGTAGGTTTGTTCAAATCAAATAGATGGATTCTGAGTGTAGATTTGAACTGCTATATATTGCGTTCACCGTATTGTGGGTCAATCCTGAAATAAGTAAATGTTGTTGGAATATTCTGCACACACAGTCGAACGAAACTGTCAATACTTAGACAAAACCAGCTGAAAAAACCAACACTTCCTAATCGTCTAATGAAATGCAACATTAGATTACAGATTGAACTCACATAGGTTGACTTGCTACCGGTTACTGTGATGTTGCACTGACGACCGCGGTTGTGTCCACCAATAACGTCACCTAAACGACTTGAGTCATCTGATGAAACTTCTTCTTCATCACCAGATGAATTGTTTTCCCCAGGTAGAGGTGCTTCTTTCAGAAGGCCGTGTTGATTAAAGACTTGAACAGACATCAAATCTTCTTCTTCCAGTTTGAAAACAATCGTTTCTCAAGCCATCAGGCAGACATCCTGTGCGAATTTTTCCCAACCGTCGGTGAAGGTGCAACTGGTGATCACATTGTGAGAGTCTCTTTTCTGTTCCAACTTCACATCCCAAATACAGCCATCGCGAAAACCTCCCACCCCATATGTGAAACGCAGTTTGTATCGGCCTTGCCTCACCATCCAGAATATATCTCGTCGAAGTACCTAAAATCAAAATTGTACACACTAGTGTAACCCCGACGTCGTTCACACAATCTATAATTGTATAATTACATTGTCAGGAGGAACTTACCAATTTCTTATTGAAGTCATCTGAAATGAACGTGCAGAACGGGGGGAACAGGATACCCATTTGGCATCCGAACAGGTTGGTGCTCAGCCTTGGGTTATGCCGAGACATTGATTTACAAAGGTAATTACCCTTCCCTTGCTCGTAGTATGTTGACACAAGTGTGACATATGTCTGCAACACAATTCAACAGGAACCACGAACATAAAATCGGTAAGGATTTCGTTTTGTAAAAATATCGGTCGGCAAAGCGAAAGGGAATCTCCGGCCGTGCATACAGCGTCAGGTAGCGGTGGGTGTTTTTAAATCTGTTCAGACCGCATGCTTATAGCGAGAAAAGGCCGGAAAAATCGGTCAGTAAAAGGCCAGGTGCACTTTTTCGGTAGAATCGGACGTATTCCGGTCGGAAAACGACAGTAAATTCCTGAACGGTGGCTCGGTCAGCAATTCTGCTATAGGTAAAACCGATTTTTCTTGTAGTTATAATAGTCGACGACATGTACAAAGGAATTTAGTCATCACACTAACTCCTTGACTTATAATAGTCGCCGACATCTACAAAGGAGTTTAGTCATCACACTAACTCCTCGACTTATAATAGTCGTCGATATCTAAAAAGGAGTTTAGTCGTCACACTAACTCATCAACTTATAATTGTCGCCATCAAATACAAAGGAGTTTGGTCATCACAATAACTCCTCGAATTATAATGGTAGCCGATATCTACGAAGGAGTTTAGTCGTCACACAAACTCCTCGACAAAAAATAGCCGCCGACATCTACAAACGAGTTTACTCATTACACTAACTCCTCGACTTATAATTGCCGTCGACATCTACAAAGAAGTTTATTCATAACACTAACTCCTCGACTTATAATAGTCGTCAACATCTACAAAGGAATTTAGTCGTCACATAACAACATGGGAAATAAGGATTCAAGATTTACTCCTACGTTATACGCACATCTGCGCCAAACCCATCACGCGGGGAAGGCGAGAGAGCTATCTCCGACATCCTACAAATACTTCTTCGCCGAGAAAATAAGAAGGAGGTAATACTAATACGGAAGGGTATTATGCCACTCGGAACAGACGCTGGTAATAAGCATTATCGCCGACTACAACAAAAGGAAAAGCGGGGGACTCCGTCAGTTCGACACTCCTCAACCATGTATACACTCGTGACACAAGCACAACTTCCAAAGAAGTTAAGTTGCAAGTCATAACCACTAAGGGGGTACAACACCATGAAGAATCACAAGGTATTACCTACCTATTGTAAGGAGACTACGAATTTCGAGGTTCTCCACAAAAACACTCGAAAATTAGTCTAATGAAAAACATGGAGAAACACATCAAGTAAGGCAATGCCCTAAGAAAGCTGGCACTGTTCGATAGAACACACAAATCTGATGCAAGCCGTACCAGTACCACTCACCAGTCCGGGACATGCGTCCAGATGGGAACCGTTACCCCTATTCAATCCCAACAACAATTACACTTGCATCAAAATGCAGGAAGAAGGGAGAAGGAATTAACAAGTCATCCTTAAGTATGGGCGCTGCCACATGCCAGTCACCAAGGGAAATGCCCAACACTCGTCGCAAGAACGGAGGAACCTCGCGAACTACGGCTCTTATAAAGATTCAACGATATCCCACTTACAAGAGATAGTCATCACACTTGAGCAAAGAAAAATGGTGCGACCACTCAGCGACTTGGGGTCACTAAACGAACAAGTGCCTGGCACCCCACCTAATTATAGGGGAGGAGATCAGAAGTGAAAGACCGCGATAACATGCGACACCACTCTTCCTAAGAGGAAGCCACAAATGAGGAAAACAACCTCAATCTCCTATACGGATTCACCCCAATTTGGAAACACCAAGAATCGCCCTTGAAAGGTGATTTTTTCTACTCGAAAAAAGGTCATGGTAAGGTGCATTATTGCCGAAAGTAAACTCAAGTATGAGGTAATATCTCTACAAAATATACTGATCTGAATAGAATAGACTACTCGAAAAAGATATCTAGCCTGGATAGCCTGATCTAGTCAAAACAAAATCCAATCTGAACGGAACAGACTAGACACGAATAGTCTGATCCAGTCATACTGACATTAAAAGCTGAATAGAACGAACTAGCCGAACCTGATATGAGGATCGAATAGTTCAGTTTAATCACATTGAAAATCTAGTCCAGATGGACGACATAGCAGGCGAAAGAGCCATATGAGGAGACTTATAGCTCCATATTATTTTTTAACCAATATATATCTCGAATCAATGCGAACCAATTTGAGACAGGTTACCTACAGATTCAGGAGACACATCAAAGACGCGCCCTACTTAGGTGACAACACCGAGTAGACTTGGAGAAATATACCCGGTCGGTTGTTGCATATAGACTTCATCTTCGAGATGACATTGGAGAAACACATTATTGGCGTATAGTTGTTGAAATTTTCACCCAAATTCTAATGAAAGTATCAACACAATTCTTATTGTATTTGGTTTGAAAACGGGGCTAAATGTGGCATGGAAGTCAATACCTAGTCGTTGACGAAAGCCCTTGGCAAATAGTCGGGCGTTGTAGGTTCCACACTTCCATCAGGTCGTCACTTGACTTGAAACATTCATTTATAGCCTCCAATATTAGTGGTCGTTGATCTAGAACAAGTTCCCATGTGTCATTTGCGATCAAAGAATTATATTGCACGTACATTGCAATCCTCCCTTCGGGAACTTGTAGAGCTTGGATAGCTTCCATCGACGAACTCTTCCATATTAAGTCCAAAAAACAATGCTTGAAACTGAGCACGCCATGTTAAAAAGTTGTCATAGTTGATCTATATCGGGAGCTGCGAGGTGGTGTTGATCGACACCAATTCCTTGCGAGAGGAACCAATCGAGACGATGTTGTTCTTAGACATGCCAACGAAGAAGTTGTGGAGCGAAACAAACAGGAAAAGCGGCACAAAACGGATCAATGGAACGGGGTGACGCTACACAGAGATGCGGCGCACTGCTTAGTTTTGATCGAAGGCAGCACTAGGATTATGCAGCAAGGGGAAATTTGTAGATACAAAAGAGACTTATGGCTCTAATACCATATATTTGAAAAAGAATATTATGTTCACTTGAATTGATTACAGAAGACATTATACATGTATATATAATACAATACAAGAAGAGATATATATTAGGTAGATAATGTAGATAATAAATAATAAATATATTTATTCTAGAGATTATTACATCTCCTAATATCTAAATATATTCCTTATAACGTAGGTGCTTACATCTAGTATACATAGAAGTTATATATGCATTAAAGCACAAATTAATACATTAACATATGTCAGAACTTATTTTCGAAATAAAATCTAGTGTAATGCGAATGTTAATAAATAGGTGGAAATAACTTGATATAAAGACACACTTTGGATTCATATTACTCGAAGAAAATAAAAAATCTGTATTAAAAAAAGTCTAAATTATGAAAATTCACATATTGATAGTTGATGCTAGTCAAATTTTATTTTCCCTATTTATAATTTATATAAAACATTAGATTAATTAAGAATAAAAATAAGAGATATTTGAAACTGAAGTAGAAAATTTACTTAATGTTAAGTAGATTTTCATTTGAAAATAAAATTTTGCTGTAATAGTTTGAAAGAAAGCAAATTCATCAATCAACCAATTAACTAAAGGCATTAAAGTCCAAAACCCAGAATATGTATTAGAAGGCATTGTTTTTTTTGTCGCCTAAGAAGTTCCAATGTTTGTACACATTCAAATAATTAAATATTGATTATGTTATATGGATCATAGAGGAGGATTTCATCATTCGTTCATTTATAAATAGTGAATAGCAAGATTACCACAGTTCATCATATAGCTACAGCACACAATTAATTAAGTAAAAAAAATAAATAAATAAACACTGTCGATCGATCGATCGGGAAAGAATCAATAAAAATGATTTGCATCAAACTCCTGCTCGTCCTGGTTGTTTTGGCCGCCACTCAGAAATCGATCGGAGCAGACGTTGATTATCGGGTTTACGATCGAAGCAGAAGCCCCGGCAACAGTCGATATAGGAATGAGATTGGGGAACCATACACCTTACAAACCTTAAGATCAGCATCGGAATTCGTTTTGAGATTGTTTGATGATGTTGATAATAATGAGGAGAAGGATTATGATTTGGTGATAGCCACTGTGGAGGATTTTGTTGCAGGGAGTCGTCTTGTGAGTGCAACCACTATTGGCAGCAACATTCGTCTCAACTCCAACTACATTCAAACTTTCCCCGGAAAGGTAGTTACCTACTTATACATAGAGTTTATAATTAAAGAGTTTAATTGCTACTAGCTAGTTATTAAACTTAATTATATATGTAATACTTTATTTATTTATATGTGGACACTACACAGGACGTGAGGTCTGAGTTTACGGGAATCATGTATCGTGAGAGCACAAATGTGTGGCAGTACACAGGCAGAGGCCGAACACCAGTTGGACTAACCAGTGGCATTGCAGACTATGTAAGGCTAATAGCTGGGTGGCCATCCGAGAGTTGGAACAATGTTACGAGGGGCTCGGGTTCAAGATGGAGTGATGGCAATATCATCACTGCCTACTTTCTCGAGTATTGCGCCACGTTAAGACCTAGGTTTGTATCTGAGCTCAATGATATGATGGAAGATCACTACAACGATACCTTTTTTGCTCACCTACTCGGACGCACCGTTGACGAGCTTTGGAATGCGTATAAGGCAGTTCATACACCCGCACCATCTCGCAAACGTCTCTCCTAATTAATCCATCTCTTAATTATCCACATATTAATTGTTATGTTTAAGTCATAATAATTTCTCTAATAAGAGACAATGATATGTATAATCTCAAGTAAACGTTCCTTTTATCTATGTTTTAGCTCGATCGCATATGTGTACAACTCATTATAACAATAAATTAATGCATTGCTTTGATACGTAAATGTTATTTAATTATCGTACCCAATTACGGATAATGTATATATACAGCTATCAATTCTAACGCTGGGCCAATTTCTTAATATTTCACCATATGACACAACTAGAAATTTTAAGTTTTAAAATATGTTCAAATTAAAGCAATTCATGCACCGGCACCATCTCGCAATCCCCTTTCCTAATCCAAGTCTATACAACTTTTTGTTTTATTTTTTTAATCTTTAAGTCTATACAAATTTATATATACACAACACCCTGTTTCCGTCGGTTACGCCGTCTCTACTGCTAGTGCAGACCTCGACATCGTCAGTGACCACCACTCAGCACAAAAGTCCCGTCGATGTCTACTACTGTTTCACCGAAAGTCGATTTCGCTGGTCCTCTGCTACTGCTAGTCCGTCGCCATCAATTTCGTTGGTGAGGGACCTCTGATTTTCTCTGTCTATGCCAAACTTCACTGATTCCCGTCCGGCTGCGGCGCTGAGTTATTTTTGAGGGGTAATTGCTGTCTGGTCCGGTCTATTATATTGGCCGGTCCGGTTCTTTCTGCTGGTCCAGTTCGGTTCATTCTGCTAGTCCGGTTCGGTTCATCCTGTTGGTCCGATTCAGTTCATTCTGCACAGTTCGGTCCATCCCATTTACTGGTTTGATTTATTGCTGGTTTTGTTATTGATTTTACTTGTATCCGATGGATAACTCACCAGCAGTAAAATCTTATATGGGTAAGACCAAATGTCAGTTAAGTATTGATAAATCAGTTGACAGACATATTAATCCGGATGAAGTTGCTACAATTATTCAGCGACTAGCGCAGTTGAGCTTCTCTCGTGTCTATGTGACACCTCAGCTCCAAACTCATAAGTCTATTATCGCCTCCTCATGTATGACTACCAACTGTTTATTAGCATCAAAATTATTATGGATTGTTGACTGATCACATGACTGGTAATAAGATTTTACTGTCAGGACTTACCACTACCTCATAACCACCTGTCGCCAATGGCTCTACATGTCATATAGAAGGAATTGGATCCGCTCAAATTTCACCACATATGCCATTATCATCTGTCTTATATGTTCCTTCTTTTCCTGAAAATATCTTGTCTGTGAGCAAATTAATAGAACAATTATATTGCTCAGTTACTTTCACTACAACTAAATGTGTTTTTCAGGAATTGGGGACTAACAAATTGATTGGAACTGCATATAAGCACAACGTTCTGTATAACCTGAAGAGCTCGCCTCACCGAGTTGCGTACATGAGCACTAGTAGTGCTGAGAAGGTTCATTATCAGTTGGGGCATCCATCTCTACAGGTTCTAAAAAAAATCCGTCTTGAATTTCGTTCAGTTTCTAATTAGTTTGTGAGTCATGTATCCAGGGCAAGCATATTCGTTCTTCTCATCCACCTAGGATTACTCGTCAGTCTGTTGGTATCTTTGATTTAGTGCATTCAGATGTATGGGGTCCTTGCCCAGTTAAATCTATCTCAGATTTTCGTTACTTCGTCACTTTTGTGGATGATTTCTCTCGTGCAACTTGGATGTTTGTTATCAAATCTAGACAAGAGTTATTTCAAAATTTATGATGTTTTGTTCTTATGTGAAAAATCAGTTTGGCACTACCGTTAAAACCCTTCGTAGTGACAACGCAAAAGAATATTTCACAAGTGAATTCGTGCAATATATGAGTTATAATGGCATCATTCATGAATCATCATCTGCATACACACCTCTACAAAATGGAGTGGCTGGACGAAAGAACAGACACATACTTGAGGTGACTCGCACTATGATGATACATGGTCATGTTCCTCATCGTTTCTGGGCTGATGCGGTTATAACCGCATGTTATCTGATAAACCGTATGCCTTCTTCTGTTCTTGATGGTGCAATACCTTATAATGTCCTATTTTCGTCTGCACCTTTTTTTCCTGTATCACTGAAGATCTTTGGTTGTACTTGTTATGTCTACGACAATCGACCAGGCCGTACAAAACTAGATCTAAAGTCTGTTCGTTGCGTTTTTATTGGCTATTCTGGAATGCAGAAAGGTTATCGTTGTTATAGCCCCACTCTTAGGAGATACTTTGTCTCATCTGATGTTGTTTTTATGGAATCTGTACCGTTTTTCTTAATTCTGAACCTATTTTGTCTAGTAATTCTCCATCGATTATGACTGTTCTAACATATCCTGAAGTCCAAGTCCGCTCTGCTACACTCGATCGAGACTGATAATGCACCACCTAAGCCTCCTATTACTCAGGTTTATAATCCAAGAGATAAGACGCTTCCTGTTAATACTAACTCTGTTCAGACCATGCAGGATCATGAGACTCGTGCAACACCCATTCCAACCATTGAACCCCTACATGAATCTCCACAATCTCCTATACAACTGGTTGATCCCATACCTGACTCTATTTATGCTATTGACCTTCTCATTGCTCTTCGAAAAGGCTCCAGTCACTACCCATATACAAGATATCCCCTAGATAAGTTCTGTTCCTATGCAGCCCTATCTACAGAACTGTGACAGAACTATTTAAAACTAGTCTTGACAGTTACTCTGTTCCTAGAAATGTGACAGAAGCCCTGGCCAATCCAGGGTGGTTTAGTGCTATGCAGGAGGAATGTCAGCTCTCTGGAACAATCAGACTTGGGATCTATGTCCGCTTCCTCCTGGCAAAAAGGCAGTCGGTTGTATATGGGTCTTTACGATAAAGGTACATCCTGATGGGTCGCTGCATCGTCTCAAAGCTCGCTTGTTTGTAAAGGGATACTCTTAGGAATATGGCATTGATTATGATGAGACGTTTTCTCCTGTTGCTAAAATGACATCTGTCCGGATCTGTCTTTCTCTAACTGCCATCCGTCACTGGCCACTACACCAATTGGATGTTAAGAATGCATTTCTCAATGACACTCTTGAGGAGGAGATTTACATGACTCAGCCACCTGGGTTCGTTGTTCAGGAGGAGTCTTCCAAAGTCTTTCGTTTGCGGAAATATTTTATGGTCTGAAGCAATCTCCCAAAGCTTGGTTCAGGCGTTTCTCTCAAGCACTTAGTAAGTTTGGGATGACCAGGAGTGCTAATGACCATTCCGTATTTTATACACACCTGAAAGGGAAGACAACCATCCTAGTCGCGTATGTTGATGACCTGATTATCACCGGTGATGATGTGAAGGGGATCTCGGTATTGAAGAAGTTTTTGAGTCAGCAATTTTAGATACGGACCTTGGTAAACTCAAGTACTTTCTTGGCAATGGAGTATCACGATCTTCTGGAAAGATACTTCTTTGTCAAAGAAAATATTTTCTTGATATGCTTTCTGAGTGCGGGCTTCTTGGATGCAAACCTGTTGATTCATCAATGATTCCTGAGACCAAGCTCATGCCCGATGATGGAGAACCCATACATGATCCTGAAAAATACCGAAGATTTGTCGGGAAGCTAAATTATCTGACAGTTACTCGACCAGACATTTCTTTTCCAGTAAGTGTAGTGAGCCAATTCTTGTCAGCACCGCATACAACACACTGGGATGCAGCTCTTCGGATTCTTAGATATCTCAAGGGATCTCCAGGGAAAGGACTCGTATATTCTGACCAAGGGCATAATAGGATCGCAACGTTCACTGATGCTGATTGAGCGGGTTGTCCTACTAGTCGACGGTCAATTACTGGATATTGTGTCTTCTTCGGTGGTAACCTTATATCATGGAAGAGTAGGAAACAAACAGTTATATCTCGATCCAGTGTAGAATCAGAGTACCGTGCAATGACAATCACAGCTTGCGAGCTAGTCTGGACGAAACATTTAATCAGCGAGTTGGGTATTTTTCATGATGATCTGATGAGACCACATTGTGACAACCAATCTGCCATGCATAATGCTAAGAATCAAGTCTTCCACGAGAGGACCAAGCAAATTGAGTTAGATTGTAACCTGATTCGAGACCTTGTCATGGGAACATACACTTGTCCCCCGAGTATCCTACTAATTCACGTTATGACAGATCACCAGCTTGCAGACATTCTAACCAAGCATCTCCGCAAAGTTTCAGTTCATTCTATATGTGACAAGTTGGGCATGTTCAACATATACTAAATATATTCTGAAATTATGTTAATTATTCAGTAATTATTTTTTTTCCTAGTTTAGCTTATTTCTAATTTAGCTGACTGTATCGCTATATAAACATGTAATATTATTAAGAGAAATATACTGAATTTACCGAATCTTATAAAAACAAAATTTTCTGTAATAGTTTGAAAGAAAGCAAATTCAAAGCATCAATCAACCAATTAACAAAAGGCATTAAAGTCCAAAACCCAGAATATGTATCTCATATTTTGTCGTCTAAGAAGTTCCAAAGTTTGTACACATTCAAATAATTAAATATATATTATGTTATATGGATCATAGAGGAGGATTTCATCATCATTTATAAATAGTGAATAGCAAGATTACCACAGTTCATCATATAGCTACAGCACACAATTAATTAAGTAAAAAATCAAAATTAAACACTCTCGATCGATCGATCGATCGGGAAAGAATCAATAAAAATGATTTGCATCAAACTCCTCCTCGTCCTGGTCGTGTTGGCCGCCACTCAGAAATCGATCGGAGCAGACGTTGATTATCGGGTTTACGATCGAAGCACAAGCCCCGGCAACAGTCGATATAGGAATGAGATCGGAGAACCATACACCTTACAAACCTTAAGATCAGCATCGGAATTCGTTTTGAGATTGTTTGATGATGTTGATATTAATGAGGAGAAGGATTATGATGTGGTGATAGCCACTGTGGAGGAGTTTGTTGGAGGGAGTCGTCTTGTGAGTGCAACCACTATTGGCAGCAACATTCGTCTCAACTCCAACTACATTCAAACATTCCCCGGAAAGGTACGTTGTTACCTACTTATACATAGAGTTTATAAATTAAAGAGTTTAATTGCTAGCTAGCTAGTTATTAAACTTAATTATATATGTAATACTTTATTTATTTATATGTGGACACTACACAGGATGTGAGGTATGAGTTTACGGGAATCATGTATCGTGAGATCACAAATGTGTGGCAGTACACAGGCAGAGGACGAACACCAGTTGGACTAACCAGTGGCATTGCAGACTATGTAAGGCTAATAGCTGGGTGGCCATCCGAGAGTTGGAACAATGTTACGAGGGGGTCGGGTTCGAGATGGAATGATGGCAATATCATCACAGCCTACTTTCTCGAGTATTGCGCCACGTTAAGACCTAGCTTTGTATCTGAGCTCAATGATATGATGGAAGATCACTATGACGATACCTTTTTTGCTCACCTACTCGGACGCACCGTTGACGAGCTTTGGAATGCGTATAAGACAGCTCATACACCCGCACCATCTCGCAAACGTCTCTCCTAGCTTATACACATATTAATTATTGTTATGTTTAAGACTTAATTAATTCTCTAATAAAAGACAGTGTGATATATATAATCTCAAGTAAATCTTCCCTTTCTTTATCTATATTGTTCTATTGGATCGATCAGAATTAATGGTTTGCTTTGTTACCTCAATATTTACTATCGTACGCAATTGTGGACAATATAGTGGTCGTGGCAAAAGATATTCTCAAATTCTTTTATAATGTAAAGTCCCAAATTTATTTTATTTTTTCAAAATTAAACATGAGATTGAGCTTAACACAATTACCAACTCCCCGCCGGACGTATAATATGTTTTTCAAAAGTCGAGACGGACCCGAAGATAAATCAAATTGCTGCTCAAATAGGAGATCCATGCTACAGTACTTTTGTTATATCGTAGTTTATTTAAAAAATATATTTTTTAAACTCATCAAGTATACGCGACAAATATGGAACTGTCACTTATTTTGTATATGGTGATGATTCGACCAACATATTTATTCGATCTCAGTCTACACTTCATCGCAGTACGGGTAGTGGTCTTGGTTTGAAACCAACTTATTTGCAATAGTTTTGTGTTTCATACAATTCTTGAATTTAACTTTGTAGTAGATGAGACATATATAGAATAATATTTGCATTCATGATGACAGGTGACCAAAGTTTCCAACAATATATGCCTTTTCATTTTTTTAAAGATGAATTTCAATTTATCATCTTATTTAGTCGTCATTAAGAATTTTAATTGGAATATTTAGTAACATAATGCAATATGCTATCTGAGTCATTTTCTATAAGCTTTATCTCAAGATTTTCATTCCAAACTATTTAAAATATTCGCCCACATCTAATAAGGAGTTTAGTCATCACACTAACTACTCGAATTATTATATTCGTCGGCATCTACAAAGAAGTTTAGTCATCACACTTACTCCTCGACTTATACACTACAAGAAAAATTGACTTTTCCTACAAGCCAAATCGGTCGGAACGTGAACGGGAAAGGCCTGTTCTGGTTGGTTTCCGTCTGATAAGGCCTCTCGTAAAAAAAATAGCAGGTACTCGGCCGGAAACGTTCATGACGAGAAAAAACGGCCTGAAATATTTGCTGAGAGGAAAATTCGGTCGGTAAGAGGACGGTGCGTTAATTCGGTCGTTAAAATTCCCGACCGAAGTCCTCCCGCTGTTAGGATGGCAGCAGAGCCTTGGGAGGCTGCGCTGCCGCCCTCTGGACTCCAATTGGCCGGTGCTAAATCCATCCTAGTGAGCTGCATCATCCTGCTACTGAATATGCGTGTTTAGTAGCAGATGTTTCGATTCCAATGAAAGCCTTGGGACTCCTATTAGGCAGACGTTAATTACGCACATTTAGTCACCCATTACGTTAATACTGAAACCTTCAATTGCAATTGCATAATCTCATTGCAGTATGGCGTCTTCAGCTGTTCCGACTTCGACCTGGAAAACTACTACGGGAGACAATTACGATTATTCGTTGGGTACATTTTAGCAACCCCGCACCCGATGCCAAAGGTTGTCTTTTGAGTCAGTGTTTGGTGAATTCAAATGTTAGGCTTTGGTGTAGGTTTGTTCAAATCAAATAGATGGATTCTGAGTGTAGATTTGAACTGCTATATATTGCGTTCACTGTATTGTGGGTCAATCCTGAAATAAGTAAATGTTGTTGGAATAGTCTGCACACACAGTCGAACGAAACTGTCAATACTTAGACAAAACCAGCTGAAAAAACCAACACTTCCTAATCGTCTAATGAAATGCAACATTAGATTACAGATTGAACTCACATAGGTTGACTTGCTACCGGTTACTGTGATGTTGCACTGACGACCGCGGTTGTGTCCACCAATAACGTCACCTAAACGACTTGAGTCATCTGATGAAACTTCTTCTTCATCACCAGATGAATTGTTTTCCCCAGGTAGAGGTGCTTCTTTCAGAAGGCCGTGTTGATTAAAGAATTGAACAGACATCAAATCTTCTTCTTCCAGTTTGAAAACAATCGTATCTCAAGCCATCAGGCAGACATCCTGTGCGAATTTTTCCCAACCGTCGGTGAAGGTTGCAACTGGTGATCACATTGTGAGAGTCTCTTTTCTGTTCCAACTTCACATCCCAAATACAGCCATCGCGAAAACCTCCCACCCCATATGTGAAACGCAGTTTGTATCGGCCCTGCCTCACCATCCAGAATATATCTCGTCGAAGTACCTAAAATCAAAATTGTACACACTAGTGTAACCCCGACGTCGTTCACACAATCTATAATTGTATAATTACATTGTCAGGAGGAACTTACCAATTTCTTATTGAAGCCATCTGAAATGAATGTGCAGAACGGGGGGAACAGGATACCCATTTGGCCTCCGAACAGGTTGGTGCTCAGCCTTGGGTTATGCCGAGACATTGATTTACAAAGGTAATTAACCTTCCCTTGCTCGTAGTATGTTGACACAAGTGTGACATATGTCTGCAACACAATTCAACAGGAACCACGAACATAAAATCGGTAAGGATTTCGTTTTGTAAAAATATCGGTCGGCAAAGCGAAAGGGAATCTCCGGCCGTGCATACAGCGTCAAGTAGCGGTGAGTGTTTTTAAATCTGTTCAGACCGCATGCTTATAGCGAGAAAAGGCCGGAAAAATCGGTCAGTAAAAGGCCAGGTGCACTTTTTCGGTAGAATCGGACGTATTCCGGTCGGAAAACGACAGTAAATTCCTGAACGGTGGCTCGGTCAGCAATTCTGCTATAGGTAAAACCGATTTTTCTTGTAGTGATAATAGTCGACGACATGTACAAAGGAATTTAGTCATCACACTAACTCCTTGACTTATAATAGTCGCCGACATCTACAAAGGAGTTTAGTCATCACACTAACTCCTCGACTTATAATAGTCGTCGATATCTAAAAAGGAGTTTAGTCGTCACACTAACTCATCAACTTATAATTGTCGCCATCAAATACAAAGGAGTTTGGTCATCACAATAACTCCTCGAATTATAATGGTAGCCGATATCTACGAAGGAGTTTAGTCGTCACACAAACTCCTCGACAAAAAATAGCCGCCGACATCTACAAACGAGTTTACTCATTACACTAACTCCTCGACTTATAATTGCCGTCGACATCTACAAAGAAGTTTATTCATAACACTAACTCCTCGACTTATAATAGTCGTCGACATCTACAAAGGAATTTAGTCGTCACATAACAACATGGGAAATAAGGATTCAAGATTTACTCCTACGTTATACGCACATCTGCGCCAAACCCATCACGCGGGGAAGGCGAGAGAGCTATCTCCGACATCCTACAAATACTTCTTCGCCGAGAATAAGAAGGAGGTAACACTAATACGGAAGGGTATTATGCCACTCGGAACAGACGCTGGTAATAAGCATTATCGCCGACTACAACAAAAGGAAAAGCGGGGGACTCCGTCAGTTCGACACTCCTCAACCATGTATACACTCGTGACACAAGCACAACTTCCAAAGAAGTTAAGTTGCAAGTCATAACCACTAAGGGGGTACAACACCATGAAGAATCACAAGGTATTACCTACCTATTGTAAGGAGACTACGAATTTCGAGGTTCTCCACAAAAACACTCGAAAATTAGTCTAATGAAAAACATGGAGAAACACATCAAGTAAGGCAATGCCCTAAGAAAGCTGGCACTGTTCGATAGAACACACAAATCCGATGCAAGCCGTACCAGTACTACTCACCAGTCCGGGACATGCGTCCAGATGGGAACCGTTACCCCTATTCAATCCCAACAACAATTACACTTGCATCAAAATGCAGGAAGAAGGGAGAAGGAATTAACAAGTCATCCTTAAGTATGGGCGCTGCCACATGGCAGTCACCAAGGGAAATGCCCAACACTCGTCGCAAGAACGGAGGAACCTCGCGAACTACGGCTCTTATAAAGATTCAACGATATCCCACTTACAAGAGATAGTCATCACACTTGAGCAAAGAAAAATGGTGCGACCACTCAGCGACTTGGGGTCACTAAACGAACAAGTGCTTGGCACCCCACCTAATTATAGGGGAGGAGATCAGAAGTGAAAGGCCGCGATAACATGCGACACCACTCTTCCTAAGAGGAAGCCACAAATGAGGAAAATAACCTCAATCTCCTATACGGATTCACCCCAATTTGGAAACACCAAGAATCGCCCTTGAAAGGTGATTTTTTCTACTCGAAAAAGGTCATGGTAAGGTGCATTATTGCCGTAAGTAAACTCAAGTATGAGGTAATATCTCTACAAAATATACTGATCTGAATAGAATAGACTACTCGAAAAAGATATATAGCCTGGATAGCCTGATCTAGTCAAAACAAAATCCAATCTGAACGGAACAGACTAGACACGAATAGTCTGATCCAGTCATACTGACATTAAAAGCTGAATAGAACGAACTAGCCGAACCTGATATGAGGATCGAATAGTTCAGTTTAATCACATTGAAAATCTAGTCCAGATGGACGACATAGCAGGCGAAAGAGCCATATGAGGAGACTTATAGCTCCATATTATTTTTTAACCAATATATATCTCGAATCAATGCGAACCAATTTGAGACAGGTTACCTACAGATTCAGGAGACACATCAAAGACGCGCCCTACTTAGGTGACAACATCGAGTAGACTTGGAGAAATATACCCGGTCGGTTGTTGCATATAGACTTCATCTTCGAGATGACATTGGAGAAACACATTATTGGCGTATAGTTGTTGAAATTTTCACCCAAATTCTAATGCAAGTATCAACACAATTCTTATTGTATTTAGTTTGAAAACGGGGCTAAATGTGGCATGGAAGTCAATACCTAGTCGTTGACGAAAGCCCTTGGCAAATAGTCGGGCGTTGTAGGTTCCACACTTCCATCAGGTCGTCACTTGACTTGAAACATTCATTTATAGCCTCCAATATTAGTGGTCGTTGATCTAGAACAAGTTCCCATGTGTCATTTGCGATCAAAGAATTATATTGCACGTACATTGCAATCCTCCCTTCGGGAACTTGTTGAGCTTGGATAGCTTCCATCGACGAACTCTTCCATATTAAGTCCAAAAAACAATGCTTGAAACTGAGCACGCCATGTTAAAAAGTTGTCATAGTTGATCTATATCGGGAGCTGCGAGGTGGTGTTGATCGACACCAATTCCTTGCGAGAGGAACCAATCGAGACGATGTTGTTCTTAGACATGCCAACGAAGAAGTTGTGGGGCGAAACAAACAGGAAAAGCGGCACAAAACGGATCAATGGAACGGGCACTACAAGAAAACTCTTAATTGCACACGGCTAAAGTGGAGTGGAATGGGTGTGCAAACAGGTATACATACTGGTTCCACACCAAAAAAACCGGTGTGGTATTTAGAGCTGGTAATTGGTGCGCAAATGACGCACTGGAATTTGGTGTGCAATCTGAGTGGGTTTAAATTGGTGTACAAATGACACACTGAAATTTGGTGTGCAATTCGTATGAAATTCTACATCAATCCTACCATGTTTGATACTATTTGTTACCCTTTAGTAACACCCATCTTAATCCAAATGTACTTCTTTAGTATTAGATTTATGATTTCAAAATAGAAACATTTAGTAACAAATATTTAAACCCTATTTATAACTTTTAGTGTTGTATTTGTGGTTCTAAAAAAGTCGGATTTAGCAACTAACAAATTAAAACCTATTTACAGACTTTAGTTTTGCTTTTGTTATTTCAAAAAGTCGGATTTAGTATCTATCAATTTAAAATATATTTAGAGTCTTTACTATTGCATTTGTGGTGCCAAAAAAGTTGGATTTAGTAATTACCAATTTAAAATCTATTAAGAACTTTTAGTATTGCATTTGTAGTTCCTAAAAAGTCGGATTTAGTAACTACCAATTTCAAATCTATTTAGACTCTTTAATATTGCATTTGCGGTTCCAACAAAGTCAGATTTAGTATCTACCAATTTTAAATCTATTTCGAATTTTTAGTAGTAGACAATTTAATTCTAATGGAGTTATTTAGCTACAATTATTTTATTTCTAGAAATGCACTTTTAATATTACTTTCAAAATTTTGAAATGTTCTATTTAAACACAATATTTTTAAGAAAAATCATTCCGCAGAAAAGCATTAATATTTGTTTATTAATAAATCCAACAAATCCAATACAAGAGGTTTCAATACATGTTAAGATCTGTGTAATATTTGCTCGACTTAAGAAATAAAATAACAACGACTTGAAGAAAAGTGTCAACCATCATCATAATGCACCTTTGTATCTACGAAGTGATTCTTCTCACCTGTAATATTAAAAAATAATAAATAGTTAAGTTATCTAGCTATAGCAAAATTGATGAAAGATATACTGACATTGATGAAAGATATGTAGACATGGAATAAGTAATGTATTCACATATGCAAAAACAAAGTAATTTAAAACAACTTATGCATAAATGGAAGAAATATATGTAGACATGGATGAAGTGATGTAGTCACATATGCATACACACATAACTTTGCTGCAATTTATGTATGCATGGATGAAAGATATGCAGGCATGGATAAAGTGATGTAGCCAATCGGATATATGTAGTGCTTGCTTTATTCAGATATATGTAGTGAAGAGTCCAAATTTTTACTTTGAGAAGAAGAGCACTCTAAGTGAACTCCGCATCTTGGATCTAATACCATCCTCAGTACCAGCCAAGTCCGACTATTTCAAACTTGAGAAAAAGCTGTAATCATGTAAAAGAACTGATAACTCTGCTGTAAATTGAAAACAATTGAAAACTCATAACCACTATTGATGATCTGCTAATTACATAATGAGGATGTTGCTTTTCGATTCTAAAAACATATACGAAAATTCACCATATTCGTTACAAAATATTAAGACTCAATTTGTGCAATGAAAGTAGAGGATAAGAGACTCATATAAAAAGATAAGAAGACTCACTTGGGTTCCATGTCTGATATGTAATCAACGAGCAGTTGGATTCTTACATGTTATAATTCACCTATGCAATGCAAACATTAAACAATTAGACGTCATTGTATGAAATTCACCCATTTTTCAGTCATAACTTACCGACTATATAAAATGTTCTAATGATACAATCTCAACTAAATGTTCCCTTTATCTATATTGTTCTATTGGATCATTCGAATATGTGTACAACTTATTACAATAAACTAATGGTTTGTTTTGATACCTGAATATTATTTAACGTACGATTGGTCAATGACGTTAGATTGATGATTGTGCTTATTAGCTCACTACCTTTGAGATTATTTAATCTGCAATCTCATTACATTCATTACTAATCCTTTTAAATTGCCACATAAAATTCTCATAGCTTATTAAAGGGTTCGAATCTTTTAAACTAAGAACTAGATGCCACAAACGAATAAATAATTCTTATAAAATCGGATAGTCACATGATCATGTTGTTTGTTAGTCATAGATAAATGTTTGTATTTATTGAAGATAACAAGCATAAGGAGAAAATCAATGCAGATAATGATTCATGTTTAGCTAAGATTTGTTTGTTATCTAGTAATATCTTGTAAACACTATAAGTAGCTGTGTCATCAATGTAAACCGTACAATAACAAAATTTACTGTGCAAACATCTAGTTTGTGCAAACATCTACTCTTTATATTTCTTATGGTATCATAGCCATTCAAGGGCAATTAAGATCCTCTCCCTTTATACTACCAAACACAACCATGGCCATCACCGCAGCCAAGTATCCTTTTCCGGCAAACATCAACGTTGCCAACTTCATTATATTGAAGTTAACCGAAACCAATGGAATTATGAATAATTTTCTTCTATGGGAGACACAGGTGCTTACCCTAGTTGAAAACCATGGAGTCTTAAGCTTTCTAACCGGTGATGTCCCCCGCCATCAAAGAATCTTCACGGAGTTGGATGGTGCCACTAATCCTAACTACGAATCATGAGTTAGAACAAATCGTCTTGTAAAGGCGTGGATTGTCGGGACTCTTTCCGAGAGGTCCTCGGATTGGTCGTCGGACTAAAAACTGCAGTCGAGGTGTGGAAGGCGTCGTCAGATCACTTCACCCAAGGGTCTGTAGCCCCTTAATTTGCCTTAACGTCTCAACTGCAACGACTGACCAACAAAAACAAATCCCTTGTTGAATATCTTCGAGAATTCAAGCTGTTGTGCGATCAGTTGAACTCGATTGGCAAACCAGTCCCGGATGCGACCAAGGTGTTCAAGTTGTTTGAAGGCCTTTTACCTGAATATGAGGCATTCAGGATGCGACCAAGGTGTTCAGAATGCTTCGTCCACCACTTCTGTCATATGCTGAGGTAGTTCCACTGCTCCGTAGCTATGGGATTAATAATGATAAGACTTTTTTCAGGTACTAATCACAGTGCTGCCTTCGTGGCTCAATCGAGTCATCATGGAGGACGAGGTTATTCAAATTCTAGAGGCCGGGGGCGTTTCAATCATGGAAGATTTGGATTTACCTCTCATGGACGTGGCTTTCATCACTCGAGTCCCTCTCAATCAGGCACTTACCAATCAAAGCATTCTCCAAACTTGTCAAAAGTTGCTGTCCCAACTTGCCAAATCTGCAAAATGAGAGGGCATAATTCTCTTCACTGTGAGCATAGATGACTCCAAAGACAGTGAATGGATCCAGGATACTGGTGCCACTGCTCACGTTACCGATGACGCAGGTAAATTGTTACACTCGCTTCCTTATCATGTTGCTGATAAATTGATGGTCGGTGACGACACTCATCTTCCTATTACACGCATTGGTTCAGGAATTATCGGGAATTCAACTCATAGTGTTCCCTTGAAAAATGTTCTTGTAGTACCTGATATCAAGAAGAACTTAGTCTCTTTTTCTCAACTAACTCAAGATCATCCTTGTTATTTTGAGTTTAATCGATATGGTTTTTCTATTAAGGACTCCAAGACGAACAAAGTGATTATATCGGGGCGTAACCACCGCGGCTTGTATACAGCTAGCGGCTCAAGTCACTCAGCTTTCTTCTCCAATCGGAATAAGACAGTGGATGAAGCTATTTGGCATCGGCGTTTGGGGCATACTAATGATCGTGTTTTACAGTATTTAAAAAATAAGAGGCCCATCCCTGTTAATAAGTTGGCTAGTTCATTATGTTCAAGTTGTCAGATTAGTAAATCATGCAAATTTCCATTCTCTAAATCAGAATCTCGATGTTTTTCTGTTATTGACAAAGTGCATTGTGATTTATGGGGGCCGACTCTAGTCGCTTCATCCCAACAGTTTCGCTATTATGTTATTTTAGTTGATTATTATTCTCGATATTGTTGGTTTTACCCTCTCCGTCGCAAGTCTGATTATTTCGACATATTTGTTGGTTTTCAACGTATGGTGGACACTCAATTCAAAAGGAAAATCAAGATCTTTCAATCCGATGGTGGCGGAGAATTTACTCGCCATCGATTACGCGATAATTTTATTGCTTCTGGAGTTCGTCATCAACTAAGTTTTCCCAGAACCCCTGAACAAAATTCTGTAGCTGAGCGGAAGCATCGTCACTTAGTTGAACTGGGTCTTGCAGCTCTATTTGATGCATCCATGCCGATGTTATATTGGGTTGAGGCATTCTCAGCTCTTAATTTCATAATTAATCGTCTCCCATGCACCTCTTTAGATATGAGCAGCCCGTATACTACGTTATATGGTAAAGCACCGGATTACTCTTCGCTTCGTGTATTTAGCACTCGGTGTTATCCATACTTACGTAATTATACCGCAAATAAGTTCGACAAGCAATCGTTGCCTTGTATTTTCTTAGGGTACAGTGAGAAGCACAAGGGATATCGATGTCTCCACCGAACTAGAGGACGTGTTTATATTTCACGACATGTGATATTTGATGAATCACTTTTTCCATTCAAACTAGATGCTGAAAAATGTAGTTTGTCCTCTAGTATGTCTCCTGACTCACAGAGGGAGTTGGAACCAACCAATTCCTCTCCTACAGTGTGTGACTTTTTAAATCAAAATGATGTGTTTCCCTCAAGCTCGGGTGAAGCTAATTTATTGCCATCTGATTCTCCTCTTGATGCAGTACCTCGTGTTCAAGTTGACATTGTCACATCTCAAACAGGTCCGTCAGCTTCGTGTCTATCAGCCTCATCGACCTCTCATCCTATGACAACAAGGTCGAAATTAGGGATTGTCAAACAGAATTTGAAATATGCTAATCTTGCTATCTCTTTGATACCTTCGGAACTCGGACTATCCCTTCTGCACTTAAGCATCCAGGTTGGAAGGCTGCAATGCAACTGGAGATGGACGCTCTTCTTGCCAATCATACATGGGACTTGGTACCTCGTCAATCTCATATGAACATAGTTGGGTGCAAATCGAACTAAACTCAAATCTGATGGCACCCTCGACAAACTAAAAGCCCGTCTCATTGTGAAAGAGTTCACTCAAGAAGAGGGCATCGATTTCTTCGACACCTTCAGCCCAGTCGTCAAGCCGGCCACCATTCGTAGTGTCTTTTCCCTCTCTGTCGTTCGAGGCGGGACTACTCGACAACTCGATGTGAGTAATGCATTTCTCCATGGCGGTCTTTCTGAATCTATTTACATTGAGCAACCACAGGGTTTTCGTGACTCTACTCGATCAGATCATGTATGCCTACTTCGTCGAGCATTATATGGGCTCAAACAAGCAAGTCGTGCATGGTTTGATAAATTCAGCAACTTTCTTACGGAATATGGATTTTTTAGTAGTGTCGCCGACCCATCACTTTTTATTTATCGGCATGATGGACATGTAATTATTCTACTCTTATATGTGGATGATATTGTTGTTACTGGGAATTCATCATCCCTCATTGATAAGCTTGTGTGTGATCTTAGTTGTGCCTTCTCAATGAAGGACCTAGAACCTCTACACTTCTTCTGGAATTGAAGTCAGACATACATCTTATGGAATGCATTTGTCTCAAAAATAATATGCTCAAGATCTTTTACAGAGAGCGTATATGGGCCAGTGCAAGTCAATCTCTACACCACTTACAAGCAAACCATCTCCTTTGAAGAATGGAGATGCCCCATACTCAAATCCTCGTCACTTCCGTGGTATCGTTGGCGGGCTGCAATATCTCAACCTTACTCGGCCAGATCTTACTCTTGCAAATAGTATTGTTTCTCAACGTATACATTGCCAACCATGGCTGACTTTGTGTTACTCAAGCGTGTCCTTCGTTATATTCAAGGGACACTTGATCTCGGTTTTCGCTTGATTTCACGCTTTTTTTATGATAGATTGTATTTTGAAAATCGCAATGTAATAACTAAGCTTAACTGTGTATTCTAATTGTTGATTTTTTTTTTTTATTGTGAGATGAAATATATGATAACTTTCTAATTATATATTATATCAATCTTTTTAATTTACAAATATTACTATAACAAATTAGTTAAAAATAAAATGCGTAATAGCTAATACAACTTTTTTTTTCTTATGCGGTGTAATTCTAGGAGGGGCCCCTACCTGGAAGGGGCCGTAGCTTGCTTACTCCACGCCTAGACTAATTCTCACTCGCACCAGGTTAGTCCGTATGGGGTCAAATGCTAGTCATGAATATATTTTCATTCTCATGGTCACTAGCTGAGATCGAACCCCTAACATCTGGTTAAGAGATAAAACGCTGAACCGCTACATTATATTACATTATTACATGATTAACTAATACGACTTTAAAACCTCCATTTTGAAAAAAGAATTTCAGACACAGCAACACTCTATTATTATGGTAATAAAAAAAACGATTCCAGCAAGTGAATATAAGATGCTGCAAATATCTAGGAAGCTTTTGGTGAACGTTTGGATCGATGAATCATGAATGTAACATGAAATTTCTTAAAATGATTATAAGTAATGTAAGTTTAGTAATGTAATATTAAATCTCGTTCCACGGGTCGACTCATTTGTTGTTGTGTTTTTATGTCATAGGAGAAAGCATCAGAACTAAATGTTATAAAGTTCGTACTTGTCATTTCTGAATCAAAGAAGATTGTATTGGAGAATAGGAGTGTCAATTTGTGCTATCGTGCGTGTCAATAGTCGTGACGTGCTAAACTTACTGAACACGAACACGCACGGTAAGCTTATCGTGCCACGTTTTACAAACACGAAAACGGTATTTACGTGCGTGTACGAGGTTTTTAAGCAAAAATCAAAATAATGAAATCCATATATCAAAAAAATATGAATTAATATGTCAGTATTCATAAGTTAATAATATAGAGTTTACAAACACTATAAATTAAATTACTAATTGAAGTTTTTAAAAGTAATAAATAAGATTTGTTCAAAAAATACTTAAAAATTACTCTTTGTAGCACAACTTTATCGTGCGTGTCGTGTTATGATACTCAAACACTAACACGACACGGAAGTTATGTCGTGTTAATCGTGTTCGTACTATCGTGTTATCGTTCTGTCGTATGCTAGCACGGACACGCTTTTTTCGTGCGTGTTCGTGTCGTTCTATCGTGTCGTGTCACAAATTGCCAGCCCTATTGGAGAACGAGGTTTATGAGGAGGTTGTTGGTGTAGATAGGTTTGGTCGCACAAGAGGATATGGGTTAGGAGTTACCACATCTGAGCTAAATGGAGGGAGCACTAGTTCAGGTCAGAACGAGCATTATGAGACAATGTTTAGGGAGTACCAAGCAATCATTGATGAACAGTCAAAGGCGCTTGCACGTGCACAAGCTAAGCAGTCGGAGGCACTTGAGCACGCATGAGTTGAGCAGGCGGAGGCACTTGAGCGTGTCAGGGTTGAGCAAGCAGAGGCACTAAAGCGTGTTCAAGCGGATGCACGGGTGGATGCACGGGCGGAGATGTTCGCTATTCTTATGGGGTTTGGACTGAGCCAACCATCTTAAGATATATGTAAGGCTCTTATTATGTTTATCACTATCTAGTAGTCTACTTGTGAATTAAATTATATTTTGACAACTATCTACTACTTTAGTTCTGAACTCCTATTATGTTTATGTAAAAAAACTATCTACTACTTTGTTTACGACGACTTTAAGTCTATTGCTTTGGATTCAAATAACTTGAGTATAATTGGTATATTATATTTGGATAAATATATCAAATTAATAATTTGCTATAGACGATGCTACTATGATGATTTTGCATTGCTTATATCAGGTTCAAGCAACGCAAGAGTAGCATAATAACCAATTAAGGCAACGCTTTCTGTGTTGCGTATATTTGCAGTAAACAATGCAAATTGCGTTGCTTATCTTTGAAGTAGAGAACGTATAAAACGTTGCTTATACTCTAAGCACAGACAACGAAGCATGTGTTGCCTATACTGAAGTAAAGTCAGCGCGTTAAGCGTTGTCTGTACTTCAAATATAGACAACACGAAAAATGATAAAAATTATGAAACCCAAGGTCCGAAGTATTCCGAATGTGAGAAGGCAATGAAGTTGCCCCAAAAGTTGACAATAATTACACTCATTGCCACTGAATCATAATCGGAATACATCAGAACTTGGGATTCAGACTTTGTATCAGTCCTCTAGATACTTAAAAGTTAGACAACGTTTTGTGTCGTTATCTAAACCCTAGACAAGAACAACGTTAAAAAAGCGTCGCACATTTGCTTTTTAAGACGACGCGTAAGGTTAACGTCACCAGGTATTAGGCGACTTCCCCCAGTCCCGATGCTTCCATTTGCGTTACCAAACTTTAGGCGACCCAAAAAGCGTTGCCTAAACTTTGTTTTCCTACAGTGAGCTGTAATATAGAGTGAAAAGATATAGTAAATTGTTTAATATGTTTTATAATGTAAGTTATAAAGTAAATTTGTTAATGTATTATAATCTATATAAGAGAGTGGGCTCGCTTTGATTCATGTTCGACAGAGGATCGGATCAAGACGAGTTCGTAAACTGAGACTACTTACTAAAACAATGCAGAAGTTGATACCCGATGTCACAATGCAGAAATTGATACACGCAGAATACGAAAATTTATTATACAAGGAATTTTCTTGACCTATCTGCAAGATCTCCATTTCTCTTACTTACAATAACAACACTTACAGAAGAATTAGCTTCTTAATCTTTAGTATGCCTATCTTCAACAACAACTAGAGCTTGCTGCTGCTTCTGCATATCATCATTTTCCTCCTCCATTTCTTCGAGCTTCAATTGCGACTTCTGCCGGCAGTACCGCAGAATCACAACAGATATGAATGCTGCACCCAATTCAACCATATCAGACCACACGTAATAGTAAATTCAATCGGTCCTAGAATTAATCGAATCATCGTCACCTGTAAGTATCCGTGTTTTTATCGAAGTGAGGTTCCAGAAAGCCATGGAAGCTGACACTGCAACTATCTTTTTGTGAGAACAACCACTCCATGTTCCACATATCCAATTTTTAGCTGATTCAGCTGCATTATTTATCATACAAGATAAATCATCATCACAGCACTACAATAAATCTAGTTGATTGTGAGTGAGATTTATTTAAAAGTTGGAAAGATTTTTTATTTATTTACCTCTTTCGCTTATGATATTTGAGTAGTTCGAGTACAGTTTCGGAGCAGTGAAGCTGATGAAGAAACCTGCAACCCCAGGGAAAAAAAACAATACAACAGCATCATCAGAATCTTCTGTTCATAGTTAAGAAAATAGGGACAAGATTTAAGTATAGTGTTTTTTTCCGACCAATTGCGCAGAATCTTCGAATCGTGAGGAGATGACCGTACTCGGCTCCAAGAAGAAGCAATGGAGCTACCTGTTATTACATCAAATACCGATGAACATCGATTGGAAACTAATTATATATAGAAGATGATGAAGATGGAATTAATAAGTTGATTCATTACTTTGAGAGTCATGGATGGCTCCCCTGAGAAAAGCTCTCTGGATTTTGCGATGGCCAGATTCGTGGCCGGAAGAACCAATCGCGCTGCTCGCAAAATGTCTTCTTCGGTTAATTTCAGATTCCTCCTGGTGTCAGCATTGTTGTTCCTGCAGATCGAATTTGAGAAGAAGGAGAGTCCCAAGAACAGAAGACCCAGTTGGCAAATCGCCGCAAAAATGCTGCAAACAAGAATAATCAAATTGTTGCCCATAGAATGTTTGATGAAATGCCTGTAAGAGAAACCAGAAGAACCCTAGAATGATGATTTACCTGAAGTTTAGGCCCCAAGTGAAGCAAGAAGACAAGAAACAGAGACAGCCAAACCCGAACCAAAGACTTGATTTTGCAGCGTCTCTCCACATCACCAGATCGGAAACTGCTTCCCCGATCAGTTCAAGGTTCCTGTCGTAATCTCCCTCATCGCATTCTGCGATTCAACAATCAGGTCAACGAAAATTTCGAAACTTGAATAAAGAAAAAGGAATCCATGCTCTGTTTTAACTTTACATACTGGAAAAGCTCGAAGAGGTGGTGACGACGGGGACAAGACTGAGCTTCTCCTTCCTCGATCTTCCGCTGTTCCGCCTCCGCCGCTGCGGCCGGAAAACCTCTTCAACTGAGACGGAATCCCTCTCTTCTCTGACCTCTATCTCCGATCTTCTCCTCGATCTCCGACTAACTCTCGGAGAAGCACCGCCCCTGTTCTTGCACCGCTTCGCCGCCTCGTCAGCCATCTCGAGGCGGTCGGCGAGGCGGGTCTTGGACCGCTTGTACGGCGAAGGAGAGAGGATGAGGAGCTCTGCTTTGGTCGGAGATGGGGAATTTGCAAGATCGAAGCTGGGAGACAAATCTGATGCTGTGACGTTCAAGTTGCTGAGCTTGGACAGACGCGAGAGGAGCTTGGTTCTTGATCGGTGAGTGGTGGTGGGCGTCGAGTCCATGGTTGATTGATGAAGATGAATTGTGGGAAGGAAGGGATTCTTGTCAGGTTCTTTAAAAATGGAATTTTGGAGATTGAGAGATGGAGCCGTTGAAGGAGCAGAATCTTTGGTTTTCTCACTGTTTTGAATTTTGACGGCGGGGGGTGTCTTGTCGGGTTATGGGCCGTGAGGGCCCACTTCACAACGGTCAGAAAATATAGGACAAGGAAATAGTGAAGGGAAGCTGGATTATTGCACCCTTAACTATAAGATTTGAGGAATTTGCCTCCTGAACTTTTTCAGGAAGTATACATACACATGTGATAAAATTAGTAATTCTAAAATTTAAATTTAATTTTTAAACTTTTAAACTGAAAGGCGAAAGTTCAATATGTAGCCACGTAATACTATGACACATATTAAAAAATATATAAAAATTACAATACCTATTATAAACAATATTACTCGTTGACATGCGTGTTGTGTAATCGTTGACTCCCACTTAATGTGGAAGTTCATATTTTTTTTAAATTAAGCATATTTAAAAAATAAGTATTTTGTTATTTTTTAATAATTTGTTAAAAAATTACAAATTAGTGAAAAATATTTGATATCTAATGCTATTCAGAAGGTCTTTACCTCTATTTTTACTAAAATCGTTCGTAAATTAAAATACTGTAGAAAAAGTTAAGGATCTTTGATAAAAATATTTAATAGTTTATAATATTATAATAAATTAAATGAAATAAATATGTTTATATAGATATTAGGGTTAATAGGTCTTTTGGTATAATATGTTTGACGATTTTTGGCTTTTGGTGCAACATTTTTTTTTTTGTATACTTTTGGTGCAGTTTGCAATTTGTACCACTTTTCACTATAACAAAATTGCATTTTGGAGACAGATAAATTGTGACGCTGCATCAAGCGTCACCAAAAACGTGGGAACAACAACCCTTTTATATTGGGTCACTCAAAACAAAGTAACAACGACGCTTCCATAAAGCGTCGCAATTTGTCCAAATAAAAAGGACGCAAATCAATTGAGACTCTCTCGTCATCAGAGCCAGGGACACAAATCAGAGCGCGAGGAGCTGGGACACAATCCTAAGCCACTTTCAATTCTCAGGGTAAGCTCACTACAAACCCTAACTTCTCTTTTCCGATTGTGATTTCGTACTCCATATCTATCTTTTCTCTGCTAGTATCTGTAGATTTTTCCAAATTTGTGCATGCAATATACAGAAGAAGTCGAAGATTGGATTCGATCTAAGTAATCGGAGTCATGATCCATCTATTAGGCATCGGATTGACCTCCAATAGCAACTCGACGATGCTGTCAAACTATCATACTACGGTAAGGCGTGTTCTGTCTCTTTAAGCGTTTTTTTACTCCAATTAAGGGGCTAGGGTTTGCTAGGGTGTTGACTGAAACTCTTTTATCTCAACCTTGGTGTCAGATTGGAGCTACACTTACTTCCGGTGGTTTCATGAGTTAATCACAGGAATTAATAGTTTGATTTTTTTTTCTTCTGCTCAATCGTAATTGTTAGATTACGGGGAGTAATTACTACGGAAACACAAAACATGGTACGTGCATGTAATCGAAATTACGCAACGGAAGAGTTATACATACCTCAACAGTTATCGTAGTCCAAGATCCTTTGTACGAGGGAGTTATCGATCCTCCGGTCGGGACCCGTAGAGGTTCTTGTTAGAGAAGCCCTACGTGGTGCAGCTCCACAGTAAAGCCTCAGATCAATTCTTGACACGGGGACAGATCTTCGGAGAGTTGCTCGAAAGCAATTTGGCACACCCTTGGTGTAGATATGGTTCGGCCAAAACTTGCTAGTGTGGGAGAGGGTTTTCTCTCTAAAACACTCTTGTGAGGAAATTATTATTAACCCTAAAATATTCCCTAACACCTCTTATTTATAGGAGGAAAGTCCACTTTACCCTCACTATAAGTTTCGGTCGGCCTATGTATTTGGGGAGGCCCAATTTTGGGCCTCCCATGTCAATTGGGATTTAAGTCTAGCCCAATTACCCTAATGTGACATTTACCCAAGTTCATTAGGTAAACTATACATATTATGGGCTACCAATTACGACGACCATCACCATATGCTTACAGCTCCCACTTGCCGGAATGGGAGGGTGCCTGTTAATGTATTGTTGTCCAAATCCGCATAAACATTTCTCCCCTTTGATATGCTCCGTGCTTCCGAATAGTTCATACGAGGTTTGCCGTGCAACCGGCGGATACGACGGGCATCTTGCTACTCATCTGTTAGGAGTGTTGTAGCGCCCGCGGAATGTTGATTCCCTTTTCTCCAATCAACCTGTTATAAACAACATTTATACATATTGTACCGCGATGTATCCTAGGTCAACTGATAATTCTCCATTTGCCTAGTTTACACATAGGAACACTTCTCCAAGGCATCCGTACAAGTATTCACAACCTTCAACTAATATCCGGTTGGTGGCCACCTAGTGAATACAAGAATCGGTGAATTACAGGTGAATTTGACCATCCCCATCGCTCATACCCTTAGTCAAACCCAACCGGTTTCCAAAGACGTGGTCACTGGGCCTTTTTGTTCAGCACTACGCTCGTACGCCGGGAAACGAGCATTGAGCCTGACCTTAGGTATGAGTTCTGAGTCCATGAGGATACTTTGGGTGCCTCTTCATAAGGTTCCCGGGATCAAACACACGCTCGAGGTGAAGAAGTTTGCGCCCGCCAGAATCACGAGGATTCTTTTCCTAGCACAACCGAGTTGTGACCCCATGGTCGTACATGGCACGCGTAGTATGAAGCACGTGTTGATAGCATACCTGAACCTTTTGAGTCAACAGGAATGGGATATGTCAATCATGCTATCACAGATTTTCATTTGGCCAAGAATGTGGATTTATGACGAACGAAGTTCATCACGGCGATCTGCAGGACGAAGATCATGTCGAGTTACTTCGACAATAGATAATCGTTATGCGTAGTCAGGTTTATCCCCCTGATTCTTAGCCAGCCTTGCATAGTAGAGGCCTCCTTCCACCGCAAGACGACCGTACCTGCGTGACTAGGTAAGGCCCACATTCGACATAGTTTGGCAGAGGATTGCGTCCTCCTACGACTCAGTTTATAGACCGTAAATTTGATGTAATCAAAACATTATGACGTCGATTGATCATAAACTCAGTTGCAATTCTTTCCCTTACAAAATGTAACTTTCTAATATCAAAATGTTATCACAAATACATGCCATTTCTAAACCCTACGCAATCCAAGCAGTTTTACATGCTTTTCGAATATATATATCCCTGCACAGTGGTTTAGTTAATGGGTCAGCGATCATATTTTCAGTGGACAAGTATTCCATAGTGATTATATTGTCTTCTACCTTCGATTTAGCATAGAAATATTTCACATCAATGTGTTTGGTCCTACTATGGTACTTCGGAGTCTTAACTGCTGCAATAGCTGCCTGACTATCGGAGAACGCCTTTACAGGTTTACTTCCGATGTCACCACCAAGCAACGCAGTAAGAAGCATTTTCAGCCAGACTGCTTCTTGTGCATTTTAGAGAGAGCAACAAATTCTGATTCCATTGTTGACAGCGCGACACAGGTTTGCTTCTTGCTCGTTCATGAAATGGCGGCATTAGCAAGGATAAATACTCCTCCTGTGGTGGACTTACGATCATCCGGATCGCCACCATGGTCGGTGTCACTGTAACCGGTCAATTCTAACTTCCCGCCCTCATAGCACAGAGCATATTCGGCAGTTCTTTCAGATAACGAATTAGGTATAAATAGTAATTCGTTTTACAGTCTTTTAAATGTTGATTGCTAGGATCTGATTGGAAACGTGCTACTAGGTCCACAGCGTGACAGATATTCGGATGGGTGTATTGCACGGTGTATATCGAAATACCAACCATGCTTAAAACCTCTGCACCCTTCATCTGCTCATGCTCTGCCGGGTTCTTGGGGCTGTCACGATTCAACAGTGCGCACCCAAATACCACCGGCGCATCCATTGGTTTTGGCATCCTGTAATCTGAACCAACTTTCAACTGCTCGTTGATATAGGCTTCTTGAGATAGACATAAATCCTGGGTAGCCCGATCTCAGGCAATTTTAATGCCTAAGATGTACGTAGCGTCTCCCATGTCTTTTGTCTAAAATACAGAGGCCAACCAGGACTTTGACTTATTCATGAAACTCATGTTGTTTACGGCAATGAGTATGTCGTCCACGTACCAGGTTAAGATGACATACTTAGACTCGGAGGTCTTATAATACACGCACGGATTCTTGTGAAAACTCACTAATCCGTTTCCTACAATTTCCTCGTGGAATTTGCGGTACCATTGTCGTGACGACTGTATAAGACCGTAAAAGGACCTTTTGGAGTTTACAAACTTTACGTTCGTTACCAGGAGTAATTAAACTCTTCGGTTGCTCCATGTAGATCTCTCCCTCCAGGTTTCCGTGGAGGAATACGGTCTTAACATTTCTTTGGTGCAGCTCGTGATCGAGACTTGCGACCAGGACCATGAATGGCCCTAACCGTGGTTTTACGCACAATCATTGAGTTTCTCTTATCAAAGTCCTCTCCGTGAAGCATTGGATAAGACCTTTCGCAATGAGTCGGGATCTCCGACTTGTTCCATCAGTGGCGAGCCTTCTTTCAGGGCCCACCTTATCCTTATGCCCCTGTGGTTAACAGGTAAATCAACTAAAGACTACAATGGCTTTCATTTAAGGCGATCTCTCTCATTTATTATTTCTTTCTATTTCTCCACTTGAGGTCTTTCCAGTGCTTGCCAATAGTTTGAGCGGGGTTTTCACTTTGCTCAATGGATACTTGCCTTTGACTCTCGTCTAGGCATCATGAGTCCCATTTATTAGTCTTATCTTTTCTCCCACTTGGAATAACGCTTCTTATCGTAGCATCATTTCTATTGGGAATAATCCTCTCACTCGGAACAATGCTTCTTATCGGAGCATCGTCTCTGTTGGGAACAATAGCAGTGCTATAACCTTGACCTATAACTTTCCTATTACAACCTCTTAGTCTCGGGGTTTTACTTTTGAGATGCATTCCTTGATCACTAGGATCTGGAACAAGTATGGTTGGATCACTTCCACTGGGAACAATGGGTAATATAGGTAGTTGTGTCACTCCAAGTTTAGCAATTTTGACCATCAGGTTCGACTTGATTCGTCCCAACAGCAACAGTGATTACTTGTGGTAGGGTTTATTCCTTCCACTAGATTTACTATGAAAATGTCCCCATTCTCATTAACCATTTCATTCACTTGAGTTACTGGTTCAAATCTCTCTCCCACTCGAATTAAGTGGGACCTGATCGTCATCGTTATTCTGCTACGTTTTGGTCATGACTATGTAAATTGAAATGTTCATGCATTTGGAAAATTCGCCCTCTTAGTGATGTAATGTCTCATGTTCGACCACGGTACCATTTAATCCAAGCTGGAAACATGTATTTTCTAGGAGTAACTGGCGTACCCTTGTCATAAATACGTGTTTATCGCGCAAATTAATGTCGAATGGTGATATGATTTAACTCATTGTCACTTTCAGCTATGATGGTTACCTACCTTACCGATCTTAATGGAACACAATTTTACATTTATGTGAATCATCTGTCATCATTACATATGAAATGTCTTATAGAACGACTCCAACATTATGTAAATATATAAACTGTGCCTCTTGAAGTTTGTCTATTGATTTGAATGCCTAGCCTGACTTGTCGTTCAAGGCTTCTGGAAGGAAAATCATTTAACTGACTTGGTCCTTCTTCGTTTGCCGACTTCTCTCAGATATTTTATCCATCTCCGAACTGAGCGTCGTAGGTATTCACCTTATGTGTCAGTTGATACTTTTACAAGGTCGTTGTAGCTTACGTAGCTTACTTCGTACCGATGTAAATGTTATCAGTAAGTCATATTTCCGAAGGAGTACAAACAAAAATTCAGCACGTCATCATATAAACACTTCAATATTAAACTCATATAATGAAACGACGTGTTCCGTCTATCGAGGTCCACTTGCGCGTTGCACAATCTACTCTGGGGTTAAACCCTTGGTTAAATCGTTTCATTTCTGAATTTAATTCAATTATCTTCGGTTTTAACTGTTTCAAACATGATTATCATTATATTTTATTTCATTCAATGGAGTGATAATAATAAAATAAGATTTATACTCAATATGTAAGCAATGCGTTAAACAAATAATTAAAAAGGATCGAATAGCTCGAGGAATGATAATCAATACTTTATTCGAGCAGCTGTCGAGTGCTCTAAATATAACGTTTCCTATGTTTCAAGTAACATTATTATTATAAAGTATGTTTAAACTGAAAATTATGAAGATGTTCAATTTCGCAAAGCAAATAAAGATAAAGACTTTCAATCTTTCTAAACTCGGATTTGTTCACCACAAGGATGTCCAAAATGAACTTATTCTAAAAAACAAAAGCGTTTCTTCAGAATCAAACGAGCAAGAGAATAAATTACGATTTTCAGTAGAAGATGTTACGATTGAGCAGAAGAAACAAAAAATCAACCTATTAATTCCTGTGATTAACTCATGAAACCACGGGAAGTAAGTGTAGCTCCAACCTGACACCAAGGCTGAGATAAAAGAGCTTCAGTCAACAACCTAGCAAACCCTAGCCTCTTAATTGGAGTAAAAAAATGCTCAAAGAGACAGAACACGCCTTACCGTAGTATGATAGTTTGACGGTATCGTCGTGTTGCTGTTGGAGGTCAAGCCGATGCCTACTAGAGGGATCATGACTCTGATTACTTAGATCGAATCCAACCTTCGACTTCTTCTGTATATTGCATGCACAAATTTTGAAAAATCTACAGATACTAGCAGAGAAAAGATAGATATGGAGTACGAAATCACGATCGGGAAAGATAAGTTAGGGTTTGTAGTGAGCTTACAATGAGAACAGAAAGTGGCTTAGGATTGTGTCCCAGCTCCTCGCGCTCTGATTTGTGTCCCTGGCTCTGATGACGAGAGAGGCTCAATTTATATGCGTCTTTTTTATTTGGACAAATTGCGACGCTTTATGGAAGCCTCGTTGTTACCTTGTTTTGAGTGACGCAATATAAAAGCGTCGTTGTTCCCACGTTTTTGGTGACGCTTGATGCAGAGTCACAATTTATCTGTCTCCAAAATGCAATTTTGTTGTAGTGTTAGCCCCTAAACATTTTCAACCGCACCCTAGGGCTAAATTGACATAGCCATGGTCCGACCCATGGCTAGGTCGAACCATGGCTAGGGTCACCAAGGCCCGATGACCCTAGTCATGTTCCGACCTAGCCATGGGTCGTAACATGGTGGCTAGGTAGCCTTATGGTTAAATTGACCCAATTGGACCCTAAGCCTAAATTGACCTAGTCATGGTCCGACCCATGGCTAGGTCGGACCATGGTTAAGGTCGCCAAGGTCCGGTGACCCTAGCCATGGTTCGACCTAGCCATGGGCCGGACCATCGCTATGCCAATTTAGCCCTAGGGTGCCGGTGAAAACGTTTAGGGGCTAAATTGCAGGTGAAAACGAACCCGAATCAGGCGGATATCCATCGGGGCACATACACACAGCTACCGTTGAAAGGCCAACTAAGCTAGTAACACTATGTTATATTTCCTTTTAAGCTGCTAGAATAAAATATATAATATTTTAATATCTATAGATATATTTTACTAATTTTATGTACTATATATATAGTGTTTTTCTTTAAAAATATTAAGTATCTCAATCAAAGTATCATACTTTTTTTAGATTTGTTCGATTTACGATTTATTATTTTATCATGTGAAAATAAATATGAAGACCTTTTGAAATATATAAAATCATACATATATATAATACATATATATATATATATATATTTCTAATTTTATATAGCTTAAATCATAACAATTAATCGAGAATAAAATGAGTATGTTTCTTTAGTTAACCTGTGAATTATTAATAACTATTAAAACATATATTTTTTATTTAGTGTTGAAACCTAAAAATAGTCACAGGTTTCACACATGTTGAAATTTTGTGTCTCAAGATTAAAATGTTAATATGGACAGTCCTAGGTTTCATTTTGGTTTCTTTTCGGTGTCTTGGTGTGATTACTTTAGAAAAGCCAGTCCCGCTAAAACCAACTGTCAAATTTGAGCTCCCATACACGCGCTCCATTCCCGTCATCTTGCAAGGACCTTCAAATGAGAAGCTGCCACATTCACGCCAGTAAATTCCGCTCTGTTGTCGCTGGAAATCGCTCTACACCACTCTGCTAGAAACTCTTTCTTTAGAATGGATTACTTTTCACAAAGTAAAGAGTGATGGATTACGAGTGAGTGAGTGAGTTGATGGAAATGATTGAAGAGAGAGGAAAAGACACGCGAATACACCAAATTTTAACAAAAAATGAAACATGTGATTGTCCATATTAACATTTTAATCCCGAGACACCAAATTTCAACATGGGTGAAACCTGTAACTGCTTTTAGGCAATTAGGTGGAATAGTTATGAAATATTTTATGTAAAAAATAAAACGTTCACCTAACTGTCTCATAAGCTCGAACTTGTTAGTAAAACAATGTATATGCTTTTATTCATTATTTAGCAAGAAATTAATAAATTCAACTATTAAATGAATTAGCTACGTAACAACACACATGCAACCGCATGGATACATACCATGTGGGTATATGTATGAGTTCGACTACTAACTAATTTAAGATGTTAGTTAATTTTGGTTAAAGAGAATTAGGTTGTTGCTAGACATCCCATCAGGGCTGTCGTTAGTCCCATGCTCAACATGCATGCCCGCCTTGCTATAAAATCTCCCACTTACTCAACTCTCTACTACACTCATCAACATCTCTTAAGAATAAGAATAATTCCCCAAAATAATCAATGATGAAGATATTGATGAGTCCAGTAGTGGTGTTGTGTTTCTTGGTCATGATCATGGACTCACCCTTGTTCACCACCGGAAAATCAGATGGCGTGATGCCGACCACGACTTCTTCCGATGCCAACAACACCGAAACCCATACCTCTCAGAAGCTCGACTCCACCGGCTCACAACAGCTACCGGTTCGGCCACCGGTTCGAGAACTGAGACCGAAAGGAAGATACATCAGCAATTGGGCAATGAGGCAAGGTGCGGCATCCTGCTCAAAGAAGAAAAACCCAGCCTACTATAATAAGTATTGCACCAAATCCAATAAGGTTAACCCTTAAAACGTGGGTGCAGCTACACCACTCATTGTGCTTGTGATACTAACTAATATTAAACCCCTACAGTAGTGTAAGAATAATGGCGATCATGCATGGCCGCAGAAACCAATAAACGACCCTACATGCATGTGTTGACGTGGAATAATAAATAAATTATCAATACAACCTAAAGCCCTTGAACTTAAAATGCATGTATATTGTCGTCTACTTGTCTTAATAATTAAAATATATCTTATTGTCAGCGTACGTACGTTGTATGCATGTTTTTCTGCTGTGAATCGATTGATGTTGTCTCTGGTATGAGACACCTCGCTCTATCTATTACATATACATACATCATCATCATCAATCAATAAAAATATGAAAAACTATGAGTGTCCTCGCTAGTAATAAAACCATAAAACCCCATTCAAGGAGACAAACAGAGATCTTTAAGCAAAGATGCGTCAGAATCTTGGTGGACTAACAAAACCTAGCAGAGAAACACTACAAGAAAATGCATGTTGCACACACAAAAATTGGTGTCTAAGTGAAATGTATGTATACACTCGGATTCCACACTAAAAAACTCGTGTGGAATCTAGAGGTGGTAATCGGTGCTTAAATTGCACACCGGAAATATTGTGTGGTTGTGTGGACATATTCGGTGTGTAATGTACACACCGTGAATCTGGTGTGTACTCCTTAAGCAACTGCACTCACATTCCACACCGACCCGTATGGAATCTGGATGAGCTGTCAACATGACAGATATTGTGTTCACACTTTGTAGGAATGAACTTTCCATTACTGAAGGTATGATTAAGACTTATTACTCATTGATGCTATTTTCGGAATTATAATAAGCATTTCAATTATTGTTCATTAGTATATCATACATCAAAATGTAAACAAACTTGGTAGTAACACACAACCTTAATTCTATAGGGTTTAGTTTAGTTACAACTATATCAATTATATAGCAGATTATTAGTATTTCCTTTGATAGATTCTAATACATTCGTTTATACACACTTAGTTTTAATAACTATCAATTTAAAATCTATTTAGAGCATTTAGTATTACATTTATGGTTCCAAAAAAGACGGATTTAGTAACTACCATTTTAAAATAGGTTAAAGGTACTTTTGATACCGAATGTTTGACCGAATGTGGCTTTTAGTAATGGATGTTTAGTTTTGTATACTTTTGGTACCAAAAGTTTGAAAAAATATGGCTTTTGGTACATCTATTAGTTGGCCGTTAGTTTGGTCGTTAGTTTGGCCGTTAGTTTGGCCGTTAAATGACATGTGCAAGTCACGTGATCGACTCTAAACTTTTAATTTTGTTCAGTTTAGTCCCTCAAATATATTCCTAACTTTTATTTTGTTTAACTTAGTCATAACACTTCAAAATCGGACCCAATTAAACCAATCGAATTCAATTGACATAGCCCCATTTGGGTCAAATTTACCCAATTGGAGATAGGTCCCAATTGGGTTCGATTTTGAAGCTTTAGGACTAAATTAAACAAAATAAAAGTTATGAATATTTTGAGGGATTAAATTGAACAAAATTAAAAGTTTAGAGTCGATCACGTGACTTGCACATGTCATTTAACGGCCAAAACTAACGGTCAACCAACGGTTGTACCAAAAGCCACATTTTTTCAAACGTCTGGTACCAAAAGTATACAAAACTAAACATCCAGTACTAAAAGCCACATTCGGTCAAACATGTAGTATGAAAAGTACCTTTAACCCTTTTAAAATCTATTTAGTGTCTTTAGTATTGCATTTGTGGTTCCAAGATAGTTTGATATAGTAACTACCAATTTAAAATCAATTTAAAGTCTTTCGTATTGCATTTATTGTTCCAAAAAGGTTGGATATAGTATCTACCAATATAAATTCTATTTTGAATCTTTAGTAAGGACAAAGTTAATTCTAATGGATCCATTATTTACTTACAATCATTTCAATTGTAAAATTGCACATTTAGTATTACATTCATAAATTCCAAAAGTTCTATTTGGACTCATGTATAATGATGCTCTTTTGTGTCAAACAATTCAAACGCATTTTACAATATAAGCATTATGTTAGTAGAAACACGCATTATGTAGAAAAAAATAAGCATAACTAATTATTTATTAATAAACCCAATCCAAGAGGCTTCAACACATGTTTAGACTTGTACAAGTACAATATTTTCATGATTCAACAAACAAAACAACGACTTGAAGAAAAGTGGCAACCATCTTCATAATGCAGTTGTTTGTCCACGAAGTGATCTAACGTAACACAATTAAAGATTTGGTCCTATGCATAAATTTTGTTTAGAAATGGTATGTTTGCACAAAGAAAAATGTGTAGACATTAAGGTGAACCGAGAGCTCTACTTGAAGACACAAAGCTTGATGCAGACACATACAAAAAGATCATTTTTCCAGTTATTTCATGGTAAGTATGAAAACATCTATTATGTACTCTAAGTAGAAGGGTGCATGGTCCAGCCATGAAATCTGACACTGACGAAGTTGTCAATGGTGACGGATCTGAAATGTTCACTCTGAAGTGAAACCAATTTAATATGGTTTCTCTAGCTTTTACTTGGTTGAACAAATAAAATGAATGCTCCAAGGCTGGTTGGTACATTCGCCTTGACCATCCACTCTTCCAATGATGTGAAATTCAATTTCTCTCTTCCATGTATAAATACATACATCGATTTTAAGATTAGATGTAAGACACCTTATTTAATTAATTTATTTAAATAATACATACGAGTTAAAGACAAACATACTCATATTGGTGCTTCATCAAGTAAGGGACAGTGGAGAGCATAGTGTCGCAGATATCGAAGATAAAAATATCTTTTCCATCACTGTTGAGGGTTTTTGTTGAAATAGACACTGCACCGTGAGTCTGGAGTACCACACCGGTTGGTACATCTGTAATAGAGTAGTATATAAGCAATTGTGCCACTTCCCCCTATCACCAATTGGTTTTAGTAAAGAATATAGAATAAGGACTTAGTGTTATATAATCAAAACAATAAGGACCTGTGTGCAATTATAGTTCGAGGGCGTTATTTCACCATCTCCAAACTCTGTTAGTTGGAGTTGTTACGTTGTTTTTCATATATACTCCATCTTGTATTACAGATCTAATTGACAAAATATATGAGATGATTACGATTGGGTGTTCTTCCTTTGGATTCCTCTCTTGATTCCGCTTCATCTCGATCTCGGATTAATCCGGTTTTCATGGTATCAGAGCGAGGTTGGATAGATCTCGTCAAAAGCGGAATACGATCATGTCAGGAACACCTTTGAACGACAGTACGTGGCCAAGACTTGGAGGAAACACCGTGAATCCTGCTAATGTGGCAAGGAATCAGTCGCTAGGTGGAAACAATCAAAGTCCAGGTGCTAATGGTGCTAATCGAGGAAATGATAGCCAGAATCATCATCGAACAAACTTGAGTGAACTTGAAGAAGGGAATCCGCTCGAAGATCGACTTTATTTGCATCCATCAGACACGCCTTCGATGTCACTGATTGGTTATCAACTTGTTGGATGTAACAATTACCAGGTATGGATTCGGTCTATGCGAGATGCACTTCTAGCAAAGAATAAACTCTGTTTTGTCGATGGATCCTGTCATAGAGATTCAGTGCCAGAGAACATGCGATTTAAGTGGGATAGATGCAATGTAATGGTGAAAGGATGGCTTACAGGAGCTGTTTCTAAGAATCTCACTCATGGTTTGATCTTTACGCCTACTGCTTTTGCAATTTGGAGTGATTTGCGTGAGAGATTTAACAAAATAGATGGCACTAGGATCTTTCAATTGACCAGAGAACTGTATAATGCTAGACAAGGAACTCAAACCATTGCTGACTATTTTGAAAGTATGAGGATGATTTGGGATGAACTTGCTGCAGCTAATGATGAGTGTTTGTGTGGAAATTGCTTGATGTCTCCCGAAGTTATAGCTAGTCGAGATCAGCAGAAGCTAATTCAGTTCTTGAATGGTTTAAATGAGACATTTACCAGCATTAGAACTAATCTCCTAATGATGAGTCCTCTTCCAACTGTAAATTTGGCTTACTCAGTTTTGGTACAAGAGGAGAACCAAAGAGCTGTGGTTGGAAATATGAACAGCAATGGTGGAGTAGCAGATACTACTTTGGCTTTATATGCGAGTCATAGTGGCTCTGGATCTGGATTTGGTACTGGTGCCTTCAAAGGGAATAAGAATAGGAAGGATCTTATGTGCACCTACTGTAGAAGAAAAGGACACACAGAGGAAACTTGTTGGAAGAAGAATGGGGTGCCAGATCACATTAAGAAGAGATGGGGTGAGAGAGGACATGTTGCAAACAATGCAAATGTTGTTGCAAACAATGCAAATGCTGTTGCAAACATAGCAAATGCTGTTGCAAACAATACAAATGCTGCAGATTCCAATGAAGGTTTTAATAATCAGAACACAAGGAGCTCTTTTACTCCAGAACAGATGAGCCAGCTCCAGCATATGTTCAAGTCATTTTCTAATCAGGCAATCAGTACAAATGCAGAAAGTTCCACTAGTGTCAGTGATTTCAAAGCTAACATGTCAGGTATGATATTTTGTGGAATTGGTACTGATGCTTCTTTTGACCACTGGATTATAGACAGTGGAGCTTCTCACCATATAACATGTAGAAGGGATTGGCTTCATAAGATTCAAGAGAATACTTCTTCACATAGATCAGTTTGTTTGCCAAATGGAGAGTTATCTCCGATCACACACATTGGAGCATGTGATTTAGGGGCTATTACTCTTGAAAAAGTTCTCTATGCACCTCAGTTCAGATATAACTTGATTTCGATACCCCAGTTAACCAAAGATCTCAATCTGTCAGTTCATTTCTATCCTAATCATGTGGTTTTCCAGGTCCTCTCCAGTGGGAAAATGGTGGGGACTGGTTCACTCCGTGAAGGACTTTACACCTTGAAGATCTCAAGAGATGCACAGAGGAGACAAATGGTGGAAGTTTTGAGTTGCTTGGAGCAAAAGAATGAGAAGCTATCTTCTGAGGAATTGACACTTTGGCATCAGAGAATGGGGCACATACCTGTTCAGCAGCTGAAGAATATGTTTCTTTTCAATTCAGAAGTAGAGAATAAAGTTAAGGAATGTAGTGTTTGTCCCTTAGCAAGGCAAACTAGACTTCCTTTTCCACAGAGTGACTCTCAGACAAATAGATTGTTTGCTCTTGTTCATTTGGATGTATGGGGGCCCTATAGGGTCAAGACTTTTGATGGGAATAGATTTTTCCTAACAATAGTGGATGATTACAGCAGAGCCACTTGGGTTTGCTTGATGAAATGCAAAGATGAAGTGATATTGCATATCAAGCACTTTCTGTCATTGATAAAGAATCAGTTTGGAGTTTTGGTTCAAATATTTCGTAGTGATAATGGGACAGAGTTTTGCAATACAGCAATGAAGAACTTATTTGAAGAACTGGGCATTAAGCATCAAACGAGCTGCATCTACACTCCTCAACAGAATGGGGTGGTAGAGAGGAAGCATAGACACCTCTTGGAGGTTGCAAGAGCATTAAAGTTTCAGGGTTTCATTCCTGATCGATTTTGGGGTTTGTGTGTGCTAACAGCATGTTTTTTGATCAACCTTATGCCATCTACAGCAATTAAAGGGAGAATTCCTTATGAAGTGCTCTATGGCAAGAAAGCTACTCACAATCACTTGAGGGTATTTGGTTGTTTGGGGTTTGCTAAAGATGTGTTAAACAAAGACAAAATGAAGCCACGTGCAATCCCTTCAGTAATGCTTGGGTATTCAGTCACTCAAAAAGGATATATTTTGTTGAATTTACAAACAAATGCTCTATTTGTCAGCAGGGATGTAGTGTTTAGAGAGCAAGTTCTATGTAGTTAAAAACTCGTTTCTAGGTCGTAAAAACGCACGTTTTTACGTTTTTTCCATAAAAAACGAGTTAAAACGTACCAGAATCGCTTTCTGAGTAGAAACGGGTAGAAACGCGAGTAGAGTCGTAAAAACGGGTAGAAACGGTAAAAACGTAAGTTTCTACCCGTTTCTAGAATTTTTACCTTAATTTGCTAAAAATTGCTCAAATCTAATAAATTATGCCAATCCCACAAAATTTATCAACCAAACCTACGAGAGTTTTTTTCATGGATCGTAATTTGTGGGTCAAATCATCTTTTATTAATTCAAAACTTATTTTTATTATATTCAAGTTCAATATCCATGAATTATTTAATAATATGCAAGAGTCTTCGACTCAATCAATATCTATTTCTCTTTTAAGTTTCTAAAATAATAAAATATCAATTGAGATACTGACCCACACTACAATTGACTCGTCAATTCTTCTCACGATTCCACAACAATTGCTCACCGTGACGATTGAGGTGACTACTGGTGGGGCCATATATTTTATTGAAAACATGTTATAGGCTATTAATGAGTATATTGCCTATTTTCGTATCTCTTTTGTATAATTACATATATGTACACTTGTACATTTCATTACTAATGTAATTTTAGCACTAGGTAGAAACTTACGTTTTTACGTTCCGTCTTTACGACTCGACTTTACCTACCATTTTCCGTCTCTAATTAGAAACTCGTTTTTGACTGCATAGAGCAAGTTTTTCCCTTCAGATCTGCTCAAAAGGACCAGCTTCATATTTTACCTGTCCATGTTCCAAGTGTTGGGGAAGAGCTTGAGCTGGGGTTTCAATCAAGGGAAGAGATTTTTGAAGATTATACTTTATCAGAGAATGCTGTTACTGAAAATGAAGAAGTCAGTGAAGGAGAAATCCCCCCTCAGTCCAGCTCTCATTCTCAGACCAACTCTCCTCAGTCTTCTCAGTCTAGCTCTCATTCTCAAAAAAATGTGAATGATGAATTCCCAATAGCTCCTCGAAAATCATCAAGGCAAGTCAAGAAACCTGGATGGCAACGTGACTACATTATGGTATGCAAAGCTGTCAACTACTCAAAGATTTCAACTGAGTACAAATCCTTTCTTAGTTCATTAGAAAAAGTCAGAGAGCCTTATTCTTTTGAAGAAGCTGCAAAGGAAGATGAATGGATAAAAGCTATGCAACAAGAGATAGCTGCCCTTGAAGAGAATCAGACCTGGAAACTTGTTGATTTGCCTGAGAACAAGTCACCCATTGGCTGCAAATGGGTCTTCAAAGTAAAATACAAGTCAGATGGAAGTGTTGAGAGATACAAGGCTCGTTTAGTTGCCAAGGGATACACTCAAAGAGAGGGAATTGACTACAAAGACACCTTCTCTCCAGTGGTCAAGATGGTGACAGTAAGAGTCATGTTGAGTATTGCAGCAGCTAAAGGGTGGCCTCTATACCAAATGGACGTCAATAATGCTTTTCTTCAAGGAGATTTGAACGAGGAAGTATACATGGAGATTCCTCAAGGGTTCAAGAAAGGATTAACTACAGGAAGGAAGGTATGCAAACTGATAAAGTCTTTGTATGGGCTCAAGCAAGCCTCGAGACAATGGAACATAAAACTCACTAATTGTCTGTTGAAGCATGGATACTCTCAGAGTAAATATGACTACTCTCTTTTCAGTAAAAGGAAAGGGAACAATCAGGTCCATATGATGATCTATGTGGATGATCTCATGATCACAGGATCGAGTTTACCTATGATAGATGAGCTGAAATGTATTTTGAAGCAGCACTTTAAACTGAAGGATTTGGGGGATCTTAGATATTTTCTTGGATTGGAGATAGCTAGGTCTAAGGAAGGAATTGTTCTCAATCAAAGAAAGTACTCCTTGGAACTCATAGCAGATGCAGCTCTGTTAGAAGGGAAGTCGATATCTACTCCAATGGAACAACACCATAAGCTCACTAGCATTGAGTATGATCATTTTTTTGACTTGAATTCCAATGACAAAAGGTTGGATGATCAGGAGCAATACAGAAGGGTCATAGGTAGGCTTTTATACCTGACCATGACACGCCCAGACATAGCTTATCCTGTGCAACATCTTAGCCAGTTCATCCATGCTCCAAAACAGTCACATATGGCAGCAGCTATTAGAGTGATCAGATACATCAAAGAAAACCCAGGTCAAGGTTTGCTTTTTCCTTCTGATAACTCACTTGAGCATCTGAGAGCCTATTGTGATAGTGATTGGGCCTCATGCGTGATGAGTAGAAAGTCAGTAACAGGGTATTGCATAAAGCTCGGAAATTCAATGGTGTCTTGGAAATCGAAGAAGCAAGATACGATCTCTCGTTCTAGTGCAGAGGCAGAGTATCGGAGTATGGGAATTACAGCAGCTGAAGTCATTTGGCTGCGTGGATTACTGAGTGAATTAGGCTTTGATCATAAAGGGCCAACAAAGCTATTCTGCGACAACGAAGCTGCTCTTAAGATTGCAGCCAACCCCATGTTCCATGAGCGAACTAAACACATTGAAATCGACTGTCACTTTGTGCGAAACCTGCTTGTTGATGGAATTCTTGAAACCAGTCACATAGATTCAGGAGAGCAGCTCGCTGATTTACTTACCAAAGCTCTTGGGAAACAACAATTGGGTATGCTTCTAAAAGGGTATGGAATAAAGAATTTGTACGAAACAAATGCAGATGAAGGTGAAGAGAAAGGTAAAGAAGTCAATGGCTGAAAGAAATTGAAGAAGTTGAAGAAAGGGACTTGGAGAAGAAGGAGCAAGAGATGTCAATGAATAAAGAATATAGAATAAGGACTTAGTGTTATATAATCAAAACAATAAGGACCTGTGTGCAATTATAGTTCGAGGGCGTTATTTCACCATCTCCAAACTCTGTTAGTTGGAGTTGTTACGTTGTTTTTCATATATACTCCATCTTGTATTACGGATCTAATTGACAAAATATATGAGATGATTACGATTGGGTGTTCTTCCTTTGGATTCCTCTCTTGATTCCGCTTCATCTCGATCTCGGATTAATCCGGTTTTCATTTAGGAAGATGGAACCCCACTAGCATATGTGACTGCTCTCTACTGGCCAGTTGGGCTTGGCTCGGCCCAATGTGGAATCTAACCTGGTATCAGAGCCCGGTTCGGGTCTGGGCTTGGGAGATGGTCTGTTAAAATCAGAGAGCCCTCACGGTGAGGGGGAATGTTGAAATAGCACTTGCATATATGGCTGCTCTCTACTGGCCCGTGTTGGGCTTGGCTCGACCCAATGTGGAATCTAACCTGGTATCAGAGCCCGGTGCTGGCCTGGACCTAGGAGGAAGTCTGTTGAAATCAGAGAGCCCTTACAGTGAGGGGAATGTTGAAATAGACACTACACCGTAAGTCTGAAGTACCACACCGGTTGGTACATCTGTAATAGAGTAGTATATAAGCAATTGGGCCACATCCTCCTATCACCAATTGTTTTTAGGATAGAACCCCACTTGCATATATAGCTGCTCTCTGCTGGTCCGTTGGGCTTGGCTCGGCCCAACGTGGAATCTAACAGTGCTCACATACACAAATGCACTCCTCGATGATTGTCTCTGAATCTACTATGTACTAATCCGGTACTACCTTATCATAATCTTTGTCTTCATCATCATATATATTCACCGTCGTCTTCGACTTTGCCATTGTCATCATCATCTTCACTGTCGTCTTCTTCTTCATCGTCATCCTATGCTAGCATAGTATAGATAGTTGTTAACATCATTATATTGAATTCTTTCAGCTTTGGAAGGCATGGCTTGAAGGCTTCGTTATATCGTCAACTTCACCTAGTAATTGAATGGGTCAATTTGGAAGGTGTGGACTCGCGGTCGGAGATGTTGTTGTTCTTGGAGTCTACGTCTTCTATTTCCCTATCCTCTTCTCTTATATTCTTCTATATATCTCTCTGTCGCCTCCCTCTTTTTCTTTCACTCAGTTATGCATAGGGATGGCAAGGCAACGGTACCCGCCGACCCGCGGGTACCCGACCCGATTTTGACCCGATGACCCGCCGACCCGCGGGGCGGGTTCGAGTTTGGGTTCACGGCGACCCGCCGACCCGAGCTTTCATTTTACATATATATTTAATATATGTATATTATATAAAACTATACGGGTAATATAACACATAGTCAAAATAACAATTATTCTAATGAATGGGGTGATTTATATTTGAATTATGAGTTAATTTAATAATTTATGATTTAAATTTGGAGTTGAATTTGGATACGGTAACATAGAATTTAGAATTTAAGATTTAAAATGATAAATTATACCTCACACGGGTCGACCCGACCCGAAAGTGCATGGGACGGGTCTGGGTCGACCATATTGACCCGCGGGGCGGGTCCGGGTCTGGCGATACCCGCCCCGACCCGCCCCATTGACATCCCTAGTTATGCAGGTGAAAATTAAAGGGGGAGAAAAAAGTGAAATTTAAATGGTTTCGATGATTTTGAATTTCCCCCTCTCGCATGTAGCTTTCCTCCAATTTGATTTTGATTTTTCCCCCACTTTTTCAAACATTTAATTTAACCATGTTTTAAACTTATGTTTTTTATATTGATATAACTCAAATTTAGATGGAATATATTGATTGTGCAAAAAAAAAAAAGATAGGTTATATTTATCAAAATGTTATTAGTATGATGTTTTGTTATCCAGCTTAATTATAAGGTCTATAAGAGCATCCACAATGGTATTACGTAAAGATTACGTAAACGTGGGTCCTACATGTTTATTTAAGTAAAGCAACAAAAACTATCTACAGTGGTTTTACATAGCATTCCTTAAAGATGGGACCCACACGTAAATTTATGTTTTTACATAAAGCATTCCTTAAATTTAAGTAATGCACTATGTATTACGTAACCAATTTTTTATTATAAATTAATTCATTTTATAATTAATGCTAATATCTTATTGGTGGTTGTTGGAAAATCTAATAATAAAATATATTTAAGGAATATGTTTAAGTAATACGATTGCAGAGAAAATATTTTTTACGTGTGTCTTAAATTTACGTATTACTTAAAGTGTACATAAATGTCTACGTGGCAACTTTAAAAAATACAATTTATGTAAAACCATTGTGGATGCTCTAACATCTTTTATTGACGTTATTTATTAATGTTAAGTTAATTAATAAAATACTTAATATTTACCATTTTAATAATTTTGTATTGAATATTATTTAAATTTATTTATAACTGTTTCATTTTTGTTGTCTTATTTGCATATATGTTGAGTACATAAGTGAAATAAATTTTTTAAGAAACTATATAAAAATTTCATAATATAAATTTTTTTAAGAAAAAATATATAAATAAATATTTTTTTTATAGTGATACAACTTTGTTACATAAACATATAATTTCATACTATTTAATGGAAAATATGTCGAGTAAATATGTCAGTAATAAACTATAATATTAACAAAATATTGGGAAAATTTAAGAACCATGTGTACATATTATCTTTTATAATAATAAACACTATTATCTTTTCACATGGCTAAACATAAGTTAATCTCAGAATTGCTTCTAATACATAAATTAACATTTGAATTGCACACATTACTAAAATAATAAATAAGGTACATTTTGTTGGATTGCAATTGTAGTGGTTTAGGGTAGTGATTATGGATTCCTGGTATACTTATTTAGAGTATAATTGTTTATGGTTTCGGGTTAGTGGTTTAGGGAACTATAGGATAGTGATTTAGGATATAGTGGTTTAGCATATAGTTGTTTATGATGCGTGTCTTTAATATTCAATGTCAAATGTCTTTAATATACAAGGTCAAAGGTTCAAACTTTATACTTTTATTTTTTGTGTATATAAACTCATAATTCTCACACACACACATATATAAAATTTGTGTGGTTCAATTGGTCATACTCATACGTACTAGTTTTGCAGAGTACTTTCATATATGTGTTATATGGTAACATATGTAGTAGATGTATCAACACATGTTCATAAGTATGCAAAGAACACTCCAATTACACACAAAACAATAATTTCAACATACTCCAGTCCTATACAATGCAAAATGAATATATTAGTAATCACTCTGTGTGTAAATGAGGCAAAGTGTATACAACTTCCACACCGCTTTTTGTGAGTATGTAATTCCGTGTGGAATCCGAATGCATTCTAGTATTCACTATTTCAACAGAGTGATATGTAATTGGTGTGCAAGCCGAATGGAATTACACACATCTCCCCTCGTGTGGAAATGTTTGGTGTGCAAATGAACATTTTCTTGTAGTGAAAGGGTGAAGGAAAAGACACAAGCAATTGAGGTTCTTCCCGGTGAGTTCCTTCACTTGGTCACCAGTCCCCCCAAACCTAATCTAATATATAGGGCAACAGTTTACATCGACATACAACTTGACTCCAAACTGCTAGAAGGAACATAACACACCCATAGCAACTAAACGCTAGAAGTCCGGGTCAACCCAACAAACAAATACGACCTAGTCCAGCAACAAGGGCCCAGACACAAAACATATATACAACCAAAACACACCAAGAGAGCCCAGCTTGACTATATTCTTCACTCCCCCTCAAGCTGAGAATCACCATTTTCTCATTCATCTTAGTATAGCCAGTTGATCACCTGTAGGAATTTGCTGCAACCGAACTGTTTTGTTAAGCACAAAATATATCACATAATGACAATCAATCTCAATGTGCTTGGTCCTTTCATGAAAAATAGAATTTGTAGCAATCTTAATAACAGACTGATAATCACAAAAAATCACAACAATATGTTCAACACCAAGCTCAGAAAGAGCATCACCTAAACACACATAATTTGTATTTTCCTGGTAACATATCTGAAAAGGACCTTCAGAATCAGCCACTTGAAGTCTATATGGCGTCAGCAAAGCCTTCTAGGCGCAGCATACACTCATACTTCGGTATGAAATCAGTCAGAAATTTTAATACCGATTGTTGACCGATTTGGTCGGTCTGCAAATTAAATAGCAATTACCGTCTCGTGTATTCAGTACTGACCAATTCGATCATAAATCGATATTAACGGGCCATCTAATATCGATTTCCCTGGTATGTAATTACAAGTTTTCTTGTAGTGACAAATTAGTTAAAAATAAAATGTGTAATAATATGACTTCAAAAGCTCCATTTTGAGAAAAGAATTTTAGACACAACTATACTCTATTATTATGGTAGTCAAAAGAACGATTCCATCAAGTGAATAATGTTGCGAATATCTAGGAACCTCTTGGTGAATACTTGGAAGAATGTAATATGAAATTACTTAAAATGATTACAAGTAATGTAAGTTTAGTAATGTAACAGTAGATTACGTAGAGCTATAATATAGTGTATTGTTAGATTATATTGTTTAGTATGTTTTATAATGTAAGTTATAAAGTAAATTTGTTATTATAATATTAAATTATTAATATATTATGTTAGACATGGTCATGGTCGCCCCGTCCAATTTGTGAATATATATTATGTTTGACAGAGGATTGGATCAAGACGAGTCCCTTAACTTGAGTCATATATCATGATTGTGTTATACACTGTTTAATATGTTTTAAAATGTAAATTATAAAGTAAATTTGTTAATATAATATAGGAAATGCTACAGCTGCAGAAGTTTCAACCGAAATAAACAACGGCAGTTATAGTTCCGTCTTCTACCACTACAAGAAAAATGATTTATTGCGACTTTAAAATTGACTTGTCGCGATGCTAAATTGTGTAGTTATGAAGTTAGCGATGCTTGTAGCGACGCAAACTGAAATGTCATTTCAGATCACCGACGCAGCAAACTCTGCGACGCTTTGGAGCAGCGTCGTTAAATTCTAACAGAGACGAAGCTTGCTTACATCATTAGTGAATTTAGACTGTAACGCTCAGAAGCATCTTCACATGGTGCAGAGCGCAACGCTCAGAAGCTTCGCCATACAATGCAGGTTGCAACGCTCAAAAGCTTCGCCAAATAATGCAAATTGCAACACTCAGAAGCGTCACCATATGATTTAGACCGTAACGCTCAGAACCGACACCATATCAAGCAGATCGCAACGCTTAGAAGCGTCGCGAAATGATGTAAACTCCGATGCTTAAAAGAGTCGCGACATGAAGCGAACTCCGACACTTAAGAGCGTCGCAATATTCAAATTTATAATATTACATTTATATTAATTAATAAAATGCTATAATACTAAAACACTCAACAATACCATAAGAAATCATATTTTTATTCCGATTTTTTAACATAAAAATATATCATTACAATTCTTAGATATTTACTAGTACTTAAAGCACTTACAATGCTTACACATTACAAAACAAAACATGGCAGATCAGTGGTTTTACTACTGCCTAGCCTTGAAACCGTGACTCCCACTGTTGCCGCCTATACTTCTGCCCCTACTGAAACATTCACTTCTACCACCACCGCCCCGGCCGCTACCTCCTCTACCGCCACCTCCCCAGCCGCCAACTCCCACGTCGCCTCTCGTTCTTTGATTTCCTAACATCAGTTGCCCACATCGACAACAACATATTACAGATTCTCTAATGATTCAACATTTTTTACATTGTGAAGTTAATTGAGTACTCACCTAGCTTGTGGTTTGTCAGCATTATCCTCGGTATCAGTTCCTCCATGATAGACCTTAGAGTGTTACATTTCCTTCCACTTTAAATATTGTAAAAAAAAAACCTAATCTTAGGACAAAATCCGAAATTAACAACAAAGTCACATACAAAACTGAAAATTGCAAAACGACAAAAAAAACACAATACTGCAATTTAAACCCTCTAAGCGAAGGAAGTTGGCTGAAAAACAACGTATTACATAGCCAAGCTATGGGTACTGATCAAACCGTCATTTCCGCATGAAAAACTCTATTCGCGCGCCAAAATTTTACAATTCAAAGTCTGGGCCGGAAATCGCAGACCATCACATTACCATTTTCATCTATTTTTATTCCCGTGAAAATATCTACCCATTGACACTGAAATAATACAATAAAAAATCTACCATAGTAATCCAGCTTTATAATATCTCCAAGTCGTCCATAGTATGCTTGACTATCTGCTTCCTAATGAGAAATTCTTGGTTGCCACTGTTCCAAGAGGTGGCAACCAAGGTGGTGGCCCTCCACCAATTGCCTTCTGCCATGTGTCTGTTAGCATATGGTGACGTGGCGCCGTAACTGGTAGCCCTCCACCAATTGCCTTCAGCCATGTGTCTGTTAGCATATGGTGACGTGGCGCCGTAACTGGTAGCCCGTTAATATATGTGGTTACCTAAGATAATTAGGTAAATGTCACATTAGGGCTAATTGGGCCAGACCCAATTCCCATGTGACATGGGAGGCCCAAAATTGGGCCTCCCACCTATTAGCATATGGTGACGTGGCGCCGTAATTGGTAGCCCGTTAATGCTAAGGAAATTACCTAAGTTAATTAGGTAATTGTCACATTAGGGTAGTTTGGCCAAACCCAATCCCTAATTGACATGGGAGGCCCAAAATTCCCCCCCCCCCCCCCTAATAGCATAGGTTCGGCCGAAACTAGTCCCACATTGGTTGGAGTGGACTTTTGTCCACTCCACCAATTCTATATATAGGGGACTCACCTAAGGGGTTTACACATCATTCATAGTAAAAAGTACCTCCATTGAGGAACTTGAGAGAAACCCTCTCACCCCCTTAGTTAAGATTTTCGGCACATCTTAGTCCGAGATTCTGTCCTCGTTGAAGAATCGATTAGAGGCTTTGTTGTGGAGCTTACACCGCGTAGGACTTCTTATCATGAAGAACTTGTACGTGGTTCTGACCTCCACGACGTAATCCAACATTGTCCACTCCCACTATTTCTCTTTGTCAAATGCTGAAATGTAATTGGTGGAGGGCTACCGCCTTGGTTGCCACCTGTTGGAACGGTGGCAACCAAGAATTTCTCCTTCCCAATACACCACTATTTTGGCGTTTTCTGTTCTTCTCACGGTCTTCTGTGTGAAATACATACCCATTGATTCTAAAACCGTTGAATCTTTGAACAAGTGAACTTGGGTTGGTGGCAAGTACAATCAATTCTTCCGAAAAATTATTTTCAACCATTTTTGGTACATATACAAACATTACAAACTGCATAAGTAATTTCAATCATAATATAACTAATAGTTTCAAACAAAAATAAGGGGAAAAAACTAAACATGCTGGTTATGCCAAAATGCAAACTTCTCTACAAACCATTAATGGTTCTCCGCACGTAAAGAGTTAGTTCGATTAGCCCACCTTTGAACAGCAATAAATTCCCTGCATCTTTCACACTTGATAAAGGGTTAACAAGTCTTTTAGTCCAACATTTTTTACATCTTTGGGTTTTGGTCCAACATCTTTTTTTTTTTTTTTTGCTTAGTTTTGGTGTCATATGTTTGACAACTTTTGACTCTGGGTCCATCTCTTAGTTGACCGTTAGTTTAAAAATCCCTTGGCGACACTTAGGAAGTGCGGTTATCTTTAAAAAGTAATGACACTTCGAAAATGTCGCTGGTTGTTTAACTGCACTTTCAAAGTGCCGCTCGGTTTAAAAAAAATATTTTGTGATTAACGGCAATTCACTAAAGTGCTGCTAAATAAAATTTCAACATGTGTGGATGTTTCTCCTATAATGCTGTCCTTAGCTCCAAGACTGTTCTTCTTCCTCGTAAACCTATAAAAACGTCTAGCTGGACATCTATTTCCCAACTTCGAGTTCGAGTCATTTTCCACGTTCACATGAAAAAGGGGCTATCAAGCAAAAAGGGGGGGGGGTGCTCGGTGAGCCCTCTCCGATTCCTAAATGAGAACTTGCTAGAGAGAGAAAATGTCTAGAGAGAAGCTAGAGCAAATTCAATTTGGTAACTTGTTGAAATGAATGGCCAAGGGTCCTATTTATAAACCTCTCGGGTGATTAGTTTGCTAATCGTAATATTAGTTCGTTAATCATACATTAATTAAGATAAAGCGAAATTAGGCCTTACTAAGTATCAGAGGAGTTGGTAATATTTTTTGGGAGTTCGGGAACAGCGTGGCCTGGAGGGAGGCCCTCCGTGCCGAAAAATGTTCGGTTAGGGACTCCCTAACAGAACATGTTCTGTTAGGGCCCTCCTAACCGAACATGTTTGGTTAGGAGGTGTCTCTAGCCGAACTTGTTCCTTTTCCGGGCGATCTAATCTCGCCCGGCCTTTCATTGGTGGAATTTTTCGGGTTCGAGGTTTTCAAAGTTTCGGTTTAGAACCGTCTGGGTCTGTGCAGTAATTAAATCGGGTCAAAAACGGGTCAAGGTGGGTGTATATCCATCATTTGCCCCCGAGTCAAGCAATGGTTAAACCGTTTCTTGACTCTATTTTAAACGGGATAGACACCCAAATTGATCATGCTTGATACAAGTTACCTCTTTTGATGACGCTGTTCTTCCTTTTAGCTTGCTGGTTCATGATTTTCGTTGTCCTGTCTTTTTTAACTATCATGTCCAAAATTATCAATACGGATATAACATGATATGAGGTAATCATAGATGTGCATGAATATTTCTAAGTTTCGCGGATTATAGCGAAGCTATATGAATTTTTGCTATCATGATATTTTATGAAGACATGCCAAAAATACTGTGTCTACAAAATGTGATGTGCTGGGCACATTTGTTGTGATACCATTTTGTGTATGGTGCTGTTATGTGCAACATGGTATGTGTCCCAATATGAGTTACTATACATGTAGCATGCTGTGTCCATTTTATGTCACAAATGGAGAGACAACGCTTTTATGGAGAATTTCATGCCTTAGCCATTTTTTCATATATAAATGCTCTTAGATGCATGATGTGAGGTGTCTGAAAGATTATGTATTTGTTTTACCTCCCTTCCTTAACATATTTCCTTCCATCTTTGTAGTTTGTCCCTAGCCACTGGATCTCCTTTATTTGAAATGGGTGGTTAGGATTGTGTCACGCGTTCGGACCGTTCTAACCCGTGAATAGGAGTTTGTAAACCGTTAGTGGGTTTGACGTGTTAACAAGGCACGAATGTAAAACGAACCCGAATCAGGCGGATATCCTTCGGGGCGCATACACACTGCTACCGTTGAAAGGCCAACTAAGCTAGTAACACTATATTATATTTCCTTTTAAGTTGCTAGAATAAAATAAACAATATTTTAATATCTATAGATATATTTTACTACTTTTATGTACTATATATATATATATATATATATATATTGTTTTTCGTTAAAAATATTAAGTATCTCAATCAAATTAAAGTATCATACTTTTTTTTCTAGATTTATGCGATTTACGAGTTATTATTTTATCATTGAAATTACATATAAAGACATTTTGAAATATATAAAATCATATATATATATATATATATTTATATATATATATATATATATATATATATATATATAATTTTATACTACTTAAATCATAAGAATTAATCGAGAATAAAATGAGTATGTTTCTTTAGTTAACACGTGAATTATTAATAACTATTAAAACATATATATTTAATTAAGGTTGAAACCTAAAATTAGTCACAGGTTTTACACATGTTAAATTTAGTGTCTTGGAATTAAAATGTTAATCTGGACAGTCCTAGGTTTCATTTTGGTTATTTTTCGGTGTCTTAGTGTGATTATTTTAGAGAAGCCTGTCCCGACGACACCAACTGTCAAATTCGAGCTCCCATGCACGAGCTCCCTTCCCGTCATCTTGCCAGGACCTTCAGATGAGAAGCTGGCCACATTCACGCTAGTAAATTCTGCTCTATTGTCGCTGGAAATCGCTCTACACCACTCTACTAGAAACTCTTTCTTTTGGATGTTCAAGTTTAGGGGGAAATGACGATTTTGTGAAAAGTAAAGAGTGATGGATTACGAGTGGGTGAGTGGATTGATGGAAATGATTGAAGAGATAGGAAAAGACGCTCGAATACACCATGTTTCAACAAAAAATGAAACATGTGATTGTCCATATTAACATTTTAATCTTGAGACACATTTCAACATAGGTGAAACCTATAATTGCTTTTAGGCAATTAGGTGGAATAGTTATGAAATATTTTATGTTAAAAATAAAACGTTCACCTTAATTAAGAACTGTCTAATAAGCTCGAACTTGTTAGTAAAATAATGTATACGCTTTTATTCATTATTTAACATTAAGAAATTAATAAATTCAACTATTAAATGAAATAGTTTGCCAAAAAAAAAACTATTAAATGAAATAGCTGCGTAACAACACACATGGAACGCATAGATGCATACTATGTGGGTATATATATGTATTGAGTGTTCGACTACTAACTAATTTAAGATGTTAGTTAAATTGGTTCAAGAGAATTATATAGGTTGTTGCTAGACATCCCATCAGTAGTCCCATGTTCAACATGCATGCCCGCCCTATAAAATCTCCCACTTACTCAACTCGATCTCTACAAATCTCTTAAATAATAAGAATAATAATTCCCCAAAATAATCAATGATGAAGATATTGATGAGTCCATTAGTGCTCTTGTGTTTCTTGGTCATGATCATGGACTCACCCTTGTTCACCACCGGAAAATCAGATGGCGTGATGCCGACCACGACTTCTTCCAATGCCAACAACACCGAAACCAATACCTCTCAGAAGCTCGACTCCCTCGGCTCACAACAGCTACCGGTTCGGCCACCGGCTCGAGAACTGAGGCCGAAAGGGAGATACATCAGCAATTGGGCAATGAGGAAAGATGCGCCATCCTGCTCAAAGAAGAATAACGCAGCCGACTATTATAAGTATTGCACCAAATCCAATAAGGTTAACCCTTACAAACGTGGGTGCAGCTACGTCACTCATTGTGCTCGTGATACTAACAAATATTAAACCCCTATAGTAGTGTAAGAATAATGGAATAATAAATTATCAATAAACCCTAAACCCCCTGAACTTAAAATGCATGTATATTGTCGTCTACTTGTCTTAATAATTAATATATATCTTATTGTTCGCGTATGTACGTGTTGTATGTGTGTTTTTCTGCTGTGAATCAATGGATGTTGTCTCTGGTATGAGACACCTCGCTCTATCTCGTTACATATACATACATCACCATCAATCAATAAAAATCTGAAAAACTACGAGTGTCCTCACAAGTTATAAAACCATAAAACCCCATTCAAGTAGACAAACAGTGATCTTCAAGCAAAGAAGCATGAGACTCTTGGTAGACTAACAAAACACACGAGCAGGGTTCATTCCGGTGAGTTCCTTCACTTGGTCACCAGTCCCCCCAAGCCTAATCTAATATATAGGGCAACAGTTAAGATCGACATACAACTTGATCCCAAACTACTAGAAGGAACAAAATACACTCATAATAACAACAACTAAACACAAGAAGTCCGGGTCAGCCCAACAAACAAATACGACGTGGTCCAGCAATAAGGGCCCAGACACAAAACACATATACAACCCAAACACACCAAAAGATCCCAACTTGACTATATTCCCTCAAGCTAGGAATCACCATCTTCTCATTCATCTTAGTATAGATGTTCTTCAATCCAAGCTTGGACAAAGAACGATGTTGACCAGAGAAGTGGCTTTGTAAACAGATCAGCCAGCTAATCACCTGTAGGAGTATGCTACAACTGAACTATTTTGTTAAGCACAAAATATCTCACATAATGACAAATAATCTCAATGTGCTTGATCATTTCATGAAAAACAGGATTTGTAGAAATCTTAATAGCATACTGATTATCACAAAAAATCACAACAACATGTTCAACACCAAGCTCAGAAAGAAGACCTTTCATCCAAAGAACTTCAGAAAGAGCATCACCTAAACTCTTATATTCTGTCGAGGACCTAGAAAGAGTAGTCTGCTTCTTGAGTTTCCAAGAAACCAAGGAATCTCCCATTTTAATACAAAAACCAGTGTCTTGCTCAAATTCAGCGACTTCTTGCCTACCCATCTTTTCATTGCATTCCATTTTTTCCACACCCATGAGGGTTTCTTATGCTTGCTTGGTGTAGCCACCATCGTCAATGCTTGGACCTTGCTGTGCTTTTCGCCTCATGGCTCTCACATAACATCTTCTTGCTGACGATTGGTCGCCAAACACCTCTCCTACTCCATGTGGAGTTATAAACTTCTGTTTATGCGCGGTGGATGGCACCATTATGCTTGGGTTAATGGATGTTCTTCCTAGAATGCCTTCGTAGGCACCTAAGTGCTCTACCACGACAAAGTTGACATTGATAAGGACTTGTCTCCATCCTTCACCAGCCTTAGTGGAAGTGTTATCGTCCCCAGGGGGTACATTTATGTGCCTGCAAAACTTACTAAGGGGAAGTTCACAGGTGTCAAGTCTGCCAGCTTCTTACCCAGCTCTTTCAATACATTAAGATGGAGTATGTCTGCAGAACTTCCTCCGTCTATTAAGATCCTCTTCACATCAAAGACGGCGATTTTCGTCGTTATGACCAGGGCGTCGTCATGTGGAAACACAATGTGCTCCATATCCTACTTCAAAAATTCGATGACCATGTCATCCTCCTCCCTCGGTCTTTTTCCCCAAATGGCCATGTTTTGCGGTTGCGCGGCATACACCTCTCTTGCATTCGATGACTGCCCCCCTGCACCAATGCTTCTTTTGATGAAGTTTATTGTGACCCTCTTGGGTGGGGGAGTGTAGTCGTCAACTTTTCCTTTTCCTTTATCAATTGTTAATGGTTTTTGGGGTGGCGACCTCTCCCTTTTGTTTCCTGTATTAATGTAGTGTTTAAGGCGCCCCTGCTGGACCTCCTAAATCTTCTCTCCGAGGGTGGTGCTAACTTTTGCTGCATCATATTATTATCAATAACATATTCATTTGAACAAAGGTAGGATGAGTCTTTCTTCTTTTTTTAAAAACAAAAGGTTAAAAAAAGGAAGAACCTTATCTTCACTGAACCGACCCGCATTGCAGATCCGATCAAAAAGCTCCCCTCCAGCTGCATACTCCATGACTATCGCCAAATGGGTTGGTGTCAAAACCAGCCGCAGAATCCAAACTGAAGAAATTCAGAATCCAACAAAGAGCAGCAGAGAAGGCAGGTATGCAATTTTCACAATTTTTTCGGTTTAAGGGTCATTTGTTGCCATATGTTTGACCAAAGTTGACTTTTGGTGCCAAATTTATTAGGTACACTTTTAGTGTCATACGTTTGCGTTTTTGTAGACTTTTGGTGCATCTGTCAATTTGGTCCGTTAAGTAGCATGTGCAAATCACTTGACTTGCATGTGCTACTCAACAGACCAAATTAAGTTAACTGATGCACCAAAAGTCTACAAAACGCAAATATATAACGCCAAAAGTCTAAAAAAAAATATATATGACAACAAAAAGTAATTTTGGTCTTTAGTTATACATATGGAACCAAAAGACCGTTTTAACCTTCTTTTTTTGTGTGTGTTGGGGTATGGAGTTTTCACTTGCCTCCTTGAAGCGGATTATGTTGGGGTGGCGAAGGGATCTGTGGTTGATGATCTCTCTCGCTACGTTCTCATCAATCTGCAGTTACAGTTGAAAACTTGAAAATACATCCAACAAACAAAGCACACCAGAAACACAACACAACACAGAGGATTCATTTATTTGTTGGTGGAAGTAGTTTAGTTAGTACCATGCGTCCATGTTCGATGTACTTCATAGCAACAAGGTCTCTTGTCTCCTTGTTGCGCAAGAGCCTTGCCACACCGAAGTTTCCGGCTCCAAGATCCTTCACCACTTCGTATTTGTCCATCTTACTGTTTTTCCTCTGTTAGGTCTTGCTCTCAAGCTCTAATTGATGGAATCTGGTGTTGGATTTATAGAAAGAAGGTTAGTCAATAATATGATTGGCAAATAAGTTAACTGAGTACGGAAAGGGCGTATTTTTTTTTTTTTTTTTGAATTCGTAATAGAACCTCCGAACTCGAATTTCTGATCATAGACTGATTTTATACCTAGGTATTTAATTCATTATCCGCTTAGGTAATTTAGGTTTCTAATTAGCCTTATAACTAACTAGTGCCGACTCTTTCAAAATGCAAAATGCACGTTTTCAAAATGTAATTCGTCTTAGGTTAGATTTAGGTCTGAGATATGTAATATATATATATATATATATATATATATATATATATATATATAGTGTTTTTCTTTAAAAATATAAAGCATCTCAATCAGAGTGTCATATTTTTTTTTCTAGATTTGTGCGATTTACGAGCTATTCTTTTTGTAAGCATATGGTGATGGGCGCCGTAATTGGTAGCCCATAATACGTATAGTTTACCTAAGGATATTAGGTACATGTGACATTAGGGTAATTGGGCCTCCCTATGCATAGTGCCCGGCCGAAATTAGGAGTGGGCAAAGTGGACTTTTGTCCACTTTGCTCCTCCTATAAATACATGGTGTTAGGGAATTCTTAGGGTTAATCACTATTTCCTCATTAGAGTGTTTTAGAGAGAAAAACCCTCCACCCCACATAGTGTTTTGGCCGAACCACACTCCTCACCCAAGGCGTTCCAATTTGCTTTCGAGTAAATACTTCAGAGATCTGTCCCCTGCCAAGAATCGATCAGAGGCTTTGCTGTGGAGACTACACCGCGTAGGGCTTCCTTAACCAGAACCTCTACGGGTGCCGACCGGAGGATCGTGAACTCCCTTCTTCAAGAATCTAAAGACTACGGGCTACTGTTGAGGTATGTGCGAATCTTCCGCTGCGTAATTTCGAATACTAGCATGTACCATGATTTAGTATCCGTAGTGATTACTCCCCATAATCTAACACTTTTATCATGTGAAATTAAATATGAAGACCTTTTGAAATATATAAAATCATATATATAATACATAGTGTTTGAAAATATACCAAATACGAGAAATATGATATAAAGAGAGCAAAGTTGGATGATCTATTCTCATGTACAAGAGCCATTTATATATGGTTACATAGTCTTGTAGAGCAAGAGTCTTGTAGGACAATAATGATCAATCTTGTAGAGTAAGAATCTCGTAGGACAACAGTGATATTCTTGGGGAACAAAAATATAGGACATGATATATACATAATATTGAACATCCATAAAATATATCCATGAGTTGTGTTAGAGCGGGATCCCTGGGGTCCTGTGTTATAGTATTGTTGGTTGGTAGCCTGGGGCTGTCTTCCTTCATGTCGTGAGGTTTCTCCCCAGGGCATGTCGTGTTACACTGTCCCTGGTGCAGGCTGCCTTTGGGTAGACGGTGGTGGTATGTAGCCTTGGTTCTTCAGGGTCTCTCTAAAAGCTAGCAGTTCCTATAACGCTGCCATCACTATTGGGGTGACAGTGGGTGCGGCATGAGCACGTCTAATTTGGGGTTGTAGCTCATCAGCTGAAATCCCGTAAGGACGCTATTCCTTAGTGTGTGCCCTATGCTCAAAACCTGGTGGTGGTCCATTGGTTTGGGCGGTAGGCTCCGATTGTGCGTTCGGAGTTTGCTCTAAGGAAGTTGTGGATGTGACCTCAGGGATGTAGGAAGGGCCAGCCTGGCTCTTCCTTGGTGGTGCCTGCTTGGGTGCTTCCATGGAAGCCTTTCTCTTTGAGCGTCTTGGCCCTTTCTCTTTTTCTATGTTTGAGTTATCAGGAGGTGGAGGGTTGTTCTTCATTGATCTTGGTAGTATCAGACTTGTTCGTTCGAATCTCGCAGACAGCGCCAAAATGTTGGGTCCTGGCTCGATTGGGGAGTCGGGTCCTGATTGTGTTGCTCAGAGTGTACGTCAAGTTGTCAGGTTTTCGCGTGCGTTGCGTACGTCGCGCATGTGAGTTCCTCCAGATACCTGAACAAAGGGCGGTATCGACACCACGAGGGGGGGTGGTGTGCGATGAGCCCTCTCCGACGCTAAAATGAGAAATCTAGAGAGATAAAGCTAGTGAGAAGTCAGAGCTCCCAAGCCAAGTTAAGTTATGAAATGAGTGACCAAGATTCCTATATATCAGGAACCTTGGACTCAAACCCGGTTTTAGGCGGTCCGACCCCGGTTTAGTAGGAAAACGTGAACAGGGTGTGGACTTGAGTTAAAATGGCAAAGGGAGGACTCTTGTGTAGTGTAAATACGCAGGGGTACGCGCGTCCCGGGACAACAATCCGGACTTTCGGATTGTGTGGACAATCCGGACGGGTCACGGTCCAAATACGTGCGTATCACGCGTTCGGACCGTTCTAACCCATGAATAGGCGTTTGTAAACCATTAGTGGGTTTGACGTGTTAACAAGGCACGAAGGTAAAATTAACCAGAATCAGGCGGATATCCATCAGGGTACATACACACTGCTACCGTTGAAAGGCCAACTAAGCTAGTAACACTATGTTATATTTCCTTTTAAGTTGCTAGAATAAAAGCAAGGGCGGAACGCCGGAACCATCCATTATTAGGATGGGGAACATTTGTCCTTTTTTTTGCCCTTTTTTTTTTCTTTCTAATCCAATTTTTAGTTAGATTATGTAAAATAGGAGTATATGTAAGCTAAATATAATATATGATGTGATAAAGGAAATGCATTTTAAATGCTCTAAGTGATACACGGAAGTCAAGACACTATTCAGAAACTCTCTAGCTTCTGAATAGCTTTGCCTCGGTCAGAGCAGATGTCTCTCTCTCTCGATTCAAAACCCGAAGGGAAGTCACTACTCTCGCAAACTCTCTCGTCGGCCATGAGCATGGAGCAACTCTTTCTCCCGCACAAGCCTAAGCACAAGCCAAAGCCGGAAGCCACACCACTGCGGATGACTTTGTTCAACCTCGCTTTCATCCCACGCTTCGCTTTCGCATCGCCAAATCGCGGAGTCCGCCCCATCCGCTCGCCCCTCATGTCCTCCCGTACACCCTCACCTCTACCACCACCACCCCCGAGACCACACAAGGACCCCCCACCACCACCACAACCACCTCCACGGGGTCCCATGCGCCGCCACTCGCCTACACGCGATGTCAAGTGCCGACACGCGCGACCCACGCGCGTCCACGCGCGTCCACGCGCCGTCCACCAGGTCACTCACCCGCCCACTGCAGTGGCGCGTGTCATCCACGCGTCGCCATGCGCGCCGACGCGCCGTCGTACGCGCTAACACGCGCCTCCACCAGCCGCCATGGCCCACCCCTTCTGCCCCAATGTCGTGCGCCGGTCGCCTACGCCCCTCCACTTTCTGTCGTGGATGCTGTTAACCGTTTTAAGCTCAAACTCGACTACATATTTGCGGTACAGGCTACTACCCTCCCCCATCTACCCATTCCAGCTGAACCCATGGTTTGTCAGAACGAACGCTTCGTTCTCGGAATGAGCCACTGCATGATCTTTTACCCCTCGGGGTATCCACGATACGACCGCAATCGCGGTCGTATCTCATTTCCCTTCTCCCTGCGGAGAAGTAGAGCTTTCTGTGGCACCCCCGAAGTGCGCTAGTCCTTCGCGGATGTTCCACGGGCAGGGGTGCTTCGGTAGACTGGTTTCATCCAGCCCCTACCACCCAGATATCTCTACACCGGTCATGCAGTCATCCTTGTTTGTTTATGGAGTTGTGTGTGTTTCCGATTCTATTGTGGGTCTTGTCTGGTATCGCTTGGTGTGCAAGTCTTCTGTTAGCTATGTTGCTCTTGTGGGAGATTCTTCTACCCTCCGAAGGGCTTCAGGTGTTGTTGTATCAGTGGATTTCCTCATCCTCAAGCTTCTATCATTTGCCTGGGGTCATCTCCGTCAATAAGCCGATTTGCTTCTTTAATTTCTGTTTTATTATCTATATTTCTGTTTCGCACTTCGTTTTTCTTACTTCGGTTATTTTAGCCGCATCTGCTCTACTTGCTCGGGTATTGGACGCTAACCAATATCTCCGGAGCGATGTCGTTCATTTGGTAGATTGTAATAGTCTTTAATTACTAATAAAATCGGCCACTTGAAGATAAAAAAAAGTTGCTAGAATAAAATAAACAATATTTTAATATCTATAGATATATTTTACTACTTTTATGTACTATATATATATATATATTGTTTTTCGTTAAAGATATTAAGTATCTCAATCAAATTAAAGTATCATACTTTTTTATAGATTTGTGCGATTTACGAGTTATTATTTTATCATTGAAATTAAATATAAAGACCTTTTGAAATATATAAAATCATACATATATATATATATATATATATTTCTTATTTTATATAGCTTATATCATAAAAATTAATCGAGAATAAAATGAGTATGTTTCTTCAATCGAGAATAAAAATGAGTATGTTTCTTTAGTTAACATGTGATTTATTAATAACTATTAAAATATATATTTTTATTTACGGTTGAAACCTAAAAATAGTCACAGGTTTCACACATGTTAAATTTAGTGTCTCGGGATTAAAATGTTAATATGGACAGTCCTAGGTTTCATTTTGGTTGTTTTTCGGTGTCTTGGTGTGATTACTTTAGAAAAGTCAGTCCCGACGAAACCAACTGTCAAATTCGAGCTCTCATGCACGCGCTCCCTTCCCGTCATCTTGCCAAGACCTTCAGATGAGAAGCTGGCCACATTCATTCCAGTAAATTCCGCTCTATTGTCGCTGAAAATCGCTCTACACCACTATGCTAAAAACTCTTTCTTTTGGATGTTCAAGTTTAGGGGGAAATAACGATTTTGTGAAAAGTAAAGAGTGATAGATTACGAGTGGGTGAGTGGGTTGATGGAAACAATTGAAGAGAGAGGAAAAGACGCGCGAATACACCAAATTTCAACAAAAAAAATAAACATGTGATTGTCCATATTAACATTTTAATCCGAGACACATTTCAACATGGGTGAAACCTATAACTGCTTTTAGGCAATCAGGTAGAATAGTTATGAAATATTTTATGTAAAAAATAAAACGTTCACCTTAATTAAAAACTGTCTCATAAACTCGAACTTGTTAGTAAAACAATGTATACGCTTTTATTCATTATTTAACATTTAGAAATTAATAAATTCAACTATTAAATGAAATAGCTGCGTAACAACACACATGGAACGCATGGATGCATACAATGTGGGTATATATATGTATGAGTTTTCGACTACTAACTAATTTAAGATGTTAGTTAAATTGGTTCAAGAGAATTATATAGGTTTGTTGCTAGACATCCCATCAGTAGTCCCATGTTCAACATGCATGCCCGCCCTATAAAATCTCCCACTTACTCAACTCGATCTCTACACATCTCTTAAATAATAAGAATAATAATTCCCCAAAATAATCAATCAATGATGAAGATATTGATGAGTCCATTAGTGCTCTTGTGTTTCTTGGTCATGATCATGGACTCACCCTTGTTCACCACCGGAAAATCAGATGGCGTGATGCCGACCACGACTTCTTCCAATGCCAACAACACCGAAACCAATACCTCTCAGAAGCTCGACTCCCTCGGCTCACAACAGCTACCGGTTCGGCCACCGGCTCGAGAACTGAGGCCGAAAGGGAGATACATCAGCAATTGGGCAATGAGGAAAGATGCGCCATCCTGCTCAAAGAAGAATAACGCAGCCGACTATTATAAGTATTGCACCAAATCCAATAAGGTTAACCCTTACAAACGTGGGTGCAGCTACGTCACTCATTGTGCTCGTGATACTAACTAATATTAAACCCCTATAGTAGTGTAAGAATAATGGAATAATAAATTATCAATAAACCCTAAACCCCCTGAACTTAAAATGCATGTATATTGTCGTCTACTTGTCTTAATAATTAATATATATCTTATTGTTCGCGTATGTACGTGTTGTATGTGTGTTTTTCTGCTGTGAATCGATGGATGTTGTCTCTGGTATGAGACACCTCGCTCTATCTCGTTACATATACATACATCACCATCAATCAATAAAAATCTGAAAAACTACGAGTGTCCTCACAAGTTATAAAACCATAAAACCCCATTCAAGTAGACAAACAGTGATCTTCAAGCAAAGAAGCATGAGACTCTTGGTAGACTAACAAAACCCTAGCAGAGAAGGTGAAGGAAAAAGACACAAACAATTAGGGTTCTTCCCGGTGAGTTCCTTCACTTGGTCACCAGTCCCCCCAAACCTAATCTAATATATAGGGCAACAGTTTACATCGACATACAACTTGACTCCAAACTAATAGAAGGAACAAAATACACCCATAATAACAACAACTAAACACAAGAAGTCCGGGTCAGCCCAACAAACAAATACGACGTGGTCCAGCAATAAGGGCCCAGACACAAAACAGATATACAACCCAAACACACCAAAAGAGCCCAACTTGACTATATTCCCTCAAGCTGGGAATCACCATCTTCTCATTCATCTTAGTATAGATGTTCTTCAATCCAAGCTTGGACAAAGAACGATGTTGACCAGAGAAGTGGCTTTGTAAACAGATCAGCCAGCTAATCACCTTTAGGAGTATGCTACAACTGAACTGTTTTGTTAAGCACAAAATATCTCACATAATGACAAACAATCTCAATGTGCTTGATCCTTTCATGAAAAAAAGGATTTGTAGAAATGTTAATAGCATACTGATTATCACAAAAAATCACAACAACATGTTCAACACCAAGCTCAGAAAGAAGACCTTTCATCCAAAGAACTTCAGAAAGAGCATCACCTAAACTCTTATATTCTGTCGAGGACCTAGAAAGAGTAGTCTGCTTCTTGAGTTTCCAAGAAACCAAGGAATCTCCCATTTTAATACAAAAACCAGTGTCTTGCTCAAATTCAGCGACTTCCTGCCTACCCATCTTTTCATTGCATTCCATTTTTTCCACACCCATGAGGGTTTCTTATGCTTGCTTGGTGTAGCCACCATCGTCAATGCTTGGACCTTGCTGTGCTTTTCGCCTCATGGCTCTCACATAACATCTTCTTGCTGACGATTGGTCGCCAAACACCTCTCCTACTCCATGTGGAGTTATAAACTTCTGTTTTTTATGCGCGGTGGATGGCACCATTATGCTTGGGTTAATGGATGTTCTTCCTAGAATGCCTTCGTAGGCACCTAAGTGCTCTACCACGACAAAGTTGACATTGATAAGGACTTGTCTCCATCCTTCACCAGCCTTAGTGGAAGTGTTATCGTCCCCAGGGGGTACGTTGATGTGCCTGCAAAACTTACTAAGGGGAAGTTCACAGGTGTCAAGTCTGCCAGCTTCTTACCCAGCTCTTTCAATACATTAAGATGGAGTATGTCTGCAGAACTTCCTCAGTCTATTAAGATCTTCTTTACATCAAAGACGGCGATTTTCGTCGTTATTACCAGGGCGTCGTCATGTGAAAACACAATGTGTTCCATATCCTACTTCAAAAATTCGATGACCATGTCATCCTCCTCCCTCGGTATTTTTCCCCAAATGGCCATGTTTTGCGGTTGCGCGGCATACACCTCTCTTGCATTCGATGACTGCCCCCCTGCACCAATGCCTCTTTTGATGAAGTTTATTGTGACCCTCTTGGGTGGGGGAGTGTAGTCGTCAACTTTTCCTTTTCCTTTATCAATTGTTAATGGTTTTTGGGGTGGTGACCTCTCCCTTTTGTTTCCTGTATTAATGTAGTGTTTAAGGCGCACCTGCTGGACCTCCTAAATCTTCTCTCTGAGGGTGGTGCTAACTTTTGCTGCATCATATTATTATCAATAACATATTCATTTGAACAAAGGTAGGATGAATCATTCTTTTTTTTAAAAAAAACAAAAGGTTAAAAAAAAGGAAGAACCTCATCTTCACTGAACCGACCCGCATTGCAGATCCGATCAAAAAGCTCCCCTCCAGCTGCATACTCCATGACTATCGCCAAATGGGTTGGTGTCAAAACCAGCTGCAGAATCCAAACTGAAGAAATGCAGAATCCAACAAAGAGCAGCAGAGAAGGCAGATATGCAATTTTCACAATTTTTTCGGTTTAAGGGTCATTTGTTGCCATATGTTTGACCAAAGTTGACTTTTGGTGCCAAATTTTTTATGTACACTTTTAGTGTCATACGTTTGTGTTTTTGTAGACTTTTGGTGCATCTGTCAATTTGGTCCGTTAAGTAGCATGTGCAAGTCACTTGACTTGCATGTGCTACTCAAAGACCAAATTAAGTTAACTGATGCACCAAAAGTCTACAAAACACAAATATATAACGCCAAAAGTCTAAAAAAAAAGATATGACAACAAAAAGTAATTTTGGTCTTTGGTTATACATATGGAACCAAAAGACCCTTTTAACCTTCTTTTTTTGTGTGTGTTGGGGTATGGAGTTTTCACTTGCCTCCTTGAAGCGGATTATGTTGGGGTGGCGAAGGGATCTGTGGTTGATGATCTCTCTCGCTACGTTCTCATCAATCTGCAGTTACAGTTGAAAACTTGAAAATACATCCAACAAACAAAGCACACCAGAAACACAACACAACACAGAGAATTCATTTATTTGTTGGTGGAAGTAGTTTAGTTAGTACCCTGCGTCCATGTTCGATGTACTTCATAGCAACAAGGTCTCTTGTCTCCTTGTTGCGCAAGAGCCTTGCCACACCGAAGTTTCTGGCTCCAAGATCCTTCACCACTTCGTATTTGTCCATCTTACTGTTTTTCCTCTGTTAGGTCTTGCTCTCAAGCTCTAATTGATGGAATCTGGTGTTGGATTTATAGAAAGAAGGTTAGTCAATAATATGATAGGCAAATAAGTTAATTGAGTACGGAAAAGGCGTAGTAATTTTTTTTTTTTGAATTCGTAATAGAACCTCCGAACTCGAATTTCTGATCGTAGACTGATTTTATACCTAGGTGTTTAATTCATTATCCGCTTAGGTAATTTAGGTTTCTAATTAGCCTTATAACTAACTAGTGCCGACTCTCTCAAAATGCAAAATGCACGTTTTCAAAATGTAATTCGTCTTAGGTTAGATTTAGGTCTAACATATGTAATATATATATATATAGTGTTTTTCTTTAAAAATATAAAGCATCTCAATCAAAGTGTCATATTTTTTTTTCTAGATTTGTGCGATTTACGAGCTATTCTTTTTGTAAGCATATGGTGATGGGCGCCGTAATTGGTAGCCCATAATACGTATAGTTTACCTAAGGAAATTAGGTACATGTGACATTAGGGTAATTGGGTCTCCCTATGCATAGTGGCCGGCCGAAATTAGGAGTGGGCAAAGTGGACTTTTGTCCACTTTGCTCCTCCTATAAATACATGGTGTTAGGGAATTCTTAGGGTTAATCACTATTTCCTCATTAGAGTGTTTTAGAGAGAAAAACCCTCCACCCCACATAGTGTTTTGGCCGAACCACACTCCTCACCCAAGACGTGCCAATTTGCTTTCGAGCAAACACTCCAGAGATCTGTCCCCTGCCAATAAATGATTGAAGAGAGAGGAAAAGACGCGCGAATCCACCAAATTTCAACAAAAAAATGAAACATACGATTGTCTATATTAACATTTTAATACTGAGACACATTTCAACATGGGTGAAACCTATAACTGCTTTTAGGCAATCAGGTGGAATAGTTATGAAATATTTTATGTAAAAAATAAAACGTTCACCTTAATAAAGAACTGTCTCATAAGCTCGAACTTGTTAGTAAAACAATGTATACGCTTTTATTCATTATTTAACATTAAGAAATTAATAAATTCAACTGTTAAATGAAATAGCTACGTAACAACACACATGCAACGCATGGATGCATACTATGTGGGTATATATATGTATGAGTGTTCGACTACTAACTAATTTAAGATGTTAGTTAAATTGGTTCAAGAGAATTATATAGGTTGTTGCTAGACATCCCATCAGTAGTCCCATGTTCAACATGCATGCCCGCCCTATAAAATCTCCCACTTACTCAACTCGATCTCTACACATCTCTTAAATAATAAGAATAATAATTCCCCAAAATAATCAATCAATCATGAAGATATTGATGAGTCCATTAGTGCTCTTGTGTTTCTTGGTCATGATCATGGACTCACCCTTGTTCACCACCGGAAAATCAGATGGCGTGATGCCGACCACGACTTCTTCCGATGCCAACAACACCGAAACCCAAACCTCTCAGAAGCTCGACTCCCTCGGCTCACAACAGCTACCGGTTCGGCCACCGGCTCGAGAACTGAGGCCGAAAGGGAGATACATTAGCAATTGGGCAATGAGGAAAGATGCGCCATCCTGCTCAAAGAAGAATAACGCAGCCGACTATTATAAGTATTGCACCAAATCCAATAAGGTTAACCCTTACAAACGTGGGTGCAGCTACGTCACTCATTGTGCTCGTGATACTAACTAATATTAAACCCCTATAGTAGTGTAAGAATAATGGAATAATAAATTATCAATAAACCCTAAACCCCCTGAACTTAAAATGCATGTATATTGTCGTCTACTTGTCTTAATAATTAATATATATCTTATTGTTCGCGTATGTACGTGTTGTATGTGTGTTTTTCTGCTGTGAATCGATGGATGTTGTCTCTGGTATGAGACACCTCGCTCTGTCTCGTTACATATACATACATCACATCCAATCAATAAAAATCTGAAAAACTACGAGTGTCCTCACAAGTTATAAAACCATAAAACCCCATTCAAGTAGACAAACAGTGATCTTCAAGCAAAGAAGCATGAGACTCTTGGTAGACTAACAAAACCCTAGCATAGAAGGTGAAGGAAAAAGACACAAACAATTAGGGTTCTTCCCGGTGAGTTCCTTCACTTGGTCACCAGTCCCCCCAAACCTAATCTAATATATAGGGCAACAGTTTACATCGACATACAACTTGACTCCAAACTACTAGAAGGAACAAAATACACCCATAATAACAACAACAACTAAACACAAGAAGTCCGGGTCAGCCCAACAAACAAATACGACGTGGTCCAGCAATAAGGGCCCAGACACAAAACAGATATACAACCCAAACACACCAAAAGAGCCCAACTTGACTATATTCCCTCAAGCTGGGAATCACCATCTTCTCATTCATCTTAGTATAGATGTTCTTCAATACAAGCTTGGACAAAGAACGATGTTGACCAGAGAAGTGGCTTTGTAAACAGATCAGCCAGCTAATCACCTTTAGGAGTATTCTACAATTGAACTGTTTTGTTAAGCACAAAATATCTCACATAATGACAAACAATCTCAATGTGCTTGATCCTTTCATGAAAAAAGGATTTGTGGAAATATTAATAGCATACTGATTATCACAAAAAATCACAACAACATGTTCAACACCAAGCTCAGAAAGAAGACCTTTCATCCAAAGAACTTCAGAAAGAGCATCACCTAAACTCTTATATTCTGTCGAGGACCTAGAAAGAGTAGTCTGCTTCTTGAGTTTCCAAGAAACCAAGAAATCTCCCATTTTAATACAAAAACCAGTGTCTTGCTCAAATTCAGCGACTTCCTGCCTACCCATCTTTTCATTGCATTCCATTTTTTCCACACCCATGAGGGTTTCTTATGCTTGCTTGGTGTAGCCACCATCGTCAATGCTTGGACCTTGCTGTGCTTTTCGCCTCATGGCTCTCACATAACATCTTCTTGCTGACGATTGGTCGCCAAACACCTCTCCTACTCCATGTGGAGTTATAAACTTCTGTTTTTTATGCGCGGTGGATGGCACCATTATGCTTGGGTTAATGGATGTTCTTCCTAGAATGCCTTCATAGGCACCTAAGTGCTCTACCACGACAAAGTTGACATTGATAAGGACTTGTCTCCATCCTTCACCAAGCCTTAGGGCTTCCTTAACAAGAACATCTACGAGTTCTGTCCGGTCGATCGAGAACTCCCTCAGTAAGATCTTGGGACTACGGGAAGCAATTAAGGTACGTGTGCATCGTCTGCTGCGTAATTGTTATTACTAGCATGTACAATGTTTTAGCTTCCGTAGAATTCTGCCCGTAATTCAACAGCGGTATCAGAGTTTGTGTTAGGAGTTTATGATTTTGATAAATTGATGTTCTTGATTTTATTATGATGGCCGAAATTTTAAGTAGTAAAAAAAAATTAAAATTTCCGATTTTTATATTTTTGTAAGGGCCGAAATTTTCATAATGTTCTTAGTAAAATCTGATGTTCATTATCTTCTAGAAAAACGTGACTTTTATCAAAATCAAACATTGGATTGTAGATCTTAGTAAAATTTGATCTTGAAATTTGACCACTTATTTCCAAAATGTGTTTCGGCCGAACCCTAGGGAAATTAGCAAGGTAAATTTTTTAATTTATTAGGCCCCAAGTTTGAGTATTTCGGCTGAAATATAATTATAATATTGTTGACCATATTTTAATTTTATTAAAGGTAACAATGTATCTATAATTGGAAATATATGGATAGATTCACATTAATATATAGAAATATATATAACTATCAATATATCTAGCTAAATTATAGGCATAAAGATATTATTGATAGATTTAGTTACCTAAAATATTAAGAAAATATATTGTCAGTATATTTGTTTCCCTTTTAGAGATATTGATAATAAATAAATAAATAAATATATATGTGGTATGGCCGAAATTTTTATATATATATATATATTGTTGATTGATTTATGTCTTATATATAGAATCTTGACAATAAATATATATATATATAGATTGAACCGAATTTTATATATATATATATATATATATGCAATATTGGAAATTATTTTACATAGTTAGTAATTCTTGAAGGCTAAGTTAAGTTTTTTAGTGGACTTTAAAACCCTCCTTAGCGCACAAGATTTATTTCGGCCGAACCCTATGGGTTTAATGGGCAGGTCCAATTTGTAAAACCTAAGCGGATTAAACCAAACCGGGTTTTCTTAATCAGTTCAACCTAGTCGAGTCGGGTCGAACCGGGGTAACTAAGTGGATCTAACCGAACTGATTTTGAGTGTTGAACCAAACCGAAATCCTATTTTTTGAACCGGTTCGGACCGAACCAGATTTTAAATAAAACCGGACCGAACCCGAACCAGATTTATGAGATCGGATTGAACAGAAAATTGACTGAACCGAACTGGATTTATAAAATCGAATTCAAGTCAATTAATAAAATGGGATGGTCAAGTTTTAAAATCCAAATGTTTTCGAACTTTAAATAGTCTACACAGTGCTCGAAGGTTTAAAATTTTCACGTTTTAATTAAACTTTAATGCCTAGTTTCGATTATGGGGATGGATCTCGGAAATGCATGATTTTGGGACTTGATTAATTAGAGGGTTGAATTGCAATTGTTTACTTTTCGTCACATATATTTATTAGAACTGTTGTCTTGACTATGTCAAGCTAGCTGAAAATTGGGGGCAGAGCCCTGGTTAAATATATGGTTTGCGCACTAGGTCAGACATGTTGTGATGGTTGTAATTGCCTAGGATTCATGTCTAGAAACTCGCATGATTAATTGTAAGCATGAATTGCAAGTCAGCCCCTAATATTTTAAAATGTTTTAAAATCAAAAACCAGTCGCCATATGCATGATTGATGTGGAAGTTTCATGTATGACATGTATGCTTGAATGTTGAGGATGTAGCTGCATGTTATAGTTTACTTAGAAAGTAGAATTATTTATGTGCTAGCATGAGTTCCTCGGATTTCAATAGCCAAGTTTGTAAATATCTACTATTTCTATTATCTGATCTAACTTGGTTTCTTGTTTTTGAAATGTTGCAGGTGGGTGATTAGGTCTGGCATTGTTCTTACTACAATTACAACGAATTTTGTTATTCATAAACATATTTGTTCAGTTAAATGGCTGAGCTAATTGACTTCAAGGTATATATACGATTAATTTTTCATAAACAATATCAACATATATATACATGCATTGAGATCATTAGTTGCAAATTTTGAGTTTCTGCTTTACTTCAATTCAGGTGGTGGTAAAGGTATTCTGCAAATTTGTGAGTTTCTGCAAATTTTTGAGTTTCTGCTTTACTCCAAAAGTGTTTCACTACTCCGGCCTTCATGCATGTCGTAAAGGTATTTTTACTTTCTGCTTATTGAAAATTGAATGACATTAATGGGGACTGAATCCAGCTTTACCATATATCATTATCACCCAATATCACGAGAAATTATTATATGGACTTGGTCCTCCACCTCATCTATAGACTCATTCAATAAAAATTAAACAACTCAACATTAATTGATTAAGTATTATAAACATGAAATAGAATAACAAAACTTAAGACTCCTTAATAAGAAATTGTAAATAAATTGGAGTAATTTTAGTATATTTATGAAAAGCTCTTATTTTGGTCAATATTAATTAAACAATAAAATATTTATTTATTCAGCAACAAGAAAACATATTTTAGGTAGAAAATGTTTATTTTGGTCACCGATAATTATATGTTTATTACAAGTCTGAATAATTTTTTTTTATTTTTTTCTAAAACCCTATTAGTGTGGGTGAACCCTAGAGGGCAAATGTGACACTTTTGAATTGTTGTAAGTTTGTCCTCTAGGGTTCACCCATCCCATAGGTTTTTAGAAAAAAAAACCTGAAAACTATTAACACTTGTAGTAAAATAACCACACCTAATGAAAAATATAAATTTATTTTTATTTTCATAAATTCGCCTCATAGGTCTTACAGAAACAAAAAAAATAAACTTTTCAATTGTCGAAATAAGTATTTCCTACCGAAAAATGTTTGAAACATGTTTTATTATTTATTTAATATGGACTAAAATAAGACTTTCCTATAAATATACTAAAATAACTCCAATTTAATTGCAATTTCCTATTAAGGATTTTAAGTTTTGTTATTTTCTATTTCATGTCTACTATGTTTAATCCACAAATATTGAGTTGTTTAGTTTTTATTGGATGGGTCTATAGATGATGTGGAGGACCAAGTCCAAATAATAATTAAGTGTATAGCTATTAGATTTCCTCTATATGCATAATACTTTGCAGCTTGCTTTAATTTCGTTAATTATTACTACTTTAGTAGCTGCATTACTATCATCCTCATATAGAAAGTATATTATGCAGATTGCAAAGATTTTCAAACCCCTCTTGGCCTCCTCCCAAATGCCAAAGAGTTTTTTTTCTACAACTTTTCTCTCACCATATATCATAGAACTGATTGGTATTTGTTGAGTTTAAACTAATAATTTACTTTTACTATATAGCAAGGTAGCTGATGCAAGCGAAACCGAATAGATTTCGAAGATTTTTTTGTCGTGAATAGTGTTTTTCGAGCGGACGTTCGGATTTTGGCGCGTGAATAGTATTTTTCGATCAGAAACGGTGTTCCGGTTTAAAAATACGCTGCTTTTTGGCCAAATTCCATCATCTAAGGCTTCAAAATCGCGTTTTAATATTATTTCGGGTCTTTTTTTGCAGTTTTTAGTTTATTCAGGACTTGTTCGTTATTTTCGGTTATTTCGCAGTTTAGGGTTTTCTATTAAAGACATTGTTGGACGAATTTGCATTGAGTTATTGATAAATCAGAAAATCGAGGGTTTTTCCTCAAATCTGCGTCAATTTTCGGGTATTCTTAGAATCAACGAATTTGTGCTTCCTATCACGCTGCATCAGTAGCTTGGTCAATTATGTTAGGAGATTAATTCTGGGGAGCGAGCCCAGACCCACTACATAAGCCCAGTGAGGTTCCATACTAAAACCAATTGGTAATAGTAGGAGTAGCCCACCAAGCTTATATAGTGTTCCAACTCTTCAAATCTAACCGATGTGGTACACTTGACTCACATGTACACTTAACAATCTCCCCCTTACATGTGAGTCCACCGTAGCTCCCCCTTAACCGGGAGTCTACCCACATCGTAACTCCCCCTTAACTGGAAGTCCACGGCACCAAACTGTGGAATTTTCAAACCAGCCCCCCGAACGACCACGTCATGCACCGAGCCAGGAGCCAGACTCGAAACAGCATGTATCACGTGTCGTCGCCCTTACCGGGACTCACCATTTTGGGTCTTCCCCGACTTCCTGGACCGAGCCACCGGCTCTGATACCATTTGTTTGGAGATTAATTCTGGGGAGCGAGCCCAGGCCCGCTACATAAGCCCAGTGAGGTTCCATACTAAAACCAATTGGTAATAGTAGGAGTAGCCCACCAAGCTTATATAGTGTTCCAACTCTTCAAATCTAACCGATGTGGTACACTTGACTCACATGTACACTTAACAAATTATGTTGCTCAAGCAGTGAATGATGCAAAACAATTGGTGCTACAGTTGGTGCCGGTGTAGCATTTCTTCTTGGAAGAACGTACTGTACGTGTCTATTTCCTATCTCTTGATTAATCCAAATGGCTACGTGTTCAAACTCATGCAAATGAATACATAACACGAATCCATTTGTCATTAGTCGAGCCGTTACTACTTCATTTTGATGAGTGTCGTGATTTTATTTGATTGTACTGTCATGATAGTAAGTATTTGAGATAATCATTAGTAGTACAATTTAAGTAGTTTTTGCATGATTTTTACTATTTGAAATTACTTTAGTCATCAGTGGTTCACTTTCATTGAAGATTAATGGTGAGTGATCATGTTTAGAAATGTGGTTTGGTTTCCATGTGGAAATCTATGAGCATTTAGCAATTTGTGTCCTTAATCGGATTTTTTTTAATAAGAATGAAGTCTTAGTTCGATGGTTTCTTTCTCCTCAAGCCTGAATCGTCTTCTGTAAATCGTCTTCTGCAGCTTCTACATGTACGTTTTATATAAATTGAGTTTTCAATTTAATTACGTTTCTATATCTAAAATGTGAGAAACAAGCTAATTGTCGTACTATAATGTCATTTTTCAGTTTTTATGCATTCTTATTTATTATTTTCTAGGGCAGTTTCGAAAGAAGAGTTGTAGGTTTGCATATTTATCAACACTTGATCTCATTGTGGATTTTGTGATGTTTGCACGAATTTCTGAAGTTTATGCTGACTTCAAGTGCAAGTTGTGGATATTAGAGTTTGTACTTTTCTGTTTATTAGCTAAGTCGATAAAGAATTGGAATCGACTAATACTTGTAAATGCATGATTGAGTGAACAAACTGTATGGTGATATGAAATGTTCGGTAGGATAGATATTGTTTGTGGAAAGCATAAAACGTTAATTTGCAGTTGAATGATTTTTGTTGGTAAATATCTGTTGGTAGAATATGTTAAAAAATTATATTTAAGCTTCTCCGGCGATGAAATACAGATTCTGTCGCTGAAAATAGTTCGGCGCGTAATCAGTTACGTCGCGAAAGTATTTTCAGCGACGTAATTAGTTAGGTCGCTGAAGGGTCTTCGGCGACGTAATCAGTTACGTCGCTGAATGGTCTTCAGCGACTAATAAGTTACGTCGCTAAAGTGTTTCCAACGGATAATGTTCTGTTGAGAGCATTATATATAGTATGCTATTTGCTTTCCTTAATATATATATATATATATATATATATATATATATATATATATATATATATATATATATATATATATATATATTTATATATAGATTAAAATGATGGAAGATGTTGTTGTTGTTAATTATTTGATTAGGTTGAATGTGAAAGTGAAACCACTTATCAGTCCCTCTAATGACTATCAAAAAAACCATTGATTCTCTTCCAAGGTGCTAATGAGTCGGAACTTTATATAGTAAGATTGCAACTATATGTATAACCCTACATAATTAAGATGATGATAAAAAAGAACTCATATTTCAAAATGTAACCTGAAATGATTTTATATATTTTATTGTATATGCTCGCAAGAAGAGAAAATCATGCTACGATTTTCCCGAACTAGAAGTTGATCTCTTCATGAATGTGCAAAATATTGACAATTTTCATATAGAGAAATTATAAGAGACTGTTTTCACTTTTCAGTTTAACTGAGTCTTTTCATGTAATTTTTTCAGCAGGCTACGACAATGTAAGGAGTTGAGAGCAGTCTCATCACTGACTACACATTGAAGTTGAGTTGTGTTGCTAAACTTCTCCTAATAAAATTATATCAAGTTCATAAATTCGACCCCATAACTCTGAGCCAAAAAGAGTACTTCCCGATGGTTAAATATTCATTTGCTATCCAATTAACCTTTTCATAATCCCACATTTTCAAGTTATTGATTTTGAAAAGAAAACTAATAATATAAAGATTACGAGTGTACATCCTAATAGTCTTGCTGATATATTTATTAACTTAGACTGCTGGATGAAGCAGATATTGGGGTTGGAATATGTAGAGACACTATCAAAATAGATGAAATTCAGAGAGGCATATTTTGTGGACTATAGAAAAGAATGACCACATGTATGAAAATCTTATCTAAAATGTCATTTTCTCTGGTTATTGATGCATTACGCATTGTTGTTTGTCCTTGATCTGTTTATATGTATAATGTGGAAAAGATGATTGTGAGGCCTACACATTATTTATGGATGAGATATCAACAAGAATCGACAATTCCACAATATCTGAGATGGTCAAGTGCTCAGATGATATTTTTCCGGCTTTCAAAGGTCAGACTGTTTATTAGGGCCCGATGGAAAATGAGTTCTTAGAGAGCTGTGGGTTTTGCTCTCCTGACAAAGAACAGCTGATTTGATTTTTACATGAGGTGTGTAATGATATATGATCAATGTGATAAGAGCCACTAATTGGTCAAGTGGTTCCTCACATTTTACACATGATGCAATATCCATAAAAACTATACATAATAAATTATCTTATAGTGTCAACTTTCTTCAAAGTAGGGGCACATAATCATGCAGTATACTAATGGCAGGTGACATCACTGAAGGATCAGGGTTCAGGAGAAGTAATGGGCCGATCGAACTACACCTTCTTATCAATAAGTCTCAGTTAGTGAATTTTCTATTCGCTTCATGCGTTTCCATGTTGGGTTGCAGTTCGATGATGAATTGTCCCTCCCATTCGACAGGTTACGTTACGCAACAACAGAGTTGTGCTCGTCTTCTCTAGGTATTATGTCCCAAAGATGGAGATGATCAGAGCTCATTTTGATAAGAAGTGGCTCCTGCCTCCTTATAAAGAAGAATGCATGTGTCTACAAATTCAAGACCGTGCAGATAATCCTCATTCTTTCATATCTTCCACAGTGTTCATAAGGAGCAAGATGAATACTAGGTTCGTTTTTGTGTGTTTGAATTCTCTATGGTAAGTTGGTTATCGTTACATTAGGAATGAGGAAGATGAGGTTGTGTATATTGGGGCTCTTTTGTTTACAAAGGTTAATGGATCCGTGTAGACATGTCATGACAATTATGAGGCTCTCAGTATTTTACAAGCATAATGATATTTTGTTCCATCCCCTTTGAAATTTTACCATACCAAATATCTTCCTATCAGCTGTTGAGTCTACTATTGAAATGACTTAATCGATTTGGTTTGCACCAAAACCGAGTAGGTACCTAAAATAAATAATATGTGCATGCTCGTAAACAACTAGCATATAATTCATGCAACTTTTTTTAATTAAACTATACGCGTTACTTATCAATCAATATTAAGAACTTGACAAGTTTAATGTAATTGCGACAATATATACGCACTACATTAGAGCATAATAAATGTATTATAATTAAAAATGCGCGCTGCACGCGCTAAACAACTAGTATATATGATAAAAGAATGTCCTTACATGTTTGAGAAGATTAAATCACAAGAATTAGCAGCAAGAAAATGGAGGAAAGAATCACTGGAGTTACGACAAGCGGCCGCGGAGCTGCATTAGTGACGATCTCTTCGCAATCGAGGCCCTTTTTTCCTTCTGGGCATAAGTTGGAGAAGAGGCCAGGGGGATATCTCCCGTAGAGGTTAATATAGCTGAACATTGTAACTGCGCAGTCATATGTGTGGTTGTTAATCTCGTCTAGAAATGGGCAAGCGAACGTCTTGAACGCTGTACAACATACGTTTACCGGGAAATCTGGCCCTTTGCACGCGCTTGTGATAATCGTCAGGTTCTTCTTCTCAAAGTCGATCGGACATTCTTCGTTTCATTTTTTTATGATTCAAAAAAATACCATTTATTAGCTACTATCAATATTGAAATTCCCTGAATTAACGAAAAAAAATTTCCGATAAAATATTGGTCGGCAAAACTATATTCGTTAACCAAAATAAAATAGCATTAGGAAAAATCTTTTTAGCCGACAAATATTTATTTCGTCGGCGGAAATATATTTTCCCGACCAAATAAAGAGGATTGTCGGCATAAATTGAATGACAAAAAATATTTAGTCGGCAAAATATTTTTCCGACGAAATATTTTCTTTGTAAAACATGAATGAAAAGTAAAATTACAATTTTAACAACCAAATTTTGGATTCATCAGAAAAGTATCACATATTTTTTTCAACCAAATTTGGGTTTGGTCGGACAAAATGTAATCTTTCTCTGACGAATCTAAAATTTTGGTCGGCATTTTTTTTTATCTTTATAGACAGAAAATTAATATTTTGCCGAAAAATATGCGGTATTTTCCTACCAACCTAAATTTGTCGACATAAATTCAGTATTTTTTGACGAATATAAGCTTTCTTGAAAAAAAAAAAAACGTGACGTTTGCTGATGAAAGACAGAATAGGTCGGAAAAACTGCGACATTTGTCGATAAGATTTAAATTTCATCGATGTACATTTTATATTTGCTGACGAAAAAATTCCATCAGCAATTCTGATAATTTCAATAGTGTATATATACATTTAGTAGATTGCTAGCTCACGTTTCTCTTGTCTGACTGACTGCTAAAACCAGAGCTAGCAATTAACAACCCTTATTTGAAAAAAAAAAAAAACGTACTAGTTTGTTGAATGAGATTGCGGGTTTCTTGACGACGATGATCTGCATGGCATAAACGTAATGTAGTTCGATCACGAAACAATAAAAATGGTTGGATGATGAAGTTATGGTATATGCGAGAATGAATTAACCTGTAGAAGAACAAGAAGGAGATACCAACTCTATAATTACAACAATAAAGCAGGAGCACAAGACAAGTAGGCAATATGGATTGATTGTTCCTCCCATCTTCAATATGGAGATCTATCAATCAATCAATCTATCTTCGGCGATTGATAGATAGATAAGATCTCCAACAACATTATTACGTTCTGACCTAATTACTACTTACCTTCCATTCATCTATTTTCAGCAAATGAGAGAAGATAGCAACTCTCTAACCAATATTCGGTTTCATGCCCGGTTATTTATGGTAACTATGCATGATTCCTTTCTGACTTAAAGTGGTTGGCTATATTTGTGTTATTTGTTACAATCCAAATTGCTTTGGCTCAATAAAATAGTCAGTCTATTACTTGGATTGACTCATTTGGCTTATAAATATAAGGGTTAAAGGTACTTTTTATACCACATGTTTGACCGAATGTGTCTTTTAGTACTGAATGTTTAGTTTTGTATACTTTTGGTACCAAACGTTTGAAAAAATGTGGCTTTTGGTACATCCGTTAGTTGGTCGTTAGTTTTGGCCGTTAAATGACATGTGCAAGTCACGTGATCGACTCTAAACTTTTAATTTTGTTCAATTTAGTCTCTCAAATATATTCCTAACTTTTATTTTATTTAACTTAGTCATAACACTTCAAAATCAGACCCAAGTAAACTAATCGAATTCAATAGACATAGCCCCATTTGGGTCAAATTTACCCAATTGGAGATAGGTCCCAATTGGGTTCGATTTTGAAGCTCTAGGGCTAAATTAAACAAAATAAAAGTTATGAATATATTTGAGGGACTAAATTGAACAAAATTAAAAGTTTAGAGTCGATCACGTGACTTGCACATGTCATTTAACGGCCAAAACTAACGGATGTACCAAAGCCACAAACGTTTGGTACCAAAAGTATACAAAACTAAACATCCAATAATAAAAGCCACATTCGGTCAAACATGTGGTATGAAAAGTACCCTTAACCCTAAATATAATGATTACACGTATAATCAATGTATAAGTCTCATACCTTATAGGTCTACACCTACATTTCCGAATTGTATTGTACATTAGCCACAACACCGTCGGCACCGCTTAGTGGCCGCGCCTCACTCACACAAGCTCATCTCTGTCACAGTTTTGTATACATTAAGATCTTCTTATACGTTTACTCTCAATAATAATAACAAAAGTATGATTTTAAAAAATATTTAATTATAACTAATAGTTGCTCACTAAAATATATACTTTTATAGATTTTGTAGCTGCAATATTCGGCAAGAATATATTATTAATATTTTTTTTTTTATTTTAGAATATCATTAATGTACCTATTCAAATGCAATACAATTTTTTTTTGTTAATTTATATAAGTAAATATAATTATTAATAAATGTATACATTTCTAATTTATCTATTTGGATACATTTGATTAATTGTTCTCTAATATGTTCAAAGAGAAAAGCTACAAGAGGTGCATTGTGTTTGCACACGAGTTTCCTTCGTGGGCTTCTCCTTCCGTTCTCTCCTTCTTCTTGGGCTTCTCCTTCTAGTATTCCTGCTTCGTGGACTTCTTCTTCTCATATTCCCGCTCCGTGGGCTTCTTCTTCTCGTATGCCTGCAAATGGGCACCGGGGAGGGGGTTCCCGGTAAGCCCACTGTTTGCACACGGTGTCCTGAGTGCCTTCTTGTTTCAGACCTTCGCTCTTCTTTCTCCTCAAGATACCTGCAAAAGGGGCAATACCAAGACCAAAGGGGGGGTGGTGCTCGGTGTGCCCTCTCTGATACTTAAGTGAGTATAGGCTTTTAGAGGGAGAAAGTAAGTGCTAGAGAGAGATAGCAAGATTCAATGAATCCTCTTTAAATGAGGAGAGGAGGTCTCTATTTATAGAGTTCCTATTGGACCGCACTGGTTCCAGTGCTTTCCTGGTCCGGTTGTGGCAGTTTCGTAATATAAGTTGGTCTTGACCGTAAATAAGGTGCATTTGACCTCGGTTCGACCGTAGGTGAGCTTAACATGCTAAGTGTTGATAAATGACATCCAATGGCGAGCCCCCGGAGGAATACCGTCCGGGGGTAGGGGTCCGGGCAAGGGGAACTCGCCCGGACGGAGGGGGGGGTACCCGAGTGGGTACACCTAGTACCCTGCTCGGGTTTCTCGAGAAAGGGTTCCTTGCTCGGGTAACCCGGGCAAGGGTTCCTTGCCAGGGTTACCCCTGAGTGGTTTCTCCACTTGGGGCCTTCCCGAGTGGTTTTGCCACTCAGGGTGCTTTCGGGCCTACGCGCTGGGCCTCGGGTGTCCGTTTTCAAAGTTTCGAATTATAATCGGTCGCGACCCAATAATCGGGGTCCAATTTGTAATAGCCTGGGCGTATATCCAACATTTTCCCCAACTCAAGAAATGGTTTAACCTTTACTTGACTCTATTTTTGTGGAGTATCGCCCAAGCGACTTGCGGAATGTACTTTTACGATGATCCCGACCTTTATCGAGTTCTTGAGGAACGTCACGATTTTCCTTACCCCTTGCTTAAAGGAGCTTTAAGACGGTCCCGTCCTTCATTGAGTGCTCGAGGAACGTTGTAATTTTCCTTGCCCCCTGTTCAAGGAAGCTTTATGACGATCTCGGCCTTCATTGAGTGCTCGAGGAACGTGGTAATTTCCACTGCCCCCTGTTCAAGGAAGCTGAATACACAAAATGCTATTGTTGATTTAAGCAAATTTATGCCATATGTAGATATTCCTAAGTTTTATTCTAGGCGGCCGCGCCTCACTCACACAAGCTCATCTCTGTCACAGTTTTGTATACATTAAGATCTTCTTATACGTTTACTCTCAATAATAATAACAAAAGTATGATTTTAAAAAATATTTAATTATAACTAATAGTTGCTCACTAAAATATATACTTTTATAGATTTTGTAGCTGCAATATTCGGCAAGAATATATTATTAATATTTTTTTTTTTTTTTTAGAATATCATTAATGTACCTATTCAAATGCAATACAATTTTTTTTTGTTAATTTATATAAGTAAATATAATTATTAATAAATGTATACATTTCTAATTTATCTATTTGGATACATTTGATTAATTGTTCTCTAATATGTTCAAAGAGAAAAGCTACAAGAGGTGCATTGTGTTTGCACACGAGTTTCCTTCGTGGGCTTCTCCTTCCGTTCTCTCCTTCTTCTTGGGCTTCTCCTTCTAGTATTCCTGCTTCGTGGACTTCTTCTTCTCATATTCCCGCTCCGTGGGCTTCTTCTTCTCGTATGCCTGCAAATGGGCACCGGGGAGGGGGTTCCCGGTAAGCCCACTGTTTGCACACGGTGTCCTGAGTGCCTTCTTGTTTCAGACCTTCGCTCTTCTTTCTCCTCAAGATACCTGCAAAAGGGGCAATACCAAGACCAAAGGGGGGGTGGTGCTCGGTGTGCCCTCTCTGATACTTAAGTGAGTATAGGCTTTTAGAGGGAGAAAGTAAGTGCTAGAGAGAGATAGCAAGATTCAATGAATCCTCTTTAAATGAGGAGAGGAGGTCTCTATTTATAGAGTTCCTATTGGACCGCACTGGTTCCAGTGCTTTCCTGGTCCGGTTGTGGCAGTTTCGTAATATAAGTTGGTCTTGACCGTAAATAAGGTGCATTTGACCTCGGTTCGACCGTAGGTGAGCTTAACATGCTAAGTGTTGATAAATGACATCCAATGGCGAGCCCCCGGAGGAATACCGTCCGGGGGTAGGGGTCCGGGCAAGGGGAACTCGCCCGGACGGAGGGGGGGTACCCGAGTGGGTACACCTAGTACCCTGCTCGGGTTTCTCGAGAAAGGGTTCCTTGCTCGGGTAACCCGGGCAAGGGTTCCTTGCCAGGGTTACCCCTGAGTGGTTTCTCCACTTGGGGCCTTCCCGAGTGGTTTTGCCACTCAGGGTGCTTTCGGGCCTACGCGCTGGGCCTCGGGTGTCCGTTTTCAAAGTTTCGAATTATAATCGGTCGCGACCCAATAATCGGGGTCCAATTTGTAATAGCCTGGGCGTATATCCAACATTTTCCCCAACTCAAGAAATGGTTTAACCTTTACTTGACTCTATTTTTGTGGAGTATCGCCCAAGCGACTTGCGGAATGTACTTTTACGATGATCCCGACCTTTATCGAGTTCTTGAGGAACGTCACGATTTTCCTTACCCCTTGCTTAAAGGAGCTTTAAGACGGTCCCGTCCTTCATTGAGTGCTCGAGGAACGTTGTAATTTTCCTTGCCCCCTGTTCAAGGAAGCTTTATGACGATCTCGGCCTTCATTGAGTGCTCGAGGAACGTGGTAATTTCCACTGCCCCCTGTTCAAGGAAGCTGAATACACAAAATGCTATTGTTGATTTAAGCAAATTTATGCCATATGTAGATATTCCTAAGTTTTATTCTAGGCGGCCGCGCCTCACTCACACAAGCTCATCTCTGTCACAGTTTTGTATACATTAAGATCTTCTTATACGTTTACTCTCAATAATAATAACAAAAGTATGATTTTAAAAAATATTTAATTATAACTAATAGTTGCTCACTAAAATATATACTTTTATAGATTTTGTAGCTGCAATATTCGGCAAGAATATATTATTAATATATTTTGTTTTTTTTAGAATATCATTAATGTACCTATTCAAATGCAATACAATTTTTTTTTGTTAATTTATATAAGTAAATATAATTATTAATAAATGTATACATTTCTAATTTATCTATTTGGATACATTTGATTAATTGTTCTCTAATATGTTCAAAGAGAAAAGCTACAAGAGGTGCATTGTGTTTGCACACGAGTTTCCTTCGTGGGCTTCTCCTTCCGTTCTCTCCTTCTTCTTGGGCTTCTCCTTCTAGTATTCCTGCTTCGTGGACTTCTTCTTCTCATATTCCCGCTCCGTGGGCTTCTTCTTCTCGTATGCCTGCAAATGGGCACCGGGGAGGGGGTTCCCGGTAAGCCCACTGTTTGCACACGGTGTCCTGAGTGCCTTCTTGTTTCAGACCTTCGCTCTTCTTTCTCCTCAAGATACCTACAAAAGGGGAAATACCAAGACCAAAGGGGGGGTGGTGCTTGGTGTGCCCTCTCTGATACTTAAGTGAGTATAGGCTTTTAGAGGGAGAAAGTAAGTGCTAGAGAGAGATAGCAAGATTCAATGAATCCTCTTTAAATGAGGAGAGGAGGTCTCTATTTATAGAGTTCCTATTGGACCGCACTGGTTCCAGTGCTTTCCTGGTCCGGTTGTGGCAGTTTCGTAATATAAGTTGGTCTTGAACGTAAATAAGGTGCATTTGACCTCGGTTCGACCGTAGGTGAGCTTAACATGCTAAGTGTTGATAAATGACATCCAATGGCGAGCCCCCGGAGGAATACCGTCCGGGGGTAGGGGTCCGGGCAAGGGGAACTCGCCCGGACGGAGGGGGGGGGGGGTACCCGAGTGGGTACACCTAGTACCCTGCTCGGGTTTCTCGAGAAAGGGTTCCTTGCTCGGGTAACCCGGGCAAGGGTTCCTTGCCAGGGTTACCCCTGAGTGGTTTCTCCACCTGGGGCCTTCCCGAGTGGTTTTGCCACTCAGGGTGCTTTCGGGCCTACGCGTTGGGCATCGGGTGTCCGTTTTCAAAGTTTCGAATTATAATCGGTCGCGACCCAATAATCGGGGTCCAATTTGTAATAGCCTGGCGGTATATCCAACATTTTCCCCCAACTCAAGAAATGGTTTAACCTTTACTTGACTCTATTTTTGTGGAGTATCGCCCAAGCGACTTGCGGAATGTACTTTTACGATGATCCCGACCTTTATCGAGTTCTTGAGGAACGTCACGATTTTCCTTACCCCTTGCTTAAAGGAGCTTTAAGACGGTCCCGTCCTTCATTGAGTGCTCGAGGAACGTTGTAATTTTCCTTGCCCCCTGTTCAAGGAAGCTTTATGACGATCTCGGCCTTCATTGAGTGCTCGAGGAACGTGGTAATTTCCATTGCCCCCTGTTCAAGGAAGCTGAATACACAAAATGCTATTGTTGATTTAAGCAAATTTATGCCATATGTAGATATTGTATAAGGGTAAGAGTTACGAGCCTTGGTCTCGTTTTACTTAGCCTTAGGATTGTGTCCTTTCATTTGAGTCTCTGTTTCATTGGAGTTCTTGTAGAAGCGCCTGACACATCTCTATATAAGAGAGGCTATAGGTCATCCCCTGTTGGAAGGATGTTCATATAACATGTGAGTGTTAGTCAACATGGACGTGGGTGTTAGTACAAGTATGTACATGGATGATGTAAATGATTGTAAGCATGAAATATGGGCCTTAGTCCCATTTTACTTAGTCTTCAGGTCTATCTCCTTATTGGAGGAACCTTCTTTTTAGGCTCTTAGAGTCGATAGGGTGCTTTGTTGAAGCGGTGTTGCGCTCCGTTCGCGATAGTGCGAGTATGATCTTCCAGTTTTGGCCTTCATGAGCATGACGTTTTTCTCCCCGTTTTTCGGAGTGTGGGCATGGTCCTTTAACCTTATCCCTGCAATTCACTCTATATAGATGGAGGTGAGAGTGGTTAAAATTCCTCCTCTTACCCTACGTATAAAAGAGTTTTTATAAATATATGTAGAAGGTTGTTCCCTTCATATATGTTGGAGCGTTACTCCCTTTGTGTAGGTTAAGGGGCCTCTCCCCTTGTAGATATTTTTGTGATTCGGTCTCGTGGCTTCCCGAATGGTGATTTTGCCTTCACAGCTCGGTGCTGAGGTTACTTCCGCGGTGTGCATACCTTGCACCTCCATATGTGGGGGCTTGGCCCGTATGTTACTCATGCTCTGTGTCTTGTGCTTATAGAGTTGTATGTATATGGTTGCCCCCGTAGTGGACATGCTTCGGACGCTGGGGGTTAGCCCTTGCGTCAATTGTGAAACCTGCATATATGAGATTGTATATATATAGTTTTCCCTTACAGTGGACGCGTTTGGCGTTTCAGACGCGGGGGGGTTAACCTTGAGGTGACTACGCTTGGCAGCCCATGTATGTATCATTACTCCTGTAGCGATTATTTTGATATCTTTAAATGTAGGGGTTTACCCTTGTGCTGGTTACGCTTGGTAACTGATAACTGTGTGAGTGCCCCCGTTGTGGACACGTTGTTGTATATAATGGGATACTCCATATATTGACTACACTTGGCAGTTCATATATAAGGTTGTCCCTTCCATGCCACTAGTTGATACATAGCTTGTTGTAGGTGTTTGGTCCCTTACCCGACTACCTTGGGTAGTGTTGGGATGATTTTGCTTATCTCCCCCTTAGGGGGTTCTTGTGATGTTTGTTTATACACCAGAGTCCTTCCTTTAGCAAGTAGTATCATCCATGCACGTGTCTTTTCTCCCGTAGTAAGCATTTGATCTTTGTGCGCTTTGGGACGTACTCCTGGGTAGGCCTGTCAAAACGGGTCAACCCGTGACCCGTGACCCGGAACCCGTGACCCGTGGGTCAATATGTAATCAACCCGAACCCGACCCAAACTTTATAACGGGTCAGACCTCAGAACCCGAACCCGACCTAGCGGGTTACCGGGTCAAACCGGGTAAACCCGTAACCCGTCCATAAATCCACATATTTCTCTTTGGTCGCTGACCGCTGCTTGCTGCTCCGCCCATTCCATCTTCGTAGCCAACTATTTTCTTCTCCGAGCTCGTTATTTGCTACTCCAACCCAAAAAAACTTCATCTACATATTTCTGTCAATAATTTTATCCCCGCCATATAGAATCTAATCGTCAATTTTGAATCATCTGTTCAGACGTCGGGAATTCTTTCTAAGTGACTAAGAGTCGAGCGGCTTAGATTTTTGCTTTACTATCTCTATTTACTGTGAGTCGTGCATGTGCGTGATGTTAGTGATTCAATGAGTTGAGTTGTGAATATGTGCAGGCGCTGACTGATTCTTTGAAACTGATGAGATGTAGACTAGTTGATAGAAAACAGAAAGTGGTGACTCTAGGGTTCCTACATTTTTGTTTATTTGATTTTACTTTTGCTTTTAATTAATATTTTATTATTATACATATTAATTAATATTCATAATTCAATTATATACGGGTCAGATGGGTCGGGTTAGGGTCCAATATCAGAACCCGAACCCGACCAGTTTTTTCCCGGGTCAGATTCGGGTCAACCCGAAACTGACCCGAACACTAAAAGTTAGGATCCGAACCCGACCCGAGCCCAGGTCAGTTTCGGGTTCATTTCGGGTTGGGTCCAAAATTGACAGGCCTACTCCTGGGTAGGCTGGCGTTGATGGATTAGCATAGTGCGTCGTGGGAGGGTTAATAGTACCTGATGTGTTATTGCCCCCCCTTTCCTGGGGTATTTGTTTGCTATTATCTCGCACGCGAGCGCTAGTTTTGGAGTTGTGGTTTTGTTTGATTGGACGGATATCCCGCCTTGCCCCCGAGTTAAGCAATGACTTCGTCATTTGCTTGACTCTATGATGGTCATATGAGCGTCCGATTATTCTTAGTTTGTCTCCTTGATCTTTTATGTTGCGGTTGTTGGACTTTATATAATAAGGAGGACGTCTTTATCGTGATAGAGCCTCATGCTTGGCAAACTCGAGTATTGTTGAATCTAGTGTACGAGCCTTTTGATGATGAGTTATAGTGTACTATTTTTCTATAGGGATGGGCAAAAAATCCGGTTCGTCCGGACCGGACCGGAACTGGTCCGGAAACGGACTTTTTTGAACAGGTCCGGAGTGGAACGGTCCAAATTGGCCTTGTTTTCAGACCCTAAATTGGAACCAGTCCGAGGGGTATACCAAATCGGTTCTCCCAACCAGTTCGGACCGGACCGGTTTTGAACTGTTTTAATTAAAAAAAAAAAAAAAACATGTGCAGAGCAGCTCTCCACGTGCGAGCGGTTACAGAGAGGAGAGAGCTCTCATTCACTCGTCTCAATTTTTGGCTGCCCATCTCTCAAGATGTCCCCGCTGTAACTCTGTCGGCTCAAGCAGGCACGGATCTACAGAGGGCCTAGAGTGGGCACTTGCCCCCTTTGAACTCCATAGATGTTCTATATATGTAGATTGTGATTTCAAATTATTTTTGGAGTTCTTTTAAGTTTGCCCCCTCTGAAAATCGGTCAAAGCACATCTAACTTCCTACTTGTCCCCGGATGTGAAAATCTAAAGCTTCACTACATAGTTTCGGTTTGAAGAAGTAGCAGTTCCAGGCAGCCTTGCAGATGCTTTATTGGTTCTGTTTCTAAGATTTGTGAACCCAGGACCTTTCAGCAAGAAGCTAAGGATCCTCTATGGGTTGCTGCAATGGAAGATGAAATCAAGGCTCTTGAGGAAAATGGAACATGGGACATTGCTCCGCTTCATTCAGGTAAAATTCCAGTTGGATCTAAATGAGTTTATTGTATCAAGTATAAATCTGATGGAACTATTGAAAGGTTCAAGGCAAGGCTTGTTGCAAAAGGTTATAAAAATAGATTTGGTCTTGATTATAATGAAACTTTTTCTCCTATTTCAAAGATGAATACAGTGAGAACTGTCCTTGCCTTGTCTTCTATCAATAGTTGGCCCATATACCAAATGAATGTTTAAAATGCATTTTTGCAAGGTGATCTTTATGAGGAGGTTTACATGTCTATTCCACCTGGTTTTGATAAACAAAATGGAAATCTTGTCTGTCACTTAAAAAAATATTTATATGGCCTGAAGCAGGCTTCTAGGCAGTGGAATATCAAATTGACAGATGCTTTAGTGACAGCGGGATATGTTCAGTCCAAACTTGATTATTCTATGTTTACAAAAAAAGGTTGGATCTGACATTGTAATACTCCTCATTTATCTTGATGATCTCCTTATTACTGGTAACAGTTCTTTGCTGGTTCATGAGTTGAAATCTGTTTTAGAAAACAATTTCAAAATGAAGGATCTTGGTGACTTGAAATATATTCTTGGTATAGAAGTTGTCAGATCCTCAAATGGTATTGTTTTATGCCAGCGTAAGTATGCTCTTGAATTAATTTCAGAAGTTGGGTTATCTTGTTGCAAGCCTTCTAATACTCCTATGGAATTGAACCTAAAGCTAACAATTGTTGCTTATGACACACATTTGGGTGTAAACTCAACAGATGAGGCTTTAGTTGATGTCAATTCATATAGGAGAGTTATAGGGAAGTTTCTTTATTTGACGATGACGAGACCTGACATCTCTTTTTCAGTTCAGTTTCTGAGTCATTTTTTAAAATCTCCAAAGCAATCTCACCTTACTGCTGCCTTGAGAATTATCCAATATATAAAGGCTGAGCGTGGGAAAGGTGTTTTGTTATCTTCTACTTCTGCACCTGTATTGTCTGCTTATTCTGAATCAGACTGGGCCAGTAATGTTGTTGACAGGAAATTTGTTTCTGGATATATTGTTTGTATTGGTAAGTCTCCTGTGTCCTGGAAAGTAAAAAAACAGGCAACTATTTCTCGTTCCTCTGCAGAGGCAGAGTATATCATTATGGGTAAGGTGTTGACTGAGTTGATTTGGCTCAGTAGGCTTCTTAATGAACTTGATTTTCCTAGTTCTGGCCCCATTCCTCTGTTTTGTGATAATAAGGCAGCTATTCAGATCATCTCTAACCCTGTTTTTCACGAACGCACCAAACATATTGACATTGAGTGCAATTTTTTGCGTGATATGTATGTCAAATGTTTTGTGCATCCCAGATACATTAATTCTGAAGACCAGCTAGCTGGCTTATTCACTAAGTCATTGGCTGGCCCTCATCATCATTTCTTGTCCACCAAGATTGACATGAAGAACATCTTCAAGGGTAGAGCTGCTGAGGATAATCTGGAGGAGTTGGAGTCTCAAGCTTGAGGGGGAGTTTTGGTGCCTTCAAGTTTGAGGAGGAGTATTGGGAAGTTCAGGGACCTGTTTGTCAAGCTTGAAGACTTTTATGTGCTTTTATTAGTTACTTTTGTTTAGTGGTTTTGTTGTCATTTCGAGTTGTTTAGTTTTGTTTCTGGGAGGACCTTTTTGTTTATCTTTGGAACCTTGGTTGTTGGTTTGCATTTGTAAAACTTTCCTACACTATTTAGATTTAGGATTCAGGAAGAGAAGGACCAGATGAAGGAATTTCTTCGACGGCGCCTGGAAATGCTATCTCCTTCTTCTCTCTAAGCTCTGCTAGGGTTTGGGCATCTCTTGTCCAAATTCATCTCTGTTTGTCACGATTTCTTGGATTCTGTACTTTATCATCAATCCTGACACCTCCAATACTCTGTCTACTAAAAATAGAACAATTGTAATCGATACTTCTTCTTGAATCGAGAAAGAAAGAGAGAGTTCGGACGAGAGAACCCGAGATATGACAGAAAGAAGGAACTTGTTGTTGGAGCTCTTCAAATCGGACAGAACGTTTGAAGAGGCCGAAGCTCTTCAAATTGACAGCCGAAGTTGCTTCATATTGCAGAAGCTCGTGTTGGGATGGAGCAGAGGTGTGAAATGATGATTTTTATTTTATAATGTCAGCTTCGAAGTAATATTTGTTATACATTTTTTATGTAAATTATGTCAAAAAGGATTAGTGGTTTGGTGATACCCTAAACCATTTGGATGACCTTCTAATCATTGTCAATTTTATCTTTTATTTTACGTTTTCTTTTTATATTTTTCATGTTAAAATTTTATACCGATCGATAATTTTTATTTGGTCGTTAAAACAATTTTTATCAATATAACTTATTTTCAACGATGCAAAGTTATTTGGTCAGAAAAACTAACATTTGCCTATAAAATTGTACTTATGTCGTAAAAATTAATGAATAGGAATTTTTATTTTAGACAACGTAATATTTTCTCCTTTTTTAGCCTTTCCCAATTTCATTTTCGTCGTTAATACTTTTCTCGATGAAATTACTATTTGGTTGTAAATAATGCAGTATTTCATGATTTTATATTTTCGTCGATATAATTTTATTTTGGCATCGTTGCAATAAATATTTATAACGACAGAATACAAATTTCGTCGCTAAATGCCGAAGAACTTTTAGCGATTGGTCGCCTATTTAGGGTTTTCCAGTGTACGTACAATTAAAAAAACAGTAGTAACAGAGAAGCTTGACAATTTCCTATGTTGAAATTCCACTCCGAAAATTCACATTGGTGTGGAATTTCAAAGAAATTCACACCGATTTTCGGTGTGTAATCTTTTGACTATTTACTACCTCTAAATTTCACACTCCGTTTTTTGGTGTGGAATTGTATGAAAACTTGTTGTATACACACCATTTGTACACCAATTTTTCTGTGTGGAATCGTGTTCTATCTTGTAGTGTGTTACATACCAAAATGGAAAAGTTCAACCCAATAAACTAGTCTATTATGTGGAATGACATAATTGGCTTATAAAACACCAAAATGATTGGATATACAACCAATGTGGTACAAGTCTCATATATGGCCGTGGGTATTAGACCTTAACTTTATTTTAACTCGACTCTCATGATATATGTAATGATTTGACGATTCAGATATCGAATTGAAATAAATTTGATTTATTTTAGCCAAAATTAAACTACATTGTATTTTGACCATATATGCATATATATATAATATGGTTGGCTGGTTTGTTATTCTAAAATAGTATGGTTTGTTATTGTTTTTCCTGAAGAATAGGTCTTGTCTTGAGGGAAGCCTATAAATCTCTCAAAATTGTTTCTTCAATACTACCCCTCTCACCCTTAATTCCTCTCCTCTATCTATCTATCTGTTGTTTTTATATAAAAATCGAAATGGACCGAGTCAAGGTCCTCCTCGTAACGATCCTCCTAGCCGTGATGGTGGTCGTTACTGAACCATCACCGATGGGGGTGCAAGTGGGCCACCGTGGATTACTGAGCAATTATCAGCAGGAAGCCGGCGATTTGGGAATGTTTTGCTTACCGAACGATGAAAAATGCACGAGCCAAGATGGAGAAATCAGTGTGCTCGGTGTGGCTCGACAACTGAGGCCGAAAGGGAGATACATCAGCTATTGGGCGATGAGACAGGGTGCGGTACCCTGCTCGAAGAAAGGGACCTCATACTATTATAAGTATTGCACCCGATCCAATAAGGTTAACCCTTACAGACGTGGGTGCAGCTACGTCACTCATTGCGCTCGTGATACTAACTAAACCGACCCGAACCGGACCCTATATATATTTCAATCTCATAATTATATTATTAAGATTTCATAGTCTTTCTTGGGATGCAAGAAAAGGAGGGAAAAGGGATACAATAACAATCCACATGTTCTGGAGTTACTATATGTTTTTACTGTATAATATAATGTAATGACATTATAGTAATAAACATTATTTATATATTATTATTTTTAAAAATGCAAACTAGCTTGGATTAAGGATTTGGACCTTAAAAACGACCTACACTAAACCAATTCAATTGTTGTTAATCACGGCCTAAACTATATTTGGTGGATATTCGAGACTCTAACTATACGATTCTTTTAATAAGGAGTTTTATGTCTGTTTTTTCTATCAAAATAAATAGAAATGTGAAGTATCAGTGACTTGACCGAGTCAGTTGCTATAATTGAAATTTATTGTGTTGTTCTATAGAATAATTCTTTACGAAATATCTTAACAAATTTTTTTCTCAAACTTCAAACTAAAACCACAAGACAAAGTTTTGTAACGGAAACAATTTTTCTATGAATATCAGGTGCATAAAGAACAACCGTAAGGACAAGTTTCATGTCATCACGCTACGTGCAAGTTCCTATTCCTTCGTCTTCGATCGTTGCCAACGAATATCCCTCTTGAACCTTTCACAATTCGTCTAAACTATGTAAATACTCTTTTATCTTGGACTATGTATTCTGTTGCACCTCAATCAAGAATCCAGATGGACTCGATTCAGTCAACATGACACTTGAAGATATAGAAAATATTTATTAATTGAGAAAAGGAGTGGCTATTGAGGATGAGAGTCACACGTACTTTTATAGATGTAGTAGATATATATATGTTATTCGTAGATATCAGAGGTAAATCTTACACTAAGGAAGTATATAAATAATGTTTATTATAATAATGACATTACATTATATTTTATACATTATAAAAACATAGTAACTCCAGAAATAAGGCTTGTTATTCCATCCTTTTTTTCCCAACTTTACTTGCATCCCAAGAAGGAATATGCAATCATAACACCTAAGATTGAATATATAGGGGCCGGGCCGGGTCGGGTCGGGTGGGTTTAGTTAGTTAGTATCACGAGCGCAATGAGTGACATAGCTGCACCCACGTCTGTAAGGGTTAACCTTATTGGATCGGGTGCAATACTTATAGTAGTATGAGGTCCCTTTCTTCGAGCAGGGTACCGCACCCTGTCTCATCGCCCAATAGCTGATGTATCTCCCTTTCGGCCTCAGTTCACGAGCCGCACCGACCATACTGATTCCTCCATCTTGCATTTGTTGGCTCGTGCATTCTTCATCGTCCGGTAAGCAAAACATTCCCGAATCGCCGGCCGCCTGGGATTTCGTAACCTTGGCCAGTGCAATCATGGCTAGGATGATCAACAGGAGATGAACTCGGTCCATGGTGAAATATATGAGAGGTACACAACGGTGCCTAAGGATCGGAGAGATGATGCTTCAAGACACAAACAAACAAACAAACATTATATGGTTAGTATGTTTATAAATAAACCTTGTTTTGATTGGAGAGAATTTCACGCATTTCCACATATTTTTACCTTTGTTTAGTGAGACAACAATTTTACTCCTATTCTTACTCCTACAACTTCGATGTCCGATTCTTCAGTCGAATTGAATCACCAACAGATTCCACTTTCACCATCTAAGGACTTGATTTTTAAATTCGGCCATTTGATGATTGATTCTAGGGTAGGGTTTCTTTTTGGTATGTTACAATTTTTATTTTTATTTTTGTTAATATTTGATATATATATCCATTATTTTGAAGTACTGATTAAACAGTTCCAATGACTCGATTTATCTACGTAAGGGCTTGCATTTGCCCGATCGAGCTCTTATCAGACATGGTCGCTTGATCTGGAATCATTATTTGACACAACCCTCTACCTAGCTAGGGCGAGCCCCCTATCTCATCTTAACTGATCGGAACTCTAAATACGCCATGCCTCAGTTGGTCGAGCTATGGGGCTAGCCATGCTCGAGCTCGTGTTTGACCTGACCTCCCATACTAAGTAACAGGATGGCACAGGCTCTTGTCAAGGCAAGCCATCTAAGTAGGTGAATCGAGTTAAGTTGAGTCATGAGCTATTGAAAATTAAGCCTTTTATAAGGAATTATCAAATGGTGAAAATCTGAAAAATCTTAATTTTCCACACCGTTTTTAAATAAATATGATTAACCACACCATTATATAGTGTGATGTCGTAATTTTCCACACCGTTTTTGAATCCGCCACTCTCGGTGAAAACTAAGAGAGTGATCAAGCTACCTTGAGAATTACAAATCCGACAAAAAGAAGAATTGATCCTCCATAAGAAGAAAAAATGTGAATTTTCTGATGATTGTTGTCTATGTTATAGTACTTTATTTAGTGTTTGTTTGGTAGACAATAAATAATGCATCATGTAGGTAATTGAAGTTAGGATATAGAGGGAAAATTGGGTTTGAAGGAGTGTCTATATATCCCTATTTTGCCAATTCCAATTTGATGATATATATATAGTATTATAAACTCTATCTTTGTATGAAACTTTATTCTTTTATTATTTCGATTAGGGATTTAAATCAAATTGGTACCTGGGTTAACAGCCCAAAACGAATTGGTACCTCCACTAAATTTTGTGACAAATTGGTACCCGAGTTAACCTGGGTGTTGCACCGTTAGAATTTCTGGTTAAAACTAACGGAATCTCATTTTTGGCGCATGAAAAGACTAAAATACCCTTATTGCAAAATAGCTACGTAATAGCAATTCAAAACTTTGGAACCCAATATCTCACTCATTTCTTCATCTTTTTGGACAATTTTTTTTTTGAAACCGCATAACTTTTCGAGATCTATGCAAGCTAAATAGCCTTAAAGTGATTCGACCAATTTTTTTTTCAATAAACACCGGTTTCCATGTTAATTCGTTCTTTTTTGTATAAAGCTCCACCGCATTCTAACACTTATAAACTTTGATCACCAAATTTTTTTACTAATTGGATTCCAATACTACAATCAAACCGTTGCTCTTGGATTCCAACACTTCTGTTTAAGAACCAAATTGATATTATACCTTTCATCCAAAAGAAAACAAAAAGCGAAAATCTGTCGAATTAATTATTATGCAATCTATAACTTACTAGAATTTTTCTTGATGTCTCCAGTAAACTATATTGGTGTGTCTCTAAATCAATAAACGTCACTACAAGAGAATATATGGATCTTAGCATGATAAGCTACCAATTTTTTTGTTTATATATTTTTTGGACATGCTGAAAAATTGACCAGTTCTGCAGGTCTTCGATTTTAAAAGCTTGACATGGTCCAACATAAAATTGCAAATGGAACAGTTTTGGCAATATCTCGAAAGAATATTTATCGTTTGTCTCTAGCCACATAGTGGTAAAATTCTTTGTGTGGTTCTTTTAATGCAATTTCATCTTATTTTCTCACATTACGGTCATCCATCAAGATACTGAGAGTATCAATTTCCACATGTAGATTAAATGAGAAAATAAACTATTTCTTCTTGGTGTCCATTCTAAAAGTTCTTCCAATACCCTTAAAAGTACTTTTCATATTGTTCTATTTCAAGTATGAAACATATTTATCTATCTAAGATCCATATGTTCTCTTGCAGTGATGTTTATTGATTTAGAGACACACCAGTATAGTTTATTGGAGACATCAAGAAAAATTCCAGTAAGTTATAGATTGCATAACAATTAATTCGACAAACTTTTATTTTTGGTTTTCTTTTGGATGAAAGGTATAACATCAATTTGGTTTTCAAACAGAAGTGTTGGAATCCAAAAGCAACGGTTTGATTGTAGTATTGGAATCCAATTAGTAAAAAAATTGGGTGATCAAGGGTGATAAGTGTTAGAATGCAGTGGAGTTTGATACAAAAAAGAATGAATTAACATGGAAAACGATATTTATTGAAAAAAAACTGGGAAAATCACTTTACGGCTATTTGGGTTGCATAGATCTCGAAAAATTATGTGGTTTCAAAAAAAAATCGTCTTAAAAGATGAAGAAATGAGTGAGATATTGAGTTCCAAAGTTTTGAATTGCTATTATGTAGCTATTCAGCAACAAGGGTATTTTAGTCTTTTCATGCGCCAAAAATGAGATTCCGTTAGTTTGAACCAGAAATTCTAACGGTGCAACACCCAGGTTAACTCGGGTACCAATTTGTCACAAAATTTAGTGGAGGTACCAATTCGTTTTGGGTTGTTAACCCAGGTACCAATTTGATTTAAATCCCTTTCGATTATTATGTTCAAATTTTATGTATGCGCTCATATTACGGCTAGACGCTGATATGTGTTTTAAGCAAATGGTATACAAATTGCAATACAAATTGGTTATTTCTTCTTCATTTAATAACTAAACTGAAATTGAATGGTAGTTTCAGTATAACATGTTGAATTATTATTTTCAAACACTCGTGTAGAACGTGACTAGTTAATGTGGTTTTTGGCAGATTACTAACGGAGTATGCATTCTACATCTGTGATCAAATGTTTTAGTATGCGATTTGAAAATAATGTATACAAATAACAACAACACGTGTCTAGTATTGGTTTGCAAATTAGCTACTTCTTATTTTCACAATAATGAGAATTGAGAAACGATTATTATTATTATTATTAAAGAAAAAATGACGTATCTTTTCCTTCAAGCTCTACTTTTTCAGCAAATAATTGAGAATTTCATTTTGTTTAAACAAAACGAAATTATTCTGAGAAAATTCATATTAAAATAGTTCCAATTAGTCATTGAGACTCACAGTGTCAATCATATCCTACAAATCTGATCGCATTCATTTTCACCCTCAAATTCACCTATATATCGATTCTTCTAATCTTTTTGCTCAATCGATTCTTCTAATCAATTTCATTACTTTGGCCCAAAAAATCAATTTATTAGAATGTGATCATAATTCATAAGTTCATAACGCTATGGCTAGTACGTGATAATCCAACTATGGCATGGGATATGCTTACTTTATTTCAAAATCATATATACCAACATAATCTTTCAAAACAAAACTAATTAGAAGGATGAAATCAATCATAATTGATTTATAGACTCCAAGGATGAAGCTTTATATCGTATATATAAAAGAAAAATGATACAAGTTCCGACATTGTAGTCCGCAAAGTACCGACCTGTGTCTGTAGCATAAATAGATACAAAGTTGATGATAATTACAAGCTATGCCATTAAGACTTGTTTCGAATTTGTCGGAGGATAATGTCGGAACTTGTATCAATGCTCTATATAAAAACAGTCAACAACCTAAATTTTTGTCATTTTGTACATCGCTACCCGAACTTTGATTGTTTAATTTAATTTTGATACCTAAATTTGAGATTTTAGACTAAAAAGTTACCTCCATCAAAACATGATGGAAAACATCACTGTGTGCCGCTCATGTGACTTTTTTTCCGTGTCAATTGATTGTTACATCTATATGAACAAACAAATACTACATGAATATTTTTATCGTTTAACAAATCGCTACAGGAATTTGGGCAGTTTTAAATTTTACTACCTCAAATTTTGATTTTAGATCATAAAGCTGTATCCGTCACTTTGTCACATAAGCGACACATGGCATTTTAACGGACAAAGTGGTGAGGTAATGTACATTTTGGTTGAGGTAGCGAAATTTAAAAAATCAAATCCATGTAACGATTTGTAAGAAAGTCAAAGCTCAAGTTATTAGCCCATAAAAAAATTATGGACTAAAGAATGACTGTATGTTAGTTTGAGGACTAAATTTCCAACCAACACGAAATAGACTTTACCTTTTTAAAGAAGCCAGACTTAAAAAAAAAATAAAAAAAGCCAGAGTCCATTTGAAGAATCATAATTGATGCCATCCATCCCCCTTTAAAGCCAACGGTAGTTTATGATGATCATCAGAAAAATGGCAAGAATGGTGAGGAGTTGCATCAAGTCCCTGCTGAAGTTGGTGAATTCTCTGATCGGAATCGCCGGAATCGCCATCATCCTCTACTCCGTTTGGATGATTAGGGTTTGGGAGAGGCAAATCTCTGATTTTCCAGCTTTCTCACAAACCTCTCCTTGGTAAATATTCATATTCACCAAATTGTTTTCCCACAAACATATTTAATTAACTATTAAGAACCTAAAAACAGTCTCAACTGTCGTGTTGTTAATTGTTGTCTCAAATTTAAATTTAAATATTCGGTGTTCCAAATATCTGATTGGTTAATTTCCACTTTTAGCGTTAAAATAGGCTTTTAAGTAACACAAACTTTATTTTTCTATTTTTTTAAATATTATATTTGTTGATAATGGCTTATGCTTATTTTATGCTGAAAATCGTGTTTTTATTCCATCAATTTTAAAAGAAAATAATACAAATCAATCAATATGATCTGAATATCAATATTTTAAATCTGGGACAACGATTAGCAATATGATCTATGTAATTAAGACTATTCTTAACCCTTAATAATGATTAAACTAGCTAGTTAATATGTATAATGTGAATGTTTTGCAGGTTTATATATACAATTCTTGGTCTTGGGGCTTCTCTGTGTGTGATTACATGCTGTGGTCATATTGCTGCAGAAACTGCTAATGGCTGCTGCCTGTATCTGGTACTATTTGGCTTTACTATAATGAGATTCACTTTCTATTCTTTCTAGAATTCAAATTTCGTCTACAAATAGTACATTTGCCTATAGAACAGTGAAAACAATTTCGTCGCTAAAGCTTTTTTTTTTTTTTTTTTGTGAAATCTGATAACTAAAGCCCATATTTTCAGTAGTGAATAATCATGTATGAATTTCTGCAGTATATGTTCTTGGTGTTCATGCTTCTTGCACTAGAAGCCGCGGTCACTGTTGATGTGTTTCTCAACCGCAACTGGGAGAAGGTATGTATGTACACAAGATAGTATGCAATATACATTATGTATGCAAAACCCTAATCTTGATCTTGTTCATCAGGACTTTCCCAATGATGTTACCGGTAATCTCGACAATGTCAAGCTGTTTATCACATCGGATTTCAAGACGTGCAAGTGGATAGGCTTATCGGTTGTGTCGATACAGGTTTAGTTTATATAGATTTTGTGAAACATGTTTACTTTTAAGGTTAATAACTAAAAAACTGTCTAAGGTTTCCCCTATCAAGGTTAATAACTAAAAAACTGTCTAAGGTTTCCCTATGTTAAAAGTAGGTGTCTGGAGTATCAAATGTTAAAATGGACTATCCAGGTTTCATTATTGTTGAAATTTGGTGTCTCTGCAAATCTTTTCATCTCCCTTCAGTCATTTTCATCAACCCACTCAGTCACTCATAATCCATCACTCTTTACTTTTCACAAAATCGTCAAATTTCACCCAAAAATTGAACATACAAAAGAATAGGTTTCTAGCAGAATGGTGTAGAGCTATTTCCAACGACAACGGAGCGAGATTTACTTGCGCAGAGTGACCAGCTTCTTAGGTGACGGTCCCGGCATGATGACGAGAATGGAGTGTGTATGGGAGCTCGAATTTGACAGTCGGTTTCGTCATAATTGACTTCTCTAAAGTAATCACCCAAATACACCACATTTTAATAAAATCAAAACCTTGGACACTACAGTTTAACATTTAAAACTTCAGTCACCTACTTTTAACATAGTGTAAACCTTGGACAATTTTTTAGTTATTAACCCTTACTTTTAATGCCTTGCTTAATGTTGTTTCATTTCCAGGGATTATGTTTTATACTGGGAATGGTGCTCAAGGCGATCGGGCCACACAAGTGCTATGACAGCGACGATGAGTTTGCTCCTCTTCTCAATAACCCGAGTTACGGATCCAAAAATGATGCATGGAATATCAAAATTGACGAAAAGGTAAGTAATTGCTCTTTTGTGATGCCAATTTGCTAGCTTTTCTATCAACTAACTACACATATTTATGTAAAACATATGCATATAGGTCAAGTAAGAGCACTGCAGAAACATACAGGAATGGATTCGGCTACTGTAATCGGTTTATCATCACTGTCGTGTAATCTGGATATGTTTTATGTAAGTGCAAGTATAATACGTAATCATGGGTCGGATTGAAGAACAATGGCAATTGAACAACTAGAGTTGATACATTATATATGATAATGAAGTAAATGAATTGTTCATCATGACAATTAGGTACCCTTGTTTCTAAACAAAGAAAATAAGAAAACATTCTACAAATCTAATCTTCTTCTTCATCATCACTGACTTGGATTTCAGTTTATTAGCACTGAGACACTTTCTAGCGATACTGTAAAAACAAAATGCAGTCGAGATTATCAAACCTATCTACCATAGTACCGAAGCAACTACCACAAAATGAAATTTTCGGGGTAAAAAAAAAAACAGTAAGAACTAACTAACCTTGATGAAACCAATTTCCTTGGCGTTGCTGCGGAAACACTGCCTGCAGCAATTTAGTCCGTACTTCCTGATCATCCCGTGTGGATTCCCACATACACGGCTGAAAAGCGAGAGCTTTCATTAATACAACATCACAATTCTTTGTATATAGTATAATTAAGTAGCTGCGCTTTATATGGAAAGAAGCAATCTAATCTAAAATCTTATCTAAAAGCAAAGAAGCAATCTAATCTAAACTCTATCTTGTACATTGAATCCAAAATGCAAAGACACTCCCACCTGAAATTAGATGCTAATATTCAGAAGATGCTAAAATGATCTGAAACCAACTAAAAATGCCGCATTTTGTACAGATTATGGTGATTAATGAATGGGTTAATAAACTAAAAACGGTATAAACTATAGGTCATGTTACTAATTATTATCCAAAATTTATAATATTGATTCAGTGTCCCAACTATCAGATTTGTTGATTTCCACTTTTTCAACTAAGACGCAATAAAAAGCTGTTTTATAAGCATCAAATAAACCTAAACCATGTTCAACAGATCTGATACTTTGGAACAATGAAAAACAACATGCTTTTGTTACTTAAAGGGTTAAAGGTACTTTTCATACCACATGTTTGACCGAATGTGGCTTTTAGTATTGGATGTTTAGTTTTGTATATTTTTAGTACCAAACGTTTTAAAAAATGTGGCTTTTGATACAACTTGTTTTTGAAGTTTCAAATCACTTCTTTTTTTGAATCGAAATATCCAAATAATAATAAATTGCGTTAGTTGGCCGTTAGTTTTGGCCGTTAAATGACATGTGCAAGTCACGTGATCGAATCTAAACTTTTAATTTTGTTTAATTTAGTCCCTCAAATATATTCATAACTTTTATTTTGTTTAATTTAGTCATAAAACTTCAAAATCGAACCCAATTGGGACCTGTCCCCAATTGGGTAAATTTGACCCAAATGGGGTATGTCAATTGAATTCGATTGGTTTAATTGGGTCCGATTTTGAAGTGTTATGACTAAGCTAAACAAAATAAAGTTAGGAATATATTTAAGGGACTAAATTGAACAAAATTAAAAGTTTAGATTCGATCACGTGACTTGCACATGTCATTTAACGGCCAAAACTAACAGCCAACTAACAGATGTACCAAAAGCCACATTTTTTCAAATATTTAGTACCAAAAGTATACAAAACTAAACATTTAGTACTAAAAATGTGATATCATTTAACCCTTACTTAAAACACTAATTTTAAAACCAAAATCCATCGAGAAAAGTGGAAATCAATAAATCAATATAATAATTGGGATCCGAATATCAAAGGATAAACCTTTTCATCAAATCTAAACTTCCAAACAACAGCAAGATAAATCCCAGAAACGACGTAATCTATGAAACAAACGAATTCATAAAAAAACAGAGAACTATTGTTCGCTTCAGCAAAACAAGCTACGATGAATCTCAATCTTAACACTATAATTTGTAGCAAAGTAGAGTAACTGTGTTCAAACCCGAATCTGAAAACAAGCTACGAATTTAACAGTGCCGAGGAAATCTGGGGAAAAGGACAAGTCAATGAGGGGAAGAAGACGAACCAGGTGCGAGATCCAGGTCCATAGTTCTTAGGGTGAGAGTTCCAGACATTGGAGTGACCCATCTTGATCTTTCTTCTCTCAAGCAGAGTACAGTAGCAAGCACCGCGATGGGGAAAGATTGAGGAGCGCACGAAACAGAAACACTTATTAGGTCACACTCGTTTTAATACTCGGTCGGTTTCATGGTGGCTTCTGGACTCGGCCCATTGACCTGCCTCAATTTTCCAACAACTCTTTGTTTTTAGGAAGTTAAATTAGTTAACCACAAATTGCATTCTATAGAACACTTTGTTTTTTATAGAAGCTCCGACAGTTTATTCTTCCATGTTCCGAATCAAGAGACGGTGGCATCTGAAGTAATTAGTGCCAACTTTTTGTCTATTTATACAACAGACATTATTCGAAATATGGCGGACTTAATCTTCAGACCGTCTATTATTTTCTTTTTTTTAAATACTAAAATTTTATATATATAAAAAAAAAAAAATTATACATTTACTCTCATTATTAAATTTAAAACTTAAAAAGTACTTTCTACGCACCACTAACTGCCTTTGATGTTTGCCGCACGCCATCATCGCATCTCTCTTACTGATGAAATCATCATCTCTTCTTTTAATCAATATAGTTCATGTTTCTATTAAGATGGACACGTAACTTTTTTCAATTTAAACATGAAATCATCTAAACCTAGTGGTATACTCTTCAATTTGATGCTTAAAACACGGCTTACACCTTAAATCGGGGAGTGAGCAGCAACCATGGCGGAATCAACATGCCTATACTAATTTTACCGTATACAAATCGGTAAGGACAATCCGATTTTACATGACAAAGTTGGCTTATTTCGTCATAGTTATTGCTCTCTTCTCTGTTTAAGTTTTAAGGAAATGTTGTCAAATGCGAAAAGAAATTTGAGGCGACACGGTCAAATATCGCCTCAATTTTGAGGTACAAACGAGGCGCCCACTTCATTGAAAAAGCGAGCTATTTAAGATAACTCTAATATATATATATATATATATATATATATATATATATATATATTAATACCATGTATAATAATGCTAAAAAATGTCAGTCTTTACTTTGTTTGTTTTTTAATCTAATTTTTTAACTCAAAAAATTATTAGTCTGGCCCATGATAATTGATAAATAAAAGAGCAAGTGTGAGGACCATTTCAATCATAATTATAAACTTAAGGAGCTTTACGTAATTTTTCAAAAGTTATAATAAAAAATCTAACTTTTGTAAACCAGCTGTAAAATCTCACAGAAACACTCAGAAAACAACGAGAAATTACCAAGAGAAGGAAACCCTAACAGAGAGGATGGAGAGGAAACGTCGTGGGATCTTTGGTGTGAGTTCCTTCATCTGGTCAGCACCTCCCCCACAACCCTAGATCTAAACATATAGTCCACAAAAAAACACACAAGAACGCAAAGGGACCACAATCCAAAATAACAAAACTGACCCAACAACTAACAATTACAAAAGGGCCATAACTAAACAACACGGGCCAAGTCCACAAGACAAAAAAAAAACGAAATGGGCCAGCTTGGATGAAAACCCAGACGCAGAACTCCAACACCCCCTCTCAAGTTGGACCTGTCTCAAAGACCACTTCTTGGACTGCAGCTCCTGAAGCAGCCTCCGTACCTTCAACTTCAATGCTCTTTCCTGGATAAAGATTCAACATTCCCAGCTTGTTCATCAAATAGTAATGTTGCTGTCCACCTAATGCCTTAGTAAATATGTCTGCTAACTGCTCTTCAGTCCTAAGATAACCTGTTTTAATCACTCCAGACAACAAAATATTACGTACATAATGACAATCAACCTCTATATGCTTAGTCCTTTCGTGAAAAACAGGGTTTGCTGCAATTTTCATCGCAGCCTCACTATCACAGTTCAAAGTAATGGACCCAGCATTCTCAAAACCAAGCTCACTCAACAAACCTTTTAACCAAACAATTTCAGAAATGGCTCTTCCCTGACTCCTATATTCTGCCTCAGCAGAAGACCTAGCAACAGTTTGTTCCTTCTTAACTTTTCAAGAAACAAGAGCACCACCCAGCTTAATATCATAACCACTAACAAATCTCCTAGTGTTCAGGCAACTGGCCCAATCAGAATCACAATATCCAACAAGTAAAGGCTCTGAATCAGAAGGTAGAAAGATACCCTTACCTGGTTCACGTTTTACATACCTCACCACACGTAATGCAGCTTCATAATGTAACCTTTTGGGACTGTTTAAAAACTGACTAAGATCCTAAACATCAAAGGAGATATCAGGACGAGTTACAGCTAGATATAATAACTTTCCTATCAGCCTTCTATAAGAAGGTTCATCATTTAAGAGACCATCATGACTATTTAGACCAAAATGATCATCATATAACTTGGTAGTCAATTTCAGATTGAATTCCATTGGGGTATTAGCAACTTTAGCACCACTCAGACCAGCAGCACTAATCAAATCAAGTGCATATTTCCTTTGATTCAAAACAAGGCCCTTAGAGGATCTAACCACTTCAATTCCCAAAAAATATTTCAAATCCCCCAAGTCCTTCACTCTGAAATTGCTAACTAAAACATGCTTTAAATCATCAACAAGTTTCTTGCTATTCCCAGTAATTAACAAATCATCAACGTAACCAGCAAAACAACCATTTCAGCACCATCAAATTTAGTGAACATGGAATAATCATGCATAGACTGCTTATAACCAGACTTTAACAATGCCTCAATGAGTTTAAAATTCCATTGTCGAGAAGTCTGCTTCAATCCATACAAGGATTTGAGTACTCTGCATACAAGAGATGTTTTACCATCCCCCCTCTGATTACCAAATCCTTGTGGGAGTGACATGTAGACTTCTTCAACCAAATCTCCCAGTAAAAAAGCATTTTGAACATCAATCTGAAAAATAGGCCAATGTTTCATTGAGGCAAGTGCTAAAATGGTCCTAACAGTGTTCATTTTAACCACAGGAGAGAAAGTTTCAGAATAGTCAATACCATACTGTTGTTTGTACCCTTTTGCAACTAGTCTGGCCTTGTGTCTTTCCAGGCTTCCATCTGAGTTGTACTTGAGCTTGTACACCCATTTGCATCCAATTGCTCGTTTGCCTGGTGGCAAAGGGACTACCTCCCAGGTCCCATTACCTTCCAAGGCTGCTACTTCCTCTTCCATAGCCTTAACCCAATTTGGGTCCTGTTGGGCTTCCTGAAAAGAATCATGTTCTACAAGCTTGCCAATAGAGGTTAGAAAACACTTGTAACCAGAAGATATATTGGAATATCCCAAGTAATTACTGATAGGGTGGATAGTAGAACCAGAATACAACATAATCATCCAAATGACTAGGAAGTCTCTTCACCCTACTAGAAACCCTGGTGAGCTTGGGAGCATCAGATACACTGATGGGTGCATCATCATGTGCTGCATCATCAGTAATAACATCATCTGATGGGGATATACCATCATTTAAATCAAATTGGGGAGCATCATTTGGTATATGGTCACTTATATCAATATCCAACATATTCCCATTCTCAGGGACAATTAAAAAATCATCATCATTGACAGGATGCTCACAAAAAATGGGTAACAGTTCAGGTTTACTACCAGAAAAGGGAAAGATATGCTCAAAAAAATTCACATCTCTACTGATAAAAAACTTTTTGAGTTTGAAATCATAGACTCTGTAACCTTTTTGAGTATCTGAATATCCAAAGAAAACACAAGGTATCCCTCTAGCAGCTAACTTATCTGAAACCAACAAATTTTTAGCATAACACAAGCATCCAAAGGTTCTCATATAATCTAACTTAGGTTTATGACCAGAAAGAACTTCAATAGGGGATTTTCCATCCAAAATTTTTGTGGGCATTAAATTGATCAAATAGCAAGCAGTGAGAATACAATACCCCCAAAATATGTTAGGAATAGAAGCTTGAAGTTTCAAAGCCCTAGCAACCTCCAAAATGTGTCTATGTTTTCTCTCAGCTCTCCCATTTTGTTGGGGGGGGGGGGGGGGGTATAGGGACAACTCTGGAGGATAATATCATTTTCTTTGAAAAAAGAACTGAGTTGCTCATTAATGAATTCACCCCCATTGTCACTTCTGAAAATCTTGATAGTTTTATTAAATTGGGTTCTAATCATAGCAACAAAGTTTCTGATAATGAGGACAACATTATGCTTGAATTGAATCAAGAAAACCCAGGTTAGTCTGGAATGGTCATCCACTAGAGTAAGAAAAAATCTTTTATTATCATGAGTAAGGGTATGATAAGGTCCCCAAACATTAGAGTGAATGAGATCAAACATAGACTCAGCTTTAAAATCAGAATCTGGAAAAGGTTGCCTAGTGATACGAGCCAAAGGACAAACAGTACAATCATGAACAACAAGACTCTTATTCCTAACATTTTTTTAGAGAATCAACATAATCCATAGTCTGTAAAGAAGCATGACCAAAACGACGGTGCCACAGTAAAATATCATCATTATTGGCAGCAGATAAAACCACAGAGTTGCCTTTGGTGTAGCTGGTGGTGAGAAAATATAATCCAGAATCTTCATTGCCATTCCCCAAGACCTTCCCATTTGAGAGGTCCTGTAGTATAGCAGTTTTAGGTATAAAAATAGTGTTGCAGTTCAAGTCTTGGGCAAGTTTAGAAATAGAAATCAGACTATACTTGAACTCAGGTACATACAAAACATCTTTCAAATATTGATCATCATTGAACTTGAAGTCTCCAACACCAGCAATTTCAGAAAGAAAAAAAAACACAATTGGGCAACTTAACTTTTGATCAGAAATATTCTTAAAATTGCTAAGCCAATTCAGATTGTTAGTCATGTGGTTACTAGCACCACTATCAAGGATCCAAACATTATCTCTACCCTTAAAAGGAAGAAAAGAGGTCATACCATGAGCAGTGATCTGTTGATCACCAGAAGTGGTAGCAGTAGTGGAAGGTCCTCCACTGCCTCCTGCCCTCTTGAGTAGCCTCTCAAACTGAGCCTCAGACAAAGTGACACCTCCTTGAGCATTGCTGACATTCTGATTGGATCCAGATTCCATGCTATTGCCAGAAATAGAAGATGCATTGTTAGCATTGATCTGCCCGTTTCCTTTCTGCATATCCCTCAGCTTGAAACATTGATCCTTGATGTGCCCCTTCCTTTTACAGAAATCACACCCCTTAGCAAAACACTTGGCAGCAATGTGTCCCTTCTTGTGACAATAGTCACACTCAATGTTTGGATTTCCAAGCCTCTTAGGAACAGTGGACAGATTTGCAGGGGAAGTGGACACATTTGCAGTGAAAGAATTATCAGAAACCATGGCAGCAGTGACATCTCTTTGGCTTTCCTCCTGGATAAGCATCCCATATGCCTGATTGAGACTAGGCAATGGAACCCATAGGAGTTACTGCGCACATTAGAATAGGTCTCATTGAGACCCATTAAAAACTGGAATAGCCTCTGATTTTCCTTGTGTTCCAAGTGCCTCTTGAAAGCTTCACCATCCACATGTGGTAGTGCACAGGCTGTGTCATATTCAGTCCACAGGTTGCGAAGCTTGTTAAAGAAACTAGTTATGGAATCAAGACTTTGCCTTGCAGTGACGATCTCACTGTGTAATTGATAGATACGAGATCCATTCACCTTATCGAACCGCTCTTTTAACTCTTTCCAGGCATCACAAGCAGTCTCATAATACATAATGCCTCCAGATATCTATTTCGAAACAGAGTTAATGAGCCAGTCAGTCACAACAGTATTACAGATATCCCAGAGGTGATGAAACTTGGCATCGTAAGAAGAACGTTTGCAAGATCCAGTGATAAAACCCAACTTATTCTTTCCCATAAGAAAAATTTACATAGCACGACACCACATAATGTAATCCTCAGAACTAGGGAGCAGACGCGAGACCACAACTTGACCAGGATTGTCAGAAGCATGCAGATACAGGCAATGAAAAGGATGGATCTCAGAAGAGAGATTGAGATTTTCCATACCTACGGTTGCTCCAACTTCAGGAGTTTCAGTGATTAGGTTGGTGCCATCCATCGTCTCATCCATCTCGTCAAAGAATCAGGTAAGCAGGGGCAAATCCTCAAGAAGAATCCGTCGAAAAAGGAATCCTTCTCCACGAAGCGATTCGCAGAGAAAGATTGATGGAATCGGTGAAAGATCGAAAGATGAGACTTCGCGAACTGCAGAGAGAAGACGAAGGGACTGCGAACAAGATAAATGCGGAAGCATGAACCAGATCGAGAACGACGAAGATCAATCTTCATCCATGCTCTGATGCCATGTAAAATATCACAAAAACACTCAGAAAACAACGAGAAATCACCAAGAGAAGGAAACCCTAACAGAGAGGATGGAGAGGAAACGTTGTGGGATCTTTGGTGTGAGTTCTTTCATCTGGTCAGCACCTCCCCACAACCCTAGATCTAAACTTATAGTCCACAAAAAACACACAGGAACTCAAAGGGACCACAATCCAAAATAACAAAATTGACTCAACAACTAACAATTACAAAAGGGTCATAACTAAACAACACGGGCCAAGTCCACAAGACCAAAAAAAAACTAAATGGGCCAGCTTGGATGAAAGCCCAGACGCAGAACTCCAACACCAGCCTCCATCTTCTCTATCACTTCCAAGCCCCGTCACTTTCAAGCTTCTTCTTCATGGTCACTCTGTCTCGCCTATGCTCAACAAAAACATTTTTAATAAATTTCTTCATTTCAACTCCACGATTCACGTCCATCTCCCTCTATAATTACTGAGGTGTGGACATCGTCTCAGAAAAGGTGCACTGAGGTGTGCGCCTCAACTCACTTGGATGAAGGTCTCTGCCTCACACCCATTTTGAGGAGGATAGTCTTCTGCTCGCCTCGCCTTATCGTATCATGCGACGAGGCGAACGCCTTTGACAACACTCGCTTAAGGTGTATTCTTGTTTTAGATATCAAATTGAAAAGTATAGTACTAGATTTAGATTGATTTCATGTTAAAATAAATAGAATTGTGTGTCAAACTTAATAGAAACATGAATTACTTCGAATAGAAGAATAGATGGTGACTTCACCTGTAAGAGAGACGATGGTGGCGTGTGATAGTGAAAGTGGTTAGCGGTGACAGAGGGTGATCTGTTGAAATTAATTTTTGGTTTTAAATTTAATAATAGGGTAAATGTATAAATTACATATATGATAATTTAGTCTTTTAATGAAAGTGGTTTACATAAAATAATAGTTGGTCTACGAATAAAACTTCCCTTATTTTTAATAAGGTAGTAGTAATACCATTTTTGGACAAGCATGCTACGGGGTTTCTACCAATCTGGTGGAGCACCCTAATAAATTTAGAAGAAAAAAATAATAACACTTGTCTTTTTACTAAATTAACTGATAAAACGAGTTATATTTCTTAGAGACGGAACGAATTGAGACTATACTAGCTACACACTGCGAGGTCAAATGATGGAGATCGAGGGAAAAAAATTATCTTATGGTGCACCGCTCCACAACCCTTATTTTAAAAAAAAATGAATGGGTTAGCAATGGCGATCATAACCTCATCCCGCTACGTAATGATCAGACTCTCTTACTCACGGGCTGTGTTTTTTTTTTTCGACCAAACTTATAACCAGTGCATGCATTGACCTAATCAACTTAGCTCCACCAGTAGTCTAGTATAGTCAAGATGTCGTCTCGTAAAGTCCAGTTTTTCTCGCATTCTCTTATGCCTAGCGCGGTATGTGGGCCAGGCGAACCAGATATTTTAATATGGCCAACGTGAGGTGACACCCCGAATTGTTGGTGGTGCATGACAGTACGAGTTTGTAGACCTTATATTTTAATCGGGTCGCTGTGAGGTGACTCTCCGAATTGTTGATGGCGAATGACAGTGCGAGTTTGCGGGGAACGGCAACTTCTTGTTGTTGGAAAAGAAATTGGGGGAGCGAGTCCAGATCCACTACGTAAAGTCAGTGAGATTCCTTACTAAAACTAGTTAGTGATAGTAGGATTAATTCACTGGACGTATATGATAATCTAACTATTTTAAACTATCCGATGTAGTAATATTTATTCACACGTGGGACCTAACATTCCCCTAATTCATCACAAAAGGAGCCTTGATTTGGAGGCGATAGAGAAAGTCATCGAAATAGTTGGAAGCTGGCCCCAAATTTTGTGGAGAAACTAAGGAAATAGAATTTGTAAGGTAGAGAGATTGAAAGAGAGGACAACAGAGACGACAAAGAAAAGAAGCACCGAAAAACATGCTCTTAATTTCTTCCTTTCTCTTCCCAAAATTTGCAGATGCCCTTCTTCTTTCTCGTACAACTTCTTGTCTTGCGTGTGCCTTAAGGTACCCACAATACTCATTCTAAGAAGAACAGTTTGTTTTTTTGAATTTGTTTCTTGATTTACAAGATTCCTTTTCTCTTTAACCTGTTTAAATTTATAGATTGATGAGAGTGTTACATGTATAAATCCACTGAAGACCTAATTATAACCTCAATGAAGATCATTTGGAATTTTGAGATTATTCCTTATTAGTAATTTAGTAGTGCCCCCATTCGGCTCGGCTCGGCTCGGCTCAATGTTTCAGTAAGTCGGGTTTCTTCCAACTTGCTTATTAGATCATGCATTAATTTGGTATGAAAATTTTTTCTCACCAGTATTCATCTTATATGTATGGTGTTGGTTGCAGGTAACTAAAGGCTATGGTTGGAACAAGATCATGGATTGGAGGACTCTTTAACCGTATCGGCTATAGACGCGATGATAGATTCATTGAGTTTCCTTTGAGCCCTCTTCAGGTGTGCCAATATTAATTAATTTGCTAGTTTTTATTTCAGTATAGATTGATGATAACTGCTTGATTGATATTTCATCAATGTCTTGTATTGTTAATTGCAAGGAACAAAGGCTTCAAAGGCTCCAAGAACGGATAAAAGTACCTTTCGACGAGACTCGTCCTGATCACCAAGTATTAAATCTCTCTCTATCTTTTTTTTTCAGTTTTAGAAATAATATCAGATCGATACACAACAGAAACTAGGATCGTACCATCGTCCATGATTAGTTGAACGTGAAACAAACTATTAACAATGTCGGGTAGAGAGAATGATATGTCAGTCTAGCGGTCTTCTGATTCTGCCTAACAGTATGAAATGTCTGGAATAGCATCACAGATGAAGTCAAAACTTTATCCAAAACACTTCAACTTTGTTAGAATCCACATTGGGCCGAGCCAAGCCCAACGGGCCAGCAGAGAGCCGTCATATATGCAAGTGGGGTTCCATCTTAAAACCAATGGGTGATAGGAGGAGGTGGCTCACTTGCTTATATATTACTCAATTACAGATGTACCAACCGGTGTGGTACTACAGACTCACGGTGGAGTGTCTATTTCAACATTCCCCTCACCGTGAGGGCTCTCTGATTTCAGACAGACCATCTCCCAGGCCCAGACCCGATCCGGGCTCTAATACCATGTTAGAATCCACATTGGGCCGAGCCAAGCCCAACGGGCCAGCAGAGAGACGCCAGCAGAGCCGCCATTGGTTTTAGGATATATGGCGGCTCTCTGCTGGCGCGTTGGGCTTGGCTCGGCCCAATGTGGATTCTAACATGGTATCAGAGCTCGGATCGGGTCTGGGCCTGGGAGATGGTTTGTCTGAAATCAGAGAGCCCTCACGGTGAGGGAGAATGTTGAAATAGAGACTCCACCGTGAGTCTGGAGTACCACACCGGTTGGTACATCTGTAATTGAGTAGTATATAAGCAAGTGGGCCACCTCCTCCTATCACCAATTGGTTTTAGAATGGAACCCCACTTGCATATATGGCGGCTCTCTGCTGGCCCGTTGGGCTTGGCTCGGCCCAATGTGGATTCTAACAAACTTAAGTTCTACAAAATTAGAAAATTACTTCAGATAACCTAATAAATATAACGTGACATTACAGAGAAAATATAGTCATTTATATATCATCTTGTGTAAGTACTCTTGTATAATGTAGGTGTTATTTCGTTTATCTTCTTCATCAATGACATTGGCAGGAGGCTTTGATGGCGCTATGGCACCTCGCGTTTCCTAATGTTGTTTTGACGGGTGCGATATCCGAGCAATGGAAAGATATGGGGTGGCAAGGTCCTAATCCGGCGACCGATTTTAGGTACAATATACATACCAATAAATCATCAACATTTTTTTTAAAGTTCTATATATTATTCATACTTTCTACTTTTCCAGGGGAGCTGGTTTTGTTTCCTTAGAGAATCTTTTGTTTTATGCAAGAACTTATCCGGTATGTTAATCTTAATCATAGTTCATGTTTTTTTAAGGATATATTTTTTGGGGGGTTATATATAACTAATGAGAAGAATGTTCAACATGAAGAAATCTTTTCGTAGGTTGTTGCTGAAGGAAGGTGGGAAAAGAGCAACGTGGGAGTATCCGTTTGCTGTTGCTGGCATTAACATAACTTTCATGTTAACTCAGATGCTAGAGTTATATGCAGGTGTGTGCATGTCTCCCTAGGGATTGAAATCTTTTAATTAGCTGAATAAACACGGTTTGACAAATTAGTACCTGAAATAATTTTTATAAAAATTAGATAATTCAGAAGTCCAAAGTGTTGCACAAACATTTTAGCTGTCCGTTTTAGATGAAAAATGATCATGTGCTTGGCATGTGATATCAAATAGACAAAACTACTCATATCTTCTTCCTCATCCTCCAATTACTCCTTCAACAATTTCTCCTCCTTCTTCAGTCCACCCATCTCTGGCTTTCTTTCCTAGTTTCGAGATCCCTTCTCAATCAAGCAATTCTTCGGCCGCCGCAATTCACTTTTGTCACCTTCTTTTCTCTCATTTCCATGTCATATGAAAGTCTATGTCGCCGTATCCACAACTCTAGTAGTTGTCAGAGCAAGTTGTCCACCCATCATCGTTGAATTACCCTAGGCTACAGACGCCGCTTCGCTGATCATCGTCGAAATATACGAAACTCATTTGGGTTATGGAGAACTGGTAGAGATTCCGAGACTAGGGATCTGATGTGTTCCGACTGTCTCACAATGGCTTGAGTGTAATTTCTTTCAACTTTTGGGGCATAAAGAATTAAAGATAGTGCCTCACAGTCGGAATATATCGGTTCACAAATGTCGGAACATTTATCATTTTCCTTGGATTATGAATAAGTGCTTGTCGGAGGTCCTAATGTAGACCAACATCGGCAATTCGAGGAGGGAGGAGGAAGAGTCGTATGAGGAGAAGAAGAGGAAGAAGCAGAGGAGTCGTTGTTGTCGTCGTCTCTGGATGATGAGTTTTTGGAGGTTGCGTTGTCAAAGGAGTCGCCGGAGGAGGAGCAAGAAGACATGGGTACTTTTATCTATTTGAGATCACATGTCAAATACATGTATTTTCCATTATTAATGGATGGTCAAAGTGACGGTATAGCACTTTGAATTTCTGAGTTACTTAAAGTCAAAGAAAATTTATCAATTACCTATTTGTCAAACCGTATTTATTCGGGTAAGTAAAAGATTTCAATGCCTATATCCCTATCTATAGTTATTTGGGGTTATTATTTAGGGCATGTTTGATTGCATGTATTAGGATATACTAATACATGTCTTAGAGCATCCACAATGGTATTACGTAAAGATTACGTAAACGTGGGTCCTACATGTTTATTTAAGTAAAGCAACAAAAACTATCTACAGTGGTTTTACATAACATTCCTTAAAGATGGGACCCACACGTAAATTTATGTTTTTACATAAAGTATTCCTTAAATTTAAGTAATGCACTATGTATTACGTAACTAATTTTTTATTATAAATTAATTCATTTTATAATTAATGATAATATCTTATTGGTGGTTGTTGGAAAATTTAATAATAAAATATATTTAAGGAATATGTTTAAGTAATACGATTGCAGAGAAAATATTTTTTACGTGTCTCTTAAATTTACGTATTACTTAAAGTGTACATAAATGTCTACGTGGCAACTTTAAAGAATACAATTTATGTAAAACCATTGTGGATGCTCTTAGTTAATACTTTGTTTGTTTGCTTTGGTATTGCTATTAGCTAATACATGAGTATTAACTAATACTCATTTCTATAGTAAATCATGTATTAGTTAAGACACTAAAAAAATCATGTATTAGCTAATAAATGGTGCCTAATGACCAAAATACCCCTAACCTTACTTAATATATAACAACTACACCAACTTCGGCTCATAACATCGGCCAGTGGCCGGACTCCTGCGACCCCCGGCCGGACTACGGTGACCCCCGGCCGACTCCGGCGACCACCGGCCGAATTTCAATTATTATAATAATTAAAAATGTACATATCTATTTAGGGGCATTTAGATATTTTAGCCATTATATTAGGATATCCTAATACAATGTTCATACAAACATTGTATTAGGATATCCTAATACATGATTCAACCAAACATTGTATTAGCTTAGCATGTATTAGGATATCTTAGTCGATGCTTAGTTAATACTTGTATTAGCTAATATATGCAATCAAACATGCCCTTATTGCCTGGTGGAGCTTCTTATTGAAGTCGTAGAGTTTCTGTTTCGTTAGGTGTTATATTTTCAGCAGACAAGCCCAAATGTCTGTCCGGGCTAAATTTTATCAGGTTGTTAGCAGGTGAGTCTCTTTCTAATGAACTTTTTCCTTTGTTTAATTTTCTCCACACGCTAACCCTAAGGGTCCTTTTGTCTCGATGTATTAGGATATCTAATACGTGTATTTGAATTGAGTATTTTCTAAATCTTAGCTAAAAACTTATTTATAAAGTAAATCATGTATCAGCTAAAGATGATCTAAATCATCATCGTATTAGCTAATACATACGGTAGATAATGATCAAAATACCACTCATTATCCTTACCTAGCTATTGAATAATGACTCTGGCGATCTTCGGCCAGGCTCCTGCCATATCCAGCCGGACTTCAATAATATATATAATTTAAAAGGAAAATATGTATTTAGGGGTATGTAGGTCTTTTAGTTACTTTATTTTATAAGTATATACTTATACAATCTATATCGAAACATTGAATTAGTTAAATATCGACTAGGATATCTTAATTGATACTTATACATCGAATAAAACAGTCTATAAAGCTCTATTTTTTTTTGTATTTTTATTATGCTCCACAAGCATCTTGCTTGTGGCACTATTTTTTAAATCGGGTCATATGAGAAATACGTATATTACTCCCTAGCTATAAATCAAATGGCGGCTTTAAAATTTGCAGAAGATGAACACGCATTTGATGTACTTTACTGTATAGCTTTTGAAGCGATGGATTCTCAATGGCTCGCAATGGGTGCTTCTTACATGGAGTTCAATGTACTCTTTCTCTCTCTCTCTCTCTCTCTCTCTCTCTCTCTCTCTCTCTCTATATATATATATATATATATATACAAATATATGTATTGAATCCATGCATGGTTTTGAAAATGCATGTAGGAAGTTCTGCATGTGACAAAGGCGCAGTTGGAGAGTGAGTTGTCATCGGATGATTTCCGAAGAGTACGAGAACTTCCTTCGTACAGTCTCTTGTTCATGTAGTTGTTATATAATTATAGCTTGCTTGTATATATATACCAAATTAGAATAGATATCCAAATTTGTTGATCATCCTACAAACTAGTCATTAAACCGCGTGTGTTACACCAAAATATATTTAGATGAAAACTTATTTTATAACGTTATTAATTCGCACTTTATATGAAAATTTTATTTTTAAATTATATATATATTTTATTAATAGAACATAGGTATCTCCGTATTAGTTAATTTGTTATAACGATTTATGGAACTTAAAAATATATAATATAAAATGACGACATTGGAAAGGTGTTCGCTTCTACTTTCATACGATTTTTTTTGTAAATCGAAATTGGTGCTAATCAATGTTTAAGGATTGTAATTATATATTTTTTATGCTAAAAAATTAAAAAAAAAAATTATATGATTCTAGAGGTTCGATCTCTTATGTTATTAGAGTGTTTGAAATATTCTAGCTTTTTATTAGTAAATAAAAAATGTGTTATTCTCCATCTCTTAATGACGCTTCATTATGTTGATATTAAATCTCGTTGCGACGTTTTTTCGAGTCGTTTTAAAATATATTGTGACGCTTCTGAGCGTCACAGCGTGCATCATGTCACGACGTTTCTAACCGTTGCAATTTGCATCACATGGTGACGTTTTTTGTGGGTTGTGGATTGCATCATATGGCAAAGCTTCTGAGTGTTACAGTTATTATCATGTGTCGATGCTTCTAAGCGTAGCATTCTGTATCATGTGGCGACGATCTAGAGTGTTGCAATTAACATCATCTGGCGACGCTTTAAAGTGTGGCAATAAAACTTATTACAACGACAATTTGTAGTCTTGCCACTTACATTCACGAATGACGCAAACAAGTGTTGTCCTTGTAAGAGTTTAACGACGCCGCTCCAAAGCGTCGCAAAGTTTGATACTACGATAATCAGAAATGACATATTAATTTGTGTTGCTAGCTACATAGCGACACAATTTAGCGTTGCGACAAGTTATTTCAAAAATCGTAACAATTCATTTTTCTTTAGTGATCAAAATACCTTAAAAAACTTTATAGCTATTTATATAATATTATCGTAAATAAAAGTAAGTTATTCATATATTTAATATTATTTAATTATGTAAAAGTTTCTAGTATATTGTAGATATATTCCCAATATGTTTTTCATTAGTTGTATCTAATGAAGACAACATGACGAGAAATTATTACTTAGGCCTAGTCCACCACGTAGGATGTAGACCAAACCAATAAAATAATGTCAACTCATTAATTGTATGATAGACATAAAAATCACCATGTAAAGGATAATATATGGTTCAATCAATTTTTCTCTCTTCAACATTAATTTGTAAAAAAATTAATTACCACATGAATTATTTTTATTTATCATTAATAAGTATACATAATAGGTATATAATAAAATATTACATTTTATAATTAATAATAAATAAAAACAAGTTTTCGTATACTATATATAATACAATTATTATTAGTTTTTTATTTTATTTTTTTCTAAAACCATATTGAATGTGGTGAACCCTAGGGGGCAATGGACACTTGCCCTCTAGGGTTCACCATGTTCAATAGGTTTTTAGAAAAAAAAAAATATACAAAACTATTAACAATTGTATATAAAAAAAATTATTTTCATTTATTGTTATTTTTCAAGAAAACCCCTATTATGCATAATTCTTTGGTAATTAATGTTTAGAGAGAGAAGAATTAATAAAAACCATATTTATATTCTCTATGTTGTAATATTTATATTTAACATATAATTAAAGAGTTGTCACTATTTTATTGGTTTGGTCCGTATCCTACGTGGCTGACTAGGCCTAAGTAATAATTTCTCCAATAGGACCATTCCTCCTATTAATTAAGACAGGGTATGAATGACATACATATTAGAGAGTACCTAATTAATCTGACAATAATTAATTTAATCCTCACTTATTCATATAATAGAAAAAAGGACAAACAATTACTTGCAAAGCTGTAGACATCCTGAATTAGGCTGTCCTTAATTAGCTATGACACCCTCTAAGTTAGGTCTTAATAAAGTTGGCCATCCGTGATTATTTTGGTAAATTGTGCATAACTTTGTGTTAACGATTCATATCTAACCTAACTTTGTGTTTGGTACATTTAATAGGACTTTAATTATTTTACTTCATGATAGGGGTATAGTGGTTTATTAATTAGAGATTTTGAAATCATGTGAATTGAAAAATATATATTCATAAGTAGCACTTCATTTATTTTATGTTTAGTACCGAATCACTTTTATTTATTTACATGATATTTTACACGTGTGTAGCAAATGAAAGTTTTAATTATTAACTTGAGGATTTGAATTCAAACACTTCACGGTTCCTGTTAATTGAAAATATATTTCATGGCTACTATTTCATTCCTTACTGACAAACCAATCCGACCAGACTAAGTGAACAACCAGCACATGCATTGATTCAGTTAATATAGCCCCACCAGTAACCGAGTATAGTTAAGAAGTCGGCCCATTAAGACTGATTCTACTCGTCTACTTGTCTGACACGGTATGTGAACCAGACGAGACCTGATATTTTACTCAGGTCACCGTGAGGTGACTACTCGAAGGGTTTCGAACCTAGACTTAAGAACTAAATAGCATGGGATTCAGAGCTCTTAACCACTATACAACCACTGCTCTTAGCCACTAGATTGCTAGAGTATGAATAAGAGTATACCGAAAGCATCCAATACAAGAATAGAACATCTGCGCTCTGATACTATGTTAATAATAAGACGCGTGACTTAGTCAACTGTCTCATAAACTCGAACTTGTGAGTGAAAGCTTTCGATTAAATAGAGTTGAAGCCCATTATGTTTAGACCCAAGTGAGGTTAAGGCCGATGTGGCCCGTTATATTTAGACCCAAATGAGAAGGCCTGGGTGGCCGGGTTGAAAACTCGTAATATCGCACAAGAATCGTTGCAGCGCCGAGTTAAACCCCTCATTAAAAAGCCTCACGTAATGAGCTTTCAAAATGTTTCAGTCTATGCGTGAGGTGAATGTTGAAATATAAAGAAGAAATTATGCTTTCACCTATTACCTAAAGGTTTAGGATAATTGGTTTAGTGGTCAGTGTATAGTTTAAAATAAAATAAGGCGCACGTTTTATTATTAACATGGTATCAGAGCATACAGATTCTAGTCATGGTGACGTCATTTTAAAGAAAAAAATTAATCTCCTATTAAAAATGGTTGAAACCCATTATGTTTGACCCAAAGATGGTCAAGGTCGAGGATGTTGAAATATAACAGTGTGCTGATGCATTCAGCCACAAGTTTAAACTTATGAGACAGTTAGTTAAAGCACACGTTTTATTATTAACAACTTTCACGTAGACAACCACTAACAGTGTCATTATCTAATTTAATCTAACATAATTGTATTTCTTTAAATTATTTGAATACCTATTTATTATTTTCTTATTATATAACTATCAAACCCAAAGGAAAAACAACTTTTTGTTTACATTTGCAGATATGAAGAGTTCACTGCAGACATTTGCAGCATTTCAGCATTTCTTGTCCATGTTTTCCATTGCAATGCAGAAAATACTCAAAAGATACAAATATTTGCAAATTGAGCTCTCCAAACCCGAACCGATCATCTACAGCAAATTGTTATATCACACCATACAGCAGACCTGAATCAAAAGCCTCCCCTCTACAATCTAAACACTAAAATCTTCATCTTCTCTACTCGACAAGTTCAGGGACTATAAACCCTAGCAACTGTTAAGGAAAAAGCCGCAATATTAGCCACACCATTCTCAAAACCCTAACTCCGAAAAAAAAAAAAAAAAAACAAGGTCAGAGAGACAAATTCAGTTTATATGGTTTCTTCATTTTCCTCTTCATTTTTTTTTCCCTAGGAAAGGGTTTTTAGGGTTTGAACTCAGGTTCAGCCACGGGAGATGCCGAGGAAGTAGTTGAAGTCGTGGTGATGAACACGGAGTTGCTTTAGCCATGAGTCTGCAACACTCAACAGCGATATCAGCCTCTCTTGGTCCCTTCCGTTCCTTCCTGATAACCAAACTTCTCCTTGCATTTTGTAAGTGGCGAGCCCGAATGGAGGGAGAGTGACTCCTTCCCCTTCCTTTCTCCTCCGCTGTGGAGATTCAGAGTCGTCCTCGATGTCCATATCTATATATTGCATTTCAAAGAGAATCGCATGCATGGTTTAGTGAAAAAGACGAAGAAAGATTACGTTAATTAGCAACTTGCTAGCTGAACTTTGGAGGTTTGGATACTTTGTTTGCTAAACATTTGCTAGGGGAAATTTGCAATATGTTTAAGAAAAATATGCAATTTACCAACTGAATTCAATTGGCTTGTGATGCACACATGCGCATCTCTGACACCATTTAAAAAAATTAGACGGAATTAATGTATTTGTAACCTTGCATTAGTTCATCTAGCAATTTGTCCTAAAAAAAGTTCAGCTAGCAAATTGCGTAGTCTCAAAGTTCAGCTAGCAAATTGCAAATTTTATTTTTTAAAAAAAGATAAAGAAATGAATGGATTGGATTGGAACCTTGAAATGAAGAGGACAAGGTGTGGTAAGTGAGGAAACATGTGGATAAGTCCTTTATGGTTCTTCCCATGGGAATGTGATATATTGGATACCTAATGACAACATACCAAGATTGGTTAATTCAACAAGTGTTGTGCTCCTTATAATGTTTTAGAAAGAACTAGCTTCTAATATGGAAGGAACAAACAGAGGGGGACTAACCAAGCAACTGCCATCCAACTTGCTGGTGAAAGATCAACACTCCTCAGAGACATCAAACCCGGGAATTTTCGAGCTAATTCATGAATCTACAAATCAAATTTGAAACTAATATCACATTCACAATTTGAAAGAAAGATTATAGAAAACCATAACAACTTGGAGATCAAGAAAGGACCTTGTCCACCAAAGGAACTCTTCCATAAGGTGTTAATCTCTCAAAGTATTGGAAATACAGGTACCCCAATCTATCATTGAGATGCCATGGACTGTCCTGCTCGGACGAGCCTCCGTCTTCCGACGAGCATCCATCAGACCTCCACAACTTCTCACTCTCGCTCTCATCGCTGCACGAATCACTTAAATCCCTCGCACCACACATCGGTTCAGTCTCTTCCCTGAACATTGTTTGTGTTCAAGTTTCACAACATATTCTACCATTAACAAGAGAAGAAAAACATTGCTTCAACCTCAAGTAAAACACAACTTATCAAGAAACAACATTTCATCTGTGTCTTGTTTCAGTTACCAACACCGAAAAACTCAACCTATCGTTCCGAAAAGCCAACAAATTGAATTTACACTCAAAATTGGGCCTTTATTTACCTAAACTACTGTGATCAAACACCAAAAGGATTGAAAACAGAGAAAATGTTGAATAAACACAATGTAGGAACCGAAAGGAGAAGAGATTCACCTGAAGGTGGCAACAGAGGAGCTGCTTGTAAAAATCTGAATGGCTGAGAGATAAGGAACGTAATACTGAACAAGGGTTTCGCCGGAGCTTAATTCGATCGGGACACCTGCGCCATACGCGCTCCACTCATCGTAACAATGCCATAGATCACCCAGTCTGAAGTACTCAATCTTTTCTCTCTCCCATGGATGCCACAACTTATTCAGGTTCCTAATCTCACTCTGAAAGGATTTTGTGGTCAATTGCATTGAAATTCCCAGAAACGAAAAATTCCAAAAATTAAAGAAAAATCGTACCTTTGGAAGGAACCGGGATTGGACTGACGGTGTTATTGATTGGAGAAAGCAACCCAGATTCGATGGAACCGAGTCCTTCTCAATTTCCATGGTGTTAGAGAGAGAAAAGAAAGAGAGGAGAGAAAGGGAATATTTTTCGTTTATTAGCAGCCCCCCTTCCCTCCCTCACAACCCCAAGAACAGAAGAAACAGAGAAAAACAGAGGAGACTGGAAAGGGAGGGAGTGATTCTCGGACAACTACAGACCCTTTTAAGACAATTTTTTAAAAAAATTTAAAAAAAAATCAGCAAAAGAAAAAATTAATTGAAATTACAAAGACAAATCTAATTGTGCACTCGTATTTGTGATGATCCGACGGCTAATTTTAAGGTAATCGGTTCTGAAAATTGTGTGAAGCAGCGATTGGAAGAACAATCTCTATGAAACCAAGAAACAGCCTTGGAGAAGAGACGAAACACGATGAATCAATGTCGGAAAGATCGAACCTTTGGACCGGATTCAACGTAGTGGATGCTGGGCGAACAAAACCCAGAAAGGAGATAATCGAATTTCCAGCCAGAGAAAGAAGATGAGAGGAAGACCGACACACAGAGTTCTGTCGGAGAAGAGCAGTGACAGGATTTCGCAATCAAAGCAAGAACAGTAGGAACCTATCTAATCTATGGAGATACCTAACGAATTAAATAGCTGAATCGATCATATGATGGGTCTCTCTCTCTCTAGCTACTCTCCGACCACTTTCTCTCTCTAGAAATCGTGACCTCCGTAAGAAACTTGCATGGAAGCAATTGCTTCGAGAGGCTGGATGGAACTTTCAATCTTCTTCGATGTCAAATGTTTTCTGTCCGCTAATCTTCTAATTAGGGGGATTTGTCTAATCTGATTGAAACTCAAAGGCAGAACAGAAAATGAAGAAACCCGAAATGCCGCGTTTGCGTCGAGTCGACCAAACAAACAAATGTTTGACCTTTTTCTTCTTCCACTTATTATTAATTAATTAATATTTTGTGGGCTGGGTACGGGTGGACCATCTCGACCCGCGGGGCGGGTACGGAGCAAGCGATACCCGCCCCAACCCGCCCCGTTGACAACCCTAGGCTGGATGGAACTTTCAATCTTCTTCGATATCAAATGTTTTCTGTCCGCTAATCTTCTAATTAGGGGGATTTGTGTAGTCTGATTGAAACTCAAAGGCAGAACAGAAAATGAAAAAACCCGAAATGCCGCGTTTGCGTCGAGTCGAGCAAACAAACAATGAAACAAATGTTTTTGTTCGACCTTTTTCTTCTTCCCCTTGAAATTAATTAATTAATATTTGGGTTAAAGGTACTTTTGGTGCCTCATGTTTGACCTGTGTAGGTTTTTGGTGTCATATGTTTCATTTTGTAGGCTTTTGGTGCCATAAGTTTGAGAGGTTGTATGTTTTTTGTATTTCCGTTAGTTTGACCGTTAAATACTTTTATTTTATTCAATTTAGTCCTCAAATTTATATTTCTAATATTTAATATTTACAATTTAGTCCATATTGTTTGCTCAAGTCACCGTCCAAGGCCGCCGACCACCACCTCCAAGGCCGCCGACCGCCACAAAACGGCCGGCCACCACCCCACGCCACCGGCCACCACCGCTTGGGGCTGAAAACCACTCCAATTGGTGGTGGCCGGCCCCAATTGGTGGTGGCTACGGTCCCAATCGGGGGCGGCCACCCCCAGTGGTGGTGGCTAAAGCCCCAATCGGGGCCGGCCACCACCAATTGGTTGGTGGTGGGTACAGCCCCAATCGGTGCTGGCCACCACCAATTGGGGCAGCCAGTCCCGATTGGAGTGGCCCCAATCGGGACCGGCGGCCCCAATTGGTGGTGGCCGGCCCCAATTGAGGTGGCCACCACCAATTGGGGCCGGCCACCACCAATTGGGGTGGTTTTCGGCCCCAAGCGGTGGTGGCCGGTGCCGTGGGGTGGTGGCCGGCCCGTTTTGTGGCGGTCGGCGGCCTTGGAGGTGGTGAGTGGTGGTCGGCGGCCTTGGACGGTGACTTGAGCAAACAATATGGACTAAATTGTAAATATTAAATTTTAGAAATATAAATTTGAGGGCTAAATTGAATAAAATAAAAGTATTTAACGGTCAAACTAATTGTTGACTAACGGAAATACAAAAAACATACAACCTCTCAAACATATGGCACCAAAAGCTTACAAAATGAAACATATGGCTCTAAAAACCTACGCATGTCAAACATATGGCACCAAAAGTACCTTTAACCCTTAATATTTTCATGCTCGCCAAATTTGAACTAAAAAAAATTGGAACTAGATAAACAATTTATCTACATCTACAAATCAAAAAGTTAGCTCATGCCTTCATCCACAAGTTCGGATTTATATAGCAGTTGGTTAAGACGCACGTCTTATTATTAATATGGTATCAGAGTCCGGTTGATGGTGTTGGGTTTGTGTCTCATATGTTGGCTCCACGTACAAGGTTACTGGGTCGGGCCTGACGTGAGAGTGAAGTTTGTTGAAACTAAGTCCCAACCCAACGGATTGTCTTAGTTAAAAGAGTCATCACGGTGCGAGGGAGTGTTGAAGTATCTCATCTCCACTATGAGTCCACACCTGGTGTGTTGGTATTTGAGCACCATAAAAGCTCTATGTTTGGCCCAACCGTTGGGTTTGAAACAACCAATGTGAAATTTAATATGGTATTCATTTACAACTGCGTTAGCGGGGACTTAATCTTGTGCGCTCTGATACCATGTTAATAATAAGACATGCGCATTAACCAACTATCCCATAAGTCCGAACTTGTGAGTGAAGGCATTCAACGCAGTCTTATACTATATCAACACGATTTGGGGCAGAAAGAGTGAGACGGTAGATCTGAATTCTTAAGAATTGGTGCAAATAACGATATTTCCAAACATACTAGCAATGTTTTAAAAATTGAACTGACTATTGAGCCAATAAGTTGTCCGATTCCCGGTCTAACTGGTCAGATCGAATATAGACCGGTTTGGCCGGTTTTCGTAACCCGGTTTCCCGTTTGGGTGTAACGCAAATTCCCGTGGCACAAATTTCTCGTTACAGACAGACCCGGGGCTTTTGCACATTGCTGGTCTCTGTTGTTTCTTTCCATTTTTTCCCGAGAATTTTTTTGCACGAAACAAGCACATCATGGATAACGCCATGCTAACCCACCATCATCATCTCAATCAATAATTCGTTTAGTTATCTGTTTGTTCTGTTTTTGTGTATATATATATATATGGTGTTTCCGATTCTGCATTGTTTGGTCCCATGAGTCACTACGAAACGAACCCATTTGCGGCGGAAGACGACGTCAATCCCTTCGCGGTAACATCTCCGATTTTTCATCGACATCATCACCGGTTTTTTAGATATTATTAACTATTACGAATAGTTACGTAAAGTCGTCGTTCAATTTTTTTTTTTTTGTGGGATTCGATTCGTAATTTTATCGGAAAATATATACAGAATTCTGGGAGTGTGCGGCGAGCAAATTCAACCAGGCTTACACCCCTCCCACCCGAGCCCTATGATCGGGGTGCAACCATCGATATCCCTCTTGATCCTCTAAAGGTATTTCCAAATCAACACATTATTAGTTAGTCCTGAAATGTTACTAGACACATGTACGCGCTACGTTACAATGTGATGCGACGCAAATTAATGTCGCCATCTCGAATGTAGGATCTCCAAGCGAAGGAGAAGGAGCTTCAAGCTCGAGAAGCCGAACTTAAGAGAAGGGAACAGGTAATTAAATTACAACCCACTTCAATAAAAATTCAATGCCGACCTTTTAGAAAAGGTCGCGAAAAATACTCTTTCTTTTTAATACAAGAAGGAAAAAGAAAATACAATTTATTTGATTAATTGGAATTGCGCATTGCATAAAGAAACGATGCATTTTTTTATACACGAGAAACAGTGACGGTTTTCTATAGCGTCATTTTTGTACCGATAAAGAGTTTTTTTTTATTTGGTATATACAAGATTGCTTCTGCAATTTCGGGCCAATAGCGTTAAAATTAGTGCCCTCTAATGTTTCTAACGAGGTTTGAACTCGATTCTCACTTAGGAACACATCTCATTTCACAAGTTGGTCCAATAAACAATGAGTATCGATAAAGAGTTAAAACTATGCTTTGCAAAGTATCTCCACAAAAAAAGTAGGAAAATGTATTGTTTCTATAAATACATGAGAAACAGTGACGATTTTATGTAGCGTCACTTTTTTGTACCGATAAAGAGTTTTTCTGTTGAAATATACAAGATTGTTACCTCAATTTCGGGTTAGTAGTATTAAGGTTAAAGCCCTCTCAAAGACGCGTCTCTATCGGGATTGAAACTCGATTACCCCATGGAACAAAGCTCGTTTTGCTAGTTGGTCCAACCAACTTTGGATACCGATAAAGAATTAAAGACTCTCCACGGAAAAAAAAAGTAGGAAAAAAGTATAGGCTTCTATAAATATATCGGCAAAGCGTCGTGTAAACTTTAATAAGCGTCACCTAAAGTCATTTTCATTGTAGCGACCATATCTAATGATCTTAATATCTTAACTTAAGGTGCAAGTAATGATCTCTTTCGCAGGAGCTAAAACGAAAGGAAGACGCGATCGCACGAGGTAGATTTCTTTCAGATTTTCTGAAGTAATGTAAGGTTATTATTACTAATGGAACTGCGATCTTCATTTCCGGGCAGCCGGGATTACTTTGGAGGACATAAATTGGCCGCCTTTCTTCCCGGTTATCCACCACGACATTGGCAACGATATTCCGCTCCATTTACAAAAAATCCAGTACGTGGCGTTCACGACGTTTCTGGGTACGTCGAAACAACCAAATCATATTATCGTAACTTCGAATAAGTATTCAGCTAGGGTTTTCGTATAAGGTACTATCGAAAATAAGAAGATAACTTAGTGGCTAAGTTACAGGCTTGGCTTTCTGCCTTTTATGGAATATCGCGGCTGTCACATCGGCTTGGATCTATGGAGGAGGTCCAACAAATTGGTTTCTTGCTATTATCTACTTCATCACTGGAGTTCCTTGTAGTTACATTTTATGGTATCGACCGCTTTATCGAGCTACAAGGTATGATTCGGTGATATTATGGGCGACTGTAAGTTAATACCTATGTATTAGTTAATACAGGGAAGCTCGGGTTTAGTTAATGCGTACGGAGAACCGTTTTACTTGCTAATATAATGTCGTGCTGTTTAATTAGTACAATTTTTGGACATCCAAACAACGATTCAAATGCATAAAATCTTGCTAATATGCGACTAAATGTCGATTGTCGAGCCAAACGCGCCCTGAAAGTCGGGAAAATATCGAATGTTGTGAGCCGGATTCTGAGTTTCATAGTCTTTTGCTTCTACTTATTACGTTGCAGGACCGATAGTGCACTCAAGTTCGGCTGGTTCTTCATCTCCTACGCGGTAAGTGAATTTTCGTGACGAAGCAGACGATTTCTGATGTTTAAAACTAATTATCGAGTTTTAAGATCGTATTATTTTTCCACATAACACGTAATAACATACGATATCATATACTTTTGTGCAGGCTCACATCGGCTTCTGCGTCATTGCAGCCATTGCTCCCCCGATTATCTTCAGGGGGATGTCGCTCACGTAAATTTTCTCGTTTATTATCATGGGCTTACGATAATGCTCGAATAAATACCCGAAAAATGTATATATTTGAGTACCTTACAAATTTCATTTACATCCTGCCAGAGGTATATTGCCTGCAATTGAAATTCTGAGTGCAAACTCTACGGTCGGGGTAAATCCGCAAATTGATTAACCCTAATAATCGTTTTCTGCACATAGTTTCGATTCGGAGAACGTCATGCGTTGTTCTACGTTCAACTGCAGGTGTTTTACCTAATGGGGTCCGTATTTTTCACTATCGAATCAGCCTTGAGCGTATGGGTTATACAGGTTCTTAATTCATCGATTCAGATTTAATCGCTAATTACAGTCGTAGTCTCTTTGGTTTAGGGTTTGTAATTGTGTAAAATTCATCAAAATGTGCAGGAAGTGTATATGTACTTTAGAGGGAGTGGCAAGGCTGCAGAGATGAAACGGCAAGCCATGATGATGGCAATTTGACACTATTGATCGGTTCTAACCGTCGTGTCACACGATTGTTCGGGTTCGGGCTGATGAGTTAGCTTTTTTTTTTCTCTTAATGTGTAGTAACTATTTACAGTTATTGTTTTAGCTAGTTGCTCTAGCAGCAAGAGCAACCTCAGTTCATTCAAGAATCAAGCACTTATTCACTGACAGTAACTTGTGGATCAAGAAAACATCAGAATTCCCTTTCTCCATCACAAATAAGACTCATTAGATAAGAATAAGAAAAAAAAAAAACCTTTTTACGGTATTTTATCGATCATTAATCAGAAACCAGGGCAGTAGATGAACTCCAAATCTCAATGTGTCGGTTTGGTTGGCTTCTGCATGTGAAAAACACAAGCGATCATCAAAACAATGCGATCTGAGAACCACAGTTGATAAAAGCAATTGGACACGACTAAATTGAGGCCGATATCACGTGAGGTTGAATTACAACCGTTCGATTTGAAAATCAGATACACTATGGATGATGATTATTATAGAAAAACAAAAACAAAATCCAATCCAACACTGGAAAGCTCAATCTCAACTAACAGATTTTCGCCAATCCCGGAGAATTAACCGTGAACGTATCTTAAAAGCATCCATTAAATCTTAGAGAGTAATAAGAAGTACGTATTTCAGAATGCAAGCAAGGATTACCTCTTCGTTCTTGCCTTTGCCCCCTGTAAAGAGCTTGTATCCGCCATAGATAAGTAGACCCCAGCCAGATAGAGAAACTATCACAAACTGCACAACCACCATACACACCGAGTCAAGTAAGATTTCTTCTTATCCATGTACAAAACCGGATAATGAAAATACAATAGCTTATGCAGATGAAATGAAACTATGGTCATAAACGAACTAAAACCATCAAACAAGCATAAAATATAATGAATGATGCAGCAAACAGTGGCAAATTTTGCAGCATGGGTAGATTTGACTTTCATCAAACAGTGGCATGTGAAATTTCAAAATCGTGCGTAGAGCAAAGAGTGCAAAAGACTCACATGCTCTTCCTTCCATTGAGATGGACTCATAGGATCCTGCCAGCAATTAATCTTGGGGGGACCATGATGATCTGCAACACAAAGGCAAAATTATTTACTCCTTAGTTAAAGCATATTGCGATGGTTGGGAAAAGGCATCGAGGGTGAAGCCACTCTTTAGACAACTAACTTGATCTAGCCTTTGCCCTTGGCTCATATGGCTGTCTTTCAAACTGTCTCGTACGGAAAACGGGGGTTCCCTACAGTAGAATCACATCTAAATTCTAAACCAATATTCATTGAGGCTATATTTCTACGACATTCTAGAAAACATCAATGAAAGGAATTACAAGGAAATAAAGAGCACATCCAGATCTAGACTTGATCAAGATGCAATTTCAGATTAGTCTAGTTTGCTATAACAAGTTCATAATACTCATGGTTGCTGCAGTCTGCTTTCATGTTTGGATCCGAAGCTAGAAAACTATTTCACCTTCTATATAAGTGAAATGTATAACCATAATTCACATAAAACGACTCTCCTTTCATGATCAGCACATATTGCAGCATTTCAGGTCCGAATTTGAGGACATGAGTGTTTTCTCCAGCAGAAAGTTTTCTTGCATTCTACATATTAATCTAATCCAGCAAATCAAGAAGCGTTTCTAGAAATAAGAGAATCCAGATTCATTTTTCATCCGCCTCTCAATACAATCTATCAAAATACCTCGTCAATACGAATAAAGCAATTCAACACAACAAAGTGCAGAAAGGATCAGTAATATCCTACGCATTCGGCGAGGCTAATCTAAGATCGGAGTAAAATCTTTTCGGAAATGCATACGTAATCGAAGCAGATGAATAATACCTGCAGAGCCGGCAAGGCCGCGGCGCTGAGTAAGAGTAGCGGCTTGAGTCGACAGCCTTGGAGCAGCCAATCGACAAGCTGCCGCCGCCGCTAGTCTTGTAGCCATTTCTCGGGATTAATACGAGTGCGCAGAGAAAAAGATGGCGATGGGAGAGACTGATCGAGTAGCACCGTGGCTAGGGTCGTAGAAGAACGAAACCAAATAAAGAGCCGGAGGGAGAAGTATCGGCTGCTCCAGAGACTCAGAGGGTGTATTCAAGCTGAAACTCAGGCTTAAGTTTGTTGGCACGTGGTGAATAATGTGAGGAGGAGGAGCACTGCACCCGGTTGACCGACTTAAACTTACCAAATCCTATAAAAACATTCTTTTTGCCACTAAAAAAATCATATAATATAAAATGAGATTGACTTTATTAAATAAAATAAACATGTAATATAGTAAAGCGGTTAATGTTATTAGATACCTCAGACCAGTGTTGTCAGAACCGGACCGGACCGGCGGTCCGACCGCGGTCGGATCGGAACTGGACCTCTCCACGGTCCGGTTTGCTCATTTCCGGAGGATGTAAGCGAATCCGGTTCTGAAGTCCGGTTTTGGGCGAACCGGGCGGTTCGCCGGTTCACCGGTTCGGACTTTCCTTTCATTAAAAAAAACAAAAAAAAACCAGGTCGAACCGGCGGTCTGGATTAGATATTATATTATATGGACCAGCAACCGAACCGGGTCGGACCGGCGGTCTGACCGGTGAACCGGGAACCAGGAACCGGCACCCTTGTTGGTTCGACGTCCGGTCCGGTTCTGATAACACTGCCTCAGACTCAGATTATTTCTGGAATGTCAACTTCGTGTTATAGTCTGTACCACCGTCAATAATTGTGTCGTGTTAAACTTAGTGTTATAGTGTATACTACCGTAGGTGTCAATAATTGTGTCGTGTTAAACTTAGTGAACATAAACACGTAAGGTAAGCATATCATGCCACGTTTTATAAACACGAATACGGCACTAATTTTTTTGTGCCTTTTCGTGTTGTGTTAATTTATTTAGTTGTACATCTCTATAAGAGATATTTAAGTAAAAATCAAAATAATAAACTGGAAGCCCCAGGGACGGAAGTCACTGCCTCAGCACACTTAGTCAGGATCAATTACGGAGCACTAACTCCAGTCAAAGCCAAGCCTACGCCTAAGTCTAAGCCTGGAGTCTTCCCACCAAAGATGGCCTTACTTTACCTCGCCTTCACCCTGTCTTCCGTCATCGTCGCCTCAAACCGAGGAACTTGCTACTCCCTTTTCCTCTGCACCGCCCCAACATCGACACAGCCACCTCCCCTAAGCCCGCACAAGAATCCCCCGTGGTTGGATCTCTTAATTACCAGATCTCTTCAGAGCCACCCCATATTTTAAGGGACTAGACTGGTTTAATGAAGATAAGATAACATTCATTAAAACCCCAACTGACCGCTCCAAGCAATTAACCAACAGATCCTGCAGACCGGTCCAAAGCAGGGAGTCTTCTGTCTCAATAAATACTCCAATTTATTATACTTTTAGATTCATCTTGTCTTCCCAAAACTTTACATACACATATTTCTCCATTTGTGATCAATCTCCTAATTTGACCGTCGGAGATGGATCGCTGGAGACACCTCCGACCAAGTCCTTTTTTGCAAGTCATCGGAGCAAGGAGGCAGTAGGACCACCACGGCTGTTCAGGTTCCATCACTTGACGCCGTCTGTGGGAAGCCGAACGAAAAGCCGTGGCCTACTTGCTGCGCTCCATGGCGAAAGGAGGAACATCGAGCAGGTTTCTGAATCTAGCTCGTGTAAATAAGACTAGAGATTGAATAAATGAAGCAGTAGTAATAGTATAGTAGTATGTTACAAATCGACCTGCCTAATTTACTGGACCACAAAAAAGAATCGAACAACACCATAACTAAAACAAGTTAAATACCTTTTCGACCCAGAAATCACTAGTTTTTACCCTTGCACTTTGCAGAAGAAGAGACCTTCTTCTTGTTCGTGGAAGCTCTGCAGAATTAATGAAAGTTACATTGCTGCAGCACCGGGTGACCATAATCGACATACTTGTCCCACAGAGGCTTATACTTCTCCATCCCGATCTTCAACCACGGCTTCGAATTCCCGTTATAATGCAAAACAGCCCCTTTCTCGATCACCTGCGCATCCACATTCGTGTACCCCAATCCCAGCACGTGCCACGTCAGCTCCAGCGGCTGAGTCAACCCGTAGAAAGTCAACAGTCCAGGTGGCAACGTCCCGAGCTTCCACAATGTCCGGTCCACGTTCTTCTCCTGCCAGTAATGGTATATTCCGGTCACGTTCTTCTTCCTCCACTCCACGAGGTCAAACACGTTCATCCCGAACGCCCATCCACACGCGTCGGGATCAAAGTGCGTCCGGATCAGTGGGTGCGAGTAGTTCAAGTACTTGTGGTACCTATTAGGAACAAATATATTTAGAAAATATACTAGGCATCTCACTTCTTAAAAAAAACATAATATGATAATATATTTTCTAAATATATTTATCCCTAATAGTACCGATGGAAAGTCTCCATGCACGTCTCGACCGCCCCATTCACATTCCCGTTCAGATCGATCGAGAATAACGGGGCGAGGTCTTTCTGAACCACCACATCGTCGTCGAGAAACACAACCTTTTTCAGCGCTGGGAAAACCTCGGGGATGTAGAACCGGAGGTGGTTCAGCATGGAGAGGTATTTAGGGTTTCGGAACTTGATCGGGGTTTTCCCAGCATCGCTCGTTCCTGAGAAGTAGTAGCTCTGGGTCTCCGAATCCTGCAGCTGCTTTAAAACGGGGACATACGAGGCGTTCAGCCACGTAAAATCGTCGAATTTCTGCACCTCGACTGTAACTCCCCTGAAACTGTTGATTGAAAACCAAGCCTTCATGGCTGCGTAGTTGATCGAATCGGTCACGAGATGGAACACGACTTTTTCCGGATCTTTTGAACTCAGCGCGGTTGAGTTGACCACGACCGAGGTTGCCAGGATATTGTCTGAGAAGACTGTGAAATGGTAAAGATCATTGTCGGTGAGTTTCCCGTTCGGTTCGTTGAGTTTGGCGTGAATCTTCGAGTTACGGAACCATTCGGTGGTCAGTCTCACGCCGAGGCAGTACAGGCTTTTTGGAACTTCTTCTGCCGCTATCTGGCTGTATTTCGAGCTTTTCTCATTTAGTGAACTCATCTGTTCCTCGAGGGACTGGATCTTGGCCTTGAATCGCATGATCATCGTGGAGCTGTCGTAGTGGAGCTGCTGTGCTTGGACGAGGAGGAGCGCCATTTCTCGAACTGCAGTTTCAGTTTCTTCAACAGATAAGGGGGATCGTCTCGTGGCTGCATTTGACAGTATGATCTGCGATTTTCGGATCTGAGCACCTAAGTCCCAAGCAAACTGCAGGTTGTTGCTTTCTTTTGCGATCACGAGGAATCCTTTTGCGAGGGTGATTTGGTCGGTTAGTTGACGGGTGATCGAGTTGGGGCTCAACATTTCCTCGGTGATGTTGAGTCCTTCCATGATTCTGTCGTGCTTGAGAAATCTCTGCAGTATCAGAAGACATGTGATAATTGTAAGTAACGGACAGCATCATCGTGTTAGTAGTTTCTGCAAATTATAGACCGAAGATCTGCTTCAACACAATGTCCATATTACCAAAACTATCAAAAACTGCAGACTTGATAGCAGCTAGCTCAATTGAATTCCAGACCGAGTCACTAATCACTGATAGCTGAGGTTACTTACCTCCAAAATGCAGGTGTTACTTGTTAGCTTATCTTCTGTTCTAGGGTTAGATACTGAATTTGCAGTAAAAACTCAGCTAGCAAACACAATTTGGTATTTAATCATCTCTATTCTAGTATTCATTCATACAGAATTCGCAAACTGACATCCAATGCTTTCATCAATCTATGAAGCAATCTAACACTAGTATGAACTGAACATCAATTTGGTAATAAGATAACCCTATAGACAGAATAGCAAGTTTAGCAATGATCGTGTCGGTGACTCGATAAAACGAACTAAGTTGCTAGATCATACACTACACGCAAGCACAGAAGCAAGTTATCAACCAATCCAATTCCAAATCTCAGCAGCAAATTAAGCCAACAGAACAAAATTGAATCTCAGGGGAACGAAGAACGCTAATGGTATCGACGAGCGATATAAGGCGACAGCTTATTACCTTGGCGGCCGCCGCGGATGGTTTGGATTCAATTTGGTTGCTCTTGGTCAAGATCAGAACGAATAGTAGAACCACGACGACGCAGAGAGCCCACCACGCCGCATTCGGCCACCGCCTCCTCACCTGCCGCCGGAAGTCCGCAGGTCGTCGCCTCATAGCTAACCGCGACCCAATTCCACGGAATTCGATTCTGGAGCTTGATTGAATCTGCTGCTATGGGATCTTCAGCAAATCGATTGAGATCCGCGACTTTGAATGAAGGGGGGGGATCAAAGAAGTTAATTGATGCTGCTTCCTGTGTATAAATTAACAAGACTGTACTATTTAGCATTACTGAGGAGAGTGAAGCAGAGAGTTCTCTTGGAACAATCAAATAACGGCCTCTCTTCGCTTGTTTGTAACCGTGCTATGTATGATATGATCTGGAATGGACTTGATAATCAATAATCTAAGGTTTTTTATTTAATATATATATTTAGTTACTTATCTTTAACCAAAAGGGTTAAGTTTTGAATTGGTCCTCAGACTCAAAGTAAATGTCCCAATTTATCCTCTAACTTTAATTAGGTTTGATTTTATCCTCTAACTCAAATAGAAAAGTCTGTCCTGTCCTTCCGTTAAAATTCAGATGATGTGGCCTTACATCCGTTGAGTTACTGCATTTTATTTAGAAAAGAAATTTCAAATGACAATTATACCCTAACTAGAAGTTTGAAACAGATTTGAAACCATTCGGTTTAATTCCCTCCCAACCAAATAATCAAATACAAAACTAAATAAATAATCTCTCAATCAATTTTGTAAATAAATCTATCACTGAATCTGTCAGAATACAGAGGTGATTTGGTAACTCTAACTCCATTCAGAGCCTGAGTTTGATCATACCTTTATTTAATCGTAATTGTTCACGTTTAGTGAATTGGTTTACTCTTGTTTATGTTTAATCAGAAACCGCTCGTTGGAATTCATTCAGTTATTGGCATCGTTATGCACTTGCTTCTTTACTTTGGCATCTCAATTCAAATCTGGGCTAATTAGTTTACTTTCGGTGTGATTCTTTCCTGGGCGAGTCATTCTCCGATCAATGTTATTTACTGTTGCTTAATCTGGGAATTCAGTATGATGGTTCTCTACGGCGGTTATGATGTCGGTTATTGATGAAAGAATATAAAACTGCTTGGTAAAGTAGGCTAGGCTTTGTCACGACCCTAGTTAAGGAGTTAAAGGAGAAGGAAGGATTATAGGGTCAATAACCTGGGAGAGGTCTGAAGATTGGACCTTGTGAATTTGAGAGGTCTGAAGATTGAAATGGTGATAACTGAGGTCTGAAGTTTGGACTTTGTGATTTTTAGGTTTTCCGTCCAAATTTTCTGTCAAATTTAACAGAAACACGTGAAATGTCATATTTACCCCTGACAATATTTTAAACAAAATAAAGTTTAATTAATTGAATATGAAATGACAAAAATACCCCTTTCACTAATTAAAACATAACCTAACTCCGGCCACCACCACGGCTCCCGCCGGCCACCACCCAACTCCGGCGACCACCACCGAACTCCGGCGACCACCACTCACAGTCCGGCGACCCCACCAAACTCCGACGACCGCCATGATGGGGCCCAAATCGAAGCCATCGGCCCCGATCGGAGCCACAAAGCTCCGATCGGAGCTCTGTGGCCCCAGGTCAGAGCCACGGAGCTCCGACCGTGGCTCCGATTCGGGGCCACCGAGCTCCGATCGGAGCTTTGTGGGCCCAATCGGGGCCGATGGCTCCGATTTGGGCCCAATCGGGGTCGCGGTTGTGCTCGCCGGAGTTGGTTGGTGGTCGTCGGAGCGGGTGGAGCTGAGTGGTGGTCGCCGGAGTTGGGTGGTGGTCGCCGGAGTTGGTGGTGGCATTAAGGGCATTTTCGTCTTTTCATTTAAGCATGTGAGGTGGAAGAAGGGCATTTTTGGATTTTAATTTTATTTCTGGTCACATGTCAAGCACATGAACAATTTCCGTTAATTTTAACGGAAAAAACTAACGGAGACCTCTATTATCTACAAATCAAAACTTCAGACCTCTATTATCACCAATTTAAACTTCAGACCTCTCAAATTCACATGACCCAAACTTCAGACCTCTCCCAGGTTATTGACCCAGAATTATAATACTGTTAGGCTTGTAGGCTGGAACTCATCAAATAGTTACCAAATCACCTTTGCACTCTGGCGGATCTGTGATAGTGTTTGGAGTCGATTTATTTACAAAATTGATTGAGAGATTATTTATTTAGTTCCGCATTTTATTATTTGATTGTGATGGAATTAAACCGAATGGTTTCAAATATGTTTCAAAATTCTAGTTAGGGTATAATTGTCATTTGAAATTTCTTTTCCAAATAAAATTTAGTAACTCGACGGATGTAAGGCCACATCATCCGAATTTTAACGGAATGACAAGGCAGACTTTTCTATTTGAGTTAGAGGATAAAATCAGACATAATTAAAGTTAGAGGATAGGTTGGGACATTTACTTTGAGTTCGAGGACCAATTCAAGACTTAACCCTATCCAAAATAACTCAATGACTACTTTTGTTTTTGGGTTAACGGCTCTTTTGGTCCATGACGTTTGATCACTTTAGGGTTTTGGTCCATAATGTTTTTTTTTTTGCTTAGTTTTGGTCTGACCGTTACATTCCGTCCATTTTTTCCGTTAAGTGACATGTGCAAGTCACGTGATCCACCTAAACTTTCAATTATGTTCAAATTTGGGGGAATTGACACCCCTAAACCTAGTTCAATGGGTCAATTTCCCCAAATTTGAACAAAATTGAAAGTTTAGGGTGGATCACATGACTTGCACATGTCACTTAACGGAAAAAATGGACAGAATGTAACGGTCGGACCAAAATTAGAAAAATCTACAAATATATGGTACCAAAACTAGACACAAAAAAACATCATGACCAAAACTCAAAAGTGGTCAAACATCATGGACCAAAAGACATGTTAACCCTTTGATTTTTTAAGTGATTATGTAGTTACTTATGTTTCAGAATGTAATTAAATTATTCAAATTTGTTTTTTGTTTCAGAATGTAATTAAATTATTTAAATTTGGTTTTCTTAATTACTTATGTTTGATCCAATGTAATTAAATAATTATAAAATAACAATTTTACTCTTATTTTCAATCGGTTTAAGTGTTTTTTTACTGTGGTTTAGCTAATGCATTATTAAGGGGTATTTTGGTCATTAAACACTATGTTTTAGCTAATGCATAACTTTTTGAGAGTCTTAACTAATACATGATTTACTATATAAATGGGTATTAACTAATACTCATGTATTAGTTAATACTAATACCAAAGCAAAACAAACAAGGTATTAGCTAAGATATGTATTAAGATATACTAATACATGCAATCAAACATGCCCTAATAAGTATCTTGTAGTTAATATAACAAAACCAGTTGCATCAGCACAAAGAGATGATCTGACTGCATAAATTAAAATCGACTGTAACCCATCTCTTTAATCGACAAAAAGAACGAAAATGTAAGGTAAATATTTGATTTTTCTTTGGGGAGAGGATGTAAAATTGTTAACAGTGGCGTTCTTGTTTTTGATATATAAATAAATAAATTAGGCCTCTAACCTGAAAATAACTGGGCAATAATCTTTACACTTAAATTTCAACGATTGGTGAGGGGGAGTATGTTTCGATCCTTCGGTAGGAAACTTTGTCCAGATATTTTCTTTCGGATCGAAATCCGAAGCCCTCGGATCGAATTTAAGTTCGAATTCGAATCGGGTTTGATTTTGAAGTTTTTTAATTTATTTATTTTTTTATGAAAATTTAATGAATTTGACGAAGAGCTTCGTGCATGTGATGAAAATGATGAAGGAATATAGAAGGGTATCTTGAACATTTCATTTTACATAACAATTTAATCACATGGTGTAAACGTAAATAACTAGAAATCACATGTTTGAACCAAACAGTCACATTGATAAACGTAGATATCCAATCTATATATTAACATTTTTTTGTGCAATAAATAATAATCCATGCTAAAAGTGGGTTTTTGTAATTATCCGCCCATAGTGATTAAGAGAAGAGATGACAATCACCCGAAACCCACAGATTTAACTACATTTATATCACTACCAAATATTTTTCATGCAATTCATATTCGCTTCATATCCGTGTGAAATTCTATGAACTACCCGTAGTCACACTACAACGCAATATGGATCATCCATACCGCATAATTTGTATTTTAGTAAAAATATCATACTGATCCTAAAAATTTAAAATACATCATTTTACCCAACTGTTCAAAACAATATCATCATTTAAAAAAAAATGAACTATTGTCGGCGACCAAGAGAGTTCTCTCCGATTGGGAGCTCTCCAAGCTCGATCGGAGCCACAAGGCGCTCCATCTGAGCCCTCTGTTGCGCAGTCAGAGCTTCCAGACGGGATTCTGGTCGGATCCCCATGTGGCACGGATCGGAGCCAGAAAGCTTCGATTGGGAGCATTCGGCCCCGATCGAAGTCAGTGTGGCTCCAATTGTGGCCGTATGTTGGGTCCAATTAATGGACTTTTTAATCCTTATAATTAATGAGCTAGCTCAGTAGGGTCTTAACACCTATTAATTTCAGCACTATGCCTCAATTAATGAGCTAGTTACTCCTAATTAGCTCACATTAAATTATGCATGGCTAATGGGCTCCATAAAGGGCGCCAAATTGCTATAATTGCCAAAAAAAAAAAAAAAAAAAAACTAGTGACTACTAAGTACTACACAACACATTTCAGTCCAAAATGAAGAAGCTAAGTCTACATAATGACACTTACTTCTTGTCCTTGCTCAAGCAGGTTCACCCTCTTTTTTATATATATATTTGTTATGACTTGGTAAGAACCGTGCGGAGTGGAGCGGGTGGGCGGCAAGCGGGTGGGCGGACGAGCAGCGTCGAATCACTATGATCGATGGAGATTGAAGAGGTGGAGCTCTGATAGAGAGTAGTCGTAAAGTTTTTTTGCAACGGAGAGGATAAAAATATAGCGTCTATAGGTAGGGTGTTTATATAAATATTAAAAAACTGATTCTGAATCTGTTTTGAATCGACCCGTTATATATTCTTAGAACAGAACCACATAACAACCGATTTATTTAGAACATGTTCATGACGGTTCGGTTCATGTGAACCGGTTTCTTCCTAGGCCTACCTTCTGAATAGAAATTCTAAAACCCCTTTATCACAACACCACTCCCCCCGGCGTGTAGATGGACATAAAATGTGTATGAATCTCTTTTATTATTGCTTGTTCCTCAGTGAGCCAAACACTATTGTTAAAGTCACATTACAATGCACATTAATACACTGTAATTTAACATTACACTCCACATTACAGCACAACCAAACACTGTAATCTGACATTACATTACGTAGCTCACATTACTTGTAATCTCACATTTCGGGTAATCTCACATTACGTCCATCCAAACGCCCCCTTAAGAGTCTCCCATTTCCGTAACCTGTTACCCCACTGAGAATCTCCATACACAAACGTTACATTAGTTTTCTCTGATGTCAACCCATCCCCAATCGTGATATCCATGAAATTAGGGCTAGTGTGAACTATCCCGATATCAATATCTCGTTGCCACCATAAAGCAAGTCCCTCGATATTGTTGAATTGAATCTGTTAGGGTTCATCGAGGAAGAAGACGAAGTCAAAAGTAGCCGTTGGAGTGTTTGATTTTCTGTTAAAACAGTTGGAGGAGTTCCGAACCGGCTGGTTTAAGTCAAACCGTTCCTCCAACTCCGGTTCAGTCCAATTTCGCATATGTTTGCTGCGCCGTTTTCTGTTGAGGATTTTACTGATTTCTCGTTAGACTAGAGTTAGTTGCTCTACAATTTAGTTTCTGTTAGTAGTGGGCAATGTGTTTAGCTCAATTTTCGCCGTAACTTTGCTATTTAAGTTCATGTAATTCCAGTTTCAAGTTAATCAAGCAATACAGTTCAATTTTCGAAACATCCTCAGTTTGAGTTTTACTGCTATTTCATCCAATTCAATCTCGTTTCTAAACCAAACTGAGTATCCACCTGAGTGTGCGAGTGAGTAAAGATTGCACGAACAAATTTGACGATAGAAATTTGTAATAGTTCCAATTTATGATAGAAATTACTGTAATAGTTTGACTTCAATGAATGTATACTAACATAATAGCTGAAGAACTAAGCACTCACTCTATTGGAAATGCTTTTAGAAGATCTATCACACATATCTATTGAAAATCAAGTAAAGCGACAGATAGATCTGACTTACTAAAGAAGTGATTTATTTACATGAGCAATTTGTTAATTTATTAGAACTTCCAACCGGTATTGTTGTTTATGTTTATAAGTGTGATTTTTCATTTCAGTAAGTAGAACTTCGTTAATTAATTAATTAAAAAAAAAAATACCCGCTATGTCACCTCACCTTAATCTACAATGCAAGAAAAAAATGGAAGACAACTCCTCCATGTGGCAATGTGGGTTGTCACTTTGCATTGGAGATGGACTAGATTTCTTGTCCAATCTCTCCAAGGAGGGATCCACTCTCTCACATCCCATCATTAATATGGTGATATAGTATAGAAGAAAAAATTGTTAATTTTATTAATATTAAAAGAATATGTAGGCCCAACTTAGTGGACACCATTGGAGTAGTGATAGACAGCTTTAAGACACTTATTTTTTTAATAATATATTAATTATGTGACGCTGATGTGACATTAAATGGGATGGGAGTTGGGTTGTGCATTATGGATGCTCTTAGCCACCAACCCACTCTCCTATATTGCACGGGCTCTCTCACTGACTCTCTCTTCAATTGGTGCGTGCATACACGTGATAAGCTGCCACGCGACCCCGACGTAGAAATCAATGTAGTGGACTTTAATACATAATAATAATATCTTTATAAAAAAAAAAGACTTTAATATATATATAATAATGTTTATAACTATAGCATATATATTTTTAAGTACACGACACTGAGGTAATCCCACACGCATATTTAGACAGTGATCCGGACGCTCTCTCCTCGACCGTCCACCTGTCAGATAAGGATAGAAAGTTAGAGAGAGAACGCTCTCGAAGAGAGAGAAGGATCTGTCGTCGAGGGGGAGAAGAAGAGCAGGCAAAGGTCGAAGATCTGATCGATCGAAGAACACCGGAGAAAGGTAACGATTTCGAAACCCTAATCCTAATTTCTTACGAAATAGAATGGAGAGGATACAGTAAAGCATAAACCCTAGCAAATCAGGGTTGTGGGGGCGGTTCGCTTTACCGGAGAAGGTTCGTTTCAGGTTTCGGAATTATTAGGGTTTTGCTACTGCGGAGATATCTCGAATTGGAGCTGAGGGTGGTTCGATTCGGTGGTAGTGGGGTTCTTGGAGTTGCATGTATGGCTTCTGGGCCTCCAGTTGGGGGTGATAATGGAGCTAGAGAAAAACCTAGATATGCAGAGAACAAGGTTTACATCAGGAAGATCTTCAAAGGCTCCAGGAAGGATCCTCTGAAAGCTGTCGCCGCTGCCAAGCCCCTGCAACCGTCGTTACCGCTGCTCCTGAGCCTTCCTCGGCCCCTCCATCTGTCTCCTGCCCTAATTCTGAGCTGAGTCCCGCCCGTGTTGCCACCCCTCCCGTCACCAACCCTGCTGCTACCAGCCCTACCACTCTCGATGCTCCTGATCCAACCCCCGCAGTAACCACTGAGCCCACCCTTGCCATTTCCCCTGAGAAAACCCCTGCTGCTGCCCTAGAGCCCACCGTCTCTGAACCTGCCCCTTCAGTCGAACCTGATTCTGCACCTGCTTCCTCACCAACCGTCGTTTCTGAGCCCACCTCAGAAACTATCCCTCCTATCACCACTGAGGTCACCCCTGCTGTTGTGCTTGAGGGCCCCTCTGATTCTGCCCCTGATGCTGTTGCCCCCGCCCCTGATGTTGAAATCATCAGCACTTGTGAAAACAATGTCGAAAATCACAGCAGTCAGGAACAAGCAGCGCCCGAAACTATAGTGCTATCGGAGGATGGTGATTCACTGCAGCAGCAACCGGAAACTTCCCATCCTGATGCAGCCCGTGATGACTGCAGCCTCAATCAGCAGGAGTCTGCAGTTCCGAGAGCTGCAGTCTTGCCACTAGGCAATAGTGCTGTTGAACAAGATGGGTTGAGTAATAAAGTGAAAATCAATTTAGCATCAAGGTCAAGGCAAGAGGTGCGGGAGTTGCGGAGGAGGCTACAGGGTGAGCTTGATGTTGTGAGGAATTGGGTGAAAAGAATTGAAGAAAAAGAGGGCTTGGTTAGTGGGTTTAGTCAGCCACCGGTGTTGGAAAATGTTGCAGTTGATAACGGTGTCCAGAGGTATCAGCCGGAAGTGGTTCCTATAAGCATTCCTCCTCGTGAGAACAGGCCACTCAATCTGCTGACAAGGCCACTGAATCAGCTGAGTATATCTGTGCTGGAAAATAGTCTAGGGGTAACTGAGAGTTTGGAGAAAGAGAAGAGAACGCCAAAAGCGAATCCTTTCTATAGAAATTCAGAATTTCTGCTTGCCAAGGATAAGTTCCCGCCTGCAGAGAGTAACAAGAAGTCAAAGGTGAATGGAAAGAAGAAAGGATCAGATGTGAGAAGTGGGCACGGGGTTACTAGCAGATTTTTCAAAAATTGTGGCTCTCTTCTTGATAGATTGATGAAGCATACATATGGTTGGGTGTTTAATAACCCTGTCGATGTGAAGGGGCTGGGGCTGCATGACTATTACACCATCATTAAGCATCCAATGGATTTGGGTACTGTGAAAGCAAGGCTCACTTCTAATAGCTACAGGATCCCAAAAGAATTTGCAGATGATGTGAGGCTTACATTCCATAATGCTATGACGTACAACCCCAAAGGACAAGATGTTCATTATATGGCTGCAGCTTTGCTGAAAATATTTGAGGAGAAGTGGGTCACTATAGAATCAGACTATAACCGTGAGCTTAGATTTGCTATGGACTATGAAATGAGTGTTCCTACACCTACATCCAGAAAGGCACCAGCTCCTTTTTTACCCCCTTCATTAGACATGAGAAGGGTACTAGACAGGTCTGACTCTATCATGCATTCCACTGATTACAGGCCAAAACCTGTTAGCATTACACCAACAGGGAGGACGCCTGCACCAAAGAAGCCCAAGGCAAAGGATCTAAATAAAAGGGACATGACATTTGATGAAAAGCAGAAGCTGAGTACAAATTTGCAGAATTTGCCTTCTGATAAGTTGGATAATATAGTTCAAATCATCAAGAAGAGAAATTCCGCACTTCGTCAGCATGATGATGAAATTGAGGTTGACATTGATAGTGTTGACACTGAGACTTTGTGGGAGCTAGATAGGTTTGTCACCAACTACAAGAAGAGTTTAAGTAAACATAAAAGAAAAGCTGAACTAGCACTTCAAAGGGCACAGGCACCACAAGCACCAGCTGATAAGGTAGAGAATGGTTATATATCTATATATGTTCAGTTTATTCTTAATGGTAGATGCTGATACATAATGAATTTTTCCAGGATACCAGAACTGCTGTGGTAGAAGTGCCACAAGAGACACATACAGGTCAGGCGCCGGAAATGATTGTATTAAATGAATTTTCATTTTATATGTCTATTGAATGTTTCTCCAATCGTTGCATGCAGCTCAAAACGTTGTTTCTTCATCACCTGTTCAAGATGAAAATCATGGGGTTAACTCAAGTAGGTCAAGCAGTTCCAGCAGTTCAAGCAGTGATTCTGGTTCTTCATCTAGTGGTACTGTTGCTTGTTGCTGAGGCCTTTTCTTAAAGTCATGATTGTTCTATTTTATTGTCGGCATGTTCTATTCAGCTGAAACTGCTTTTACCGTGCTTGTGCAGATTCCGATAGCGACAGTTCCTCAAGTTCAGATACTGATGCAGGTCATTCACCAAGGACCTAAGTCTGCTTAATTAGGTAATGAAGAGGTGTTCTGGTATTTCCGACATTAGATTGATTGCTGAGTTCTTGATCACTTCTTTCTTGCATGTTTGACAGTACCTTTTCCCTAGTAGCCTCTAGCCTCTAGCATTTTGCAGTGAGTGATGTGACAGTTGTTAACATTTTGAGACTCTTAAAAAGGTAAATATTGGAGAATTCAGGGATTACAAAATTTGCGAGATTTAGTTTTGGAACTTCTGGATATGTAGATACACAATTCCAATAGCTAGGTTCTCTCCTTCATGGATAGTAGTGTTCTCAAGGGATTCCGAAGTGTGTTACCAGTGAAATATTGCTTAAAATTAAGTAACAAGGATAAATTGCTGCTAGTAGAGAAGATTCAGGTTGTCTGTAAGAAATGCCAATTACGGTTTTTTGTATGGTAACATGGACAAGCTCAAGTAATGCTACTGTTTCAGTCAGAACTACAGGTAATGGCCCAAGAAAGAAGTGGGAGCTCCACATAGGGTTTGCTAACAACTTATAGAAGTGATGGGGACTTAAAAGGTAGGTTAATTATGTTGGCAAGGTGACTATAAAACTGTTAGAGAAGTTACCTATAATATTGGTCATTTAGTTCGTTTCTGTGTGTTTTCTCTGTGACGCGATTCTGGTGCAAATAATAAATCTACTGTATCTTGCAAATAAGAAGAGTGTGTTATATCAGATGCTTCTGCTTCCGTCTGGGTGTAACTTTTCTGTTAAAGAACAGAGGCAGATTGGAAGGGGTAAAATCACATCAGGACAAAGGGTGCTAGTGTTGGATTGAGAAACAAGAGTAACAAGTTTTAAGTTTATTTGAGTAGTCTGTGGCTGTCTAGGACGTCACGAGCCTATGCCTGATTTGGATTTGAATTTTGACCCATTTTATTTATATATGTTGTATATCTGTGATCCCTTGCTGTGCTTGGAATTTGGATCACATGCGTGTGCTGGTCTTGGATAGGGCACTTTGTATGCAAAAGAGTCCGACTTCACGCTTCCTAGATAGAGACACTGACACCGACATTTTAAGTACAAAAGAGTCGACCTTTTGCATTCATGCTTTTTATTACTAGCTGTTCCAACGTGAAACTGAAGCCGTACCTTAGATTCATGCCTTTTAAGTGCAAAAGTGTCGACCTTTTACATTCATGCCTTCTATTCCTATCTGTTTCAATGTGAAAATGAAGCGGTACCTTAGATTTTGTGGCATTCAAATTTTAAGATCAAGAGACTGCTTAAGAGGAGTGCGGTTAATCCTAACAATAGAATACTTATAGTCCTAAATTGTGAATCCTAAAGGACGATATGATTTCCAGTTTAATATTAGGGAGTAAAGATTTAAAAGCTCATGTGTGGAAGATAGGCATTTGTTAATGTTTTGTTCATGTGATGGACTTGATGTTCAAACCTATTACTTCTCCAAAGTGATTTTCCTCCTAACATTTACTCAGTGTTTATTATTTTGAGACCTGCTCCGTCATCGATCAACTAATGTAGAATCTAACAAGTTTGTTCACCATCGGCCGACTCATCAATCTTCACTAGTATGGAAGATTGATGTGTTCCTGGTCTTAATTTATTATATGAGGAAGTCCTTTGTTTTAGAGATTGTGAAAATGTAGTGTTTGTGAATTCCGTTTGTATCTATTTTGCTTTCATTGGATTGGAATGTATTCTGAATATGTATTGCTGGTCTCGTTTATTTAAGACTCACTCATTAGCGATTGGAATTCCGTTTTCTAATGTGTTGAATGGTGGCAGATTTGTAGGGAAATAGAGTAGAGAAGCATTGCAGGATATTAGGCAGGCAGGCTCATGCACATCCATACCATTTCAGTGTTGCCGTCTACCTCTCTGCAATGTAGAAGAATCAATCTGTATAATATTATTGTTGGGGTTGGAAATTAGATGAATTGTTGAAGAATAGTTTGTTTTTAGAGTGTTTTTGTTAGAAGTGTAGAAGAAGAAGAGTAGCTGCCTCATCTCTTATGTACATTATTGCTAACTGCAGCAGGCGGGTACTGCCCGATTTAGTCGCTTCTCTTCTCTTGCTGGGTGACATCCTAAAGAAAAGATGCCTTGTTGTGCTGTTTGGTTGTGATTCTTCTGTTGTATACAGAGAAAAGAATTGTAATCCATTTTGCATAAGTAGCAGCAGCAGGGTGTTGATAACAACAGGTATTGCTGGAAACTATTGTTTTGGGTGTTTGTAGCTTTGTGTAGTAGTTAGAGGCATTTGGTAACTTTGAAGGCTTTCTAAGAAGCTGTTGTTTGATCATGGAGATAACAAGCAGTTAGCTGCTCACAGATTGCTGAATACTCACTTGTGGATATATGGTGAGCTTTCTGGGTTGATTTTGTATATTTGTCTTGTCGGTTTCAGTTCTGTTTGGGTTTTTTGAAGTTGTGTACCTGATGAGTTTGCTGGATGAGCTAGCTAGTTGTCCAGTGAAGACTCTGAATAAGGTAGCAAGTTTTTGTTGTGGTTGTTTAAAATGTGATATTTGGTATTAGTGTTGGCAATGATTCGGGTTACATCGGATACCATATACCAAAAGGAATAGGGTAAGTTAATTACAGTCCTAAATTTGCACCATATGTTTTGTTTCCTTTTAAACTGTTGCTAATAGGTGTAAGATTTCCTTTTCTCGTTGCTTTTTGGTTTTTTGTTGCCCCTACAGTTTAAACTCCAGTTAGCAAATTATACTTTTGCAAACAAAAGTTTAGCTATCGAAGTTTTCATCCCTAAAAGTCAACAAGACCAATGTTTTGAAAACCGTATTGATGGTCGGATTGTGAACCGGTCACGTTAGTTGTCCATTTTTTTTATTAAAATTTATAAAATATCAGAATGCACAATGAATTCAGAATTTGGGTTCAAACTCGATTTGAATAGATTTTTGATTTGTGCTCAAAGTCGACTTGAATTGAATATATATTCAATATTATGTAAACTTCTAATAAACTCGAACTTGAGTTTGAATCAGCTCGAATAAAATTTTGACATAAAAAAAGCTCAATTTGCCTTGTGAGAACCTCGATTTGAGTATATATGAATTTGTATTCGTTACCAGATAAGGTTTGACTCAAACTTGACTTGAAATTTAGCGAGTCAAATTCAAATATCGACTAAGGCAATCTTTAATAGCTCGACTTGTTTACACCCCTAATACCAACACACTAACGACTTAACTCTCAACCTATTAAATATACATCCACTAACAAGAAAATTAACCCATGCTTCTATTCTATCCAGAATTATATAGAATAATGAGAATGTACATTATCTTGTATAGAATTGAGTACATGTAATTATATATATATAAAACTAAATCTAACAATAATATAATAAAGAAAACATAATCTATCTAAATAATAAATTGAAAATATATTTATTCCTAAAATAACTTAAACTGCAATATATTTTTTTTAATATTTATTCCCTAATAAACTAAACTATAGGGTAACTGGATTCCATGGTGATCCCACATTTACCTTCCGGTGCATCCATATCCCTTTCTATGATCACATACCCTTCAATCTCATTCAGCTCCACACATAATAAGACAAATACAATTTAATAATATATTAAAAATATATCTATTCCTAATATAACTCAATCAACATATAAAAAAAATATTTACTCCCTAATAAACTAGACTATAGGGTAACTGGAATCCATGGCGATCCCACATTGACCTTCCGGTGCACCCACATCCCTTTCTATCATCACATACCCTTCCATCCCCCAATCACTTCCCCACGAATTCTTCACCAACCAGTACTTTACCCCTTCCGGGCTCGTGCCGTACCCCACCGCAAGAACCGAGTGAGTGATTACGGTCCCACACTCGCCCGTTAGTACCCCGCTCGAGTAGAACTGTAGCTGGCTACTATCGATCGACACCGTAATAGGCTGATGTGCCACCGCATGTAGCAGGCTCTCCTCGCTATTCGGGGGAACTATACCGTACCCTTTGATTTTCGCCGCGGGGGATCGCCCCTCCGATAAATCGCACGTGCCTTGTTCCGCAAGATAGGGGTAGTTATCCTCCGCGGTGATGCCGCCGTTGTTGGTGATGTAGTCGAAAGCGTATTGTGGGAGCCCACCGTTGCAAGCGTGGTTAGTGTCGTTGTTGCAGTCTAGAAGTTGTTGTTCTGATAAGGAGATTAAAGTTCCTGTTGTTAGTTTGGCGATCCCCTCCACGGCTCCGATTGCTGAGAATGCCCAACAGGAACCTGGTATTGATGTCAAACAAGATGTTAGTGACAATAGCAAAAATAATGTTAGCTAGATATTTAGAGTGAGAATCTCACCGTTAAGATTTTGATTTTTTTTTTCTAGTGTTCATCAATCCCAATAGGATTTTAAAAAAAAAAATCACAAAATTAATTATACACAGAATACGTGTCAAAATCTTAATGGTTAGACACGATCTGAGACACACAAAGTGGGGTAGGAGATCTGTATCCAGTATCCACTAAATTTTTTAACATTTTGATAAAAACTCAATGCAAAATTAATGACAAACGTTCAAAATTGTGACAAACGTTCAAAATTGTGATAATTCAAAAGATCGAGTATAAAACCCCCTAAAATTGTGATATGTTGCAAAAAGTTGATTATAATAAAACTCTTCAAAATCCGGATAAGAAGATCTAAATAATATGATTAATTCACAAATTGTTGATTTTCTTTTAGTGAGAAAATCATGAAGAAAATCGATATTCTTTCAAAAGTTTAAACTAATGAACTAAGGGCACGTTTATTTGCCGGTATTGCGATATCCTAATACCGGTATTAGCTAATACATGCTTAGCTAATACAATGTTTGATTGTGTCATGTATTAGGATATCCTAATACAATGTTTGAATGAACTTTGTATTAGGATATCCTAATACAATGACTAAAAGACCTAAATACCCCTAAATAGATATATTCATTTTTTACTTATTATTATAATTGAAGGCCGGCCGGGGGTCGCCGGAATCCGGCCGGAGGTCGTCGGAGTCCGGCCGAAGGTTGTCGGAGTCCGGCCGAAGATCGCCGGAGTCCGACCGGGGGTCGCCGGAGTCCGGCAGGGGGTGGCTGGGGGTCGCCGGAGGTCGCCTGAGTCCGGCCGGGGGTCGCCGGAGTCCGGCCGGAGGTCGTTGGAGTCCGGCCGGTGGCCGATGTAATAAGTCGAAGTTGGGGTAGTTGTTGTATATTAAATAAGGTTAGGGGTAAATAAGTAATTTTGAGTTTGGTATTAATTAGTACATCACTTTTAGTTGGTATAATCTAATACCAAATTCCTCATATAATCGAGTATTAGTTAATACCAAGTATTAGCTAATACCAATACCAAGTGTAAACAAACAAGGTATTAGCTAATACCGGTATTAGGATATCGCAATACCGGCAAACAAACGTGCCCTAAGTCTTTCCAACAAAAAATAATACACAAATTTTTGAATCTTAATCAATACAAAGAAAATCATGAATTAAGAAAATTGTTTTGCATCCAAAAGTTTAAACTAATGAACTGATAGTCTTTCCAAACCATATAATATGGTGTAGCGGTTTAGTGCTTCATCTTTTAATCAACACAGTTTATGAGGTTCTAGGCAGTACAAAGACCTAAATCCTAATGATGTTTTTTTTTTAATAATGGTATTTTTTTTTAATTTAAATCCTTATAAAGTTCATCAAGGCACGTCTAAACAATAGATAAGAGTAATGATAAACCATAAGGAATATTGCAACATTGTTCAGAAATTATTACCACAATATTCTCCTTGGTTCTTTACCGGCGTTACCGCGCCTTGCTCTCTCCAGTCCACACTTTCCGGCACCTCACTAACATCCTCGTACTTAAAAGATTTCACTGCCCGGAAACCGGCAGGCGCTTTCACGTACCCCGTATGCGTGGCTAAAAATTCCGCATTTGTACGATCCGCAAACGCATTAACGGCTAATTTATACGTCTTGTTGGTATCAGAGTTGATCGAATCGATAAACTCCACGTTACTCTTGAATATTATGAATCGCTTCTCTTTCTCCGCACCGTTGTATTGCTTACCGTGGCGAGCCAACCATTGGTCGTATCGGCTAGCCATATCATCTATCGGTGCGTCTGCTGGTCTCGTAGATGCCGCCACGTTGGTCCATATCGCAAGGCCGAGGACTATAGCCGAAACAATGTGGCTAGCCATATAAGGTACTTGAATTTTGGATAGAAGCTAATTAAATTTAATCTCTATGTTTTTTCTCATTGAGAGTTTAGTGGACTATATATAAGTGTTTCAGAATCATTTGTCAGTCAAAATCACACTGATTTTTTTATTATTGCTTTACGTTATAAACTTATAACTTCTTGTATATGTATAATTTTAAGATTACTAGCCAAAAAATAAAACATTAATTTTTGGTCAAATAAAGTAATTAAGAATAATATTTACCATAATATTATTACTGAACCATAAATGGACCATCAATACTGATATAGTAGTACGTTTGTTCTTTTTGAGTAGGTAATTTAGTCTTGTTAGCCACACCAGCAGTGGTGAGCTGGTGATCTAGTACTTAAAAATAGTTACTTTTATGTGGTTTAATTTCGAAGTTTCAGACTCGGAAATTATCCGAGAATCATCTTGCGGTAGCTCGATTAAAATATTAGGTTCTGCCTGACCCAAATATCATATCTGGTCAGAAAATTCTATATCTTAAGAAGGAAAGTCCGAACATTATGTAGCAGAATAGATCTAGAATAGACTACTAGCTTTTTTTTTTTTTTTGCAAAAAAATAAAAATAAAAAATAAAAAAATTGTCTGATGATATTGGACTCTATCTTGTTGTACCATTTCCATGGAGCTTGTTTCAAGAAATAGAGTGCCTTCTTCAGCTTATACACACTTCCTATTCATTAAGGGTCAGCACCTTCTTCTTCATGTGACCATTATCACTTCTCTTCTTCAAGTAAATGGACATATTTGCTCACAAAGATCCTGCCTCTTCTTGGATGATAGTTCCTATAGGCTTTAGAAACTTGATTGTAGCCTATGAAGATCCATGTTCTGGTCTTGGATCAAATTGTATATCTTTACTAAGGACACTGACATAGTAAACACAACAAAAAAACCTTTAAATTTCTATGTTTATTGTTTTCTGTAGAAGTAAATGGGCCATATTCGGCCTTTATTAAAGTTTGGGACTTGTTTTTTTTTTAAAAAAAATTTTAGGGTCTAATTGTTACATTACAATAGTATGATTGTTAGTTAGTTGAAGGATTACTAAAAATAGCAGCTCTCGATGTAAACATACGATTGAACGAATCAGATGAACTTTCAGTAGATTTCTCAATTTCACTGATTTCAACATGGTATCAGAGCACGATTGATTCTTCTCTGTGATTCCGTTTGTTTCGCTTCGATTTCGTTACTCGATTCGTGTGTCAGATTTTTATTTTAGCTGAGTGATGATGAATCCGAATTCGGGAATTCCGCCACTGAATTCATCAAATCCGTGGCCGCAGTTGGGAAATCCAACTGCTAATCAAGGAGATAATGGACGTGGAGCTGGCAATGGAGCTGGTAATGGAGTTAATCTCAATGAATCAGGATCTGCTGGGAATGAAAATGGAGCTAGATCTGAATCTTGTTGAAGACAAGTTTTATTTGCATCCTTCTGATATGACTGGAGTTTGCTTAATCGAATTGAAATTAGTTGGTGCTGACAATTATCAGAAATGGATTCATGCTATATCTGATGCACTATTAGTTAAAGAATGAGATTTTCTTTGTGGATGGAACTTGTCCTCGTGAATTGGTAGCAGAAAATATGCGATTAGCTTGGGATAGATGTAATATTGTAGTAAAATATTGGCTCATTAATTCAATTTCTAAGGATTTGACTCACGGAATGCACTGTAGTCCCACAGCTAGAGTAATTTGGGAGGACGTGAAAGAACGTTTCAGTAAGATTGATGAAACGATGATTTATCATCTCACAATGGAGATTTATCATATTAGACAAGGGACTTTGAGTATTGCTTCATATTTTGGTAAGCTTAAGCTGCTATGGGATGAACTAGCTGTGGTAGATGATGATGTCCTGCGCAGTGATTGTATGATTTCACCTAGAGCTTTGGCCAAAAGAGAGAAACATAAGTTGATTCAGTTTCTCATTGGATTGAATGAGACTTTTGCAGCTAATCGATCAGCGCTTTTGATGATGCATCCACTTCCTTCTCTGAATTATGCTTATTCTGCCTTAATTCAAGAAGAAAATCAAAGAATGGTTTCTAATTGTACTTCTTCTGAGCTGCTAGACACTGCACTCTATTCTTCTGGAGGATGAAATTTTAAGAAATTTGGCAATGGAGGTGGAAGTGTCAACCAGTCAGGGAATAAAGTAGAGGTGATAAGCGTGAATGGATTGATAAAAGTGGGTGGATTTGTACCTACTGTGGTAGAAGGGCCATAAGATAGATACTTGTTGGAAAAAGAATGGGGTGCCAGAAGAAGTGAAACAAAAGTGAGCTTCAGCTGCAGCAGCTACTGATGGTGTTCATTCTGGTGTTAACTCTGAGTTGGATGATCCTATGAGTATCAGTGTTGGAGTCTCTAATTCTAAACAACCGCAAGCTTTAAAATCCAAGAACAATGATGTTGCGATGACAGGTATATCTTCTTCTCAAAGTTCTACTTCTATTCAGTGGATGTTGATAGTGGTGCAACAAACCACATGATATGCCAAAATAGTTGGTTGTTTGACATCAAAACCAATTCCACCCCCACTAGGTTTGTTACTTTACCAACTGGTGAGTCAACCTCAATTTCTCATATTGGGAACTGCATTATAGATGGAAACCTGCAGCTGAAGAATGCCCTTAATGTGCCATATTTCCAATATAACCTCATCTATGTTTCATAGTTATGTCGAGATCTTTCTTGTTCAATAGAGTTTACCCTGGATTCTATCAAGTTTCAGGATCGTATGACTGGAAGGTCAATGGTGATTGGTGATTAGAGGGGAGGACTTTATGTGCATGGAAAGAAGACACTTCATGGTGTGGTAGCTGCATTAACTAATGAAGATGTGGATAAAGTCAGCTTATGTCATAAACAATTTGGACATTTACCTTTCTCTCAGTTGATTAAGATATACAATGTTGAGAGTAGTACCAATGATATTAATGATTTGTCATTTAGATCGGCAAAAAAGGAACCCTTTTCCTTTGAGCAACTCGAGATCTGAGAATGCTTTTGATTTACTGCACATGGATTTATGGGGGCCTTATAAAACTCAGACAATTGAGGGTTTTCGGTCTTTCTTGACTATTGTTGATGACTATTAGAGAATGACCTGGGTATATTTTTTTTAAATCCAAAGATGAAGTAGTTCTCCACATTAAAAATTTTGTTCAAAGGGTGAGCAGGCAATTTGATAAAAGGGTTAAGGTTTGCAGATCAGACAATGGTTCAGAATATGTTAATGTTGCTGTTAAATCTTTCTTAATGAAGATGGAATTCATCATCAGACAAGTTGTTTCTATACGCCTCGACAAAATGGAATTGTGAGAGGAAACATCGCCATTTGCTTAAGGTTGCTCGTGCCCTGAAATTGCAAGCCAAACTCCCAGCTAAATACTGGAACTTTTGTGTACATACAAACCTGTTACTTGATAAATAGATCACCTTCAAGAGTGCTGAATTAGAAGAATCCCTTTGAACTCTTATATCAACAACCTTTCAATCCAAGTGATTTGAGTTTTTGGCTCGTTATGCTTTGCAGCAGACTTGAGCAATGCAGACAAACTTGATGCTAGATCAATTCATTCAGTTCTTTTGGGCTACTCTCCCACTCAGAAAGGGTACATGCTGCTAAATATTAACAGTCATCAAGTTTTTGTGAGTAGGGATGTTCTATTCAATGATCATATATTTCCTTTCTCTATAAAAAAAAAAGGGAATATTTTCAGAAGCTGCTTAACAATGAGGTCTCTTCACATTTTCTAATCACTCTCCTCAGTATCCTTTCCTTGAAGATAATATTGCTCATGTACTTGGTACATAGGTAAATCATCCAGTGGATTTGACTGAAGCACCTCCTCAAGATACTAATATAGCAGCTAAAGATAGAGAAGTTCAAATTCACCAACATGTTGCATATCATTTTCAGGATGATGATGCAACTGATAAAATTCTTAATGCAGATGGAAATGATAATGGTGATATTCTTAATGAAAACGAGAATGAGGTAGTGGTTGTGAATCCTCAAAGGCTTACTAAACGAGGAAGGGCTGTGAGACCTCCAAGATGGACTGATGACTATGTGATGAGTTGCAAGTTCATTCCTTATGATTTGATATCGACTGACTTCAAAAGTTTTCTGAGCTCTATTAGTAAGATACATGAACCCCTGACATATTAGGAGGGGTCTGTTGAATCTAATTGGGTTGAAGCAATGAGAGAAGAAATCTCAGCCTTGCAAGCCAACAAGACATGGGAAATAGTGGAGCTACCTGAGAATAAGCAATCAATTGGGTGTAAATGGGTTTTTAAGGTGAAGTATAACTTAGATGGATCACTTGAACGTTACAAGGCTCGGTTAGTGGCAAAATGATACACTCAAAAGGAGGGAACTGATTTCAAACAAACGTTCTCACCTGTTGTAAAAATGGTGACTGTAAGGACTCTCATCACTCTTGTTGTTGTGAATTCATGGGAAATCTATCAATTGGATGTTAGTAATGCGTTTTTGCAAGGAGATTTGGAAGAAGAGGTGTATATGGACATACCATAAGGATTTGATGAACTGATCAAGGAGAAAAGTGGCAGGAGAAAGCAAGTCTGCAAGCTAAACATGTCTTTGTGTCGGACCTAAAATCTGACCTATGGCGGTTTACATTTTGAAAAACGTGAATTTTTGAAAGAGTCGCCACTAGCTAATTACGGCTAACTAGAAACCTAAATTACCTAGGTAAACACAAATTAGCACCTAAGCAATTAATTGGTCTGCATTCAAAGATTTGGGTTCGGGGGTTCTGTTACGAATTAAAAAAAAAATTTTAATCACGCCCTTTCAGTACTTAATTAACATATTTGCCAGTTTTAAAATTAAACTAATTTCATGCAAAATAATTAATGTTAGCAATATTAAACCTAAAAAACCTATTATGCGCATAGATTCCTTAATCGAAATAAAATCTAATTTACGTTAAACATGCTTAAAATCCTAACACAATTTAATTATACACAAATAAGGCACGTTATTATACTATTCTAATCTAAACTATTAAGTTAACATGATATAATAATAACCATACTAATAATAATAATAATAACAGAAATAATAATAAATAAATAAAAAAACAAAAAAAAAACAAACAAACAGCAGCACGGTACTCACCAGCACCAGGGGAACGACAGCCACAGGGAAACTTCCGGCGACCTTCAGCTTGGGCTCCGGCGACGACGGATAACGGCGCAGCGGCGGACAGAAGCTACGGAGCTCCGGTAGGGCGAATTCCGGCAGCGCGGGCGAGCTTCCGGGCTGGGCGAAGTCTGTCCTGGTGGCCGGCAGTTCCGACTGCATGGCAGCAACAGGTAGGCCGGAGTTGTCTGCAGCGAGGCGCGTCTCGGTCTGGAGGGGCGGCACGGCGCGATCTCTGTGCTGGACGGCGGACGATGGCGAAGTCGATCGGAGCTCCGGCGACAGCAACAGGGGAACGACAGCCACAGGCAACTCAACGGGAGAAAAAAAATAAAATTTGGCACGAATTACGAAAAATAATGATATTTTATTCTGATTTTTTTCTGTGTGTATTACATAGATGCTAGGGGTCTATTTATAGGTAAATTAGACCCAAAAATTAGGAAAACACATATTTCTCTAATATACACTCAATAAATCCGAAAATTATATATATATATATATATATATATATATATATATATATATATATATATTTATGATTTTTTGCCATAAATATATACTATATATTTTCTGATTATTACATCATTTATTGCATATGTATTTTCCTAACTTAAACTGAGCCTATTTTTGGCAACCCCGTGACCTTCCATATTTAAATACTTCCTTTTTTAAACGCGTTACACATAACATTTTTGACGTGTTACGCACGTGTCGCGCGTACCAAAATTAGGTGTTTACAGTTTGCCCCTCTTTGGACGGACTCCCGTAGAATGCATTCGAGGGGGTTTGTCCAAAGACGAGTAAACACTAATTTAGGCTAGGAAATATATATTCTTCCGGGTCTTCAAGTCTCCAAGGCGGCCTTTGGCTTTATTGATGGTGCGAAAAAGTAGAGCCTCGGTCGGCGGTGCCCCTGTTGGCGGTGCCTCCGTTGGCGTGCGAAAAAGTAAAGCCTCAAGTGGCGTGCAGAAAAGTAAAGCCTCCAGTGGCGTGCAGAAAAGTAAAGCCTCAATCGACGTTGCCTCCAGTGGCGAGCGACAAGGAAAAGCCTCCAGTGGCGTGCAATAAAGTAAAACCTTTGGTGATGTTTGGTAATAGAATACCTCTACGTCAGACAGTACCAACAACCTCTGGTGACGCCTCTAGTGGCGAGTGGTAACGGAAAAACCTCTACGTCAGACCGTACCGGAAAACCTCGGGTGATATCTCTGGTGGCGAAAGACCTCTACGTCAGACCGTACCGGAGACCCTTTGGTGATGCCTCTAGTGGCGAGTGCCGGAGATGAGCCTCTAGTGGCGTCCGTTGGAGAAGTGCCTCTAGTGGCGAGTGTCGGAGATGAGCCTCTAGTGGCGTCCGTTGGAGAAGTGCCTCTAGTGGCGTGACTTGCGAAGGCTGAACACTAAGGCTTCGTTCGTCGGGGTTGACTCTCAGGAAGCTGGGAAACTTCAGATCCTGATTGTCGGTTGTGACCTGTAGGAACAGACTGTAACAGTCCTACTCGTCCTTGAAGGGTGACTCGCGAGAGTAGACTTCAACCGTCCCGCTTGCCCTGAAGTTGACTCGTAGGAACAGACTGTAACAGTCATACTCATCCTTGGAATGCGACATGCGAGAGCAGACTGTAACCGTCCCGTTTGCCGTGAAATTGACTTTGGAAGGCGCTGTATTGCGCATGAACGTTTGTCCCTAATTTTTGCCTAAATTGTGCATGATGCGACAACCTAGCGGGATCTTTTTTTTTTTTTTTTTTTTTCTCTTTTTTCTCTTTTTTTCTTTTTTCTCTTTTTTTTTTATTTTTCTTTCTCTCTTTTTTTTTTCTCTTTTTTTTTTTTTTTTTTTTGAGAATTTATCTTTTTTCTCTCCTTTTGCCACGGCCTGATTGAGAGATTTTCGACCGTGCCCCTCGGTTTTTTATTTTCTCTCCTTTTGCCATGATTGCAATTTCTGAACTTGCAACCATGCCTCTTGATGGATATACGCCCAATTTGAACCCGTTGACTTCCGAATCGTTTTATTTTTATCATCCCGTTAATGATTGTAAATCGAAACTTCAACCCGAACACTTCGCGAAAACACCAACGGTCCGGACGAGGCCGAAGCGCTCGTCCGGCCGAGTCAAACTCACCTAGGTGAGGTTGGGTGGCCACACCCGACCTCCCCTAGGGGAGATCGGGTGGACCAACCCGATTTCTCCTAGGAGAGATCGGGTCGGCCAACCCGATCTCCCCTAGGGGGATAGGGTTGGCCAACCCCATCCCCCCTAGGAGGGGTTGGGTGGCCTCACCCAACCCCTACCCTTGGGGGTCGGATTTCCCTTCCCCCCAAGGGCCCCGACACCATTTTTGGACTCCCATACTCGGTTTATTCCGCCTACCTTCTCCGTATCCTAAGGTCTTAATTATGTGTTTAAAGGTTAATTAACTGTGTTTAAGGGTTAACGATGTCATTAAGCCACCTTAATGACACCGTTGCCTATAAATACCCCATCTCCACTATTCATTTGAGGATTTTAGCAAGTTGCGCAATTTTGCTCTGACATCTCTCTAGCTTTATCTCTCTAAAAACCGTACTGACTTAGGCATCAGAGAGGGTTCATCAGGCACCACCCCCCCCCCCCCCTCTGTGCCTGGTATTGCCCCTCTTGCAGGGTGGCAAGGAGAAGAGAGCCAAGGAAGCAGAAGAGCATAGAGCAGAAGGACAAGCCCCATGGGGTAAGAAGTACAAGCCTCAGGGGGTCAGAAGGAGAGAAGGAAAGGAGGTCAGAAGGAGAGAAGGAAAGGAGGTCAGAAGGAGAGAAGGAGAGGAGGTCAGAAGGAGAGAAGAGAAGGACATATATCAGAACGACTACCCCAAGGGAGCAGAAGGGCATGGATCAGAACGACTAGCCCTAGGAACACTGAACCCGACATTTCATTAGTGGGAGATAAATTCTAGATTGACGACCCGTTGACCTAGACTTTATAACCTAACACTTGGCGCCGTCCGTGGGCTTCGAACAGAAAGCCTGGCAATAACAAGAGCGATGACGAACAACTTAGTATCTAGACATCACCGCCCACCTGGGGGCAATAGGCGAAGGAGACAGCCTATACCTCCAGCAAGGCAGCCTAACCAGAGAAACTGCCTGCACACCCAGAGCCTCAGGTAGCCCCACAGGCACCCCAGCTTAACAAGCAGGGAGGAGGACCTTCACGCCCAGCTGGCTAGGAGGCTTCCACAGCTTCAACTCCATTGACTAGGAAGCCACAGGGAGAGAGGGAGCAACAGGAAGTGCCATCCCAATACACGGCACCTCCTGAGGGATACTACAATGAGGCGCAACCTCAAGGATATCCATATGGAATACTGAACCAAAGGAATGACAACCGCGCCCACACAACATACACACAGGGAGCGCCTCGGACGAGCTACTAGCTTACAGAGAGACCCTAAGGAATAGGCAGGAAAGGCAACACCGACAGGAAGGAGAAGAAGCTCATGAAGAGGAGAAAATCCCAACGGAAGAACGCCACTCGCACCCTCGAACAGGGCAGCGAGGAGAACAAAGGAGAGACAACCAAAGGCCACACCCAGGGGGAAGGCAGCAATCTGTGCCTCCAAAGCAGCAACAGACACAGCAAGGATGCCAGGGCATACACACCTCTGGGGGCAGATAAACAGGCAAGACCTCCAAGGAGGCATGAATTCAACCAAGTACCCCAACAGGGACATACACCGCACTAAAGGAGGACATACATGCCAGACCAACAAAGATATAGGAGTTCCAACATCCACCCTGGCAGTGAACACATATAGTCCGTATCACCACAGACATGACTAAGGGACATACCAAGGAAAGCTCAAAGGGAGGGACATAGCCCCAACAACACAACAAGGCAACCACCTACCCATGATACAGCACGACAGATCCAAACCCCTTGTGCATGACAACCCTTGGCACACATCCCCCTAGGACAGGGGAGGAGTTGAAAAGACAAGGATTTGAACAGGGGACTCATAGAGTACCACACCACGTTAGCACATAGCTACTACAATGGGAAGTCTCATGGAGAGACACAGGGGAGTGAGATTACACATAGCATACATGAAGGATACACTTCCACCTAGTCCGCCTTGCAAGGATGTGACCTTATATTCCTCAAGTGGAAGGAATACACACAGACTACTGGAGGAAGACAGCTACATTACCAAGGAAGCAAGGGTATCAACACCCCACACTCATATCCTTCCCATATCCTCTTATTTAATTTAACTGCATAACAAGTCAACTCCCTAAAAGGGGTATATTTTGATACTTGATATCAACATGTTTTCCAAGAAAGACCATACTGGACGCCTTCGGGCTCCGTGATATATATATACACAGGTGGACCACTAGAAGAATCCGTAAAAGGTCGTCGCCAATCAAGGGATGCACAAGAAACAGATTTCTCAATCTCAAAGGGCACCTATAAGGTCAAAGTTTCTGAAAAAGATCACAAGATGGAAGGCTCACTTACAAAAATAAGTTGAGCACTCCCAACATCCTTTAGAGGAACTACCATGAAGGTCACAAAGGATTACCCCTACTATAACCTTCCACTAAACATCCTAGGGCCAAGTCCGTCAAAGGATCCCATCTGGCATTGGTATGCAAGGGGGGCACCAGTCACAACATGCCCTCCCCACAAACGCCCAGAATAAGAGGGGGTAGCCGCGAACTCACCCCTCAAAAAATGGAGGAAACCATATCACATGGACAACGCCCACCATCAGAGGCAAACACCTCCAGCGGATCTTTATGATTTCACAAAATAGCCAGCTATGCAGTCAAAAACGAGTTTCTAAGTAGAGACGGAAAAGGGTAGGTAAAGTCGAGTCGTAAAGACGGAACGTAAAAACGTAAGTTTCTACCAATGCTAAAATTACATTAGTAATAAAATGTATAAATGTACATATATGTAATTATGCAAAAGAGATACGAAAATATTCAATATGCTCATTAATAGCCTGTAACATTGTTTTAATAAAAGATATGGCCCCACCAGTAGTCACCTCAGTCGTCACGGTGAGCAATTGTTGTGGAATCGTGAGAATAATTGACGGGTCAATTAGAGTGTGGGCCAGTATCTCAATTAATATTTTATTATTTTAAAAACTTAAAAGAGAAAAATATATTTATGGAGTCTAAGACTCTTGCATATTATTAAATATTTAATGGATACTGAACTTGAATAGAATAAGAATAAGTTTTGAATTAATAAAATATGACTTGACCCACAAATTACGATCCATGAAAAAAACTCTCGTAGGTTTGGTTGATAAATTTTGTGGGATTGACATAATTTATTAGATTTGAGCAATTTTTAGCAAATTAAGGTAAAAATTCTAGAAACGGGTAGAAACTTACGTTTTTACCGTTTCTACCCGTTTTTACGACTCTACTCGCGTTTCTACCCGTTTCTACTCAGAAAGCGATTCTGGTACGTTTTAACTCGTTTTTTATGGTAAAAACGTAAAAACGTGCGTTTTTACGACCTAGAAACGAGTTTTTAACTACATAGATAGCCAGGAGATACAACTACAACTAGTAAGCTCATTCCAGGTAATGGAATACACTTCCATCAAACCTCTCAAGGACACCAAGCCTAGCAAAGGAAGAATGGCGACACCATCATCAAGCTTTTAAAAAGGGATATGGAAAACATAGTATTTCCACACAATGATATATTAGTCATAAGAGAGGGAATCACCAACTTTGACATGAAGAGAACCATAGTGCACGAAGGGAGTCCGTCAGACATCTCCCATGACCAACCATTGATGATACTAGAGAAGAGTCAAGCATACCTAATACTAAAGGACCCCCTACTAGTAAAGGTAGTCAGAACATCAACACACCCATTAGGGACACGGCACTGCAAATGAACCAGGAACAAGGATGGAACACATATCCTTACAAGTATCCTTACGAGTATCCTTGCATTTATCCTTGCAAAAATAAACTCCGTAGATAAAGATGTTATCTAATAGATGACTATGTCTCTGTTCTCAAAATATGATCCTAACCCGGAGATCCTTGGACTCCGTATTATATATGCAATGAATAACATGATTCATCAAAGATAGGTACGCGAAGATTCAAGACAGCGCCATAAAGATTAGGCGCATACCTCTACCAAGTACGACACATTGGAGTGTTCACAAACACTCCTTCGCCATCTCACAAGAAAGGAAGGCAACCAAGGATACAAGTCCTAATAGAATAAACATCGGCAGAAAATCCTGTCATTGAAGTCATGCACCAAGAGAGAAACTCTAAAGATGCAAGATTAGCAAAAGAGATAGTGCAACAACTAGAGTATGAAAAAGGAGATACATCTCCTATCAAGAGCCTTAGGGCAGGATAATAGTTCTACAAGACCAACCAAAGAAGAGCTCAAAAGCTTGGGGAGTAAGGTTTCAAGGACCCTCACACTAGACGCACATCTCGATCAACCACCTTGTCTGCAAATGATAAGACATTTGACTCTGGCATCCCATCAAGAGGAGAACCCCGATAAAAGGGGCACTAGAAAAATATCCCGCCTTTAAGGCCATACGCCGAATACATGATGAATGAAGGTTATGACAAAACAAAAAAGGAGGGACTTGTCAGCTCAACACACCTCAAACACGTATACGTACGCAATACAAATGCAGCCTCTAATGAAGTTATCCAACAAGGAATAGACAATACGGGGGCAAACCCATGGAAAATCATGGAGCATCACCTGCAAACCTAAAGGAAAACGCCCTTTTTAGATTCAAGTCCTAATTCAAAGGAAGTCTATAACCAACATTCAAGGTGGGAGGAGCATGACCAATGTGACACCCCCTAAAGGCATTGAAGAATACTCCAATATGAAGGAAAAGGCAAAGCACACTAAGTGCCACAACACTCCAAGAAGATTATCACAGCCCGGTCAGACCACCCCCCCCCCCCCCCCCCCCCCCCCATGCACGAGAAAAGAGCATGGATTAGATTGACTAGTCTGAAACACACCTACAAGATTAACAACTCAAGACACCATTCTATGAGAGAGCTTTTCAACCTGAAACACAAAGAAGGGGGGGGAAAGAATTTACAAGCACCCCTAGGATACAAACACTGCCGCATCCCGGTTATCAAGAGAATGAAAATCACCACCACCCACCCAAAGCAAAAGCTCTCCACCCAACCTCTAAAGATACATCCGACAAAGGCATTATCCAAACCATGCCTATAACTGAAACAAGCAAGCATGAGAAAGAGTAAACCCTACAAGGGACACTCATCGCATTCAACCAAGCAGACAAGGGAGCCCCGAGCATAAGGGGTACCCAACCAAGAAAATGAACGAGGGGCATTCAACGGCCAAATATGAAAGGCGGTATGACCACCAAGCAACTTGGGGGGCACCAAACGAATAAGTGCTTGGTAGTCCACCTAAGTGCAAAAGAAGAGATTAGAGGCAGAAGATCACAAGAACATGCAATACCACTTCTCCTAGAAGAGGTCACATAAGAGGAAAACATCCTCAACTCCCTATACGGACTCGTCCTAAGTTGGCAACACACAAACATCGCCCTCGAAAGGTGATCCCCCACATTGAAGAAAAAGCGTGGTAGCATGCAATATCATGGAAAGAAAGCTCAAGTAAAGATCTAAAAGGCGTATCAAAGACACACCATACATGAGAAGGGACACAAGATAAGGCAATATTATGAGCCCTCTGGGAGCCAATCCCGCGAACACATTCGACGCCCCCAAGAGCGTATCTTGAGAGTAGTTCTAAAACTACGAACCTTGTGCCCTCCGGGAGCATATCCCGCGAACACATTCGACGCCCCCAAGAGCGTATCTTGAGAGTAGTTCTAAAACTACGAACCTTGTGCCCTCCGGGAGCATATCCCGCGAACAGATTCAACGCCCCCAAGAGCGTATCTTGAGAGTAGTTTTTATACTACGAACTTCGACGCCCCCAAGAGCGTATCTTGAGAGTAGTTTTTATACTACGACCTTCGACGCCCCCAAGAGTGTATCTTGAGAGTAGTGTTCATACTACGACCTTCGACGCCCCCAAGAGCGTATCTTGAGAGTAGTTTCTATACTACGACCTTCGACGCACCAAGAGCGTATCTTGAGAGTGGTTTCCAAAAACTACGAATTTCGACGCCCCCAGGAGCGTATCTTGAGGTAGATTTGCAACCTACCAGATTCGACGCCCCCAAGAGCGTATCTTGAGGTAGAAAAAACACTACCAGATTCGACGCCCCCAAGAGCGTATCTTGAGGTAGATTTCAAACTACCAGTTTCGACGCCCACCAGGAGCGTATCTTTGGTCTAACCTGTGCCTTCCGGGAGCCTATCCTGTGAAACGTTAAGTGCCCTCCGAGAGCCAGTCTCGTGAACAGATTTCGACGCCCACCAGGAGCGTATCTTTGGTCTAACCTGTGCCCTCCGGGAGCCTATCCTGTGAAACGTTAAGTGCCCTCCGAGAGCCAGTCTCGTGAACAGATTTCGACGCCCACCAGGAGCATATCTTTGGTCTAACCTGTGCCCTCCGGGAGCCTATCCTGTGAAACGTTAAGTGCCCTCCGAGAGCCAGTCTCGTGAACAGATTTCGACGCCCACCAGGAGCGTATCTTTGGTCTAACCTGTGCCCTCCGGGAGCCTATCCTGTGAAACGTTAAGTGCCCTCCGAGAGCCTGTCTCGTGAACAGATTCGACGCCCACCAAGAGCGTATCTTTGGTCTAACAGTACCATATATACTATTTAAAGGGTATCAGAAGAGATCATCGCACCATACTGAGAAGGATTCCATGAAAAAGTAATTTCAAAGTAAAGTTGTATAAAGAATACATAATGTTTTTTCTTGATGAGATAGCAGGTATGATGTGAAGAAAAGCACAAAAGAAAGATAAGGAAAGGAAAGCATATACAAAGGAGAAGTCCATGACCAAAGGATCATACACAGAAGCACAAGAGGTTATCATGAAAAATAGCGAGTTATCCTACCATCCATAGCACAAGTCAAGAGAAGTATCTCAAAGGAACCCAACACCACCAAGGAGGATAGCAAAGACATGAAATCCAAAGTTCAAGGCTCTCAAAATAAACTCGACCCATCAAAAAGAGAATTGCCTTACAAGTCGCACAAATCAACCTCCGACAAACGTTATTGTCTTGCATGTCGCCCTCGCGTGACCTATGCTCGTATCAGACTTGAACATCGTCAAGCACAACTCATGAAGGAGACATCTAAAGAGCATAAAGGATACAACATCCGACAAGACGAGACATCGGGACCTAACCCAACAAACATAGCCTAAACAAAAGGCAACTATAGCAATGAAGGCTCTCCAATGAGAAAGGAATACTAAAACACAACTCCATACATCGTGATGTGGCTATCATGTCCACATACACTGAAGTGGCTATCATGTCCACATACACTGAAGTGGCTATCATGTCCACATATCTTGAAGTGGCTATCATGTCCACATACCTTGAAGTGGCTATCATGTCCACATACCCTGAACTGGCTATCATGTCCACACACTACAGAAGGGCTATCACTCCGACACATCACGAAGTGGCTATCACGTCCACATACCCCGAAGTGATTATCATGGCAGCACATCATAAAACATCTGTCAAAGACATGCATTGTAAAGACACCATCCCGACCACGAACATCAAAAGGCTACGCCTAGCCTTAGGAGGAGGTTCAAGAAAAGGGGAGAAACAACACTCTTCATACGCTCATCAAAGGTAGGCACTTATATTTCAACCCACTGGGGGATACTAGGTAGGAGACGTCCTCATTATGAAGACAACCTCCATATCTCATGAAATCAACCATGAAGCAAAGAATCACCACAAGCACTATTGAGGGCATATAACAAAACGATCCCTACAACGATCACAACTACGATACTAGTAGAGGCTAACTCAACAACAGTCTCCACCGAACTCCCAAGTAAGAATTTGCTATCTTAATCAGAGCCATGGCAAGAGAAAGGAACCTCAACGAAAGGCGATGATCACACCCATCACCAAAAGAAAAATTTTCAACGCAGGGGTTAATAACATAACCCATAGGAAAGCCAAAGACACCTTCGAAAGTCGTCAAATCTATATGAAGATGAAATGAACCTGAGTCTCGGTCCCTCGGCTGGGGGGCAGAGGATAAAGAAGAGACATCAAGATCTATGATCACCCCATCGCCAGCCACAGGTTGTTTCCCTTCGTCAAGCAAAGAGGGCGCCTCTTCAACCACTACCTCCTTATCATGAGAGGGAGTCAGCAAGGGGGCACTGGAAGGAGAGCCTCTCACGGTTTCCTTCTCCTTGGCAGTCGAGGGCCCGACCTCAGAGTCAGGTTTTCGCGCCTTGGATTTAGATTGACTTGAACTCTCGCCCACCGCAAGAACCATTCGGTAACCAGGGAAGAACGCTCTAACAACAAGAAAGAAGCAACATAGGAACAATCATAAGTATATCACAAAGAAAAGAGAATGGAATGAGAGCATACTAGAAGCATTAGCAGCCTTCCCTGACTTAGAAAATTTCTTGGCCTGATAAGCAGAACTAGAGGGTTCTTCCCTCTCATCCGATTCAACGGTCTCCTTGTCTGAAGAAGAAAGCTTCCAAAAGTGAGTTATCTATACGAACAACCAACACAAAGATCGACCCTTACTCATGGAGGGGCGAGATACGCATACTACAGGGGCAACCTTAACACCAAGGGAAGAAGGCGAACTTTTAGTTTCCCCAAATGGAGCAACGCTCCAACACATCCGAAGGAAGGGTCAACCCTTAACACATGTCAATAGACCCCTTCGCTCGCTGCGGTAAGAAGAAAGCTTGTAAGCATTTTCACCCTCACTTTTATGGGGAACAAACTGCAGGGTAAGGGTCAAGAGCTATACACACGCTCCAACGAATGAAGGAAAAATGTTACACATGCCGAAGGTCGAGGTTAATGGACAATGCTCACGCTAGTACGAGGGAGGCGGAACGTTGTGTCCCATTGAGTGGCAGAGTTTCCACCCTCAAGTAAAGGAGAGGTCTAGGCTCTCACCTTTGCACTTATGCTCATATTCATGATTAACATCTACAGGTATATCAATGTCATCACTCATGCTTATACTCACAACCCGTTCATACATACATACATGTTCATGCTTGCACTCATATGCATGCCCACGTACACACTCCCGTATGTTCAAACATTTAGACGTCCATGCACATGGCCGCCATATATTTATGCATACATTCATGACTACAATCGCAGCATGTCTATACTCACTCCCATCCTTATGTTCCTACTTGCATGTATGCTAGTACACATCCTCATGTTCATGATATGTCCATGTTCACTCCTAGTTAACATCCTATAGGCATATTTTCTAGTATCCCATACTTAGAAAAATTTTGGGCCAAAATTGAAATTTTTATTCACTTAAGTGAAATCCCGGCATGAAATTGAAGTATGAGTCACTTATTTGTATCCGTATTGCATCCTTATGCAAGCGTGTATTTTTCGAGTATACGCCTGTAGCAAGGATAGATTTATTACTCCCACCTCAGACGGACGCGTGCTTAGGCACGTGTCCGTGCTATTCTGACGTTTACAATTCCTCTATCTCATAAGGCAGGGGGCAGAGTCAGAGGCACGCATCCATGGGTAAGTAAGCATTCAGATGAAAGGTAAAACCCCGGTTTCAAATTGCGCGTGTCATACCATCCTAAAATAGAGTCAATCAAGGGTTAGGCCATTGGTTGACTCGGGGGCATGTGATGGATATACGCCCAATTTGAACCCGTTGACTTCCGAATCGTTTTATTTTTATCATCCCGTTAATGATTGTAAATCGAAACTTCAACCCGAACACTTCGCGAAAACACCAACGGTCCGGACGAGGCCGAAGCGCTCGTCCGGCCAAGTCAAACTCACCTAGGTGAGGTTGGGTGGCCACACCCGACCTCCCCTAGGGGAGATCGGGTGGACCAACCCGATCTCTCCTAGGAGAGATCGGGTCGGCCAACCCGATCTCCCCTATGGGGGATAGGGTTGGCCAACCCCATCCCCCCTAGGAGGGGTTGGGTGGCCTCACCCAACCCCTACCCTTGGGGGTCGGATTTCCCTTCCCCCCAAGGGCCCCGACACCATTTTTGGACTCCCATACTCGGTTTATTCCGCCTACCTTCTCCGTATCCTAAGGTCTTAATTATGTGTTTAAAGGTTAATTAACTGTGTTTAAGGGTTAACGATGTCATTAAGCCACCTTAATGACACCGTTGCCTATAAATACCCCATCTCCACTATTCATTTGAGGATCTTAGCAAGTTGCACAATTTTGCTCTGACATCTCTCTAGCTTTATCTCTCTAAAAACCGTACTGACTTAGGCATCGGAGAGGGTTCATCAGGCACCCCCCCCCCCCTCTGTGCCTGGTATTGCCCCTCTTGCAGGGTGGCAAGGAGAAGAGAGCCAAGGAAGCAGAAGAGCATAGAGCAGAAGGACAAGCCCCAGGGGGTAAGAAGTACAAGCCTCAGGGGGTCAGAAGGAGAGAAGGAAAGGAGGTCAGAAGGAGAGAAGGAAAGGAGGTCAGAAGGAGAGAAGGAGAGGAGGTCAGAAGGAGAGAAGAGAAGGACATATATCAGAACGACTACCCCAAGGGAGCAGAAGGGCATGGATCAGAACGACTAGCCCTAGGAACACTGAACCCGACATTTCATTAGTGGGAGATAAATTCTAGATTGACGACCCGTTGACCTAGACTTTATAACCTAACACCTCTCATTTCCTGATTTTGCCTAGGCCGCCCTTTCGGGTTTTCAACCTAGTGGAAGCACTCTTTATTTGGTAGCCGATTAAACGGTGGCTGTGACCCGTACTTTATTTTCCGCCTCGATGCGGGAGCATTTGTAGCCATTTGGAGGGTGGCTGTGGCCCTTCACAGTTTAAAGTCTCAGATAAGTAGCTCAGGATGCGCTATGAAGCTTGTCGTCATCGCTACTTAAGGCCCTTGGACTAGGAAGGTCTTGGCCGTCCATATCCGTGATGATCAGCGAACCTCCCTTGAACACCTCTTTGACCACGTAGGGTCCTTCGTACTTTAACGCGAACTTCCCTCGCGAATCAGGATTGATACGCAGTACTTTGCGCAACAACAGGTCTCCTGGTTGGAAATTACGTGGTCGCACCTTCTTGTCAAAGGCCCTAGCCATCCGTTGTTGGTAACATTGCCCATGACATATTGCCGTGAGCCTCTTTTCATCGATGAGGTTCAATTGTTCATACCTTTGTCTAGCCCATTCTGCCTCGTCGAGCCCTGATTCCGCCAGGATCCTTGCAGAGGGTATTTCTACTTCCACGGGTGGAACAGCTTCAGTTCCATACACGAGAGAAAACGGAGTTGCCCCGGTTGAAGTGCGGATCGATGTTCTGTATGCCAAGAGTGCCCAAGGTAACATATTATGCCAATCTTTGTATGTGACAGTCATCTTCTCAATGATCTTCTTTATGTTTTTATTCGCTGCTTCCACCGCGCCGTTCATCTGAGGACGGTATGGGGATGAATTTCTGTGCTTGATCTTGAGTTGAACACATAAATCGTTTATCAATTTGTTGTTGAGATTCTTGGCATTGTGCGTGATTATTGTCTCGGGCACCCCGTAACGGGCAACAATGTCTCTTCGTAAGAAACGCTCAAACGCTTTTGTAGTAACTGACGCTAGTGTGATAGCCTCTATCCACTTGGTGAAATAATCAATTGCCACTAAAATGAACCTGTGACCGTTGGATGCATTTGGTGAAATAGGACCGATCACGTCAATTCCCCACATCGAAAAAAGCCACGGAGAAGACATCGGATGCAACTCATTTGGCGGCGCATGAATTTGACTTGAATACACCTGGCATAAGTGGCATCGTCGGACGTGCTCGACGCAGTCTGCCATCAGGGTAGTCCAAAAATAGCCCATCCTCATGATTTTTCTTGCAAGCATGTGACCGCTCATGTGCGGTCCACAGCTTCCCTCGTGGACTTCCTCCATCAACCGCTTTGCCTCTTCCGAACCTACACATCTCAAAAGGGTAGTATCAAAAGATTTTCTATAAAGAACCTCACCACTAAGAAAATAATTGCATGCCATTCTGCGGATGGTCTTCCGATCTTTGCTACTTGCACTCTCGGGAAACTCGCCTGACTGCAAGTATCTCTTTATATCAAGGAACCAGGGCTCGCCATCTGATTCTTCAAGTGTGCAACAATATGCCGGACGCTTGTTTACTTCAATCTCGAGAGGCTCTATGGAATTCCCGTCCGAGATATTCACCATTGATGCGAGGGTCGCCAATGCATCTGCAAATTGATTTTTACTCCGAGGCATCTGCGTGAATGTTATTTCCTCAAACTTCTCGCTTAACTCTTCAATGCGCTGATGATATGGTTGTAACTTGGGATCTCTCGTTTTCCATTCTCCCAAGGTTTGGAGAATGATCAGCATGGAATCTCCATAAACCTCCAATTCCCGTATCTTGAAGTCAATTGCCGCTCGCAACCCGAGAATGCACGCTTCGTATTCTGCCACGTTGTTGGTGCACGGGAAAGTGATCTTTGCTGCTACAGGAAAATGTTGACCTTTTGGGGATACAAGCACTGCCCCTATACCACATCTGGTGGAGTTTGCAGCTCCATCAAAATACATTCTCCACAAGCTTTCATTCCCTGTTTCTTCCTCCACGTGAAGTATGTCACTGTCCGGAAGCTCGTGATTTGCTTGACGATCGTCATCAATGGGAAACTCGGCTAGGTGATCTGCAATAGCCTGCCCTTTTATAGAAGTACGAGGAATGAACTGTATATCGTACTCAGCAAGCTGGACCTGCCATTTGGCGACATTCTTCATCAATGCCGGCTTCTCTAGTATGTATTTCAAGGGATTCAGCTTAGAAATGAGATGTATGGTGTAATACAACGTGTACTGTCGGAGTCGCTGCATTACCCATACTAAAGCGCAACTTGTCCTTTCAACCTCCGGGTACTTGGCCTCTCCTTCAGTGAACTTCTTGCTGAGGTAATAAATGGCGTGCTCTGTCTGGCCATCTTCATCTAGTTGCCCCAACATGCATCCCAAAGAGCCTTTTCGGACTGCCAGATACAAAATGAGTGGCCGACCTGGAGTGGGCGGGACTAAAACCGGCGAATTGTTGAGATATTCTTTGATTGACTTGAAGGCATGCTGACACTCTTCATCCCATTCAATTAATGCATTTTTCCGCAGGAGACGGAACAACGGTTGACACTTGTTCGTCATGTTGGCGATGAACCTCGCGATGTAATTCAAACGCCCGAGCAAGCTTCTGACCTCCTTGACGGTAGACGGTGCCGGAAGGTCTAGTATCGCTTTGACCTTGTCGGGATCCACTTCTATACCTTTCTTACTGACTATAAAGCCCAGCAACTTATCGGATGTTACTCCGAATGTGCATTTTGCTGGATTTAGCCTGAGTTTAAACTTCTTAAGCCGTTCAAAGAGCATCCGCAGGTTGACAAGGTGGTCTTCATCTTCGCGGGACTTTGCAATCATATCATCGACGTATAATTCTGCTTATGCATCATGTCATGGAAAAATGTCACCATTGCTCTCTGGTAAGTTGCCCCCGCATTCTTGAGTCCGAAAGGCATGACCTTGTAGCAAAACGTGCCCCACATTGTGATGAAAGTGGTTTCGACTTGTCTTCTTCTGCCATCTTGATTTGATTGTACCCAGAGAACCCATCCATGAACGAGAACATGTTGTGCCGTGCTGTGTTATCGACTAACATGTCAATATGAGGGAGTGGAAAGTTATCCTTCGGACTAGCCTTGTTGAGATCCCGATAATCAACACAGACTCGAACACGACCATCCTTCTTTGGCACAGGGACAATGTTGGCGACCCACTCGGAGTAGTTGCACACCTCAAGGAACCCCGCGTTAATTTGCTTGATGATCTCTTCCTTGATCTTGAGGAGTAACTCTGGACTTTGCCGCCTTAAATGTTGTCTTTTGGGTTTGAACTTCTCGGTATCTATGGGCAGAGTATGTTGCACAATTGCTGTATCTAGGCCGGGCATGTCAGAATATGACCAAGCAAAAATCTCTTTGTACTCGTCTAGCAGCTCGATCATCTGGGCTTTCTGAGAAGGATCAAGGGTTGCCCCAATTTTGAGCTCTCGGGGTTCTTCCTTCGTACCGATGTTAACTATTTCGGTGGTTTCGGCCGTTGATGGCTTTCTCTCTTCGAATCTCTCGAGATTCTCTCTTATTTCAATTGGAACATGGTCATCATTATATTCCTCTGATGGAATCACATCGTCATGGTTTTCGTGTTTTCTTGTATTTTTCCTACGGTAAGGAAAATAACCGGAATCAATGCGAATTTGACCAGAGATAAGTGAAAATGAGTAAAATTTGAAATAAAGGGATTTATTTATATTGATAAGATCATGATAATATCCCTCTTTCCAGTGCGGGGCTCATGATCTTGCCGCGCAAAGGAGTACAACAGAAACTCATAAATCTTACTCATCGCTAAGCGAAAGAGCATAAACTGGAATCGAAAACCAATTGGCGATTGCTTCTCCTTCAACAAGTGGTCGGACATGGATGCCTGGGGGAACTTCTTCGAGGATGGCTCCAACTGTGGTGTCGGTGATGAACAATCCGGCTATAGCTTGTAATGCTTCATCTTCATCAGCTTGAATGATCTGAGGTGGCCCTGGGAAAGTCACTGACAGTGGTGGAATGTTCATAGGCCTCCACCTTCTAGCGGATCGCCCCCTCTGGAAACCCACCAGTTGCTGTTTCCCGCGTGCACTTTGATCATCTTCTTGGAATGGGGAATACCCTAGCCCGTATTTGCATATACTTTCCTTCAGCTGGAGTGGACGCGGAATCCTTTGACGCCTGATACCCAAGCCTTGACCCGGGACAAAATTATTCTTCAACATGAACCTTCCTACCATGATGTCTGCTTTGCTCAGCGTTGGCTCTCCCCAATCCCTGATGACGGAGATTAGTTCAAATGAATGGTATGCGGGTGGTTCATCTCCACTAGTGTTGATGACAGGGACCGCCGTTTCCTGATAGATGTTGTGATCACCTTCTCCCCTGATTTCCACGAGGCGATTGTCGATCACGTACTTCAGCTTCTGGTGTAGGGTGGATGGAACCGCCCCAGCAGCGTGGATCCATAGTCTTCCCAAGAGAAGACTGAAAACATTCGGGATGTCCATGACCCTGAAAGTGACATCAAAAACATTAGGGCCAATTTCGAGTTGCAACTCAATCTCTCCATAAACTTCCTTTCTCGTGCCATCAAAAGCTCGAACTGCCGACTTGCTCGTACGGATATGGGACATGTCAATCTTCATTTGCTTGAGCGTGGATAATGGGCAAACATCGACTGCCTAGCCACCATCAACCATGACCTTCGAAAGCACGAATCCGTTACATTTACAGACAATGTGGAGGGCTTTCACATGGTTCCGACCGTCGACTCCTAGATCGTCATCCCCGAAATAAATTTGGTTCGAGAATATAGAGCCGATAACATCACCCATCTGTTCAGCAGAGGTCTCCTTCGGCACTAACGCTTCTTTGAGCACATTCATGAGAGCGTCACGATGAGTTTCCGAGCTTAAGAGGAGAGCAAGCAAAGAGATTTGAGCTGGAGTCTTGCGGAGCTGATCAATCACTTTGTCCTCCCCTTCCTTCATGAACTTTACGAAGTCCACAATTTCTTCGTCAGTCACCTTCTTCTTTGGTGTTACTTCTACAGCCTTGTCTTTAGCAACATCCTCCATGTACGAACGACCCGAACGTGTCATGATCATAACACGATCGTCTGGTTTTGCTGCTCCGATTATCTGAGCTTCGTAATTCCAAGGAACCTTCTTGTTGCTTTCATATTGGAAAGGAGTCGGACTCTGCATCACTAGTGGCAACCTGGCCGACTGTTCAGGCACATAATTAAGTATAAATGGCGTGATTACCGCAATAGCGACATCTTCTGACGACTCCTCATCGAGACAGAGCATGTTGATGGATGATGAAGAACCAGCATTGTGTTGCGGAAAAGGGTTTGTCTTGACATTAGGAGGAGGGATTGGGTTGAGAATAAAGAGCTTATTGTCAATGAGGTCCTGAATCTTGTGTCTCAGACGGGTGCATTTCTCTATCGAGTGTCCGGCTACTCCCATGTGGAACTCACATCTCGAGTTTGGATCATCGTTGAGTACTCTCGAATCTGGCCTCATGAACTCGGGGCCGATGAGGTTTTGTTCCAACATCTTCTGGTATACTTCAGCCATTGATACAGGTAAAGGGGTGAAGGCCCTTGTTTCTCTCTGCCTGAAATTAGCTCGATTTGCTTGTCCGCCTGTAAAGGAGGGTTGTGGAGCCGGGGGTACTTGAGTTACTGGCTGAGCCGTGGGGGTTGTCAACGGTATTGGGTAGACTGCGCCTACCGTCGCATCTTTCGGGAGCAGTTTTTTGGCGCCACCCTTTTTTAGACCATCTCCTTGGTAGCCTTTGAGAGGATCTTCAATCTTCCCCATTCGAATTCCTTGCTCAATCATCTCCCCGGATTTTACCAGGTCGGCAAAATTTGCAGAAACATGTCCCAATAAATGGGAGTAGTAAGCTCCTTTTAAAGTTCCGATGAACATTGACACTGCTTCTGTGTCTTCCAGTGGCGGACGGACTCCGGCGGCCTTCTCTCTCCACGCCTGCATGTAGTTTCTAAAGGATTGTCCGCCAGTCATCTCCATGCTTTGAAGATCCATGCGAGTCGGGGCAGTGTCCAGATTGAACTTGTATTGGCGAACAAAAGCGTTAGCCATGTCCTCCCAGGTTGAGATATCACCGGCCTTTAAACTGACGAACCAAACCAAAGCTGCTCCTTTCAAGCTCTCTTGGAACGTCTGGATCAAGAACTTCTCGTACTGCTGGTAAGGGGCCATCTTTGCCAGGTAGATTCTCAGGTGGACGATGGGATTTCCGGTGCCATCATACTTCTCGAAATCAGGCACTTTGAACTTTTCTGGTCTTGACATGTCGGGGAACAAGCATAAATCGGAATAACCAATGCCCCCGTATTGCTCAAGTCCAGACAGAGCCTTCATCCTTTCCTCCATTTTCTTCAAACGACGATCTTGCTCGGATTCGATGACCGGTGATGATGTGAATTCATTTTTGCCGGTAGAACCCCCTTTGTTTACGGGCCCATATATTGTTGTTGGATTTGGAAGGACATACGGCTTCGGTGCGGATTGGTCTGGTACGACTAAAGCTGGGGGTTGGTCACGAGGATGTTCTACCGTGGCGTCGGGAAGCACGGTTGCGGCCGGGATTCGAGGTCCGGATTTGCTACGGGCGTTTTGGAGGAGGTTGGACTTGCGACTTCTGGTAGCAAGGCTGGGTTTGGGGCGCGGTAAGCTTACTGAGCTTCAAGCAGTGCCATGATGCGTTCCATGCTGGATGACATGTCGGCCATATCCTGATGCATTTTTGCGTTGGCTGCCTCGATCTCGGCCATTCGCTTGTCGTGTTGCTCGATTTTCTCAGTGTTTTCCATTTTGGTCGTTAGTCGCGTTCGTGCCAGTATTAGCTAAATATTTCCTGCAATTGAAAAACCGACGACTCAAAATATGGATACTGAATACCATGCATGATTTTTAAAATGTGCCATTCATTTCAGCATTTTATTCATGAAGGAAACAGTTCTAATATTTAAACTTTAAAACGCTTTACACGACTGCGCATCTCGCCGAGTGCGTCGAGTGCTTGTTCTCTAGTCCTAACGAATGCGACAGACAAATGTTTTGAAAAAAAGTTTCAGTCTTCTTGCTCTTCGTTTGAACTTTTCAAGATCAACACTTAGCCGCGTCTTTTGTCTCTCTTTCACCTTAACAGCCCACTGCAGGTGCATAACGGTGGCACTTGCTTTGTCTAGGTATTCCCGTAACTTCATGACCTCCTCCTTGGCTTTTGTACAGTCTTGGGCCCAAGTTGCGCACTGCATTTCTACCCGAGCCGCCAGTGTACCGTACACATCTTCATTAGAGGGATTTTGAGCTTGTGGCTTTGGTCCGAGGATTTCTGTAGGGTCGATGAGGGACTCCTTTGGGGTAGTATGAAACCGGTAAATGTATTCTTTGGTGGCGCAATACATCCTCTCCTCCTCTCCTAGATCATCTGGCATTTGGATTTTCTCCTCCTCTCGGTCTTCCCAAATCTTTTGAATTTGCTCGGCACCTTTTTTGAGCGTGGCTTGAGTGATTTTATTGTCGTGCCAGTTGAAAACCAGAGAAGATCCCGTTGCGCTTGTTGGTATACCTTGGAGGCCTCCAAGCTGTCGAGTGACTCGAGCCGAATAGGTGACCACCGAGCCTAGGTGACTGATAAGAGGAATACCTTTGAAATCTTTGCATTTTAAAAATACGGGTTTTGGTGAAAACCAACGAGCTACCCACAAAATATCTTTAGGTGAAAGTTTCAAAAAATGCTTTTTCCATTCAAGGGCATTCCAACCCCTATTCACATGGTGAGAAAAATCTATCATCCTTGATATAATTTGTTGGTCAATGAGGAAACGAAATTTGGGGAAACCCGCGCCTATTTCAATTAAGTGACTTAAAAACCATATTTGTAGTAACGCTGGACTTGCCCTGATTACCCCTTTTCCTTTAGCCTTTACGAGGTTTAGTGACGTGATTGTTTCGGCAAGCAGCGCCACTGTGTAACCTCTGCCTTCGACCACTTGAAGGACAACGTGTGCCAGGGCCACGTCTATATGGCTTTTGGAGCGGGGGAATAAGACAGTCCCGAAAAATAGTAGGAGATAGGCGTGGGTTGCTCCTCGGATTGCTCGATCATCTTTCAGTCTAAATTCTATCCATTTTATTAAACGATTGATAGATATGCCATGCTCTACATTCACCATAAGCTCGTCAGCCACCCTATGTTTTTTAGCTCGTAGAAGGGCAGACATGATGCATCTCTCTGGGGCTCCAAATTGTGGCAGTATGATCTTTTCCTATTCCATTCGACGCCTTGGACCAGTTGTCCGTATTCTTCGAGCGTGGGGGTTAGCTCTATGCCATTGATGACGAACACCGCATTTTTAGGGTCCCAAAAGTTGGTTAAGGCATCAAGCATGTGCCACTCTATCGGATAGTCGGGGAGACGTTGGATCCTACCAATGATCTTGGTGACGTACTCTTGCTCTGTGCTTATCATGGCGTTCCAGATACGATTGATATCCTCCTTGGGGGCCGGCAAAGCTGTGACGTGCGGGCATTTGCGCAGGGCTTCCATCCTTACCAAAATGGAGTATAAAGCGTTTTAAAGTTGGTGAAACGAATGGCACTAAGTTTTTTGAAAAATAATGATGCATGCTTTGAAAGTAAAGTTTCCACTAATATCCAAGCCACAATTACAATTACAACAATATAAGAGTAAGATTACACATGGACCCATATCCTATACATCATAAAACCTAAGGGTCGAGAATTGCAAAGCGAAAGAACGAAAACCACACATGTACGCATATCGGCCGGATTGAAGCTTTGGGTAGTGTGTTTTTGGCTTTGCTCTACGGTTGGTTCCACTGACAGGTTCCCGACAAGGTGGTTTCCTCACCCCATCACAGGGATCATAAGACCTTCACAAGCGAGTAGAGTTTTTCCGAGCCGTACCGGCGGCCCAGCCGCTCCGGTCGTACCGTACTAAACCTCCGGGGTTCCTAGTCGCCCTGGGTTTTAGGCGTTTGGTTCTTATTCTAAAGTGGTGTGTGCAAGTTTTAATCAAGACGAACAAACGTTAGTAAAAATTCGTACGAAATCAGAGTAACACTTATACAAGCTAAAACATGGCAAACATGCAATTTTAACAAGCCCGAACCCTCTAAGTAAAGTCCCCAGCAGAGTCGCCAAATTGTCGGACCTAAAATCTGACCTATGGCGGTTTACATTTTGAAAAACGTGGATTTTTGAAAGAGTCGCCACTAGCTAATTACGGCTAACTAGAAACCTAAATTACCTAGGTAAACACAAATTAGCACCTAAGCAATTAATTGGTCTCCATTCAAAGATTTGGGTTCGGGGGTTCTGTTACGAATTAAAAAAAAAAAATTTAATCACGCCCTTTCAGTACTTAATTAACATATTTGCCAGTTTTAAAATTAAACTAATTTCATGCAAAATAATTAATGTTAGCAATATTAAACCTAAAAAACCTATTATGCGCCTAGATTCCTTAATCGAAATAAAATCTAATTTACGATAAACATGCTTAAAATCCTAACACAATTTAATTATACACAAATAAGGCACGTTATTATACTATTCTAATCTAAACTATTAAGTTAACATGATATAATAATAACCATACTAATAATAATAATAATAACAGAAATAATAATAAATAAATAAAAAAAACAAACAAACAGCAGCACGGTACTCACCAGCACCAGGGGAACGACAGCCACAGGGAAACTTCCGGCGACCTTCAGCTTGGGCTCCGGCGACGACGGATAACGGCGCAGCGGCGGACAGAAGCTACGGAGCTCCGGTAGGGCGAATTCCGGCAGCGCGGGCGAGCTTCCGGGCTGGGCGAAGTCTGTCCTGGTGGCCGGAAGTTCCGACTGCAGCAGCAACAGGTAGGCCGGAGTTGGCTGCAGCGAGGCGCGTCTCGGTCTGGAGGGGCGGCACGGCGCGATCTCTGTGCTGGACGGCGGACGATGGCGAAGTCGATCGGAGCTCCGGCGACATCAACAGGGGAACGACAGCCACAAGCAACTCAACGGGAGAAAAAAAATAAAATTTGGCACGAATTACGAAAAATAATGATATTTTATTCTGATTTTTTTCTGTGTGTATTACATAGATGCTAGGGGTCTATTTATAGGTAAATTAGACCCAAAAATTAGGAAAACACATATTTCTCTAATATACACTCAATAAATCCGAAAATTATATATATATATATTTATGATTTTTTGCCATAAATATATACTATATATTTTCTGATTATTACATCATTTATTGCATATGTATTTTCCTAACTTAAACTGAGCCTATTTTTGGCAACCCCGTGACCTTCCATATTTAAATACTTCCTTTTTTAAACGCGTTACACATAACATTTTTGACGTGTTACGCACGTGTCGCGCGTACCAAAATTAGGTGTTTACACTTTGTATGGCTTGAAACAAACGTCATGACAATGGAATTTGAAGTTAACCCAATCACTTTTTGTAGAATGGGTATGCAAAATGTTGACATGAATATTCTCTGTTTAGTAAGTTTACTGGTCAAGGACAAGTTCATCTCTTGGTTTACGTTGATGACCTGCTCATAAGTGGATCTTCAGAAGAGCTAGTTGGTGAATTAAAGCAGGCTCTTCGATCTCATTTTAAAATTAAAGATCTGGGAATCATAAAGTACTTTCTTAGGCTCAAAGTAGCTCGATCTTCTAAGGGAACTACAATGAATCAAAGGAAATATGCCATTGAGTTAGTGGCAGAAGCATGATTGCTGCAAGGTAAAGTAGCACCCACTCCAAATGAGCAAGGTTTAAAACTGACCTATGTCGAATATGATAGACATTTTGTCTTGAACAAAGATGATGTATTGCTGGATGATATAGAGCATTATAGAAGGATAGTGGGGAGGTTACTTTACCTCACTATGACAAGACCTGACATATCCTACTCAGTGCAAGTGTTAGTCCATTTGTACATGCACAAAAAAGGTCTCACCTGAGTGCAGCATTAAGAGTTGTGAGGTACATTAAAGGGATTGCAGGACAATGCATGTTTTTCTCTGCAAAAACTGATTTGAATTTGCTTGAAGTCTACTGTGATAGTGACTGGGCAGCTTGTTCATTGACAAGGAGATCAATTACAGGTTACCGTGTGAAGATTGGAGACAATGTATTGTCTTGGAAATCAAAGAAACAACCTACAGTTTCTTGCTCAAGTGTTGAAGCGGAGTATAGGACAATGAGACAAGCAACGCTTGAGATTGTATGTGCAAACAACAACATCATACCCTGGTTTTGCAGTATGGAATCAAGAACCTGTTCAAGAGACCAGAAGAGAAAGAAGGGAAGATAGCATGGAACATGTAGAAGTATATGGGCCTTATTCAGCCTTTATTAAAGTTTGGGACTTTGCTTTTATTAAAGTTTAGGGTCTAATTGTTACATGAAAAAAGTATGGTTGTTAGTTAATTGAAGGATTACTATAAATAGCAGCTCTCGATGTAAACATACGATTGAACGAATCAGATAAACTTTCAGCAGATTTTCTCCATTTCACTGATTTCAACACATACCATGTTTCGTGAGGCGTTTTCTTTCCCAAAGCTCTTGTTGATAGCTTATTCAGCAAGAACACTGAAATGTGAGCTTCTTCTGCTAATATATTATTTGGGAGTCCATTCTCATGCATCAAACATCTAGCATATCCATTATGACTATATTATTTTCTCACTAATCTCATTTTGTTGTGGTGAATATGGGATACTTTGGTTATGCTCGATCCTAGCTACCTTGCAGAACTCATCAAATCTATCAGATGTGTACTTAGTGCCATTATCAGATTGCATGACCTGAATTTTGCAACCTACTTTTGATTGTCTCACGTGCCACTGTTCAGAGGTTTGAAATTTTGTTGGGGCAAGCATTGATCACGTATTCATATGGATTTAAAGAAAAACTCTCTCCCTTCATCTTAATTGTGAAGATATATTTTTTCCCATTAAGGCCCATAATGATGCACTTGATCATCTCTATAAATTACGGTTTAAAGTTTTTTTTTCCTCAAATAGTTGACTAAGGACTAAGTAAGTTTTGATAGACGCTACACATATTGTGTTGTCTAACACTAACTGTATTTAGGGTTAATATGTTTAATTAATGTTGTCTTTTGGTGCATAACGTTTCAAAATTGTTTTTTTTTTTTTTTTTGCGAACTGTTTGTAAACTCTTAATTTTGATCGTTAAATACCCACGACTAGGTTACTTGACCCTAAATATGGTGGACCTAGTCCTAGAGTCGATCCATACTAGGTCAATCGAAACCTAGGTCTGATTGGATCTAATTGACAATTGACCTAGACAGATGAATCTCTGGGCTTGGTCCGACTATGGTTCGGGTTGGCTACGTCAGATGATCCTAATCATGGCCGGACCTAGCCCTTGATTTGATCCGGGCTAGGTCATCAAGCTAAAGAGTTATAAAAAAATTAGAGATATAATAAAAAATTGGAGATAGTCACACGAGTATTTCTATGTCAAAATTAACAGATATTTCACCTGTATCAATCCGGGTTATGATGAATTCTCGACTTACCATGAGGCTCACGTTTTCACTAAAAGAATCAAGCCAGAGGAAGAGTTTCCTCGTAACAAGAAAAAGAAGAGGATCACGGCTCCTTTTTTGAAAGGAATCTAAATCTTAGAGATTGACTATCTAAAATGCAATATGCAATTACAGTTGAATTTGCAACCATTAAATCAGGACCAGTAGAATTTGCAACTGTTAAGTTAAGAGAGAGTATAAATCAAATTTAAGAAAAGATGATTAATCAAGTCATAGTAGTTGCACACATCTCAATTAACTAATCTAGCGTTTGCAAATACGATTGTATTTACAATCGACTGCATTTTATCCAAACTCTTAATATTATACATTCTTCTATTCTACCTATACTATAGGGTAACTGGGTTCCATGGCGATCCCACATTGACCTTCCGGTGCACCTATATCCCGTTGTATCATCACATACCCTTCCATCCCCCATTCAGCTCCCCACGAATTCTTTACTAACCAGTACTTTACCCCTTCTGGACTCATACCATACCCCACCACAAGAAATGAGTGAGTCAGTATGGTCCCACACTCACCCGTTAATACCCCGCTCGAGTAGAACTGTAGTCTGCTACTATCGATCGAAACCATAACAGGCTGATGTGCCACCGCTTGTAGTAGGCTCTCTTCGCTATTCGGGGGAACTATCCCGTACCCCTTAATCTGCGCCACAGGGGATCGCCCCTCCGATAAATCGCACGTGCCTTGCGCCGCAAGGTAGGGGTAGCTATCCTCTGCGGTGATGCCGTCGTTGCTGGTGATGTAGTCGAAAGCGGCTTCTGGGTATCCACCGTTGCAACCGCTGTTGGTGTCGTTGTTGCAGTCTAGAAGTTGTTGTTCTGATAAGGAGATTAAATTCTCTGTAGATAGCTTGACAATCCCCTCCACGGCTCCGATTGCTGAGAATGCCCAACAACAACCTAGTATTGATGTCAAATAAGACGTTAGAAAACTTAATACGCATCTCACAATTTTAAGTTTATGGTAGAGAGTCGTTTCTACTAATAAAAACAAAAAAATTGTACATAACGTTTGGAATATTTTAATGCATCTGTTTGTAAACTGTTAATTTTAATCTTTAAATACCCACGGCTACGGTAGCCTATCCTAACAATGGTGGGACATAGCTCTGGTGTCAATGCATTCTAGGTCAATTGGAACCTAGGTCCGACTGTGTCTAATTGGACCTAAGTTCCGATTGACCTAGCATGGGTCGAGCACAAGCCTAGGTCCGACTATGGTTAGGGTCGGCTAGGTCAGGTAATCCTAACCATGGTCGGTCCTAGCCCTAGGCTTGATCAGGGCTAGGTCATCGAGTTAAGAGCACAGTTGGAAAAAGTTTAGAGACTTATAAATTATACAAAAAAAGTTAGGCATATAAACTTGGGATTACATTGAACAAAATAAAACTTTGGAACTAGTTATGTGGGTATTTAATGGTAAAAAATAACACTAACAGATGAACTAAAAGACAACAAGTTACAAACTTTTGTAAAAACATATGTTGCATCAAAAGACAACAACACTAATCAAACATACTGTAACAAAAGACTTACTAACCCATATTGTATTTTATAATACTTAGATCTAAAATATTCAAAATTATGATAAAAGAGTAATAATAAACCGCAAAGAATATGCAACATAGAGCAAAAATTATTACCACAATCTGCTCCTTGGTTCTTTACCGGAGTTACCGCGCCTTGCTCTCTCCAATCCACACTTTCCGGCACCTCCGAAACATTCTCGTACTTGAAAGACTTAACTGCCTTCGTCTGCCGGAAACCGGCAGGTGCTTTCACGTACCCCGTATGGGAGGCTAAAAATTCTTCATTAGTTCGATCCGCAAACGCATTAACGGCTAATTTATACGTCTTATTGGTATCAGAGTTGATCGAATCGATAAACTCCACGTTACTCTTGAATATTACGAATCGCTTCTCTTTCTCCGCGTCATTGTATTGCTTACCGTGGTGAGCCAACCATTGGTCGTATCGGCTAGTCATATTATCGATCGGTGCCTCTGCTGGTCTCATAGATGCCACCAAGTTGGTCCATATCGCAAGGCCGAGGACTAGAGCCGAAACAATGAGGCTAGCCATATAAGGTACGTACTTGGATTTCAGATAGAAGCTAATTAATTAAATTAAATCTCTGTTACATTGAGAGTTTAGTGGACATATATATATATAAGTTGTTTCAGAACCATTTGTAATCTCATGCAGTCAAAATCACATTGATTATTATTATTATTATTATTATTGTTTTACGTTATAAATTATTAATTTTTTTGGTAGAATTATAACTTCTTATATATTTTTCAATTTTAAATACTTTTTGGTCAAAGAAAGTACTTAAAGGAATATTTTATTATTACTGCACCATTAATGGACCATCAATACTGATATCTTACATTTATTTTTGGGTTAAAGGTACTTTTCATACCACATGTTTGACCGAATGTAGCTTTTAGTATTGGATGTTTAGTTTTGTATACTTTTGGTATCAAACGTTTGAAAAAATGTGGCTTTTGGTACATCTGTTAGTTGGCCGTTAGTTTTGGCCGTTAAATGACATGTGCAAGTCACGCGGTCGACTCTAAACTTTTAATTTTGTTCAATTTAGTCCCACAAATATATTCATAACTGTTATTTTGTTTAATTTAGTCCTAAAGCTTCAAAATCGAATCCAATTGGGTAAATTTGACCCAAATGGGGCTATGTCAATTGAATTCGATTGGTTTAATTGGGTCCGATTTTGAAGTGTTATGACTAAGTTAAACGAAATAAAAGTTAGGAATATATTTGAGGGACTAAATTGAACAAAATTAAAAGTTTAGAGTCGTTCACGTGACTTGCACATGTCATTTAACGGCCAAAACTAACGGCCAACTAACGGATGTACCAAAAGCCACATTTTTTCAAACGTTTGGTACCAAAAGTATACAAAACTAAACATTCAGTACTAAAAGCCACATTCGGTTAAACATGTGGTATGAAAAGTACATTTAACCATTTATTCTTTTGACTATAGTAAGTTAATTTAGTCTAGTAAACAATTAAGAACAATTATTCCTATTTCCTACGTGATTTGACTCTGAAATTCTAACATCGGGGTGACATGATTAAAATATGAGATCTTGCCGGACCAACATACTGCAGTTAGTCAGAAAAATCATATTCAACTAATTAACATTTGTGAATTTAACTAACAGGAACGAATAAATAAATTATTATTAGCATTCACGACACGCATACTTAATTATTCTTAAGCAAAGCAGAACGATGACTCACACTAGTTAAAATAATACAATTATATTATAGTATAATGAGTAGCCATAACCATGCATGCATGCATGCATATTTCTCACAAATTCTGCTGTATACATGATCGATCACTCTAGTGGAAGCTTGTTTAATTTGAGGTATCGAAATTCAGCATAGGTTCGTGTCTTGTACTTGGCCGGAGTGGTATCATTGACTAGTTCCGGGAGAGGTCCGATCACCGTCTCCGGCGTCGGTGCAATAAACACTGCCCATGACATGCGAGTTGTTTCCTTGTTGACCAAGCTTCGGTGTACAACACTTTTGTACTTACCATTACTTAGTACCTACATAACATACATATACATACATGATGGTTACTTATTATGAAATCAAATGTATACTTATTGATCAATCAGTATTACTTTGTAAATACGATGTTGACTCGCAGGCCGGCTCAAGGGTAAGACCACTAATTAAAACTAGGTTTTTAGGACTTCGGAAAATGAGGCATTATATATATTATTATATAACTTAGTCCATTTCAGCCCATAATAAAAAAAATGTCAGATTCAGCAAAAAAAACAAAGTCACTTTCTATTATTTTTGGGCCAACAATAAAATTGACTTAATTATATTTAATTTAAGTAATTAAGCCATCATTTATTGAGCCAACTATAAGGCATGTTATATTCAATGTAAGGAATTAATAATATATACATTATACTTTATTTTTCGAAAAATGAAATTATATTGTCAATTGAAAAAGAAATTTTAGAAAAAAAAATTAAGTATAAACATTTAATTAGCGAATTTGATTATTTAAAAGCTCACAAAATAAATTTTAAATAAGAAAATACTATAAATAGTCAATTTAAATATTTCATAAAAAAATGTGAAGGCCCCGAATTTAATTTTAACTTTAGGTCCCTGTCTCTTTTGGGCTGACTCAGAATGCTGCATGTATTGAGAATTGCACATATTCAAAGATTTATTCCCTAGAAGCCACGTCAGTTCGCCGCATTCTGAAAGAGCAGCGATGGTTAAATGAGTACATTTGTTAAGATTTTCTATTTAGCAACTGTCATACGGCCACTTGATTTCTAGCTTCGGTCGAGTTTGTATATATACCTCAAGTTGGTCGCCGACATGGACAAAGAGCGCATTCGGAAGGTAATCGACGGCAACCCAGCGGTCGCGATTCCAAAGCTGAAGACCAGGAACATGATTAGGGACCAAGATAGTGAGTGCAGACATGTCTGTATGAGGTTCAACTCCTAGGGCAAGCTCAGGTTGTGCACATGGCGGGTAAAAGTTGATCTTCATCTCTATCTCCATATCATCACCTCCGATAATACATTTCAAGCCACTCTTCTCCAAACCTAACCCTTCTGATAGCAGCTCCAGTAATTCATCTGTCACTCTCTGTATTTCCCTGTTGTACTCCTCAGTAACTTCCCTATATATATATATTATTATTTATATATAAAAGACACCTTCAATTATATTATAATATAAATAGAATAGAATAATATATAAAACATATGCTTGTAAAAAAAAAAAAAGTACGTAACATCACATGAAGATCATCGAAACCGTATACGGTATACGTTCTAGAGTACTGAATTCAGTGCTAAGATTTTTCAAATTTTTATTATTAAAATTATTCTTATATATATAGTATTTCATTTTTGTCTTATTCTCCAAAGTTATGATATTAATGCACCGCAATATGTTCCATCAAGTATTTACATTGTGTTATTTATGTTGTATTTAGCAAAAATATAGCTAAAAACTCTTTCTGGGTTGTAGAAAAGTAAGTTTTTACAATTTTATCATAAAAAACTAACGAGTTCAACTGTAATCGAAATAGTTTTCCGAGTAGAAACGGGTGAAAACGCGTATATAGTTGTATAAACGTGTTGAAACAGATAGAAATTAAACGTAAGTTTTTAACGTTTCTAATTTTTTTTTTGTCAATATTTGCTAAAAATTGTCCAAATCTAATAAATTATGTCAAATCCTCAAAATTTATCAACCAAACCCACAAGATTTTTTTAAAGATCGTAATTTGTTAGTCAAATCTTTTATTGATAAAAAACCTATTCTTATTCCATTTAAGTTAAATATTATCCATTAGTCATTTAATAATATCCAATAGTTTTAGACCCCATCAACATCTCTCTTTTATGTTTCTCAAATCCTAAAATCTCTATTAAATATGGGCTCACACTTCAATTGAACCGTTAATTCTTCTCATGATTTCACTACAATTGCTCACAGTGACGACTGAGGTGACGACTGGTGGGCCCATATCTTTTATTAAAAGAAAGTTATAGGCTATTAATGAGTATATTTACCATTTTCCTTTTTTTTCATAGTTATATATATGTACATTATTTATACATTTCATTACTAATATAAGTTTGACATATTGGTAGAAAACTTACGTTTTTACGTTCCGTCTTTACGACTCGACTTTACCTACCATTTTCCGTCTCTAAATAGAAAATCATTTTTAACACAAATATAACTATTATTAAATAATTGTAGTCATTAAGAAAGTTTGCTGCAATAATTTAACTACTACAAGAACTTTTCTGTAAACATGGAAGTTATAAAGTTATGCATGCAGATCCATGCATGGTACGTATTATTATTATATTAATTATATTGAGGCCAGAATATATAATTATATGCATTAAATATATATATATTTACCTATAAGTGGAAGGTTTTGCAGGCCATTTCTGGTAGTTAACTTTGGAAGAAGGAGACATGAAATGAAAGAAGTAATCAATCCATTCAAGCTTCTCCTCACGATTCTTTGTCATCTTCGTCCCATATCCTTGGAAATCATCTTTAGAAGGATCATTGCTGTATTTCTCCTTCTCCGACAATGGCAGCTCGAAGAACTCCACTCCGACATCCTTAACTCGCTGGATAAGGGAGGGGGATATTCCATGGTCAGTTACAAGGAAGAAACCCCACTCGCTGCACGCGCTCTGGAGCTGGGCTAAGAGTTTGCCACGTGGGAGGTCGGGTGAGAGAGAAATGACAGGTACGGTGACACCTTCAACTGCTTTGGTGTTTCCGGGTTGCTCGTGGCTCGGTCGGATAAACTCGGCCGGGATCTTGTCGGCGCTGGGAATTGAAGCTAAGGCTTCAACTCTCACTGATGCCATTATATATATATAATTAGTAGATAGGGCTTTAATTTAAGGGTTTAGGGTTATTGGGAGAAATAAAGAAGAAGAAGAAGAAGATATATATATATATATATATATATATATATATATATATATATATATATATATATATATATATATATATATATATATATAGGCAGGCCTCTCTCATATATATTGGAGAAATTATTAGTTACCTCGGTTCCAACAGCTGGTGGCACACAGACTAATAGAACGGTGACAGTTGGCAATTTATTTAACATTGTGCAGACTGAGTGACACGTGTCACTCTCCTATTGGTTGTGTGACAACAGCTGGATGCCACCGCTGTAGGTAATAATTTCTCTATATGTTATTGCTTTTTGACAGTCAAAAGGGTTGAAGAGCCGATATTACCTAACAAATGTACATGTGCACTTACCTAACAAACAAAGTCCTTTCGTTCTAAATAAATATTGCAACGCCGTCGCGGCAGATAACAATTAACACCCAATTGCCCTTCTTTTATTACTATTGCATGTGTCATGCTATCAAAGTAAAAAAACTACTCGATATCGGCTTGGTTTATATTCAAATTTTTCTTAATGTTCCAAGCCGAGCTCGAGTCGAGCTTTATCTAGTACCGAGTCGAGAATGAGTTTATATATACTCGAATAAAAAAAAATCTTCCAAAATCTTATTCGAATCGAGTTTGAGCTCAAATTTATTCAAAATTTATATATGTCTATTAATTCAAGTCAAGCTCGAGCTAAAAGACTATTCGAGTCGAGTTCGAGTTAAGGAACACCATTTATGATTTAACTGAAAAATTTTAAACTTGATTAGCCAAGTTCGATCTCGTCAAGTATAGTCCTGAGCTCGAGTTTGAAAAACTTAGGCTCAACCGAATTCAAGTAAAATGAGTCGAGTCGAGAACTTGCCAATACTCGGTTCGAGAAACAGGTTCATTGTTTATAAATTTAACTATTCATCATTTTCCCCATTTATTTCTAGTATTAGTATAGTATATAAACTACTGGCTCAATTAATTGACCTCATATAATTAATTCTCTCTCTATAACAAATTCATACAACAAAATCTAACTAATTAATATAAAATATTATAAATCCACCACTATTGATATCTAGAAGGATATAATCAATGCTTTTTGCATAAATTTTGTGGTTTGGGGGATGACTAGCAGATGGCCCAAGGATGAGAAGCTTTTCATGACCAATCATATCCACAAAAAGAAGTATCTGTAAGAGAAGAAGAAGCTATATCAATGAGGGAAATTAATACAGGATGTAGATTTTTTTTCTTTTTATGGGTGTCTAGTATAACTCCACGAGTCGGGTCGGGTCCGGTCAGTCGTCTGTAAATAGTAAGGTGTTGGTTATGAATATTTTCCATTTCTAGCTAAAATCCGGACGAGAAACATTGAATCGGTTTATAAGGAGTAAAATATTGTCACAGATATTGTTTTATTCACAGAGTTCGGACTGAATGTAAACCCGAGATATCTGATTAACTGATGAAACACTAAATCTATTATAACCTTAGCTCGCACCAGACCAGCTCTTAAAGGATAAAATATTGGTATAATAGTTTTCCATTTTTAAAGTTGGAAGGAGATTTGAAGTCGAGATATTTTGGTTAAGAAATGACTAGAAGATGGTCAAATGATACAACTCCTGAAAGTGTTGGTGTCCGACAAAGTTGTATTTGGTGCTATGAGAAGCTTTCGTGACCATCCATCCACAAAAAGAAGTATTTGTTAGAGAAGAAGAAGTTATCAATGAGGGAAATTACTTAATTAGAAGAGGTAGACTAAGAGACATTATTGGCTACCTCCGAGCTTACATGTGGATCCGACGTGGTGGATCTTCAACCAATCAGAAGCAGACAACTGTGAATGTTGTTAGGCAATTTGTCACACGCGTCAGCTTCTAATTGGCTGAAGGTCCACCACGTTGGATCCACGTGTAAGCTCGGAGGTAGCCAATAATTCCTCGGTAGACTAAACATACAGGATGTAGACTTTTTTTTTTCATAGTGTGTTTTAGGTGTTGGGTTAAACAGGTATTTTGGTTGACGAATTTTGGGTTTTGGTCCATAATATTTTTTTACATAATTTTAGTCTCATATGTTTGCATATTTTTCTAGTTTTGGCATTTCCGTTACATTCCGTCCATATTTTCCGTTAAGTAACATGTGCAAGTCACGCGATCCACCCTAAACTTTTAATTTTGTTCAATTTAGTCCCTCTAATACTTTCCTAACTTTTTTTTGTTCAATTTAGTCCCAAAGTTTTAAAATTGACCCCAAATTGGACAACTAGGTCCAATTGACCTAGCCCTGGGCAAGCCCAGGACTGGGTTCGACCACGGTCGGGGTCGCCGGACCCAGGACTAGAAAATTTAGGGTGGATCACGTGACTTGCACATGTTACTTAACGGAAAATATGGACGGAATGTAACGGAAAGACCAAAACTAGAATAATATGCAAACATATGAGAACAAAAAAATGTTAAAAAACATCATGGACCAAAACTCAAAAGTCCTCAAACATCATAAACCAAAAGACATTTGAACAAGTTAACCCTAGATTTTATCTAGTATAATAATATCCACTCGTTTGCATTAGCCGGCAAACACGGTAGATTGATGGCATGAATATTTTTCAATTTCTAGGATTTGAACAAGTTTCTAGCCCGAAATCTCTAAATAAGAGATGAAGTGTTGAACCTAATATAATCTTCATTCACATCAGGTCAGTCTTCAAGTAATAAAGTGATGACCATGAAAAAAATTATATTTTATAAACTCGAACGGAATTTGAACATTTGATTAACGGAATGATTTATAAATGGCCAAAGGATGACAAGTTCGGAAGAGAATTAGTAAAAGTGAGCGTTTCTAAGATAAATCAAGTTCGATCTTCGTTAGAGATGCCACATTATGGAGAACTTTAAACTTAACGCTTCAATACAAAATTGCGAAAGCAATATTGTAATTAAAAAAATTGATTAGAAGAGATAGATAGCTATGCTAACATAGTATATCTAGTATAGTTACTTCTCACATCGGTTAGTTTGTAAGGGGTAAAGTGTTACTCATGAAAATTTTCTCATTTCTAGAATTCGGATGGGATTTGAAACCAAGACCTCGAATTAATAAATAAAACGATAAACCGCTACACCGTATTACATGATCTCATGTAAATCATATCCTTAATCATATTAGTAAATACATAAATTATTTATTATATATATCTACTCTATAGGGTTAATTAAAAAAAAAGAGTATAAAGAAAGTATCAAATAGTGGCGTTGAGTATCAAATGAATTATAATTTTGTTTTGTTTTGATTTTTCTTAATTAAGTTAGAGAATGATACGGAATTAAAAATGGACTATACTGAGTCAAAACCTATTTTATAAAAACCAACCTCGGCAGTTTAGAAAGCGAGAAAAAAAAAAATAGGTACAGAGACTCAATGGAAATTGTTATAACAAATTGAATTGATCGCGTTGTTATGAATCAATCATTTTATTAAAACTCAAGAAAGAATACAAGATACATATGTCATGAATACTTTCTCAAGTGATTAATCATTTGAGGTTAGTGACGACGTGAATCGCTTTTTAATGTTTTTTTTTAATTTTATATGCAAAAAAGAAAGAAATGAACTATTTGTTGCGTATCAATTTTAAGTTAAAGGAAGAATCGAATATTAATTGAATAAATTCTTACTCCACGAATCTTTTCAAGAACTGATCGATCAGGTGAGAATAAAGATAGAGTCCCATTCTACATGTCAATACCGACTACAATGAAATTTCGAATAAGAGAAAAATCTTTCAAATTTTAAAATTGTGAGTGTTCAAGTCCCTCTATCCCAAAAAAATCGTTTGATCCCTTAACTATTTCTCCTTTATTTTCTTATTTTTTTTCTTTGTTCAAAATTCGTTATGTTTATTTTATTCATTCTATCCTTTTACAAAAGTATGCGAACCGTTAAACTTTAAAAATACGCGAACACGAGTCTCATTAACATATATACAAACTAAAAAGTTAATTACATACTGAATTTTATTAAAACTACGCTTAGATAATTATAGAAATAACAACATATAATTTGAAGATGTGGTGGGATGGCTCTACCGCTGTAATTATTACTTTTAAGGTCGATTCCGTAGCTGACAATTCGAAGATCGATTTTGTTACGGTTCACGTGGAAGGAGAAGCTCTCTTATGGCATCAATCCTATATGATTATGAAAGAGATGCAAGGCCAAATAGTGTCCTGGAGTGAGTATTCTACAACTACAACTATACTTTCTCGATTTGGCTTGAGCTCCTATGATGATCCTGTTTTAGATCTTACTAATAATGATAGCATTGTTCCCTGCAATTTTTGCTTGTAAAGGTTTTGGGAACACAATGATTAGCCAACTTTGGAGATGTTGTTATGAATTTCCATGATTTATACATGAAGTTTTATGATGCAACGTGGTTCTTCGTTTGATTTGACCACTCACTCTGCGAAAATTGTTTATAAAGTGGAACTCGAGCTAGCAAATTTTCTACAAAATAGAACCCGAGTTATCAAATTGTATACAAAAGGAAAACTAAGCTAGTAAACTGTCCACAAAATAAAATCTAACTTACCAAATTGTAAAAAAAATAATAACTATACGTAGCAATTTGTCATAGTGTTGCAATTTGAGCAAACAATTTGATAATTAACTATTTTTTTTTGAATTGTTAAATGGTGTACTATTTTAGAATTTAATATATATTACGAGTTTATAAACTTTGCGATTAAATTTTTTTTACGATGCAACTTTAAAAATAAAAAATTGTCCCCCATTGCATCCTTCTTCAGTGACCATTCTGGAACACCAACAAGTTCAACTTCAGACACTACTGAAGAACTATGTTGACATATTTGCTGAACCTGGCTCCCTTACACGTCAGAGGGTTTTGGATCATGTAATCGACTAAAAACATGGAACAAATCTTAGATCTTTATGTCCATATCGTTATCCTGGACTTCAGAAGATAGTGATTGAGCAAATGGTTGCTGATTAACTGCAGCATCAGGTCAATCGTCCCAGTAAAAGTGTCATTTCAGCCCCTGTCGTTTTGGTAGCAACACACAATCTTTAGTGGATTTAGGGTTTATTTGTGTTAATGAAATAGTACATAGAGCCAATTAGTGGTAGTATTAAATGATGAAGCAGTGGAATGAAGATCCAAACAATTTACAGTCCACATTGTTTTCGGGAACGATTCGGCCTCTGCAAATATTCACATTAAGACAGGGAACTCCGAATCGCCTTTAATCCGACAAGACCCAATTATTTACAATGTACAAGGTTTCAGATTCATAGTAGTTCCCACTCCGATTCACTCACTTGTTGGAATTGAGAGGAGCCTTCCGGTTTTACCCGTTCTTGATCGGACTGTGCATTATTGTCCGAGTACTTCATAGCGAGTTGCTTATACTCTCGAGCTCTAGATGCCCTCTTTCTTGGAGAGAAAGCATGGAGAAGCTTCTTCTGCAAGTAAGCTCCAGATCATTAGCCTGAGAGATCGGAAAAGAGGGGTAAGGAAGTAATTTTAATTACCTTGTAGGGTTTTTGTTTGTCCTTGCTGAGAGCAATGAAACTCAGTTCATCGCCATCAACTAAAATGCAAGATTCCTCGAGCCTTTCGGAATTCGAGACCGTAAAACTCGGTTCTTCAGTTGAAATCATATCACAAGAATCTACTTGTCCTGTAAAATTCATCCATTATGTAAGAAATGATTAATAACCAAAACGTTGTAAATATATCTGCCTAAAATACAAAAAAAATGCAAAATGCTACCTGGATTTAAAACATAGTGCAAAAAAGCATTAATTTTGACAACCAGATTTAATTCATGTTTAAATTTAATCCTGGTTATAATTTAAGCTACGGGTTAATACATGGTAGTACGGAATATCAAATTTCAACCGAGAAATACGAGCCTAAACCTTACTACTGCAGTATGACAAATTCAACGATAGAATTCAATTGATTTTACCTGACTCAAAGTCGTTTTTTCCACTAGTATCGCTCCTCTGTAGATCTTCAAGCGTGGAAGGCTCGACAACAGAGACTAATACTATGCCATTACCCGAACAATTATCTGCATTTTTGAAGATCATCATTTGACTGTTTCGCAATTGAAGACCCTTTTTGACAGGCTAATTAAGAAACAAGAGAATTTTAAATCCACACAATGGCTTATGTAAACAAAAAGTCACTATAAGTACCACAACTCATAAGGAAATTGCCAGAAAGATGACATTTTTTTACCAGTACCATAAAAAGATTGCATTTTTATTTACTGATGTATCATAAAAGGCAATAGTATCAACATTCTACTTGAAGTTTGAAGATTTGCATAATCACCTTGTGTTGCTGCAGCTAAATCACATGAAGGGTCAGTTCTATTTTCATACTCCTCCACGACCTTCTCAACGCGATGATGAACTTCTGTGTTTTCGACAGAAGCTTGTATTTCGGGAACAGTCGATTCCTGTTTTTCCTTCCCGGTCTCTATCAAAGATTCCTCCGACCTTCTAAATCGATTCATTTCCTGAGCAGCTTCAGAAATCTGTCTGTTTTGTAATACCCGACTTTCACTATCACAATATTTGTTCTCCTTCAGCAATTTCCCATCATTAAATTGCGTTCGGTTCTGAAAACCGCTCAAAGTAGTAGGCGTGGTAAACAGATTGTCTATATTTACTTTCTTTCTCTCGACATGCGCGAGAATTTTGGAGCGCTTCCTCACTTGATCGATTTCACGCTTCAATGTCTCCTTCTTTATGTGGAATCTAGGCTTTGTAATAATCTCAGAATCCTTAGATTCTTGTAAATCAGTCTCTTTCTTCCCCGAATCATTTGGAGATGGTGGAAGCAAATCGGTCACAACTCCAGAATAGAACTTCTTAACACTTGCTCCAACTGTTTGGACCTGATTCTCCATAAAGTCAACTGTATCCTGAAAAAGCAACAATGAGTGGATAAAACAACTTACGAGCTTGGTGTTTACACTAAACCAATTAGAACGTGGCATCTGATGCAGTTTTGTTTTTTGTAAAAAAAAAAAATTTCTACAAAATGGGTGAACCCCGGAGGACTAAATGAGACACGAGTCTTATTTTGGTTAATTTAGGGTAAACATCAAGCTAGCATTTGAATTTCTTCATTTGATGATATAAAATGGTGTTGATGAAGAAGAATTGATAGTTGATACCTGATAAATAATTTCTTCAACCTCCAAACAAAGTGATTCGAACTTTTGATATATGTTTCCAACCCAGGTAATGCCCTTAACATCCATGATTATTGCAAAACCAACTATTTGGAGACCCGGAAACTTCCCCAATTCGAACAGCTTTCCTTCAATGCCCTCAACAACTAATTAAAGAATGATTCATCAGTAATTTATTGAGCTAACAAAAGTCGAAAATCAAAATTTAACAAGTTCTATACAAAATTGAAGTTTTAACAGTTTTAAGGAATGACTGCATAAAAGACATCAACTAATACAATAGGAAGATAACAAAGGGTCAAAAACTCAAATTAACCTGGAAATATTTTCTCTACAGATTAGTAATGGTTCTTAAAAGACAGAAACCCTAAAAATGGAGAATTGCTAAAGTTCGGTCAGCGATTACTAACAGCCCGATAATTCGAATTCTAAATAATTTGTTCAACCGATAATGGATTCAATTCAGCAACAACAGCCCAGTAATCCAATCGTACCAAGCAACAAGTTCATTGGTGTCTCTAATTACAAACATCAAATTCATGAAAGAATTCCAGCTGAAGAACAACATATTCTTCAGCGCGTCATCGCCGAAGAATAACGAATTAAAGAACTGGAAACTCATGAAGCTCTGGTACAATCATACCCAGAAAAGAAGTTGAAGAACTTACGTGTAGCAGATGAATGGAGAGAACCCAGAAGACGAAACTTGCGGAGAATTAAGGAATTGTATGTAAAGACACAGCGGATGGACCAAAGTTGTGATTTTGCTTACAGCAGACAACAAAGGATGTTCCAAGACCAAAGCCAAGTCACACAGAGTAGAGAAGGAGAAGGAAGAGAGACGTACATAGGCAGCTGAGCTCAATCCTTAGGTTACTTTGTGTCGCACTTTTTCGGCTTTGGTTTTGCGTGACAACAAAAAAAAACTTTATCTTTCATTTTGTTTTTGTTCTCTTCTGAGTCTTCTCTATATAATATTTGAAAGCTTTCAAGAAACGGTTTATTCACGGTTTTGCCATTACCCGCCATTCGATATTAATGGAGGGGTTGGTAATATACTAATATAGAAAGTTAAATCTGTACATACTTTTCGAGTAGAAAATACTGCAATTAGGGCCAATAATTTAACTGTGAATAATGGAGGGGTTTATAATCATTACTGTTAACAAAATCTATGTAACTTTTTCTATTAAACCGTTTAAGTTCTATTATGTTATTTTGTATTAGAAAATTAAAAAAAAAATGTTTAATTTGAACCTGAACACTCTTTTATCATTCTTTTATCATTAAAGCGCTGAATTTTGGTCAGATAAAACGAATTTTATAATATTATTGACTCGTAAATCATGCAAAAATTTCTTTATTTAGAAAGAAATATATATATATATATATATATATTAAAAATATTAATAATATATATATATTATTGTTAATTAATTTGTTATAGTGGTATATATAAGTTAAAAAAAAAATATGATATATTATACCATTTGTAATATTATATCTACTTTCCCATTATTCGTAAATCATAATATTGTAAAAAAAAAGTTATGACTATTTAATTAAGATAGTCAAAATTAATTAATATTATATTAAAATAAAGGAAATTAATATATTTATAAAATATTATTAATGACGATTCTTTGGTATATTTTAAAGTTTAGAGTAATTTATTATGTCACATGGTATAATAATACAAAGTTATGCCTAAAAACTTATGAATTAATTTTAAACTTCAGAATTGTAAATATCATCACAAGTCGGTATTTAATTTAATAAAGCATAATTATATTTCTTTATATATTCCTGACTTCAATTTCGAATCTTAACATTTTATTCTTCTTGGTCTAAATTTGACAAAATAATACAAACAATGACTTAAGTGACAATTAATAATTAAAAAGTTGATAACAATTACAGTCAACATGTGAATGCCTTCAAATATACTCTAACACCCTCTCATTCAAACTGATATTTTTCTAACATCGGTTTACACCGGACTCCTTACTTGGTATGTATACATAGGCTATCTGCCCGGCCCAAATGGTCATCCAATGGAGGTTTTTCAACTTTTTTTTTCTTAAAATGTCACGTCAGGATTCGAACCATCGGCTCTGAATCCTCTGATACAACTTGTTAAGAATAAGACGTATGTCTTAACCAATCAGCCCATGACTCTTAAAACGAGGGTTATTTCGACATTTGAAATGTTCTCATCTAATTTTAGCTGGAAAGTAAAAAACATATTTTGAAACAAAAAAAAGAAAACATAGGCATAATAATCCAAAAAACAAAAGAGCGGTGATACACATTCCGACACTCGGAATGTCGGAACTTGATTTTGCCTCACGGTGGCAAGTTGGTAATATATGCCAACTTTAATAGCAGTTTTGTATTCAGACACATTCAGAACTTCTCTTGACGTTGTTGTCAGAATGTCTATCTTTTTCCAAAACAAAAACCAAAAGGGCAATACCCGGAGCATAAGAGGGGCGGGTAATCCAACAGTTTTATCCATAAACACATGGTAAGCTTATGGACTGAAAGTGTACAAATTGCAAACAATACAATAAAGCACAATATGATACAATTCATGTAAATTTTGGAAGAACCATAGTGCAAACTGTGTTTTTTTAAAAATTAACAGAACATAATGACACCAAATTAAAACAGGAGACAGAACATAGAATCCAGGGCAGGAGGACCATGATTGATGATACTTCTGTGGATCATTGCACCCGATGAATCGTTCTGTACAACTCTTTTTACTGCAATCACAAATGACAAAGTTGTGTAAGCAGTAAAATTGGAAAGATAAGGTAATGTTGAAGCACGGTAAGAGCGCACGTAATCTACCTCGGCTTCCTCTGTTTCAACTTTGGCACCACCATTTGTCTTGTAGGGATCTTCTGTCATAGAATATTAAGATTGTTACAGTTGCAGATATGGATAACAGCTAGTAAGTTAAAGAACCTATGAAAGGTCTGAATTATCACCCATGTTAACGGGAGAGGCCTGAAATTTAAAAATTTAATAACGGAGGTCTGAAATTTCAATTTTGTTGATTTGAGGTTTTCCGTCCATTTTTAGAGTTAAATTTAACAGAATTGTAGGAAATGACATTTTTGCCCCTTTAATATTTTGTTTTATTTAATATCTTATTTAAGTAAATGTGAAATGATAATTTTACCCCTAAAGTCAAATTAAAACTACCAAACTCCGGCCACCGCCACCCGACTCCGGCCACCGCCACCCGACTCCGGCCACCACCACCCGACTCCGACGACCACCACCTCGGCTCCGACGACCCGACTCCGGCCATCACCTCAGCAAAAAAACTCCGATCTGGAGCTCTGTGGCTCCGATCGGAGCCCAATCGGGCCGGTGGTTCCGATCGGAGCCCAATCGGGGCCGGTGGCTCCGATTTGGGCCCAATCGGGGCCGGTGGCTCCGATTTGGGCCCAATCGGAGCCTTAGTGGTGGTTGTCGGAGTACGGTGGTGGTCGCCGGAGTGCGGTTGGTGGTCGCCGGAGTACGGTTTGTGGAGTCGTGGTGGCTTCAAGGGCATTTTGGTCTTTTCACTTCAATCATGTGAGGGGCACACTTGATAGAAGGGTATTTTTGGAAATTTATTTTATTTCCGGTCACATGATTGCATGTGACCAACTTCCGTTAGTTTTAACTGAAAAAACTAATGAAGACCACTGTTATCAACAAAACTAAAATTTCAGACCTCCGTTATTAACTTTTTAAATTTCAGACCTCTCCCGTTAACATGGGTGATAGTTCAGACCTTTCATAAGTTCTTAACCCTAAGTTCATTTTAAAACCGCGTCGTAAGTCCTTCAATCTTCTGACCGGTTTCTAGAGAATGATACCATTCATATGTATCAAACTACAATTACTTCTAACAAGAAAATCTCACAACCAAGGCAGCAACCAGTCTTTCTTGTGTTTTGGAACTACCCAAAACAGAATAACTTTTGTTCCGCACAATAAACACAACCGAACTAGCTAAATATGCATTCATCATAGTTCTATGTCAAAAGTCAACAATTTTAGACTACGATTTAGTCTGAAAGGGCAAATTTAGTCTGAAAGGGCAAATTCCAAAAGACATGACCTTGGATTTCAATGTAGAGGAATTAGAGAGTTACCTCCTTCCTCTGAAATATCCGAAGTCCACAAAGTAAGGTTGTCTCTAAGAAGTTGCATGATCAAAGTGCTGTCTCTGTATGAATCCCCACTCAGTGTGTCCAGTTCTTGTATAGCATCATCAAATGCTTGCTTTGCAAGGTGGCACGCCCTGTCGAACATAATATACACACTAGTTCAGCTTGGGGAAAAGCATGAAACAGCAATCTGCGTATACATAATTCCAACGTATAAAGATATTGCAGCTTCGTGCATACCTTTCGGCTGAGTTCAGGATCTCATAATAAAATACTGAAAAGTTCAAAGCCAATCCCAGTCGAATCGGATGTGTAGGAGGCAACTCTGGTTCTGCAATGCTTGTAGCCATCTGCAGCATGGAAAGAATAAAACCATTGAGACAGATTCATCTAACATTGCACACATAAAAAACAGAAATACACAAGCACTCAAGCTGGATTTATTCCGAATTAGTCAGTGTAATAAACTTAATTTTTGTCAACTTTAGCAATCTCAAGATCAACTACAAGAAGCATCACTGATGGAATCTAAATTCTAAACTTGAAAACACAATAAAAAAAACGGGGTTACATGCCTCATATGCTTTCATCGATAGCTCAGCATCCTCCTTCTTTCCTTCACCAGACTTAAATTCTGCAAGGTAACGATAATAGTCTCCTTTCCTGTAAGAAGCATAATAGAATAGACTCAGTTCACTCAGGTGCCGATATTAGATGGATAAAACAACTATAAACTATACTAGCCTTTTAAGGGTTTTCTCACATCTTGTAGAAGAAGACTTTTGATTCACAAGTTGATGCTGAAGGAATAATATACTGGTCAAGAACAACCATGATCTCACTACAGATGCTTTCCAGCTCAGATTCAACCTTCTGTTGATATCCAGTGATCCGCTTAACATTGACTTCATTCCCTCTTGAATCTTCCTTTTGTTCTATGGAAGACAGGATCCTCCATGATGCTCTCCGTGAACCAACCACATTTTTGTACCCGATAGACAGCAGGTTGCGCTCTTCAACTGTTAATTCCACATTTAGATGTGCCACATTCTTCATTGCATCCACCATTTCTGACAAAAACATAAATGTTGATTCAGATTCTATGCAATTTCCGATTCCCTTTAAAAAAACACACGCAAACTTTTCTGATTTAGCCTACAACTAAAGTAACATATAATTGATGACTATATACATACAATTGATCTTGCACTTGAATTTGAAAAAATCAACCACCAACAACAGGTTTCTAAAGAGCTTACACTATGAAACTTCATCAATTACTAACTATATGAAAAATCAAAGCTTTCACCGGAATGCATAATTCAAGTTATTCAACATATCTGCATGCCCAAAATCTGTTCAACAAAGCAAACGTTACTCATTCTCCAAGATTAGTCTATAAATCCCCCAACTCTCTTCAGTTGACCAGGTACAAGTTTACATCTCATCAAAGAACAGAACCACTCTTTCCTGAGATCAATCACGTAATGAACACGAAATCCAATCTAATGATTTACACTATCCATGGCCAAATCAACCATAGAGAAGCAGACGAAAGAGGAAATAGCAAGCGATTACTAACCGTCGTAACGCTCGGCTTGCTCGGCCAGCTTGGCGAGGTAGACGAGACTGTCGCGAGATGACGCCATATCAGTAAGCTACCGAGACTTTCGATGCTCCGCGTTCTTGGACTGCTAGGGAAACGATCGCGACAACCGGAACGGTGCAGAGCAGCAGAAGCTCAGTCAACGAACCGGAACCACCGCGTACTGAATTGACTAAAGAACTACTGCAGATCGATCTGAGAAACTGAGAACTAACGATGAATTGGCATGCGACGGCGATCAATCGCTCCAATGGGTGAATCTCTGCCGCAGATTGCTGAATCGTCTTCCTTCCTTGCTGTGGTGGTTCAGTTCGTGAAGGGGACTAGAGGGAGGAACAGAGTCATATGATTCGGACAAAATGGACTTTCATCATCTTCGTGAATGGGACCCGCCACGTGTCAATCAATATTTAATGGAAACTTTCTTCTCAAAATGGCAAGTGGACCCTACAAACTTTTGTTTATTGAATTTGTGTAAGTGTAATAATTTTTTTTAAGGTTTTTCGTCATAATAATTCATATTCGATTGATTTTCTTTTTCAACAAAATGAGTGTATAATATACGGCTGCTTACGTATATTATTTAAATAAATATATAAAGTTATTATTATTATTATATATATATATATATATTTATATATGCAATCAAAGAAATATAATTTTTCTTAATTAATTTAATAATGACGTGGGTTGGAATTAAAATTCTCCAAAATTAACGAATATACTTATCAGCTTAAAATTTATAAAATAATATTTTAAAATTTTAATCATTGCATATTTTTTTTAAAAAACTTATTATAATATTATTTTTGAATATCGTAATCAAAAAGTCATTAAAAGAATTTGCGGTGCTTTTAATTACAAATGGTAGAGATGAAAATTTTCTAAATGACATATCACACTAATGTAACAAATTAATCAACAATAAAAAATTGTATATAACTAATACAAAAAATTGTATATATAATTGAGCATAAAAATAATGCAAGTTCATAATATACGGCTAGTCGGCTACACATGATGCATTGACTCCATTAAATGTAGTAGGTATTATTATGTTTCTTCAATAATATGTGATTAGAACACATAAATATGTTGTTGAATCACTCCTACGGTCCTACCAATTTCAATTTTTTTTTTTTTTTTTTGTCGAATACCAATATCATTGTGTTGGTGAATATCTTTTAGGAAGAGTGAATTTGCATTCTGTATGTTAGTTTGGAAATTCATTCACAAGAATCCGAAATTCATAACTTTGATTCATTTTTATAAATATATATATATTTAGAGAAATGACATACGATCCGACCATAGCAGTAATAATCAAAGAAACCTAATACCTTATTCCTATCAACTTTCTGGTAATCCCTCAGCTTTCAAAACACAAAGAACATGAAAGCAGAACCATCATCATCTTCTTCAACCAGCTTCTTCTTCTTCTCTACTTAACCAGTGTTCTGCATACCTGCAGCAATACCCTTCATTGTCAAAATAAGGGTGTCTTCCAGACCCGGAGCATACTCACTAGTCGGGTTTAGCTTCACGAGCTCTGCAGCCGGTTTGCTCATCGATTCCATGTATTCTTTCGAGAGGTGGGGCCGCAACGCAACATGGTAGTTCGGGTCTCGAATCCTCTTCAATGTGTACACTTGGCTCACGTTCAGTGTCGTGATGTACGAATCACGAAGACGCAGCCTTTGCCTCAGGTACGGGTCTCCTTCAAGCAAATCTCTATGCCCAGCAATCTACAATCACCCCCAAAAAAAAAACAATTTTTTTCAGATATTGGTATGAATCTATGCCCAGCAATCTATGATCACCCAAAAAAAAAACAATTTTTGTCAGATATTTGTATGAATCTATGCCCAGCAATCTATGATCACCCCCAAAAAAAAAACAATTTTTATCACATATTGGTATGAATCTATGCCCAGCAATCTATGATCACCCAAAAAAAACAATTTTTGTCAGATATTTGTATGAATCTATGCCCAGCAATCTATGATCATCCAAAAAAAAAACAATTTTTGTCAGATATTGGTATGAATCTATGCCCAGCAATCTATGATCACCCAAAAATACAATTTTTGTCAGATATTGGTATGAATCTATGCCCAGTGAAGAAGCTAGTTCATTTTTGCTAGTTGCTCTAATAGCATGCTAAGTTCATATTTACCTGAAGTAGGAGATTCTTAGTTGTTTCATAGTTAGCCCTCAAGCGCTCTCCGAACGGCCAGAGCTCTTCGGAAACCAGAAGCTTGTCATACAAAGCGGCGATTCCAGGGTCGCCCTTGGCGAAGACCATCTCGATCAAGTCGATGGTGACCCTGAAGAACGGCCACTGGTTGTACATCTCCTGAAGCATGTGAAGGTTCCTTATATCCTTCTCGATGATGTATGTGAATGCTGCCCCGAACCCGAGCCAAACAGGTAGATGGAATCTTGTTTGGGTCCACGCAAAGATCCATGGAATTGCACGAAGCGACTCGATTCCTCCACTTGGCTTCCTTTTCGATGGTCGACTTCCAATGTTCATTCGTCCGTACTCTAGCTCAGGTGTGGCCTGCACAAATGTATTTCTCCATTTTATAAGGGACTCATGTTTTTGTAACTGATTAGCTCTTGTATCAGCCTCAGAGTTGGTTTGATCATGTACTCACAAAAATGAATGTGCGCGCGTAGCGCTGGCTGGGGTCTAGTATATATATATTGATTAAAAACAATAACAAGCATTAGAAACTGTACTACTTACAAGGCGGAAGTATTCGACGAACCGTGGCTCTTTGAACACTATCGAGCGATACTCTTTGGTGGAAACAACTGCCATGTCATCCAGCAGGGCCCGCCACTCGGGTTTTGGCGACACGGGAGGGTTCATCCCGTGCTCAAGTGTGGCAGCCGTGAACCTCTGGAGCGTCCTAAAGCACAAGTGCTCCTCTCCAAAAGATTGCTCGATAACTTCTCCCTGTACCGTCACACGGAAGGACCCATTCACCGTGTCTGGTGGCTGAGACAAGATGGCGAGATGGGTGGGCCCCCCACCTCGTCCAACCGTTCCTCCCCTGCCATGAAACATGGTTAGCTTAACACCAAACTTCTTGGCCACCTTCACAAGCTCCTCTTGTGCTTTATATAATTGCCATGCAGCAGAGAGACGACCCGCATCTTTTCCCGAATCAGAGTACCCAATCATCACTTCTTGCTTCCCATTGATTCGGTTCTTGTACCAATCAATCGAGAACAGGCGGGTCATGGCAGCGGGGGCCGCTTCAAGATCTGCTAACTTCTCAAACAAAGGCACAACCCTCAATGGCTTCTTGACATGGCACTCGCGCTGCAAGAGCTCAACAGCAAGGACATCTGACGGGGCAGTGGCCATGGAGATGATATAGGCGCCAAAGTTGTCTGATGGAAGCTCTGAGATGACGTGGAAAGTGTCCAACACATCAGCAATCTCTTCGGTTTTAGGGAGGTCGGGACCAAAGAGAGGCCGTTTTCCACTGAGCTCAGACAAAAGCCACTCTTGTCTCTTTTCCTCGGACCATTCTTTGTAGGAACCGATTCCCAAGTGATTGGTGATGGCATCGATGACATCAGTGTGTCTTTCAGATTCCTGCCTTATATCGAGCCTTACAAGGGACAGTCCAAAGGTCGAGACTTGCCTCAAGAAATCAAGAAGGGTTCCATCTGCTATTGGGCGGTCACCACATGAGCACAGAGAACGGTAGCATAGTTCGAGAGGCTCCAAGAACTGTAATACAGAAACAGAACCACCATTCAAACAGTTTGCAAGGAAATATACAATTTGGATGCAATCGGAAGTTTTTATAAATAATAAGAACCTGCTCAACGTTATTGAATGTTGAGTCCTCGGGAATGTCAGAGACACCATTTGCTAATAATTGTCGAGAACGTTCACGGGTGTTGTACAACTTGTCTCTTACATCACCAAGAATCACACGGTAAGGTTCGTTTGGTGGTACCTGCTTCCAGAACTCTGCATTGGGAGGTTTCAACATTAAAAAGGTTGGGATAGTAATAAATAACGGTAGAAATCAAAATTTTACAATCACATACAAATATACAATTGTGTTACCTATGTAATGTTTTACATCTCTTTTGGTATTCCTGTGGAGTTCATAAGCACGCCCCCGAAGCTCATCAGTGCAACGCCACATAGATAACTGAAACATTCAAAATGTCAATAATGTAAGATCCAGACAATTTAGATTTGGGAGAAATTATTTCTGTACCTCAAACATCAGGTCCTCAATCTGGGAGAAATATAAATTAGCAGCCATCATTCTTGCCAATAAGCACACATCCCTTGTAACTTCAGGAGTAACCCGAGGATTTCCTGTAATACGAACCAGACACAGTGAGTGGTTAGTAAAACCGAACATAAAGAAGATAAACAAATGGTTTTGTTGATCAATGTTGCATTATTGTTTACTTCGAAATTCAAATTAAGTTAATAATAATAACATGAAAGGTTGATGCCTACCATCACGATCTCCTCCCATCCAAGAAGAGAATTGAATAAGTGGGGCATTGTATGGAAGACGCTCGTTAATTCCAATGTTCTTCAAAGCTGTGTCAACACGGCGTAAGAATTTCGGCACACCTTTCCAGATTGTCTCATGGAAGTAGCTCATTCCAGCCCTCATTTCATCTTGTGGAGTTGGAGGAGTCCTTCGAATTTCATCTGTGCGAAATGCAGCTTGAATCTGAACAGCAGGGTAAAGTATACTCTTAGAAGAATCCCATATATACTTCTTAGCAACTAGACATGAAATAAATGAACAATTCATGTCATGAAGACCAACAAATGTTTTTCCTAGACAAGATAGCCTTAGACTTCAGAGAGAATTAGAAAATTTCCCAGCAAATAAGAAACTGAATTAAAAAATTCGCTATTGCAGCAATCTCAGATCAGTGAATTTGTTCTTCACATTCATCAAAAAGTTGCAATTTATTGAAGTTGTTAGGAGACCATCTGCAGAGCCTCATTGAAGAGTTACTTGTTTCATACAAGAACGACTTGTCAGATTAAAGTTTTAACGAAAAATCTCTACACAAAGCATACCTCCCTCTGCAGAGCCTCATCGAGTTCCTGTTTATCATCAGGAGTGATGTCTTTAGCAGTCAACTGAGTCAAACAATTCCGAATCCTGAAAGAAAATACCAATGAAGGAAAATTGATTGAGCTCTAGTAACTATCACTAGTTTACTTAATCAATCCAAATTATTCATCAAATTGTTCTGCTAGAAGGACAAACCTCCCGTGCTTTTGAAGCAAAGATCTACGAACAGATTGAGTAGGATGCGCAGTAAAGACGAGATCAACAGTCTGGTTCTTGAGAGCATCAAAAACTTCCTCCGGGGACTTTTTCAGCTGTCCAACAAGCCTCTTGAAGGTCTCTTCAATATCCGATTCGGTTGTAGCAGAAGCTTCATCAGCAAAATCACCCTTTTTCAGCTTGATCCTCCTTCTGTTTGCAATCTGAACTTCCTCAGCAAGATTGGCTAGATTAAGCATGTGAGCAAAGGATTTCGTCACAACAATCGAATCCCCAGGGTCCAGACTCGTCAGCATATTTCCAAGCTCCTCCAATTTCTTGGGATCACGCTTCCCCTCGTACTCAGCAGACAGCTCATAGCACTCTTGAACCTAATGAATCCATATTATAATCAAATCAACCCATCTTCCAATTACAATTGTTGCATAATTTCACATGAACCCTAAATCAAAGCTTCACATAACAGGAATCGTACAACTTTCCAAATGCAATATAAGATTTTGAGCAGCTAAATCAGAAATTGACATGATCAAGTGCGGAATCTACTTGTACGAGGAAAATATAAATGAAAGAGCTGATAGTTACAAACCGTCTCTCTGATCTCTTCGCCGTGCAGATCCTGGAGAATATCGAGGAATCTGTCCAGGAGTAGAGCGTCGTATTCGACGAGCTTGTCATCCTCAGAAACCTTGCCCGGAGCCAACAGCCTCAATTGAGCATCAATTGAGGCCATCTTCTCTAAATTCCTGCCCGACATTCCCTTCTTTTGCCACTCAGATTATGCAGCCCGTCGATTCGGTCAAGCCAGAAGGCAAATCTCGGGAAAAGGTAGCGGCGGCGTGATACTTCCTCGAGAAAGTGACAGAAGGAAAAACAGAGAGGCAGGATTACTGAAGAAACCTCTCTGATGTACTTGACTATATATAGGAGAGAGAAGAGCCCAGAAACGGAGCAGTGGAATGAAAGTGACGAGACGATCAAAGTGATGAAGTTTGTTCACCGTTCGTTGATTCCTTTGCAAATTTATTTTATTTATTATTATTTTCTTGTTTTTTTTTGGCCAAGAATTATTATTTTCCACTTTTTTGTAGTTTTCTCATTTTTTATATGATAATATTTTTTTATTAAATATATAATTTTATTATTTGTATTTAACAAATGTGTTCGAATGGCTTACTTATGTTTTTTTTATGATCGTTTAGTTTTATATTTTTTTTTAAGGCGACAAAATGGTTCAAACTTGTTATCCATTGATCCAATGTAATTAAATAGTTATAAAACGACAATTTTATTCTTACATTAATCAATTCGGTTTCATCATAGTATTCTTCGTTTAATTTATCAAGTTATTTCCATAAAATACTTCAATTTCTTCGTTAGAAATCGAATTCAAAGCTCGTATCCAACTCTTATTTGAACTTGTAGTTGATGTTGGGTTCAATTTCGAAATCGAACTTATATGAACAAGGAGTACACAGTAAAATGAGATCATGGTTGTTTCAATCTTTCTCCCTCTCAAACATATATTATTCGTCTTGTCCGAGCAATCGTTTGCAATTCTCCTTCTGAAATAAGCTAAATGTTCAAAGAAAATACATTATTAGTTATTTTTTAGGGTTAATAACTAAAAAACTGTACAATATTTACCCTATGTTAAAATTAGGTGTCTGAAGTTTGAAATGTTAAAATGGACTGTCCTAAGTTTCATTTTTGTTGAAATTTGGTGTCTCTGTGAGTCTTTTCATCTTCATTCAATCATTTTCATCAACCCACCAACCCACTCATAATCCATCACTCTTTACTTTTCACAAAATCGTCAAATTTCACATAAAAATTGAACATTAAAAAAAAAGTTTCTAGAAGAGTGGTGTGGAGTCATTTTCCAAGGACAATAGAGCGAGATTTACTTGACCGGATGTGACCAACTTTTTAGGTGACGGTCCCGGCAAGAAGACGAGAATGGAATGTGTATGAGAGTTCGAATTTGACAGACAATTTCGTCGGAATTGACTTCTCTAAAGTAATCACACCGAGACACCAAATTTCAACAAAAATAGAACTTGGGACAGTCTATTTTAACATGTCAAACTTCAGACACTTAATGTTAACATAGGGTAAATTTGGACAGTTTTTAGTTATTAACCCTATTTTTTATTGTAGAAAAGATGATATTGTTTAAAAACAAAGCGATTACAAAAAAATGGGAAAAAAATGAAATTACGACTAAATCTTTGGATAAATCCAAGTATTGTACAACTAGTGTAGCTGCTATTATAATCGGAAAATCTAGAACAAAAAAGAAAAGGACACAAACAAACAACTAGTAATACTCAAACTAAATGACAAAATTAACTTAACAACAAGAAAGACCTCAGACAAGGAATATAAATTTGGTGAAGAAGACTGGAAATGATTAAACAAGCAATACTGGCACAAAATATGAGGATTTTTCTATCATGCTCCAAGAGCACCATGCTTTTGGTTTTTTTATTACTACGGTGGACTTAATTGTAACATATGTAAAACTTTAAAAGTATGAAAAAATATGAAATTTTTTAACCACACCTTATATTTGTATCATACTATTAATAATATCAATTTCCCTCTAGGGTTCACCTTTAGGGCAATAGAAAAATACAATTTTTTTTTTTACCAAAAGCATGATGCTCTTGGAGCATGATAGAAAAGTCCAAAATATGATAGATTCACAGATAAATCCCCACGAGAGGGTTCAAAGTTGGTTGAGGTTCATCTGATGTATTCAAGGTCAAAGACCAAGCCACTGAGGCATCCTTGAACGCGAAACATTCGTGGACTAGCGCATATTAGGGTCTCGAATAAAAAATCAGTTTCTTTAGAAGGAGTAGTTTAAAGTGGTTGGAAATGGTCGAAACCATATCCAAATCCGAAGGGTGTAAACGGTCAACCATGGGTTAATTGTTTAAAAGTTGGACATGTGATTCTGTAGTCTTTTGTTTCCCACTGGAAGGGGTAGAAAGTACAAAGTAGTGACAATATCAATGTAAAAGCACATGCGTAGATCCAAACAGCGACCATGTCGACGTTGTTATTGATTTAGATGACTGAAGTAGATTGGAATCCTACAGGGAAGGTTGTGGTAGCAATAAAAATAGGAAAGCAAGCATGGTGATCAGAAAACTAACCGGTCATATCGATCAACTGTAGTGAGTAGGTAGAGATTTGGAGAATGGTAGATCTTGCGAAGTAACTAAAGATCTAGCCATTATTGGAGGGATGCAGGGTTGAAGTTGACTGGTTGGTGGTAGTGGGTGATGCATGGCTGACTCAGGTAGACTAGTTAGCTGCAGTGGGCGATGCATGGCTGACTCCGGCAAACTGATTGGTGGTAAAGGTCAGGGCTGGTGGTTGTATGTTGTCTGGTTGTTGGTAAGAGGGTCGGTGCGGGACTGAATGTTGGATGTGAACTCCGGTCGACACTAGTTGGCGGTAAGATGATAATACAGAGCTGATGGTTGAATATGAAATTCGATCGTAGCTCTGGAAGGCATGCATGCGTATTGTTTTTAGGAGTTGGCTCTGTAAATGTGATGGCAACAAGAGACTATAATCGCCGTCGGCAATGGAGATAGGATGATGGAGAGAACCTTAACTTTATTAAGAAATAAGATATATTAGAAATAAATATATTTTATTATATTCAGATAAATCTAGATTAGGAATATATATATTCTTAATATATTATCAGATTATATTTTTCTTATTATATTGTTATAGATTTAGCATTTATTATAAATATATATAGTCGTGTATTTATATATATATATATAGGTACATGTACTCAACTCTAAACAAAATCAATAATACAATTCTAATTCTTTTATAAACTTCTCATTATTCTCTATTAATGGTCGAAAAATAGTTAGTTTACTATATCACTTTATGTTTAATATATTAAACATAAAGTCATATTATATACACGCAAAGGTATTGTCGTGTTCGTGTAAGTAATTAATCAATTAATTATATACATATTATGTGTATTTTTAACCATAGTTAAACATCTTTAACACGTCCAAGATAATGTGTTGTGAATAAGATTTTATATTACTATATTATGAAATGAAAAAGTTAAGAAGATGGACAGGTGATAAGTGCAGTTGCGTCCAAACCAATAGTAAGTTTATGGGTATAAGCTATCATAAAACTTCTACAAAAAAAAATAAAAAACTAAAATAAAAAACTAAATTATGCGAGTCTGGCTCTGGCTAGAATATTTGGCACGGAATATTGGAATATTCCGCGAATCTAACAAATACTTCAAGTCAAACTTCTTTGCCGCTAACGAGATTAACGGAACTGAAGGCACGCGTGCATTTCTGACGTTTACTTAACATTAGAATATAACTTTATTTTTAAGAGCGATAATATAAATTCAAAATAAGCATTTGAAAGTCACGTAATTCATTCTAAATTTTTTATTTTGTTTAATTTTGTCACTCTAATATATTTATAATTTTTATTTTGTTCAATTTAGTTTTAAAATTTCAAAATCGAACCCTTGACCCAAGAAGATCCCGCCGGACCTACCCAATGGCTAGGTTATGTTCGACCTTGGGTCGGGATCGCCGGACCTAGGGAACCCCGACCTAGGGTCGGATTCAGTCATGGGCTAGGTCGGCTAGGTCTTTTTGAGCCAATGGTTTGATTTTGAAATTTTAGGACTAAATGGAACAAAATAAAAGTTATGGATGTATTATAGAGACTAAATTGAACAAAATCAAAAGTTTCGGATGAGTCACGTGACTTGCACATGCCATTTAATGGGCCGCTAAACCAATGACCAACTAACGGTAAACTAAAAGTATACAAAGTTCAATGTACAAAAAGTATGAAAAAAAAAAATGGTACTAAAAATAAAAGATAATCAAAATATATGATACCAAATAAGATGAATTGCTGTGCTGATGATGATGATGATGCAATATTCCCTTTCCACGCATGCTTAGATGAAGTTGGGAAAAAAGTAATTGGGGTTTTGGCTAATCAACAACCATTATAAAGTCAACTTCTAATCTTATATGTATTCACAATTTCACAACCATCACATGAGAGAAAACGTAAACAAAGATTTTGTGTTGGATCGTGAGTTTTTTTTTTTTTTTTTTTGGGTAATAAAGATAGATCGTGAGTTTAGTTCATGCTGAATGATGCAATTTTGTTTATTTTATTTTATATAGGAGACTCTATTAATTAGAAGAGTAATACACATAGTATGTTTGTATCACATCTCATTTACATCATGTTAATAATATGCTGTAATGGGTAGTTAAAATATTAAATATAAATATATTTTTCACTCATAAGAATTAATGCGTTTAACTGTAAGAATTCTAATTAAGTGATGAAATGAAGCGATAAAATAAATAAAAACCCGCATACAAGGCACCTACTCCGACATATCTGCCATATAAGATGGATCTGAATTAAATTACCTAAACCGACCCGTTACTCGTCTTAATTAATCATTAAAGTAACATACATATCCACATGCATGAACTTTTTATGTGTATGTAACAAGAAAGGCTAAATATAGATTGATACCTAATAATATGTATTTTGTTAAAGGTTGTCCAATGTCCACTGTTGGATCACGGCGGGAACTCCGGTTACGGTGACGGATTCCTTAGCTCCTCGTAATCCTGCAGAAGGGGATAGAGGGCAGTGGCCCAGAATCCCTCTCCGATGCTTAACGTAAGTATGGCGATCAACAGAATAGGCAAGCAATGTGAGTGTGTGTAAAACGTAACCCTAATCTGGAATAACTTCCCTCCTTTTATAGAGGGAGGTTATCCCAGTTACCTGATTAGGTGGTTGGATTGTGATCCGCTATTCCACGTATCTCGCCATATATTCTGCCCTGTATCTCGTACAGTTATTCGTATCCCACATATCTCGCCCATTATACCACCACTATAATCGTGGCGAGATTTCCGGGATTGTGCTCTTACTGGCGAGTCTCGATCGTTATCGGAGACTCCCAAGTTACATCGTTTGAGGATTCGGTTTCGGGGAGTGGTGTCAACTCCCATATCGGGACCGACTACGTCCAGGTCCGATATCTTCGAGGCTCTTCCCTGTCGGAGCCATACTTGCTCGTGGCCATTCAGTGTCGGGGCCTCCTTCCGTCGGAGCCCTTAGCCTTCCAGCAGCCCAGCTCCTAGCCCATTAGGCCTAGTCGCCGTTTAGCCAATCGTTAAGGGGCCTAACGGCCTTCGCCAGGGCCCATCATCTGCCCCCAAGACGTGAGGGACTTATAGTGCATCGCGTCTTCCGACATCGTGGGCTCTTCCGCGTCTCCATCGGAGGCCTTTGCCTTGGATCTTTTCAAGATCTTCTGGGATCCTGTTTGGATTCGAAGGGGTTTTTTGAAAAGGTCAGCATTAAATGCTGATAGGAGGTGAGGGAACGTTTTGGGCTCTGCAGGCCCGCCTGTTGAAAAAGCACTTTTCAGCCGTTCCAATGCGTCATTACTTTTGTCTTATCTGTTCTGACGGTTCAGATTAAAACCGTTCCTATTTTCCGAATCGGCACGTTTCCCCTTGGACGATCGTGATTGAATCGTTTCGAATTCTGTGGCTCAGATTTTCCACCCCTTCAGTTTCCTTTTCTCTTATAAAACTCTAGCCCCAAGCACTGTTTTACCTTTCTTTTACTTCCTCCTCTTTGTGATCCCAAGAGCCGTAATTCTCCAGATTTCAAGTTTTCACCGGCGATTCGAGTTTTTACCAGTGTTTCAGGCACTTCAGGCTTCTCCGATCAGGACTCAGTCACTATGTCTGGTAAGATTCTTCTCCTTATTGTTCCTTTCCTTTTCATCTTCGATTTTCCTAGGTTTCAATTTTCCCCTTCCTCCTTCCTCGACGATTTTCAGCCGAGGGATCTGCTACTGCTGGACCACCCTTCGTCTTCAAGTACTTGAAGAACTCCCTCGCGCCTATTAATTATGAGAGGGCTTGTAACGAGTGTGGCATATTTGAATCTTCCTTTGGGGCTCGTTATCCCTACGAGGAGTCCCAGTTCAATTCTCGCAATACTCAAGTTACGCTCCCCAAAGGAGACGAAGTGTTTATCTCTCCGGGGCAAATTCGTGCGGGGATTCGACTCCCCTTTTGTCCAAGCTGGGTAGAGTTGTGCAATCACTACAAAACCTACCCCACGACCTTCTCCCCCCATGCGATTCGTACGTGGATTGCCTTCCAGGTGTGGTGCGACATCAATGCAGAAGATTGGAGTTATAGCCTGGAGCTTTGGCGGGTCCTCTATAAGATGACTTGCAACAAGGATGGGATCTGCTCCTTTTCTCCCCGTCAACCTGAGGGGACCGACGAGCAGTACAAGGAGATGGGTTGGGACAGGAGGGTGTCCTGGAAGATCTGCAAGGAGCGGGCCATCATCTCCGACAAAGGGAACGATAATGCCAATTGGAAGGAGCAATATTTCTTCATCCAGCCTGGTCCCATTGAGTGGCCGAGGACCATCGTGGAGGCTGATCCTCCCGTGTCTTTCCGTTCGTGGTCAGAACAGACTCGGAGAGCCTTGATGCTTATCCAGGCTCGTCGCTGGGAGGAGGGTTACCAGCCCTTCGAGGCCACCTCTGTCACTGACCAACAGCGGGTCAAGATTGGGATTATGCTGATCGATCCCGTGGCTGGGGGAAAAGTTCGTGACGGTGTTTCCAATGTAATTCTCTGGGTAATCTTCTAATTGTTTCTTTTTTACTGCTTACAGCCCCTCGAGCATCGCTGACCGTCCGTCTGTTTCAGGAGGATACCGATGCCTCCCACTCACTGAAGCGCAAGAAGAAGCCTTCCCACCGAAAGACTTCTGCCACTTCGGGGCCGTCCAAGAAGAAGGCAAAGACCTCTGAGGCCCCCACCTCCGAGGGGCGGACTAATGTGGATGTTGTTCGGTCCGCCTTCAACGTCCGCTCCGAAAAGGAAGGTAAGGAAGTCTTTCGTGCTATTAAAAGATATAGGGAGTTAGTACCTCGGGATCTTCAAGCCTCCGATATGGAAGGACGAATTAGGGATGTCGGGAATATCCTTCGAGGGGAAACTCCACATGTTCTCGAGGCGGGCTATTATGACTTTTTCGGCAGAGAAAGATTTATGGAGCGTTGTTTAATCTGGCACACTGATATCAAATTAATCCCTCGACTTATTCGCCCCGCTGCAGGTCCTGCGGACGTCGCCCCTGCTGCAGCTGGCTCGGACTCTGCGCCTGCGGCGGAGCCGGTGGTGGAGGATGCCCCGACGGAAGACCGGGGCGAATTCGGTCGGGTGACCAGCTTGGAGGACTCCCCTTCCGGTGATCGAGCTGAGGAGGAAGGCCTCATCCTCCGAGGGGAATCAAGGTTGACTCCCGTGAAGTCATCCGGTGGGAAGGCGTCTCCACTTCCTACCACGCCGCCATCATCTTCTGCTCTACCATCCTCGCCAGTTAGGGGTGTGACCCCCGAAGCTCGAGTGAGTGAGGAAGCTGAGGAGCCTCGCCTGGTAGTACCTCCGCTCCCCTTGGACGAGGACTACTATCGGGCCTTCTCTTCGGACCAGGGCTCCGAGCCTTGGAGACCGGTGGAGTCCCTTCAGGGAATCCCTCTGCATCGGGGGTGCCAGGAGAAGAACCTGGCCTTGCATTTGGTGTCGGGCTCGGTCCCGCCCTCTTTGAGGCGTCCCCTTTCTCTGGAAGGGGAAGACATCGATGCTGACATCCGGCAGATGGCTATCCGTCGGATAGAGGTAAGCGAATCTTTCTTTTGTTCATCTGGGGGCGTTCCGATTTTTGAGTACTAAGCTACATTTTCTTTTCAGGAAATCGCGGACCAGGATCGTTGCTTCGGCTACATCCTGTCTTTGCGGGCGGCGTTGGAGCGAGAGCGGGCCAACTCCAACCTCGAGAGCTTGACCAAGCTCCAGGAGGACCTAGCTGCCTCCGAGGCGTCAAGGCTCCGAGCGGAGGAGGGCGAAAGGCGGGCTGAGGAGCTCCGAGCCAAGCTCACTCAAGAGGCTCAATCCCAACGGCGGCAGATTCTAAGTCTTGAGAGCTCGCTCAAGCGGGAGCAGCAGGCGGCCATGGCGGATCGGGGCCAGTTTGCTTTCGAGAAGGCGGCGTTACAGGAGACTGCGGAGCGGCTGAAGCTCGAGAAGCAGAGGGCCGTCGCGGGGCTAGAAGAGGCGAGGGCGGAGCTAGAAGAGGCGAGGGCGGATCACTCCGCCCAATTAACAAATGCGAAGGTCCAAGGTCGCGAGGAGTACCGAAGCTCGGAGGACTTTAAGGAGGATGCGGCGAAGCATTGTCAAGAAGACCTACAGAACGCCATCCTCGATATTGTTGAAGAGCTCAATGAGACTTATGGGGACTCCATCGACTTGAGAAAGTCCAAGACTCTCGGCCCAGCCGCAGAAGCGTATTTCAACCTTCCTTCCGAAAGCTCCTCCGAAGACGCCGATGAGTCTGCCCCCCCAAAGCCTTCCGAAGATTCAGCCCCTGGTGTTTAAAATCTTAAGTCCTTGTACTTCTTTTTATTATCCTTTTTGTACCGAACCTTTTGGGCCCTCGAGCCTTTTAAGAATGTTTTCTTTTTCGGTTATGCTCCCCGTAACTCTTCTATCGGATCCTAAGGCTTTCGGTTGTCCTACGACGCTTTAAAAGCGAACCTTAATAATTTAAGGATTTTTCGGACGTCCAATGACGCTTTTTAATCGGACCTTAATAACTTAAGGATTTTTCGGACGTCCAATGACGCTTTTTAATCGGACCTTAATAACTTAAGGATTTTTCGGACGTCCAATGACGCTTTTCAATCGGACCTTAATAACTTAAGGATTTTTCGGACGTCCAATGACGCTTTTTAATCGGACCTTAATAACTTAAGGATTTTTCGGACGTCCAATGACGCTTTTTAATCGGACCTTAATAACTTAAGGATTTTTCGGACGTCCAATGACGCTTTTTAATCGGACCTTAATAACTTAAGGATTTTTCGGACGTCCAATGACGCTTTTCAATCGGACCTTAATAACTTAAGGATAACTTAGGAACACTTTGATCAGGAGTAACCTCTTTATTGATTGATGTCTTTAACATGATATGCACCACTCAGGGCGACTTGATTACATCGTTGCGCCTCTACGGACGACTTATTTGTCAAACATGACATTTCTTCAGATGTTCGCCACTAAAGGTGTTTCGTAATACTTTGCCGTCGAGGTCTTCTAACTTGTAAGCATTTGAGGCCGGCATGCCTACGATCTTGTAAGGCCCTTCCCATTTCGGAGACAGCTTGTTGATCCGATCCTGGAGAGCGAACTCATTCCGACGTAGGACCAGCTCCCCCGCATAGAACTGTCGCGACCTGACCTTCCGGTTATAGTACCTCGCCGTCGCCAGACGCATCCGAGCTTGCGTTATGTCGGCCTCTAGCCGTTTTTCCTCTAACAAGGATAACTCCAGGCGCCTGGTTTCGTCATTCGTCAAAGGTCCTATCTTGGCTTTTCCTGGACTCGTCGAGGGCTCATAACTTCTGGTTCGATGGGACGCCACAGCGATTTCCACAGGAGCGACCGCCTCCGTCCCATAAACAAGTGCAAACGGGGTTTCACCTGTTGACCGCTTGGGTGTCGTTCGGACCGCCCATAACACGTTCTCCAGCTCATCTAGCCATTTTCCGTCCAAAGCGTAGACCCTCTTCTTCAAGCCCTCCATCACGATTTTGTTGGCAGCCTCCACCTGCCCGTTGGTCTGGGCGTGACGAACGGATGCTGTCCGATGCTCGATATTGAACTCGTCCAGGAATCTCTCCAACTGGGCCCCATTAAATGGAGGACCGTTGTCACTGATGATCACCTTTGGCACCCCATATCTTGACAAGATTCGGGTCTGGAGGAACTTAATGATATGTCCCGCTGTTGTCTTGGCTAAGGGCTTAGCCTCGATCCACTTCGAGAAGTAATCAATTGCAACCAGCAGATGTGTGCACTGGCTCTTTGCTTTCGGAAGGGGTCCCACCAGGTCAATGCCCCACTGTGCGAAGGGCCAAGCACTCCCAATGGGCGTCAGATCAGCAGCGGGGGCTGTGATATTCGAGGCGTATCTCTGACACGCGTCACAGGATCGAACAAGCGCTGTTGCCTCCTTATTCATCGTAGGCCAATAATATCCCAAGTTCAACGCCTTTCTCAGGATGGATCGAGCGCCCTCGTGACAGGCTGCGACTCCTTCATGTAGTTCTCTCAGAATTCGGGTCGTGTCAGGTTCTGCTACGCATTTCAAGAAAGGTGTCGAGAGTAAACCCTTCTTGTACAACTGGTTATCCACCATCGCGTAGTTAATTGACATTCGTCGCAGTCGTTCTGCTGCCACTTTGTCTTCAGGCAGTGCCCCCGTGGTTAGGTACACAATTATCGGGGTCATCCACGTGGGCTTCTCTTCTGACCCTGTCCCGATAGTGCATACTTCCGATGGATCGGTCGTCGATAGAATCACCTTCTCCAAGAAGTGTACCCTCCGAGTCTCCTCCAAAGGTGCCCCCAAGGCAAACTTGCTCAAGGCATCGGCCTCCACATTCTTTTCTCTTGGGATCGCCTCTATATCGAAACTTTTGAAGCTCTCCTTTAATGTTTGAGCCTCCTGAAGATATTTCTTCATGATTGGATTCTTTGCTCCATACTGTCCCCGAATCTGATTTACAATCAGGCTTGCATCACACTTCACTCTCAGATGCTCGATTCCAGTACCCCTGGCGATTTTCAGTCCTGTTATAAGAGCTTCATACTCTGCCTCGTTATTGGTGGCTTTAAATGTCAGGGCCAATGCATATCGAAGCGGCTCCGCCCCACCTGGTGGAATCAATACGAATCCTGCACCCGATCCGTCTGAGCTTGAGGAGCCATCTGTGTACAACTCCCAGGTGTTCTTCTTATTTGGCTGTTCCAACTGTCTTTCCATCGGGACCTCGTCAGTCTTCCCGGTGGTTGCCCCCTCTACTGTTTCCGTTACTTCAGGATCGGGAATAGTAGATTCAACTATAAAGTCAGCCAATGCCTGCCCTTTGATAGCTGTTCTCGGAGCGAAATGAATTCGAAACTCGCTAAGTTCCACGGCCCACTTTACTAATCTCCCCGACGCGTCGGGTCGGTTCAAGAAGTGTTTCAATGGCTGATCAGTCAACACCGTAATTTCATGCGCATGGAAGTAGGGCCGTAACTTTCGAGCAGTAATAATCAACGCAAAGAGATACTTCTCAATCGGAGGATAATTCATTTCACTCTTGGCAAACGCCTTGCTTACATAATAGACAGGAATCTGATTGCCTTTGACAGCTTTAACTAGAACAGAGCTTATTGCAAATGCAGAAATGGCCAAATAAAGATAGAGCGGCTCGCCTGGAGTTGGCTTCGCCAGTGGCGGGAGGTCGCGGAGGTGTTGTTTGAGCGTTTGGAACGCCTTCTCACATTCGGTAGTCCATTCGAACTGTCGGTTGGCCCTTAACACCTTGAAAAATGGCATCGATCGGTCACTGGCCTTGGATAAGAAGCGATTTATGGAAGCCAGTCGACCGTTCAACACTTGCACCTCCCTATGGTTGGTCGGAGACTGCATCTCTTCTATCGCCCTCAGCTTCTCGGGATTCACCTCGATCCCCCTCTGGCTCACCATGAAGCCTAAGAACTTCCCGGAATGGACTCCGAAAGCGCATTTAGCTGGATTCAGTCGGACCTGGTGGAGCTTCATCCTCTCGAAGGCCATAGCCAAATTACCGACATGGTCCGATGCTTGTCGGGATTTCACCAACATATCATCTACGTAAGCTTCCATGGTATCTCCGATCATATCCCCGAACAGCTTGTTCACCATTCTCTGATAGGTCGCCCCCGCATTTACCAGGCCAAAAGGCATGACATCGTACTGGAAGACTTCGCTGTCAGCGTAAAAGGCGGTGTGTTGGGCATCCTTCTCCGCCATTTTTATCTGATTATAACCAGAATAAGCATCCATAAAGCTCAGCAGCTCATGTCCCGATGTAGCATCCACTAGTTGATCGATCCGCGGGAGCGGATAACAGTCCTTCGGACAAGCCTTGTTCAGGTCGCGGAAGTCGACACACATCCGCCATCTCCCGTTGCTCTTCCTTACCAGCACTGGGTTGGCTACCCACGTCTGGAATCGGATCTCCCTAATGAATCCAGCGTCGAGCAGCCTGCCGACCTCCTGCTGGATTGCAATCCTCTTGTCTGCCCCCATCGGACGTCTCTTCTGCGCGATCGGCTTGATCGTAGGGTCGATATTTAGTTCGTGCTCGATTACGTCCCGGCTGATTCCTGGCATATCACTCGGGGACCAGGCAAACAGCTCCTTAAATTCTTGCAAGAGCGCAATCAACTCCTGGGCCCTTTCGTCGGATAAGGCAGATCCGATTTTTACCTTCCTCTCGGGCCCATCTATCTCGACTTCCTTTAGGTCCTCCATGGGGGCGGGACGCCCAAACTCCTCTCGAGGGTCAGTGTCTGTCTGGAGCACTGACATAGCCTCCTTCCTTGATCTCCTGGTGGCGTTGACATAGCACCGTCTCGACGCCACCTGGTCGCCTTTCACCTCGCCTACCCCATTCTCGGTTGGGAACTTCAGTTTTTGGTGGACCGTCGAGGCTACCGCCATCAGAGGGTTAATGGTGGTTCTTCCAATGATTGCATTGTACGTTCCTGTGGATTCGACCACCACGAACTCCACATCTCGCTTCTCCATTTTCCAGCCACTGCCGAACCACACGGGCAGTGTGATAACCCCCAACGGATAAGAGGTTGTGCCACAAAATCCTACCATCGGGAAGGTAACCTCCCGCAAATCTTTCTTCTTCTTTCCCATCTGTTCCAGGGCGTCGGAGAAGAGGATGTCGGAGGAGCTTCCTCCATCAATGAGGATCCTCTTCACTTCAAATCCTCCTACATCCAGTGTTACTACTAGGGCATCCTCGTGGGGGGTCTCTACTCCCTCCAGATCCTTCGCCGAGAAGGTGATCTCCATTTCTTCCTTCGGGGTCCACGACCGCGATCTCTTCCCCAAAACCACTGCGACTGGTACTTGGTTGGCATAACGTTCCCGAGAGGATGATGTGTCTCCTCCTGCAGCGAACCCTCCGTGGATCACATTAATAATTCTCTTCTGTCGGGACCCGGATGGGCCCTCCGAAGGTTCTACGTCGGACCTTCTCTTCCTGGGGGACCTCGATCGAGATTTGGACCTCGACCGAGATCGTGAGCGGGGCTTGCAGCGTGAGTCCCCCACGAACTCCTTCAACTTACCCCTCTGGATAAGCTTCTCTATTTCCTTCTTCAGTTCTCGACATTGGTCAGTGTCGTGACCGGAGGCCCGATGAAACCGGCAGTAACGGTCGGTGCGGGAGCCCAATTTTTCTCCTTCCTTCTTCTTGGGGAAACGGGCGAGGCCTTGCTTCTCCATCACTGCTAAGACCTCCTTTAAAGGTCTGTTGAGAGGGGTAAATTCTTCCTTCTGACTGTCCCTCCTGTCCGGACGCTTATCCTCCCTCCGATCGGAACGTCCTCGACTCCGACTACCCTCGGAGTTATCCTTCTTGTGCCGGTTGTCCAATGGTTTGAACAAGTGTTTTCCTTCATGCCCCTTGGGAGGAGCCAGTTCTCCGGCGGCAATCTTCGACTCCTGGACGTCGATTTGCTGTTTCACCCTTGCCTGGAGCGCCTCCATGTTCCAGACATTCTTGGCCGCGATGCTGTGCAGTAAGTCGGAACCGTAAGGGGGTTTAAGGTTTTTCAGGAAGGTACGGATGGCCTCGCCCTCCGATATCTCCTCATCCAGCTCAGTCATGCCAGCCGTGTAACGCTGATAGTATTGAGCCAGCGACTCGTCAGGCCTCTGGACCACCTCATGCAGGGTCCGAACGCTCTTCAGAAGCCGTCGGCGTCCTTGATACTGGGCAATGAATCGCTGGTGCATATCCTTCCAGCAGGTGATACATCCAGTGGGCAGACTGTAGAACCATGTCATCGCCTTCTCCCCGAGGGTGCTTGGGAACAGAGCGCAGATAACATCCTCATCTGGGGTCCTGCCCATGCATGCTGTCAAGTGCTTTTGTACGTGGCGAACCGGGTCCGCGTCCCCGTCGTACTCGTCTATCTTCGGGATACCCAGACCTGGAGGGGCCAGGGTACGAATCAGCCTGGGCACGAAGGGATGGGTTTCCTGACTTCCCAGCTCCGACATCATGGGCTTCTGGTCTCCCATGCAGATACCCACAATTCTCACCACCTGGTCGGCAGTGAGGGGACCATTCAGGGGAATGGTCCTTTGTTGCACTGGCCCCGGTCCATCGACCACAAAATTCTCCGCCGGTGCTGGATTGGGGGGAATAGGCTGTTCCCTTAATGGAGGAGGTGGAGGCAAGTTGTCGTCCCCCTGCCTTCTGGGATTGTCTCGCCGTGGAGGGAGCGGCGGTAGATCAGCCTGCCTTCTAGCAGCTTCTCTTCGGTCTAGGAGGGCCTCCATGGCCTCCATGAATAGGGGCATGGCCTCTGCCACTACCCTGGCCAGCTCCGGATTCGGGGAAGGTGCTTCGTTTCGGCGAGTGCTGTCACCCTCATCTCTCAGATCCTGATGCTGGGCAGCATCCTCAGGAGGATTGCTGGCGGCCGGCACCTGCTTGCCTGAACGCTGCGGTCTGTTGCCAGCCATGATAAGGAATCAAAGGAAAGCAAACTTACTTTTTGGCTTTTTGTTGCGTTTCCCACAGACGGCGCCAATGTTGGATCACGGCGGGAACTCCGGTTACGGTGACGGATTCCTTAGCTCCTCGTAATCCTGCAGAAGGGGATAGAGGGCAGTGGCCCAGAATCCCTCTCCGATGCTTAACGTAAGTATGGCGATCAACAGAATAGGCAAGCAATGTGAGTGTGTGTAAAACGTAACCCTAATCTGGAATAACTTCCCTCCTTTTATAGAGGGAGGTTATCCCAGTTACCTGATTAGGTGGTTGGATTGTGATCCGCTATTCCACGTATCTCGCCATATATTCTGCCCTGTATCTCGTACAGTTATTCGTATCCCACATATCTCGCCCATTATACCACCACTATAATCGTGGCGAGATTTCCGGGATTGTGCTCTTACTGGCGAGTCTCGATCGTTATCGGAGACTCCCAAGTTACATCGTTTGAGGATTCGGTTTCGGGGAGTGGTGTCAACTCCCATATCGGGACCGACTACGTCCAGGTCCGATATCTTCGAGGCTCTTCCCTGTCGGAGCCATACTTGCTCGTGGCCATTCAGTGTCGGGGCCTCCTTCCGTCGGAGCCCTTAGCCTTCCAGCAGCCCAGCTCCTAGCCCATTAGGCCTAGTCGCCGTTTAGCCAATCGTTAAGGGGCCTAACGGCCTTCGCCAGGGCCCATCATCCACTAGCTTGGATTGGGTGTGACCCGTAGGCAATAACAACCTCCAATGCTACGCGTGCTTGATTTTTATTTTTTCTTTCAAAATTTGTTGTTATTTAAAAAAAATGATTTTTTTAATGATTTGTATCTTCGGTATTATTATAATACAATTATAGACATTTTTTATTACATTTTATCGGATTTATTTAAACTTAGGCATTCATAATATTTTGGAAATTTTATCTATTGCATTTTTCATAATTAGTATATATCTACATGATTAAAGTTAGCCCATAATATATTACATTAATATTACACCGTTTAAACTAAAAGAAGTAATGACAACATGTCATTGACAGATTCAGTAAATCAATAAGAGCATCCACAGTGGTATTACGTAAAGATTACGTAAATGTGGGTCCTACATATTTATTTAAGTAAAACAACAAAAACTATCTACAGTGGTTTTACATAGCATTCCTTAAAGATGGGACCCACACGTAAATTTATGTTTTTACATAAAACATTCCTTAAATTTAAGTACTGCACTATGTATTACGTAACCATTTTTTTATTATAAATTAATTCATTTTATAATTAATGTTAATATCTTATTGGTGTTTGTTGGAAAATTTAATAATAAAATATATTTAAGGAATATGTTTAAGTAATACAATTGCAGAGAAAATATTTTTTACGTGTGTCTTAAATTTACGTATTACTTAAAGTGTGCATAAATGTCTACGTGACAACTTTAAAGAATACAATTTATGTAAAACCATTGTGGATGCTCTAATAGGGGGCACTTAAAAATAATTGGGTTTAAAAAATGATGATTGAACAATTTAAAGTTATTTTATTTATTATTGTAATAAAATATGTAACAGTTACAAAAAAAAACTAAATACTACTGTCTATAATTATTTCTACAAGAAGGTTTTATATTTTGAAAATGACATATTATAACATTATTATAAATAACATTTGGAGTTTTCAAATTTATTATAAAATTCAATTAGTCGAATTATATTATCACATAGGTGATACATCAAATATAGAATGTGAGTCTATCAGTCTATGTAATGACTTAGCTTCTTCTTCGTTTTTCCTTTTAAAAAACAAAATAATAAGTTAACTACTTTAAGTGTTTAGGATCTTACAATATTAAATAAGATGTATTTATCTAAAATTTATATAAGTTAAAATCTAACCTTTATCATATATATATATAGTAATTAAATTCATGGTATTATTATTTTAAGACAATATGTATCTTTTAAGTTTCATGTTTATATTTAACATTGTCCCTTCTCGTTCCATGGTTAATCAACATATATAATATATATTTTACTTATTAAATATGTATGTATATGTGGAAGGATGGGGACATTTTGTCTCCATTCATCACCATGCAAACGCCACTAAGTATATTTAAAATGAATTTCATTATAATTTGATATTATAATTGGTTGGCAAGAATTTGTGAGAATCCACCTCACTGTAACATGAAATTATATTTTATATCAGATGTAATTTGAACCTACAACTAAGATTCCAAAATTTTGGTAAAAAAAAACTAAGATTATTGAATGTTTATTATATTATTATGTATTTTAATAAATAAGTCCTTTATAGGATTTCCTTGCGCAAGTATTATTATCTTTTTGTTATAATTTATTACTCATTATAAAAAATAATGAGAATAGTGTTCGTGTACAAAGTAAATAGTCTTTCACTTGACATTTTTTTATAAAACTTATCTCGTAAAATTGTACAATAGGGCTAAGTAGAATTTTAATAACAAGTGATAATTTAGTTTTAATATTTTAAAATTTAAGGTTTAAATTATTCATAAATTGACGATATACAATAAACATAAATCATAAAATTTAGAAAGTTAGTTAATTTTTACTAAAGTAATAACATGTTTAAGTCTTAATGTATTAAGATTTATTATTAAGATTTATGATTCACATTGCTATACAAACTACAACTTAACAGTACATTCTATATTACATCACTCATTAAATCACTCATTACGAACCAACTCACTAATTCAGATCATTACTTGTATATTTACATAATATCACATTACATACAAATCAAATATTGCGTTAAAGTCTTTATGTTTGACAGTTGACTCTATTTTTATTAATAAATCTGATATTACTTCAACAAGGTTTCGTGGTGTAGTTGGTTATCACGTCAGTCTAACACACTGAAGGTCTCCGGTTCGAACCCGGGCGAAGCCACATTTATTGCAATTTTTTTTACCACCCCAAGCTTAAAAGTTCAATATTTTAGATACAACACGCTTCAAATATCATAATAAGCATGAATCAAAAAAGGGTATAGCTTGACTTGACAACAGATATATAAATGTTAAAAGGGACAGATTCATAACTTCCTGAGTTTTTTTTTTTTTACCTTGGTTTTGATTCAAAAGGTTAGCACAAAACTAAGTCACCCTCAAAAGTAAGTTGAGATTTTCTCTACAAAATTCCACTTGATATATATATTGGTCTTCTCTTCATGTTGTACAGCCAGACTCCAACCTTGTCCCTTAAAGTGTGTTGGTGCAGAAAGAAACCATATAGCTCTCTGCAAGATGAGAAGTTTAAGTGATAATCTTTCCTTCAACATGTTTTCTATCATAACATGTAACAACAGCCCCTAGAGAAGATCCCATACACAAGACAATCGAAATTCATCAACATTATAGCCTCAATGTAGAATCTGGTCATGCTAATTCAAGATAAACTTTGCTATCCTATAAAATAAAACACTGCAATCTAACGTTACATCACTTATTATGAACCAATCCATTAATTCAGGACATTACATGTATCTTACATTTTAAGAAATCACACGTTACGGTGAGTCAAATGCCATCTTAGTGTATTTGTATTTGACAGTTAATGCTATTTTGATTATTAATTCAGATAGCATTCCATCAAGGTTTCGTGGTGTAGTTGGTTATCACGTCAGTCTAACACACTGAAGGTCTCCGGTTCGAACCCGGGCGAAGCCAAAAATGATTTTTTTCTTTAACCCAACAATTAAACTCAATGTTTTAGATCTTCACAGTGCCCAACAACATAAGAATGAATCAAATCAATGTTTTAGATCTTCACAGTGCCCAACAACATAAGAATGAATCAAAAAGGAGTTAAAAGGACACATCATGATATATAATGATTCAAAAAGTTGGCACAATACTAAGTCTCACCCTCAAAAGTAAGTTGGGATTTCCTCTGCCGAATTCCACTTCATATATATATGAGAAATGATTGGAGTGCCGATGCTAACCTCCGAGAACCTCCAAAGTGTGAGTTAGTGGCATGAAGTGTAATATCTAACAACTTTTTGTGTAATTATTTCACACTCACATGTCGGATGTTCTCGGATGCTGGGAGTCGGATCCCCTATCATAGCTATATATATATATATATATATATATATATATATATATATATATATATATATATATATATATATATATATATATATATATATATATATATATATATTCTTTACTTCATGTTCTTTTTTTTATAAGACACTCCATGTTCTAACTAACAGGTACACCCAGACAGACTTCAACCTCGTACCTTAAAGTGTGTTGGTGCAGAAAGCAATCATGAAACTGTCTGCAAGTAGGGAAGTTTAAGTGAGAATCTTTCCTTCAATTTCGGCTAAGTAAGACCGGTACAGAGCACAGTTTAACACTTTAACATGGTATCTATCATTTTCACAACGAATCGTTTCCAAAACCACATTGAGTGAATTGGTAACTGAGAAAGTAATGCCATAAACGTATATATAAGCCTAACCAAAGTCGTTGATAGGATGACCAAAGTGACGGCAATCACACATCGTCAGAAAAAATAAGATGATTAACAGGAGTTCTTCATTTCTAGTTAGGCAGCTGGAAATTGGATCTATAATATCTCCTTCGCCAAAATAAACAAATATCTACTCATTTCTAAATGCATCATGGAACAGTTGAGAAAAGAAGCCATTAGTTAGTTAGTTTTCATTTTGCCAACAGTACTGCTCTAAATGATCAGCATAGTCAAGTTGGAACATAAAACACCTAACTTTGCGAAAGCAGAATCAGACTGCATATAGATTATAGATACAAAGGAGAAGCTACAAAGATGTACAAATAAGAGAACCTACAACTACTACCGGTGAGCTGAATCCTACTTTCTTCTCAAATCTCAACAAGTACGGAAACTGAGCTGATTTTCTTCCCATTCATTACAAAATCCAGATGGATCCTCCAAATACTAATCCACAAAACACACTATATAGAAACATACTTTAAACAAGTCCATCTCCAGAGTTCTTGAGAGCAAAGGAATCTTATCAGACCAGAATATGTAACCACAGCCCCTGGAGAAAATCCTCTAAACAAGACACAATCAAAATTCCTCAACATTCTAGCCTTATTGAAGAATCTGGTCATGCTAATTCAAGATGAACTTTGAAGAATGGAAAATAGCAGCTTTTTAGCTTCCTCTCTGTCATGAAATTGTATGATATTGATTCCTTTATAACCAAACCATAGAACCATGATCACTAGCATTCTACCTTTCATCTATTAATTGATTTGAATCCTAAAGGACAAACTTTCACATTCTAACAAATGGCATTCTGATGAACAACCCAGCAGCGGATGTGATTAAAGAAGTTGCATAACAGTAAGTAGATTCATGAATCAAACCACTTACCAGCCATGGAAGTGGACTTTGGTTTCTTCATCTTCCGGATAAGTGATTGCATTTCCATAAACCACCTCATCCGCTGCTTCTCCATGTCCTCTGCGAACTGCATCCTCGTCTTCTCCAACTCCACCATCTCCCTCTGCTTCCACGTCTCCACTCTCTCATACATCTCCGCCAACTCCGTTACAGCATGGGCAAGCTCTGCATAACCTCTGTCTCTTGGCCCAACACTTGTACGTCTTCTTCCACCACTCGATCCCTTGGAAACCGAATCTGGAGCCGAACATTCGCCCCGCCGTTGGAACACATATTGGCCAGCTGGTGGCGAAGAATCAGGAGGATACTCCCTGGGGAAGCGCTTCTGGCTCCGTGGACGCACTGGCACCACCGACAAACTGAGCGAGTGATTCTTCATCTTACGCGAGGGAGGGGAAGGAGGAGAGGAATTTGAATTATTGGCGGGAAACTGGATTCCAATTAGGGCATCGAGTGCGGAGAAGAAAGGCCAGGTACTGACACGGGAGTGCTTTCGGAACCCTAAAACCCTAACCTTCTCGGCCTTGTATCGCTTCTTCAGCGTGCCGATACGGTTCTTACACTGCTGGTCCGTACATGAGGATCCATGACGACGGTTGAGGGCGTTGGCCACCTCCTGCCACTGCTGCTGCCTGAGGTTCCCCCTTTCAGCGGAGACGAAACGGTCGCCCCACTCCTCGATGAGCGTTCGTGTCGCTTCCTTGCTCCAGCAGTCTTCCCGCAGCATGGCTGGCGCTGCCGACGTTTGCGATTGTAGCAGGAGTAGGAACGGATTCGAAGCCTCGCCGGAGGTTTGAGACTTCACTTCGGTATCACCACCGGCGCTGACGATAATGGCGTCTGAACTCCGTAGGTACGCGAGGGAGATGAAGGAATGAAGATGAACAGACTCTGCTCCGTCCTACACTGAAGAGGGAGAGAACGAACCTCGACGAGCGCGCAATTTGGTCGAATATTGGGCCGACTTTTGGGCCGGCTTGGACTGGACTATGATACCTTGACAAGTACAGTACTCTTTTTTTTTGGGCCAAAAATAAGTATAGTACTCACTAGTTCCGTAGCCTGCTCGTCGTTCTTGAGCTTTCTTCCATCGGCTTCGATCCAACAAACAAGGTAGATACAGAACTTGAAGCTTCTTCTGAGTATTCCTCTCCTCTGAATCCATTAATCATTTGCTTTGCTGTCTAAAATCTTACTGCTAGTTTGAGATATTTCGATTACCTGACCGCATCTCTGTTAATCAACAGCTTTTGTATCTTTGGTATCATTTCCGATTCATTGATTGTTTTGAATCCTCAACTGTCATGGTCTATCGTTACTCTTCTCCCTTTCGCTGTTTTCCTACTTAATTCTGGTGTATTAGGCGGAAGGTTCAAGTGTCCTTCTACCTGTTTGTCAAAATGCCTGAACCATGAACCGATAAAAGTTTAGTTTTTTCAGACAAGCAGTAGAATCGAAAAACAAAAAAACACAATATTATAGATTCATAACAGCAATTCCAAGGTTGTACTGATTTTTTGTTTTTTGTTTTTGAAAAATCATGGCCCGATATACTTTCCCCGGTGACGACAAGCTTTTGTTTTCCAACTTGCAGGCTGCATTTTTCTTGTTGAAGGTGCCATGTTTCTTCGTCAATTAGCAGTTGCTCTTCCTTCTTCACGAAGATTCTTTGGCAGCAGCAGCAGTAGTAGTCCTAATCTAGCAAATGCCATTGCTGAAATGAATAAGGTCAGCCAGTCATGATAATTATACACATGCTTGTTACCGTTCGTTATTAATATATGACACCAAATAACCACCCAACAGAAGGAATAGCAGCAAATTTCTGCTGTTACTTATATCATTCCTTTTTATACTAAAATATTTTACTTTTCAGTTGCTTGCTTTGTGCCTCCATTCATTTACGGGTTATACTAGCTTGCATTCTCATCTAGCTTCAGCTACCAATCAGATGCTGATCATATTGTAAACTTGTTATGACTCGAGATTATGTTCATTGTATGTTACTTCCAGTGTAAACAATACGGAATTTTAAATCTAGGTATATTTGTTTTTTAAGTTATATATATGCTGCACTTTTTCAATGCTGATCAAATTGTCCATCCAACTTGTCCTGTCTAATGTATCTATCTATATGGACATTAGTTTCAATGTGCTTCACTAAAGTTGCTAATGTATCAGGAGATGGAGATGGTGTTCGGTGATCTGCCACCACCTGGACTTGGCAGTGCCGCAAATGAAACCTCCATAGCTCAAGAACTCCAAACCCAGATATCATCTAACAAACCCATCGAGACTTTAACACACATTAGCAGCACAGGCGAGGCACAAATGGTGGACATCTCCCAAAAACCAATCACCAAAAGAACTGCCATTGCTAGCTGCAAAGTGCTTCTTGGAAAAAAGGTATTTGACTTGGTCTCTGCAAACCAACTGGCAAAAGGAGACGTGCTCAGCGTGGCTAAACTTGCAGGAATATGCGGGGCGAAGAACACGAGCAACCTCGTACCGTTGTGCCACAACATAATGCTGAGTCATGTTCGTGTGGATTTGAAGCTGAATCCGGATGATTCTAGCGTGGAGATTGAAGGAGAAGCTGTGTCAACTGGGAAAACAGGGGTGGAAATGGAAGCTTTGACAGCAGTGTCTGTTGCTGGACTTACTGTGTATGATATGTGTAAGGCTGCTTCCAAGGATATTGAGATATCTAGTGTTAGGCTTGATTCCAAAACTGGAGGGAAAAGTGGGGATTGGTTTAGAGAGAAATGAACAACTATATAAGGGTCATTTGGGTTTGTATTTGTCAAGAAATTAATGTATGAAAACTCTATACCCTAATTACCCTTAATTAAAACAAAATAGTAAAATTAAACCAGAATGTTGTTCTATGTTCGGATTCGACCACATAATGTTGTCATGTGTTCGACTTTTTTAACAAAAAAAACTAAGAACATGATGAATTGACGAAGAACATAATGTTCAACTAAAAATAGATGTGTCTGATAAATTGAATACTCGTACTCCACCTCTTCTTATTTCCCTTTTGTTGCTTGATCATAATCCAGACTAAGTTTCAATCGAGCTTTTTATAAAGTATTATGGGTTAAGATCCTAAAAACAATCACAGGTTTCACTCATGTTAAAATCTTAGGACTAAAATGTTAATATGGACAGTCACATGTTTCATTTTTGTTAAAATTTGGTATCTCAGCGCGTTTTTTCCTCCCCCTTCAATCATTTCCATCAACTCACTCATAATTCATCACTCTTTACTTTTCACAAAATCGCACAATTTCCCCCAAACTTGAACATCCAAAAGAAAGGGTTTCCAGCAGAGTGGTGTAGAGCGATTTCCAAACAACGGAGCAGGATTTACTGGCGCAGAAATGGTCAGCTCCTTAGGTGACGGTCCGGGCAATGTGACAGTTATGGAGTGTGCATGGGAGCTTGAATTTGACAGTCGGTTTCATCGAGATTGGCTTTTCTAAAGTAATCAAACCAAGACACCGACAATATAAATGAAACCTGAAACTTTTAGATCAACATTTTAATCCGAGACATCAAATTCCAACAAAGTGAACCTGAGAATATTTTTAGGTTCTTAACCCAAGTATTATTCATGAAAAAAAAAAATTGGGCTTTATTGAGTCTGAGTACCAATACTGCAGGATCTCACTCTCATCTGCCCTTTGAATCGGGTCAGATCCCGAGAGTACTCAGCCCAGAAACCCTAATTTCGTTCGTGTTTAGTAAAATGCAGTAAAACCCTAAATTCCATCACTCTGATCAAGCCATTGCTTGTTGCTTGGACGAACACGGCGACAATGAAAGCGAAAGCGTTGTATCGGCCGCATCCATTGCCCTAATTCCTCCAAACCCTTGAATACTACTTACTTGGTGGTTATAATTATCGTGTTCATCACTACTTATCAAGTTGCTGCTTAGGGTTAGCTGCAGATTAGGCAGCCATTTCTTCTCTTTTGAGGTCTCATTATCGAAGTCGGTTTGGATTTGTTGATCGGCTGCTTGCGCTTTCATTTCTTTGATGAGTCTTTGCAATCTCTGTGTCTGCACACCAACAAACCCTAATTAGTTACATAAACACTTTAGGGTTAATTAAAAATGGTTAAGAATAATCTAAAAACAATCAAAAGTATATATGCCATTTTGCGATTTTCCGTCTTTTTTTCGATTCGATGTCTTTTTTAGTAAGATTCTGGCATTAACCTTAGTAAAAAAACGCAATTTAAGTAAAAAAACGTGCTAAAATTTTATGCAAAATAGGCTGGAAAAATGAAAAGCAACAAATCTGATATACCAGACATCGAATTGCGGCAAAGAAATACTGAGACACCAAATTGCAACGTGTTTTAAAAAACAAACCGAACTTCGATGTTGTTTGGCAAAAGATGAGCAAAACTTTTATTATGGATAACAAGCAAACTGAACTTTGAACCGCGCGCATAAAAAAAAAGTGTAGACTATGTAGATTTTTCTGCTAAAAAAACACGATTAAAATCACATAAACGTAACATCCACGTGATGCATTTTTTACTATGCCTTTTTTTAAAAAAAAAAAATTCCGTTAAGAAGTTGTGTTGGCCGATTTTTATCAAATTATGAAAGTCCGGCCTGTTATTGATCATTAACCCTAATCTTAACCTAATCTTTGATCGGGTCGATAACGAAATTCGTAGAGCAGCAAGAGTTAGTACCTCTGATTCGGAGCCGACCATGCCATTGATGGTGAAAGAAGGAGCTGACTGCAAATTGCTATATGCAGAAGGTCTAGAAGAACCCATTGATGGTCTACCATTAAACCCTAGACCTTGAGTTCTAGGAGGCCATTTGTTACCATGCGATGATTCGCGCGATTTCGCAATAGTCTCACCTAGAATCCATGGTTGGTACCTATAGGAAATATACATTATGAATTAATTAGACCATAGAAATTTGATTTGATATTATCTTTCAGAATATTTTTCTACTTCAAAATCGATTGTCTCGCTTTAATTTGATCGTGCATTTACATTTCTAAATTTACCCGTATTATACGATACGTAAAGCAAATCGGTTTTTCTGCGAAGAAAAATCGTGGGCGGAATCATACCTAGGGTTTGATTTGCAATCCAGTGCTTGTTTAAGGAAAAGCGAAGACATGAAGTTTCCATTAATGGCGTCAACTTTTCGCAGTTGCTGCTGATGATGATGATGAGCATTGATTCTTCCGTAGAGTTCAAGTATTTGTTCTCTACCACCTCCCATTCTTGTCCCAGCTTTTACAGATAAAACTACACATGAAATTAAGATGTTGAATATTGAATATTAGGGTTTATTTAAACTTTATTTCTAAGTCATTAAATTATGAGAAAATGAATCAGATTTCAAAACAACAAGAAAATGTTCACAATGTGTCTAATTTAACAGTTGAAAAATAAATTTTAAATATACCCGATTTCAATTTAGCTAAAGGATACATATTATCAATATTATTCAAACTTATAATAAGGATAGTAATTTGTTTGGGTAATAATTCCAAAATATACTTTGACCGTAAGGAAAAAGCTTCAAGTTTGACCAAAGAGATTCTAGGGATTAATGATGAGATTTGACAATTAGCAACACTCTTATCAATATAACAACAAAAACAAACATTCATTTCCATTAATCCATTAGATTAGATGATAATAAAAAGAGAGATTTTTCTATTTATTTAGTTTACCAACACGACACTCTAAGTCTTGTCGTGGCTTGATTTACTTTGGTTAATGCTAAACGTTGGTGTCTGTGTATAATTTTGTCCCATTTAGTATTACTAGAGAAGTTGGTTCAAGTAATTAATAAATTAATCTATATATTATTTTATATCTAGATAGCTAGTAATATGAATCTTCTCATAATTTTTACATGCTATATTAGTACTATATTTATTTATTTATTTATTTATTTATTTATTATTTAGTACATTTGAGAGCTTTAGTTACCTTGTCCTGACGCATCCAATTTCTTGCTTCGGTACATCTACGACAAAAGAAACATACGATACATTTAAAAAAAAATTGGAAATTATTGCAAAAAATAACATATGATTGAATAGAGAGTTTAATTAAATTAAATACCTGCAAATGACTCTTGACATGTGCAATGCTTAGGCCTCTCACATTCATCAGTTGAAGTACTAACTTTGGAGTAGCTTCTATAACACATAAATGCAACCATGAAGTTTCAATCACCCAATTGTATGTTTCAAGTTGACTTATAAATGGCTCTTATTTAGTGGTTAAGAATATGTTTCAATCATACAAAAAAAGCATATATATAGTAAGTTGTTGTTGTGCCTTTGATAAGTATATGGAATTGTTTACTTATTAGGCAAGACTTACTTTCTTGGCCTCCAAGTCGTTCTACCGCGTGCACAAAAGCTAGATGGAGCTCACGAGTCCATCGCAGTCTCGGGCTCTTTGAACGAATATACTGTCTGACTGATGACCTTTCTGTCGATTTCCCTTCTTTTAAAGAACTCGAACTATCGTTGTCAGTCCTCTCATCATCACATCCTTTTCCATCCACCATAGCTTCCTCGTTCAAATCGAAGAATAACTTTTCAGAAGTCTCACTGTTCTCGTCGCTCTTTTCTTCATCAGTCGATATCTCAATTCGATCTGCCATCGATCGTTTCCCTGAAGCACTATGTACTTTATGTGTATACCTTATCTATATGGGTGAATAGATTTGCAAGCATTATCTAGAAACCTGTTCGATGAGAAACAAGGCGAAGTTGAACACACATCGGGTTAAATTTGCACAATTTATATGGTTTAAACAAGACACATACAAATGAATCAAAACCCTAAAATCAAATTCCTAAAATCAAAACCCTAAAAATCAAATGAAAAGAGGGTGAAGCTAGAAATCAGATCTAGCTAGGGTTTCGTCTCGTTTTTCCTCCTGATAAGGATATCTTGCTAGGGCTTTTCGAAGATTATATTGCAGAATCAATTTCGATTAACCGAAACCCCGACTTATCTCTGCTAATTCTCCCTTATTTAGGATTATCCAAACTTACAAAGACTTGTACAGAAGAGAAAGATGTGAAGCTATTGCTGAAATTGTTTAGGGTTTTTGGATAAATATAGCTCACTTACCTCTAAAATGAGATGATCCATCTCTATAGATCTGATATATACATATATATACATATATATATATAGCAGGTTGGTTATATAGAGACGATCATCAGATTGACCTCATATTTGATGATGGCAGCTCTATAGTCCTCTTGCAGTACTATCACAAACTTCGGGTTTTGGATCCGTCACTGACTGAAACAGTTGCAGAAAGGACGGCTTCTTTTAGGTCGTATATGGCATCATTCATGAAAGAGAGAGAGAGAGAGAGAGAGTTAATGGGTGTTCATGGAAGCTGCAGGATTTGAAGGGATATATGTTGTAGAGAATAGGGTGAATGGTATGTAGGGCCTAATAAGGCATTTCATTATATTCCTAGCTAGACTCTTCAGCATTGAGTTGAATATATATATATATATATATATATATATATATATATATATATATATATATATATATATATATATATATATATTTGATGGAGAGAATAATGTTGGAGAGGGAGGGCAAGTATTTACTGTCTCTCTCTAGATTTTAAAAAAATAGGATCGATAGATACGTATATCTTCATTTTAGGGTTTTTTTTTTAAAATATTGTATATACAGGTCGTCAACCTAGTTCCAACAACTGTACAGTTTAGTATAGTCAAAATGTTGATACGTTAAACTCAGTTTTACTCGCATCCTCTTATATCTGATGTATTTGAGCTTAACGATACATGATATATAATCAGGTCACAGTGATATAACTTACATAGGAATTTCGAACCTAGGGCTTTTGAATCAAAACACATAGTATATATATAATTTTTTTAGGCCATGTGGTATGTATATCTTCATTTTAGGGTTTCTAAAAAAAAGTATATATATAATAATATTAATATAACATTTTTAGGGTTTTGACTCTCTTACTCATGGTTAGGTTTTTCTTGATAAGAATTAATGAATAATCAGTGCATGCACTAGCCTCGTCAGTGTAACTCTACCAACAACTTAATATAATCAAGATGTTAGCAAGTTAAGTCCAATTCTACTTATATCTTTTATGTTTAACGCAGTGTGCGGACTGATATGACATAATACTTTAATCATCCTATTAAATTGTATATATAATAATAATAATAATAATAATAATAATATAATGTATGGTTGCAGAAACGCCAACCACCATTTGCGTAAGAGTATTGGCCTGACCCTAAATTCATGTGACCCTTTTATAGTTTGTTTCTTTTTATCATTCTTCTTAAATTTGTCAGCATGAGTTTTTATCGGGTGGTGATGTTCATCGTCGTCTCCATGTATGGCTGGCTTCTTCTGATCTGTCATCATCTAACTCTCCGTGTTGGTCTTTATTGAGACTTAAGCTTTACAAGCTAGCTATATCAATTAGCTATATCTAGCGTGCACGTGTGCTCTCTCTTATTAGCTTTATTGTTGTGTTCAATAAATGTTTCACTTTTTAGTATGCCTGCCTTAGCTGGATAAACATCCAATCATAACAATCATCTCATCTTAATATTGATGTACAGATTTAACAATTCATCATTTAATTATAAATTCTCATTTCAGTTTTATACTCCTGTCGAAACTTTGGAGCGCTTCACCCCTACCCACTATGAGCTGACACTGATTTGAGTCAGAATTATTTTAAGTGTGGATCATGCTACAAGTGTTGTCATTATAATGACAAAAAAAGGATCGAATCATAGCATACAAAGTTTTATATCAAAAGTTCGAAAGAAAAAGTTGTTAGGATCGATTATCTCAATACTTACAAACGGATTGATACGAAAAACAATAGTGAACACAAGATTTATTGTGGTTCGGTCAAATTCGACCTACGTCCACAATTCTAGCGGCTGGCGTTTTATTGATCGTCATAATATTACAATTTCGGAGAATACAATGCTATATATAATAGCGGCGGAGAATGACTCATAAACCCTACCGGACCGGGTTGTGACTTCGCCCCAAACCCCAACTTTCGGTAGGGGGCTATCGCCCTCCTCAAACCCCCCCGTTGACCTCAGCGTCGAGGTCAAACGACGATAATCAGGATCCATAACTCAGCAAAAATATGTATACGTTTTTAGACAAATTTTATTTCTTATTATGGAATGATTTTGATGCGAGTGTGAATTATTTTAATTATGATTCATACTACAAGCGAAGCCCTTATAATGGGCCATTTTGAAACACCCTGCATGAAAAAATTTGAGTCATAATATAAAGAAGTTTTATGTCAAAATAAATGAACCATATAAAATACCTATTTTAGGTCAGAAATAAGTGTAATATTACACACTTTTCTTAGGGTTGATTGGTGTGTGCCTACCGGTGTAAATAAGTCAAGCCGAGTTGTGTTGAGTATTAATTTACTTAAATTCGACTCAAATCAAATAATTAAGTCAAGCTCGAGTTCGAACTCGGGCAAATTTGAATTTTTAGATTTGAATTCGACTTAACCGAACCCGATCTCAGCTTGTATCATAAACTCAATAAGAATTTTGGATTTCTTTGTAAATTAATCCAAATGAATTTTGGACTCGTGAGTACTTTAAGGCCAAACATATATTAATATGCACTACAAGAAAAAATGAGTTTTCCTACAAGCCAAATCGGTTAGAATCCAAACGGAGATGGCTTGTTCCGGTAGCTTTCCATCCGATAGGGCCTCTTAGCAGGGACTCGGTCGGAAACGTTCCTCACGAGAAAAAGCGAACGAAAATATTTGCTAAGGGGAAACATCTGTCGGGAATATGAAGGTACAGTAAGTCGGTCGTTAAATTTCCCGACCGAAGTCCTGCCGCTGTTAGGATGGCAGCAGAGGCCTGGGAGGCTACGCTACCGCCTTCTCGACTCAGACTGGCCGGTGCTAAAGCTGTCCTAAGGAGCTGCAGCCTGGTGCTACTGAATATGCGTCTTTAGTAGCTCATTTTTCGTTTCCGTTGGAAGCCTTTAGACCACCATTAGGAAACGTTAATTACACACATTAGTCACTCATTCCGTTAATACTGAAACCTTCCATTGCAGTTGCATAACCTCGTTGCAGTATGTCGTCTTCAGTTGTTCCGTCTTCGACCCAAAATACTCTACGGGTGACATTTACGATTATTCGTTGTGGACATTTAGCAACCCTGCACCCGATGCCGAATGTAGTCTTTCGAGTCGGTGTTTGGTGAATTCAAATGTTAGGCTTTGGTGTTGGTTGGTTCAGATCAAATAGACGGTTTCTGAGTGTAGAAATGAACTGCTATATGTTACCTTCACCGTATTGTGGGTCAATCCTAAATTTTTTAGCACCGCATGTTTCCGTTGCTAATAGTGACTTGTTGACATGTCAAATACTGTTTCAACATAACACATTTAGAATCGGCTGGGTTCAAGTCAAATTGATGGAATTAGGTACTGTGTGCAAGTTCCTATGTGATGGTTTCAGGAGTTTACGTTTATTCCGTATATACTATGTTTACGCATTGGATAACATCTGATGTAACCAAAAAATTTATTCATGCATTCATAACAGGGTATGTCGACATATTGTTTTTACATGGTATGCCTACTGAGATAAAATCAAGCAGAACATTTCACAACCTTCAAGAAAAATATATCCATAAAAATATCTTTTGGATACCGCAGATCGTCTCACGTTGATGTACAACCAGTCTGTAACAGAAGTTGTAGTGAACCCGGTGCTAAGGCCTGAAGTGGTCAACCTATTCAAGCCTAGGTAGATGTACAAATCAGACCTACAATGAATAGACAAGGTGAGCAGCGTACTAGGGAAAGAAGAAAATTAGAAACGAAAGCATTGTGTAATTTTACCTGAGTCTGCTGTATCACCGGAATTAATGTTGATTTCACCGTTGGATCAGTGGTAATGGACAACAAGGTGAGTGGATGAGAAGACTTGATGAAGAAACGACTTTAATATAGTGGAGATTTTACCTGAATCTGCCGTATCACCGGAATTAATGGCGATTTTGCCGTTGGATGAGTGGTAATGGACAACAAGGTGAGTGGAGGAGAAGACATTTATGAAGACACTACTTTAATATAGGAGGGAAAATATAAATACTTGGCCCAAATAAATTCGAATTTCCCCCCAATTGCCGCTCTTTTCTCCCTCCTTATAAGCAGAAAATCCAAAATTTCAAACGCCGACAGACTTCTCAGTGTGTGCAATAAAATGAGTGATAAGGTTTTAAATAATTACATGTACTTGCTATTGTATCTGGTTTTGAATTTTTGAGGTTAAAACGTCGTAGTTTATTGAATCATATTACAAATTTGTTGTACAATTTTGGATGTACAATATTCGTATGAATACATTAGTAATTTATATTAATAAAAGGTTCTGCAATACATAACTTGCAGTCCTTATGTAAAGATAGGTGGATACTGGATACCGGTATGAAGGAGCCGTATATACTAAACTATTGTAGCGTGTTTGATTCATATTACATAAATCATATGTTCCACCCACTTTGAACTAATACCACTTTGGATTGTATAACCACTTTGTATATCACAAGTGCCGTGTAACATGTGATTTATCACTAACTATTGTCGACATACAAGGACATCTGTCGACATAAGTACATGTTATAGTCACCACACGTTGGCCAGTCTATTGGATGAAAAGTATGTGCTTTATTTTCAAAATGAAACGACTTTACCGCGACGACGATAAGTGTTACTACGACAATGGGATTAATGTATCAACATAAACGAGAATAATTTATCTTACTAGGAAAATGATAACATTTTATACACGGAATATGTATCATGACATGGATAACATTTAGCCTGAAAAGTAATATCTTTTTAAAATGCACAGTTTCCACTTTATTGGTGGATTTATCGATAGGTAAGAGAGCTTCCACCTTTTGGTGGGTCTGTTAACTCAATGGAGAAAAAATAAAAACATATATTATCACTTGAAATCAACGGTCCTGACCCGTTCACGGATCTCACCCTCCGGCTATAAAATGAGGGTGATTGGTTTCAATGTACAATGAGTCATAATGTTATGCTTCTTCCTACTACATGCAGTCTTATCCCTTTCAGTCATAGATTTTGAGTTAACTTGTCGTTCTTAAATGCAATTTGGCTTATGTTTTTACTAAGTTTGTGAGTTAGCATTTTGTGTTTGCCCCTATCGCGTTAAAATGAAATCGTGTGGTACTTTTTCGGTCACGGAATGTCAGTATTGTCGTAGATAGCGTCGAAGAGACATACCTATTTGTTGTTTAATTAATAAGGTTAGTCAGGTTGTTTTCAAAAGATGCATTATGAACTCTTAGGCCCTATGTACATTTTACAAATTCTGTCACTGCCAACATGTCTCCCACTAGTTTCTTGGTTCACGTTTGGGGGAACTCATAGGGAAATTGGTATACGCATCTGGATGCTGCTGTATGTCGTTTGCCTAGTGTGGTCGTAATTAGTTGTTGGAGGAGATTCAAATTAATTGTTGATGAATTAATGGCAACGACTTCCGATGGACTTCTGCAAAGAACATTTACCTGATGAAGATAGTACCATTACATAAGAGGACGAAAATGGAGATCAATATGAAAACTATATTTACAGTTTGGGACTGTTGGGTTTTAGATGGCGCGAATTTTCTTCTGCTCATAATCAAGTCGAATGACACAACTCCTTTTCAACGAACTAAGCACACCAACTTCAACAAAGTAGTGTAATTATAAACTCATCCACAATAATGTTGGTCTGTAATAAGAATAACTAGTCATATGTACACATTAAGTTATGTTCACAGTTTGAAGTCGAATGTGCCCGTTCATGCTGACAACACTTAAAAACTATTTCAGCCTATAAGTATTGTCATGTTGACATCTTTGTACATTTATGTGAGCAGAGTAAAGTGAAAGCATTCTATATGATGAGAGAGATCACGTCGAAGTACCTAAAATCAAAATTGTACACACCAGTGTAACCCCGACGTCATTCACACAATCTATAATTGTATAATTACAAATTCAGGAGGAACTTACCAATTGACTTTTGAAGTCATCTGAAATGAACGTGCAGAACGGCGGGGACATGATACCCATTTGGCCTCCGAACATGTTGGTGCTCAGCCTTGGGTTATGCCGAGACTTTGATTTACAAAAATAGTTAACCTTCCATTACTCGTACTATGTTGACAAAAGAGTGACATATGTCTGCAAGACAATTAAACGGAAACGATGAACATCAAATCGGTGGGGAATTCGTTTTGTAATAAAATCGGTCAGCAAAACGAAAGGGAATCTCCGGCCGTGCATAGAGCGTCAGGTACCGGTGGGTGTTTTTAATTTCGTTCAGACCGCTTTCTTATAGCGAGAAAACGTCGGAAAACTCGGTCAGGAGCAGACGTAATCCGATCGGAAAACGGATGTACATTCCCGACCGACGGCTTGGTCAGCAATTCTGCGGTAGGTAAAGCCGATTTTTCTTATAGTGATATATGGAAAAGTCCGATAATCTTTTAAGCCATATACTTGAACTCGAGCTTATTCAAAAATTTTATAATTAGATTAGAGTATTGACCAAGCCGATCATTAAATAGTCTAAACCTCTAAGTACGCCTCGGTAAAAAATTCTTTTCAGTCTCGGTAAGCAAAGTTTTTTTTTGTCTCGGTAAAGAAGATTTTTTTGCCTATTCTAAAATTAATCTTCTTATTTTATATGTCATACCCATTAAGTTAACATTATACCTACCTCAACTAGTCAGTTTAATTAATTACTCGGGATGCAATAACCCAATAATATATTATTTTTTCCACTGAAGATATATATGTATATATAATTAATTACTCGGCTTGCTTAAATGAAACCGAACTCGAGTTTAAGCTCTTCCAAGCCTAAATTTTAGACTTTGAATTGAATCAAAACTTGCACAGCGAAGATCGATTTCGACTTGATTAAGCTCGAATAGTCTGGTTTAAAGTGAAATTGTATGTCTGAACTCGGCTTGAAGTTTGTTTGACCAAACTAATTAAAGTTCGGCTCGATTAGTATGTGGCTTTTGTATACACACCTAACATATATTAATGCCCAACATATATTAATGTATAAATAAACGCTCGTTAAAGCTCGTAAGTAGGTTCGAATCAAATATATCCAAACTCAAATTTAAATATTAACCGAATGAACTTTGAATAGCTCACGAGTAGATCGAATCGTTTACGCCCCTACCTATTATAATTAACCCATTTATATGTTTCGCACAGCTCAATATGTGGGAGTTTACCCATGCATGTAATAAGAGATGATTTCTTGTCCTTTTTTCCTAATTCCAATCTGAGAAGCAAACTCTAACAATGGTCTCTCCTGTCCTTTTGCTCTAGGGTTCGTTCATTAAGTCGTCGTGTGTTCCCAATGTAAAACCCTAATTAATTACAACATCATATCATCTATCAATTAAACAAATTTAAATGTTGATGCCCTATATTAAAAAAACAAAAAACAAGATAAAAAAGATTCACTCAAATTAACAACAATAAGTCTTTCAAGAAATACAAAAAAGGAAAAGTTCAAAATATGCAAATACAATTTTTTTTTTAAAGAATTAATCGCACAGGATATATATCGTGTAAATGAAGAAAAATACTAATTATGAGTAGATTTTCCTTATGAGACCGAAGTATTTGAAATAATTATCCATTATATATATGGTATATACTGTAAATTAACTAAGATTTTAGATTATAAATTCAATAGTATTTAAAACCATGACTAACTTCCACATTTTCCATCAGTGTATTAATTATATGATTAAATAAGGACGGGCATTTAGCATTGAGAATAATTAGGTTAATTAGGTGCGGTGAAGTCCTACCAGATAATAATATATAATAATAATAAAGAATTAAAAGAGAGGGGAATGATTGAAAATTGGAGTACGTACTAAGAATTATTTGACATTCTTTGTAATTAATGCTTTCCTTGTTGATTATTGTGTGCTTATCATTTGGTGGATTTGAATGCAATTAATGTACAACTTTTTTTTTTACCAACTTGCAAGTTGTTTAATATTTTCTGAAACAATAAAATGAGATTTATTGGGCACTACAAGAAAATCGGCCATTTGTGACAGATATTTTCTGAGGGATTTGGTCCCTCAAAATTTAGTCTGTTTTGTAAGGAATATAAGGGTTTAATTAGGGAAACTTTTTTAAGGGATATTCCCTTACAATTTTAATTTTCCTAAATAAAATACTGAGTGATTTGTAACGTAAAATTTCTAAGGGATAATTAAGGTATTTTACTAGGTATTCCGTAAATAATTTTTTTTAGGAAAAATCTGTTAAAAATAACCCTAATTAATATGAAATTTTGTGAGAGATTTAAATTCCTCACAAAAGTAATTTCATTTGTGAGTGATTTTCCCTAAAAAATAATGTTTCATAATAAAAATAAAACACGTGTATTGGAGATTAAATGTGGATGGAATAGAAAATAATGTCCATCAATATGTTATTAGGCAGTGCCGCTACTGATTTTTTAGGTTACTGGCACCTTACTTGCCGCTAATTGTGTCTGTTAGCGTCCAAAGTAAGTGCCGCGACTGTTAAAATAAAGGCTTATTTATGGGTTGTTGTATCAATGCTATGCTACGTAGTTACAGTAGGTCCCGCGGTAACAGATTACGCTTCTACTACCATTAAAGCTTGAGTTTGAAACAATAATCAAATCAAATAGATTATTATTAGAGAGTAATATTTATTTCAAAATCGGTTCAGAGCCCACTCCCTGAGTCCCTCTCCCTCTCTCATAATTTGCTTCACCGACAATATGGAGCGCAACCGTGGGTCTCCGGCGGCTCCGATTTGCTCGTTGAAGCGCCTACCTTAAATACTAGTATCTTCACACGCCGTTGCAACTTGCAAGACAGGGCTTGGTTCGACTTTACTCTCCATCGGGTTCCTATTGCTCTTTCTCGCTACCTTCATTGTGAATCGCCTTCATAATAATTAGGTAACTTCTCGGATTGCGCCTCACGATGGCTGATTCTCAGATAAAGAGTTTGGAGATGTTTTGTTCTCGTATAAGTTTGAATTGTTGCAGGAATCGTGGCTAATCCTGCGATTATGCTGTCTTTACTGCAATTTGAATCGATTATGTTCTGTTTTAGTTTGTGACTACTGAAATGCAGCTGTTGTATTAGTAATAAGCTGCTGTATCATTAAAACGATTATGTTCTGTTTGGTTTGTGACTACTCATGACTCATCTTGCTAATAGAGTAGATTCAGATTTTCAGAGTCCGAGATAGAGAGGACTAGAGCCATCGCTTAGATCAGATCAAAGGTATTGCAATTCGATGGTGGATCTATTCAGTGTGTACTTGTCCTCTTTCGGTGCGTGATTCCGGATTAATTTTGTTGATTGAGTGGATTTGCAGATGTTTTGGCGGCTCACTATAACACCGATAACAAATTCTCAGTCACCATTTGCACTCAAAATGGATTGGTACGTAATTCTATCTTATTCGATTCAATTTTCTGCTAGATTGCGCTCTGATGTTTGAAGGATTGCAGTTTTAGCTATTATTAGTCTCTGAGGTTGATTTCTTGTCGAGCACGAGATTCTGGAATTGCTGCTTGAATTGAATTATGTTTTATGAATGCATAACCTGTTGTTGATTGTTCCGGTGCTATCCTCTTCCATGATTGACCTGACTTATGCTTTGCTTTATTTGCTGATGCATGATTAAGGTGTTGGTAAAAACAATTTCTCCGTCGGAATGAGATTCAAGATGATGTTTGAAGATGAAGATTCTCCTGACAAAAGGTATATATGATTCATTGATAGTATAGTACTGAATGCTATGCTTGTATAACAAATTTCTAAAAAGAATAAAGCTCTAAGAAATGTGTGTTTTCCCATCGAATTTGCTTGCTTTTTTCTATTATTAGTGCTCCATAATCACAAATTCAGAAAAGCCTTTTAGTGTTTAGCAATTTTGTTTGATGGTGATGGTGTGTATCATGTGGTATTGTCAGTAACAAATGGCATTGCTTCTCATCCGGAGGGATTATGTTTCATTGTGAAAGAGGTCTTAGTTGTGTCCTATCAACATATGGAATTTATTTGAATAACAGTGATACAACTCACTTTAATCTGTCTTTACAGGCCTCATTACCTTCAATCCTTAGATTACCTGTTTAATACATTCTTATTTCTTACTTCATCTGAGCTATTGTGTGTATTTGTAAGCATTGATTTTTACTTTGTGCTCCATTTACTGTTGCTTTGGGCAAGTGTTCTTACATGCATCACTCTTTTGGTTTTTCAGGTTCTTGATGCTATTAGCAACGAAGGATGGGGTCCACATGTGTTAAGTATATTGCACAAGCTTTCTTGAGTTTAAACAGGTACTCTATTTGACAGACTTGTGCTTTATTTACCATACGTAAAACTTATTTATGAGAGTTTTTGCAGTCATAAATATCAAATCATTAATATGTAAGAGGATTAACGATACAACAAAAATTGGCGTCGTGTCTACAAGGTACTTCTTTAATATTTTAGTGTTACACTAACTGTAGTATTAATTCATTGGTTTAGATATTATATATAATTCCTCATGTTCCCTAATAATTGCATTCGTATCTATATTTTTCATAACTTTATTTATTATTTTCCTTGCAGCTATACAAGATCATGGAAGAGTATAAAAATCCGAAAGTACTTGGTGAAGAACATACATGGATACTTTTTTGTTGTTTAAGATTTTGAGCAACTTTGCAAAGAATTAGATTTTGAGCAAGAAAGTTGTAGTATTCCGAAATAGTGTATGATTTTGAGCAATGATTATGTTATCTTACTTGCAAAGACTTGAATAATGTTATTTAGCTTTTGGTATTTAATGCTTTTGGTATTTAAATTTTTGAAGTTTGATATTATATCATATATTTGCATAATATATTTGTGCTATTAATTTTTATTCTAAGTATACAAATATAAAATAAAATAATATATATTATATTAATATATATTATATATTATATTAATTCCTCACAAATTCCCTAAAAAATTCCTAAGAATATAATTCGTCACAAAATCCTTAATAAAGAATCCCTTAAAATTCTCTCAAAAAATCCTCAAAAATTTTTCCCTCAGAAAATCCCTTAGTCAATTGTTACTGAAAACTCTAAAAAAATTCCTAAATATATTTTGAGGGATTTGATTTTTAAAAGGTTTGATATGGATTTTTAAGGGAAATCCCTCACAAAAAGTTTTTAAGGGATTTCCCTATAAAACCGCATTTTTTCTGGCGGGGCTATTTGCTAGAAGCACATCTGTAACAAAATCCCTCACAAGATGATTTTTTTTAGGGATTTTCGAAAATCCCTCAAAAAACCGACCCTCACAAATTGAAGAATTTCTTGTAGTGGGGTTAATAACCTAATCGATATTTGAATTTAAGCTATTTATAGATCGTTATTCGAATTATAATTTTTTTAAAATTGAATATTTCAGTTTATAAGTAAATTGCTATTTCTGTTACTTAAACAGAAAAGAAAAAAATTATTTGCTACGTGAGGTCTTCTAATGTGTACAAATGTACTTAATATGAATTTGTTAAGAAATTGAAATGATTGCAACACAATACGTTTAATTGGACGCTCAATTGAAAGACACTGTTGGAATTGTGTGGATGCTCAATTGAGTATCCAATCGAAGGTATTTCACTGTAATATTTCAATTTATTATTGAATTCATCTAAGATACAACCCGAAACCCGAAATTTCCTATGATCCTACAATTCAAGTTGATATAAAATCATACATAATAAGGATGAAGTCGATAATTAATTTCAGTAAGTAAATTAATGTCTCTATTATATATTTATAACTTTAGGGTGACAAATTGAATTTTTTTCAACTTAAAAATGATTTTAAGACTATTTTAAAATTTCCTGGGGCAAATTATCCATAATCTCCTATTAATTTATTATATATTTATATCCTTTTTTTATAAATTGTAATAGAGAAACATAGCGAATTAGAGTAGTATGTTATAATTATATACAATCATTTTCAAGATATTCTTATAATTGATAAAACTATTTAATTTTTATATCAAATGTGATTTTAATAAATTGGTACTAGTATTAAATGATTCTTTTTGTGGTTATTATTTTAATCTATATAATATATAGTATATCATAGAAATTATTCATATATCATATACTAATTTATATTTTTTTTAAAGAAACTTACAATCGACAATCCAAATTTAGAAACGATTAGAGATTCTACTATGAAACGAACCTAATTAGTATTCCAATCTAACCATCTTGCTTATAATATATGGTTAATCATTTTCCTCACAGTAGAATAATTTCTAACAGTGAGTAGATATAAGGTTAAATGTACTTTTGGTGCTACATGTTTGATCTGTGTAGGTTTTTGGTGCTATATGTTTCATTTTGTAGGCTTTTGGTGTCATATGTTTGAGAGGTTGTATGTTTTTGGTATTTCCGTTGGTCAACAGTTAGTTTGACCTTTAAATACTTTTATTTTGTTCAATTTAGTCCTCAAATTTATATTTCTAAAATTTAATATTTACAATTTAGTCTCTATTGTTTGCTCAAGTCACCGTCCAAGGCCGCCGAGCACCACCCACCACCTCCAAGGCCGCCGGCCGCCATAAAACGGGCCGGCCACCACCCCACGGCACCGGCCACCACCGCTTGGGGCCGAAAACCACCCCAATTGGTGGTGGCCGGCCCCGATTGGGGCTATAGGCACCACCAACTGGTGGTGGCCGGCCCAATTGAGGTGGCCACCACCAATTGGGGTGGTTTTCGGCCCCAAGCGGTGGTGGCCGGTGCCGTGGGGTGGTGACCGGCCCGTTTCGTGGCGGTCGGCGGCCTTGGAGGTGGTGGGTGGTGGCCGGCGGCCTTGGACGGTGACTTGAGCAAACAATAGGGACTAAATTGTAAATATTAAATTTTAGAAATATAAATTTGAGGACTAAATTGAACAAAATAAAAGTATTTAACGGTCAAATTAACCGTTGACTAACGGAAATACCAAAAATATTCAACCTCTCAAACATATGGCACCAAAAACCTACACATGTCAAACATATAGCAAAAAAAGTACATTTTAACTTTAGATATAATTACGTATGTTGTATATATAGATAGCTTCCAAGGATTAACTTTCCAAGAAACTTGAGAGAGAGAATTCTAATAACTTGTCCCATGCATATGCCAAAATACAACACGACTTAATTATATAATTATAATTATTAGATCAGAGAAAGGGAATCATTTCGAGGATTAGGTCTGGCTAAAGGACACTCAAGATCTGACCATTCTGTCACCATATATAATTAATTCAAACCTAATCTAGAAATTAATATTAGTTTATAACATATATACTATAATATTTGTATAATATATATATATATATATATATATTATATTGTACTATTGTAGTATATTTAACTCAATTTTTGTTTATTACTGTCCAAAAATATTTGTGTTGTAATTTTAACATTTCTGGATTATATATAAGGTATTATAAAAGTATTTGATTTAAAGAGGTAATGGTTAGGAGTTTAAACGAGTTGAGTCGAACTAAATTGAATAAAAACAATTGAGGTGGACTCAACTCGAAAATTTATTATACATCACATAAGTTAGTATTTCTCATGACTATATAAATCAAGCTCGATTCGACTCGTAAATTTATTTATATATCATAATAAGTTGGCATTCTCATGACTACAAAAATCAAGTTTTACTCGACATGAATTATGTTGACTTTGTACGTATATTATAAAGCTCGAATAGGCTCACGAGTAGTTTGAATTGTGTATTATCAAGCTCGAATTCGATTCGACAGATCAAAAAACTCGGTTCGTCTAAAAAAAATTCAATCGAATTTGATTTTTAACTAAGTTGATTCTAAGTAGCTCATGAATAGTTTGACTCACTCACAGTCCTAGTTGTAGTAATATGGAGTAAATTAATGAGTAGAAAACCCATCATCAGACAGCAAGAAATGAGTTAGTAGTGGCGAATCTAAGTACATTTTGCTATGTAATATTCAGGCTCTGACCTCGAGGCCTGTTTTTTAAAAACAAGTTACCGTGAGGTGACGTTCCTAAAGGGTTTTGAACTTGAAATTTCGAAATCAAGTCACACGGAAGTAAGCGTTCTTAACCATTAGACCATAACTATTAGTGGTAAATATAATATATAATATATAATATATAATTGATTACATCATATAATTATATATATGGTCATTTTGGTGAATGTTCAATGAAAGGGTCGTAAGGAAATTAAAAGGGAACTTCTTGTAGTATCTTGATGAACACAGTACACACTGATCTATATTTATATATAACGTAAACAAATATTATATCAACGAGACAATAATATGTATATATATAGGTTATAATATTGAGTAGTAATAATAATTAAGTAGGGATAATTGTCATTTTCTCGTGCATGGAGGTTTGACAATTGCTCTGTAATCCATGACGACTGCAGCTCCTAAAATTGGACAAAGGAATCTTTCTTAGAATTAACCCTTCATTTCTATATTATATTACTTGCCGATCGATGTTGATTACTTCAAACTTATTTGTTTACATGCAATTCCTACGCAAAATATACATAATTATTTCTCATTATTATTATGTACTACACTAAAGTTTTTTATTGGCAACTATTTAAAAAGTTTAAATTAATGTATTTGTATAATTAATACAAAAATTAAGAGTCTGGAGGAAGATAAACTAAGGGTTAATTATCGCATTGTTGGCTGAAGGTTTGGGAATTCGAACAAATTGTTAGCGGAATTTTTTTTAAACAAATTGTTAATTTATGTTTTTCTTGAAAATAAATTGCTATCTCTATTAAATATTTTGTTCAATAGAGAATTAGTTATATGACGACTTGCACGTTATATTGAAAAAATCATAAAATTACAAAAAATTACAAAGAAACATATGAACTTCTAAATAAATTTGAGGACAATTCCGTCATTTTAAGCTAGTTTCCCAATTTTTTTCAATTGTTTGCAACCAATCATGTGACCAATTTCGCCACGATTAGATTAAATATTTGACAAAACTATAGCAATTAGTTCACAATCGAAATTATACTAGCAAATTGTCTAAAAAAACTTTAGCCAACAAATTATTCGAGTTTCCAAACTTCATGTAGCAATTTGATAATTAATCTAGGAGCTAATGATAGGGTATTAATTCATTCGATTCTTTAGTAACTAAGATTGTTTATTTCTCAGTTTTGTGCTATCTTATCCGTAAATGGTAAAATATTGATTATAAATATATTTTTATTCTAAGGATATAATTAATATAGTTTTGTTGGAAAAAAAAAATATATATATATAATTAATAGACGACCGCTGAACCGTTTAGTAATTTTATGACGGTTTTAATTAAACCAAGCCCAATTGCACACTCCTTGTAGGTTCTCAGCTAGTGAACTCAACAATTTTTCTGATATATATATATATATAGTGAAGTTGTATTATTTTAAGTTTTAACAGAGTTTTATAACGTTATTATGCAGAAAATGAATATATATATATATATCTGACCTTGGTTGACTGCACAGTGAGAACTGAGACTAGTATATATATATTCCTCTTTTTTTAAATGAAAAAATAAAAGAAGACTGACTAATTTATTTATTTATTTATTTTTCTGTGTATGTGTGTAATTGTGTATATAGTATTAGTCTATGGGATTTGTGTTGGCAAAAGAGTCGCCGCGAACATAGGCAGCATATGCGATCTCACATATACAGATAGTCAGTCGACAGAGAATATGTCGTCTTGGATTGGACTTCAACTCACATGTCCATGTTTTCTGGATGCATGCGATGCAACATTCATATATATATATATATATATATAATATGTATGTATATCAACCCTATTTTTTTCACAAAAACGAATGGCTAGTATTGATAACCTAGAAACATCCGTTACGCAATGCAATGTTCGGATTTTCCTATTCACGATTAGATATTTTTTCTGATTAGATTTAGTGGACAACTAGCACATACACTAACAACATGTGGACTAGGTCTGATATTTTAATCAAGTCACCGCGAGATGACTCCCTAGGACTTACGACCTAGAACTTCGAAGCGAAACCATATGAAAGTAAGCGCCATTAACTAGGAATGAGCAAAATATTAACTAAACTGAATCTGCAACTAAGACCAAACTGATCAAGACTGTCTGTTTCAGGAGCGAGCCCATTGGACCTATTCATTCAGTCCTGAACTTAATTTGGTTGAGATTGTTACGGACCATAAAATCCAGACCAGACCGAAGCAACTTTAAAAAAAATTAACAAATGAGAAAGAAGCTACACATGTATGTGTTAGGTTGGTTGGTATTTACATCATAAATATGCAACTGGCCCCCCGGAAGGAAGTCACAGCCTCGGCACACTTCTTGAGGGTCAACTGCGGAGCACTAACTACGGCCAAAGTCAAAGAAAAAGTGGAGTTCCATCTCCGGCCACCGACTAAGTCAAAGCCAGAAGCATTCCCACCGCAAATGACCTTGTTTTACCTCGCCTTCACACCACCTTTCGCCGCCGCCTCCCCAAATCGGGGAGCCCGCTACCCCCTCCTCCTCTCCACCGCCCCAACATTGACAGAACCGCGCCTCTGAGACGAGGGCAACCCATCGGAAGTGCGCACACCACCACCTCCCCCGAGCCCGCACAAGAACCCCCTGATACCCTCTCAACCACCATCACAAGCAACACACCCACACTCACCAAACCCCAGTCGGGCTTTTCCACCCACCCCGCGAACATCAACGCCCTCCACACTTACAGACGCGTCCCCTACTCACTGGTCGCGAGCCCACTACACGCCTCCATGCACCACTATGCGCCATCACGCCCTTCCGCGCACCTCCCCACGCGCCACGAGCCCCCACCACGCGCCACCCCACGCTCCAACGCATGCGCTTCAATGCGCATCCACATGTATTCGTACGCCTACATGCGCCGCCACGCGCCATCCTACTACTGCCCACCTGCGTTGTCACGCGCCGTCACACTCCGCCTAGGACGACTTCATCTCCCAGCTGGTCGTCCTCGCCCCTCCCGCGTCGTCGTGGATGTTGTCCACCGCGTTAAGCTCAAACTCAACTATACTATGGCAGTACAACCCACTACCCTCCCCCATCTAACCCTTCCAGTTGACCTATAGTTTGTCAGAGCCAACGCTCCGTTCACCGAACAAACCACTGCATGATTTTTACCCTTCGGGGTACCTACGATACGACTGCGATCGTATCCTATTCCCTTCTCCTAACAGAGAAATATAGTATTTCTTTGACACCCCCGACGTGCGCTAGTCCTTCGTGGAAGTTCCACGGACAGGGGCGCTTAGGTAGACTGGTATCATCCGGCCCCTACCACTTATAAATCTCTACACCAGTCATACGGTCATCTTTGTTTGTTATTGGAGTTGTTTGTGTTTCAGATGTGGATCCTGTCTGGTATCACTTGTTGTGCAGGTACTCTGCTAACTATGTCGGCCTTGGGGGAGGTTCTTTTACCCTCCGAATAGCTGCGTTTGTTGCTGTATCAGTTGGATCCCTCCTCTCCAAGCTACAATCACTTCTGGGGTCATCTTCATCGATAAGCTGATTTGCTGTTCTAGTTTATTTACTACCGGTTGTATTTCTGTTTGTTGCTAGTTGTCCTTGTTTTCGTTGTTAGGTTAGTACTTACTCTACTTGTTCGGGATCGGGATGTTAACCAATCCCTCCAAAGCGGGTATTTTCTTATATGAAGTTTGTAATAGTTCTTATTCCAATAAAATCGGCATTAGCCAAAATTTTTTGTAAAAGATGAGTGACAAAATATGTACTCAATATTTTACATATTTTTATGGAAAATAAATTTAGATTTTTATTAAAAAAAAAAAAAAACTCAAATAGTTCAAACAGTCTTATCAGTAAGAACCAAAAGCTCATGAGTCCATAGAGTTGTCTTGAAATAAGGGAATAGGTATCACTCGATCAGCTTATGTTGCAGAGTTGGAAGCCCTTTGGTTATATATGCTATGGAATTCGTATGAGATAGCTTATATATGCTATGGAGTTCGTATGAGATAGCGGGTTTAGGGTTTAAAACTAAAATGAAGAGGGCTAATTCAAATAGTCCTGGTCCAATCTTTGTTCAGGATAAGCTTTTACTCATCTGGTCAAGGACCGGGTTTTACTTATATATGCTCTTAACTACTAGACTTCAACTGCCGATGATCTCTCATTTTAATTTTGTGGAATGTTTGGCTTCTTAGGAATCAACTAGTTTTTCAGGCAATAACACCTTGTATTGACAGATTTATGTGTTGTCTTAATTCCTTGTGTAATGATTGTGTTTGATGCTCATACAGGCCACTTAACAAGAAGATCATACCTTCGACAATCCATAGAGCGTTCAGAGACTACTCTGCTGCCTCGTTCATGGACACTTATCACTGATGGTGCTTGTGAGTTTGCAGCAAATATAATCTCAGGAGCAGCTTTACTTTATAACTCTTTTGGCCTGTTAACTTCGGTTTCTACCCAACTAATGCAAGGATTATATCCACTTTTGGCTGAAGGTCTCGCCTGTAGAGTAACAATTTTGCTTGCCTTCCCTTTTCGAGGAGAATGAATCATCCTCAATACTGATTCTCTTTTACTGGTTCAAGCAATCAAATGCACAACTCTCCACCAGGAAGAAGTTTTTAGTTTACTTAATGATGTAAAGATTTTTTGTTCTTGATTTTCATCTCTTATAATTATTAAAGTACCTAGATCAAGGGGTTAGATCTGGACATCAACTTGCTAGATTTGCTTTATCTTCTCAAACACAAGGTACTTGGTCGACACCTTTTCTTCACCACCTACCTCTTTTGTAATGTGGTTTGTCTAATATATGCTTTATTTACATAAAAAAAGAGGGTTGGTTGGTATTTACAAGATGAAAACTATAAATTCATTTTTTTTTTAAAAATGAGTGACAAAATTTGTACTCTATATATTACATATTTTTATGGAAAATAAATTTAAATTTTTATTAAAAAAAATTCAAATAGTCCAAACAGTCTTATCAATAAGAACCAAAAGCTTACGAGTCCAAACGAGTTATGGACGGGTAGAATTGTCTTGAAATAAAGAATTAGGTATCCCTCGATGAGTTGGAAGCTCTTCAGTTATGATATGGAATTCGTACGAGATAGCGGGTTTAGGGTGGGTTTAGGGTTTAAAACTGAAATAAAGAGGGCCGATTCAAACAGTCCTGGTCCAATCTTTGTTCGGGACCGGCTTTTACTCATCCGGTCAAGGACCGGTTTTTACTTACCGATGTTCTTAACTACTAGACTTCAACTGCCGATGATCCCTCATTTTTCCATTTACTCACCGCACAATTCATGTAACAAACCAGAATAAACACTAGAATAATAAGAATAAAAATCCGACCAATAAAAGATGATATATATATTCTAACACTGTCATTTTCAATGGAGTCCCAGACAATAGTCGGGGATTCAAAAGACTAAACCTTTGCTACACTATGAGAAATGGTGTCAGTGGAGTCTGGACCGCCAATGCCATTCTGTGCATTATTATGTACAATAACCACCACTACATAAATCCACCCCAATCCACATTATTGCAAAGGCGATCCACACCCACCAACAACAACTCAACAAGGTTTCTTTCTAGTTCACAGACACCACACCAAAAAGAGTTATTGTACACAGCTAAACTCTCATTTTCTAATCACCGGACCCTTATAAACCCCTCGCCGAATCACAAAGTTATCCGGGGGTTGGAACTCTTCTAACCACGCTACGTCCGAAATAGTCTCACCATCTATTTCCAGTTCACCTTCAATTCCACAAACAAATGCAAAATCAATGGGCATAGACACAGTAGTGGTGTCTCATTCTAGGCATCATTATGTAGCATACCCAATAAATAATGGTAAGGCAAAGTTTAAGAGAAAAATACCTGGTAGGTCCCGTCTTTGGGACCTCCTGAAGTAGGTGCAGTGCCGGCTATGCTCGGAAGAATACGGTGGAGACAGGATGTCGAAGACGGCACAAGGTGTTACGGCTCTGAAACAATGGATGTTACCCCCGCTTGTTGGGTAAAGAGTAGTTGTGGGGCATGGGGCTGACATCTCCATATTCTTGACCAGTTTTGCAGGTCTTGCTGCAGAAGAGCAGAAACAACCAGTTGTGTAAAAGAAGAATCTACATATGTTCATAGGCATAGCAAGTGGAAGGAAAGGACTACAAGAATTCGAAGACTGCATTTCCTGTTTAAGTTTAAGCACATGTCTCAAGACAATCAACCTCTCAAAAAGTAACCAGTAACCTCGTAAATATATAAAAAGTTGAGGCTCCAATCAATTTTGCATAAATGTATAAACCGGCATATAACCACATTGTGCAGGATGTTTCGGGTCAAAATCATTCTGAATGCACAAATGACATGGAAGAAGATATAAATAACATGGAAAAATGCCATGAAACCGTATAAAATGATTTTCAGTCAACAAGGCACAAGTATTAGAAAAACCGAAATGAAAAAGAGCACATCCTGAACATATTAAAAATGATACTTTTATTTTCTACTTCAAATTCATAATGATGAGAAATAAGTCTCCTGATTAAATGGAATTAAAAAATTGATTTAATCATGGCGTCATGAAATTCCATATATCCATGTAAAAATAAATTCAGCCAAAAGACACAATAAAACTTCAGTTACTGCTCCTAACTGTTGAAATAAAGATTAAATCACGCCTTCACCTAACACCTTAAGGTTTTAGGACAGTTGGTCAAGTGGTTAGTCTAAACTTTCACATGGTATCAGAGCGCGCAGGTTCGAGTCTCCGCAGCGCCAAGTTAAACCCCAATTTCATCATGTTTGCGATATGGTCAAGCAAACATGTGATGGGCTTTCTAAAATCTATCAGCCCACACGAAAAATAAGTTTCACGTGATGGGCTTTCAAAAATGTCTCGGCCCACACGTGCGGGGGAGTGTTGAAATAAAGATTAAATCACGCCCAACTTTCACAAGTATTAAGGTTCTCCCATCAACTCTAGAATCACCAACTGGTATTTCCACTTCTCCCTAGCTTTCTCATTCCAATTTTCATGTTAATAATATTTTGCAGTGCGCTATAGAAAATTTAACAGGTTTTCCAGCTTCTAGCACATTCATGCAAATGTGATGGAAGTTTTAGAAATAGAATCTCCAAGATAATCATACACATAAATGAGAACGTGCTATAATTTTCATTTTAAGGCAGAACGATAATAAACATATTAATACAGAATATGTGGAACGCACCTTGCATCTCATCATCATCAACTGGTGCAAATCCATCAACCCAATCATACGATTTTACATGCAAGGTCCCGTAAACAAGCTTGCTTAGAACTGTCATTCCAGGGTGATTATGAAGAGGTATGATAGATGAAGGTGGCATACAAAAAATCCCAATCTGCAAAAAACGATGAAATGTTAGCAAGCAAGAACTATAATACGGGGTTCGACCATTTATGTTTGCCTGTGTAGATTAATTCACGAGTGTCATGCAATTGTGTGTAGTAATTAATCTTTAAGCTGAAATGCTTACTGAAAAGCTATCACACTCATGTAAATGTAGGTATTTGATCGTTGGAAGTGTCTGTCGGCTTCCATTTCTTTCAAGCATCGGACCTGACCAAGTTCGTACCAACTGTGCCTCTTGTTCAAGTCCTACATCAGATGGCTTGATTTTATCTGAAACAAATATTTCTTCTGTTAGGGGTTCACAATTAACTATGGGCATCCATGATAAATTTCCCATGGACATATGCATCATGTTGCCTATGCAAAATTCCATTCAGATAACTGGGAGTAAATTGATGCTTCTGTTGATGAATGCAAGAAACAAGAGCTTAAAGTGAGTAGATTTAGATAAATGCGAAGAGAAGAGTCTCTTGCACCAAGTGTTTGCACTGCTATACATATTTTACTGTAATAAAACATTAATATGGTTAACTTAGTTTATACATGTATTAGTGATTTGTTCTTGGGTGCTGCTTTTAAAGATAAAAGACCAAACAGGTATCATCTAGGTCACCTCTTAAGTGAACCATCTAGTAAGAAAATTGGCCCAACTGATAAAGACACTGAATCATCAGTCATTAAACCCCTATCTGGACTATGAATTTACCTTAAGATGGGGCAGTAGATGCAGATGTGCTGATGATAGAGTAGACTAATAAAAAGTGTAGACTAGGAAAAAGTAGCATAGCACCTATAAAATTGAACAGCGGAAGATCTCCTAAACAGAAGGACCTTGTATAAGAAACACAAAACTAGAGTTTCAAACATGTTGAGTCAGGATCAATCAAACTACACAATAGTCACTTCCTGAGAACATTTTCTTTCCTAAACAACTAAATGAACTTTTAAGCATGCTAAAATCATGAAGCTACATATGGGTTTCAAAAGTCAAAAGAGTGATGACGAACATAGTAGAAGAAACTAGACAGCTATGATTTATGAGGACTTTCCAAAAAAATATGAAGTTATTGCTTTAATACCCAAAAGCACAAGATGTAACATGTTTACTTCAGCTATACATGTACAGGACTCATAAAAATATCGATGTATCCAGCGATGGTTTCAAGATGCTGCAGAGTCTACTATGCACATCATGGACCTTTAAGTTTAATTTAGAGTGGCAACTTTAAGCAAATTTTTGTAACCAATGGCTTTTCTAAGCAATTAAAATTTTCCCAGCTTCTTTCTGTACCCAAATCAGCAAATATTGCCAGGATAAGGTGCCTTTTATCATGTGTTACCAAGCTCCAGTAAACAGAAATTCTGCTTGAAAAGTTTCATACTTAGCTAAGACATTTTAAGTGCTAAGAAACACTATAAATCTAGTGGTTAAGAAAATGATCGCTTCCATTAGAAGTGCCACATGAGAATTTCGCTGAAACTAATAAAAAAAGTGCAAATATGAGACTGCATAAGTAAAAGAAAGGTGCAAACATGATTGAGAACAAACTGCATAACCATCCAACTTACCTAGCTGTGCACGAACTTTTTCAAGAGCCTCATCTGACACAGGTCCATTCTGTGAAAATGATGCTTTGCAGATGTTATATAATCTCTGTATATAGTAAGGCATGACGCAAAGACGGTATCAGCCACCACTAATTACAACCTACAAGTCAGCAAGCTGATAACGCCTTTGCAAGGATCAGACCAATCAATGACAGAGCAAGATGAGGTATTTTGATAACTGTATCTTATTTTGTGCATCAAAATGGGGATAACCGATCCGCATTGCAGCTAGAATCCTCCTGCCTATTGTAGCTCGAGAGAACCTATGTGCACATAAAACCGATTGGTAAGCAACGGAGAACATTTAAGAAGAACGATTCAATCGAATAACAAGCAAAGAGATTAATTCCTCAAATCAATTTAATAGCATTACAAATTTCAACAAGATATACTACTCCAGAAGCTCAATAACAACGATAAATCGAAACAATAAAACGGTGGACATCTCCACAAAGATTCCCTGAACTACGCCATGAAAGTGGACAGATTCAACCATATAACAAGCAAACAGATAATTTCGTCACATCAATCTACTAACTTTACAATCTTAATCCAACATTTCTCCTGAAGCTTGATAGCAATGAAACATTGAAACCACAAAACCATTACAGCTAACAGCCATCTCAACCATAACCGAATGGTGGGTATACACCGAGAAAACAAACCAAAGCGCCACATCAAGATGATTTTACCAAATTCAATTCAAACATACGATTCCTACATAATGAATTGAGAAGACCGATACTTCTAATCAACTCACAAAGCAAAAATTGGGCAGAAAAAGGATTCAGCATAATCCTTAAAGAAGGAGATGCGAGCGGAAAGATCACGCAACCACAGGCAAAATAAACAATATTAATCTGCTAGCAAGAGGCAGAGGAGGACAACACTTACCAGAGCCACGCATGGTGATGAGTGAAATCTGGTGGGAGGAAACGGGAGAGACGATTCAATGAACGATAACAGAGAGAATGAAGACACAAGTGAGAAGGAAAGAATAGAAGACAGAGAAGGCTTAAGGCTTGAAGGCATTTGGTCCTTCTTTTAAAATGATGAATTTATGTAATCCTTAATTTTTTTACTAAAATAGTAACTTAAAAAAAAAGTTCAATTAATAAAATGGGCAGATTTTGGTTTTTTACCAAAATATAAAAAAAAACTACTGTTTGAAACAGCGGCGCCACCCTTTTTCTGAATTCTTGTTTTCTAAACAGCGGCGCCGCCCTCTTTCTGAATTCTTGTTTTCTTTTAATTGTTAGGTTTTAATGTAAAAGTTAACATTGTCAAAGTGTTCACATAATCTAACGGAGTTTAAAATAAAAAATTATAAAATTATATAAACCATTTATATTAAAATATAACAATTACTATTAAAGGGGCGACACCACTTATCACGACAACAGCGTCGCCGCCTCATAAAAAAGTGGGGGTGGCGTCGCTGTTTTCAACAGCGGCATTCACTATTTTGGTTTTAAAAAATGGTCAATAACTTATGAAAGGTCTGAATAATGGTCCATGTTAACCGTTGAGGTCTGACGTTTCAAAAATGAAATGTCTGATTTTAGGTTTTCCATCCATTTTTATGGTTAAAATTAACATGATTGTGTAAAATGAAATTCTTGCCCCTTTTAATATTTTGTATTTAATATCTTATTTGAGAAAATGTGAAATGACAAAATTACCCCTATAGTCAAATTAAAACAACCACGGCTCCGGCCACCGTCACCCGGCTCCGGCTACCACCACCCCGACTCCGGCGACCACCACCTCGGCTCCGGCGACCACCACCCAACTCCGGCGACACCACCACGGCTCCGATTAGGCCCAAATCGGAGCCACAAAGCTCCAGATGGTGGTCGCCGGAGTCGGGTGGTGGTGGCCGGAGTCGGGGTGGTGGTCACCGGTGGCGGTGGCCGGAGCCGTGGTGGCTTTAAGGGCATTTTCGTCTTTTCATTTCAAGCATGTGAGGGGCTCACTTTGATAGAAGGGCCTTTTTGGAATTTTATTTTATTTCCGATCACATGTCAAGCACATGACCAACTTCCGTCAGTTTTAACGGAAAAAATTAACGGAGACCTCTTATATCAACAAAGTTGAAACCTCAGACCTCTCATATCAACATTTGAATTTTCAGATCTCTCCGGCTAACATGGGCTAAACTTCAGACCTTTCATAGGTTATTAACCCTTTAAAAAATGCAAAAAATAAAATTTTCGGCACATTTTGGTATTTGGACCTTCTAAAGTTGCTATTTTCGTTGAAAGAAAATTAATTAGACCTTGTCAGTAAGTCCATCTTATTTATTGTCTATAAATAATTTTATAAAAAAATTACATAACACAAATCACGGGGGACAACCTGTTGGCATTTGGAGTAAATGGGCTGCCGAAATAAGGAGTTCAGTAATATAAGTCCAATATATTAAGTAGAATTGAGATTTGATACATAAGGGATTTTGGGTCAGGACAAAATCCCTATGAGCCATAATTGGCTCAAAATAGGCTAGCCCAATACACATGCTAGTTCGGTTGAAATTAATAGTAAAGCCCTAGGTGGGCTTTGCTCACCTCTTATAAATAGGAGGTGTTAGGGATTTCTTAGGGTTAATCACTCTCTCCCTTTTAGTTGTCAGAAAATAAATCTCTCTCCCTATTTACTAAGGGTTTCGGCCGAAAGTTTCCCAACACTAAGGAGGTGCCGAATTGTGACAAGCAATTCACCCCATAGATCCATTATAGCAACCGTATTGAAGAGGCTTTGCTGTGGAGACCATAGCCTGAGATTGTGTAGGATTTAGGGGATTAATGCTACGGAAACGAAACCCTAGATACGTGCACAGTAACTAATACACAGCGGAATAAGGTGCACATACCTATATTGTTTCCTGTAGCCCAGGACCTTTAAGGGGAGCTCTCGATCCGCCGGACGGTTCCCCGTAGAGATTCCTGTTAGAGAAGCCCTACGTGGATTATGCCTCACAGCAAAGCCCCTGTCGATTCTCCGCGGGATGGATCTACTCGCAATTGCTCGTCACAATTTGGCACCTCCTTGGTGTGTAGTAGGTTTGGCCGAAACACTTATTTAGGGATGAAGGTTTTCTTTTAATCTCACAACTTAGGAGAGGAGAATAGCATTAGTAAACCCCCCCCTCCCCCCCCCCCCCCCCCTAGGTCCTTATTTATAAGAGTGGATGTGGGATTAAAAATCTCACCTCCTTATGTTAAAGTCGGCGCCAGCCATGTATGAGCCCAATTTTTGGCCTCCCGTGTCAATTGGGATTTTAGGCCTAGCCCAAAATCCCTAATATGACTTATCCTAATTTCTTAGGAACATGGACTTGATTAATGGGCTCCCAATTACGGCGGCCCATAGTCTAAATGCTAACAGCTCCCACTCGCTGGAATGGTAGGGTGTCTATTAATATGTTGTTGTCCAACACATAAGCATTTGGTCTTCGATCCAATCCCTGCTTCGAATAGTTCATACGAGCTTTGCTGTGCGACCGACGGACACGACGGGCATCGTGCTACTCATCTGTTATGAGTGTTGTAGCGCCCGCGGAACGTTGATTCACCATGTCTAATCAACCTGTTAAAATTAAAAGTGTCGCGTTGTATCCTAGGTCAAATGTAGTTCTCCAATTGCCTAGTTTCCACATAGGAGCACTTCCTTAGGGCATCCGTACAAGTATTGACAACCTTTCAACTAATGTCAGGTTGGTGGCCACCTAGTGAATACGAGAGTTGTTCATACCCTCAGTCAAACCCAACCGGTTTCCAAAGACGTGGTCACTAGGCCTTTTTGTTCAGCACTGTGTTCGTACGCCGGGAAGCGAACATTGAGCCTGACCTTAGGTATGAGTTCTGAGTCCGTAAGGATACTTTGGATGCTCCTTAATATAGCTTCCGGGATCAGCCACACACTATATGTGAAGAAGTTTGTGCCCATCCGAATCTCGCAGATTCTATCTAGCACAACCGAGCATAACCCCGTGGTCGAACATGACACGCGTAGTATGAAACACGTGTCGATAGCATAACCTGAGTTTAGTTAGGGTGTGATAAATGTCATATGTTATCGCAGACTTGTCATCTGGCCGGAATGTGGTTTTTACGAACATAGTTTGTAACGACGATTGGCAAAACGTAGATCGCTTCGTGTTACTCTGAAAACCAAGTGATCGTTCTGCTAAATGAGCTCAGTTAACAAGTAATAAAGGGATTAGACCCTTAGCAAGCATGGAAGGGTTCGTGATATTTTCTAAGGGTCGAAAGTGCAAAATGAGGTCGGTTCGCCACAAGGGGCGGTTTGGATGACAATGTTCCGGACGTCGGGTATACCTCTTGGGCGGGGATATTGCACGTCGGAGGGATGTCGGGACCTTTAGGGTCGGACTGAAAGTCCGACCCCTAAGGCTTGAGATCGGACCAGCTGGTCCGATCTCTCGAGATTGGACCAGCAACGTGTCCAGACAGGCTTTTTCCCGTTAGGACCGTTTTGCCGCGGGTGATGTGTTCGAGTCAAAGTTTCGATTTGTAATCGTTCGTGAGATAATTAAAATAATAAAATTTGAATGAAAACGGGTCTAAATTGAGCGTATATTCATCACCAATGGTACGGACCAGACCGGTTCCATAACGTCGGACTTGTCCGGTGTCATTGACACCGAACCGGTCCGGCGTCACAAGGCCGACGCATCCTGCATCCGGCCCCGGGCCCTTGGGTGACTGACACCCGGGTTTCCACCTATTTATGAAACTACCCTTTTTACACTGGTCCCACTTATACAATTCTCAAACTCTATAAATAGGATAAGGCATTCTTCATTTTAACGACTTGAATCCTAAAACCTCTGTCTTCTCACTACTTTATCTCTCAAAAAACCTGCTCTGACTTTAGCATCGGAGAGGGTTCGCCAGAAAGACACCCCCCCCCCCTCTGGCGCAATCCTTCTTGCAGGTGAACGAAGACTCGGGAAGTGATCGACAGTAACACCAAGAAGACGGGTAACACAAAGAGGATCGAAACTCGACTAGGTGCAAGGCCGCCCAGTACGGAACCCCCGACGAACTTGTCTCATCACTCTTCTAGTGAAAAATATGAGAAAATGATTCTAACACAATGTGGTTCTTCTGTTTGTATTATAGCTTCATTTAAACTATATATATCATTCTGATTGCAGCCTTTTATGTGTAGCGAGATACATTGTTCGATCATTTGGGATCGTAGGAACGAAAAGATTGAATGCTACGTTACTGTGAGAGGTGAGAAGGAGATGCAACTCCTAGAGAGTGACTTAAAGGTGAAGGAAAACGAGTTGCTGCGAAGAAACTTCAGTGAAACTGGTTGCTTTGAATTTGGCGTTCAGGAGCACATTGATCTTGGCATCAAGTAAGTTCAGACCCATACCCCTTAAATCTCTATCAATGATATATTGATTATATGCTGGTTTTTCGGAACAGGTTAAATCCTTCAACGGGTATCTATGCGATGGATTTCTACGTAGTGCTGGAGCGTCTGGGTTACCGTGTGGGGCGCTGCAGGAGATGCAAATCGCGCGTAGGGATCCAACACAGGGTCACTAAGGAGGACTCTATGAAGTGGTTCCAGGTTAAATATAAAGGGGTTATCCTTAACAAGTCCCAGAACATCACTGGCTAAATAGTCTCATAATCACCTTCATTGAGTTTCTCCAATATTTTCGAGATATATCTGGATTTAGAGACAATAGTTGCTGCCTATGTAACTCTATTTTTAGCAGGGTTAATAACCTAATCATAGTTAGAAGTTTGCACCATGTTATTTTAGGTATCTCAAGTTTAAATTGTAGCTAATATGAGTCCCAAGTTTCATTTTAGTTTTTCATCCGTGTTCGGCTAAATTTGATTGATTTTTAGTCTATTAGCTTCGTAAAACTAAACAAAAAGTTTATTTTAAAAAGAAAAAAGATTTAAATGACACTTCTACTTCTCGTTAATGTATGTCAATTAGTATGTATATACAATGAAATTGAAGAACTAATGCAAATCGGTGCCCCGATTGGGACTAGACGGCTCTAATCGAAGCCGTCCGGTCTCGATTGGTGGTCACTGGTGGGCTTGGAAGGTGGCCAACGGCCTTGAGCGGTGGGCGACAGCCTTATACGGTGACCAGAATATTTTAGGCGGTGGCCGGAAAAAGATTAATGACTAAATTGAATAAAGTAGAACTATTTCACAGTCAAATTTAACCATTAACTAACGAATGCACCAAAAGTCTACAAATGCAACCATATAACATAAAAAAATCTACAAAATAAAACATATAACACCAAAAGCCAACTTGGCCAAACATATAATATCAAATGACCATTTAACCTATTATAACTTAAAACATCAAAAAGTAACCTTTTTAATGTAATTGTAAGTTAATAATCTAAAAACAGTTCATACACTTTTCGATTTTGGGATTAATACAAATACGTATGGAAAATTACATTGTATGTATTCATTCTTACTATATATTTTGGAATCAAATATCAACATCTTAAATTATACATACACGACTGAAGAAATGAACTTCAGACGGTGACGGGAGTGGGAATGGAGGCAGGTGGGACCCGGTTCTCGACCGGAATCTCGACAAACTCCGATAGAATCGCACGGAACTCGTCACCTGATATTGTTTCCTTCTCCAGCAAGATTTCAACAAGCTTGTCAATAGCCTCCCGGTTGTTCCTTATCTGGGTAAGTGCTATCTCGTATGCTTTGTCGGACAGCCTCTTTATGGCAGAATCGATGTCCTCTGCCAGCCTCTCCGACATGGAGTTCCGTGCCATCATTCTCATGATCACGTCTTGGTTTTGACCCGAACCGTCCATCAGAGACCACGGTCCGATTTCCGACATTCCGAATGTCACCACCATCTGCACAGATGTACATACATAAACCACATAACCAAATTGCATACCCAACTTTAGATGAATTACTTAAAATGGTGATGGAACTTGCATGTTGTTTATTGTCTAAACATGTAAACCCTATATCAAAACACCTCAAAGTTACGGTTTTTTTTTACTGAAATAGCACTATTTGAACAACCAAATACAAAAGCATATTGCAGAAAAGTTATTACAAAACTAGCACTTTTCGGGAATGCGATTTCCGAAAACGGCTATGCCGGGAATCCGATTCCTGGCATTTTATTATTATTATTTTCTTTTAGAACCGAGAATGCCATTCCCGGTTCTTTGCTGAAGCAGGGCATTCCTGGTTCGTTTCCCGGATCGATTATGTGCTACAGTATGCTATTTTCGTATTTGGTATTTCAAATATGTGCATAGAACCCTAGCAATCTCCAAAAAGCAAGTCGATTGTAATGGAAACTCATGGCTCTTCGGTTGCATTTCCGCCAACACGGATGATAATTCACTATTTTGAAGATTTCCCAGATATTATAAATGGAGATTGTTAAGTTACCTGTTTTGCTAAACCGGTGATTTGCTGCAAATCACCGGCTGCACCGGTGGTAACTTCAGACTCGCCAAAGATCACTTCCTCTGCAGCTCTCCCACCCAAACCACCAACAATTCTGGCAAATAGTTGTTGCTTTGAAATTAGGGTTGGATCATCGGATGGAATGAACCAGGTCAGACCCCGAGCTTGACCACGTGGGACAAGGGTGACCTTTTGAACGGCATCATGCCCCGGTGTCAATGTTCTGCACACCAAACACAAGGATTAATTAAAATGTAGGGTTATAATTACTGAACTTTGAGGGTTTTTAAAGAATTTGCTGTCGACAAATTGCTAGCTGAACTTGTGAGAAGTTGCAATTTACTAGCTCCGTCTAATTTACTGTCATTAACAACAATAGAGACATGCACATGCCCATCACATGTCAACAGAATTCAGCTATCAGTTGCCAAAAAAAAAATAACAGAATTCAGCTACCAAATTACAATTTCTTAAAATTTCAACTAGAAATTTTAACATGTTTCCATCACCATTTAACAACAAATGTAAGATTTTAAAAGCAAAAAGAGAGGGGAAGCATCTTACTAACCCGCAAATTGCATGACCAATTTCATGGTATGCCACCAAGCTCTTGCTTTTCCCGTCTGTCATTACGGTTCCTTCCATTCCAGCAACAATACGGTCAATGGAATCATCAATCTCTTTGGATGAAATATCGGTTCTCCCACGACGACCAGCCAATATGGCAGCTTCATTCAAGAGGTTAGCAAGATCAGCCCCACTAAACCCAGGAGTCCTCATTGCTATAACTTCAAGTGATACATCTCCGTCGAATTTCTTATTGCCTGCATGCACCTTCAGTATTTCTGTCCTTCCACGAATATCTGGGACATCAACCATGACCTGTGTAAAAGAATCGAATTAATTGATCATATATATACAAAATATGTTTTATAATCAAAAGAAATTTTAGATTTTTATAATAAAAAAGTTCACCTGTCTATCAAACCTCCCAGGTCTCAACAAGGCAGAGTCGAGAATATCTGCTCTGTTAGTTGCTGCAACAACGATGACACCCGTGTTTCCTTCAAATCCATCCATCTCGGTCAATAGCTGATTAAGGGTTTGTTCCCTTTCGTCGTTTCCTCCTCCGATACCAGTCCCTCTCTGACGCCCAACAGCGTCAATTTCATCAACAAATACAATGCAAGGCGCGTTCTCTTTAGCCTTCTTGAAAAGATCACGGACTCTAGAAGCACCCACACCAACAAACATCTCAACAAACTCGGAACCCGAAATGGAGAAGAATGGGACACCGGCTTCACCGGCAATTGCTTTGGCTAGCAGTGTCTTTCCAGTTCCTGGAGGCCCCACCAAAAGAACACCTTTCGGAATGCTCGCACCAACCGCTGTGAATCTCTCGGGCTTCTTCAAAAACTCCACCACTTCAATGAAATCTTGCTTTGCCTCGTCAACTCCCGCCACATCATCGAAAGTCACTCCGGTATTTGGTTCCATCTGGAACTTGGCTTTAGATTGGCCAAACTGGAGAGGAGATCCGGGCCCTCCTGGACCTCCCATTCCTCCGGGTGACCGCCTCGACAAAAGGAACAGACCACCAATCAGAATCAAGGGGAATGCCAAGTTACCAATCAGGTTGAATAAGAAGGACCCAGAAGAATCCTCTTGAGCATTATGGGCTGCAAAGTCGATATTCTTCTCCCTGAACTTCTGAAGAAGCTCTTGGCTGAGTCCAGGAAGTTGTACACGGACCCGTTGCACTCGATTACCTAACTCAGGAGACAATGCTTCAACTATTGCTATGGTGCCGTTCTCATATAAATCTACCTTTTGAACTCTGTCCTTGTCCAGGTACTCCAAGAACCTGGAATAAGACATTCTTGAAGAAGAAACCCCTTCATCATCAGCAGAAGCTTTGCCACTGCTTAATAATGCGGGTGCTGCTACACCAACATTACCGAGCAACTTAAGGAAGTTTCTTCTGTTTTCATGCTTCTTCTGCTCGAGTGAAGCCTTCACAACGACGGTTTTTCCAGCCTTCACCCGAGACTGGAAGCGAGATGGAAGGAGAATATTTTTGCCGTAAAATTCACTTTTCAGATTTGACGTGCTTGTACTATTGGAAATACTGTTCCCAACAAGGCATGTCATTGATGATGCCATGAATTATCTTCCCCCAAGTAACTGCACTTCTGGGTAAGAATGATTATTAGACAAAGTATCAGAGACAGTAAGGATTGACCAACAATATAATCTACATAGCTGATGAAACAATATAATGAAAGCAACAAGCTCTACTAAGGGAAGGCCGTAACTGGCCCTGTAATTTAAATTATAATTCAAAAGCTTAAATTCAAAAAAGGAAAATACACACATAATTTTGTAGCAATGCTTAACCTTGAAACTATAGCTGCCTGGTAGGCACTGAAAAATGATTTAGAAGACCATTTCTATTCCTAATAACGCAAATCATTCAAAAGATCTACAGCAACTAAACAGCGGGGGAACAAAAAAAGAAGATAAATTGGACTAAGCTTCCACATGGTCTGCAATTTGGAAATAATACATCACATGGAAATAGGCCAGATATGATTTCTTCAACTAAATCAATTTGAAGCAGCATATGAAGTGAATCTAACCGGCCGCAAGCTAATACTGGAGAAAGGCTAATTTTTTTAACTGAAGCTAACTAATTGCGCCTTGGAAACTTGATCCAATCTCAGAAATCTAACACGCACGCTAGATAGAACCAAAATCACAACTTAGAAAAGTCGAAAAAATTGTTCATTCTACTGCGAATTGGATGGAGGAATCAAATTTGGCGCATCAGCGAATAAGCAGAACAGCTCGTTTTAGCAAAGTCGAGATGAATCCACAGCGCAGAACAGAAAACCAGAAGAGGAAGTGGAAGAAGAAGGATTTACCTTGAAATTGGAGGAGCTGCGAACAGAGTAATGGAAGGAAGCTGAAGCGGCTGGAGAAGAGAGCTATTGGCCACACAGTGGCGAAGAAGAATGGTGAGGGGGGAAGAGGAGGTGGGAATTTTAGAGGGAGTGGATGTGGTTCTTGAATAAAGGTCGACGTGGCTTGGCTTGCTTCTTCTATATATTTTTTTCTTCCGTTTTATTTTCTAGCAATTATTTATCACTACTAATTGATTTTTAAATGTTTGCCAAAAAAAAAAATTGATTTTTAAATTAATATTAATATATTAGGAGCAATTTGGTTTTGTAAAGGGCCACTATAAAAATGACATAAATACCCTTTTTATATTGATAGTTTGAATGTTGAATTAATTTATGTAAGCAATTAATTTAGTCCCTTATGCTAATTTCTTATTTTTCAATACATATGCAGAAAAAAAAAACCTAAAATCTTTATGAAATAACACTATTTTATGAAATAACACTATGGAGCCTCGAATTTAGCATAACTACACCATTAAACTTTACATAACTTAATAAGAATAAGGTTTAATTTACGCATAGATTTTCTTAATATTTATAGAAAATATCAGCTCGTGCTACTCGTGCATGCATGAGTACGATGTATAACATGATTAAGCCAACTCTGATAATACAAGGAGATGATCAAACAGTCATGCATTCAAAACAAGTTTCTACATAGGACACAAAATAGTAGGTAAAGTCGAGTTGTAAAGACGAAACATAGAAACGTAACTTTCTAACTATATGCTTAAATTACATTATTCGTTAAATGTATAAGTGTATATATATATATATATATATATATATATATATATATATATATATATGTGTGTAATTATGTAGAAGAAATACGGAAATAGTATATATACTCATTATTAGTCTATAACATTTTTTAAATAAAAGATATGGACCACCAGTGGTCACCTCAATCGGCACGGTGAACAATTGTTGTGGAAACGCGAGAAGAATTGACGGGTCAAATGAAATGTTGGCACATATCTCATTTGAGATTTTAGATTTTGAGAAATGTAAAAGAGAAATATATGTTGATAGGCCTGACTCTTGAATATTATTAAATAATTAATGGATATTGAATTTTTTTTGGCCAACTAATGGATATTAAACTTGAATGGAATAAGAATAGCTTTTGAATCAATAGAAGGTTATTCGAGCCACAAATAACAATCTATGAAAAAAAAAAACTTCCGTGACTTTGTTTGATAAATTTTATGCATGGGTTTGCATAATTGATTATATTTGGACAATTTTTAGCAAATAATGGTAAAAGAAAAAATAGAAACGGTAGAAACTTATAGAAACTTATGTTATACTCGTTTTTACGACTTTACATGCATTTCTACCCGTTCTACTAAGAAAATGACTATTCTTACGTTTTAACTTGTTTTTTTAAGGTAAATATGTAAAAACGTGAGTTACTGCAGCTTTTAACGACATAGTCAATGATGATGCAAGATTAGAGCCTTATTAAAAAGAGTGTTGCTACAACCTGTGAAATATTTCCAGTGAAATATTTCCAGTGAAATTTCTATAGAAAGTGACATAGGGTCTCATTAAGCACCAATACATTTATTTATTTATTTTATATTTCTTACTTTCTATTGAAATTTCACAAGAAAGTTTCACATTTTAAAGATTTACTCTATTAAAAATAAAAAATAAAGGTTTAGAATAAATATTTTTAAAAAACGTTAGTCAATTCTATAGAGAGAAAAAATGGTTTGAATCAAATAGCTACGCTCGTGTAGGTATTTAGTTACTTGAGAATATTACAAAACATTATAATCTAGTACAACACATGCAATCTCTTAAAAAAAAGCATGTCATCAATTTTTTTTTTCAATAATAGTCATTTAACAGTTGTCAAATACATAAAATATTAACAAATATAAAGTAATTACGCGTATAACCATCAGAGCATTTTCAAAGTGCAGCAAACTGACCACATCAACTTGTCACGTCAGCTCGATGCACTTTGTAAAACATGCAACATGTTTGAAAAAGATGGTTTTATGGACCAATATGTTATAAAACGTACAACATATTTGAATAAGATGGTTTTATAGACCAATTTTTTTTTTTTAAATGTACAACAAGCTTACAAAAGATGGTAAAATGACTATCGTCCACTTGTTGTCACTAGTTTCATTAAGTGGACACGTGCGGATCATGTTTTTAAATAATAATAATAATAATTATTATTATTATTTACATCCACCCATTAATAATCATTGCTATGTATAAATTAATTTCTTGTTTTAATTAATTAATATTTCTAAAAATGTGTTTCACACGTGTCCACTTAATAAGACTATTGATAATAAGTGGACGGTATGTCATTTTAACATCTTTTGCAAGCTTGTTGTATATTTTTAAAAAAATTGGTCCATAAAACCCTATTTTTCAAACACGTTGTAAGTTTTAAAACATTGGTCCATAAAACCATTTTTTTCAAACATGTCGCATGTTTTATATACTTTTCTATTGTAATTATGTACATTTTTGAACATTTTTATATTTGACACACCTATCTGATGACCATGTGAAGAAAAAATTATTATTAATCTATTATCATGTTACATCATGGCAAAAAGAAAATCTAGTATGATGTTACTACGTACGAACGAAACGCGACCGTAATTTTTTCCATCACAAAATCAAAGAAAATTATTAACCGTTAGAAGGCCTAGAAACTAGAATACTGTAATAAGGAAGAAAAGGCCCCATAATAGTTTCTGTTTTTTTGGTAAAGGCCCATGATAGTTTCACTAATCACTATACTCTCTCTCACTCAACTCTTTCTCCCGCTCCTTCAAATTTCCCAATTCTCAATTCTCTTAGCCTTCCTCATTCTAGGGTTTCGTACATCTACGTCGGAGCCGTCGTGTCCAGCAGCATCCTCCGTGCCGGAGAGTGTAGTCTCCGTATCCCTGTCTTCATCGCCTCGTCCGAACTGTTGACTTAGCCGTGGATTCAGAACACGCTTCACAATGTCGATGTCGAAGAGTTCCAAGATGATGCAGTACATCAACTACCGGATGCGCGTCACAATCCAAGACGGGCGCCAGCTGGTCGGAAAGTTCATGGCCTTCGACCGCCACATGAACCTCGTGATTGGCGACTGTGAGGAGTTTCGAAAACTTCCTCCGGCTAAGGGATCGAAGAAGAACGAAGAGCGGGAAGAGCGCAGAACCCTAGGTCTCGTCCTCCTGAGGGGCGAAGAGGTCATCTCCATGACTGTGGAGGGACCGCCGCCTCCTGATGAGTCAAGAAGTAAAGCCGCCTCCGCTGCTGCCATGGCTGGCCCCGGTTTGGGCCGTGCTGCTGGACGTGGTGTACCTACCGCCCCACTAGTGCAAGCTCAGCCTGGCCTCTCTGGCCCTGTCCGAGGCGTTGGTGGCCCTGCCCCTGGCATGATGCAGCCGCAGTTGTCTCGTCCTCAGATGTCAGCCGCGCCTGTGAACTACCCAGCTATTCCGGTGATCCGCCCTCCAGCTTTCCCTGGCCAGGGACCTCCTCCCATGGGCAGGGGGCCTCCTGGACCAGTCCCGGGGCAGTTTCCGATGAGGCCCGGTGGGCCACCGCCACCACAGTATGGGGTTCCACCTCAACAGTTCGGGCAGAGACCTCCGATGGGTCCACCGATGATGAGAGGGCCGCCTGGTCCTCCAAGGCCAGGAATGCCCGGACCGCCTCCAAGACCAGGGATGCCACCTCCACCAGGTGGATCTGTTCCTATGTTCGGACAACCTCGTCCTGGAATGCCACCACCTCCACCTCAGCAGCAGCCTCCCCAGTGATTTTGGTAATTTCTGGGTTTAAACTGCTTAATCTAAAAAAATGGAACTTGTTTGATGTGGCCTTCTGTGTTAGTGGACTCCCTTCATAGCTTGTTTCATTTGCTGCATCAGAAACAATGTGGTCAGTCGGGTTTAGAAAGCCAACTAGCCCATAGTTAATGGGAAAAATGGGAAATCACTTTGAGTTCATTAAGGATTCTACTTATCATGACTTAACTTTACAGGTTGATGAATTCTATATCTTGGCGGTTATATACATTCTATTGAAATTGAACCGAACCCATTGAAAAACAAAGTCATAAGGTTTTAGCTGTGATAGAACCTTGTAGTTGGTACTTGCATTTGTGATTTAGACATTTTAAGTTTTAACTCATTAGGTTCATCAAGATGGACTGCAAATACAGTATTTTTAATCTTAACTTAGGCTAAGCGTCGCATAGTTTAATGCCTTTTTCTGTGTTTTTCATGTTGAGGTATGCTCTGCCACTCATTCTACTTGCTTTATGGCCAGCTTTTGAATCATGAATGGAGTGATGGTGAATTTGAGTGGAGTTGACAACCCCAATCTGTGGTACTTTGTGTATTTAGCCTAATCTAAAGATGGTCTCTTATCTTTCTTAATTCCTCAATGGCGGTGTTAGAGCTTGCATGTACAAAATACTTGAGAGTAATTTAGACTTAAGTGGTGTTTCTCTTAAAAGTTCAAACCATTGTTTTAGTAGTCTTAGCTTATAAAAATGCTCATAGTTGCATAACAGTTTCTCGGGGTTATTGCGTTAGCATTCTAAGATACTGGTCAATAAGAGCAGAGCATGTTAAACACTTGTTTTATAGTATTCAACTCAGTTCCAGCATATGCCATTGAGTGTTTACTTAAATAGTAATGCTGTTTCTTTGAGTATGTATGAACATGCTTTACTTTCAGCTTCTGGGTTCGACTTTAACAATCTGCAGTTGATCTGATGTTTCCAATAGCAATGCAGCTTTGATATAATGCAACTTGTATGTGGCAGGTACTAGTCCCAACTTGGATGATAAAATGTGGAGTGCAAGTAGTTACTCTCATATGGCTTTTGCTGCAATAATCAGGAAATATCATCATCTTTATGTCGAGAGAAAGCATTATCGGCTGTCGTTGTATCACATGATGGATGGTTTTGTCTTTGGACATTTTGCGGTCGACTAGTAGTAAGTACAGTTCGTTTTTGTGAATCTATAGAACAGTGGTATTGAGTGTAGGTTGTTATCATAGACCAAATTTCTCATTTCTTTCTCTGTGTAATGTAAGCATTTCCTTTGAATAGTGGAGGCTTTTATGTTAACTTGCCATCGGAATATATTTTTACCTGAGTGAGTCGGAGGGACCGGAATTGATAATGGACGCATAGCATCTCATCCACATAAAATCGGATATCCGAAGTTTCAAATGTTAAAATAGAGTGTCCAGGTTTTAGTTTTGTTAAAATTTGGTTTTCCGTTCAAAATTGCATTTAAGTTTAACAAAATGAGGTGAAATAACACTTTTACCTTTTAATATTTTGTTTAATTTACTACTTTATTTGAGATAGTGTGAAATGATGAAATTACCCCTGGAGTTAAATTACAACCACCTTGTCTCCGGCGAACATCACCCCATCTCCGGCGACAATTGGGCCACTGGGGGCCCGAATCTGAGCCACAGAGCTCCGAATTGGGCCATCACCGGCCCAATCGGGGTCGGACGACTCCGATTAGAGCTGTCCGACCCCGATTGATGGTCACTGGCGGCCTTGTGCCGGTGAGGGGAGGAGTTTATTTTGGACTAAATGTAGTTTTGACTTTTCACTTGGGCATGTGAGGGGCACACTATCGACCATGGGTAGTTTTGGTATTTAAATTTTAGCACTTCACATGTCAAGCACGTGACATAATTCTATTACATTTAACTGCAATTTTGGACGGAAACACCAAATTTTAACAAATTTAAAACATTGAACACTTCAGTTTAACATTTGAAATTTCAGACACCTGATTTTAACATAGGGTAAACTTTGGACAATTTTTTAGATATTAAACTTAATACTACTTATGCCGGCTATTGCCTTGGAAAATAATAACTTTCATTTACTTGTAAACTTGTTTTTAAAATTAATATATTAAAAAATGAAGATGCTCATGAATCAGAGTATGATTTAACTTTATTAAATAAAATAAATATATTTTTATAGGAATTAAAAAATATTATTTTATGAATCAGTTTTCTCGTTGATTCAGTTGTATTCTAAAACTTAAAATTACTAGTTTTTTTTACGTATTTATAAGGATTTCAAGTATAAAACATGTTTATCGTTAAATTCTAAATAGTCTAATTTTATTTTTAAAGAAAATGTCTTATTTTCCTTGCGAAAAGAATTATAGCCCCGTACTTCATCCACATAAGTATTGCGAAAAATCATCCACATAAGTACCGCAATTTTCATTTATCATAATACTAGATAATTGACCTGCGCTTTGCGCAGGAAGTTATCCGTTTAATTTATTAGTTGTGGTAATATTTTAATCATTTGTGTTATAATAAGTAGAATTATAAGTCGCAACTTGTAACACATAAAACAATGATATATTACAATCGATAGTAAGCTTAATTGAGACGTTACAAAAATGTTTTGAAGTGTCGTGTAAATAATTATGTTTGTTTTAAACAGATACAAATGAAAAGTATCGACAAAAAAATTAGATTTATTTTTTTAAAAAGAAAATATGAACGAAAATTCTTATAAATTTGTACACTTAATAAGTCGATGAGACATTTTATCATTTATAACTGGGATCATAATTTTGGTAATCAAGTTTTATATAAATTGCAACAAAAAAGGCTACTACATGAATTGCAAATTTATAATCTATTTTTTAAACACTCAAAATTAACAAATTAAATTGTATTCAACATGATTATAGAGTGTTATTGGCGTATAAGATCTCATGATTATACATGATGGAGATGCTTATATGGTTGATTAATCTCTTCTACGTACTTTTGTGGATCTTTTCTCTGTAATTTATTTATTGGGTTGTGTAAGTGTCATGGATTTAAGAGTTGCTTAACAATATTAAAGATTAAGAAACGGAAAAACATTTAAAACAACAAAAGAAACTTACTATGTAGAGCAATATGAGAGCTTGGAGCTCATCCAAGCCATAAGAGTGGCTTATGCGGACAATGCCATGTCTACCATGTGAGAGAATAGATAAGATGGTCCAATAATATTTGATAGTTTGTACATGTCATCGGTTAGTTTTCTTACTTGTCATAATGTTATGTAACTAATTCAAATTATATTATATACTAGATAAAGAGCCCGCGCTATGCGCGGTGTATTATTATTATTATTATTTATAATTAATAAGTATATATAATCAAAAAATGTTTCGTGAAATTTTAATTTTTATTTGATTCAAGATTGATTCATCTTACTTTTAAAAAATAACAATATAAAAATTATGTTTATTAGAGATTATAAGTATTTATATGTCTTTTTTATTTGTTAGGGTAACATATATTTATACTTTAACTATACAATGTGAAGATTAAATCATCATATTAATTTATGGAAATGATATTATGTTTTACTCGGATATATATGTTGATCCATTAAATATATATATATATATATATATATATATATATATATATATATATGATAAATGTTTTTTTTAAAGTATTAAAATAATAAAGTTTGTTCATGTAATTAACTTTTTATACAATAAATTATATATGTCGAACATGGTTATAATTAATTACATCAATACAACATGTAGATAAATATAAAATCTTTATTTTCATAAAAAAAATATAGTCTTTCCAAAAGTTCATGATAATTATGTTAATATAATATAACTCGTATTTGCACTTTTTTTTTGTAAAATGTAATATATTTTACAGAATTTTCTATATAAGATAAAATTCAAATCATTATTTTCATAAAAATATAGTCTTTCCAAAAGTTCATGATAATTATTTCAATATAATATAACTTGTATTTGCGCAAACTTTTTTTTTTTGTAAAATATAATATTTTATTATTTTACATAATTTTATATATAAGATAAAATTAAAATCATAAAATTATAAATATTATATATGCTTAAAATATTGATCAAATAATGAACTTAATTTATATAAATATTATTACATTTTTTGGTCCCAGATTTTTTTTATATTATAAAAATATTATTACTGTAATTTAAAAGTGGATAATTAATTATATTAACGTAGAATAATTTATATAAAAAAAGTGACAAAAATTAATAAAAGTGAATTACCCAAACTCATGTAGTCTAATTTTTTTAATTGTTAAAACAAATATTATTAATTTTTAGTAGTTCATATTTTTTATAAAATAAATAACTATATATAACTCTTGATGAGCGCCCTCCTAGAACATCCCGCGAAAAAAAAAAAAAAAAAACTGAAGTTATGTAAATATTTATTAATACTGGTTTCTTAATAATTAATCTCATGACAATAATAACGGTAATGCAATATTTAATACAGTAATTAATAATTAACTTCTATTGTTATATGATAATTATGACGATTTATAAGGCAACATTTAATACTATTATTAATTGAGCATTAATTAATTAATAATCTAATAAACTATCAAGTATTTTTATAATATGTCGTTATGAATACAAATTGCCAATATTTTTAATTAAGGTATTATACAATATTTTTTATAATAAAAAAATTGGTAGTTCTTAATTTCAAATTAAGAAAGATTTTATATTTTATTCAAATCAAGAAAGTTTAACAATCCAGAATTACAATGGTGTGAATTTTGCTAATAAAATAATGCTTAAATTATAATATTTTATTAAGAAATTTTGAGTATTAACATTTTATAAATATAGATATGTTGTAGTGTAATAAATAATTTCTATTTCAGTCGAATACAATTATATATCTTTTTTCATTGAATCATCATATAATCTATTTTTTGGACCTCTAAATTAAACATTAATTTGTATACATTATAAAGTTATAAAATATATGAATAATTATTTATATATATTGTTTTGTCAATATCAACTATAAACATATGAATTCTTATTTGGTATATCAATATATGTATTAATATAATAATATATATATAATTAAATCATTCTACATACATTGAATGTTTTCGTTAAAAATAATTTAGTATTCACAATTTAAAGAGTATAAACTTTTTGTGTGTAAGATGTGAGGTATTGAAAATATATATATATATATATATATATATATATATATATATATATATATATTTTATGTGGATAGTTTTTAGTCAAACGACTAAAAACTTATGAATAACAAATATTCAGTCTGAATTAACATCTAGATAGTAATATGCAATAAATACAATAAAAAGGAGAAAGAGCTAAATAAATTTTATTAATCACAATTATATATATCAATTTAGAAATAATGTATATATTACATTTTTAGATTAAGGAAACTTTATTTGGCAAAAAAATATTAAAGAAATTTTACTATTAACAATTATTAAGGTAGTATCTAAGAATAAATTAAATAAGAATTTCCAAATTCAACAATTTGCAATTAGGGATGATATATAGAATAATTAATCATAATCATGATATTATTAAAAAAAATAATATATATATATCTAAAGGAGAATATCATCTGTAAAAACCAACCTCAAATTAGGGTTCACTTGTTACCTGAATATGCACGCCTCGAAGATGAATTCATAATTAACATAATGACAGATCCTTTCATCTCCCTCCCCTCATTTCTTCCTACCATATAATCGGTCACGCCTTGTTCATCTCCATTGTATCGCTATGTCTGTGGTCAGTCGATTCATTATAAGTTTAGATTTTCAAAAGAACGACGGTCACTCCTTTGAAGCAAGCCCAAACTTGTCAAGGTAACAATCAAAAGCCGTCACCTTCGTTCAACCCACCATTTGTAGATGTATTTATTTGAGAATTTTTGTAATACTTTAGCTTAAACTTTTTCATTGTATAGTGTTGAGTCATGTTTGTGGTTGTGTAGATGATACCTGAGGTGATCGTGACATTGAAGGAAATGCATGTTCTAGCTAGATCACACTATTTAGAATTTCATTATGGGATTCATAAGAAAGCAATAGTTGATACAATATGGTGTATTGGTCTAATTAGTCAATACCTCAACTTTTTGTAACTCCCATTAATAAAAAGTAACAGCTCCTATTGTGCAATGTGAGAGTTTGGAGACTATCTAAGACATAGGAAATGTTTATATGGACAATGACACATCAACTATGTGAGATAGTGGATGAGTTGGACCAATTAGAGTTGTTAATTTGTACATATCAACAATGCATTTCATTACTTGTCAACACTACATAAAACATATTGAAATTATATTATATATAGATAGTAGATTTGCGTCGCTCCTTGCGTGTAATTTATATAAAAACTTAAGTTTCATCTATTTATCAAAATAAAATATTCTGCTTATTTTTTAATTAATTTATAGTGTGTATGTAAATTAAAAAATTATAATATTATATTTTATTACAAAATTTAATCTACTTTCTCATAAATAACTGAAATGTTCATAAATCACTCAGAGTACTATGAAAGAAGTTTAAATTTTAATTGTATTTTTTTAGAGTAAATAATATCATATAATATATTAAATGAAAGAAATATAGTTTAATATAGATATATAAAAATTTAAAATGTTATTTAATAACATAAAAACTGACATGTACCTCGTTAATTCCATAGAATTTCCGAATTTGTCGTACCTTTATTTAACAGAATCTAACATAATTATAATTATTTAGATTTGAAGTATAAAACGTCTTTATCTTTAAATTCTAAATAGTTTTTTATTTTATTCTTAAAGAAAATGTCTTTATTGGCCAAAAAAAAGCTGTCTTTAAAAAAAGTCTTTGCCTTGTGAAAAGAATAATTTATTTTGGCATTGACCGTTGATTTTATTTGGACGGTCTCATACCATAAGACGACAATTAGTCTTATTCGTGTTATCGTGCTTGCTAATAACTGTGTCGTGCTAAATTTACTGAACACGAACATGCATGATAAGCTTATCGTGCAACGTTTTACAAATATGAACGCGGCACAAATATTTTCGTGTGTCTGTGTCGTGCAAACAGTTATACATCTCTATACGAGATCTTTAAAAAAAGTTAGAACAGTGAACTTCATATATATATATATATATATATATATATATATATATATATATATATATATGTTAGTATTCATAAGTTAATAATATAGAGTTTACAAATACAAAAAATTATACCACTAATTGGAGTTTTTAAAGGTAATAAATAAGATTTGTTAAAAAATATTTAAGAATTAGTTTTAATAGCACAATTTTATCGTGTTATCGTGCGTGTGTCGTGCTATGATCACTCAAACACAAACACGACACGAAAGTTATATCGTATTAATCGTGTTCGTGTTATCGTTCTGTTATATGTTAACACGAACTGATTTTTTTTTTGTGGATGTTCATGTCGTGTCACAAATTACCAGCCGTACGTAATATTTTCCTTGGCCAACATCGTGACCCGAGATCGCACTTCTTTCGTGGTAACGGTACATACACGCACTATGACAATTACAATTTGTCTACTCGAATTTTGAGACACGTTGGTAGCAAACTTAAACATTTATTAGAAAAATGCTAAATCGACGTGGCCAGAAAAAATGTGGTATTTATTTTCTTCTGATTTTTTTTTTAAATTTTTTTGGTGAAATCCTGATTTTATTTATTTACTAATAATACAGATATTTCTATGTCCCGCCAAATAATCTTTCCATGGACAAAATACCCGTTACACTAAACTTCACTGCCACTTCTTCCCTTACACATTAATCCATTCCGCATCCATCTCCTTCGCGTTTCATCGTCTGAAATTTTCCTGAGCTTTGGAACTTCGAAAATGGAAGGAGAAGCTGCCAGACGCAGAATTAGCGCCATCGCTGGCCACTTCGTTGCCAATGAAGAAATCTCTGCTGCCGCCGCCATCTCCCCTATGGTAAGATTCGTTCTTGTCCGTTGCCGTTAGGCTGCTGAAGAAGAAATTCACGTGAGGAACTTCGATAAACTGTAGGATTAGTAATGGCGATTGATTTGATTTTGCTTTGTTCTTCGTTTTCTATGTTAATTGCCTTCTACTATGATTCTGAAGCAATCGATGGTACTAATTGTGGATTTTAAATTAATTTTGTGGGGAATTGGGATTTGGATCATCATTTTGCGGTGACGCTAGTTGATTATGTGTTAATTCCCTAGAAAAAAAAACGGTAGATCAATCGTTTTCAATTTTGAAGATCGGCGATAACTACATTTCCAATGATGTTTAGGGTTTAGTGATGGAAAATGAATTGAGTAAGTTTTCGATTTGCAGAACTGCAGTGGCAGCTTGAGCTTGGCACTTCCTAGATGCGATAATAGAATGCTTTTTGCAAGGCAAGCATCCAGTTCACTGGGAAGTTTCATGAGGCAAGCTTCAACTCATCAGGTGAACTAATTTCTACCTCATAATTCGACACTGATATGCATTTCTTGCTCGAAATTGAATAGATTTAATGGTTTAACAGGGTACTGCAGCTCATTCGACTGCTCCTACAAATTTTTCTGCCTCGAACAACTCTTGTAATGCTTCTAGAACTCCATTATTTTCTAGGATTGATCAGAACTTGCCAAAACTTGCCTCTGCCCCTAAAATTGTTCCACGATGCTGCAATCGAACTTTGCTCGAGGCGCCCCCTAGTTTTGCACGGCCCGATAGAGGAATGCATTTGTATGGACATAAGGAGTTGAGAACCAAGAAAAAACTTCCTCCTCCCAAAACTAATAATAACGGTCAGTAAATTGATCCATTTCTTCTTCTTGATTATTAATCAATAAAGATAGCCTTTTGTGGATGGGGTGTCAAATGAATGTTGCTTCTTTCATTGAACTTGGTGTAGGAACGAAGCAGTGGTCTCCGCTTATGGATGTTGCTGAATCGGGGAAAAGTTACATTCTTACTGTCGAAATTCCGGGTGTCAATGCTAAGGATATCAAAGTCGAAGTTAACCAAAGAAAGTACGTTTCTTGATACTGCCATCTCTACTCAATGATGATACAGTTTTCTGATGGAATATTCTTGATCTGTTGAAACAGCTTGACAGTGGTTGGAGTTCGATCGTTACAGAGCTGGGAACTGGCTGGTTTTGACAACGACTCGGTACCTTCGTTCCACAGGAGAGAGATCTTGCAGGGTCCGTACCAAGTCGTATGGCCGCTTCCAAACGGTATCAACAAGGATCGAATTTCAGCACAATTTGTGTAAGTGTTCTGCAATTTCATAATTCCTGATGAAGATATATCAGTCGATAGATGCAATGTTGATACCAATTTTATCGGGTTTTTGGTTGGTGCAGTGACGGATTCCTACAAGTTGTGGTTCCGAAAATTTGATAGATCAAATTTGATGTAGATAGAGCCTCTTAAATGTATAGATGTAGTTACTTCGCTCCCAAGTTACCACAAATACTTGCATGTTCCTGCAATTATAATCTTTACAATGCAATATACCTTCTTCAGTTTGCAAAGAAGAAAAGGACGCAATATGTAATGCAGCTTTGCTACCACCTATACATAAAGTTAGCCTTAAAACCAATAATAACGATATATATATATATACACATGTTTCAGGGAATAATTAATTGCTTGAGCATTTGCGTTGTCTTCATTTTAACACTCCATTACTCATATTCCCTGACAAGTCAAACTCGGAGAACAATATCATAAACATAAAACTTTATGAGAAGAATGACTTTTAGGTGACACACAATGATCATTGTTGAAGGTAAAAATTATTCAATTCAAAATCCACGTAACGTAAAATATTAAAACATAGCAAACAAAACCTAATGAATATATATATAACTAGTATACCAGACACTATCGTGTTATCGTTCCGCTATATATTGGCACGAACACAATTTTTTTTCGTATGTGTTCGTATTGTGTGAAAAATGACCAGCCCTATTAATATGTATATAAATGTACCAATTTTTTAAAATATAAATTATGAAAAACGATTGTGGATGCTCTATGTGCAGCTTAATGATTAATATGTGTATATTGGCCAAAATAAGTCCAAAAGTATCCATCATATAATATGCAGGCTATAATTAAGCTGTTTATCTCTTGCCGCAGTACATATGAGAGTGCCTTCCAAGTTCCAATTCCTACCAAAATACAAATCCTCTATTATATGATATAATTACATGTAACATGACAGTAAATAACGAAGTCGTTGTAGTATAGTGGTAAGTATTCCCGCCTGTCACGCGGGTGACCCGGGTTCGATCCCCGGCAACGGCGCTTTTTTTGTCATCTTTTCCTGTCATTAAACTTTGTTAAATTATTTTTAATTAACTAAAGAAAAAAAGAAGCGGGATAGTTCAGTTGGGACAGCGTCAGACTGAAGATCTGAAGGTCGCGTGTTCGATCCACGCTCACCGCAAATTATTTAAGATTAAGTCAAATACATTTTAGAGCTCTAGCAACCCTATTTTCTGCAAAATCTCAATGCACAAGGAAAGTAAAGCAAATACATTTTAGCTGCACATATGCAGAGAAGGTTATGGAGCCTGTTGTGATTTAGCAACATATTTGGTCTTTCATAACTTTTCGAAATACAAAATCATCATGAATCAAAACCAAAATATTGCATAACCAACTCTTCAAGCAATCAACACGTAAAAACTGCAGCATCAGATCGACAAAAAAACAAACCAATAACAATACCTAACACAAAATCAAAACATGTATCTCTCACTTAACTAACCTAGTCAATTTTTTTGATCGGTTCTTGTTCAGCGAGTAACCAAAAACCCGGATCATCTAGTTCTTGCAACATTTTGCATAGCGGATATAAGCAATGGCAGCAACCACAGCAATTGCTCCTGCAGAACCAGCCACAATTATAGGCCACTGCAGATTTGCAGAGCATGGTTCCTCAAGGATATCATCAATCTCTCTCTTTCCATTAGCAGCAGCATGAATAGTCTTCTCCTTCAACTCACTGATAATCTTCTCTGCTTGCCTTAAATCCCCTTCTAACCCACCTGCCTTCAACTCCATCTCCTTCGCCTTTTCATCGGAATCTCTCAATCTTTCTTCAACCCGGCTATTCTCCTTCTTCAATTTCTCCAATTCCAGAGCTTCCCTTCTGATAACTGTCCCCAAATTCTCAACCTTTTCCTTCAATTCACCGATTTCCACCTCCCGTTCACCGATCTTCTCTCTCAATTCTCTCTCAATCATCACTTTCTCGCCCTCCCCTTCGGTCTCCTTCACCTCCAAAACCCCGATCTTCGTCTCCAACTCCTTGACTCGGATTTCGCTCTCAATTATCCCACTCTTCAGATCTTCAACCTCCTTCTCCAACTCCAACACTCTCCTATCCTTCTCTTCCACCAACTTCTTCAACTCTGCAGCTTCTTTCTTCGCCTCATCGCCTTCATTCATGGCAGAATTCAAATCATGCTGCAACCTGAAAACCTCGGTCTCCAACTCCACAGTCCTTTTTCTTATACTCTCCGACACCTTTTGCCCATCCTCGAACAGTTCAATCTCTCTAGCCCTTTCCTCAAATTTCTCCCTCAGAGCCGCGTCCTGTTTCCTCAGCGAATCAATCTCTGCTTCCAGAGACTCGATCTTTTCCTTGTTCTCACTGTAGTCGCGCACCAGATCGCGCTTCTCGATCTCTAAGGACTTCAGTTTCTGCGTCAGTTCGTTCACCCTTGCTTCTTCTCCGTTCTCCGCATCATCGAAGTAATCCTCGGGCCTCGGCTCGTCGTCTTCGCCGCAGCCGTTAATTGGTATCTCGCGATCATCCTCCGCCATTCGAAGAACCTAGAATTCAATCAATCAATCAGAAAAGCATCCGTCCAACAACCATGTGACGTATTGAAAAAGAATTGCGGCGAGAACAAGATACCTACAGTCGCGGATTCTTCAGCAGTTACCTGAAGATACAGTTTTAGTTCTTGGGTGGAAAATGGAGAAGACGGACAGAAGAGGAAAGTGAAGGATTAAAAAAGGATCGGATTCAGTTAGGGTTTTGCTGTAAATTTCATTTTCATGGATATATATATATATATATGGAAAAGTATGAAAAAGTTAAGACACATTTTTTTTTTTTTTTTAAATATTTTTAGATTTTTTTTTTTTTCCCTCGGGGTGGTCCTAGGGGCCCTCATCAGGAGGTCAGCACCCGTAGGATGTAATACGTTTACAGGCATTAGACGTAGCAAGTTTTAAAACGTTTATTTTAGATAAAATTGAATTTTCCGATAAAATATCTGATAATTTTGTTGATTGTAATAAAAATGTAACGTGACATTACATGTTTGGTCACTATATAAAAAGGAAAAAAAATATAATGAATTTTTAAAATATGAAAAAAAAACTTAAAAAAAATAATATATTTTTAACGTAATGTTAAAATAAACTGTTGAATAAATTTAAAAAATACTCTTTTGTTGCCGAAATTTAAAAATACCTAAATATGCGAAATAAAAAAATATTTAAAATTTAGCGAAAATAAAAATAACAGTCTAAAAAGAAAAATTATAAATTGTTTTTTAAAAATGAAATATCGAGAGACCCTTGGATTTTTTTTTTTTTCATTTTTAAATTTTTTGGACCGTTTTAGAATTTAAGAGAAGGAACATAACACTACGTCGAATAAGACGGAATCAAATTATAATGCTTCGTGCTTAGGACTAGCTAGTTAGGAGGAGGGTCAAGTCCGCAAACATGAATAACGACATGGCTTCAATTTCAAGTTTCAAGTAGTCGTATTTTTCTCTTTCTCTGTTTTTCAACTTACATTATTATATGCGCGAAAAAAAAACTTACATTATTAAATAAATATAATATATACATGAATAAGTTATGTGATTTCCTCTCTGTTTTTTTACAAGAAAAAAAGCAAAATGTTCCTGAAAACAAGAGTTCAAGATAATGACAGACTTGTGTTTAGTTTGGTACATTAAACAACAAATACTTAAAAGGCTTTTTTTTTTTTTTTGATATGTTCAATTAAAGTTGACTTTTAATAGAGTGGCAAAAAACAAAGTTGGTTTTTGATATCATGTCCTTTTTCTTTAATAAACTTTTGATGTTATATGTTTGTGCTTTGTAGATTTGACCGTTAAATTTTTTATTTTGTTCAGTTTGTCCTCCAATTTATATCATTAACTTTTGATTTTTGCAATTAGTCCCTAAAAAACCAAATTGAACCCTACGGTCTAATTGACCTAGTCATGATGCGACCCATCACCTATGTCTGGGTCTGACCACGTCTAGGTTCGCCGGACCTGGGTGACCTTAGTCGTGGTCCAACATAGCCATGGGTCGCACCATGACCAGGTTAATTGGACGGTTAACTAACGAATGCACCAAAAGTTTACAAAACGCAACATATGGTACTAAAAGTCTACAAAAAAAGATATAACAACAAACACCAACTTTGATCAAACATGTGACACCAAAAATACTATTTTAACTAGGGTTGGGCATAAAAACCAGTTTGGACGAACCGAACCAGAACCAATAGGAACCGGTTCTGACTGAAACAATTCTTATATGGTTCAGTTTTGATAGAGAATATATGGAGCGGTTTTCGACCAGTTCAAAACAGGTTCTGAACCGATTTTTCAGAACCATTTTTGTTACATAAACCCTAAATTGTTTCTCAGTCTGATATGATATGATACACATGGATGATGTATCAGTTGGTTGTGGATACTATGTGAGGACACAACTTTTGTGAGAACAAGTTTGAATTTGTAGATTTATATATATATATTATTTAAATAAACTATCACGCCCCAAAGTCCACTTTGGAAGTTAGGGGTGATGACCGTTATTTTCTAGTAATAAACTAGTAAATAACGAAGCTCCAAAAGATCCTTTAATTAAAAACAACTCAAATTACATATGTATTATAATACAAGGAATCGTGATACTTGCATAATCCAACAACTCTCTACAAATAAATATCCAATGTAAGGGAACAACGTCAACTTGGTACTTTTAATGTGCTCTCTGAAATCATCCAGAAATCTAGTGTTATCACGTCGTCAGATACAAAATTTTGCTCTATCTGCTTATCCTGAACCTGAGTAGTTGACAACTTCATGTTTCTGTTACGCACTCTGATATCATCCGAAATTCAAAAATTTGAAATATCACATCGAATGTCCCCATGTACTGATGATCTGAAGTACTAACAACTCATCATGAAACCGAGGAGTTGAATAGGGGTAGGTTGCTGGGGAGAAACTCAGTAAGTAGTTGTCACTTATCCTTATCGGATCAAGCTCTCAGAATATTATACATATATACTTTATAAAGATTATAATCATAAGTATTTCAAAGGACATCAAAATAATGCAGATTTTCAAATACTTCCATAAGAAACAGAACTTATGAAAATCCAGAGGTCAAGTGTTAGATGCATAACTTATCAAAATTCAGAAACGGATCTGATTCGGAGGTCAATTAGAAACTGAGGTTTCAAACTTAATTGGAATTCAGAACAGAACAAAGTGGAATCAGAGGTTTCGAACTTAATCGAAAATCAGAACGGAACGGAACATAACAGAGGTTTGCTCTAGTCTTTTCACCACACCTACATGAATGCTCCAATGTTTAACCCCCATTGGAAGGATGCAGAGTCCAGGGATGCCGCTGGGTCGGCTCTAATGTTTAACCCCATCAGAAGGATACATAGCCCGTAATATATCCACTGGGTCGGTCAGAGGCGATCGATCTTCGTATACATAAGCCGGAGGGGCCCTCGTAATGGTTCAGATCATCGTCAGACTTACGAGCACAGAATCAGCGACAAATGTCGAACTTCTTAAAATAGGTTTCTAGTATCTAATTTCCTATCAAAATATGATATCGAAACATATGACACAAACATTCTTGCAAAATCGATCATATCAAAACATACGTAATTAATAACAGAACTTTAAGCACTTGATCAAAATTTCAAAATACGAAAATTATACTCATGCTCGAATAGCTTATATTTGAAACTTCATGCAATGCATAAAATATTTATTTTGTAAATATATGAATAAGCTTAAACTACTTACCTTTAGAGAATCCCCAAAACTAATGTTATTAACAGTTTCGTCGACCCGATTTCCTTAAAAATAATACCATAATGAGTATAAAACTTCCTGTCATAACCACACAGTTCACTAAATTTGCAGCCAATTATTCAGAACTCAATTCCTCTAGGACCCGATTCGGGTTTCAAATTCACTGTCCCGTCATGGATGCAAAACTATGCGGAAACCCGATATCTCATTATTCACTGATTATTCGACCATTTTTCGAACAATCGCTTGTTTTCTTCTCTTGTCTTTTATCGTGTGGTTTAATTTCTTTAGGTTTTCGTGATGACTGTGAAAATAGGTATGAATAAGTCCTTAGCTGAAGAGAACGACACATAAAAACCCTCCCATGATCTTCGGTGATTTGGAGAGCAATATGAGAAATCCTCATGTAAAAAAAAATTATCATCTAAGTAGAAAAAACCAATTTTGACCATAGACTTAACCATTAGGTGTCGTTAGTCTCTTAAAGTTTTCCACTTACAAACTTAGTCCTCAATCTTTATTGCAGGTTACATAAACTTTGACCATTACCTCAATTTCTATCTTCCTCTTACCAACACAAATAATAATCGTAAGTATTACAAGAGCAATCCCTCAAAGTTGTACAGATTTGAGTGAAAATGGGAATATCATGACATAGGCATGTTGTAGGTCCAGTATAGTCAGTGTTACGTTTGTTCCAACTGTCCAAATAAGGTCTCAAGTGTGCTGGAATAACTGATGATTTATATACAGAACACACACTTTGAGAGATGCAATGCAACCATGTGCTAAAGATAAGAACCGGCCACATGCTAAAACCTTAAGTTTTGCAGAAAAAACTGCACTTTTTCAGCACATTACACCTATCACAGTATTATCTTCTGAATCACTCTTGTGTGTTTCATTTAGCACATACATACATGATCGATACACAACTGTGAAGATCGGTAAAATAGCATATGTAATTATTTTTTACGGGTTAGTGCATACGATGGTAGTTCACTAAATCTGGTCAGTAAAAATTCAAATAATGAGCAGAGAAAAACTCAAATATTACGTTATAAGATTTGATTTAAAGTCGTCATTATTAACTCATCGTTTCTTTTAATAGAAAAACGGGCAATGAACAAAATGTCAAAATGCTAATAGTTTTAGGAGGCAAAATCTAAATACAATAAAGGTTGAGATTGAAAATTATTACATTTATTATTTATTATTAGAATAATCGACTTCGAAAAGTCAAATAATTAAGCAATTGACTTCATATGACTTCGTAACTAGAGAATAATACAAAAAGGATGACAAAAATTTAAAAAGAAGGCATTTTTAAGATATACTCAACCACCATGCATCCTCTTCTCCTTCTCCAACTCTTCAAAATAGCTTGTAAGTGCTCTCATGGCCTTGACTTGGCATTGCAGATACATTATGTAACCTGCAGTCTCTTCGAAAAGCTCGTCTGCTCCGAATTCTTCGCCACCCGGGACAATCCTCTGCAATGCCACAATTTTCTGCTCCACCACCACCTCATCATCATCATCATCTTCCTCAGAACTCTTGATCTGCTTTCTTGAGACCTTCATGTTTCGACCCGTCTTCTTGTTCGCCGCCAAGTTAGGGTTTTTACAGGAGTTTCGGGGTTTTCTCTGGAATGTGGATGTGGGTTTTGGTTTTTGAGTGATTTGGGTATGCTCCATTGATGAAATTTGCAGAAGCTAGAGAGGGAAGTGAATGAGCTTAAAGAGAGAGAGAGATAGAGAGTTGCAGTGAGTGGTGCGTTAAGTTATGGAGGTGAAGGAGAGGGGAGTTGAAGAAATGTCAAATGACAACGAAGCTGGGGCCAAGGGAGTGGCACCAAAAGGGCAAAAAGGCTCATGGAGAATCTGTTTGTTTGAAAATTGATACAATGGAGGAGTAAATAATGATTACAAACTTTTTTAATATAACGTAGTAGTTCAACACGTCACTGTTTAACTAAGATGTAAGGGTTTAAATCTCGATGTCACTTAAGAATGAAAGAGAATATTCATAACCAGCATTTTAATTATGTGAAGCAAACATGCTACAAATGACACTCTTATATAATTTAACCTATAATATTCTTTGGGGTAAATTGTTAGTTTCCCCCTAAAGTACAAATGATACGAACATTCTCCCCTAAATAATTTTTTTATTTAAATTTTTAATATGGGTAACTTAAATATAGTCGAGTCTAAATGCAATCGAAATGCACTTATTAAATTATAAGAGAGAATGAAACGTGTTTTAGAAGAGAAACTTAATTAGATTTTAGTTGTATAAATTTCGATGTATCTAATATGATTTAATTGCTGCATTTGCTGCAGTTTAACCAAAATGTATAATTATTAAATATAGGGTTAACATGTCTTTTGGTCCATAATGTTTGACAACTTTTGGGTTTTGGTCCATGATGTTCTTTTTTACCTAGTTTTGGTACCATATGTTTGCGGATTTTTTTCTAGTTTTGGTCTAGCCGTTACATTCCGTCCATTTTTTGACATGTTCAAGTCACGTGATCCACTCTAAACTTTAAATTTAGTCCCTATGATATTTTAACCTTTTTTTTGTTCGATTTAGTCCCGAAGTTTCAAAATTGACCCCAATTGGACAATAGGTCCAATTGAAATTTTGAAACTTCGGAACTAAATTGAACAAAAAAAATGTTAGGAAAGTATTAAAGGGACTACATTGAACAAAATTGAAAGTTTAGGGTGGATCACATGACTTTTACATGTCAAAAAATGGACGGAATGTAACGGCCGGACAAAAACTATAAAAAATTTGCAAACATATGGTACCAAAACTAGGAAAAAAAACATCATGAACCAAAACCCAAAATAGTCAAACATCAAAGACCAAAAGACCTGTTAACCCTTAAATATATTTTCTTAAATTCGAGATTTGTATCATTCATTTATTCCTGATTCGGGAGCTATTTCTTAAACAGAAAGAGGATCCAGTTGGCTAAGTGATTTGATGATGTTTGGTGTACCATGTGCCTTTATTACATACAAACATGCATGGGTGTCATCACATTAAATCACGCGCAAGCAAGAACCAACCTTAGTTCAAGAGTGCACTAAAAACAAGGGAATTTAGGTGAGTTTGGTGTTTATATTAAATTATTTGTAATTCGACAAGTCTTATATTTATACTTTAAAATTTACGGAGTTGAATAAATAAAAATATTTTTACAAAACTACGCACGTATCGATTGAATTGGTTAAAAACATAAATTGGCCAAGAATCACTCCAAAAATAGAACATTTTGATTGGTTTTGAATGAGTGGGTCAGTATGGCTTGGAAGGTAGAAAGAAAGGCACATGCAATCACATGATTTTCATGAACCCTACCTTTAATTAGGATCAATACCCATGGAATGGGTTGGGGTGAGCCCCGTATCTAAAGACTTCACATAACCTAATAATATTAATAAATAGTAGTTACCACTCTAAATCCATCACTTTGGACCAGTTTAGTTACATTTACATGTTCCAATTGAATGTATGAACTCTCTTGCTTACGGTTTAAGGTTTTTCCCAATTAGATTGAGTGAACAACCAGCGCATCAGTTCGTTAATGTAGCTTTACTAACAATTTAGTATAGTTAAGAGGCCGGCTTGTTAAGCCTAATTTTATTCGGCCTACTTATATATGAGGCAGTATACGAGTCAGATATGACCATATATTTTAATCAGATCACCACGATGAAACTTTTCAATAGTGTTGAACTAGGACTTCCAAATCAACTCACGGGAAGTAAGTGTTCTTAACTATTGGAAAACCACTAATGGTAACTATTTGCAAAATTCAGCATGAATTATTCTTTTTACAAATTATAAAGCAGACAAAAGAAATTTTTGCGAACATTATGCATTAAATTTGACGGAGTTTTTTTTTTTTTTTTGAAAAGGAAAGACTAAATACTTGTTTTTAATATATATATATATTAAAAAAAGCATCAAATAATCATTTCAATTATTATTATTATTTTTAAATTAAAAATAAGAATATATTCGACCTATTCGATAGAATATGTTCCAGTCGTGGTTGTTTAGCGGTTAAAAGCTCTTTGAAATTCCAAAGAAATTCCAAATTGAAAACACTCTATGAGAGATCTCGTCTAGCCCAAATATTGCATGACAATGTAGTGACCTGATTAAAAAGTCTCGGTCTAATCCACACAGTGCATCACAATATAATAACCTGATTAAAATATCAAATCTTGTTTAGTGCACGTATCACTTAAAACATATAAAGAGACGAAATTATGGTATAATGCTGATGAAAGCTAAGTTGAAAAAGTGCATTACGTAGTAGGACAGATATATAGCATATTCTTTTTAGTTGAATTTTTTTTTTTTATGGGTTTATTGTAAAAGAAAAGTTAATTTCTTTCACCATCTATTTCTTTATCTCAAAACCATACCTAAGAACTAAGACCAACCAACATTGAACATTCGGAAAATAAATGAATTGAACACAGCAATTAACGTACAACTCCTTAAGGTTCCAATCAAAAGATCTCTTCTATGCATATCGACTGACTACAGCACGGCGAACGCAACATATCGCGCAAACGTATGAACAATTCTCGTCACGAACTTGCTTCAGCTGCTTCCAAATGCTCATTTCCATAGTTTTACAAGTCGATCGAAGCTCAAACCGTAACCCAATTACCACCAATCCTCCTCACCTTCTATGAATCCGTGTTTCTTATTCCCAACGCGACAAAGAAACGCGCCCTGCGCGTAGGATTAACCAAGGTCTTCATCCCCAACCAAACCTCTGAAAGATTTTCCTAGTACATTCTCGACGAACCATACTGTACAGACCCGACCTTCCTGTGAGATGCACCAAACTGTGCTTTAGCTTGTAGGAAATTTGCATCAACTACAACCTTGTCCTCAGAACCCTCCACCGTGGTATTGCTTGATCCGATCCGGGTCATGAAGAACGGGTTCGGGTCGATATTGATGGCCACTTCCGGTGCGACTTTTGCGGAATGCGGGCCCGGCTTGGTGGCGGATGCTGATTGGTCCAGAGAAGGCCTCTGGTAGTAATATTGTGCAACGGGTTGTCCCTGTGGTGGAAGGACCGAGCTTCTCATCATGGTTCTTGGGTCGTAACCGTCTTTCCCGCCATCGTATGGGAAAACGGGCCCCACAACTCTCCCGGGCTTGGCTGCATAGCAACAGAGTGTATATATATATAAGCAATGCTCAGGGATTTATGTTCAAAATGCGAACATATCGGATTTTTAACTGAATAACCAACACAAACAATGGCTCCAAGTAAAACACAAACTCATAAAGGCACATCTCAGCTAATAAGGCTGGACCCAGTGAGGACGAAGCCAATATTTTTCTTCAGGGGGACAGGAATAGATTTATGGGCAAACAATCAAAATAAAAGAAAAATCAGTGGGGCAAATGTTAAACTTCGAATGACTAGATTGATAAATGCACTTTTTAGGGTTAAAATTGCATAATTTCAAAAGTTGAGGCTCAACCCTATGTTGTTACGTGTCTGAGGTGCGGTCCCGAAGCCCCACTCGGCTCTTAATAATAGTCATAAATGTAAAATTTATTAATTGCAACAGTAGTAAAAACTATAGAAGGACCCCACTTTAACATTGATCATTTTCAGCAAAGGTGGTTGTACAGCCAAGTTCTTTATTAGAAAAGATCCAAGTCTAAGCTCCATTAAGTTGATATTTTGCATTTTTTCATTTTTGATAGTACAGCAATGTAGTGCACCTAGCCACCACCTACTAACCTCGGGCCTCAGGGTTCTAAGTCCGCCACTGCTACTGTTAGCAAATGTTGGTGACATATATGTTATATAAGAGTGAGATTGGAACCACTAAGATCACCATTGTCTGTGTTAACAACTATAATTCACTTATAATTAAGGAAAGAAGGATTGTATGCACATACTGATTGGAATCCTCTGAGCTGCCTGTAAGTTCCTCGATTGATACATGGAGAGACCTTCTGGATCTCTAGACTGATTGCGATATGTTTCTTCTGGAGCCACCTGATTTGGTGGAATGGGATTTGCATGAACAATGGTGGATCTGCAGATACGATTATTCATGAGATTCATCAAAGTAAAGGAGCACTCAACCAAGAATACAAAGATCATTCATCATTCACCATTCATTGCTAGGTCTAGGTAAAGCATCCAAATTATGTATATATATACATTCTTGCATAGCATGAACATGAACAATACAGCAAGAAAAATTAGGCACAATAGGACATGGCACATTTCAAGATGAACCTCAAGCGTAAAATGTAGTTTCCCATACAGATGAACATATTGCTCAATAAATACCGATTAGCAAGAACAATATCAGCTGGAATACAAAAAAGTTGGGAATGAGCGAGATAACATTTGAAGGAGGTGAAGCAATAGCATAAATATGGAAGCCGGATAAATACCTAGGTAAAGAAGTGTGCTTTCTTTGAAGGGGGACAACGGGCTCGCCTTTACCACCATTTTCTTCAAGATGAGCGAATTGCTTTCTGAATTGGTCCACAGCACTATGAACAGAAGACACCCAGCAACAACAAAAAGGTCAGGCTCTAGTACAGTGATCATTAGAACCCAACATAGAATGTCTAGAAAGGACTCGTCAAAGCAAAATAGCAACCTTGGATATAAGAAATTAGTCCGTTCAGTTCCATTCATATAGTCCTTAAGTAGCTGAGGATGGTACTCTAATATTTCCCGAAATATTAGCTCCCGTATATCCTCTTTCGTGACCCTTCTTCTCTCAAACTCAAACTCCATTTTCGTTATCGGTTGGCACGAGGGCTCTCTCTCCACTTTTGCTAGGCCCTTGAAGTATGGATGAGCCAATGCCTGGGCAGAAATAACATTGTTCATACAGAAATTTAGGCCTCAAATGAGCATGACATAATGAAAACTAGAGAATCAATAGCTAATCAATCAACTAAGAACCTCTCCAGCAGTGGGGCGGTCCTTTGGGTCAAAGGCGAGAAGCTTTTCCAATAGCCTCAGAGACAAAGGGTCCGCGTTGGGAAACTTCTGCTCGAATGAAATTGGTTGCTTTTTCCTCATGCTAGTCAAATATCTGCGAGCCTTGTCATTTCGGACCTGTAAGTAACATACATGTTAACTTGAGTTCCATTTTTTGGGATGAATATAAAAAAGAAAGTATATCTTTTTAATTCATACCCGTGAAATGGTATCTAAGGAAGGTGTTCCAAGAAGATCAGTCATTAGATCCAGCTGATGAACAACATTCTTTCCAGGAAACAGAGGCTTGCCAGTCAAAACCTCAGCAAAGATGCAGCCTATGCTCCATATGTCAATTGCTGGGGTATACTGCAACAGATCAAAGTGGAAGAATGACATAAGACTCTTAAATAAATATGACGCTATATTGGCTTTAATCAACTTAGGATCATGATTTGAGAAAGAATTTTAGATAGCTCCAAATATAATGTTTGATTGTTATAACACTATCAAACTTAGGGCTGTATCCAGTTAAATAGCAAACTCAGTCCAGAAACATGAACTTTCAGATGCTTCAGATCATCCTAATCAATAAGACAATCGCTCATGAACTGGTCCAAGTACCTTAGAGAAGAAGGAGCCACACAACTCTGGAGCTCTATACCATCTGGTGGCAACATAGTCCTATTCAATTAAAACCAAAAGAAGAGCAATCCTCAGTCCAAACATCATATCTAATCTTCTAGATACGTAATTGAACTGGAAAGAAGAATATCATGTTACATACAGTCCAGAACACCGTTGTAGGGGTATCATTGAAGGCAACTCTAGCCAACCCAAAATCACAAATTTTTAGTTTACAGTTTGCATTCGCCAGTATGTTTTTTGGCTTTAGGTCTCGATGATAAACATTTGCTGCAATCGATAAAGAGAATCATGAGAATCAATCCAGTGTCATCTATCTGTTTTTCCCTTTTTTTCTCTTTATTAAGATGTGAAATTATCAAGAAATAATTAACTGAGTAGCCTCATTACCAGTGTGAATATACTTCAGAGCACGAAGTAGCTGATAAAGAAAGAACTGATAGTGCTCTCTTGTTAAATCGTCATTAGCTTTGATGACTTGGTGCAGATCTGATTCCATGAGCTCAAAAACAACATAAATATCTTTAAATTCCCTTCTTGATGGAGGCAGCATTATGTGTTTAATCTCAACAATATCTGGATGTCGAAGAAGTCTCAATAGCTTTATTTCCCGAAGAATCCTTGCAGCATCAGAGATGTGTTCAAAAATATCGTGTATCTTTTTTATTGCAACTTTTTCACCAGTATGGGTGTCAATAGCTGAGCAGACAACACCGTAGCTCCCTTTGCCGATAACTTCCTGAATCTTGTATCTACTGGCATCGCCGTATTCAGAGAAAAAGTCCATCTCCGTTGAACTCTGCAGGACACAGATTCAAATCAACAAAGAAGATTGACATACAAAAGTTCTTCAGTTACATGCATAGACAAAAAGCAAGTGAGCACCAGAAAGTAAGAGCGTTCCTAATTGCTGCAGAAACCTTGATCAGAAATCAGTGAAACAAACACAGTATCGAGTTAAAATATGCAGAACGGTAACAAAAGAATAAATGGATGCAGAAAATAGGATTACTCCCGGGGTAAACAAAGGCCAAGTTGAGGAGAGAAAAATCATACTGAGGGTGAAGAACATATTGGGAGATGCGTTAAACAAGATTACAAAGTACCAACAGATTAGAGAGAAACTATTGATTTCACATGATATGATTATCAGAACAGGAATTCCAATCATGACCAAATACTTCAAAATGATGAGCATTAAATGATGCTATTATGATACTGAATATGTAACGTCCAGAAAAGTTTAAGATCCAATCATGAAAGTACCTAGTATATGGATATAAAAAGAGAGTGCACAGCATTCAGTTACCCTATTCATCTGAACTCGGAAGTTTGCCATAAACCGCATTTTTTGCACAAACAGAAAAGACGGAGAAAATTCACACTTTATGAACATATCTAGAAATAAATGAACAGGCATCACCAACTATATCTACCAGATTTGTCATCTTCCCAAAACATGAATTATTTCCCTATTTTCATCAAGCGATGATACTATTACAGAAGAACACAATGGGGTTCCACCTGCAATAGTTAAGTGATCGAACACCAAATGGATTTTTAAGAAGTCGGGAACTGAAAAATGACAGTCCAAATTCAAAATTTGGGACAAGTTATCACACGGAAGATTAAAAAACAAGACAATCAAGACGCTTCTAATTGATAGGTCGCAGCATGAAATCACCTTCTTTTTCTGATCTTGCTGCATCTTTCTCTACCTCTTATCTGTTTCAACTACACGTGCTGGAATCACCAGAACTGAAACCTCCTCAAGCAATTCAAATCGAACAAAAACGAAATCTCAGCAGAAACTCAACCGCATTTGCCCCATCTACCCCTGCTCCGAATCACAAGAAGACCGCAATTCCACTTGACTCGCCTTGAACAATCCTCTTCTGAACATAATAAATCCCTCATGCACCTTCTTCCCCGAATCTCACTTTTCAGCCAATTGGCAACTATCATACAACAGCAGCCGAATTGGACTCCAGCACCAGCTCAATCATGACTACCAGATCCGATCACTTAAACACCGAACCAAAGAATCGGCAAGAATGCTGTGAATCAACAGCTAGCTTGCTTGGAGATGAAATCTCAGCCGACCCTTGAAAATCAAGGTTCGAGAGGCTTGAACAATAAATCAGGCCAGGTATAAATATATATATACAGAAAAAATGTTGGTGATCGCGGAAAAGGTAGAACGAGGAGTGAAGAAGCAGCAAGCAAGATCTGGATACCGACAGAGAGAGAGAGAGGAAGTGAGGGGAGAGCTGAGTAGTGAAGAAGAGAGGTGAATTTATAACGAAAATGAAACGAGAGGTGCTCTGTGCCGTGGCGTGAATTTATGGCTAAAAGCGGAGATATAGTGGCAGCCGCGTATTTAGCCAACTAAATTAAAATTACAAATTTTGAACGGTATAATGTAATTTTCTAGCCCAAATTTTGTTTATTTATTCTATCATTTATTATTCACCGATTCAACACAATTCGATTTAATCATCATACTTTCAAGTGTTCATATATTTACTTAAAGTGATTCAATCTATGGTTTCTTTTATTGTTTTGACATGATTTCTTTTACGTTTATAATGTGATTAAATTTAATTGTTTAAATCTAATCATGATTATAAAATGATGATTTTACTCTTATATTCAACAGATTGTGTTCTTTTTCATATTCTTAGTTGAATTCATTAAGATATTGATTACAAATTAAATAAAAAAAAATAAAATATTTAACCCATTGGGTTCGGATGGAACCCAAAACTTCATTTCTAGGTTCAATTTGAACCCAGAGTTGTAGTTTTGCGATCGATTTGAACCCAAATGATGAAACTCTGAGTTCGAATTGAACTCATATTATCCAGAAATGCAATTTTGAGTTCGAATTGAACTCATATTTGCGAATCCATAAATGCACTTTTGGGTTCAGTTCAAATTTAGAACTGCAAATCTAGAATTAGTTCGAGCCCAAAAATGTAAATCTGGGTCCAGTTCGAGCCCAGATTCGCAGCATCTGAATTCAAATCGAACCCGGAATTGCAGCTCTAGGTTCAATTATAACTCATACTGCATATTTGGGTTTGAATTGAACCCATATTTGCAACTCTAGGTTCCAATTGATCCTAGATCTGCAGCTAGGTTTGAATTCTATTCTAGGTTTGATTTTGAATATATTTTTTAAACAAAAATGGATGAGTTTGACGAAGAATACGATGATGCGAAGAACATGATTAAGAAATAATATGAAAAACTACTCTAGACATTTCATTTCAATGTAACAATCTAATAACATGGTGCAAACGTATGTAACTAAAATGCATTTGAACTAAACGGTCACATTGGCAAACGTATGTAACCAACTTATATATGAACCCAACTTTTAAACTGAAAAAATGGTTAAATGATCATTTGGTACAACATGTTTGACCAATAATAACTTTTAGTGCAACATCCTTTTTTTGTTACACTTTTGGTGCAATATATATGCAGTTTTTACAATTTTTGTGCATCCGTTAGTTGAACCTTAGCTTTGACTGTTAAGTAGCACGTACATTGCACATGAGTAGCCCTTTAATTTTCATTTTTTTTTAATTTAATCCGCTAATTATTTTTCCATATGTATAAATTAGTCCCTAAACAATTTCATCGGATCCTAGGTCCAGTTGACCTACCCCGGGTCCGACCCATGGAAGGGTCGGGCCCTGGTTAGGGTCGCCAGGTCCAAGGACTCTAACAAGGGTTTGACCCAGCTATAGGTCAGACCCTGGTTAGGATAACCTAGGTCCGGGGACTCTGGCTAGATCAATTGGACTTAGGGTCTGATTGAAATTGTTTAAAGGCTAATTTGTAAATTATGAATAAAAATCGGGGGGAGGGGGGTGGTGGTGGTTGGTCACGTGCAAGATACATGCTACTAAATGGTCAAAGTTAATGATCAACTAACAGATTGACCAAAAGTCTACAAACTACAAATAAATTGTACCAAAAGTCTTTAAAAAAAGATGTTGCACCAAAAACCAATTTAACATATTGCAACAAAAGATCTTTAACCCTTAAGAAATCTGCTACATCTAATTAATCGGGCCCCACGATACCAAGTTGGTACATAATATGTAATAAACTTGGATTATTGATATATTACAATCTTAGCCATGACATTAGCTTTTCGATAGATATATCTAAGTTTATATCTCTTAAACAGAATTAAAAGATTTATACAATCTGACAATAGATATAAAGTTTGTTAGATGAATGGCTATAAGATAAGTGGTTAGGCCGCCAAAGTAGCAATCTCAGTAATCAGTATGACAATTCCCAAATCTCGAATTCATACAAAAACTGTAATAAACTTGGTGATTTAGTGTTAAAAACGTTTATTCTTAGGGATTTGCTAAAATAAACTCGAGTTTATTTCAACTCGATTTCTTAGTCGTTAGATTATGAAGATAATTAATCAGAATTTAAGAGAGATAAAAAGTGTTTCTTATACAAACATAACTCAATGGCTGAAAAATCGAGTTGAAATAAAATCGAGTTTAATTTAGCCGAACCCTTATTCTTATGTGTTTTAACTGTGAAATCCCATGGTGAAATCCTTTATGGGCGTCACCTCGCGTGACCTAATTAAAATATTGGTCATAAATATTTTTTCATTATTATAACTCGGACTGGTAACTTAAAATTTCCCATTAAACGTTGAAGTGCCAAAACAATTACATCATATTGTACATATTTTATAACTGAATTATGCATATAGATCGTTTGTATAATTCATTTTGTTGATCTACCTTCAACTCATAATTTGAGCCGCAAACGAAATTGAATGAAACCAATAATTAAATGACAAATTGGATAAGTGGCCAAAAAAATGACAAATTGGATGGTAGTTGCCAGTTGCTACCTACCCTTTAACATCATTGCATTGCATTGCATTTTAGGAATTTCCTTTTGCCAGAATTTTCTTCTAAAAAATATATTCCTTGAAGATTTATGAAGGGTATATATATGAATTCTCATTTACGTCAGATTCCCGACGGGCAGGTTAATAACAAGTTAAATATAAATCATACACCAAATTATGTACATTTTTTCCGTCTTTAAAATATGCTATTATCGAAGGGCGTCGTGGGCGTCGAACCAAATTGGAAGGGCGTGATATTCTTGCTCAAGAAGAGCGTCGTGGGCTTGGTCAAGCATTCTCGAAGGGCGTGATATTCTTGCTCAAGAAGGGGTATGGCGTATTGGAGATGAAAATTCAGTCCGTGTATTCCACGATGCATGGATCCCCAACCTAACCGGATATCGTTTAGGTCCGGACCGAGCTGGAATCAACGATAGTTTAAGGGTTTCGGAGTTGTTGAGGCCACCGGAATCGGAGTGGGATTTGTCACTGATTAATCCGGTTCTTACGGAGGATGAACGGCTCGCAATAACGAATATTCACGTGCGGAGAGGGAGCACTACCCCGGACAAGCTGGTTTGGCCCAATTCTAAGAACGGATCGGCTACTCCGAAATTGGTGTATCGTCGTCTCCGGGAGAGAGCGCAAGTACCACCAACCATGGGTCCTTCCACATCACGTGGTATTTCTAACATTGTCCGGAAAGGAATAGGGAAAGGTGCAGCTCCTCCAAAGGTCAAACATTTTCTTTGGAAGAGTTGTGCTCGTGCTTTGCCAATTTTGACGAGTTAAATCGGAGGGGAGTTGAAGTTGAATCGAAGTGCCTATTTTGCAATTGCGCGGAGACGATCGACCATGCGTTGTTGACTTGCCATTGGACTAAACTAGTGTGGTTCGGAAGCCTGGGTGTGCGATGGGAAAGAGGCCTTGAACCAAATTGGGTTGAGTGGCTTGAACATACGTTTGGACAGCATACCCATGGAGGTGAGGTGATAGCATATCTAATTTTGAAGATGGAGATTGTAGCGTGGGAATTGTGGAAAGAGAGGTGCCGGGCAACATACCAACGTGATCGACCTAATCCAATAGGTGTCTTATCTAGAGCACACAGCCTAATGTCTGAAGTTTGGACAGCTCATTCAAGAATTAGTGGACGCTCTGAACACCAAAGGCGACAGACCAATACATTCTCAACATGGCAAACTCCTCCACTTGGGATGATCTCCATTTGTTGTGATGGATCCTGGGAGCAGCGAACGGGGAGAAGTGGTACAGGTATAGTAGCTCGGAACAACTTAGGGATGCTGGTTGCAGGAAGACACACAAGGGGCAGGGAGTATAGTGCGGCTATGGTGGAAGCTCGAGCGATTTTACAAGGAGTCGAATTAGCTATCCAAAATCAATGGAGAGAAGTGATCATCGAATCGGATGCGGAGTACATTGTAAACCAAATTCGGCACCCGACAACCAATCCAGACTGGAGATTCGACAATATTATTAGCTCGATATGCCATCTAGCAAGCCACATACCAAACGTGTCCTGGAAGTTCATCCGTCGTGGCGCTAATAGAAGTGCAAACTGGGTTGCCATCCAATCCAGAAAGGAGATGTGTCAGGCCAATTGGGTCGAATTACCACCACCTCCTCTTTTATCGATTATGTTATTAGATTGTAATCCGGGTTGAACTTTTTAAATTTCCAATAAATGAATCATTCTCTGGCCAAAAAAAAAAAAAGATGTTATTATCATTATTAACTGATTCAGCGTAATGGGAATAGATGGTGATCAAAAACTCGTTGATTTTAGGGGAATTTCGAAAATTTGATGGACAGAGGGCTCAAGAACTCGTTGATTCAAAGAATGCCGAGAATTTGACGCAGGTTAGAGGAAAACCTCAGTTTTTTTTCATATATCAATAAACTTAATGTAGAGAAGGCTAAACATATCTTAAATACTGAAAACAAAAACCCTAGCCTTAGGTAAAAATCTGAAATTTGCAAACAGACTCGAACAAAATCGACAAATTACAAAAAAGACTGATCGAAACATAAAACTTCGTCGACCCCTAAACGAATGAATTTGGCCAAGAAACGTCAAACCCTATAGTTTACTATAAGTCTTACTTAGATCGCCGTTTCTGCATAAAATACAGTACTTGCACGCCAAAATCCGACACTTCAAGATCTCCCACATCATTCGACCTAAACGAATGAATTTGGCCAAAAAACGTCAAACCCTATAGTTTACCATAAGTCTTGCTCAGATCGTCGTTTCTGCATAAAATACAGTACTTTCACGCTAAAATCTGACACTTCAAGATCTCCAAATCATTAAGTATCCAAATATTTTAGATGCTATTATCATTATTAAGTATCCAAATATTTTTATGGCCAAGTATCCAATATATATATTAAATGGAATAAAAATAATACTCTTAATATGTTTACTTTACAATTAAAATTATACCGGTTTTTTTCATTATTTCGACAAAATTTATACATAAGATCTCTAGTTAAAAAATACACATCCTATTATTATTATTACTTATCCAAATATATTTTTTGGCCAAGTATCCAAATATATACATATTAAATAAAAGGAATAAAAATACTTGATACGATAACACTCTTAATATTTTTACTTTACAATTAAATTATACTGATTTTTTTTTTTCATTTTTTCAACGAAATTTATACATACATAACATAGTTAAAAAAAAATTATTAGGTGATCCTCTTTCACCTTTCTTATTCATCCTGTGTGCAGAAGCCTTGTCGTCCAGACTATCTCAAGCCCTGACCAATAGGACACTAAAGGGTATTAAACCAAGTGCATCGTGCCAACCTATCAATCATCTCATTTTGCCGACTATAGCTTTATATTCTTTGAAGCTTCAGAATCTAATATCTCTATTCTCCAAGATATCTTATATTTATATGCACAAGATTCCGGCCAAATTATCAATTATTTCAAATCCAGTATTCGCTTTAGTAAAAATATCTCAGACCTGGATCAAACTCGATATACATTAGCGTTGGGTGTCCGCCCTATGCTAGACGACGACCTCTATCTTGGATTGCCCATTGATTGGTCCACGCATAAAAAGAACGTCGGTACTCATCTGGTGGACCGCGTGACGTCCCGTATTCAGGGATGGATGAACTCTTTCCTTTCACCAGCTGGAAAGCCGATCCTTATTCAACACACTACGTCGTCCCTCCCTACCTACCTACGCTATGTCATGTATGAAAATTCCTTTAGGAACCTTGGACAAAATCAAGCAACTTATTCGGGCTTTCTGGTGGAAGAACTCGGCAAAAACCTTGGGTATTTGCTGAATGGACCGTTTCGGCGAGTGGGAGCTGTTGGCATTTGCTGAATGGGCCGCCGTAATAGGAGCTCTTTAGTATAAGACCAACATCCTAAACGTAATTGGGTAATGTCACATTTGGGATTTTGGGCTGGACCTAAATCCCAATTGATATGAAAGGCCCAAAATTGGGCCTCCCCTTTATTGCTAGCCGACCGAACCTAGAGATTATTCCCTTAGTGGGTTTTTACCCACCACCTAAATAGAGAGTGTTAGGAATTTATTTGGGGTTAATCACTTTCCTCACTTTAAGTTGAGACAAAAGAAATCTCTCCCCCTTTTCTAAGAAGTTCGACTGAAACACATCACCTACAAGGAGGTGCTGAAACTGAGTGATCAATTTACACCGGAGTTCCATCCCAGTGACCGAATGAAAAGAGGCTTTGCCGTGGAGACCGTTGCTCGTAGATTTCTCATTCACAAGAGTACCTAAAGGACCCGTCCGGCAGACCGTGAACTCCATTTCACGTTCCTGAGATTACGGAAAGCTTAATTGGTATGTGCGTACTTTTCGATTCGTAATTTGTTACATAGCATGTGTTAGACCCCTGAAGGTCTAACATATTGGGAAGCACTGATTTGGCTATGATAGACGTGCTTCCCAAGTCCAACAAGCAATTGTCGGACGAAAAGATGGAATCGTAGCAACGTGCATGTGTTTTCGCAAATGATTTGTGTTAACTTAGGGGCGAAGACAATGAAGGGGGTTTGATGTTTCAAGAATGGATGTCCCAATGATGGAAGTGTGGTCGTGATGCCTTAGTCCGTGCTCAAAGAAGTGTTGCTGTAAAGTGCCAAAGAAAGTGCGTCCATAGTGAAGCAGCAGTGTCCCGTCAAGTGCCTTGTCTAGTGTGCATAGTCAAGGGAAGGAGGAATGATGCTGGCCCAAGGGTTTGGAGTTCGTGTTTGAGTGATCAAGAAGCAATCTTGGATTGCAAGAAACGTTCTTGATGGCTGCCCCAATGTATGCCATTTCCCTTATGCAAGCACAAGCTTCCCCAAGCCAAAAGAAGAGCCTAGTGACTAAGGGTATGTGTCCTTTGAGGTCCAATTGGAGGGAATCCGCCCCAAACCGACTTAGGAGCTTTCTTGGACGCCAAGTTAGTCTCCTTAGCCATTCTAATCTGAAGTCTTAGCCCCAAAGCAAGATCAAATCCGCCCAAGATAGCCCAAGATACGCAGATCAAGTCCTATGCTGAACCTATATCTTCAAGAGGTATATATTGTGATATAGATATATATGTTTGGTTAAATTGTGTACTAAGGATATATATATATATATATATATATATATATATATGTTATAAATATATATCCTAAGCTAAATATAGCTATATTTATGGGAGAATAGATATAGGCAAAGAGATGGCTGAATGTATATATCTACTTGATAGGATTTGGGTCTAGATATATATCTATATCTAGGAGGGATTTGTGGCAGCCTTTATGCTATAAAAGGAGCTGCTCCCCCTGCGTTTTAGAGAGTGTTAGGAGACCCTATACTGAGTGATAAATTCGTGAGAATTGGGTGAGTGACTTGGGAGTGCAAATCTGTGAGTGATTGTGATATCGCAAAGCTGCGAGAGTGATTGTGAGAGTCGTTTTTGTATACCGGGCGTCTCAGCCTTTATCTATCAATAAAGGCAAGTGTTTCTAAGAGTTCTATTGTGTTTTCTGGTTCTTCCCCTTTGTCCCTTCGATATTATTGTGTTCGCTGCAATCTTTGTGGAGTTGTTCGTGATTAGCCGTTGGAAGTGTTACTAGTCACGTTCGTCTTCTGTTTTGGGTGGTGGTTGGAGGTGCAATCACGCCAGCAGGGAGCCATACTTAGACGAAAAATCTAGGTGTATTTTGACCCCTGTGACAGTGGTATCAGAGCTCAAGGTTGCGTGAAGAATATCAAGATGGCAAGAGAAGAATGGATCGCCCAGATCAAGGACGTGCTTGCTAAAGACACCGAGGAGGATACGAGCGTGATGCACGTGCTTTTGAAGGCGATGGTGAACCTTCACGACGAGCAGGCTTTGCTGCGTGCCAAGTTGGTGGATTCAGAAGCACGGGTTGGTGCAGCTGAGGCGAAATTGGTTGATCATGGTGGCCGGATCAGCTGTGCGGAGAACTTTGAGGAGCACACTCGTGAGGATCTGCTCTTGATCAAGAAGAATATGAATTCCAAGTCCAGCGATGTGATAAAGGTGAAGGTACGTGAGTCTAAACCTTTTATGGGTGTCCGTGATTCCCAAACTCTTGAGGATTTCCTATGGAGGATGGAGAAGTATTTTGTTGATGCTGGTATTGATGAGCCCCGTAAAGTGAGATGTGTGATTTTGTACTTTGAGAGCGATGCAATTGCTTGGTGGAGAAGTTATGAGACGGCGTGCGAAGCAGCTGGAAGTGCCCCTCTTGCAAGCTGGGCTGAGTTGAAGACGGAGCTGAAAGCACGTTATATGCCCAACAACAGTGCGTGGATTGCTCGAGAAAAGCTCCACAACTTGAAGCAGACGGGTACGGTGCAAAGTTACATTAAGCAATTCATTGATATATTGACTGATTTGCCTAACATAGAGGAGGAAGACAAGTTGTTCAACTTCATGAAAGGATTACAGAATTGGGCTCAAGTAGAACTACAACGTCGTGGTGCAAAAGACTTGAAGAGTGCGATCAATGCAGCGGACGGATTGATCGAGCTTCGAGCAGTTCAGAATGATGATGGTTCGACGCGGAAGGCGTTCAAGCCTCGTGACAATGGGAAGGGAAAGGAGAAGTCTCATCCCAAACGTGATAAGCCGGAAAAGGGGAATGATGAGCAAAAGGAAGGTGGAAGGACCCGAAAACCCACCCCGGGTGCTTCTTATGCAAAGACCCCCATTTAGCTCGTGATTGCAAACATCGACCAAAAGAACGATTGAGTGCAACTATAAAGCAAGATGATACGTCCTCTGATAGTGATGTAGAAATGATTCCAAGATGCGCCCCTTTACACCTTTTGGCAGGTATGCAATCAACTCCGGCAACGCCATACCCAGATTGATCAACGTAAAGGCAAATCTCAACGGGAAGAATGCAGTGGTGATGGTGGATACTGGAGCTACTCATTCTTTTTGTTCGAAAAAGGCATGTGAGAAGCTGGGTTTCAAGGTAATGGAACATTCATCTCGCGTCAAGACGGTGAACTCGAAAAGCCGGAAGGTGAAGGGCATGGTGCGTGTGCAATCGAGGATTGGCAGCTGGTGTGGCCCGATCGAGTTCTTGGTAGTTCCAATGGATGATTTCGATTTCATCCTTGGGAATAACTTTCTTGCAAGCAATCGAGTGTTGGTGATGCCCCATGTTTGCGGTATTATGATTAACGACCCCGTAAAACCCTGTTTTGTGCCAGGATTCCGTGATGTCCCAAAGACGGTAGGGTCGAGTGAGTGTATTTCAGCTATGCAGTTGGCGTATGAGCTGAAACATGAAGGGTCCGTTGAAGTGAAGATTCCAATTCAGTCCATCCCGGACGTGTGCGTGCAGCCTAACTCGGGAGGATGCAAAGAGAAGGAAGGTGATATTGATCAAGCCAAGACGTCGAAGCGCAATGCGTTGAAGCTGAATGCAAGTGAAGTGATGGTGAGACAAGTAAACAAGAAGCAGTCGTATCCTTATGTGAAGAAGGAGAGGTGTGAGTCAGACTATCGCGAGGTCAGATTCAGCGGGAGCCAAGGTGGAAAGGCGTCCCAACGCTTGTCAATGATGTGCGGATCGAATTGGAAACGTTCAAGGGCGTGCAACCTTGGAACGATGAGTAAGCTGCCAATGAATGTTGTGAAGACCGCGACGAGGAGCCAAACAAAGGAAGGCGCGGCAGCTAAGGTGAAAGTGAATGGCGTTGTCATGATGAAAACAACCCAAAGACAACGCGCAGGCAATGTGAAGGGCCAGCAAAGAAAAGAAAGGAGCGGAGCTGCGGGACGGATTCGAGATATGTTGAGTGATAGGCGTTCGAATTACAAGAAGTTCGTGAAGTCCATGCCTGCGACCATGAAGTGTTCAGCTCAAAACCCAAAAACTTATTTATTCCACAAGACGAAGAAATTCGGAATGCCAACGGTGTGCGCTAGAGATGCTCATCCAACGAGCAAAATGAAGTATGGTGCAGCAGAGGAAGAGACTTTCTTGTGAATGGAGTATGGGCCCCGACGGAAGGAGTGCTTCGAATCTGCGTTGACGAGGGCGTCGAATTTGTGTGGTGGGGGATGTTTGTTAGACCCCTGAAGGTCTAACATATTGGGAAGCATTTATTTGGCTATGATAGACGTGCTTCCCAAGTCTAACAAGCAATTGGCGGACGAAAAGATGGAATCGTAGCAACGTGCATGTGTTTTCGCAAAGGATTTGTGTTAACTTAAGGGTGAAGACAATGAAGGGGGTTTGATGTTTCAAGAATGGATGTCCCAATGATGGAAGTGTGGTCGTGATGCCTTAGTCCGTGCTCAAAGAAGTGTTGTTGTAAAGTGCCAAAGAAAGTGCGTCCATAGTGAAGCAGCAGTGTCCCGCCAAGTGCCTTGTCTAGTGTGCATAGTCAAGGGAAGGAGGAATAATGCTGGCCCAAGGGTTTGGAGTTCGTGTTTGAGTGATCAAGAAGCAATCTTGGAGCGCAAGAAACGTTCTTGATGGCTGCCCCAAGGTATGCCATTGCCCTTATGCAAGGACAAGCTGCCCCAAGCCAAAAGAAGAGCTTAGTGACTAAGGGTATCTGTCCTTTGAGGTCCAATTGGAGGGAATCCGCCCCAAACCGACTTAGGAGCTTTCTTGGACGCCAAATTAGTCTCCTTAGCCGTCCTAATCTGAAGTCTTAGCCCCAAAGCAAGATCAAATCCGCCCAAGATAGCCCAAGATATGCAGATCAAGTCCTATGCTGAAACTATATCTTCAAGATGTTATAAATATATGTATGCTAAGGATATATATATGTTATAAATATATATCCTAAGCTAAATATAGCTATATTTATGGGAGAATAGATATAGGCAAAGAGATGGTTGAATGTATATATCTACTTGATAGGATTTGGGTCTAGATATATATCTATATCTAAGAGGGATTTGTGGTAGCCCTTATGCTATAAAATGAGCTGCTCCCCCTACGTTTTAGAGAGTGTTAGGAGACCCTATACTGAGTGATAAATTCGTGAGAATTAGGTGAGTGACTTGGGAGTGCAAATCTGTGAGTGATTGTGATATCGCAAAGCTGCGAGAGTGATAGTGAGAGACGTCTTTGTAAACCGGGTGTCTCAGCCTTTATCTATCAATAAAGGCAAGTGTTTCTTAGAGTTCTATTGTGTTTTCTGGTTCTTCCCTTTTGTCCATTCGATATTATTGTGTTCGCTACAATCTTTGTGGAGTTGTTGTTCGTGATTAGCCGTTGGAAGCGTTACTAGCCGCGTTCGTGTTCTATTTTGGCTGGTGGTTGGAGGTGTAATCACGCCAGCAGGTAGCCATACTTAGACGAAAAATCTAGTTGTATTTTGACCCCTGTGACAGCATGTACCATGTGGTTTTTGTTTCTGTAGTAATCGTCTCCCAATTCCAACATTAACGTGGTTCGATCAAATTCGACCTACATCCAAAATTCCGACAGCTGACGTTTCATTGGTATATTCACAGACTTACAAATTTCATTGGTATAGCGGCGAAGAAAGTTTCATAACCCTACCGTGCCGGGTTGGCCCAAAACTCAATAGCTAACTCATTTAATTTTCTCGGGATTTTCTTCACAATTCTATTGTCGATATTTTTGCTTAAAATTCCGGCCGGCCTTGCATGTAGTTAATATAAACGTATCAAATCGTGGATGTTACTTAATAATATTCAGAAATACATTAGTAGGACTTGGCATGTGCAGCACGTGTTTTATGTTAAATATCGTGACCGACAGAGAAGAAAAATGTATATATTATATTGTTAAATTAAAAATCTAGTTAGAGTTGTGTGATGACAAAAAAAAAATCTAGTCTTGTGGTGCTGAAACATTCGCAAATTAATAGCAATCGACAGAACAACCCGATTTTGTGTTCCACGACCGCCTCAGCTCGTCTTTAATCTAACATTTTTTAAGCATTCCACAGTTTGCATTATCCTAACTTTTCGAAAGCTCCAATTTTCCATATTACCTTCAAATGTATTCTTAGTTCCAACTTTTCATATTGCATTTATATATGTATTATATTTAGATATTAATTAAGTTTGGTTTGACGAACTGATAAATGGAGTTTCGTTCTTAAGAAAGAACTAAATTTGAATTACGCTAGAGTCGTCATGTTGAAAAAGTTTTATCATTAACATTTCTAAACCGATATTTGTGGAAACAATCTTATATGCAAATTATTGGGGTTAATAATCAAATTAATACCTACACTTTAAATAATTTACAAATTATTACCTGAACTTTAATTATGTCAAATTTGCAATTTTATGTTTCTTTCGTTCTTTTTGGTAATTTATCGATTTTCTTTGAGACTTTACTATTAATTTTGGATTTTGTCATAGGGTTAGAGTTTTTCTTTACAATATTTAAACTATGTTAGCTGTTATTTACCTTCAATTAAATTTTATATAAAAAATCGAATTTTTTCTCAAATCTTACATCAAATTTTTTATATTCCTAATATCAACAAATACCGGACTTCCTATCCCATCACGCTGTATTAGGCAGTAGGCATGTTGGAATGGACATCAAATTAGTTTCTGGATGGAGTTGTGGGTTACTAATTTTGGACTATTTAAGGATTTTATACAGGACACTAATAATCAACATCATCTCAAGGTTTCATGGGATTTGCAGGTCTTAGTTGTACCCTACCTCAGTTATTGTTACGGCTATTTTCCAACTCAAACTTACCTTTTATTCGACACACAAGATTACGGCTACTCGATTTATACCAAAAATACAAATTTTCTTCGCAGGTGGATACCAACTTTTGATCCAGTCTAACCTATATGTGGATTGGGAAATGAAACATGTGACCATCTCATGTGGAAGTGCTAGTTTGCTCGTCGAGAGTAATTTGCTTCTAGTTTGGACGTTAGTCCTAATTTGTTATATGTAACGACTGTATTGAAGTATTAGGGGTCTTATGTGTTGAATAAAAAGTACAAGGACCTCAGTGCAATTATTCTTTGAGGACTAAAGTTAGTCTCTGTCAAAGTTAGTTAGTTAGAATCTGTTAGATGGCTTCTATATATAGCTGATGTAATTCATCTTCAATTGATGAAGTTGAACCCGAATGAAAGCTCCGCCTATTGTAGAGTTTAGAATCTAATTTGCTAATCCAAGATTCACTCAATCGATGATAAGTTAACAAGAAGAAGATCGAACAAATATTCAATAACACATAGAAGAGAGCAAAAATAACTTAAACAACAAGTTAACTAACTTAACTAACCAAACACCAACCTTAAAAACAAGGACACCGTCCCTAAAACTTGGACACAGGAGTGACTGCCAACAAGTAAAAACTACATAAGTAAACATACTCAAATACCTAGACATTACATACACAACCACTGTGCTTGCACTATGTTTACACCGTCCATGTACCATGCTTGCACCGTGTCTATTTTGCTTTCACCATGCTTTTACATTGCTTCTTGTTGCACTATATGCATGCACCTTGCTTTGCACGTACATTACATTATCCTTGCACCATGTTGAGCACTTGCATTTCACCTAGGGATGGCAACGGGTCACTGGCCCCGCCGACCCGCGGGTCATGTGGCGGACACGAGGCGGGTCCGGGTCTACAATATGGTTAATATAGAAGTATATTTCGATTTTAGGATTTGTTAATTCTGATTTAGTTTTGGATATGAATTTGTATTTTGTGATGAATTTGATGTGTTTGTTGTTTGTATTTGATTGATGTTAGATTTATAGTTTGAATTTATATATAATGTAATATTTTGGCAAAAAAAAAATTGTATTTAATATTGAGAAGTGGAAAAAAAAGAAAAAGTAAGAGAAGAAGTTATTAGAGAAGAAGTTATTAGAGAAGAAGTTTCGAGACCCTCAGCAAACAATGTGAATGGTAATGAAGAGGATCAAGTTCAGTCAGTCAACTTGGGTTCCTTCACATCATAGCAAATTAACCAATTTGAAGATGTTAACCTTGTTCTCAAAGCAGGCAAGCAATGAGTCTGCTTCTACCAAGTCTGAGGAGTACAAAGCCAATATGTCAGGTACTTTGTTTGCTGGTGCTACTAATTTGTCAAATGATTTTTGGATCATAGACAGTGGAGCATCTCATCACATGACTTGCAAGAAAGGTTGGATGGTAGATGTCCATGTAAATACTTCTTCTCACGGAGCTGTTTCCTTGCCCAATGGAGACATGTCTCCTATTACTCACATTGGAACATGTGTTTTAGGGCCTTCATTTTGTCTTAAGAAGGTCTTATATGCCCCAAAGTTCAGATATAACTTGATCTCTATTCTACAGCTAACCAGAGATCTTGATTTATCTGTCATTTTCTATCCTAATCATGTTCAATTCCAGGCCCTCTCCAGTGGGAAGATGGTGGGGACTGGTTCTCTCCGTGATGGCTTGTACACTTTGAAGTTGCCTTCCCAGAGTAATGAAGAAGAGAAAGTAGAAGTGATGGCTTGCTCTAGCAATAAGGAGAAGGTTTCTATGGATGCTTTGAGTTTGTGGCACCAGAGGATGGGGCATATGCCTGTTCAACAATTGAAGAATTTCTTTGATTTCTGTAATAGTGTTGAGAATAAAGTGAAGGAGTGTATTGTTTGTCCCTTGGCAAAACAGACCAGACTTCATTTTCCTTTAAGCAACTCTAAGACTAATAAAGTGTTTGCTCTTGATCACCTGGATGTTTGGGGGCCTTACAGAACAAAAACCTTTGATGGGAATCGTTTTTTCCTCACTATTGTAGATGATTTCAGTCGTGCTACTTGGGTTTGTTTGATGAAATGTAAAGAGGAAGTTATCTTGCATGTCAGGAGATTCATTTCTTTGATTAAGACTCAGTTTTCAACTGTGGTTCAGTGTTTCAGAAGTGATAATGGCACGGAGTTCTGCAATCAGATGTTAAAAGAGCTCTTTGAATCTCAGGGAATCAAGCATCAGATTAGTTGCACTTACACTCCTCAGCAAAATGGAGTTGTAGAACGCAAGCATCGTCACCTTTTGGAAGTGGCCAGAGCTTTGAAGTTTCAAGGTTATATTCCTGATCGTTATTGGGGCTTGTGTGTACTAACAACAAGTTATCTTATCAACTTAATGCCATCTACTGCAATAGATGGAAAGATTCCTTTTGAAGTTCTCTATGGCAAGCAGGTGAATCACATGCACTTGAAGGTGTTTGGATGCTTAGCTTTTGCTAAAGACCTGTAGAATCGAGATAAACTCAAGCCTCATTCAATTCCTTCTGTCATGTTGGGATATGCCACCACTCAAAAGGGGTATGTCTTACTCAATCTAAGCACAAGGAAGCTGTTTGTCTCCAGAGATGTGCTATTTCGAGAAACGACTTTCCCTTTTAAAGATGCAACTCAAGAGTCTTTATCTACTTTTCCTAGTCCTACTTCTTCAAGTCCATATTTTGAAGAGGAACTTGGGTTAGGATTTGGCCCCAGACAAGATGTATTTGGTGATTATGATGATGCCCAAGATGATGCAGCTCCTGAAGGCTCTTCCTCTGATGCACAGCATGGTGCTCTTGATGCTACTGGTGTTCAACACAGTGCTCAGCATAATGCTCCTGTTACCCATGATGCACAGCACAGTGCCCAACATAGTGCTTCTGATGCTTCTGACGCACATCCCAGTGCCCAGAGCAATGCTCCTGATGTCTCTCATGATGCTTCTCCTAGTGTCTCTACTGATGCTCCCATAAGGAGATCCACTCGAATCATAGCCAAACCAAAATGGCAGAGAGACTACATAATGACATGCAAAGCTGTCAACTACTCCATGGTTTCATCAGAATACAAGAGTTTTTTAAGCTCTTTGGAAAAGGTAAGGGAGCCCTACTCCTTTGATGAGGCAGCAAGGAATGAGAAATGGGTGGAGGCAATGAAACAGGAGATATCATCCCTTGAAGAGAACAATACATGGGAGCTGGATCTTCCTTATGGAAAGTCTCCAATCGGATGTAAATGGGTATTTAAAGTTAAATACAATTCAGATGGGTCAATTGAAAGATATAAGGCTAGATTGGTTGCAAAGGGTTACACACAGAAAGAGAGTGTTGATTATAAAGACACATTCTCTCCTGTGGTTAAAATGGTAACTGTTAGAGCCATTCTAAGCATTGCAGCAGCTCGTGGGTGGCCTCTATTTCAGATGGACATCAATAATGCTTTTCTTCAGGGAGATTTGAATGAAGAAGTATACATGACAGTTCCCCAAGGCTTCAACAAGTCAAGTTCATCTAGAGGCAAAGTTTGCAGGCTTCTAAAGTCCCTATATGGGCTCAAACAAGCTTCCAGGCAGTGGAACCTCAAGCTAACTGAATGTCTACTTAAAAATGGATATTCACAGAGCAGGTATGATTACTCTCTGTTTAGCAAGAGGGAAGGGAGCAATCAGGTTCATATGTTGGTTTATGTGGATGATCTACTGATAACTGGGTCCAACTCAATCTTGATTGATGAGTTAAAAGGCATTCTGAAGCAGCATTTCAAGTTGAAGGATTTGGGAACCTTGAGATATTTCCTTGGTTTGGAAGTTGCAAGGTCTAAAGAGGGTATTGTCTTGAATCAACGAAAGTACTCTCTGGAGCTGATTGCTGATGCAGCTTTGCTGGAAGGGAGATCTTATTCCTCACCTATAGAGCAGCACCAAAAGTTCACAAGTGTTCAGTATGATGAACTCTTTGGGACAAATCAGAAGGATAAGAGGCTGGAAGACGAAGAATCTTACAGAAGGATTATTGGGAGGTTGTTATACCTTACAATGACTCGACCAGACATTGCTTATCCAATTCAACACCTCAGCCAGTTCATTCATGCTCCAAAGGAATCTCATATGGCAGTTGCTATCAGAGTTGTCAGATATATCAAGGAAAATCCAGGTCAAGGGTTGTTGTTCCCAGCAAATAACTCATTGACTGATATGAAAGCATACTTGATAGTGATTGGGCTGCTTGCTTGATGAGTAGGAAATTAGTAACTGGTTATTGTATAAAGCTGGGAGAGGCTATGATCTCATGGAAATCAAAAAAACAAGACACCATCTCACGCTCTAGTGCAGAGGCGGAATACAGAAGCATGGGAGCTGCAGCTGCTGAAGTGATCTGGCTTAGAGAATTACTAAAGGAGATTGAGTTTGAACAACAGAATCCTACTCAGCTATTCCGTGACAATGAAGCAGCATTAAAGATAGCAGCCAATCCAATGTTCCATGAGAGGACCAAACATATAGACATTGATTGTCACTTTGTGACAAACCTACTGCTAAATGGAACAATGAAAACTAGTCATGTTGATTCTGCAAATCAGCTTGCAGATTTGCTCACCAAGGCACTAGGTAAACAGCAGCTGAGAGAATTATTGAAGGGCTATGGAATAAGAAGCCTTTATGATGTTGAAGATGGACGAAGGAAGGAGCAGAAGAAGGAAGAAGATCGATGAATGATGATTGCCCAAGAAGGAGCAGAAACGTAGATGAATATTGAAGTATTAGGGGTCTTATGTGTTGAATAAAAAGTACAAGGACCTCAGTGCAATTATTCTTTGAGGACTAAAGTTAGTCTCTGTCAAAGTTAGTTAGTTAGAATCTGTTAGATGGCTTCTATATATAGCTGATGTAATCCATCTTCAATTGAGCTTGATTGAATGAGAATTGATGTTTGGATATTACACCGCTCGATTCCTCTCTGTATTCCGATCCTAGCCCAAGCTCGAATCATCTTCTTATCAGACTGTTTTCCCAATTCGTATGGATTAAGTTATGTTTTAGGTCTAGATGGAAGGCAGCTCCACGCAAGTGTCATAAAATAAAACTGGGGTTGGAAGGTGTTCATACGGAACACGATCACATAGCATAGTTGTGGGTTTCTGGGTGATTCACATAAGGTGTTCGACGAAAGTAAAAACCTGGAAACTCTGGGTTGGATCTCGATGATCATGGGTTTGGCCAAATGTTGACAGATTGAAAAATCTAGACGATTGTTGGATAAAACCCCATCAAGAATCACGATTACATGGTAGATTCACTGATGTAGTTCAACTGTTCGACGAAATGAAGCACAAAGGAATCCAACCTACCGAGTACACAATCATGAGTTGTTACCATGTTGAACGCTTCTGCAGGGCGTAAGAAGCTACGAGGAAGAAGCGCTTATTTATTCTCCGAGCTCGAGTCCTCCGATTTGAAACCCGGCTTAGTTACTTTCATAGGTGTTCTTGTAAAAAATATTAATATCAGATCAAAATGCAGCGGAATTAGATCGTACTCCGGTTATGATTGGATGAATATGAACGAACAGTCGATGATAGCCTGTAGTGTAATGACTGAAAAATACAGAATTTTGTCATCGCTAAAGCACTAAAGCTGCCTTATCAATCTTCTAGGGCGTCTAGGGTTTATCAAAGAAGCAAAGGAGTTGATCCAAACAATTTCATTCGAAGCTGATGAGGTATTATGGGGATCATTGCTGTTTTCTTGCTGGAAGAATGGGAATGCTGAGGTGGCAGAGAAGACGACAATAATATGATGGAGTTGAACCCAAATGAAAGCTCCGCCTATTGTAGAGTTTAGAATCTGATTTGCTAATCCAAGATTCACTCAATCAATCGATGATAACTTAACAACAAGAAGATCGAACAATCAATAACACAGAGAAGAGAGCAAAAATAACTTAAACAACAAATTAACTAACTTAACTAACCAAACACCAACCTTAAAAACAAGGACACCGTCCCTAAAACTTAGGAGTGACTGCCAACATCGTAAAAACTACATAAGTAAACATACTCAAATACCTAGACATTACATACACCAAGCACTATGCTTGCACTATGTTTACACCGTCCATGCACCATGCTTGCACCGTGTCTATTATGCTTTCACCATGCTTTTACATTGCTTCTTGTTGCACTATATGCATGCATCTTGCTTTGCACGTACATTACATTATCCTTGCACCATGTTGAGCACTTGCATTACACCTAGGGATGGCAACGGGTCACTGGCCCCGCCGACCCGCGGGTCATGTAGCGGACGAGGCGGGTTCGGGTCTACAATATGGTTAATATAGAAGTATATTTAGATTTTAGGATTTGTTAATTCTGATTCAGTTTTGGATTTGAATTTGTATTTTGTGATGAATTTGATGTGTTTGTTGTTTGTATTTGATTGGTGTTAGATTTATAGTTTGAATTTATATATAATGTAATATTTTGGCAAAAAAAATTGTATTTAATATTGAGAAGTGGAAAAAAAAAATTGTTCACACGGTGGGGCGGGTCGAGGCCCCGCGGATCGACCCGCGGGATTTTTTTCCGTCCCGACCCGCCCGGAGGTACACTTGTCCAGGTCCAGGTCAGCCAAGCCGAGCCGCCCCGTTGCCATCCCTAATTTACACCTGCCAAACAGTAGTCTCCAAACACTAGTGTTCTCTTGGTGACCCCAACAGTCATGGCTGTTGGATCACGGGCGAAGCTCCGTTACATCCTTGATGGAAAGCTTGGACTCCTGGGCTCCGCGTAATCCTGCAAAAGGGGATGACCTGGGTGGTGACCCAGAATCCCTCTCCGATGCTTAAATGAGTATACAATCAATGGGGTGGCAGCAGTATTCTAAGTGCGTATTAGAGAGCATATGTTTTCTGGGGTAACTTCCTCCTTTATATAGGAGGAAGAGTTGTCCAGCTACCTGTGACCATGCTTGGCCGTTGTACCCATGATTCCGTGTATCTCGCCACGATTCCGTATATCTCGGTTGGGATTCCATATATCTCGCCCCACGCTCCGCGTATCTTACCCGTACTCCGCGTATCTCGGGCACGCCCGGCGTATCTCGGGGGATTTATCTTTATCTCTAACCGTCTCCCACTACTCTATCTAGTAGGCGGGTTTCTCGGTCTTTATCCTCTGATCACAAGTCCCGACTCCTGTCGGAGACTCCAGAGTTGTCTCATTCTAGATCACCACCCATGACCTTTAGTCTCTACGGGACAGGTCCAGCCTCTGCGGGGCTTTATTATCGGGGCCTTTACTAAGGCATATCGGGGCCTACTCAGAGGCTTCTTGTCGGGAGCATATAGCTCATGTGTCGGGGCCGCTATCGTCGGAACCCTCCAGACTGGGCCTCTGGGCCTTTCAGGCTTTTCACGAGGCCCACTGGACCTATTCGCCGTCCATTGGCTGTTAACGGGGCTAACGATTACATCGGAACCCATCATTTGCCCCCAAGACATGGGGTACTTTTAGTTCGCCGTGTCTTTCAGTTCTGATCCTCTGATCTTGCTGTCGGAGGCTTTTGTCTTCACACCTCCCGATACCGCCGTCGGGGGCTTTTATCTTTACATTTCTTGATGGGTTAACAGGTCTTTTGGTCCATGATGTTTGATAACCTTTGGATTTTGGTTAATGATGTTTTTTTTACCTAGTTTTGGTACCATATGTTTGCAGATTTTTTATAGTTTTGGTCTAACCGTTACTTTCCGTCCATTTTTTGACATGTACAAGTCACGTGATCCACCCTAAACTTTCAATTTTGTTAAATTTAGTCCCTCTAATACTTTCCTAATCTTTTTTTGGTTCAATTTAGTCCCGAAGTTTCAAAAATTTAATTGGACCTATTGTCCAATTGGGGTCAATTTTGAAACTTCGGGACTAATTTGAACAAAAAAAAAGGTTAAGAAAGTATTAGAGGGACTAAATTTAAAGTTTAGAGTAGATCACGTGACTTGAATATGTCAAAAAATGGACGGAATGTAACGGTTAGACCAAAACTAGAAAAAATCTGCAAACATATGGTACCAAAACTAGGTAAAAAAAACATCATTGACCAAAACCCAAAAGTTGTCAAACATCATGGACCAAAAGACCTGTTAACCCTTTCTTGATACCTCTGTCGGAGGCTTTTGCCTTGCACACAATTGCTATATGACAAGTTTCTCACTCATGATTACCTTGGGCCTACCAGACCCTCATGGACAGTTGTCAAATCCGAGGAGACTCCTCGGTTACTGTAGCATTAAATACCTATAATCTCGGCGATTAAGATCGTGTCGTTTCCTCTTCAACGGTGCAGATCAAGCCCATCCAGCTGTCTCTTCCGTACCGTCTCCATGATTTCAACGATTATGATCGAATCGCTTCATCTTCAACGGTCAAGATTAAGTCCCTCCAGTTGTCTTTTTGCTTATAAAAGCTAAAACCCTGGCATTATTCACTTCTTCTGCACTCTCTCGATTTCGCTGTTCTTGCATTCGAAGCTTCTCCTCCAAGTTCTTCCTGCTGTTCAAGTGATCCAAGGCCTTCAGCCCTTCCGATCTTCCTTCATCTTTCCTCACCGATCACCAATCATGTCTGGTAACGGCTTCTTTCTATGTTTTCATGATTTACTTGATGTTTGTTCTCCTTTTCTCAAATCTTCTTGTTTGTAACCATTTTAGACGAAGCTAGTTCTAAGGCTAGGGCTCCTTTCACTTTTGAATTTGCTGTCAATGAGATTTCTGAGGCTTCATATGAGGTTGCCCTTAGAGAGGGGTGTATTACCTCGGATTGGGAACCTCGTTTCCCGTATGAGTCTCAGCCTGCCGTCAGAAGGAAGCACATCGTTACGCATCCTCGGGCAGGGGAAGTGTTCGTCTCCGCCGGACAAATAAGCGCGGGGATTCGGTTCCCCTTCTGCGGAAATTTGGTGGAGATGTGCAACTTCTACCAAACGCACCCTTGTACCTTCTCTCCACACGCCATCCGCGTGTGGAATGCCTTTCAACTCCTATGCCACCGTCAGCAGTGGACGTACAGTCTACTACTTTTCCGCACCTTCTACGGCATGAAATGCAACAAAGCTGGTGTCTGCTCCTTCTCCCCCCGACTCCCCAAGTGGACAAATGAGCAACTTTCACGTTTCGGCTGGGATAGCGAAACTTGGAAGTTCCACAAAGATCGGGTGCTGATTCGCGATTCGGGGTCTGACAACAGCGGATGGAAGAAGTACTACTTCTTCGTTCAACACAGCTCTGTCCCATGGCCTCAGCGGGAGGTCGTGGCGGACCCTGCCCCCAAGCTCCTAGACTACACTGAGGATGACCTCAACACCCTCCAAATGGTTCAGCTCTACCGTTGGGGAGACAACTTCATACCCCTCGACGCCAACAAGCTCCAGGAGAAGGACTTGATTATTATCGGAGTCCGACTCCTTGACTCTGTTTCCAAAGATTTGGTCATCTGGGTAATACTTCTAACCATTTTGTCTTTTACTTTTGCAGCCAAGAAGGCTTCTCTGCTGACTCATCTCATTATGAAGCAGGGCGAGACTGATGCCGTCCAGAGTGGCTCCAAGCGGAAGCGAAAGTTGGTGAAGAAAGGCGCTTCCTCTTCCACTCCTCTGTCTGCTGCTCCTCCCACCGAAGAGCAGGTCGGGGCCAAGAAGGCCAGGAGGGAGGGGATAGATCGGGCCTTCGGGGCCACTACCGTCGAGGAAGGTAAGCGCGTTCGTCGTGCAATTAAAAGATATAAGAAATTAGTTCCCAAGGAGTTTATCCCCGCTGATCGGGAGTCGCGGGTTCGGGAAATTAGATACATCCTTCAAGGAGAAGTCCCCCGCGTTCTCAAAGCGGGATATTACAACTTCTTTGGGAAAGACCAGCATGTCGAACGTCAAATTCTCTGGTGTCCTGGCGGAATTCTTCCTGACTATGTTCGTCCTGCCACCGCAGGTCCATCGGAGACTCCTGCTCCGACGAAGGCTGTCACTCCAGCGGAGACTGCGACTCCGCAAGAACTGATGCTGGAGGATGCCCCGACAGATGCCCAGTTCCGTCGGGTGACTGACTTGGAGACCTCTCCTTCCGTCGAAGAGCCTGACGAGGGGGGTCAGCTTCCCCGCGGAAGGTCGGGGCCAAGGAACATGAGGCCCGCCGTGAGGGACGTGTCCCGAAGTCCTCCTCCTGCTTTTCGCACTCCTACTCCCAAGCCTCCTCCGACCGAGGTAGCTCCTCCCACCGATGATGCCGAGGTTATCCCTCGTCTTCCGATGGATGATGTTTACAAGATTTACACCCCCGACCAGGCGACGGTTCCCTGGCGTCCGATCGAATCCCTCCAAGGGTTTTCAATTCGACGGGATAATCTTCAGCCTGACTTGGCCCTGCATCTGCTGGCAGGGTCAATTCCTCCCTCTTTGAGGCAGCCGCTTTGCTTGACGCGGGAGGACATCGAAGAGGAGTTCCGTGCTATGGCCGTTCGTCGGATGGAGGTAATACTTTACCTTTGCATGTTTTCTTCCTTATCCCTGCCTTCGACCATCGAATTCTAATCTTTTTTTTTCTTTCGCCTTAGGAAACCGCGGACCAGCAGTGCTGTTTTGCCATCGCCTTAAGTCTGAAGAGTGCTTTGGAGGAGGCTGAAGCTAAATCAGACCCCGATGCGTTAGCCAAGATCCGGAGTCCGGGTGGAGCTCGACGAGGCGGTGGCGGCCAAGAAAAAGATGGCCAAGGAGAAGACGCTCCTTGATGAGATGGCTTCGGACCTGCTTAAGAAGGTTCAAGATCATGAGGCTGTCCTGCGTCGGGAGCGGAAGATGGTCCAGGTGGAGCAGCAGCGGAATGAGGCGGAGAAGAAGCAGCTCATTCACGAGAAGGGCGTCTTCGCGGATCTTCTCGCAGAGGCCAAGGCGGGGTTTGAGGCCGAGAAGGCTGAGTTCTCTGCGAAGCTGTCTGAGGCCAAGGCTCAAGGCCTCGAGGAGGGCCGCCTGCAGGGCCGCGCGGAGTATCGGAATTCTGAAGAATTCAAGGTGGCTGCTGTAGAGTTCTGCAAGTCCGAGATGGAGAAATGTTTTATACAACGCCGTCGAAGAGCTCTATACAGCCTACCCGGATTCCATTGACTTCACGAAGTCCGAGACTCTCGCCCCCGTCGCGGAGAAGTACTTCAACCTCCCCGCGGAGAGTGAAGAGGCCGCTACCGTGGACCCGACTCCGCCAGCTGCGGAGCCTTCTGCCCAGGCCCCTCCGAACCTTGCTCCCTCCGATGCTGCTGAGGATCCATCTTTCAACAAGGACCAAGTCTAATGTTACATCTTTTTAGTCCTTGTAGTTTTCTCCTTCGTTTTTTGTATCCGAACTCCTAGGCTTTTGAGCCTTTATATAAGGAATTTCTTTCATCTGTTTTGGTCTCGATAATCGTTTGCGCTTATCTAAAGCGGCTTTAAATTCGTTACTCAGAACGTTCCGATGCACCATTTGAGATGACTCCATACGTCCTTCCGACGCTTTACTCGGGACTTCACCATTTAAGGTTTCTCGTCCAATCGGGACTTCACCACTTAAGGTTTCTCGTCCAATCGGGACTCCACCACTTAAGGCTTCTCGTCCAATCGGGACTTCACCACTTAAGGTTTCTCGTCCCTGCCTTTCAATGCCATTTTCAACACCCCTTAGGGCTTTTATCTTGCCAAATCAGATGACTTTAATCATACCCTTTAAAGGCTTTTATCGCGTCTTTGCCAGACGACTTTCGCGGACCTGTTAAGGCTTTTTCGTACCCGTTAAGGCTTTTGGCCGCATCATATAGACGACTTACACGGACCTGTTAAGGCTTTTTCGTACCCGTTAAGGCTTTTGGCCGCATCATATAGATGACTTACGCGGACCCATCAGGGCCTTTTCGTACCTAGGCTTTTGGTTGCATCATAAAGACGACTTACTTGTACCCCGTAGGGCTTTTGTCCGTACCTGTTAAGGCTTTTTGGCTGCATCATATAGACGACTTACGCATACCTCGTAAGGCTTTTTATCGTACCTCGGAAGGCTTTTCGTCGCGCCCTTCAGGACGTCTTACTAACAATTAGAATAAATCTAAAATAATTTGATCGGAAGCAACTTCTTTTATTGATAATTCAAAGCTTTGCTTACATCGGATTGATAGATAACTTGCGCCATTCGCGGCGACCTAATATCAAACATGATACTTCTTCAAGTGTTCGCCACTGAAGGAATGCTTCAACATTTTGCCCTCAAGGTCCTCTAGTTTGTATGCATTGGGTGCTGGCATCCCTACGATCTTGTAAGGTCCCTCCCATTTCGGTGATAACTTGTTGATCCGATCTTGATGAACGAACTCGTTCCTCCGCCAGACAAGTTCTCCCACGAAGAATTGTCGGGACTTGACACGCCGATTGTAATATCGGGCTGTTGCCAAACGCATCCGAGCCTGGACTTCATCAGCCTTCCATCTCTTTTCCTCGAGTAAGTCTAAGTCTAGACGTCTCATTTCCTCGTTTGTCAGAGGCTCGTAGTATTTTGCGCGATGGGACGCCACCGCTATCTCCACGGGAGCAATCGCCTCCGTGCCATAGACCAGGCCAAACGGAGTTTCCCCCGTTGATTGCTTGGGTGTTGTTCTAACAGCCCACAGCACGTTCTCGAGCTCATCCAGCCAATGGCCCTGCAAGGCGTAGACTCTCTTCTTCAAACCATCCATCACGATCTTGTTGGCTGATTCTACTTGCCCATTGGTCTGAGCATGGCGGACCGAAGCGGTCCGATGTTCGATGTTCAACTCCTCCAGGTACTCCATCAATTGAGCCCCATTGAACGGAGGGCCGTTGTCGCTGATCAACACTCGAGGGACCCCATACCGGGATATGATCTGAGTTTGAAGGAACTTGAGGATCTGCTGCCCCGTCGTCTTGGCCAATGCCTTAGCTTCTATCCACTTCGAGAAGTAATCGATGGCCACGAGCAAGTACTTGCACTGACCTTTCGCTTGGGGAAGAGGTCCCACCAAGTCAATCCCCCATTGCGCGAAGGGCCATGCACTCCTGATGGGCATTAAGTCCGAGGCGGAAGCCACGATATTTGGAGCGTACCTCTGGCATGCATCACAGGACCGGACCATTGTTGTCGCCTCCTTGTTCATCGAAGGCCAATAATAGCCCAAGTTCAACGCATTCCTCAAGATAGATCGGGCCCCTTCATGACAGGCCGCGACTCCTTCGTGTAGCTCTCTCAGGATCGGATTCGTGTCGGGCTCCGCCACGAATTTCAGAAAAGGCTTCACATGCCCCTTCTTGTATAATTAGTTGTCCACCATCGCGTAGTCGTACGCGATTCGACGCAGCCTGACAGCTGCCACATCATCGTCGTGGAGTGCCCTCGTAGTCAGATAGGTTACCATCGGGGTCATCCAAGTAGGCTTCTCTTCTTCCTCCGATCCTGTCTCAATAGCGCAGATCTCCGCCGGATCAATGTTTGAGATAATCACCTTCTCTAGAAAATGCACCTTCCGATTCTCTTCGGGGGCCACTCCCAGAGCGAATTTGCTTAAGGCATCTGCTTCCGCATTTTCTTCCCTCGGGATCGCCTCGATATCGAAGCTTTTGAAGCCTCCCTTCAAAGTCTGCACCTCGTGCAAATACTTCTTCATTGTCGGGCTCCTGGCTTCATAGTTCCCCTGGACTTGATTAACGATCAAGCTGGCATCACACTTCACCTTTAGATGATCGACTCCCGTACCCTTGGCGATCTTGAGGCCTGTGATAAGAGCCTCGTACTCCGCTTCATTGTCGGTGGCTTTGAACGTCAACGCCAAGGCATATCGTAGGGGCTCGCCTCCACCGGGCTGTATCAATACGAATCCTGCCCCCGAGCCTTCTACACTCGATGAACCATCAGTGTACATCTCCCAGGTGTTCTCCTCATTTGGCTGTTCTGTTATCGGGGCCTGTTCTGCTATCGGGGCCTCTTCCATGGTTGCCCCCTCTGCGGGACCCGTTACTTCCAGATCGGGTGCCGTAGACTCAACTATAAAATCTGCCAATGCGTGGCCCTTAATAGCAGTTCTTGGAGCGAAATGTATACGGAACTCCGTAAGCTCGATGGCCCATTTTACCAATCTCCCCGACGCCTCCGGTCGGTTCAAAAAGTGTTTCAAGGGCTGATTAGTCAATACCGTGACTTCATGGGCATGGAAGTAAGGTCGTAGCTTTCGAGCGGCAATAATCAACGCAAAGAGATACTTCTCAATAGCGGGATAATTTATTTCAGACTTGGCAAACGCCTTGCTTACATAATAGACAGGCACTTGGTTGCCCTTGACAATTTTGATCAAAACAGAACTAACAGCCACATCAGAAACAGCCAAATAGAGATAGAGCGGCTCGCCTGGAACCGGTTTCGCCAACGGCGGAAGGGTACGGAGGTGCTGCTTGAGTGCCTGGAACGCCTCCTCGCATTTATCGGACCATTCGAACTTCTTGTGGGCCCTCAGCAAATCAAAAAACGGCATGGCTCGGTCACTTGCCTTGGACAGAAATCGATTCATCGCGGCCAGCCGGCCATTCAGCACCTGAACCTCCCGATGAGACTTCGGAGACTGCATCTCCTCGATTGCTCGCAGCTTCTCCGGATTCACCTCGATTCCTCTCTAGATCACCATGAACCCTAGGAACTTGCCCGAGTTTACTCCAAAAGCACATTTGTCCGGATTCAACCGAACCTGATGGAACTTCATCCGCTCAAACGCCGCCGCCAAGTTCTGGACATGGTCTCCTGCCTGCCGGGACTTCACCTGCATGTCATCCACATATGCCTCCATGGTTTTCCCCAGCATGTCTCCGAACAACTTGTTCACCATCCGCTGGTAAGTTGCTCCGGCATTGATTAATCCGAAGGGCATCACGTCGTAATGGTAGACGTCACTGTCAGCGTAAAAAGCTGTGTGGGGGGCATCCTCCTTCACCATCTTGATCTGGTTGTACCCGGAGTAGGCATCCATAAAGCTCAGCAGCTCATGTCCCGATGTGGCATCCACCAACTGGTCAATCCTCGGGAGCGGGTAGCAGTCCTTCGGGCAGGCCTTGTTCAAGTCGCGGAAATCGACACACATCCGCCACTTCCCGTTACTCTTTCTCACCAGGACTGGATTAGCAACCCAAGTCTGGAATCAGAGCTCTTTGATAAATCCAGCGTCGAGCAGTCTACCCACCTCTTGCTGGATCGCGATCCTCTTGTCCGCGCCCATCGGACGCCTTCTCTGCGCGATAGGCTTGATTGCGGGATCTATCTTCAGTTCGTGCTCTATCACGTCGGGGCTGATTCCTGGCATATCACTCGGGGACCAGGCAAACAGCTCCTTAAACTCTTTCAGGAGCTCGATCAACTCTCGGGCTCTTTCCTCCGACAAAGCAGACCCGATCTTCACCTTCCTCTGAGGCCCATCAATCTCAACCTCCTTCAGATCCTCCATGGGGGCGAGACGCCCATACTCCTCTCGAGGATCGGCATCAGTCTGAAGGACGGTCATGGCTTCCCTCCTTCTCCTTCGAGTAGCGTTAACATAGCATTTTCGCGATGCCACCTGGTCACCCTTGACCTCTCCGACTCCGTTGTCAGTCGGGAACTTCATCTTCTGGTGGACCGTCAAGGCGACTGCCATGAGAGGGTTGATAGTGGTCCTCCCGATAATAGCGTTGTATGCCCCCGCAGACTCTACTACGACGAAATCTACGTTTCGCTTCTCCATCTTCCAACCACTACCAAACTCCACCGGTAAGGTAATCATTCCCAACGGGTAAGAAGTGGAACCAGAGAATCCCACCATCGGGAAGTCCACCTGTGTCAGGTCCTTTTTCGTCTTTCCCATGGCTTCCAGAACGTCCATGAAAAGGATGTCGGAGGAACTCCCTCCATCTATTAGGATCCGCTTCATCTCGAATCCATCCACGTCCAGGGTCACGACCAAGGCATCGTCGTGAGGGCTCTCCACGCCTACTAGATCTTCCGCCGAGAAAGAGATCACCATTTCCTCCTTCAGGGTCCACGACCGGGACCTTTTGCCTAGCACCACCGCCGCAGAGATGCGGGAAGCGTAGTTCTCCCGGGAAGCAGAGGTATCACCTCCCGCCGCCATTCCTCCGTGGATGACGTTGATAGTTCCCCGCCTCTCCTTACGGGCACCTGAACCTGAAGGTTCCGACTCCACCTTCTTCTTCTTCGGGGATCGATCACGGGACTTGGAACGGGATCGCGGCCGACTTTTGGAACGGGATCGGCACCTTCCCCTTCCGACGAACTCCTTAAGCTTCCCCTTCTGGATCAGCTTCTCTATCTCCTTCTTCAGCTCCCGACAGTTTTCAGTGTCGTGACCATTGGCTCGATGGTAGCGACAGTAACGGTCAGGGCGGCCTCCTAGGAATTCGCCTTCTTTTCTCGGAGGGTATCGTGCGAGACCCTGCCGGTCCATTACAGTTAACACAGAAGTCATTGAGCTATTGATGGGAACGGCCCGACCCTCTCGATTGTCCTTCCTCGGGGGACGCTTGTCCTCTCTTTTCTCGGGGCGACCACGGCTTCTACTTCCCTCCGATTTGTCGCTCCTCTTGTGATCATCTGACAACTTAGACGATGGCTTTCCTCTTCCCGACTTCGGAGGATCAAGCTCTCCGGCAGCAATCTTCGACTCCTGGACGTCGATTTGCTGTTTTACCCTTGCTTGTAGGGCCTCCATACTCCACACAGCCTTCGCGGCTACGCTGTGCATCAGATCGGAACCGTACGGAGCGCTCAAGTTCCGCAGGAAAGTACGGATGGTCTCACCCTCCGATATTTCTTCATCGATCTCCGCGGCACTCGCAGTGAACCGTTGGTAGTAGTATGCCAACGATTCGTCGGGTCTCTGCACCACCTGGGTCAAGGACCTCACACTCTTCAGGAGGCGCCTACGGCCCTGATATTGCTTGATAAATCGATCGTGCATGTCCGCCCAGCACGTAATGCATCCTGGTGGGAGACTGAAAAACCAGGTCATGGCCCTTTCTCCCAGGGTGATCGGGAACAGCGAGCATATGAGATCGTCGTTTGAAGTCCTACCCATGCAGGCCTGGACATGTCTCTGAACATGGCGAACTGGGTCCCCTTCACCATCGTACTCCTTGATGGTCGGAATACCTAGCCCGGGTGGGGCAACGGTATGTATCAGCCGCGGAACGAAAGGATGACTAGACCGATCCCTTAGCTCCGATGTCATCTGCTTCTGATCACCCATGCAGATGCTGACGATTTTCACCACCTGATCGGGGGTGATGGGGCCATTCAGGGGAATGGTCCTATTATGCACTGGTCCTGGGCCGTCGACCACGAACTTCTCCAGGTGTGCTGGTTCTTTACCCTTGCTCCTGGGCGGAACCTCCTGAACCTCCTGTTCTTCTGGGACCACCCTCGGAGGGGGTGGAGGTAGCTCTTCTCGCGGAGGCAACTCCTCTGTCCTCCTGGCAGCCTCTCTCTTGTCCAGCAAGGCCTCCATGGCAGCCAAGAACATGGGCATAGCATCTGCTACTGCCTTGGCTAACTCCGAGTTTGAAGATGACCCTTCTTCCCTTCGCGGGACTCTTTCTCCTCTATGGCCCACCGGGTTCGGGGGAGCCTCATCCTCCTCCCTTCGCGGGATATCTTGCCTGTTCATCTCCGTGTCTCGGACTGAGACCTCATAACCATCACCCTGCCCCCCTGTCTGGGTAGAGCAGGGTTCTCACTTTGTTCAGCAACACGTTCTGGCAACGGGGAGTTCACAGTTCCTGCGGGACGAGAACTGCCAGCCTGAACCTGCTTCTTCTTGCCACCACCGGCCATTGATCTGGTAGAAACTATCTTGACTTTTCGTACCTTTCCCACAGACGGCGTCAATGTTGGATCACGGGCGAAGCTCCGTTACGTCCTTGACGGAAAGCTTGGACTCCTGGGCTCCGCGTAATCCTGCAAAAGGGGATGACCTGGGTGGTGACCCAGAATCCCTCTCCGATGCTTAAATGAGTATACAATCAATGGGGTGGCAGCAGTATTCTAAGTGCGTATTAGAGAGCATATGTTTTCTGGGGTAACTTCCTCCTTTATATAGGAGGAAGAGTTGCCCAGCTACCTGTGACCATGCTTGGCCGTTGTACCCATGATTCCGTGTATCTCGCCACGATTCCGTATATCTCGGTTGGGATTCCATATATCTCGCCCCACGCTCCGCGTATCTTACCCGTACTCCGCGTATCTCGGGCACGCCCGGCGTATCTCGGGGGATTTATCTTTATCTCTAACCGTCTCCCACTACTCTATCTAGTAGGCGGGTTTCTCGGTCTTTATCCTCTGATCACAAGTCCCGACTCCTGTCGGAGACTCCAGAGTTGTCTCATTCTAGATCACCACCCAGGACCTTCAGTCTCTACGGGACAGGTCCAGCCTCTGCGGGGCTTTATTATCGGGGCCTTTACTAAGGCATATCGGGGCCTACTCAGAGGCTTCTTGTCGGGAGCATCTAGCTCATGTGTCGGGGCCGCTATCGTCGGAACCCTCCAGACTGGGCCTCTGGGCCTTTCAGGCTTTTCACGAGGCCCACTGGACCTATTCGCCGTCCATTGGCTGTTAACGGGGCTAACGATTACATCGGAACCCATCAATGGCCAATGTTCATGCAGCTTGAGGAAATAAACTTTAGAGCAGAGGGTTCGATGAAGTTGATGGGAATTGGTCAGGAGCCATGCTGTAGTTCGATTGAAGTAGATGGTGAGGTTCATGAATTAATGGCGGGTCAGGAAAGATTTACGGGTTATCACACCAATGAACCTTTCTTGTGTACATCTCCACTAGAGAATGAACGGATAAATCGAAGGTATGAATACCAGAACTTTGGACCCGACCAATAAAGTGATGGTTAAGAACCTATAGACTGTCCAATGTTTGTCCAATGTTGAAATTTGGTATCTAAAGTTTAAAATGAAAAGTCCTAGGTTTCAGTTTCGTTGAAATTTGGTGTCTTGGTGTGTACTTAAGAGAAGTCAATCCCGACGAAATTGACTGTTAAATTCGAGCTCCAGTGCACGCTCTCTTCTCGTCACATTGCCAGGACAGTCATCTAAGAAGTTGACCACATCCACGCAAGTAAATCTCGCTCCATTGTCATTGAAAATTGCTCCACACCACTTTGCTGGAAACGTTTTCTTTTGGATGTTTAAAATTTTGGGAAAATTTGACGATTTTGTGAATAGTAAAGAGTGATTGATTATGACTGGGTGAATGGCTTGATGAAAATGATTGAAGGGAGAAGAAAAGACGCATAAAGACCAAATTTCAACAAAAATGAAACCTCAGTCTATTTTAACATTTCAAACTTCAGACACCAAATTTCAACATTAGGAAAGCCTTGGACAGATTATAGGTTATTAACCCAAAAAGTGACCCGCTTACTAGTAGAGATTTTGATGGCCTGAGTTTATGACTCGTAAATGGTTAGGTTGCAATGGAGAGTGAAATATTAGACAGAAAAATTATGTCGTGATGCACTGCGGTTTTTGAAAGATTAAAATAAGGGTTAAGAACACAATAGGGGCATGAATGTTTGCCCATGTTGCCAAAAGGGGTCTGAATTGAAAAAACGTATTATTAAGGGTCTGAATTTTGAGTTTTGTTGATAATCGAGTTTCCGTCTAAATTTGCTGTTAAATGTAACGGAAATACGTGAAATGACAAAATTACCCTTTTGCAATTATTATACAATTTATCAGTTTAATTAATGAAATGTGAAATGTCTAAAATACCCCTGCACACTAATTATGCCCTAAGGCCACCACAGCCACCGCCACCGACCACCACCGCCACCGACCACCACCACTTCGGCGACCACCACTCCGGCGACCAAAACCCCCTCCGGCGACCGAAACCCCCTCCGGCGACCCCAAAATGCTCCGATCGGAGTTCCGAAGCTCCGATCGGAGCCAAAAAGCTCCGACCGGAGCTCTGTGGCTCCGATTCGGGGCCACAGAGCTCCGATCTGGAGCTCTGTGGCCCCGAATCGGAGCCACAGAGCTCCGATCAGAGCTCTGGAGCTCCGGTCGGAGCTTTGGAGCTCCAATCGGAGCTTTTTGGCTCCGATCGGAGCTTTTCGGCTCCGATCGGAGCTTTTTTGGTCGCCGGAGGGGGTTTTGGTCGCCGGAGTGGTGGTCGCCGGAGTGGTGGTCGCCGGAATGGTGGTGGCCGGAGTGGTGGTCGCCGGGTGGTGGTGGCTTAAAGGGTATTTTCGTCTTTTTAGGTCAAATATGTGAGGACACACTCTGGTCAAAGGGCATTTTCGGGTTTTCAAATTATTTTCAGTCACATGCTTGGCATGTGACGTATTTCCGTCACTTTTAACAGAAAAAATAGACGGAGACCTCACTTATACTCAAAATTCAGACCCTTAATAATACGTTTTTTCAATTCAGACCCCTTTTGGCAACATGGGCAAACATTCAGGCCCCTATTGTGTTCTTAACCCTTAAAATAAATGTGGACTCTAATGTTACCAATGGCGGAGCGGTGCACCAGCCCGCGAATTTGTGGCTGCAACTTTGATAAGTAGTTTCTATCCCATGGTGTGCAGCTAGATTGGCTTAAACCGCTCTGTCCTGCACTATTAACTAGGGGTGTCAATGCGACGGGGTGGGTATCACTCTAAACTGCTCCACGGGTTGGCATGGTTGACCAATACCCATTTCATACGTTTCGCAAAGCGTATTTTAAGGATCAGAAAATCCAGCGGGGAGACCTGTGGAGCCCCATCTCGCAATTTTCAAGTCAATTATTAGATTTTTCACTTATGAACCATATATCCAAATTAAATCATAAATCCAAACACCAAACACTTTAATTCCATTACAAAATACAAATTACCAAACATATTAAATTCATCACAATAAAAACAAGTAAACACAAAAGGAAAATGTTAGACATTCTGAAACTGAAGTTCATATATGTTCCGACTCAGAGACAACTATTAATTGTATAAAAAATCGTCTAAATTTACACTCAAAGCCATTGTAACTGAATCAAAACTCTTCGGATTCTTCCATTCAGAATTTCTATCACGCCTCAACACAAATATTTTGACAAATCCAAATACCAAATACTTATGATTTCTTCACCATTGGAACATCACACTCCACATCTTCAATACATGGTGGCAACTGTCATACCCTAAAAATACGACCTAATGCGAATATGTTTTGTAAACACATGGACTTGGAAGAGTCGCCACTAGTTAATTAGAGGCTAACCAAAAACCTAAATCACTTAAGCGAATAACGAATTAAATACTTAAATTTTGAATTGGTCCACAGTCAGAGATCCAAGTTCGGGGGTTCTATTACGGGAATAAAAACATAGTTTTCAATTCCGCCATTATGATACCTTATTTACTTAATTATTGCCACTCTTTTCAAATTTTAATTTATTAAAGAAACCAGAAAAATTAAATGACAAGACAATTATTATTTAAAACCACAAGCTAATTGTTAACTAAATATCATCGTAAAAAAAAGTGACATGTGACTAAATTATATACACATACAAATCTAAGGTGACTAACACGCACGAGCCAAAATCAGGTGTTTACAGGAACTCCATCTTATCCTAATTGCCCGAAGATTCATTTATGCAACTCAAAAAAGATGTAGTTACAAATAAAGAGGAAATTTGATTTTGTACATTGAATTTGACTTAAAAACAAACTCTGAGAACACATCAACGTTTTCACAAATTCAAACTTGAGCTTACTACAAGTCTCGCTCAACGCATTCACGCTAGTAGAAAAAGAAGACTCAGTGGAAACAGGAACACATCTTGCCATATCTTACAAAATAATGAAACTATTTCCTCACGTTCTCCACCAACCAAATATAGCAAGTGGTTTATCATGAAGGATCCACATTGTTTTGAAACTCAATCCTAACCAAATTTATTGTGGCAGCGCAAAACTTTTGCTTCTTACTACGATGGTCGTCCATAGATTCCTCATTCAAAGAGGTATCAGATTCTTCAGTGCCCTTCCCTTTAGGCTTTCGTTCATCCAATTTTTGCTTGTACATCATATTAAAGATACATGCCTGAATTCTACTATGCTCGTCAACAGAGTAGCACCATGTATCAACTTAGGGTTAAGAACACGGGAAGGGCCTGAATTTTGGCCAATGTTGACGGGAGATGTCTGTATGTTCAAATGTTAATATTAAGGGTCTGAATTTTCAACTTTGTTGATATAAGAGGTCTCCGTCAATTTTTGCCGTTAAAACTAACGGAATTTGGCATGCTTGGCATGTGACGGAAAATAAACTGAAATCCCGAAAATGCCCTCCGACCAAAGTGTGCCCATCACATGCTTGACTTGAAAAGACGAAAATGCCATTAAAGCCACCACGGCTCCGGCAACCGCCACCTAGCTCCGGCAACCGCCACCTAGCTACCGGCTCCGATTGGCCCGATCGGAGCCAAAAAAGCTCCGACCAAAGCCAAAAAGCTCCGATCGGGCCAATCGGGGCCGGTAGCTCTGATTTGGGCCCAACCGGAGCCGTGGTGGCGGTCGCCGGAGTTGGGTGGTGGTCGCCAGAGTCGGGGTGGCGGTGGCCGGAGCCGTGGTGGCTTTAAGGGCATAATTAGTGGGCAGGGGTATTTTAGCATTTCATTAATTAAATTGCTAAATTGTTACAATAATTGCAAAGGAGTAATTCCGACATTTCACGTGGTTCTGTTAAATTTAACAGAAAATTTGGACCGAAAAACAACAAACAAGATAATTCAGACCATTAATATCAACATTTGAACATTCAGACATCTCCCGTCAACATGGGCTATTATTCAAGCCCTTCTTGTGTTCTTAACCCATCAACTTATTGTAGAAGTGATCAAAATTGTCAACTTATATCTAGGATCAATGAATACACCAACGGTCGTGATACCATGAATAATTGACAAATAAGAATTGAACTTATCCAACATCAATTTTGACATATTACTAATCACACTATTTAGATATTCAGTTCATTTTTCCAATTGCATCCTAATCTTACACATATCAATAAAAAACAGATGCATTGTTGGATATTTTGAACTAGAAAAAAAAATAGTCACATCACAGAAATAAGACAAATTCTCAAATATTTTATTTGCTAGCTACCACTCCTTAGATGACAATGTTTTATAAAGAATATTTGCTTAACACGTTCTTATAATGAAGTGAAAAACTAAGCATACAAAACGTGGAGTTGCAACGTGTCTTACAATCAACGATTAAGTGTTTTTCATAAAAAAAAAAAAAAAAAAAAAAAAAAAAACGTTCAGCTAATTAGCATCATCCTTAGATTTTTGTAATCTCTTAGGATAAGCAATTCAAAACACAATACTATCCCGAACTTTCTGAATTGCCACAATAATTATATCAATACCATATTTCACGATCAAGTTTAAAATGTGGGCAAAACATCTCATGTGAATTAAACTTCAGCGTAAGAGTGCATTCAAGTCTAACATTATCAAGAGATTACGGATCATAGCATCATTTGTAGTGCAATTATCAATTGTCACGGCTAGTATTTTCCTATAAACATTTCAATCTAAAAAACATTATACAAGTACCTCAGTCAATTCGCGGTAAGTGGACTTGGAACATAAGAAAACTTACAATGTAAAAACAAAAACAATGTTTATGAAAGAAATTGTAATAATATCACAATATATAATTAACAAATAATAAGATAAGTTAGTATCTCAAGATAAGGCTTTGCAAAGTCTAATTTTCATCAATAAGATGAGATGTAATTGTCAAGTAACTATTTTGTTGGCAAGATGATGTCCACATATTAGTGGTTAAAGAAATTCGACCATCTCTCATTGTTAACATCCTCAGAACATCTTTTTTGTATCTGAGTGCATGTTCACAATATCACCTCATATTGTATTTCGACAAACCATCTTGATTATTGGATTCAACTCCGAACAAAGTTCTAGAAATCCAACATAATCAACCACAGATAGAGAATACCTATGCAATATTATCATCCTAGCAATCTTGCCTCTAACAACCGCAGATTCAGCATTTGATATTCCAACATTTTCATCCTTTATTTGTTGCAAAGTTTATCTACATTTGCTTTACATCCTGATTGGTCCGTTTACCACACCATTTTAAATGATTATGCAATGAGTAGTTGCGTGACTTCTGTGGTAACACTTGCATAATCATTTAAAACGGTGTGATAAGCAGACCAATCAGAATGCGCAGCAGACGATAGTATTGCATGGGTTTCCAAAAACTTTACAAAATGAAAAATGTAGATAATGAAAATGTTGGAATATAAGATGATGATCATATGATTGTTAGAGTCAAGATTGTTAAGATGATAGTATTGCATGAGTTTCCTCTATCTGTGGTTGATTATGTTGAATTTCAAGAACATAGTTCGGAGTTGAATTCGAGAACATAGTTCGGAGTTGAATCCAAAATTCAGATTGGTTTGTCAAAATGTTATACGGGTTGATTTTGTGAAGATGTACGCAAATACAAATAGTATGTTACGAGGAAGTTGACAATGAGTGATAATAAAATTTCTATAACCACCGATATGTGGAAACCATCCGGCCAACAAAAGGGTTACATGGCAATTATATCTCATTTTATTAATGAAAAATTGTCTTTGCAATGTATTATTTTGAGATACTAACTTATCTTATTATTTGTTAATTTTATATTGATATATTATTACAAATTCTTTCATAAACATTATTTTTCTTTTTAACTTGTAGGTTTGTTTATGTTCCATTTCCACATACTGCGTAAGCATTAACTGAGGTACTTACATAATATTTATATTGAAATGTCGATAGAAAAATACTAGCCGTGACCATCGATAATTGCACTACAAATGATGATATGGTCTGTAATCCCTTAGAAATGTTAGACTTAAATGCTCTGGAAGGTTAATTCACATGAGATGTTCTGCACACATTTTAAAATTAATTGTAAAAGATGATCTTAATATACTTGTTGTTGCAACTCAGAAAGTTCGTAATAGTGTTGTGTTTTGAACTGCTTCTTCCAAGAGATTGCAATTTAAGGAGGTTGCTTCTTCCAAGAGATTGCAATTTAAGGAGGTTGTTGATCAGTTTAACATTCTTTATGAAAAACCCAAACTTTTAACTGTTGATTGTAAGACATGTTGCAGCTTCATGCTTTTTATGTTTAATGTTGCACTTCTTTTTGAGAACGTGTGCAAAGAGAACCTCTTTATAAAACATTGTCATCTGAGGAGTGGAAGCTAGCATATGAAATATATGAGAAATTGTTTTATTTCTATGATGTGACTAAAATTTTTTTTATGGTTCAAGATAACCAACGATGCATCTATTTTTCAATGATATGCGTGAGATTATGGTGCAATTGGGTAAATGGATAAAAGATCTGAATAGTATAATTAGTAACATGTCAAATAAAATGTTTGATAAGTTCAATTTTTATTAGTCTATTATTCATAGTATCATGGTCGTTTATGTATTCTCTGATTTCTTGATATAAGTTGACTTTGGATCACTTCTACAATAAGTTGATGTCTGGTGTTGTTTCTTTTGATGAGTATAGTAGAATTCGTACATGTATTTTTGATATGATGTATCAGTACACCCAGTAATTGGATGAACAGAAACCTAAATGGAAGGGCACTGAAAAATCGGATACCTTAACTTTGAACGAGAAATCTACTAAGGCAAAAGTTGTTCATGCCCCTATTTATGAAAACAAAAGTTTCAAAACAAACTTGCTCTTGCTCTGCCACAATAAACTCAGTTAGAATTGGGTTTCAGAACTATGTGGATGCGACATGTCTTCCTAATAAATCACTTGATATATTGGGGGTTGGTGGATAACGGGAGGAAGGGGTTTCCTATTTTGCAACTATGCAAAAAGATGTTCTTACTGTTCCAGTTTCCTGTAGCTTCAGAGTCTTCTTTTTCTACTAATAGGAATGCGTTTAGCAAGAATCGTAGTAAGCTAAAGCCTGAATTGGTGGAAGCATTTATGTGTTTCGAGAATTCGTGTTGGAGTCAATATCGAGGTACAAAACTACTTTCAATCTTTATTTGTAATCTAATATATACGTGTGTGTGTTTTAACTATAACTCTTCATCTCTCTTGGGTTGCATTAATGAATCGATAAGATGGAAATGTCACCATGCATTTAAGATGAGGAATATGATGTTGAGTATGATGTTCCAATGTTGAACAAATCATAAGTGGATGTCAAATTAGTTGTATTTATTTGTTTTTATTGTGATGAATTTAATGTGTTTGGTGATTCAGATTGGAGTTGGATTTACATTTTGTGAAGTATTTGAAGTGTTTGGTGTTTTGATTTGAATTTAAATGTTCATTTTGGATATAGGGTTGAGAAGTGAAAAATGTGATAACATACTTGAATTACGGAACGGGCTCCGCAGGTCGCCTCACAGGATTTTTCCACCCAAAATGTTCATTTTTCCACCCACGAAACGTATGAACCAGGTACAGGTAGACCATGTCGACTCGCGGGGCGGTTTCGTGCTGACGGTACCCGCTCTACACCTCGTTGACACCCTGCTTTCACTAACCAACCAAACCAATCCGTTGACCAGCAGCTACTCTCCCTTCCAACAAATACCCAAAAAAAATCTATTAAGAGAACTCAATCCCCACTGACACCTTTTCTTCGATGGATCTGCCATTACCATGGCCGACGAACCTTATAACAACAGTGATCACCCATCATCACGATCGACTTCCTCGACCTCATCACTAACGAAACCATCACCTCCATAGTCACAACCAGTCACCACCACTCAAACTCCTCATACATCAACCTCATTGCTAATTTCAACATACAAAGCCTCCTCCTTCGCTCTCATTCCGCCCTTGATCATCACCTATGACAACGAACCAGTCATGGGGTCGAAACTACCCAAGTCCAACCCTTTTATCCTAAGGCGAGCCCTTATCAGGATGATCATGTATTTAGCAACTGGGGAGGTTGTGTTTTTAGTCAGTAGGAGCTTCAAGGATGTGGAAACAGTCACACCCGTGGATCATCACCTATGACAAAGAACCAGTCATGGGGCCGAAACTACTCAATTCCAACCCTTTTATCGTAAGGCAAGCCTTTATCAGGATGATCCTGTATTTAGCAACTGGGGTGGTTGTGTTTTAAGTCAGTAGGAGCTTCAAGGGTGATTAAACAGCCAAACCCGTGGATGCAGTGTATTTCTTGGTGGTCACTATATGTACTATTGGATACAGTGACATTGTCCCCGACACTACCTAGTGACATTGTTCCTGACACTACCTTCACTAAGTTCTTCACTTGTGCGTTTATACTATTCGGGATCGGGTTTGTGTACATTCTACAATTGGGATTCATTTCATCGAGGAGTTGAGTTGGGTTGACAGCTTTTACATGGTTGTGACATCGGTGACTACGGTTGGATATGGGGACTATAGTTTCACGACGCTAACTGGGAGGTGTTTTGCTATTGTTTGGGCTGTTAGTGAGCTATTTGGTTGTTGCTAGGGCTTTTTGTACCTAACTGGGCTAGGGATTGAGAAGAGGAATAGGACGATCAGAAACTAGGTTCTTCAGAAGAAGATGACTCTGGGGATCTAGCTGTTGCTGACCTGGACAAAGATGGATACATAAGGTGTTTTTTTAACCCTAACACCTAGATTAGGGTTACTTCAATCTTAAGACATCTAAATGTATCGTTGTGTATTCTAGAATATAGCGGGGACTTTACTTTGGCAGTGTCAAAACTCATCTTTTTAAAGATATACTCAACTAAAAAAGGGTTAAAAACCTAAAAACAGCCACGGCCATATGTCATGTTGTTACTCACTGTCTCAGATTTAAAAAGTTAATATTCGGTGTCTCAACTATTAGATTTATTGCTTTTCACTTTTTTCAACTGATATTTGAAATTAAAATTGGTGTTTTAAGCAACCAAGACATGTTTTTTACTTTTCTGAAGTATCAGATTTATTACTCATGATTTAAGCTTATTTGAGACTTTAAAAATATATTTATGTTCAGTCAACTTTTTTTATTAGAAAAAAGTGGAAATCAACCAGTCTAATAGTTCAGACACCGAATATCAAAATTTTAAATTTAGGATAGCGAAGCAACATGACTTATAGTTAGGAGGACTGTTTTTAGGTTCTTAAAAGCCACCCAAAAAACAATATAGTCTAGCTTTGGGGTAGAGCAGAATTGTAGTATTGACAATAAAATGGCAGTAAGCAGCTGTTGAAAAAAGAAATTTGAGAGACCATACCTAAAAGTGGGCAGCTTTTAGTTGCGTTCTTGATGCTTGGCCACAGCTTCTTCATGCCTGTAGTAAGAATGTCTAAAAGCAGAGGATAATAAAATAAATATTAAGGTTCTAAAGTTAGTTCTTGCCCCTGAAGAACAGAGGCTATATGAGCTTCCTCATCAAGGATAATAAGCCTCGAAGTATAGTACGGGATTGGATACGGCAACAGATACCAGAAAATATTGCAAAAAAAACATGAAACTATACCGGCTGTCTTTTACTCTTTCCAACAGTATTGATTTTAAATTATGCATACTTAACCTATTTTTCTGTTCTCCAGTTTCTTGATGGCCTCTGCATCTTATCTCTCATTTAGAAAATGTTTGCATTCCTAATACTCTACCCTCTTGCATCTGCAGCAAAGCTGAATTCATTATATATAAGCTCAAGGAAACGGGAAAGACAGCAAACAAAGATATTATACAGATTGGGCACCAATTTGATGCATTGATGCTAATTGTGGCAAAATAAGTCTTGTAGATCTCAGGGAGGACAATGAATAATGCTTTTGGATCAGCAATGGATGAAAAATATTTATTCGGCAAAGGTTTAAACAATGGATGGAGTTACTTCATTAGTAGCTTCCAACAATTGGTTAAAGCCTGTGCAGAGCCAGATATACAGCAAGAGCAGCTCGGGGTACAAATTTGAAGAAAATGCACAGTACAAGATAGCAGATAGAGGAGCAAGAAAGTACTTAGTGGAATAATAATATGTACATTGTGCAAGCAGATGGCTTGATATTTGCGGCCTTGATTCTTTGCATATTCTATTACATCCATCATCTGATTGTGAGTATATTTCATTTGCTTGCTTACAGAGGAAGCAATCAACTTATTTTTATCCAATATATATGGAAAAAGCGACATAAATAAAATAATGCAAAGACAGTTTAGATGCATATTTTGACTTCGACTTACAGTAAGGTAGGGTTAATTTGGGAATCGGCCTGTACAAGAGAGCTTACAGGTGCAATAATCTTCAACTTCTGCTCCACACTTGGAATTGCATCAGTAATTCAAAGGTATCTCTTCTGCAGAATGTATCAATTCAACACCATACTCTATATTGGGACTTGAAAGAGAGACTGCCACTTGACTTGACCCTAGGACGAAAAGGCATATCAATATTGTGATTTTCAAAATAATTAGACAATAAGCACCACATGAAAGAACAATTGACAATTTGACATTACTATAGATCATGTCTTGAACAGAACAAGACTCAGCTACTTAATTCTTCATCAAGCAATTTAAATGGAAGTTATGATCAAAAGACACGTCGACTTCTCGGTGAAAGAAAATAGGGTTTATAGTATATAATATATATGCAAGCACTTTCCCAAAACTTCCCAATTTTATTTTACAAGTAATAATTCTCCATGAATAACTTGTTTTAGTAAACAATTTCAAATGCTTATGAAGTACTAAAAATCTCTTCTTTAACCGTGCGCCATCCTACTAGACCAATGGGTTTGGTTTTCATAGTATACTGAAAACAAATCCTAAATCACAATTCACAACATGAATATGCAAGTTTCAAGCTGGTTTTGAAGTATCACAAAATTTTCAAATCTAGTGCAGACACAGATAACTTGAGCAAAAGCATGCGGCTTACCTGCTGAAAAATGACCCCAAGAAACAAAATTGCAAATTATGTGGTCTCCACCTTTGACTGTCTGATGCTTGAGATTCTATAATAAGATTTACGGATGAAATTATAAGCAATAAGCAAACAATATTTCTTCATATTGGTAAGGAAATTGATTTTAAATGGGGAGAGAGAGGCCACCTTTTTCGAATGCCTCTGATGCTATCAAAAATATCCAGTAGTTGTGCTATCTGTTTTTTATATTTAGAGCCATCTCCATGTTCAAGTCTCGTGCTTGCACCCTTTAAGGTAGTGGCAAGAACTCCTTCAGTGTCTTCCAGTTGATGGTCAAGCCATTCCAAGAAATCCTCGTAGGAGAAACTCCCCACAATGTTACTTGAAATGTCACTTTTGTAACTGCTCACAGCAACTAAAGATACTTTTGGGTCATCTTGCTCCTCATTCATGTCTTGAACTCGACTCTTTAGAGAAAAATCTGATTCAGTAGAATCAGTTCTTTCATGACTTAATGAAAGATTAGACCCACCAGAAAACCCTTGCGAAACTTCTGCATCATCCTCTTTTGGAGATACTATATGAACTGGGCTTGAAGTATCTTTCTGGCTAACATCAAGATCGGAAGCAATAGTACCAATTAGTTGCGACTCTTTAGTAGATATCACCTGAAATAGAAAGATACCCATCAGTTTGTGAATTCAGAAGGGAATGGGAAAAAGTAACCAAGGAATGGGGGAAAATAAATTAACTATAGAGATTCAAGGAGGTATAATTTCAAGTATGATGGCAATAAGAAAATGCATACTGAGCATTAAGAGTTTCTAGATACATGATATAATATTAAACAAAGTCCAAGGCTATGTTTAAGCTATCTCAGTTCACATTAATGAAAAGTCAATGATACCTGACCTCGTTTAACTTGGTGCAGAGTTCATCAAGCAATTCAATCCGAACCTTCGACTTCTCTAGAGCTTGCATCACCTTCTTTTTCTGAAAAAGTAAATCTCTTGCATCAGTTTCCTTCCCCCTCTTAAGGCTAAGGGTGGCTTGTTTCCGCAGCTTCTCTACAGCCTCAGATAGTCGTAGAAGTCGCAGTCTAGCACTATTAGCTTGAAGTAACCATTACAAAAAAAAACTCAGTCAAAAAAACAATGGGCTACTACAGTTGTAGAAATAAACATGACCATCTAGTTAATTGAAGGAAAAGTGAGTAAGACAGACAGAGGATCTAATCAGGCATTCACAATTTATGGATAAACACATTAGCACCATTACTCTGGCTCAGTTCCTTCACCTTATATTCCGAATGTTTCCAACTCCATTAATAGTGGTTGATTTCATGTTTAGTTTTATAAGTGCGATATTTCAAGCATATTGAATTCTAGAATCACTCCTCTTTAATCATCTTCTATTAAGAAACAATCAATCAACAGAACTGCAGCCTCATTCCGAAAAAGCCATAGATGCCTGCACGTTTCCTAATTATCTAGTTCAAGTACTAGATTCCATAATAGCTAATGTCCAGTGGCGTTAAAATGGTGAAAAACAACTCTATCAGATAACAGCCAACGGCAACACCCATCCCGGATGAATCGATTTCTTCAATGACAAATTGACAATATGGCTATTGATTGATGAAAATAATACATGGAATTACGAAGCTGAGAGAGGAAAATGAAGAGAAACAGAAGCTGGATAATCAGAATACAGTACCTTTAGCTCTGGTGCTCTCTGCCTCTGCGTGGAGCTGGTCGAGCTGCGTACGCAGCTGCGCGGAGTCAGTATTGGTGGAAGCGAAGCACATAGGCCTCCACAAAGGCCTGCAAGGAACCGCCATGGCACTCCATGTCAGCATCTTCCCGTTCTCGTCGTCGTCTTCTTTCTCGTCCCTCTCTGCGCTCCAGCGTAGCCGTCCACCAATGGCTTTTCCGGGACTTTAGTTAGTGAATTTTGTACTGTTCTTTTCATCGATTGAAGCCGAAGGTTAATCTTCGCAAAAAGGCCAGCGAATTTACGGTATCGTTAGAGATTTCACGGCACCCACTAAAATAACTAGGGTTTCCAGAGCCATGGCTACAATTGCACTGTTTGATTATACTATGTGGCACAATAGTTTTACATAATTGAATTTTTTAAATTTGTCACATGGACATTTTTATACATTTTAAAGTTAAGAAATACATAAATAATATTGGCTCTCCAATAGTTTTATTTCACTATATTCTTTAAATATATTTTATTATTAAATTTTTCAACAACGATCAATAATATATTAACATTAATTAATGGGTTAATAGGTCTTTGTTCCATGATGTTTGACCTTTTTTGGGTTTTGGTCCATTGTGTTTTTTTTCCTAGTTTTGGTACCATATGTTTGCAGATTCTTTCTAGTTTTGGTCCGACCGTTACATTCCGTCCATTTTTTGACATGTACAAGTCACGTGATCCACCCTAAACTTTCAATTTTGTTCAATTTAGTCCCTATAATACTTTCCTAACCTTTTTTTGTTCAATTTAGTCCCGAAGTTTCAAAAATTCAGTTGGACCTATTGCCCAATTGGGGTCAATTTTGAAACTTCAGGACTAAATTGAACAAAAAAAAAGTTATGAAAGTATTAGAGGGACTAAATTAAAAGTTTAGAGTGGATCACGTGACTTGAATATGTTAAAAAGTGGACGGAATGTAACGGTTAGACCAAAACTAAAAAAATATGCAAACATATGGTACCAAAACTAGGTAAAAAAAAAACATCATTGACAAAACCCAAAAGTTGTCAAACATCATGGACCAAAAGACCTGTTAACCCTTAATTAATTATAAATTGAATTAATTTATAATTAAAAAATGGTTATGTAATACATAGTGCATTCCTTAAATTTAAGGAATATGTTATGTAAAAGTAGGTGGGTTCCACTTTTAAGGAATGCTAACCACTATAACACGTTTTATACACTTTACATAAAAAATATGTATAATCAATATTTAAGTAATAATATGTAATACCATTGTGAATGCTCTAATGCGCATTGTAATGTGACTTTATTATTATTATATTAATCTATATTAGAGTATATTATCTATGATAAGACTTAAAAGAATGTATATTTTGACAAAAACTAACTTCTTAAAAATTATTTGTGTGGTTAATATTATAGTTATTTATTAATTCTAAAGACTAAATATTTAAACTCAATACGCACAACTACTAAAATTCTATTAATTAAAAATTATATATAGTTTTATAAGATAAATTTCATTAAAAAAAAATGCAACGAAAAAAGATTTACTCATTTTATACGAACATCATGTGCATTATTATTTATTATAATAATGAGTTATGAAGTATATAAACAATAAAAAGCTAATTATAAAAACAATATTATTATATTGTAAAGATAATATAAAATATTTATCTATTTAATAAATAATAATAAAATAATAACACTTTGTAATGTTGGATGTAATCCCGTATTACATCCGCTTATGGATGTAATCTCATATTACATTGAATGAAGTTTGGACGTAATCTCAGATTACAATGAACATTACATTACAAGACACATTACATCGTTTGTCAAACCAAACAACATAATATGTATATAATGTGGGACGTAATGTGAGATTACATCTCACATTACATCCATCCAAACACCCCCTAAAGCCCCTAAGAGGTTTGAATGGACTTAATATGAGATTACTTGAAATGTAAGATATAATTAACGTGAGTTACGTAATGTAATGTTAGATTGCAATTTTTTTTATAGTTATTCACACCGATTTTATAGATATAAGAACGATTACAAGTAACAAATTAGAAAATAACCGCTCTGGAGGGATTTGTTAACGCCCAAATTCTGAACAAGTAGAGCAAGTATTTACATAACAATGAAAATAAAGATAACAGAGCAAGAAACAGAAATACAACTGGTAGTAAATAAAATAGAACACCAGATCGTCTTAACGGTAGAGATGACCCCTGGCAAATGATAGCAGCTTGGTGGGGAGGAATCCAATTAATACAGCAACATACTCAGCACTTCGGAGAAGAAAAAAACATCTCTTAAGGCCGACATAGCTAACATAGGACATGCACAACAAGCGATACCAGACATGACCCACAATAAATCCGAAACACAAACAACTTCATTAACAAACAAAGATGATCACATGACTGGTGTAGAGATTTATAATTGGTAGGGGCTAGACAAAACCAGACTACCTAAGCGCCATTGTATGTGGAACATCCGCGAAGGACTAGCGCACGTAGGGGGTGCCAAAGAAATGCTATGTTTATCCGTTAGGAGAAGGGTTTGAGAATGGGATGTGACCGCAGTCGTATCTTAGGTACCGCGGAGGGTAAAAATTATGCAGTCATTTGTGTGATGAACAGAGCATTGGTTATGACGAACTATGGATTTCACTGGAAGGGGTAGGTGGGGGAGATTAGTGGGCTTTACCGCCAAAATATAGTTGAGTTTGAGCCTAAAGTGGTAGACAGCATCCACGACGACACGTGGAGAAGTGAGGGCGACCGACGTTGGGAGTGGAGGTCGTCCAAGGCGGAAGGTGGAGGCGCGTGACGGCACGTACAGTGGCGCGTGGGTGGCACGTGGCAGAGAGTGTGGCGCGTGGGCTCGTAGGGTGGCGCGTGGGGTGCGTGGGCCCGTATGGAGGCGCGTCTTCTTTTTTGGAGGGGGTTGTGGTGGTATTGGGCAGTCTTTGTGCCAGCTCGGGGTTGGTGGTGGTGGTGAGGGCGTTGTGCACACTTCCGAGAGGTGGCTCTCATCTCTCCGTCGTGGTTGGGGTGATGAAGGGGTCGTGAGAGGGAAGGGGGAAGGCGGACGCCGCGATTTGGCGAGGCGAAGGCGAAGAGTAGGTGAATGCGAGGTTGAACAATGTTATACGTTGTGGTAGGGCTTCCGGCTTTGGCTTAGGCGATGGCTGGTTAAATAGTTTCATACTCATGTCCTTGAAGAGAGTTTGCATAGAGTAATGACTTCCCTTAGGATAAAAAATAAAAAATCTAGAGAGCTTCTAAACAGTGCATTACTCTTTAGATCAGAGCAATGTTTGGTTGTGTTGTAATGTGGAATGTAATGTTAGACTACAATGTTTGGTATGTGTTGTGATGTGCATTGTAACGTGACTTTATTATTATTCTATTGATCTATATGAGAGTATATTATATCTTAATATGATAAGATTTAAAAGAATATATATATTGACAACAACTAACTTCTTAAAGATCATGTGTGGTTAATGTGACTTTAATCAGTTATGAATTCTAAAGACTAAATATTTAAACTCAACATGCACAACTACTGAAATTCTATTAATTCAAACATCGTATATAGTTTTATAAGATAATTTTCATAAAGAAAAATGCAACAAAAAAGACTTGCTCATTTTATAGGAACATGATGTGCATTATTATTTATTATATTAATGAGCTATGAAGTATATAAACATTAAAAAGCTAATAATAATAATAACAATATTATTATTATAATAAATTATAAAGATAATACCAAATATTTTATATATTTAATAAATAATAACACTCGGTAATGTTGGACGTAATCTCACATTACATTCGTTTTAGGATGTAATCTCATATTACCCTTGAATGAAGTTCTGACGTAAGTTCGGATTACAATGGAGATTACGTTACAATGCACATTAAGTCGTTTGGAAAACCAAACAACGTAATGTGGATGTAATGCGAGACGTAATGTGAGATTATATCACACATTACATCCATCCAAACACCCTCTAAAGAAGGATAGAAAACTTATTAAACCTACCTTAAAACTGGTCGACTAAAATATTATCAAACCGACCCGATGAATTAGTACTTAGTGATCCCTAGATTTTTTTTATTTTTATTTTTTAAAATTATGTACAAGTTAGTTCTTTCTGAGACCACATGCAGCATGCTTTTGGAGCATCCCGGAAAGACTCGGGTAATCCTATACCCAATCATAAATACTACCGAAAATTTAGTTTTTAAAATTGGTTACTCTGTTTCCGGCCAAAATTACTAACACCGTTATAATTTTCGTTAAATTTGATAGAAATGAAATTAGTACCAATTACGTGGGATCTTTTGATATGTACTTAAAATGGATTCACCAATAAATTGAAAGGATATACCAAAATACATTCAATTGGAAAATTGGAAGTTCAATTAAAATATGTGGTTGGGAATTGGTGAAGGTGCGACTGAAGATATGTTGCTGTAATTTTTTCAATTTATAGTCAAATCCATCTTAATACAAGTAAGAAGACTTCACGTGGCGAGAACATGCTAATTTTCCATTCAATTTAACAGAAATTATAACGTAAATAGAAATTCGCTAAAAAAATGGATAGCCGATTTTAAAAAATTAAATTACTATAACGATATCAAAGTTTAAGCAATGGTTTGATTATTATTTGGAATGTCCTGATTCTGAATTCAAGGTTCATGAGAAAAGTAGTTCAACTTATCGGATTTCCCCCTGTGATATATAGAAAAAAAAACACAAACAATATTTAACATTGCTTCATGGAGATTAATAATATGTTTGTCAAATAGAATAGAAATAGGAATTCTAAGTGTGAAAATATTTAAAATTGTTTATTAACTAAACATAATAAGGAATTGAGAATAGTAATAGTAAAATATAATAAATAAAAAAACCAATTTATCCTCTAATTTTTTTTAACCACAACCACTTAGGGTGGTTTCTGGGGACCCCAGAGACCGCCGAAATTTTATAGGCAGCCACTTCTGGCCCCCCTGTGGTTTCGATCGAGGTCAGAAGACTACAATCAGAGCTTTCTGACATTGATTGGAGCCACAAAGGAATCCAACCGGAGCTAAGTTTGGAGCTTTTCGGCTCCAGCCTAAGTCCATGTGGCCCCAATTGGGACTAAAGAGATAAAAAAAAAAAATGAAGCTCTCTGATACTTGAGATAGCTACCGACGACCTTCCAGTGAGACCTTAATTAGGGATGGAAAGCTCACAACTGGAGCTCTCTGACGCCCAGAGGTAGCTACTGCGACCTCCTAGTGAGTTGATAAGTCGTTCGAGTTAGTTGGGTGGCCGACCAGAGTTAAGGCAATGGACTGTTGAAATTGGGTTGGTGGCCGACCGAAGTCATATGGGCATACTTGTCTTTTTATTAATATCAGCCAAAATATATTCCCCGAAGTTAATGAATAATCATTCTTAGAAGTGGATGACAGAGTTGCTATTCTAACCCGTTTGGAATGCATATTATTTTGGACCGGATTCTATGAATCAAACACAAGAATAAGGAACCTCAATTTTCAATTCCTTAACTATTCCATGAAACAAACATTCGTAAAGGTGTACCATACTACCACTACCAAATGAAGTTAAGAAATGAGGTAGCAATAATGCGATGAATGAAGTTTAGGTACCAATCGGAGTAAACATTAAAGCTCAGGTACCAATATGCAATCAATGCATGTATTAGAAGAACGTCTAAATGGATCTTTACATTGAGAGCTCCAGCTCGCTCTACTCATTTCAACTCATCTCAAAAGAACAAAGATATCTTTACATGAATGAATCAACCACAAATTTCTCTACATATTCTCTTTTACCTGCCTTAAAACCGAATCCGGATTATCAAAAGGCATTGATCGATCCAATCAGTTGTATGCATCAGTTGTGTACAATTTGCGACTATCCGAGACCTCAAACTTGCTTCGCAAGTAACCATGCCCGGGAGATTCCTTCAGCGAATCAATTTCCATGCTAGGGTTCTTCCTATTTCTTCGATCCCGATACTGATAATGCAAGAAGATTAAATCTGAATACTATTAGTGGCGGTAAATAAACGGAAAAAATGGTAAATAAACGAAAACTATACCTCGTGATAAGGGTATTCCTCTGCGTCAAGCAATCGGACAACTTGAGTCATTTTGGGCCGCTTATCTGCCTCAAGATCAACGCACCTGAGTGCAACTAGAAGGACACGCTTCAGGGCACGTGTGGACGGTTTAGGTTCAAGGTTCGGGTCAATGATATCTTCCACCCTCCTTGAACTGACCATCATCTTTAGCCACTCAATAAGATGTACCTGAAACAAGACCAATGTAGGAGCTACTGTGATCCCTACCAAATAATACCAAGTAGCCAGAAAGTTTTTTCAGGGGGCAAGAATTGAATTAGGGGCGACTAACTAGTATAAAAAATTGAGGGCAAATGTAAAGTTTTTAAGGGTCAAAATAACAATGATTACAAATTTTATGGTAAAAATTGCACATCACAAAAAGTTGATGGATGCAATTGCCCTCCTTGTTCTATACTAGATCCTTGCCTGCTAGCAAGTGGGTCCCACAATCTATGATTTTGATATATATACCTCTTTATCCGAGTGTCCATAGTTGACGGGATCCCTTCCGGTAATGGCTTCAAGCAGAACAACGCCAAAACTATAGATGTCACTCTTCTCATTCAATAATCCGGAACTAGCGTATTCGGGTGCCACATAGCTAATATCCATATAATAAGCAATAAAAAAGCCAACTTTAGAACGATTTGTCGATGATGCTAGTGAAAATTAAGCGTTTAACGGCATGTATTTGCGTACCCAAAAGTACCCATGACTCGGGTGGTGATATGACTCTCTCCAGACCCCAAAAGCTTGGCCAATCCAAAATCAGATACCTTAGCATTGAAATCTTCGTCAATCAAAATGTTGCTCGACTTTATGTCCCGGTGAACCACTTTGGGCTCGATCCCTTCGTGCAAGTACGCGAGTCTGCATATGCACTCTTTTTACCAAGTTCAGTTACCAATAGCCCTTTAATAAAAATTAACACTTTTTCACAACAGCCCAATGTACTTACGCCTTAGCAGTGCAAAGAACGACCTTCATCCTTGCCGCCCAAGAAAGAGTACCATGCTCACTCATTGCTCCATGCAGCCATTGCTCCAAGTTTCCATTGTTCACATACTCATAGACCAACATTCTACACATGACAAACATTTTAAGAATTAAGAACCCGAACAATAATAATCGAACAAATTTAAGAAAACTGAGCCATGCCTATGAACTCCTTCAATGCAGAAACCCAGAAGACGAACGAGGTTCTTATGACGAACATGCCCAATCGCCTCCACTTCAACCCTAAATTCTTTCTCTGCTTGTCCCCTGCAACAAAAACACGTCATCAGCCTCACACCATAGATTTTTAATTGTTTTTAAAAGGATGTCTTCTTACAGATTGTTGAGAAGCTTCTTCACAGCCACCTCAGTCCCATTAATCAATCTACCATGATAAACAACCCCATAGCCACCCTCACCAAGCACTTTATCAGCTGAAAACCGACTCGTTGCAACCTCAAGGTCTCGCAGAGTGAACCAATGGCCCCACCCAAGGTGAGACATCTCAGGCAACCCGACTAAAGGAGAAGCAGTGAAAAGCCCTCCATTATAGGGTGATAGCGAGTTCTTCTGGAAAGTTCCGGACCCTCCTCCTTCTTCTGAGCTCTTCTCGTGATGACACACCGAGCTGCATTGGCTAAGGTTGTCGGGTTCACTTGATTTGCTGGTGCCTAAATGAACCAACACCTTTTCCGAGTTCTTACCGACCATGTCTACCTTGATATCTTTCAACTCGGCGGGTACCCGGGAAATCGAAAATCTGTTCTTCGATTTCCTTCTGAAAAGGATCCAGATCAATAAAAGGCATAAAATCAATACAATAACCGATCCGCAGCAGATTCCGATCAGAATCCATAGCTTTAAACCTAACCAAGGCTCCAACAACTTAGACTTTAAAGACGGCATTTCTTCTGGGTATCAATGCATCTCTAACTGTGTAAACAAGGTGGATATAATAAGACTTGTATAGTTCATCAATTTCGATGGAGCAAGAAGAATCAAAATCAGATCTTTAATTAATTGCAAATAAGATGATGAAACGTCTAGGAGAGAAACTGAAGCTATAAACGTCTTAATCATAATTCCTAGGTCGCGACATTAATGGCAAAATTAAGAGATCTTCACGAAACTCTGCATCCATTGAAAGCTAGAAGGAAACCCTAATCCAACTCCAACATCAATTGGTTGGTATAAATTAATAGAAGAAGTTACGTGTTTGAGTTAAGCATCATTAATATTGGCCAAAAAACAACATTTAAGCATCATTAATGGCCGTGGGAGGTAGAATCGTACTGTTAAGATCTGAAATGCCCCCGTTGATCGTCTTCTTCGAGAGGGGCCAGACACGCAAAGATAAGGTTTAGTGACACTACAGACCATAGCGAGCAGTAGAAGGGACAGACGAAGTTGCAGAAGAGTGGAGCGGTTTACAAGTAGAAGGCAGCAGACAAAATCCAATTTTTTCTTTACAATTCCAAATTATAATTCGAGTTAAACTACTTCGATTGATAGAGATATGATGCGGGTGATTGGAAAAAGGAGGGATGAATGGATGATGGTAGCCAGGGTGTAGTCAAATTTCAAATGTTGAGATTGTTTGGGATGATCAACACAAGGTTTTTTTTTTTTTTTTTTGGTGAAAGATCAACACAAGGTGGCAAACCAGAAATTCACTAGAAAAATTTGTGATTAAATAATATTTTTTTATTTCAATATTTATAAACTAATAATAATCATTCACCCGTTTATTGCGTGAGATTTTAAATTAATTTTTTTTTAGGTTAAAAATAATTTTAAGATTTCAATAATTAAAATGAGTACGAAAAATTAAATTCCACGTCTCTATTAATTATTGAAAATAATACTTTGTTATGTGGCATTCACTTGTCTTTGCATCTCCATTTAAAATTATTAATATTCCAATAAAGACTACATTTATTTATGATGATCTTAGAGCATCCACAATGGTTTTACATAAATTGTATTCTTTAAAGTTTCCACGTAGACATTTATGTACACTTTAAGTAATACGTAAATTTAAGACACACGTAAAAAAATATTTTCTCTGCAATCGTATTACTTAAACATATTCCTTAAAAATATTTTATTATTAAATTTTCCAACAATCACTAATAAGATATTAGCATTAATTATAAAATGAATTAATTTATAAAATTTGGTTACGTAATACATAGTGCATTACTTAAATTTAAGGAATGCTTTATGTAAAAACATAAATTTACGTGTGGGTCCCATCTTTAAGGAATGCTATGTAAAACCACTGTAGATAGTTTTTATTGATTTGTCTAAATAAACATGTAGGACCCACATTTACGTAATCTTTACGTAATACCACTGTGGATGCTCTTATAAACATGTTTTTCCAACCGATCATCTAGTTAATGAGATCCAAATTTATCTATTTTAATAGATTTAAATGTTTGTTAATTTTAATTTTATTTGGTTTTAATAATGGGACATGTTCATTTATAACTTTTTGATAATGCAATAGTTTTCAATGTGGGTACAAATTTGTTGCCCTAAAACCTATTGAGATTACAAATTATTAGTGTTTCTAAAAATAATGATATTAACATAACGAAAAAGAAATGTATAAGAATAATTAAAAAAACGAAGAGTTACAAATATAAATAATTGATTTGGAAGGATGTTAAGGTTTATTTAGAGTTTAGTAGACAAGCTACGAGATGAGCCTCAGCCGAGATGAGCCTCAGCCCTAGAGCTATTGGTATAGTAGATAAATAAAAATAACGGGTTAATACCAAATAGCTAGCTGAACTTTCTTTAAAAGTGCAGATAGGTAGTTAAACTTATTTTTAGAGCAAATAGCTAGCTAGACTTTCTCTAAAGTAGCAATTAGATAACTTTGTTAATTTTTTGGTTAAAAATAAATGGAATTCCTCACGTGAATAGCAGTTGACCGACTGAAATTGGTGCCAACATGTTTCCGTAACCAAAATATACACTCCGTCTTTCTTTTGGATGAATGTCGTTTTTTTTCTCGAAATACTGCAATATTATTTTCTCCGAATCAATTCACTTCCTAGAGGCGAATTTATCTTACGAAATTCTCGAATGAGCAGTTCTCTACCGTCTTCAACAATCATGGTGTACGACGTGTGGATTTTTTTGGTTATGTGTCATCACGTGTTCCTCATGTTAGAAATTCTATTAGTTTTTAACCAAAAAATTAGCATAGCTAGTTAATTGCTACTTTTAAAAAGTTCAGCTAGCTATTTGGTCTAAGAAAAAATTCAGCTAATTATCTGCACTACTGTCTTAAGTTCAGCTAGCTATTTGGTCTAAGAAAAAATTCAGCTAATTATCTGCACTACTGTCTTAAGTTCAGCTAGCTATTTGGTAATTAGCTAAAAATAACTTAAGCAAGCTTGAACTTACGATTTCATGAATAGATAATAGATAAATAAATACAGAAAACTATACCGAGTGACAGAGACTCGAGCTCTCAACTTAGAAAATTGATGAACAAGTATGTAATAATTTTCCATTTTTATCCACCGTTATTTTATAATCATAACCATATTAGTAAACACAAGTGACTAAATACAACAACTTTAAACCATTTAATTATATTTCAAAATGTAAGTAACTAAATAATAACGCTAAAAAATAAAAGTAACAATTTAATAATAGACCTCTGAAGGAATGCGTTGCACCATATTATATAGTTATTTGATTGTTTCTATTAATCGATACAGAAACCGGAAACTCCAAAGAAAAAAAATAACGTAAATCTAATCTAACAACACAAAAGATCAGATCTTAGTTACTTTGGGTAACTAGTATCCACACTACAGCTCCACTGATTTTGAAGAATTTGATTGTTCGAGCGAGTGAGACCCAAATTGCAACCCTTAAACTCGGGTCAGACCGAGCCCCCTAGCTTTCATTGATCGAAAAGAACTAAGAACACGAATGGCACAATAAAGAAACCTGGTCCATGTTGCTCTGCTCGGGTTGATGCCTCGGTGAACTCACGAAAGTGAAGACCGTCTTCCCTCCATGACAAGGAATCGTTACTTGGCGCGGTAAATCTCTCATCACCCACAACATAAAACAAGACGGAACCGACAAACCTAACACAAAAACACTCAATGAGATACATCTTCATCAATTTTTTGTTTACGCGGTATCAGAAATGTCGATACATTACCTATAAAGTAGTAGAGAATTAGATGTTCGGTTAGTTTTAGCCCCTTCATCTGCCGTAAATTCCAACTGTAAAATAGCTGCAAAGCGATAATACGGTTCGAGTTAAAGAGGAGAGAATGAAAGAATATGAGAGGTGTTATTGATTGCATTACATACAGGGGTTTCTCTTAGCAGAGCTACCAAAGCACTTGATGTAAAGCAAATTACGGAAACCGCAGCCAATCCCCCGACCTTCCACATTTCAGCTGCAGCTCTCTCAGATCGTACTTTACTCAGCTTCAGAAGGAGTCGGATAGCTACCAAAAATAAAGAAGAAGATCAGATGATCGATGCTGACTTTGAAAATGAGAACTCAAAAGGCACTCACCGTAGTAACTCAAGGCGCCACTTAGTATAAGAACTGCGACTGCAGAAAGATACATATACACCTGCATGATCAATCTATTATATATATATACCCGAATATGAACTTGATAACCGAAACACATGCAAAGTCACTAGGTTGAAGAATATGCAAAGTAACTCAAAATGGGAGGAAAATATTGAAAAATTTATCATGTCTTATCTTATGCAGATGATATGTGCAAAGCTACAAACTACTGTTATTATACATCCATTATAGAATAGATAGTATAGAATATATGATATGATATGTATAATTAGTAGGGAAAATCGCCCAAATATTAATTATTTGAAACTCAAATACAAAAACAAGGGAGGACGAGTTCCGTTCACGAAAATATCCAGTCGCGCACTTCCCAAGTGCGCAGCGGGTATTACGCATCTGATGCGCAACATTACCTTAATTAATGTTCCACACATTAATTAACCGTTACATATTGCACATCATATTAATTACTCTAATCAAGTAATTAATGCGACAGAACATTAATTACTTCATTAATGTTGTGCATATGCGCAATACGCCTTGCGCACTTGGGAAGTGCGCGACTGAGTATTTTCGTGAACGGAACTAGCCCTCCCTTGTTTTTGTATTTGAGTTTCAAACAATTAATATTTGGGTGATTTTCCCTAATTAGCGATGGGGTTAAATATTATATTTCCTATTCTTATCAGCTATATATCTCATCTCTATAGATTGTACTGGTCTAGGTCTAGTCTTATTTAAGACATGTTACTGAATAAAACGATAAGCAAGACATTCAAGTTATTTTCAACTAGTAGTTATCAAGTCTAATTTATTAGTTCAGTTATTAGTCTGGACCATAACAAATACTTTCTCTCTTTGGAAAGTACAATGAATTTCTAATGATTAAAGAGTTTGAGCCAGCACAGAATTGTGTCTACCTGAGAAACTGATGAAGAATCAATTGGATTCTTCCACGTGCCTATCCAGATCAGTGCAGCAAACGACAGCATTAGAACAGATACAACTGCAACTCCCTAATAAGATGTAAAGTAAGATACAATTTGCATTGGCAGAAGAAAACCTGTACACATAGAGCTCATGAAAATACACAATTTCATACCATGATCACAATTTTTTGTCGGGTTCCAATGTATTGGAAGGAACAGCATCTCCACTTCCTATGTGAGGTTCTAGCATCTCCGTTCGGATTTTTGTAGTTCAACAGATTTTGTACTGTGCTGTCTTCTTCGGTTTCATTACTACTATCTTCCTCTTCATCAGTCTCCTGATGGCAAAGGTCGATCCTAAAATATCATTGCCATAGAAGCAAAATGCATGCCACATAAATCACAGTCCATAATTCTACATAGACATAACATGCTCATGGAAATATTGATCTGCACGTCTTGGTACCTTGTAAATAAATTTAACTCAACTGATTGTTCATTAAAAGAGACAGCAAGAGACCGTCACACAATCATATACACATTAAATGCTGTAAAATAACAATAAAGCCACATTTATAAAACAAGATTGATTTTTTTTTTTTTTTTATAAAAGGTACAGAATTAAGAACATACCAGAAAGATATGAGTAGTAGATATGCTGCCAGGAATAGAATTTTTGGGTAAGCTGCAGTAAATTCTTGGTTAAAATCATGCCGGATCTTAAAAAACGTGATTATCAAGTTTTGGTAGCGTACCCATGAAGATAAATCCACACATACGGGACCAACACAGCCACCTCTTACAATGACCAAATACTGTACCTACAAAGAAAATGAAATAACCTGCCAAACAACCAGTTGCCTTAAATGGAGATGCAGCACGGATGTTCGATGAGTAAGTATTGAAATTTGAAAGGAAGCCATGCTGCCTTTGCTTTTGCGATTATTAGGAACGGTAAATTAACATAATACGAAAGCTATCTATGTCAATACTTGCTTATATGTTTAGCTTCCACAAATTAAGCAAACCCGTTTTACCTGAAGAAGGATATAATTAAATGCTTCAATAGTCTAATGGTCCTTAGTAAAAATATTCCATTATCTAGACCTGAAACGTCTCTAAAGGGGGAACTACAAACATTTAAATGGCATAGTAGATTCTTTACATTATCGTATTTTCGGTTTTCCTGCCCAAAAAAGAAAATCCCTAATGGTTGACCATCAATATTTGCTATTGTTAGGACACCTACATCAGTTCTCCCCAGTTCTAGTTGACTTGGCAAATATAGGATCGAAAATTACCAAGTTCAAGCAAATATATACCATATTTAGAAGCATGTGGCACATTTTCGGGTTAGTACAGATTAGGAGATGTCAAACTTTATGTATTGGCAGTTGCCAAACATGTATATAGTTATTAGCATGAAAAAAAGTTGCCGGCTCACCGAGGTTGGAGGACCCGATCATTAGGTGGAGTACCTGCAAATGTTTGGAATCAACATACAAACTGATTATCATTCCTTGAGTTTAGTGATCGTCTAGACCGTTTGAACTCTAGCTCTTCATCCGAATACATCAATGATGACAATTAACAAGATTTTGACGTTTAAAGAAGAATTTGTAATAGAGGAAGCTACTACTTACTTTCTGGCGTGTCCATCCAGCTTCCTGACTCCTCAAGTGTATTCTCATGACCTGCCAAACAATTTCGTAAGAGAAAAGATCATATTATATACAAGGTTAAGAACCTAAACACGGTCTCAACTAAAAACCATCTTGCTAATCAATGTACCTGATTTAAAATGTTGATATACAGTGTCTCAACTATCAAATTAGTTGATTTCTACTTTTTTCGAATCATTTTGGCATAAAATTGGTGTGTTAAGCAACATGTTTTTTCCACTTTTACAAAGTATTACATTTGTTACTCATAGTTTAGACTTAGTTGATGCTTCAAAAACATGTTTTTATTTTGTCAATTTTAGGTAAAAAAGTGAAAATCAACAAATCTTCTGTAAAATTGGTCAAATATGACTATTATTTAGGATGTGCAATTAATTAGGTTACAGTTCTGATTTCATTTCACTGATCCTCACCAATTTTACTTGAAATCCCAATTTTAATAACTTTGGTAAAATGGGCGTAGTTCTTGAACCCACAACAAATTCTCTCCCTCGAATTCAAACTCGCCAGGAGCTCACCACCTCTATTCTACAGCAGGTCTACAACAGAATCAAGATGCAGTACATGCAAACGATTTGAATCTCCAGAATTACAATTAAGATCCAACTCCTGTTTCTGAACATTCGACCGCAAACAAAGATTCAACTGTTTAAGCTGAAACAGGGGGGGAGTAATGCACCTGAGAGAAGGCGACGAAAGCGAGGACGCCGTCAAAGCACGCTAGAGCCATAACAACGGTGATCAGATTGAAGGGGATGCAGCCGCCGGCGCCGCCGCTGCTGCCGGGATCTCCTGATGATACCTCCTCGATCATTTCTACTCACCACCTATTGGCTTGTTTTGTAGTGTTGGTGAAGACGGCGGCCGTTGTTTGTGTTGGTCACCTTGCTGGTGTTTCCACGCGCTCACTTTCAAACTGCCATGCACTAGGAATGTGCTTTTATATTTAAGAACCAAAATCATTCATTAATTAGTTTTGTGGAGCAAATATATATTGTTGCTAAGTTTTTTACTTTAGTGGTATTTAACTTACATTTATTTGTTGACATATAAGTACAAAAGTAGCTTCTATCGAATATATTTACATACTCATTTTAGCTATTGCACAGACCAAGTTTACACTAAATGAATAATATAAAATTAGCGTCATCCCGTTAGAAACTTAGAACATGCCAATTGAAAATGTTGACTCTTGAAATATAAAGTCAATAGTTTCTTGAAGTTTGAATAGTATATATAGGGATGGCAACGGGGCGTGTCGGGGTGGGTTTTCGCAGCCCGGACCCGCCCCGCGTGCTTGGCTGATCCGGGCCCAGCCAAATGGACCTTCCGGGGCAGGTCGGGTCAACAATCCCGCGGGGCTCCGACCCGCCCCGTATGTGAACAATTTTTTTTTTTTTCACTTTTCAATATTAAATACAATTTTTTTTGTCAAAATATTACATTACATATAAATTCAAAACATAAATCTTGCTATTGCACAGACCAATTTACACTAAATGAATAATATAAAATTAGCGTCATTCCGTTAGAAACTTAGAACATGCCAATTGAAATGTTGACTCTCGAAATATAAAGTCAATACGGCAAAAGAAAAAAAAGAGAAGTGTTTGATGGGCCTCCAAAAATGTCGTTGGGTATAAAATTTAGGTCTTGTACTTCACTTGTGCATGAGATTTAATGCAGAGCCAGCCTATAAGGTCCATTATTGTATTGGGCCTAGCCGTCTATGCTTTTTTTGCTGTGGTTAATCCACCAGGTGTGATCAATACCATTTTATATGCCAGTGTTTTTCTAAGTAATACGACGTGTTTTATATTTATTTATCTAACAATATACTAATTTTTAATTTAATCATTACAACTCTATAAATTTTAGTATAAATTATTGAATAACTCTAAATTTAGATGAAAAAAAAGTTTCTCATATTTATTTTGGTAACTAATATCTCATATTTTAGTTTCTATTTAAATAAAGAAAACCAGCTATGACATTAATAAATAAATAAATAAATAATAGTTACTATTTAAATAATAAATCTATACAATTCGATATAGAAACTTCTAAAGTTACCACAAAACAAAATGCCAATGTTTGGAACATTTAGTAAATAATATTTAAACTATATATAAAATTTATAAATAAAATAATATGTCCATACCATATATATGTACCTAAGAATAAATTAGACATATATACAGAAATGTGTATTTGCAATTGTATAATAACAATTAATAAAATAGGTGCTGCATAAATTAGAATAAAAAATGTTTTTTAAGTTATATTTATCTTGATATTTTCTAACCGTTAGTTTTTTTGCAACTATATATTAATTTTTGCTACGTTACGTATGATTCCAGTATTCAACGTTGAAGGAAAAGTGGCCAAAAAAAAATATTGAAGGAGAAAATACAGGCACACACTATCCAGAATTTTCTTTTACATTACCAATTTTTTTAATATATATATATATATATATATATATATGATCAGTTTTTTTTTTTCATAATAATAATGAAGAAGATAAATATGATGGGATGTAAATAAAGGTACGCATGCAGTAATTATTATTATGTAGAGATAGAGACGACAATCTACTATTAATCTGCGACCCTCACCAAGGGGTTTGCCTTCTCTCTCTCTCAAAATTGTGAAACCCTAGTTACTTGCTTCACACATCCACCGCCGCCGCCGTGTCTTTCTTCCGTTTGTTCAACCTCTACCCCATCCACGTCCGATAGCTACTTCACCTTCGACACACAGTTGCTTCACTTTGCTTCGTTCCTTCTTGTACACCATATGTCGCCAGAAAAGCCCTCTTTTCACTTCGATGATGCCGGTCGGGTCTGGTATGGCATTCCACCGCTTCATGCCGAACAGAACCGCACTGGTCGCCGCCATTTTCACGGCCAGACACTTCCCCCTCACGGCAGACCTCCGGATATGGGACATGGGGCACCCAAGAACTCCTTCATATTTAACAGCTCTGGAATCGTTTGCTACGGGTCATCTATTCTTGCGTAGTCGCCGGTCGCCCCGGACCTCGGGGGGTTCAAATCTAGAACTTGTCATCCCTGTTGTGCCACGCCATCCCCGCCACCGGGCTTCCCCCCACCGGGCTTTCCACCCCTGTCCTGTATAAGTCGTGCCCCTAAGCAGACCCAACCTCCTGTCGACTTGTTCGTATTCAGGGCCACTAGGTCTAACGATGGCCACGGGTTCACTCGAGCCCAACCTGCAGCTACCCGGATGTTTCTATGGCCTAGCCGTCGCCCGATCGACTTTACGGCCAAATCCCCACCACTGCCGGATCCCAAGACGTTACTGACTAGAGAAAAACATCGTCCTCCGCCGGGCTTCCCCACCTTTCCCTCCATCGGCCTTCCCCCTGAACAGGCCCTCCCCTTTCCTTCTGTCGATGTCTTCATCTTCAAGGCCACTAAGCCGGCTGGGGTCCATACTCCTGCTATCATCAAATATGGTGTTTTTCGAAGGTTCCAGAGACATGGTCGCTGCTCAAGCAACCTCAAAGACACACAAGTTCGCCCCTCTTTTGGGGCATGTCGATCGTTATGGTCAGTGCCTTATATCTCCGACGTAGTGACTCCATCAGCCTTCAATGAGATCATTCCAATATTGGTGGACAAATCTTGGTGTTTGTCGGCTACGACTAGCCACCCACTACCAACTACACACCAAGACAAGAAACCATGGGATCAGACTCCACTAATTCTATCGATAGGGATTCGATCATTATGGGTCAGGTATGTGCTCAACTTGAACAAATTCTTATCTGATCATTATAGGGCGCTCCACACACATGTCGTTGCTTCGCGTAACCAAATTTGCTACTTGATAATCTGGCTCTGTTGTGTGGAGGATCGTGATCGGTACTTTATTGACGAATGTGTTCATCGATTCAAACTGAAAGTTTTAGGGATTTGTCTTCGAAACACTAGATTGTTTCGCTCTGCTACACCTACTATCCTCACAGCAACTACATCACCTCTCAATATCCATTACTTGGTTGGATTAGCCACCCACACTGTTCACTGGTTCTTTGGTGAATCACGCTCCCACATCCCCTGTTCCTTTATAGAACTAGGTTCCGATTTTTCGACGCCTAGATTGTGTAAACCTCTTCTCTATGAGAAGTTAGGATTCCCTTCGGCATTTCCGACTTGCGCTAGTCCCTATGGGATGTTCCTCCGACAGAGATGCATTGGTACACTGGCCCTACGCCACGTGTACAAACGAAGGACCCTTACCTGTCCCACCTTTCTACTGTGGTTCCACGCGTTTGGTACACAGGCCCTTAGTCATGTTTACCAACGACGAACCCTTACTTGGCCCGTCTCTCTACTGTGGTTCTACGTGGTTAACCTTTGGTACAAGTGCAAGTGTGTGTTGCTAGCTCATCCAACTTTTGTACTCCCCGGTTTTGTAGTTGTACTTTGTGGCAGAATATTCCTACTGACCCACGTTTGTAGGACTGGTATGCTTTTCTTTATTTCCCTTTTGTTCAAGAAGGTAATATGCAGAACGGGACTCCTCCTATCAACAGCGTATTCCGCAAAGAAGACGACTATGACGGATTCACCCCTGTTGTTTAGACTTTTGGGTTCACCTTCTTGTATTGTTTCTTCTCCGTTTAATGCTTTAAATAACTTGAAGACCCGATTATCCTGTTTAGATTCGGTTGTCTTCTGTGTGTTGTTTAGACTTTGTAGTTGTTTGTTTGAAGTTCGGTGTTGTACTCTTGATGTTTGATTATTAATTGAATGGCGTACTTTACCAAAAAAAAAAAAAAAAAAGAGTCAACTCAAAACTATAAAAGAGGATCCCATGTTTACATTTAAATTAACAAATTAATTTATGTGACAAGAAGAATACTTCCATACCATACGACTAATTTGTACAAAGGTATTCCATGTTTACACGTCAAAATACTATTTCTTTTACTTTTAGAAGATTGTGATTCTGATTGCACGAATAAAGAAACCGAAAAGACTGGAAAAAAAAATTAATACTGAATACACGAGGACAAATGCACAAATAGTTAATACTGAAGTGAAGTACTACATATATGCCCTATATTATTTATTAATTATATATATTTTTCTCATTATTATATATCAATTTTCCTGGCCGATCTCATTATTTAAATCAATTACAAGTATAATTTATGTATATAAAACAATTATTAATATTGCATATAAAATGTTCAGTGTGAACCCTTTAAAAAAACTATCATCGATTGTTTATTTAGTTTTTATATAATGTATCTACTAACAAATCTCATTTATAAAATTATGAATATTGTACACCGTTATAAAAAATGTAATGTGTAAAAATATAGTAAATTATGATATAAAAAGAAAATATGGATTTATTTTTTTAAAAAAAAATATAATATATATTAAGTATTATATAATTTTATGATAGTGAATACTATTATAAAAAAATTGTTGTCCTCTACCGTTTGGAGTTTGGACACTTTTATTGTGATATGATGATTGGTGTCTAACGAGCAGATCGTGCTACATTGACATGTATAATTAGTGTATATATTAATTATTCAAATGTATAATATGATCGTAAATATATATATAAATATAAAAGCCTGAATGTTAATAGCCCACAACTTTTTTTTTTTTTTTCACGAAAGAGTTTGAACACACTTCATATTAAGTAAGAATAATAATAAATAAGAGAATACCCAACATCAAAACACGTGATTAAATGAATTGAATATGCATGCATTATTAAGATTAACTACTATATATTCCTCCTGATATATATACATACCATGTGATGTGCGTATATATATCACTGCAATTGCAGCATCGATTTGCAGCACTACCTAGGGTAAACATAAAGACTAGATAATTAAAGAGAAATATAGATGGGGAAGATGAAGAGTCGAAAAGTGAAGAAGGTGATGAAGAAGCTGCAGAAAAGATGGCGATGTTTGGTGTCTGGTTTAAGGAGGAACAACCATCGAATTGACGAGGTTTGGGTGAGCATTATGGATGCCATGGTGTTCAAGACACTGTCTGTCGTGGAAACCATTGTCTTGGTCTCTCACCTCTGCTTCTTCTTCCTCCGTTATGGCTGCTTGGCCTGAATTAATCTAATCTGGAGCTTCTACCAAACCCTAATTAAATTTCAGTTGGTTCATCAGCTCATGTATATGTAAATGTAACGCATTTATATCCGTTCGATCCTTAATTATGATCGAGAGGCTACGCATGATATTCGGTTGCAGCATTTGTTGTTAATTATATTATATCTATTATATATATAAAGCTTCAAACAGTCAATCATTTACTGTATCCTTGTGATGTTGTGATGATGATCCCTATAATAAATCCTCATATCCAAACTAAAAGTATAAATAGTATATATATATTGTAAATATTTCTGTTTATATACTCGTCAAATTTAGTTAACGAGAGTTGTTATGCTAATCAGACCCTTTAAAATATAAAATATAGAGACTTATAATCCGTTAGCATTTTTCTTACATTTTTGTAGAGTGCATTATATGTGATTCTTTCACATACTTAAATATGTAGCCTTATTTTTTGCCAGTTTTTTTATTATAAAATCTAGTTCATATATATATATATATATATAATTTCTTACCCAATATATTTATATATAGATATCTTCTTTGTTAGCACATTTTTTTATCCGACTAATATTATAATAACATCACATTTACATCGAGTCAATGAATTTGTAAATGCCTAATAAAATTAGAAAACACTGTCTGTTTAATGAAATTTCTAAATTATCATTCAAATCTAGTGTATATACCATAAATCCTAAATTAATAAATACACATGAATGAAAGTAATAATGAAAAAATAAAAGAGACTAACATTAATGCATGTAAAATTTAAGTTCCAACAATTAAAACACATCAAGTTTTATTATATATCAAATTACAGGAGTAACCCCCTCATATGTATCCATTATTTTTTAGTTGGTTCACATAGATGGTTTCGACGTGGTTTTTAATTCCTTCAACCATTACCCCATACTTCAACCATTATTACCCTACACAGCTATGTCACAATTAACATTGATTTATATGATCACTATATAAATACAATAATTAATCTAATCGTAATAATCTAATTACCATTGAAATCATAAATGATTAGAGATGTGCTGCTCCCAATTCTCGTTCGACGCTTTCATGCTTCAAGTCAACCCATACTATATTGAGCTTGTTGTTGAACTTTACATCATTAACATTAGAAGTATGGAGAATATTCAAATACCTAAAATACAATGATAAATCATTATAATGATCAAAGTACGTGAATTCGTCTATTTAATTCCATGAAGTATATACGTTTCTTTGCAGTACATTAACCTACAAATAATCCACCAAACCATGAAATCAACCTTAATAATTGATATTCGATAAGACCCTATTTATAACACAATGTAAAGCTATAATCAAGGATTAATCATTAACTTACAACGGGAAGTAATAGAACTCATTCAGGCAATCGTATAATATGTTTGTTTTTATCCTTCCTAGTCGAAGATAGAAGCAAGTCAAAGCCTACATTACTGAGCATGTCATAGAATTTCACATTATTAACATTAAAGGTAAAAATAATATTTAAGTACATAAAACACTTTAATAAGTCACCATAAAGATTAAAACACGTAAAATTTCCATAAAGTATATATATTTATTTGTAACACCAATATCAATCTACAAATAAATCCAATGAACTATAAAATCAACAAAATTGAACAGTAAAACGTACCTTAATCGATTGATTTGCTCGATTTCACCACACATGCTATTTTGATATTATAATAGGAAGTGGTGTGTACGAAGAGAGATATCAAAGAAGAGGTTAGCTAGGCGGTGGTGGACAAACTACTACTCATGCTAAGTCTATATATATATATATATATATATATATATATATATATATATATAATAATAATAATAATGCCTAGGGTTTTGCACAAAATTGCTAAATGTGTGGGTTGTGCCTGTGGCTGCTTAAAAGCCGAAGGTTAGTACAATATTTTATGTCTATATATATAATATATAATAATAATGTCTAATTTCTGCACAAAATACTAAACGTGTAGATTGTGGCTACTTCAAAGCCGAAGGTAAGTTACCAAATAAAAAAAGCCGAAGGTTAATTTCTATAATATTTTATGTATAATAATTTTTTTGCCATAATTATATATATATGATAATTTTTTTGTACGTTTTTATATATTGTTACACACTCTTCGACTTTTTTATTTAAATTTCCATGTGTTTAATTACCTAATTTAATTTATTTATATTTATTATTATTCCTATTCTAATTATTAATTACTGCTTACGTGGCGGTCTACGGTGTTCCGGAACCAAACTGTATAGAATTACTATTTAAATGGAAATTTTAAAATAATTTGTTTCTTTAAATTGCGTAGAGACCAAAATAGGAGATAAAAATACTTCTTAATTTTCAATCAATCAATATTATGTATCTAAATTTAGAGAACCCCTATTAAATTTCAACTAAATTAGGAAATGTTGACTGGACGAATCGTCCACATGTCAGTCAGACGGCTTCCGGTACCGAATTAATATAATATAGTAGATAATATAACATTTACTCGGTTTACATCCAACTTTTGTGTTACATTTAGTTGAGTCGTCATATGCATTCTCTTTATTTAGAGGCTTGGACTAATTATCGCACCAAGTCAGGGTCGAAGCTTCACTTTTTTAATACGTATTTTTATTGTTTAAAGTGTTTGTGGTCTCAGATTTGTGTAGTCAATGCAATTAAATTATTTCGACTATGATATCAGTTTCTATTTTAGAGTATATATATAATCGAGCATACAGCAAAAAATGCCTATATCTAAGCCAAAATTTAGGATTGCAATATTATCTAACCAAGAAGCTTGTGTTACAATGAGCATAAAATATAATTATACTTGATGAAGTTTAATCATATGTGAAAAAGCTGACAAATTTGAGGTTTAAAATGAATTGCATATCTCGTAAACCTAGTTTCATGATATTCTGCCATGTGGTACAGTTAACAGGTCTAAATTTTTAAACTTACAAAATAAAAATTCACATTATTAAATAAAGTTATAAGTTTAATATTTACAGAAATTATTTTGTTAATTATAAAAAAATATGTTTTTTTTTTCTCTATAGTAGGAACTATTTTTTACAATTTTTTCAAAATCAGAACGACTATTGAACTGGTAAGGTTTCGTATCCCGGTTCGGATATATTCAAACCGATTCAGCCAATTTTAGCAACAACATAGCCCAGTTCAATCTTCACCTCCAAAATTTCAAGCCATTCCGAGACATAATGATTTTGCCATTCGAACCGACGCCGGTTTTCATAGTCCAATCTGATCTGACTGTTAATTCATTCATTAAACATGGTTTGGTATGCACATTTAGATCTTTTATTCAAAGCCGACCAATGTTATGACCGGTTCACAATCCAAACCCGGTATGACTAGCAGTTCGGTCCTATTTTTAAACCACTTGGGGTTTTATATGAAAAATTGAAAATATATGTCAAAAGCTTGTCAGATCCCGATCCGGATCTTAAAATCTTTCGATCCTACGATCTAGGTGAAGTAAAACGGTTTCGTTCCTTTGTAAGATCATAATCTTGTAGGATCTAAGAGGATCATGATCCCGATATTAGGCTTTTACGATTCTACGACCCTAGTTAAGTAAAACGATCCTACGATTTAAGTTATCATAAAACCATCTATCTTAAGGATGAAGTCGATAATCAATTTCGGATTAAGAAAATTAATGTCTCTATTATATATCTATAATCTTAGGGTGACAAAATTGAATTTTCTCAACTTTAAAAAAGATTTTAAGTCTAGTTTAAAATTTCATAGGAGCAAGTTGATCATCATCTCCTAATAGTTTCTTCTCTATATATATCATTTGTTAGAATAGATAAACATACCTAATTAGAGTAATAATAATATACTATAATTAACCATAATCATATGTCATGTTAAGTGTTATAATATGATTTAACGTATTCTTATATTTGATAAAACTATTTAATAATTTATATCGAAAATGATTTTGATAAATTAGTACATGTATTAAAGGATTCTTTTGTGAGTATTATTTATTTATTTGATAAAATAGTAAATTTATAAAGTTGTATCTATATAATATAATATAACATATCATAAAAAATTATTCATGTATCATATGTTATTTATAACTTATATAGAATCCTACGATCCATGATCTGATCCTACGAACGATCTGATCCTATCTTAAAACGATCCTAGTTAGGATCTCGATCCTACAACCTGGATTATAACATATGTTATCGTATATTTTTTTTTATATATGTCTATTAATATATAAATTAGTCCAGGAATTGGCAGGTATGAATTTCATCCATACTCTCCACTTTGTTCCGAAACGATCTATAATATCCACTTCTCTCAACCGGTCATACCCATTGGCGGCAAAGCTCATTGGAATGTTCTGCAAATTTTGAATATGTGTAGGCACTAATCACAATACAGAAAACAACTATACATTACTCAATCGGACTCAACGCAAAGTTATAGATGTTACTTACGCATCTTGTCTTGCTAGAGGTTAGTTTGATGTTGCAGTGAACCCCACCTCTGTTGCCAGCAATACCCTCACCTAGTAGAAAACCTTTACCATTATAGAGCCAACCTTCGTCACCAGATGAGCTGTCTACTACGTCAACATTAGCTTGTTTTAGAAATCCACCTTCATTATACAGTTCAATATCGAAAATGTCGTCATCCTCCAAGGCCAGGTAGACATCATGTGCGAACTAGCTCCAACCCACGACAACGTTGTAGTAGTGAGGGATCTCGTTGTCGGAGTGTCTTTTTTTTTTTTTTTTTTTTGGCACTTTCACTCTCCACATATAACCTGCCTCATAACTTTCCACCCCATCCATCAAACGCAGTTTGTACCAACGCTGTGTAACCATCCAGTAAATTTCTCGTGGAAGTATTTACAGTTAAAAGTATCGACATATGTTCATGGTTGTAAATCCCAATCTGAGATGAGTACTGTATATAGCTCTACGACTAAACCAAAAGTAAAATCAGAAGTAAGTTCTTACGAATTCATTGTTGTAGTTTTCTTTAAGCCGCACGCAGAACGGGGGAATGATATGTCCACCTTCCTTCCCATCTGCCTTTTACTTGGGACGGGTCGCTGTGTTTATCCCAGGGCCGTTTCCACGGGCAGGGCGAGTATGCTTTGTCGGCCTTCCGGTGGAAGACGTTGCGCAAGGGATCGATGGAGGACCTTCATGGAAAAGCTTGCTAGATGTTGTTTCCGGTGCTTACCTAAGGGAGCGACTGCTAATGGCTTTAGGTCTACCAATAAATATTTCATGATCCTTCAGGTGTTTTACTTGTTTTGTGCTTTGACTAAGGCAATTCACGTGTCAGCATATCTACTGAATGTATCAACATGCTTAGGGGGTCTGAAACGAACCATTGTTTGCGGCCCGAAAATAGTCAGCCTGTTGACGTGCCTGTCAGCAAATCGTTTCGACGTGCCTATGTCAAAATCCGGTCGGATATCAGTAAGTGAATCACCGGCCGGGCACGAGGCGTTAGGTACCGGTTGGTATTTCTCATTTCGTATCCAAAACTTGCTTTCCGGTCTAATTGGTCGGAATACTCGTTCATTAAATGCCTAAATGGCCAGATTATTTTTTAGTCAAATCGAACGTAATCCGATGAAAACAGATCGGTCAGAATTTCTGTCGGTAAACGGCTCTTTCTTGTAGTGTAGTATAACTTTTAACGCATCGTGCAGCAGTTAAGCAGCCTTTTTGGCTCATGATGATTCCTTTGGTTTCCCAACAAATAGGATCGCCTGCTTGCTCGATAGGGAGTATATATCGAATCCCTTGATTCACCTAGACATTATATTTCTTCACATTGATTTTTTCTATCGAATCTAACTGATAAAAGAACATTTTCGTGTAATATACTACTTTTTGTGGCATTTATCTTTTTCCAAATGATGTTATTTCCTACTACTGTTGTTAGTGATTCTTCCTTTTATTCTTTCTTATTACTATTAATTACGATACAATGTATATGTAAAGACGTTCAATTATGGAAGGAATACAACAGTAAAAAAACGTGTTAATTGTTGATTTTTTTTTTTCTTGGCCAAAAACAAAAACGAATTGTTGTTTTTTTTACCACACGTGATAATTGTTGTCGATAACTACTATACTGTTTACCACAAACAATAAGTAATCTAATCATACTATATAAGTACTATATATATACTAGAATTTTAAGCGACTATGTTACACACGCAGGGGTCATTTTTTTTCATTATTTAGTTCAAAAGACGAATTAGAAAGCGTAGAATATTGGTCAATATCTGAATTTCGTAAATGTATAAAATTTGAAATTGTTATAATATATGTTAAAACAAGCATGACAAAGAAGTTGTAATACAATTATGATACAACATTATTATAAACACAGGCTTGATTGTTCAAGATATGCAAATAATATGAAAATAAAACTCTATGCCACCATTGATAAACTGAAGAATGTACAAAACACATTAGTGAAGCTCAATAATGACTATCTGAAGGGTCCATGCACTTAGATACAATACTGACTTCAAATTTAGGACGTGAGACTTCTAACTAAGACTCTTTTTCAAAGGTAGTCTTAGGTCAATTGGACCAATTGGGGCTAGGCCCCAATTACCCTAACCAGACCTAGCCTAGGGTTAGGTCCGATCTTGGGTCGGAGTCGGCTGGATATCCGGCGACCCCGATCTAGGGTTGAACATAACTCTACACTAGGTCCAGCTAGGTCAATTGGGTTCAATTTTGAAATTTTAGGACTAAATTAAATAAAATAAAAGTTAGAGATTGTATTTGAGGGACTAAATTGAATAAAATCAAAAGTTTAGGATGGGTCACTTGAGTTGCACATATCATTTAACGGCCAAACTAACGGCTAACTAACAGATGTACCAAAAAACACATTTTTGCAAAAACAGAAAACATTATACCAAGAGATATATTCGGTCAAATATGTTATACAAAAAATACCTTCGACCCTAAAAAATTTATATATATTGTGGATATTCAATATTATATGTATATATCATCTTTCTTATTTAGACCTTCTATATATTGATTTTATTCCTCTCTAAGTTTATAATCCCTATATAAGGGCTTTCTATATGTGATAATACGATTATTTTCAAATTCTCTATTTTATTACCTCTCTATTTTTGTAATAATATACTAATTATTTATGCATAATTTTAAACTTACCCGTCCTAAATAGATTTTCTAATTTCCTCGCTAATCGTATCTAGATCACATGATACACTTTACTTATTAACGGCGATTGGGCGGTAGCAACGTTACAAATTATTCCGCTATTCTTGGAGTCAGTGTGTGAACAGTAGTGATCTGCATGCTTTATTCGGAATTATTATTATTGCTAAAAAGAAGCCGACACGTGGTTGGTCGTGGTCCAGGTCCACACCACTACTAAATGAGAGAAGTCGAATATATATAGGTTAAAAAAAAAAAAAAAATCGAACTGTCGAATATATCATTTTTTAGCCAAAGAGAAGTCGAATATATATCATGTGTTCCAATTGCTCCCACATCATCATCTGATCAGCTTAAGTTCTTGAATTTAACATTTAATTGACGTCTTATTAACTTTAGATTTTCAACCTTTTCCATTGATTTTACTTAGAAATAGATATCTCATAAATAATTAGACTTTTTTTGTGTTTTTTTTTTATTTATAAATTTCTCCCTCCTAATATTAACTTTTGTTTACTTCTTCATACCCTATTTTTTTAATGCAGAGCTAGATAAACCGAATTAAGGGCTAATTGAAAATTTTTAAGAAATAAATTATCCAAAAAAAAGTTAGAGATATATTATGATGGATATCGGTATAAGAAACGGGCAGTAATCCCATTCATCCGGTCAAAGTCGGACAACCAGAAGGTATAACAAAGTAAAAAAACCTTCTCCGGACGAAGAAGACGATTCACTCTCTATAAGGAGAAGGGAATCGTCCATTCTCTTAGGGGAGGGAAACGACCCCTCTCATAAGAGAGGGGGTCGTCCCCTCTCGCATGAGAGGGGCGAGAGGGGGACGTCCCCTCTCACATGAGAGCTCTCACGTGAGAGAGGATCGTCCAGTTCTCATACGAGAGGGAACGACAATTCTCATTGTCCTAATTACGAATTATCGAGTGACCTCTTTGATGTAATCGATTGGTCTCTCGTCTTCTCCAAGTAGAATTGACGATGTCTTATGGACCTAAACTTAAATATGTGATCCCCTCTCCGTAAGGAAAGTATGCATAGACAACTTTCCATACAAAGGTATCCGGTGTATCATAAGTGCATGGACCAGTTTCCATATAGGTCATTCCCTATAAATATAAGTTCACATCACTTCTCATTCTTTACAGTTTGATTCATATTACAATACATATTAGTTCTTAGACTTGTCTTCTGAGTTCTAACTTAAGCTTCGGATGGGGGATTACCGGGCACAAGCCTGGTTTATCCCTTAGTGTAGGTTCGGGCGCACGGACGGACGGGTTCAAGCTTCAACCGGAGATCAGAACCCAACATATTAGAGAGACTAAACTGAATAAAATAAAAGTTAGAGGGCAAGTCACGTGCAAATAACATGCTACTTAACAGCAAAAATTAAAAGTTCACCAACAGACGCAAAAAAAATATATTTCAAATGTATTGCACAATAAATTTGCACAAAAACTCATTACACCAAAAGAACACATATGGTCCTATTATTCCAAACTATAAATATATAAATTCAACTAATAACATGAAACTACTTAATTCTCTACAAAACAATGCTAGCATCAACATCACGCTAGCTAGCATATATAGCATGGATGGACGGTTAATATTCCGCCTTATAGCATCAGCTGTTATTGGGTGTTATTATTCGTCCTATATTCATTCTCTGTGTCGGGTATTTGTCTGCCTTTTATTCTGCCTAGATTTAGTATGTGTTTAGGTAAAGATTTGTACACAATGAAGGGATATAACAACACAGAAGAACATGATATTCCCAATAATTTCAAGTTTTATTTGTTTGTAATATCAAAAGTTAGAAAAAATAATAATTTATTACTACATAATATTCCGATGACTTAATATGTCTCTAGAGCTAAGACATTACAATTAGCTAGTATACGAGCAACGGTAAGAACAGGGGCGTAGCCACATATAGTTGAGGGGTTGCAACTGCAACCCCTCAACTTTATAGAAATTAGTGTATATATTAGTGTATACGTAAATTTGCAACCCCTCACTATATGAAAAAATAAATGTTGCACCTCGCATTCAAAAAATGAAAGTTGAGTAACATTAAATTTGCATGTTATGTATACGTATATACTATTTAGCTCATTATATTGAATATATATATAGTTTGTTTGTACAAGTGTATATCTAAGATTATATATAACTATCTAAGTGACAATATATATTCAATAAATATCTACATAAATATTACAAAAAAAAATATGGAAATGATTGTTTGTCACATAAATATGTATTTGAATCCGTTCATATTGAGTATGTTAGGTTTCAATTTCAAAGTATGAAAAATCTCAATTAATTGTCATAGTAATTAGTTGTTGTTTTAATTTTAAAATATTAGACTATATTTTGCTATTTTTTCATATGTTTTTTTGGCACGTATTTCATTTTTTATTAAGTATTTGTATACAATATTTTTTTTTACCCATATAGCAACCTAAGAAATTTCAACCTAAGACACAAAGTGATGAGTCACGGTAAGGGCATCCAATGTACATGCATGTTCAAGCATGGACCCCATATATGACTCGGGGCGTATCGTGGGTGTGACCATTCGATGTGCTGATTTGAAAATTCCACAATTTAGTATCGTAAAAAGTGGACTTCTGGTTAAGGGGAGCTGCAATATCAATAAACTTCTGGTTAGAAGTGAGATATGATGGAATCACATGTAAGAGGATTGTTAAGGTTATATGTGAGTGAATATAGTAGCACATCACATTAGATATTTTGAAAGAGTTAGAACTAAGGGTGAGCAAAATACCAGGTTGGACCCGGAACCGAAAAAAAAATCGGGATTTTGACACGGTTCTAGATAGAAGTAAACAATTTTGGGAAGGTCATGGACGAAAATTGTAAGAATCGGTATTTTCGGTTCCTGTTCCATGATAAGCATATGAGTACCCAAATATCCGGAAACAGAACCGGATTGGATTAAAAAAAATTTAGTAACCATACCCTATTTTTTTTAAAGGTTGTTGGTTTTGTTTTATGATTGTAAGATTTGAGATTCTTATGTGGAAAAAGTTCGAATGTATTTATGAATTAATTAGGTACATTTTCAGTTTCGAACTGGATACCCATAACCAATGTTTCAATTTCAACTGGGTACCTAGAATCAGATATTTTATTTTGAAAAGAAAAAAAAATAGTAATTGGTTCCTTAACGAGTACTCGAAACCGATTGGTTCCTAACGGTTCCGGTTCCTAACGGTTCCGGTTCCAAACGGTACTAGGTATTGAATGTCAAGAACCGTTTAGTATTGGTATGGTTTCGAGATACGAAAAAATAGGACCCGGAACCGCTCACCCTTAAACACTATATATATAAATATAAAAGTTTAATGGGCTACCTCTAGTATCACCAATTGGTTCTCGTAAGGAATCTCAATGTGTGCTTATGTAGTGGGTCTAGACTTGCTCCCGAGATATAATCTCCCAACACGAAGAATGCTACATTTTTTTACTCATACTTTTAGAATGCCAAAGTATGCTACATTTTTAATTTTTACAACTTTGTAAAAGGTTGAAAAGTGCTACATTTTTAAGAAAAATTGAATGCAATATTTAATATTTTTCCAACTTCTTAGCAAGCTAAGAATGCTACACATTTTTTTTTTCCAACATTTAGAATGTCAAGCAAAGCTACATTTTTTGTTTAAACTTTTCCAACTTTTTATAATGATAAAAAATGATACATTTTAAAAAGAATTGAAGGCAATATTTAATAGAAAAACGTTTTTATAAATAATTTTTTCAACTTATTAGAAAGTCAAAGAAGGCAACATTTGTTACATTATAATAGAATTCGATATTTAACGGTAAAATTCATTTTTTACATAGCAACTCATCATGCACAAGTCATCTTCTTTGTCGTACAATTTATTTATTTCTTACACGTACAAATTAATGGATTATCCCAGGTTGACAGCTCGATCTAATTTAATTTCTTCTTCAACATCAATTGTACGGATTGATTAGTACAATTAATAATTATTCTAAAAATAACATTAAGTATATGTTTCTTTTAAAACAATTCGAATTGATATCGACCTTACTCAGTCTTAATGTTATAAAAGATCGTAATATGAACCCACTTAGCTGGGTTCCTAAATATTTCACTGTTCGCATCTAAATTCAACATAATTGAACTCGACTCGTAAACCTATTATTCATCACAATAAGTTAGAAATCCTCTTAACTACAAATTCATCATAATTGAACTCGACTCGTAAACTCATTTATGTTGACGAGTAGTTTGAGCCGAATATTATTTGGTTTGAACCGGATTTTTTTTTTTTTTTTGTTGTTGATTCCTCTCACCATTAACTTATAAATAAGAGTCTGGCAACTTATATATATATAGTCTATAGACACCCCTATACTATATAGCTAGTAGATACAGCTAATTAACTAGAGAGATGAGAAAGAGGAGTTTCGAGATGGTAAAGTACATGAAGAGTCGTCCAGTATTGGTGAAGAAGGTGATGAAAAAGCTTCAAAAGACATGGACATCGCTCTTGTCTGGTCGTTTAAGGTGGAAGAAACAGCAAAACGACGATGATGAGTTTTGGGTGATCCTCCGAATTATAGACAACATGATGTTTAGAACACTGTCTGTCGTGGAAGCCATTGTCTTGCTCTCTCACGTCTGCTTCTTCATCTTGCGCTTCGGCCGCCTTGCCTGATTATATATATTTTCCCACTACAACTCACGTACTACTTATATATATATATAATATAGCCATGCATGTCATGTATTTCTTTTCTTTGTATTTCGACTCCCTTAATTAGTTGCATGCTCTGTAATATTTTTCTTTGTATGTATATAGAAATAACATCTTCCAATTATCAAACCTAGTTCTTAATTTAAGAGTGTTTACTTTTATGTGATTTAGTTTGGAAATCTCAGGTTTAAAACCCTTTAAAAGGCGTCACCTCATGGTGACCTGATTAAAATAACATGTCTTACCTAGCCCACACGTATACCGCATCAGATAACAGACGAGGCGAGTACAACTTAGATTAACGGGCTGGCCTCTTGACTATAATAACCTGGCCGTGGTTGGACTGTGTTGACGGGGCAAGTGCATGCGTTGTTTATTCATTAAGTCTGGTCATAAAAACTATCAAAATGTAAGTAGTAAGTCTGAACATTACGTAGCGGAATGAGTTTAGGGTAACCACTACTAGCCCCATTTCTTAGGGGAAAAAAATTATCAAACCCAAACTATTATCGGAAAATTTATGAAACTGCCCCCTTGCGAAGTTGGAATTTGAAATATGCCCCTTAAAAGTTGGTTTTTATCAAAACGCCCCGTCCCGCTGATAATACCAGCGGGACGGGACGTGACATGTCAACGGGACATGACATGTCCCGCTGACTACCACGCGGGATGATCTGTCATCCCGCGTGGTACTGTCCCGCTGGTATTACCAGCGGGACGGGGAACCCGACAAAACGGGTTCCCCTAGGCGCAGGCGCGCATATGACTCTGTCCCATGCGCACCTGCGCCTAGGGGAACCCGTTTTGTCGGGTTCCCTGTCCCGCTGGTAATACCAGCGGGATAGGCGGCTGGTTTCGGGAAAAGAAACCAGCCGCCGCCCAATAATGAACCCTAACCCTTTTTTTTTTTTTTTTCTACTTATCTTCTTCAATTCCCTTCTCCTCCTATAAAAGCCCCCTTTCTATACCAGTAAAATATAATTCTCTTATCAATTTACTTATAAAAAGAATTATATTTTCAATCTTAAATTTTCAAGGGGGAATGGCTTACCATGGTGAAGGCAGTTCTTCCGGTTCAAGAAGAAGGATGAGTTTTGGCAAGGAACTGGGAGACAATACCGTTCTCTACATGAATAACGTACACAGGGCTAGTTTCGTCCACACGGACACGGTAAATTTTCTATTTTTTCTAGTAAATATAAATGTTTATATTGATACATAGATTAAATTAGATTGCGTAAATACAGTACAATGTCAAATAAATATGTTATTGATACGAACGTAGATGTTTTTTTTTTTGTTCGAAATAAAAGTATTTTTATAATTTTGAAATTAAAAAAAAAAAAAAAGTGAAAATCGAAATTTAAAAAGTAGAAATTACTGAGTATTGTTTTTAAATTTTGAAATTTGACAATATCTTTTTAAATGTCCAATTTAAAATTAGAAATCATAAATTAAAATTGATGTGCTTTAAAATGTAGAAAATTATTTTTGAAATTGTAGACTATTAATTAAAATTTTAATTAGAAGTTTAAATAACAAATCAGCGATTTTAGATAGTTTGAAATTATTGTCGAAATTTGTAAAAAAAAAATTTCCAAATTGAAAAAAAAAAAATGTTAATTATTGTCTTTCGGTTCCAATTTAGTGTGTTATTAAATGTTAACCGTAATTACGAAATTTAATAGTTTTAATTTATTTTCTTATTTAAATACATAATATAAAAAATAAAAAATATTTGGTTTTCCAATTTCGAAATTATATTAGAAGTTAAAAAAAATTCAAATTAAAAAAATCAAACTGAAAAATATAGATTAGATTTTTTTTTTAATCTCTATATTAAAAGATAAAATAAAAATAGAAATTATGGTGCTATTAAATTTTGAAATTAATTACGAATTTTCATGGTTTCTTATTAAATACGAGAAAAAATGTAAAATTATTGGGTTTTCAAATGTTCAAATTATTCTAGAAATAGTAAAAAAAAAATCAAATTAAAAATAACATTATTGAAAAATAGAGATTAAACGGTTATTTTTTTAAATTTCTACTTAAAAATAGATATTACTGTGCTATTAAGTGTTGTCATAATTTACGAAAATTTTGAAAGTTTTTATTTAAAATGTCGAATTTATAGCGTTTTCAAATAGGGTTTCTACGAGTTCTGTAGAAATAATAAAAAAAAAAAACTAAACTCTCAAATAAAATTAAAAACAGGATTTAAAAATAGAGATTAGATTAGATTTTTTTTTTTTTTTTACATTTTGAATATAAAAACATAAATTAGAGTGTTATAATATATTAAAAGTATTTATGAAATTTGATAGTATTTTTAAATGTTGATTTTAAATAGAGAAATTAGAATTATGAAAAATAGATATTGGACATTATTGAAGAAATATTTTTACATTGAAAAAACTTTGAAAATAAAATTGACGAATTAATTATTTTTAACTAATAACGAATAGTTTCATGTTGATAGATCGAGACTCCGTGGCCCGAGTCACACTTTAGATGTGCAAAATTGTGGGAGATAGACGCCCGAACTGCGGGGTTCGTCGACCGGGCAGGCTTTCTTGATGCAGGATTGACATCTCGTATTGAGGTAGATGTTGGAATGATGCATGCTTTAGCGGAGAGGTGGCGACCAGAAACCCACTGTTTTCATCTTCCTACAGGTGAAATGACGATTACTCTGAAGGATGTGGCGATGATCTTGGGGTTAAGGATAGATGGTCCGCCGATATCAGACCATTACAGAGATGGAATTGTATTAGATCCCGAAGTTTCAGTTGCGGGATTTATGAAAAATCACACTCTATCTCTTTTCCAGCGTTTGTTTGGTGAACAACCGCCTGCCGACGAATTAATCAAAGGGACGTGTGATCTCAAGTGCAGCTGGTTGAAGAACACTTTCTTGAAAGAAAAAAACCATCCTCAGTTCAAAACAGACGATGATGAAGAAGCAGAAAAGAGAGCAAGAGCGTATATATTGTGTCTCTTAGGGACAGTTTTATTCGCAGACTCCAACGGATCGTTGGTGCCACTGCAATATTTATATTTTATCGAAGATCTGGACGTGTGCAGTCTATACAGTTGGGGTTCTGCTGTATTGAGCCACTTGTACAGGGGATTGTGCAAGTGGACTTGTAAAAAGTCAGCGATCAACATCGGCGGTTGTGGTGTGCTAGTACAGGTATTGAAAGTGCATTATTAATATTATTAATTACTTATATTATGTAATGGCATTTATCTCATATATAGGTGTGGTGTTGGACGTATCTCGCGCTTGGTAGACCCACGTGCTTTGGTCATGTTGAGGCTGGTCGTGCTGTCGGTTGTTGGTGGAGACAGAAAAAGAGTTCAAAGAAAACTGTCCAATCTCGTACTAGGTGGTTTTACCGAGATGAACTTAAGATATTGAAGAACTCTGCGGTATTAAAATTAAATAATCGATCATTAGAATGGCTTATTATATTTATAGTTAATATGTTGACTCTAATATTGTTATAACACAGGTTACTTGGAACCCATGGACCGCGGAAGTTGCATCAATAATGCCACAAATTGCCAGAGAAGGTTGGGAATTGGCATACTTACAACTACCTCTGATCCACTTTAACTCTGTTGAATATCAACTGCCACAACGAGTGTATAAGCAGTTAGGCTTTGGATTTTATATCCCCGAGGTGTTCCCTGATCGACAATTATGGGATCGCCTCCACTCGTGTGCCCAATGGCATAAGTCACCGGCAACACCGTGGCATGTTACCCATGAGGAGTACATATTGTTGTGGAACAACCGCAATGATCGTGATATGTATCCTATCCCTGAGCCCGAATTTGTGAGGTCGAAAGAATATTTCAAGTGGTATCGTCGTATTACAACTTATTTAGCTAAAGATCACCCAGAAGTTGAAGTTGAAGCTGAAGAAGTTGAAGAACAACGACCACTGCATGTTTGCCCTTCGCAGGGGTATCTCGGTCAACACGGTGACATGATAAGCTACATGGTAAGACAAGTGAAATATATCTTTATAAGTCTACAATTAAGTCATTCGAATAACCACTATTACGTGAATTGTTGAACAGGCGCGTGGCTACAGTCTTATGTATAAACAGATAAGAAAATTGATGCATGACAATGGCCCTCCTAAGGAACGTTACAAAAAAATGATGGACATCACAACTCATTGCTTGACTGTTTCTGGGCAACATGACATGCTCAATATACTTGAAGATGGAGAGATGTCTGACTGTAGCATCGAGGAGGAACGTGAAGACGCACAAGAAATGGATATACCTGATTCCCAACCTCCAATGGCTACTCAGTTTTCACAACCGGGATTTGTACAAAATAGGGTCGCCATGTCACAGTCTGCAAGGCCCGGCCCATTTCCTGGGCCTTATCCACCACCAGCTGGGCCTTATCCAACACCAGTCGGTCCTTATCCACCACTGCGTGGGTCTATTTCTTCACAGCCTGGGCCTCTCCAAGCACCGTCTGGGCAGTTCCCACCTTCTTATTACGGCTATTACAACCCGTATATTGGGTATCAACCACCTCCCGGTGGGGGGAACTAAACGTTATTGTAATGTTATTTTGATATATCTTTTTGGATGATTGAAACACAAGAATGCTTTTTTTTTTTTGCGATAGACGTTTTGTGATAATATTATATTTTCTACTGACTAAATATTAATGTAGTTACTAGTTAGTTCATGGTTAGATTAGGTAAGTAATGAACTAAGATTTATCACTTATTATCTATATTATGTGACCATACAAAATTTGTCATAAAAATATATTAGCATAAATATATAACATAGGAAAAACAGTTTTTCTGACCGTATGAAATATTATAAGATTTTATTAAAGTAATAGTAAAACACATTGCAAAAATAACACAAATTAGCAACATATAAAATTCAGAATTTTAAAACAAGTTCATTACAATACCAAGATTTAAAGTTACATTTAAAATAGAGAAATACAAATGATAACATTACAACAATAGCTTCATACATCATCATCAGCCGGTGGTTCGACTACCCGCAGTGGACAATTTCTCCTATTGTGTCCTTCAGTTTTACAGATACTGCACTTTCTCTTCTTGCCGGGTTCGCGCTCATCCATCTCGTTTGTCAACCTTTTATTTTTACGTCCCTTCCGAGAGACCATCATGGCTGGATCAACAACAACGGTGGGCCCCGTCCAGGGCGGCCATTCATCTATGTCAGGGAGTGGGTGAAATGGATAAGAATACGTGAGCTTGTAGTTTGCTATCCTGAAATGACCATTAACACCGTCGTAGTAACTTGTATTCGCCGCTCGGTAAGCGCACACGGCGTGTCTGCACGGTCGGCGATACAACTTCCACTCTCCGCAGGTACATTGTTTTGTCGTTATGTTTACAACCTTAGCTTCACAACCTTGAGCAGAAACATGGTACTCTACGCCTTGGTGATATGTCCTAGCAGTGAAGTTCCTGGACGCCTCCTCAGCTTTTTCTAGAAAAAGTCTAACATTCTCAAGATACAAATGTCCTTGAGAAATTTGCGTGTTCACTTTCTTCGTCCGGTCCACCCAATAGGTATTCATTCGTTCGAATGACATTATAAGGATCGCAGTGATAGGTAAGGACCTTGCATTCTTCAACACATTGTTGAAGCACTCAGACTGATTCGTTGTCATGTTCCCGTACCTCCAACCCTCGTCATGCGATAGAGACCACGTACTAAATTCACCACAACTTTCCAGGAACGATCTGTACTTTCCGTTATCGGCTTCATACCATTGGGCATACAATTTTTGAAACAACTTCTTCGAGGGAGTCCAAACCATATCGCCGAATTTTCGCTTCAGCTTCGCGTCCTTAAACTTGGTATTGAAGTTGCTCAACAAATGACGAGCACAGTATCGGTGGACACCTTTGTCTTCTTGCACGTACACTTGTTTGACCGCCTTTAATATACTGATGTGACGATCAGATATGATGCATACCTTACGTCGATCACACGTCACATGTGCGCGTAGTTGCTCTAAAAACCATATCCACGTCTCGTCACGCTCTTTGTCACACAGACAGAAGGCCAACGGTACGATTTGGTTATTAGCATCGTATGCCACAGCCACAAGAAGTTTGCCTGTGTACTTGCCGTATAAATGTGTGCCATCAATGCTAATTAACGGTCTGCAGTGTTTAAAAGCCGATATTGAAGGCCCGAAAGCCCAAAGCCATTTGTCGAATGTCGTTTCTCCATCAGCTTGATTTCTCACCGTCTTGAATTCAAACCGGTAAACCGTACCGGGATTGTAATACGCTATTGCGACCATATGAGGTGGAAATATCTGGAAAGCCTCTTCGTGAGTTCCGTATATCCTCTCAATGACATGACATTTGGCGTACCAAACTTTCTGGTAAGTTGGCCAGACTTTGTATTCTTGTTTTACAATTCCGCGTAAATCAACAATCGTTATGGCGTTGTTATTTTTAACGAACGGATAAAACAAATCTTCCATTAAGCGACTATCAAGTAGCCTGTTCTGGGTGACTGTAGTACTGTTTACACATGAATGTGGTGGGCCCACACTCGTGATCTCCCAACATCCCAACTTTTGTTTGGAACAACGGAGTGACCAAGAACATGTATCGTGTGTGCAACAGTACACTATTCGCGTAGTGTCTGATTTCTTCGTTTTTGCTTCACGCCCATGCCTGATGTGCCACCTTTTCACCGTCCTTTGGAATTCAGCTTTGTCGACATACGTATTTTGAACTACAAAATCATCCACATCTTCGGTCGATTGCCCGCCATGCCTACTCCAATCACTTGAGTCCAATCCATACTGCCAGTCACCGGAAGTCCAGTCCTCTTGACATTCAACTTGTTTCCATCGTTCACGAGATTCTACTAGAGCAGGAGACTCATCTTCAATGTAAATTTCTTCTTCTTGCATGTCCTCCTCTCCGCGCACATCGTCTTCTTCTTGATTTTCGACGACCTCGCCTACATCTGCATCTTGTTCTACACCATCAACGTTGCTGCATTCTCCTTCTTACACGTCGTTGCTGCAGTCTCCATCAGGTCTGGCGCTCCTGTAAAGTCTTTCAATTAAGGTGTTCGTGCAATCTGGATCAGGTATTGAGGTGCTGCATTCTCCATCAGTGGGAGCTCCGCCCATTAATCCTAGTTGTAACATATGACGAGACAGATCATACCCACCATACTCTTCTACATCGTCATCCACTCCAGCTCTAGGAACGACAATGATCTCCACCGGGGACTGGTAGCTGGACATAATACTTCCCCACATTTCGAATGTGGTGATTGCATTCCACCCATCCCGTAAAACGATCCCAAGAAGAGGCCTTGATATACCGCAGAGTCGCATTGCATGGATTTTTGATTCGCGAAATGTAATACCGCGATGACATTGTAGCTCAACATATGTACCGCCGTGTATATGAATATGCCAGCTACTAATGACCTCGACGTCATAGCGAAACAAAATGTAAAACATTCTCCTATATGTAGAATATAAACCGAATTAGAAGCGTCGTATAAATTCTACGGCACTCTAAATTCAGATCCGTTTGCAGAATTGAACTTCCCTAATAACTAATAATTTGTACTAATTTTTTCAAATATTTCTAAAAATTCGAAATTTGGCCCGAACACGGCGTTTTAAGGGGGGTGAACACCGTTCCGTGCTTAAAACCCTAAATTTTGAAATTCTCAAAAAAAATTGAAAATTTTACATACTCCTAATTGTATAATAAATTCAATAATTCTCGAGTTTCATTGCATTTGGAGTTGTAAATAAGCGGTAGTCCTAAATCAAATTTCATACGTTAATTTGTGTTTTTTTTTTTAAACTTTGACAAGCTCGTATAAATTCTACGGCACTCTAAATTCAGATCCGTTTGCAGAATTTGACTTCCCTAATAACTAATAATTTGTACTAATTTTTTCAAATATTTCTAAAAATTCGACATTTGGCCCGAACACGGCGTTTTAAGGGGGGTGAACATCGTTCCGTGCTTAAAACCCTAAATTTTGAAATTCTAAAAAAAAATTGAAAAATTTACATACTGTTAATTGTATAATAAATTCAATAATTCTCGAGTTTCATTGCATTTGGAGTTGTAAATAAGCGGTAGTCCTAAAACAAATTTCAGACGTTAATTTGTGTTTTTTTTTTAAACTTTGACAAGCTCGTATAAATTCTACGGCACTCTAAATTCAGATCCGTTTGCAGAATTGGACTTCCCTAATAACTAATAATTCGTACTAATTTTTTCAAATTTTTCTAAAAATTCGACATTTGGCCCGAACACTGCGTTTTAGGGGGGATGAACACCGTTCGCTGCTGAAAACCTAAATTTTGAAATTCTCAAAAAAATTTGAAAAATTTACAGACTGTTAATTGTATAATAAATTCAATAATTCTCGAGTTTCATTGCATTTGTAGTTGTAAATAAACGGTAGTCCTAAATCAAATTTCAGACGTTAATTTGAGTTTTTTTTTTTAAAACTTTGACAAGCTCGTATAAATTTTACGGCACTCTAAATTCAGATCCGTTTGCAGAATTGGACTTCCCTAATAACTAATAATTTGTACTAATTTTTTCAAATATTTCTAAAAATTCGACATTTGGCCCGAACACGGCGTTTTAAGGGGGGTGAACACCGTTCCGTGCTTAAAACCCTAAATTTTGAAATTCTCAAAAAAAATTGAAAAATTTACATACTCCTAATTGTATAATAAATTCAATAATTCTCGAGTTTCATTGCATTTGGAGTTGTAAATAAGCGGTAGTCCTAAATCAAATTTCAGACGTTAATTTGTGTTTTTTTTTTAAAACTTTGACAAGCTCGTATAAATTTTACGGCACTCTAAATTCAGATCCGTTTGCAGAATTGGACTTCCCTAATAACTAATAATTTGTACTAATTTTTTCAAATATTTCTAAAAATTCGACATTTGGCTCGAACACGGCGTTTTAAGGGGGTGAACACCGTTCCGTGCTTAAAACCCTAAATTTTGAAATTCCCAAAAAAAATTGAAAAATTTACATACTCCTAATTGTATAATAAATTCAATAATTCTCGAGTTTCATTGCATTTGGAGTTGTAAATAAGCGGTAGTCCTAAATCAAATTTCAGACGTTAAATTGTGTTTTTTTTTTAAAACTTTGACAAGCTCGTATAAATTTTACGGCACTCTAAATTCAGATCCGTTTGCAGAATTGGACTTCCCTAATAACTAATAATTTGTACTAATTTTTTCAAATATTTCTAAAAATTCGACATTTGGCCCGAACACTGCGTTTTAAGGAGGGTGAACACCGTTTCGTGCTTAAAACCCTAAATTTTGAAATTCTAAAAAAAAAATTGAAAAATTTACATACTGTTAATTGTATAATAAATTCAATAATTCTCGAGTTTCATTGCATTTGGAGTTGTAAATAAGCGGTAGTCCTAAATCAAATTTCAGACGTTAATTTGTGTTTTTTTTTTTAAACTTTGACAAGCTCGTATAAAGTCTACGGCACTCTAAATTCAGATCCGTTTGCAGAATTGGACTTCCCTAATAACTAATAATTTGTACTAATATTCTCAAAAAGTATTGAATTTTTTTTTTTTACAGATTTTTAATATAATTTAATTTACAAAAATTGTTTTTGTTAAATAAATTAAAATTTCTACTTTATTTCAGTACAAACAAAAATTATCATATTTTTTTTAACAAAATAGTTGTACTATATATATCATTTTTTTATTCACATACGATATACGTGAAAATTATAATTTTCAGAATACAAAACAAATAAACAAAAATTAATTTTTGTTACTTACATTATAATTTCTACATTATTTCACCACAATAAAAATGTCATCATATCCTATTATTTTTTTTATTTCACATAATAGCTGTAATATATACATCATTATAATCTATATATGTGAAAATCCTTATTTTCGAAATTTAAACAAAAATCATACAAAATTACGTTTTCTTAATTACATTATAATTTCTACATTAGTTCAGCACAAAAATAATTATCATAATCTCTTATTTTTATATCTTACATAATAGTTGTACTATACATATCATTATAATCAGAATACTTAGTAAAAAAATAACAGTATGTTACCTTTCTTTTGATAAACAACTTCTGATATGTCACAACGTACTCAAATGAGTTGGCATTCCTGAAAATTTTCCAAAAAACATATATTGTAGCATTATAACAACATATATTAACTATAAAAAGTCTAAATTTTATAAGCGTACATTACATTACCTTAGTTTGAAACAACACAAAGGAAATATAAATTTTAACATTGTAGAAGGGGGTTTCATTTATAGGCTAGGGCAGAATAAATCGGACCAGCTGCCGGTCCGATTTTGACTGGTAGCTGGTCCGGTTTTGACCGGCAGCTGGTCAATAGGACCGGCAGCTGGTCAATAGGACCAGCTGGTCCCGCTGGTAATACCAGCGGGACAGTGCCACGCGGGATGACAGATCATCCCGCGTGGTAGTCAGCGGGACATGTCATGTCCCGCTGACATGTCACGTCCCATCCCGCTGGTATTATCAGCGGGACGGGGCGTTTTGATAAAAACCAACTTTTGAGGGGCATATTTCAAATTCCAACTTCGCAGGGGGCAGTTTCATAAATTTTCCACTATTATCCTTATTACAAAGCTTAATATTAAGATAATAATCATCATATGAATCTGCTGTGTTAGAGATAAGGTATATATGTATAACTGGAAATAATATTGGTATATAAGGTATACAAAGTCCTATTCGAAGCCGACGGAGTCCGGCCTAAGATCTTCGAAGTGGAGTCCGGGGCTGCCGAAGTCGGGCCCAATGTCGCTCTAGTCCGACCAAGGGTCCCTGGAGTCGGATCCAAAGTCACCCGGGTCCGACCCGAGGTCACCGAAATCGGGCCTGAATTCGTCGGAGTCCAGCCAGAGGTCGCTAGAGTCCGGGCACGTAACTACTGGAGTCCGGCTCGGAATCACCAGAGTCGGGCATGGGGCCGCCAGAGTCCTACCCGATGTTGTCGGAGTTCGGCCCGAAGTAGCCGTTGTCCGACCTGGGGTCACCGAAGTCATCGGAGTCCGGCCCGAATGTTAATAGGAATATAGTATAGGGATGTTATTAATATATATTAAATAGCTTAGGGGCAATGTTAATCGAAGAAGTAACTGAGGTTACAATAGAATTATTACTTCATAATTTATGTAGCAAATAAGTTGTACGGAGAAATGAATAATGAATGAATGAAAAATAGCCTAGAGGTTAAAATATCTACAGCACCCTTCAGGTATTGAGAACCTAATCTGATACGGAAAAATAATAAAAAATAGTAAGCGAGATACATTCATTGGAGTTTTTAACCGATATAAGCCTTCATGGACAACCAAATACAAATATAGAATGCATGAAAAAATAATTACAAATCTAAGGCAAACCGAGATTTCACATCTCGGTTTGGATTTTTTTCATCCAAACCGAGATGTGAAATCTCGGTTTGGATTTTTTTTTTTTTTTTTTTTAAGGGTTTAGGGTTTTTTAGTGCCCTAAACCCTAAAAAAAAAAAAAAAAAAAAAAATCCAAACCGAGATTTCACATCTCGGTTTGGATGAAAAAATCCAAATCGAGATGTGAAATCTCGGTTTGCCTTAGATTTGTAATTTTTTTTTCATACAGTCTATATTTGTATTTGGTTGTCCATGAAGGTTTATATCGGTCAAAAACTCCATTCATTGTGCATAACTGCTGATGATTACTTATCTAGGGTTTGACAAAAAAAATACTTATCTAGGGCTGATTCATTCTTATTAATTGTGAGGCTGCTGCATTGTTGATTTACTGTTGTGTCCACAAGGTGTTCGTGAAAATGCCAATGAGAAAATTATGGTGTATTTTGGTGATTGTTGTTGATTTGTTAGTAGTATTGGTTTACTGCATGCAATTGATATGTATATAATGGGTATGAGGGTTTATCTTGCTAAGATGTAATACCAATTTAAATCAATAACTGAGAAATTCACACTTGCATCTTTGAAAGAACACATTTGTCTCAATTCAGGAGTTGATGAGGTAGATCTTACTCGAGTAGATGAATCGAGTCGATACCTTCTATTCACAATATATGATTGTTGGTACCGAATTTTCGGGGAGGTCCTACTTGAGGTTTTCTCCAAAATTTCTCATTGGGATTGTGCAAAAAAGATTATACAATATGCAAAATCTCAATTTCTAGTTCAGTTTGACTCCATCCTTAATGCCCGAGTTGTTCCTAAGATGGTTATGAATGACCAGTACATTTATGAAAACTGTTGTCGGCTTCTGATTCAATTTTTTCATCGGAAAATCAATGAAGAACTAGAAGAGCCCTTCTATAGTGATATGGAGAAACCTCTTCTTGATGAAGTGTGTGATCGAAACAACCATGATGAAGAATTGGATATTGTTTGAGTTGTTATTTTTTTATTGGCGAATGGAAAGTTAATGATATTGGCTTTGAAAGCATTGCAGATATCCAAGAGCATATTCTACATATCCTTAATTTGCGGGGGAACATTTTGGTGTCCAATGATTACGAGTCGATCAAGTCGCCTCCCATGACATCCATTGATTCTTTCCAGCTGGAGGAATTCGATCATTTTCAAATAGCTACACTTTAATCCACAATCAAAGTTCAACAATACCTTATACTCAAGAAATTGGTTTCAACATGCATCAATGAGTTGTTCCTTAATTCGATCGCTCAACGACATTAATTTGATGAAGTTTATACTTAGGGATGGATATGTCTTCTTGAGGAGAACAATCGTTCGAGATTATTATGGCTTCAATGGTCCAAAAATTCTCAAGTAGCATTCGCCTTTACTTGGTCGCTTATTCGGGATTATGATGAGTTTAATGCTCTCGGTCACCTTGAGGACAATGTATTTTTAAAGGATAGGTAATATTATGATATGAATATAGTATAGGGATGTCATTAGTATATGTTTAATAGATTAGGGGCAATGTTAATCTAAGAAGTAATTGAGGGTTAAAGTAGTGTTATTATTTCGTAGTTTTAATAGCAAATAAGTTGTACGAAGAGAGGATTAATGAATGAATGAAAGTTATTTCTTTCCGTGTTCTCTACTCCTCGATTCTTTTGGTTTTTTCTCTCTTTTGAATTCTTTATCTCTTTTGAATTCAATCTGAATTTTCTTCTTTTTCTTTTTCTTACGATCAATTTCGGATTGTAACACTGAGTTCAACGGAATCGGGTCTGAAGACGCTGGAGTCGGCCTGGGTTCGATGTGGCGGTCTACCTACTAAATTGCAAAATAATATTAAGTTCAAATATATAGACCGGAGCCACCAAGGGACAAAAATGTACAATTGTCATTTGAACTTTTTATAATTTGTAGATTTTACCGTGAAATTTGTAATTATTATCCATCTATTTCAATTTGTAGTTATTTTCTTTTAACTCGACGTTGGTTTAACAAAAAAAAAAAACGAATATTAGCCCCAAAAAAGCCCAAATTGTCTTTTCAGATTTATATATATTTTCTTTTGCCGTTATTTTTCAGACATGAAAGGTGGTAGACTGGTGACACTGCCGGTTCGCTCAAAACCGGCTGTATTTTTTTTCCAATTGATTTCATTGAATAACTTCGGAAGTTTGATTGAGCCTTTCAGCAATGCAATTGAGGAACTGGAGTCGCTTAGACAAAGAAGAGGAGGAAAAACGAAGACGCTGAGCAGAGCGCGAAAACTGAATCATTTTCCACTCTACAGATTCATCCATGGCGTCACCAGCAGCACTTCAGCGATCTCCAATGTCTTCCTCATCACCGTCTTCTCCTCTCCAACGCCTCTCCACGTTCAAGACCGGCGCATCCACCGCCACATCGTCATCGACCACCACTTCTGCTGCCTCCCCACTTGACACCTTCGCCAATGATCCCATCTTCTCCGCCTTTCTCTCTCCGTCTTTCTCCTCCACCTCCTTCTCATCCGCCGCCCTATCCTCCGGCTCCCCTGCTTCAACCGCCGAGAAACTGCATAACGCCATCCGGCTCCTCGAGTCCCAGCTCCGCTCCGAGGTCCTCTCCCGCCATCATGACCTGCTCTCTCAGCTATCTTCGCTCAAATCGGCGGAACAGTCGCTCTCCACTGTCCGATCTGCTGTATCCTCGCTTCAGTCTTCGGTACGCCGCATCAGATCGGAGCTCTCTGAGCCATACTCCACTATCAGATCTAAGTCTCTCCAGCTCTCCAACCTCCACCGCTCCACTGAGCTCCTCCAGCACACCATCCGCGCCCTTCGATTATCCAAGAAACTTCGGGACATGGCACCGGATCCGATTACGGATCCTGAAAAGTTTGATCTCGCCAAGGCTGCGCAGCTGCATTGTGAGTTCCTAGGGCTCTGCGAGGAGTATGAGCTTGGGGGAGTTGATGCGATTGATGAAGAGCTCAAGTACGTTAGGGAGATCGGAGAGAAGACGAGGATAGAGGCTATGAAGGTTCTAGAGAGAGGAATGGAAGGTTTAAATCAGGCTGAAGTAGGAACTGGATTGCAGGTATTCTATAATCTTGGTGAGTTGAAGGGTACTGTGGAACAGTTGGTTACTAAGTACAAGGGCATTGGAGTGAAGAGCATTAATGCGGCACTTGATATGAAGGCGATATCAGTAGGTAGTGGTGGGTTTGGACCAGGAGGGATTAGGGGGAGTGGGACTCCTCATATTGGTGGAGGTGTGAAGGCAAGAGAAGCTCTTTGGAAAAGAATTGAATACTGTATGGATCAGTTGCATTCAGTTGTAGTTGCGGTATGGCACTTGCAGAGGGTGCTTTCCAAGAAAAGAGATCCGTTTACTCATTTTTTGCTGATCGAAGAGGTTATTCAGGTAATAGTCTAACATTTTGGTCTTCTCCTTAGTTGTATTCTGATTTTCATGAAATGATTGAAAGGTTTGAGTCTGCTGGCATATAATTGTTAGTATTATGAATGGATAGGATAAACAAACTAGTTGTTGCTATCTGGATAAATGGAAATCGATTTTCTCTTTAGGATGTACTTAGAGCTGTGACTGATAACTTTTACGTGGTATAGACTATAGAAGAGTTTCAGCAATTCAATCCATCGCATAGTGAAGGTCAACTATCATTTTCTGGATAATTAAGAATTAACATTTAAAGTTGTTCCATGGTAACCTATGTAATATGTATGTAGCTGCTATCCTTTGTATTTTGCAGAAGTTCTGATTTAACTAGCATGTCTTTACTGGAAAGAAAACTAGGCTCTCTAGTGGACCTATCCTTATTTTACTTTTTTCCATTGCCTAGCTGCAAGAATTTTTCTCTGGTCTTTGAAGGTTCATAAAATTCAGTTTTCAGAGGTATATAGACGTACCCATATTTAAGCTTGAAAATGAATTCAATAAAATATGAAATTTAGACCTGTTTTGCATTAACACTGGGAAATTTGGGTTGTAATAATCTGCTTTTAGTTGGCAAAAAAAATAGTCGTGAAAGCTTGATTTTTCTTACAGCTGTTTTCCTTGGTTGATTAGGTTTGAATGTGAAGCTGTGATGTGGCCATTTCTTTTAGTTAGATTTGACAGCTTGCTTCTGGTTTAGTTGAGTATTGCGTCATATTTTATGATGTATTCGCTAGCCATCTAAATCCTAGTATCGCACCTGTGATCATGTTTGAAGATATAAAGATTTTAAGAAGAATTAAATAAATGTTCCAGAAAACTGGATGAGATATTAATCCAGGAGATGAGATTATGTGAACAGAAAACTAATGAAAAGAAAGTCAATTTCTCTGTTACTCCCTTAGCAACTATGCTGTCATCTAAGTTATATCTGGATTTTGTCCCTTCTTGAGTTTGCTAAACTGCAGTGGTTGTTTCCTTTCCACAATTGTAAACAAACTATATAACTTGTTGTTTCATCCATTTGGTATTCCCCCTCATTTGTTCCCAATTCTTACTCTTGCTTATGTTGTTCTTATTTAGGAGGGTGATCCAATGTTGACAGATCGCGTTTGGGAAGCACTTGTCAAGGCTTTCGCTAGTCAAATGAAATCTGCATTCACTGCTTCAAGTTTTGTGAAAGAGATTTTTACAATGGGATACCCAAAGATGTTCTCCATGGTAGAAAATCTTCTTGAACGGATTTCACGAGACACGGATGTCAAGGGGGTCTTACCAGCTCTTACTTCTGACGGGAAAGATCAAATGGTTGTAGCTATAGAGATATTCCAGACTGCTTACTTGGCACTCTGCCTTACCCGCATCTCCGATCTTGCTAATAATGTTTTTCCAGTCTCCAGCCGTGGAAGCACCCCCTCCAAAGAACATATCTCAAGAATTGTATCACGCATCCAAGAAGAGATTGAAGCTGTTCAGTTTGATGGGCGCCTAACTCTCCTTGTCTTGCACGAGATTGGTAAAGGTTTGCTCCTGCTAGCACAGCGAGCTGAATACCAGGTAATTGATTTAGTTCATAAATCATGCTGGAACTAGCTATTTAGACAGCAAACATTTTTCTTATATCTAAAGGCCAAGTTTTCAGATAAAGAGGGCTACTTTATAGTTAAAAGATACAGTTTTAACAGGAAAATACAGTTTTAGAGACTAGATTTTTACATTGATCTTGACAAAATTGTAATTAATGAATATATTCTTGATATTGCTTTTGAATGACAGATATCCACTGGTCCTGAAGCACGGCAAGTGACTGGTCCTGCAACAATCGCGCAACTAAAGAACTTCGCAATATGTCAGCACCTACAAGACATTCACACCCGCATATCCGCTATATTGAGGACACTTCCAGCTGTTGCTGCTGATGTGTTATCTCCCTCGCTTGGTGCAATCTATGGAGTTGCCTGCGACTCAGTCACACCCTTATTCCAAGCAATGCACGAGCGTCTTGAATCTTGCATCCTCCAAATTCACGACCAGAAGCTTGGAGCTTTAGGAATGGATGCCGGCATGGACAACAACGTCTCTCCATACATGGAGGAACTGCAAAAGGCCATCCTTCACTTCCGAAGTGAGTTTCTTGCAAGACTCTTGCCTTCTGCTACTGGGTCAGAAACCATCTGCACCCGTTTTCTGAGAAACATGGCTACTAGGGTTCTTACCTTCTTCATCAGACACGCATCTCTCATACGACCTCTATCCGAATCCGGGAAGCTTCGATTGGCCAGAGACATGGCTGAGCTGGAATTATCAGTCAGTCAAAACTTGTTCAAAGTGGAGCAGCTTGGTTCGCCATACCGAGCTCTTCGAGCATTCAGGCCTCTTATTTTCTTGGAAACCTCTCAACTCGGATCATCACCTCTTCTTCAAGATCTACCTCTAAGCGTCATTCTCCATCATCTATACACCCGAGGACCTGAGGAGTTACAGTCGCCATTGCAGCGGAATAAGCTCACTCCTTTGCAGTACTCACTGTGGCTGGATTCTCAAGGGGAGGATCAGATATGGAAAGGGATAAAGGCAACAATGGATGATTATGCAGCAAAGGTGAGGGCAAGAGGGGACAAGGAGTTCAGCCCTGTGTATCCCCTCATGCTACAGCTAGGGTCATCATTATCGGATGATTCTGGAGCTTCTTCTGCACCACAGAAGTACTGATACGGCTAGATTTCACTCAGGTACGTTGAATTACTGCGGTAAATGTTCCTTTGTGTCCTTGAAAGTTGAAAGCAGCGAGTTAAAGGGATTCGGATATGATTCATGTCTTCACTGCACCAATACGTGCATTGTTTAATAAGGCATTTGTGTAGAGTAGATATTGTTTTTGTTACTGCTGAGGAGGCTAGTTGTTTCTATGCCTATTGTGGTGTTTTAGGGGATGTTGTAGAAGAGGAAAATAGAGAAAAGTTTGCAATATACAAATTTCATGGAATAGTTAAAGAAATAGGGAATTGAGATTTCTTATTTACATATTTGCTTTGCGGAATTCAGCTTGAAATGGAACCCGAATTCCAAACGGGTTGAGGAATATAGAATCTAGGATATTAATGAAAAGACAAGTGTACTCTTGACTCCGGCCAGTTACAATCCAAAAATTTAATGTTCCAAAGACAAGTCCTCTGTGGCTCCAGCCAAAGCCTCCAGTCAGGGCTCCGATCGAGGCCGGAACGCTTTTAATTTGAAGCTTTCTAATCCGATTGGAGCTCCAGAGGACCTCAATTAAGGCTAAAAGGCTCCAAATCGAAGCTTTCTGGATACGGTTGGAGTTGCTCGTATCGGGGCAGGAGTGCTCCGAATCAGAGCTACCCGACCCCATAGGTGACGGAAGGTGACGGAAGGTGACGGAGTAATATTTACTTACACGGATGTAGCTAGCTTAGGTGACGGTCCCGGGAAGATGACAATAATGAAGTGTGTATAGGAGCTCGAATTTGACTGTCGGTTTCGTCGGAATTGACTTCTCTAAAGTAATCACACTGAGACACCACATTTTAACAAATTTGAAACATTGGACACTACAGTTTAACATTTAAAACTTAAGACACCTAATTTAATTTTGAGATAGGGTAAACCTTGAATAGTTTTTTAGTTATTAACCCTATTTTTTTAAAGCCAAAAATCCCTATTCCTAATCAATCATGCTGTTCTTTTAGTCTCATTTGGTAGAAAGAGAAACAGTCGAATCATAAAGAAACCAAAGATGATAATCCATAAGGATAAATTCCCCATCTCCATTGCATTGTTCAAAATACCCACCACAATGCATAACCTAGTTCTCAAAATCAAAGCACAAGTCAGAACCCAAAATACCATCTTCCTTCCAGTAACCAAACCCTAGTTCACTAAGGATTTGGGCAGAATTACACAAAAAGATTGGGCTTGTTAGCCTTGTAAGTGGTCTTAAGCTTCCTGGACGGAGGCCTAACCTTTCTGGACACGAGCGGGAACTTTATCTTGGAGTTATGGAACTGCTTTGTGCTCTCCCTCTTGCAGAGCTTTGCAGGGATGGTGGCTGTCTTAATGATCTGGATGCAAGGGAACCTGACCCTGTGTCGGGACGCCATCTCAGTGTACATTTGTTCCACTGCTCCATTGAGGGTTGTGTCTCTGTATTCCTTGTACATGTTGTGGTACCCTGTTCTGCTCTGGTATCGTAGCCAGATTCCGTAGTTCTTAATCTTAGTCGGATTCTTCTCAAATATCTGCAGGTGGGTGGGTTTCATCAAGAAAGATTGAATGTTATAGATGAAACTAATGAAAACAGTTTATACATGTAGATTCGGGTTTTGAAGAGATTAGGGTATAGGTATAGAACAAAATGATGCACCCCTCAAACCAATATAGATGCCAGAGTACAACATATAATATTTCTTTATGCAAACTAACACAAGGACTACGACTTTCTTGAAACAAAGTCGGGATGTTAAAGATAGAATAACAGTAATGTATAATCCAATTTAATGATAAGGAGGTACGAAATTACAAATTGTTGTATGCATTGGCATGATTTGAGAATGAGCTACACCTAGTCAAATGTCAGAAAATAATGGTCGAATGTGTCGAGAGCATACCTCATTGATAGCAAGCATCTGTCCATTGCTTTTCTTAACCTTCTTGAGCTTCCTCAGGAAGTACCTAGAAACAAAACAGAAGTTCAATAGCAGAAATTCAGATCAATAGTGCAATGCAGTTAGTGTGTAATACTTCCAGCTTCAAGTTAATGGGACAACTCGAATAAGTCCTACTGAGCCAATTATATTCAGTAAAACATGTAACAATCTGATTCTAGTTGAAGACTTAGAACATTTCTCAACACTTAATCACCAATGAAATGTACATCATCCCTTTTGGTTATAAGCTTCCATACTATCAGATATTGCATTGATCTACACTTGAGCCAAAAACCGACAGGGCTTACTAACAAAACTACATTACTCAGGTCTAAGAATCATAAGCAGCTGACGTATCACAATAACACTGATTTAGAACATTTCTCAACACTTCATCACCGATGAAATCTGCATTAACCATTTCAGTTATAAGCTTCCATATTGTCAGATATTGCGTTGATCAATATCCTTGAACCATAAACCGACAAGGCTTACTAACAAAACTATATTACTCAGGTCTAATAATCATAAGCCAATGTCCTATCATAATAACACAAACTTATAACATTTCTCAAAACTTAATCACCGATGAAATCTACACTAACCATTTCGGTTATAGGCTTGCATATTATCAGATATTGCATTGATCTATCCTTGAACCAAAAACCGAAAAGGCATACTAACAAACTACATTACTCAGGTCTAAGAATCATAAAGCCGCAGACCTATCACGAAATCAAAATTCCGCATGATTACTCGAGATGTGCAATCGAGCGATGACGTACCAGAACTTGGATTTGGCGCGGACCTCGTTGGTGGCCCATAGCTTCATCCTGTAGATCTTGGGATGCTCATCGGTTTCAGAAGGCAGACCTCTCCCTACCACCTGGTACTGGTGAAACTGCTCCGCAATTCATCAAGGAAAAGGTAAAATCAAAACTTAGCTCGATGAGGCAGAAGAAGAGCTTCAACAGGAAAATGAAGTTAACCGGGCAGAGAAAGATCACGATTCTTAATGAAAAGTAAATGGAGGACTTGGAACTTACTCTGAATGTCACCATGATGGAGCTTCTGCTGCAGTTTTGCTGCCTCCGCCGTCTCCTGCAAAATGTCCTTCCTCTTGTATAAGGAAGATGGAAGATGGAAGCAATAAAAAGCGTGTGAATAAGAGCGCCAAACCCTAGTCCTCACAGTTCGCTTTATAGGCCGGAATGGGCCATTTAGAATGGGCAAATCTATTCAATTGTTGGGCCTCCTTCCCCATATATAGTGGCTTAGTGTGAAAATTCGTGTTATTGTGGATTAATAATCGTATCGTGTTAAATTTACTGAAGATAAACATGTATAGTAAATTTTTCGTGTTACATTTTACAAATACGAATACGATACATTATTTTTTGTGTGTATTCGTGTCATGATATCGTATTAAATTCTTCAGATGTATGTTTTAAAATGAGATTTTTAAGAAAAAAAATATAAATAATGAATATAATATAACAAATAACTATGTATGTATGTATTCATAAGATGGTAATATATGGTTGACAAACTCTAAAAATTGAAAACTTAAATGGAGTTTTAAAATTTATTAAATAAGATCTATTAAAAAAAATACTCAAAAACTACACTTAGTATCACAACATTATCGTGTGTCGTATTATAATACTTAAATACGACCATGACACGAATATTATATCTTGTTTATCGTGTTTGTGCTATCTTTCTGATGCTTGCACAAATATGATTTTTTTTCGTGCGTGTCATGACATCTAACACGTGAATACCACCGTTAAGATGCGAATTTTAGTATTTAATTATTTTTTTTGTAAGACTTTTAGTTTTTAGTATTACTTCCTCTTTCAACATTATTCGTTGTCGATCTTTGTTTACTCAGATACCTAAATAATTTTAAACCTAATTTATATAGACTTTTGTGGCAAATTCAAAATTTACCACGATTAAGGTTGGTTGAAGTGTCTACGCATTTTCAATTTGCCCTTACATAATGCTAAGAAAAAACAAATTGATTTAGCTAAAACTTTCAAAGAATCTTTCTAGAATAGAATACACTCTATCTAGCTACTCTATATATGATCTACTTATTAAGTCAATTACTTAAATGTGTACACATAAAACATCTTAGCTCTCTAGTCTAACATTATGAACACAATCACCTACATTTAGCAAAAGAAAGACTTTTGCACATTATTTGTGCTCACACAAGCTTTTGTTGAAAAATTAACCTTATAGAATTGCAATTCATAATTCACAGATGGTGGCATTTTATATATGTTGTTGGGGTCCCTGCCTATAATGCCCTTCTCATCAAATGCTCATATACATACTTATATGGCGCACCAAGCAGACTCGACGAACTCTATTGTGTAAAGTTGGTTAGTTTGATGCAGATTCAAGTTTCTTCTCAGAAGACAGGTCCTGCAACCCACACACCATGTTCGCTGGGACTGCTACATCGATCATCTTTGGATATGCAAGCTTCAAATCTGCAGACGGAAGATCCATCCATTACGATCTATTATAAGTTTATTATGAACACACTTCTTTTTTACTGCAAAAGGGAGAAAAAGGAAAATAGGACTTACTTTCCATTATGTTTTTGAATGTTTCCTGCAGAAGAAAGTGAACCGTGTTTCAGCAGTTGAAGGAAAAATAGAGCAGTGGTTTTATCATACCACCGATGTACAACTGTGGCACTACTAACCCGCAAAAAATAAAAAACACACCTAAAAACAGTCTCAACTATAGGCAGTGTTGCTAATCACTGTCTTAGATTTAAAATGTTTTTCTTCGGTGTCTCAACTATCTTTTGTTGCTTTTCACTTCTTTTTTCCCCCGACAGGTTCTAGGTTAGAAATAATGTTTTAAGCAACAAATTTCTCCACTTTTCCGAAGCATCATATGTTAATCATGGTTAATGGTTATTTGATGCATAAAAAACATGCTTTTGTCCTGTCAATTTTAAGAGAAAAAAATGGAAAGAAATCAATCAATCAGATAGGTGGTACACTGAATATCAAAATTTTAAATCTAGAACAGCGATTAGCAACATGACATATAATTGAGATTGTTTTTAGGTTCCTAACTAAAAATTGCAGGTCCCAGAGTAAAGTAGTAATTGAGCCCTTAATTTAGTGTGTGTGTGTGATCTGTTGTACTCACAGGTAAGCTCCAACAATGTATATATCTTCAACAACTTTTTTTGTTGGCCAAGCAATCTTGGGTTGAAAATAAACAAATCTTTGGCAGTAGTTCAGACGATAGTCATAAAGAGAAACTTTAGTTGATAATTGTTCGGTTGAATTACCTCATCTTTTGTTAACCTAGGATTATAAAGCATCTCTTCCCCCACAGTACTAACCTGAGTAACACAAAAGCAAATGTTAATAAAAAAAAAAACTATTTGCGCAAGTCGCTTACAAATAAGAGGCATAAAAGTGTCCTGTCCTTACAGTCAAGCCTTTGTAATCATGCGCAGGGTAGATCAGTGTGTCCTTTGGTAACGTGAAAATCTGATCCAATAGAGGAGAAGAGGAGTTAGTTCTATCTATACAGTGTGCTACTTTACAACAGTGAAAAGGGCTAACCACCCATTGAGCATGCTACCTGTGTGTGCACCGACTTATAAAGTTGACTTGAACTTCCACCCTGAAAGAGACATCACTTGTTTTAAAAACCAGACAGCCTTACAATGAACTGCATAAGGCCTTCTTTAGAACAATCAATTCTTCTTTTACTTACAGGTCATTTGGTCCATGATGTTTGATCACTTTTGAGTTTTATTCCATAATGTTTTTTCTTTTTACCTAGTTTTGGTACCATATGTTTGCATATTTTTCTAGCTTTGGTCCGACCGGTACATTCCGTCCATTTTTTCTTAAGTGACATATGAAGTCATGTGATCCACCCAAAACTTTCAAATTTGAAGGAATTGACACCCTAAACCTAGTTCAATGGGTCAATTCCCCCAAATTTGAACAAAGTTGAAAGTTTAGGGTGGATCACCTGACTTGCACATGTCACTTAACGGAAAAAATAGACGGAATGTAACGGTTGGACTAAAACTAGAAAAAATCTGCAAACATATGATACCAAAACTAGGCAAAAAAAACATCATGACCAAAACTCAAAAGTAGTCAAATATTACGGACCAAAAGACCTGTTAACCCTTCTTTTTATGATTCATTGGACAGCCAATATCAGTACCCGACTAGGTAAAAGTAAAACCATCTCTATCCACAATGAAGATGACAACTACCAACGGTATCTTGTGATTTGAATTTTGAAGTTGAAAAGTATTTCAGATGAATAACCTGAAAATCTGTCCTCCCACAGCCACGGATTAGCAATGCATCCCCAGTGAAAGCCATCCTTGGTTGAGGTTGATTAGGTCCATCTCCAGTAACATAGGTAACGCACCCCAATGTGTGTCCCGGAGTAGCCCGAACCTGCCATATAGGGAGATACTCAAAGTTCTTTCACATGAAAATGGGACCAAATTCACTGTTAATTGCATGTTAGCTTGATCTTGATTTCACTATTGAAAACCATGGTATGTATATTCCATAGACAAAGCAAATAGAAGAAAAATCTAAGTCCTTTCTTTCAGAGCATGCATACAACATTCCTCACTGTGAAGTGCACCCGAAGATTTAACCTTTGTTTATTTTTATAGGGTTAAGAACCGAAAAAAATTTCCAACTATAGACCATATTACTAATCACTGTCCAAGATTTGAAATGTGGTTATTCGGTGTCCAAACTATCAGATTGGTTGATTTCTACTTATTTTTTACTAAAATTGACGGAACAAAAACATGTTTTTTAAGCATTAAATAAGCCTAAATCATAAGCAACAAATCTGATACTTCGCAAAAGTGGAAAACAAAACGTTTTTGTCGCTTAAAACGTCAATTTTAACGCCAAAACCAGTCGGAAAAAAAAGTGAAAATCAACAAATCTGATAGTTAGTACACGTACACTAAATATCAACATTTTAAATATTGGAAAGTGATTAGCAACATGTTCTATAGTTGAGACAGTTTTTAGGTTCTAAACCCTTATTTTTTACAAATTATCAATATCAGAATTTCTTAAAATGGGAAAAGGCATATAGCATAGTTTATATTATCTTGATAGTGTACCTCCAGAAATAGGTCTCCAAAATAGATCTTGTCCCCAGCTTCAACAAAATGATCAGCTTTTGAATTGCTTGCCCTTGAAATGACAGACTTCACCCCAGGGACCTTCGTCTGTTACAGACAGCAAATATGAACCTAAGAGACACTCAGAAAATTTCTGCATCGAGCTATACGGTTTCCTGCTGTTACAGAAGTATAAACAGAACAATGGTTCTTTTTTTGGCCACTAGAACAATGGTTCTTAAAGAACTAACTTTTAAGAAATGAGCTCCAAACCTTAAGTAAGCCAGTTCCTGTAACATGATCGGCATGGACATGAGTATTCATAGCATATATTAACTTCAATCTGAGTTCTTTCACTAAAGAGAGATCTCTCTCAACTGTTTTATCAACTGGGTCAATCAACTGCAAAAAGTATATATACATATATTGAATAGATGTATCAGATATGCACAGAATATACATTCAGTACTTAGAGGCATGCTCGTGAGTTACGAAGACACATTTCTAATCAAAACTCAGCATTAATATCATCATACCTCACCAATAGTAGATAATGAAATATTCAATAACCAGAAACCCCCCTACTAAAAGTCTAAAACAGTAATCAACTGATATCAATTTACACTCAAGCAGCTGTAATCAAAATTGCAGGAAATCCGAAACTATGCTACATCAAAATAACTGGTTTTAACACATTAATCCACTGTTACTGTACAAGTACAACCAAGGAGTATTACTATCGAACAAAGCATTTTGAAGAAAAATCTTGAGTTTAGATCCTGGCATCAACACGAATCGCTACAAATTGAGAAAGGACAGTTGGATTGGATACATATCTTATAGTCACAGTGCCATTCCATTCCAGATACTGTAATTTTTTCTTCTTTCCGTTTCAATGATTGATTTCCAATAGAAAATACTTCTACCCAACTTTTGAAGTGCATAAGAAGAGAGTTTATCAATCTCCATCTACTATGATCAACAACGATTCAATCTCAATTCACCAATACATAAGTAAGAAGATGATTGATTTGAGGAGGTCGATGAACCCTAACCACGGCGGGTTTATCAGCGTGAGAAACGTCGGCGAGAAGGTAGGTGTAGGTAGAGGACTCCTTCTCGAACAGTTGCCGGAACAGAAATCTGTCCGGTGACGTCGTGTAAGAAGCGGTGAAGCTCTCCATTGCTGATGTTCTAACGCTGGGCTGGGAGGTACGGAGTAAGGAGAGAGCGTGACGTGATGGAGCTTTAGGAGAGAGATTAGAGAGAGAAACTCGAAATAGATTATAATTAAGTCGAAGAAGCATATTTTCTTGCTCTTGTTGATGCTGCAATGCAATGCAATGGCGATGGACTCGATCGGGGTTTGGATTGTTCTGGAAGTTGACGATGCCACCAACTACCAAGTATGGGGAGGTGCCTGTCAGCTGTTTGCGTGCCATACTGGCATTACATGTCAAGCTATTATTGGTTGTTTCTACCGTCTTATGGTTAGAAGGAAACACTGAATAATTAGACGGGATCACGAGATCTTTAAACATCGGCTGATGCGCGCGTTTTTTTGGTAAAAAAAAAAAAATAGGGAGTAAAGAACGAGTTTCTACGTAGAGACGAAATGTGTAGGTAAAGTTGGGTCGTAAAAACGGAACTAAAAATGTAAGTTTCTACATATTTTTTAAAATAAAATTAGAAATTAAATTTATAAATGTAATTATGCACAAGTAATACAAAAAATATTAAAGATACTCATTACTAGTTTTTTTTTTTTGGCCAAATACTCATTACTAGTTGATAACATAATTTTAATAAAAAATATGGACCCATTAGTAGTCACCATAGTCGTCACGGTGATCAATTTTTGTAGACTGACTAGAAGAATTTACAGGTCAAATGAATTTAGAATTTAAGATTTTAGGGTTTGAGAAACATAAAATAGAAAGGGATGTCAATGGAGTTTAAGACTTTTGAGTATTATTATTAAATGATCAATGAAGCTTGAACTTGAATGCCATATGAATAGGTTTTGAGTAGAAAATATTGATTTGCCACATAAATTACAATCCATGACAAAATTTTCTCGTGCTTTGTTCATAAGTTTTTTGGGTTTTGCATAATTTTTTAGATTTGTAAATTTGTTAGTAAATTATGGTAAAAATTATAGAAACAGTAGAAACTTACGTTTCTACCGTTTCTACACGTTTTTACGACTCTACACACGTTTCTACTTTCTGCTCAGAAAATGATTTTTTTACGTTTTAACCCGTTTTTTAATGTAAATACATAAAAACGTGTTTTACGACCTAGAAACGAGTGTTTAACTACTTAGAAAAAAAATACCACATCAATTTTGTAGTCGGATTTTTTCTAACAAATTTCTAATTGAATTTTTTTTAACTTGGATTTTTACAAGCGTTCCAATTATTTAGCCGGAGAGTTGACTCGGTGGTAAAGTTGTGAAATGAAAATACATGTTTCTTTTCTACTTTGGATCTTAGTTTCACTGAACAATATATTACTGGCGCTGAAAGGCAGAGTATTTCATTTTAACCATGAACATAATATACTATTTAAATTAATAAAAAAATTATTATAAATTCTACTATAATTCTAAACTAACATTACTGTTTATATAAAATAAAAATAAATACAAATTTTGAATCAAGTTTTAGCTCATACATACTATACAAAAATATATAACTTGAAGTTTAAAAATCGATTTTTAAAATTTTATTTTTATAGAATCTTAAAATAATTTAATAAATTTATATTCAGTACTTTTGGTTACATTTTTTTTAAATATATTTCTTAACGTATATTATTTGGAAATGTAATGATGTATAAGAGCTCATATTATTATAGTAAAATTATAAGGCATTTTAGGAATTTTAAAAGTATTTTTCATTTAAAATTTAAGAAAAATAGAGGAATCAAGATTTTAGCCAAATATATAAAATGTTCGGTTAACAGTTTGCTAAATAAAATTGGCTAACAATTCGGTAATAATTGTAGTAGCTTTTTATACACTTTTTTATTGTTCTAAATATGAATCTTATAGAGAAATTGATATTATTAATAGTATGATATATGTTACGATGAAGTCCACTTTAGTAATAAAAAAAACGTGCTCCACAAACATAAAAGAAAATCTTGTACATTAAGGATAAAAAACTTCAACCTATAATTTACATTAAACGTAACATTTAGTCCTCTAAGTCTACTTTTCTGTTATTTGGACCTCAAAAAGCTCTTCATTCTATTGATTTTCATCCTTCGATAAATTTTGAAAACAACATCATGAAAAACTTAGATCCGACATGTCTACTCTGAACTGAACATATCTAATTAGCCTGTGGAAAAGTTGAAATTGCACAACTGATTTTGCAAAACGTTTCCCTTATATGCGTTTTCACACCGTTAATCATGCTACCATCTGTTAAAATAAGGGTTAAGAACCTATGAAAGGTTTGAACTATCACCCATGTTAACGGGAGAGGTCTGAAATTTAAAAAGTAATAACAAAGGTCTGAAATTTCAATTTTGTTGAATTGAGGTTTTCCGTCCATTTTTAGGGTTAAATTTAACAGAATTGTGTAAAATGACATTTTTGCCCCTTTAATATTTTGTTTTATTTAATATCTTTTTTAAGGAAATGTGAAATGACAATTTTACCCCTAAAGTCAAATTAAAACCATCCGACTCCGGCCACCACCACCCGACTCCGGCGACCACCACCTCGACTCCGACGACCACCACCTCGGCTCCGGCGACCCGACTCCGGCCACCACCTCAGCAAAAAAGCTCCGATCGGGGCCAAAAAGCTCCGATCGGAGCTTTGTGGCCCCGACCGGAGCCACAGGGCTCCAGATCAGAGCTCTGTGGCTCCGATCGGAGCTTTTTTGGCTCCGATCGGAGTCCAATCGGGGCCGGTGGCTCCGATCGGAGTCCAATTGGGGCCGGTGGCTCCGATCGGAGCCCAATCGAGGCCGGTGGCTCCGATTTTGGCCCTATCAGAGCCTTGGTGGTGGTCGCCGGAGTACCGTGGTGGCTTCAAGGGCATTTTGGTCTTTTCACTCCAAGCATGTGAGGGGCACACTTGATAGAAGGGCATTTTTGGAAATTTATTTTATTTCCGGTCACATGCCAAGCATGTGACCAACTTCCGTTAGTTTTAACGGAAAAAACTAACAGAGACCGCTGTTATCGACAAAATTGAAATTTCAGACCTCTGTTATTAACTTTTTAAATTTCAGACCTCTCCTGTTAACATGGGTGATAGTTCAGACCTTTCATAGGTTCTTAACCCTTAAAATAAGGTGGTAATTGAAACTTTCATTCTTGGCAAAAAAAAAAAAAAAAAAAAAACCCTTTCATCCACTTTTTAGTCTAGAATACAATTGTTGCTCACAACTTTTCAAATTTAGTAGAATTAACTAAATACTTTTCCAATCTTCGCAATACAAAGAGTTAACAGAACCCTTTCTAGTACACCTTAAGTCAAACAACAAAATGCCAATGCCAGCAACTTATTAGTAAACAAATCCTCTCTGTATATTGTGTGCATATCAGTACATTTGTAGCTAGCAAGATCATGAAAGCAGCAGAAGTTTCTACTGTAATTAAATTTGGAATATTAATTTAACTGTAAATAAGTTCAGTCATAAATTGATTATTGTTACCTCCTCATAATGATCAAAACTGGGTAAACTCAGCAATGCTTTTCTTCTCACTATCTTGAATTACTACTCTTTTGAAGCCTTAGAACTCCGAAAACCCTTCTTCAGATCAGTAACCCTTTTCATACAACTTGCCTTCGTCTTCCCCGGAACAGCAGCAGTGATCTTCTCCCATCTCATCGGTGCTTCCTTGGGAAACGCCTTCAGGGCATTCAGCAATGCAATGTCTTCTCCACTGCTCCATTCAACTTCTTCGTTGCTGCCAGAATCGATTGAGTCACCATCCACTTGCTTATCCAATGGCTTCCTGTTCTTCAAGAACTGAGCATAGGAGTCCTTGTCGGTCACCTTCCGGTTACCTAGCTCTTTCGATTTCTTGATCACAGTCTCGACTTTGTGAGCTCCATTGAAGGCCTCCGTGATGATCTCCCATCGCCTCGGCTTCCCAACTGGGTGTTTCGTTAGTTGCTTCCTTAAGGTCTCGAAATCTTCTTCACTCCAGTCCCTCTCTTCTTCTTTTGCACCATTCCTGATGTAAAATTGCATAAACGAAATCTTAGCCCCAACTCTAAATGTAACATCAATGGAGGTATGGTCTATCTTTCCAATTGAATTGGTAACCCTAAATTCAACCGAAATTGCAGTAAAATATCACATTTCAGAGAGAACCTTGATTCATTTGCAGATTCTTCAGTTCAACTGATCAAAGAAGCAAAATTAGGACTTAAGGGTGGTTTCTCTAGAGTGCAGAAATTGTGATAACCCCATCTCTAAATGTATCATCAATGGAGGTATGGCCTAACTTTCCAACAGAATTAGTTGCCCTAAATTCAACCGGAATAGCAGTAAAATCTCACATTTCAGAGAGAACATCAATTCATTTGCAGATTCTCCAATTCAGTTGATAAAAGAAGCAAAATAGGAGCTTTAGGATGGTTTCACTAGAATGCAGAAATTGTGATAACCCCAATTCTAAACGTGTCATCAATTGAAGTATGGCCTAACTTTCCAATTGAATTGTAACCCTAAATTCAACCGGAATCGCAGTAAAATCTCACAATTTCAGAGAGAACCTCAATTCATTTGCAGATTCTTCAGTTCAATTGATCAAAGAATTAAAATTGGGGCTTTAGTTTCACTAGAATGCAGAAATTTTGATAACCCCGACTCTAAATGTATCATCAATTGAGGTATGGCCTAACTTTGCAATTGAATTGTAACCCTAAATTCAATCGAAATTGCAGTAAAATCTCACATTTCAGAGAGAACCTCGATTCATTTGAAGATTCTTCAGTTCAATTGATCAAAGAAGCAAAAACTGAAGCTTTAGGGTGGTTTCACCAGAATGCAGAAACTGTGAAGATCTAACCTAAAAGCATTAATCACAGCAAGAAGATAATACCTGACACTTGATTTTGCCTGAACGGCGATTTTCTCCTCACTCCTAGCAGATCCATTGCTGATCTCTGGATTTACAGCATAAGCATCTGGCGCGGCAGCTCGAGACCTCCTCTGGAACGGCTTTTTCTTACCTTCTGGTTCGGAATCGGTTTCTGGATCCGGAAACTGGACAATCGGGCCTCGACCTACACGGATATCGCCGGCGGTGAGGTAGGAGGGGGCGATGGGGCCGAGGAAGAGAGACAAAGCGGCCCAGAGGAGGAGGGACTGGAAAGGTTCAATCTGGACGTAGAGGACGGAGAGCGCGATGAGGAGAATGGAGATGGAGGTGGTGATGAAGACAAATGGTTTGTTGAGGTTATGCAGGGAATGGGGTTCGGGTATAGTAGCTGGGTTAATGGAGCGAGATTGGAAGAGGAATCTGGGTCTCTCATCGTCCAAAAACTCCATCGTTGATGGAGAAGAGAGCTCAGATTCGATGCAGACAGAAGTGGGAGACGAGGGACATCTGCTCAAGTTCAACTGTATAGTACTTAGTATAATTACACTTCGCCCCCTAAAGTTCGACCCGATAATCATTTTTTAACAGTGAAACCGTTCTAGTTAGTCTAACATTTTTCTTATTCTATACAATATAATTCTGTTATACTCCAAGATCACAATGCTTTTGATTTTTTTTTTTTTTTTGTAATTTTCTATTGTCCTAAAGGTGAATCCTAGATGAAAATTGATATTATTAATACTATGATACAAATATTATGTGTTGTTAAAAAAATTTCATATTTTTAAAGTTTTACATATGTTACAATTAAGTCCACTCTAGTAATAAAAAATCAATATCATGGTGTTTTTGGAGAAAAATCCTTAATTAAATCCATGTGGGTGAAATTTGAGTTTTAAATCTTTAATGTTTACTGCTTGAATTTTATAATCTGGTACAAGTCACCCAGTTAGTAATTTTGAGTTTTTAAATGTTGTATAAAATTTTATGTTATTAAAATATTATATTTCATTTTTAAAAAAAATTACACTTAAAAACGGTTAGAGAGATTAGAGAGATATGGGTATATATATATATATATATATATATATATATATCGGAATATATTTGTGGTGAATATATATATCTGTACCGATATATATATTTGGCATATCTTTATGTGTATATATAAATACCATACAACGGTGAACTAACTTAGTTCAACTAAGTAATGGATTTATAATTTGTTTGTCTAAAGTTGATCTGTGAACCATCGTGGCCATCGGAAACCAGGTGTGTGGGTCTTTTGCTTTAAGGTTGTGTAATTTTTGTCAAATTGGACTTTAACAAAGCACTTTGATGTCTTTAAATGTATACTCAATATAACTTCGTTAATAAATAAAAATAATTATAGCATAACCTTTTTATTTGACGTTCAATTAAAATATAATGTTAGAAATGTTGAAGGTCCAATCGAGAGTACTTCTTCCAATCCTTTCAAATTATCTATATATAATAAAATTTAGGTAGAAAGAAGAAGTGGGATGCAATGTGGAGTTGGAGTTTTGGGAAAATGCTATTACTGATAGAACATTCAATTTCAGATGCGAGTAGGAGCTGAGAGTTTTATTCTTTACAAATTTCAAGATGAGCTGAAGTAAAATGAAGGAAATTTTATCTCACAACCATGACTAACAACAAGAGTAACTGAGTAATTGCAGAGGAATGAAATATTTATGGTTCCAAAGTCATTACTTCTACAATAAAGAGATAAGTTGAACAATAGCCAGTAAGCTCTTCCCAATGTGGAGAGGACGATACATGATTACCGCATGAATAATCAAGTCGGTGATTTCCATGTGAACTCTCCGACTTCTCCCCAAATGTTTATCATCTCGAAACTCTACTGCAACTCCTTGAATCCCGAAGGGTCTTCCTCCCACAATAACAAATCTGTCAAATTCCCAAAAAATATCATTAATTGTTGAAGATGATTATGTGTGAAGGTAAGTTCTTTCCTCTATATTTAGCAAATTCTAATTAGATAACAGCAGGGGAAAACAATAGATCACGTAGTAGAAAATTATGAACTACTTAGACTTGGGTTTGACCCACCTAAAAAATGAGGCGTTCAGATCGACGTTGGAGCTGCGGATGATCTTTAGATTCGATTTCGACTAAAATAGGAGGCCCTTCAGATCCGATTTCAACATTGTGCATCTGACTATAGGCGGAGGCGTCGGAGGAACAAATATGACAAACAAAGAAGTTGGAGCAGCCCATGCATATGGAGACGACTTGCATGCATCGAACCCGTTAGAAGCGGGCGGAGGAACAAACCTTAGCATCAAATGACAATAATATTATCGACTACGACCACCGTGACAGGGCATGTTGGGAGTCCGTTACTGCAGTAGCGGAAAATGGCCACAGTGTTACTGCAGTGCTGAGCTCAACTTCTTCGGCTAGGCCCATCTCTTCCTGTCTCGGCCTCGATCTCTGCAAGAGATATCCACCAACGACAAGTGCACCGACTGCCGCCTTAGCTGCTATGCCAGGCTACGTAGCGGCAAGTGACAGGAGCGACTGAACAATTGAAGTGGAGGTGAGGGTTAAAACTTAAAGCCCTAACATCATTGTGCCAAATTCTGGATTTTCATTTCGATCAGTTTTGGGCTTGCTCTAAAAATTCTGAATTCTCCGAGCCGAGAGTTGTGAGTCCAGTACAAAAAGCGCTTCATCTGCTCCAGTCCAGTAGTTTTGATATAAAAAAAACTAGCTGCTTTATAATATTTAAGTTATATTTATACATTTGTATAATACGGTCATTTGAATGCACCTGGTCGAGGTCTCCGGGTGAGCTTGGCAACTGATGAGTTCCCGGCATAATCAAGTCTGACTTTGTAAACAGAACATCATCTGGTATTTAAATTAAACGACCGGGTGGAATATATCATGAATGTAAAAAAAAAAAAAAAAAAAAAAAAATTTGTCTTACATATCACCCCGCGCATTGCGCGGGTAATGAACCCTAGTTGACAAATAATTTTGAGTATATATTAAAAGAGCCTACTTGATCGAACATGCTCGTTTTCTGTTTAATTTAAAAAAAATAACAAATATAGCAATTTGATCGGATATTGGATGTTTTTTTTTGCCAACAATCTGATATTGGAAGTTAAAATATCCAATTTTAATAAATTAAAGTAAAAAAAAAAAAAAACGATTTGTGATTTGTAATAATAATAATAATGGTTAAAGGGTATTTTGGTGTCATATGTTATATCATTGTTTGCTTTTAGTGCCATTTTTTTTTTTGTAAGCTTTTGGTGCCATTTGTTTGCATTCTGTAGGCTTTTAGTGCATCCATTAGTCAACAGTTAAGTTTGACCGTTAAATACTTTTATTTTGTTCAATTTAGTCCTCCAATTTAAATATCTAACTTTAATTTTTGTTTTTGCAATTTAGTCCCTAAACAAACTCAATCGCACCCTCACCCGCAATTGACCAAGCCAGGGTCCGACCCAGCCATGAGTCGGACTCTGACTTGGTCGATTGAAGTGCGGGTTTGGGTGCGATTGGGTTTGTTTAGGAATAAATTGTAAAAAATAAAAAAGTTAGATATATAAATTAGATGACTAAATTTAACAAAATAAAAGTATTTAACGGTCAAATTTAATTGTTGACTAACGGATACACCAAAAGTCTACAAAATGAAAACATATGACATCAAAAGCCTAAAAAAACATATGACACTGAAACTTAAGAGAGTTCAGACGTATGACACTAAAAGACCTTTTAACCCTAATAATAATAGTGTAAAAGTTGTGGAAGCAATTGGGTTATCAATCCTACTATTATACAAAACTCAGATAGGCCCAAGAAGAGAAAAGCCCATTAAGCTGAAAGCAGCCGCAGAGGCCCGTGGCAGTTTTACTCACTATAGACCAGTGTTTTAAAAACCGGACCGGCTCTTAAACCGGTATTGTGACCGGTTCACGGACCGACCGGTTCAACCCGGTTCAGACAAGTTCACTGATGGTTCGTTCAAAATAAGCATGAAAACAAATACCATATATGTATATATTATATGGGTCTTGCTAAAGACTTTGAAAATTTACGTGAATTTTTCCCCGAAAGTAATCTCAATCACACGTTGGCATCCTCTTTTTTATGCTCTCCCAAAAAATTTACTCTCTCTCATAACCTTTCCCAAATTATCCTTCCACTTCCTTTTAGTTGAAGCTGTATCGAACATTTACAAAGAAAAAAGTTTATCGAAACAATCACGTCAGATCCATCTATCAGTTATTATATAGATAAATACAGTAATAATAAATTTATTTTCAATGTATTCACTAATGCTTGTCTTCTGTCATATTGTATTTATATTTATGTAAAATAAAATAAAAAAATTCAAAGAAAACACGTGTAATCTTAATTTCGATAAATAAATAAATAAATAATATAAAATACAATTTTTTTTTATTTCAAAATAACATTATTTTGAAAACTAAATAAAACATAGCACGTTTTAGAAAGCTTATTACTAGAATAATACACATTGCACATTTTTCTTTTAAGTTTTAGGTAATTTTTTACCTTGAAAAATCTATTGGTTTAGGGAACAGTTTGACATGTAAACTCTAAATAAATGATTGGATATTTTTTTTCTTTCTAAAAATATATTAGATTAACAACTTGATCAGTTGAATTTTAGAGGACAAATAGTTTATGTAATTTTATTATATAAGGTTAATCAAACCAAACCGTTCACTCAATCAATCTAATAGATTTTTAGGAAAAATATCATAAAACTATTTAAACAGATTTCCATCTATGGTCACTTGAACTAACCGGTTACCTGGTTAAATTGTTCATCAAACTAAACTGTTCACCCATTCCAATATAATTTTAGAAAAAAAACCTATAAACTAGCTAAAACATTAAGAAAAAGATTTTTAAGTTTAAAAAACTTAATATTTTTTGTATTTACTTTTTGAAATAGTATTATTTAAGAAACAAAATTCAAACATGCGAAGCTAAAATTAAATAGATATTTTTTTTTTTGAAAAAAGAGGAATTAAATCAAATTTAATTATAGTCATATTTACCATAAAAAAAATAAAAAAATAAAAATGCAGCACCATTTGTCTTATTGTTTAGTTTCATGGCGTAAGGTTTTCTAAAAAGCACTATATATATATATATATATATATATATATATATAGTCCTAAATGTTACGGTTGTTAGCAAGGGTAAACTTGGAAAGAAACAGAACGGACCTTTGCATTGGAAACTGAAATTTTGCACGGGTCATTCACTTTACTTTCGTCGGAATTTTCACGGTTTAGTTCACAGTTTAAATCATTATTCATATTATATTATTTATTTAATAAAAAGTCAAATAAGCACATCTTTGGGCCTAAAATAAAAGAATCCAGCCCATAGTATATTCTTCTCCTCCCCTAGTGTACCCGCCGTTAGCAGACCACCATCACCATTTATTCACTCCATCTGCAAGTTTAACGCCTAAAAACCTAGTTTTGTGAAGTCAATAGAAAATGCAGATGAGGAGGCGTTTGTGTTCATTTACTCATAGAGGGAAGCAAGTTTAGGTGATTATAAAGCTATATTGGACCTGGTAGCTTATGCAATTTAGAAAATCGAGTAAGTTTTCAGATCCCAGATTTAAGGTGCCGATTTCATATCCCGGATTTCAGTAAGTTTTCTTCTATTCCTCTTGATAAAGGTGGCGATTTCAGATCTAGTATTAGTATAGACGGATGAAAACGGTAACTGCCGCCTCATCTCCGCACGATACTCCATTGCTCCTCCGTAGTACTCTGCTGCTACTGCGATCTCTCCACACAACTGCATAGATCCGCTCCACTTTCCGTCACTAGCCTTTCTCGGCTTGTACAATCCCAGGTACAAAGGCTCATGCTATAAGTAAAGTTTTGACCTTGATTTGCTTTTCTATGAATTGATACATTAATCATTGCGTACATTAATCATTGATACTAGTTTTAGGAAGAAAAGTTTGTTGTCTGCGTGGAGGAGTTAGGCCGTAATCGTTTGGTGCCTCATTGCACGTAGATAACTGTTTGTGGAAATGCTTGAACGAATGGTGCTTTATGGTAACCGGGTGATTATTTGTTCCAGCCTCTGTTATGTGCAGTTGCTAAGAACAAGACGTACTTTTCCATGACAATTAGGTTTTTTGTGATTCTTTCTCGGTTGTCTTCCACTGTGGATGTTTTCTCTACCACTTGTTGCCGTCATCATTCAGTTTGCTGCCAATGCCATCACTATATGCTTAATCCTAGTTTTTCTATTGCAGTAATTTGTGCTGAGCTTTGAAATTGGATTCTCAACATTGGCATCATTAGACTTTTGATGCAATCTTTTACTGTTTTTCCTTGCGTGTATAACTAGCTGTATTCATACAAAGGATTGACCATGAAGAGTTCCTCTTAAAAAATCCATTTTTTTTTTTCCAAATTCAAGTTTTTCAGGGTAAAGATTCGACATCAGACATGTTAGACAAAGACACAAAGACAACTCTCAGCAAATCAACTGGGCTGCCCAGAAAACGATTCTACCGAGCACGAGCTCACAGCAACCCCTTGAGCGATTCCCATTTCCCTGTCCCTGTCTCCCCTAATGAATTCGACTTATCTCTTCACTACCCACAGTTCTTCCCTCCCTCTTCAGAAACCCAGTCTCCCAAGAAGATCCAATTTGCAGACATTGGCTGTGGCTTTGGAGGTCTGATTGTCAGCCTCGCAACCCTTTTCCCCGAAACCCTAATGATCGGCATGGAAATAAGGGACAAGGTAACGGAATACGTCAAAGAAAGGATCGTTGGCCTACGTGCAGCAAATCCCGGTCAGTACCAAAACATCTCGGTTGTGCGCACAAATTCCATGAAGTACATTCCGAACCACTTTGAAAAATCACAGCTTACAAAGATGTTCTTCTTGTTCCCCGATCCACATTTCAAGGAGAAGAATCACCGCCGCAGAGTTATCAGCCCGTTCTTGCTAGATGAATACGCTTACACTATGGTGGTTGGAGGGATAATATACACAATCACAGATGTTGAGGAGCTCGGGGAATGGATGAGGGACTGTTTGGAGAAGCATCCCATGTTTGAAGCCCTCACTGAGGAAGAACTCGAAGCAGACCCTGTTGTGGAGCTTCTGACTTCTGCAACTGAAGAAGGGCAGAAGGTTGCTAGGAATGGAGGGCAGACTTTTAGGGCAATATTCAGACGTATCGCGCCATTGGAGTGTTGAAAGGCGATGAAGGTTCGTTCCCTTGTTGTCTTATTTTATGTTCAGTTATGTTTATTAGGTTACTTTGTATGGATTTTCCTGCTGGTTGAGGCTAGTGTTAATGTTGTAGTTCTGGGTTTCTTCAGATGTCTTATGCTGCATTTATGTTCCATATTTTGACAGTCTCATTTGCAAGTCACTACATTTATGGCATACTATTATTACTATTCAGTGTTTGCAAGTTAACTATTCAATTTATGATGTAATCAATGTTGTCAAAGACCTAAGGCGACAAGACTAAATATCGCCTCAAATTTAAGGCGCCAATGATATGATCGCCTCATTGAAAGTGGCGAACTTAGTTAATTTATTGAACATCTATGCAAATACCATATGTAAAATACTCTAAACGAAAGTGGTGGTGGAGACTGAACTGGATGGTGCAGAATTGCATATGATGAGATGAAGTGATGAAAAAGAGGAGCAAAGAAGATGGAGATTGGGTCTGTTATATAACATGCAAAATTGTAAAGCAAAGTAAATTAATTTACTAAAGTAAATGGATCTCCAAGAATAAAGATGATAACTTGATTTTCTGAAAATGAAAACTAATATGCAAGTGGAGGTGGAGACCGGAGAATGATGCAGATGAACTTTTATTTTTTATTTTTTATCTTTAAGCGCGCCGGTTTTAAGAAGACGGAGTCTTTGCCAGCCCTCTGTAGCAGAAAGTGAAAAAGAGATGACTCTTTCCGTAGAAGAGGAAAGAAACGCCGTGGAATGGACATATTTTTCTTAACGGAAAAGATAAAGATTCCGACACAGGAATCCGAAAAGTTACGAAATATCTCAGAATGGCATGCATTGTAATTTATTACAACTTTAACGGTTAACTTGTTTGTCTCACACTTCGGAACTTCTCGGATTCCCGTGTCGGAATCAGTATCAAATCCCTTTTCTTAACTGAAAAGATAAGGATTCTGACATTCTGACATTCCGATGTTCCGAATGTGAGGAACATAAAATTGCCCTCAAATTTACAGAAATTACATATCATGCTATTCAGACACAAATCAGACTATCTCGGAACCTATATGCGGAATGACTACCGCATCTCTTTCCTTTAGAGCTCGCAATTCGTGCGTGTCGTGCATGTTTGTGTCGTGCTAGTTTCGTGTCGTGTTTTGGGGGTCAGCCTAAACCCGGACCAACACGGCCCAACATGAAAAATTAGCATAAAAAATCAGGCAGTTGCGCCATTTTGGTCGCCTATAAAACTACAGCAGTCGGAAATTTTCCCTTTTGGCACATTTGGCAGAAGATTTTATTGTTGTTGTTGAAGAGTTGAAAAATCAGTCCATCAATTGCTGTACCAATCTATACTAAGGTTATTTCAATGATGACACAAAATAGTATTACCTGGTACAAGATTTAGATTTAGTATTGCCAATATGTATATATTGTAAGTATGTATGTAGTGATGTGCTAATACACTATGTAATAATAATCATGTAGGAAAATATGGTGACCCTAATGTTTCGATACGATGATGAGTGGTTTCGATACGATGGAGATAGAGACATAACACTTGATGATTTTATATTTGTAGCTAAGAGCATGACCCGATGCCGAGCACCAAATGTTAAATTATTGTGGATGTTCGATGGAGAAATGAACACAGTCGGCTCTCAAAGTTATTGGGAGTCCATTTTTTCGTTAGGCATCGAGCAAATTGAACCGCAGCGCGGGATAACATCTTTCTATATTTTACAATATAGTAAAAAATGATTAATATTCATTTTTGTAGGTGTAAGATTGAATCGACAATCCGAAAAGTTCTACAGTGTATATATTAAGTTTAACATGATGTGTATGTGTATAGTCATTGTTATGGTCATATTAGTTGAAGAATAACTTTATTCCAACTAATTGTGATTTGTACTACATAAGTTGTGTATTTATTCATATACTTTAAGATATCTGGTTTTATAATTTTTCAAAAATAAATTATAAAAATAAGTCAAATACCTATAAAAATTATGAAATAAATAATATTGTTCATCAAATAATTAGAAGCTCTTTTCATATAGTTAAGTTGTGCATAAAATATTTATTAAATTGCATAACATTTATTGGCAAAAAAAAAATTGCATAACATTTCACTTGATAAAATATTTATTTTATAGTATACATCGAATTACACTTTATGTGAAACTATTTTTTAAATTACTGTATTAATATAATATATGCACCTTATTTTTATTCAATTTATGATAATAATATACACAAATTAGAGTTATAATATTAATATACATATATATTTATATTAAAATATACTTAAACTCTAAAAGTGAATAAATATAGCTATATGTGCTAAAATATTATAATATAGTTTGAAGATAGTAATTTTACTGGTGTATTTTAAAATTTTAAAATACCAGTGATGCCACATATTTAATATTCAAAATTATTTATTTCACATCATGTTATTTTAGTTTACTTACTATGAATTATATTTTCCTAAATTAAATTGGTAAGAACGATTTTTAGAAGTGGAATTTTTTTAATAATAACTATGGGTTTAAAATTTTAGAAGGAAAACTTATAAGTATTTTTTTGTGAACTTCAAAGTGTGCCTACATCTCTAATCAGTTGAACCCGCGCAGAGTAGCCTAGTTATACCTAGATATGCTTATGCATATGGGTTAATACATAGTTTGGTTACTTACGCTTGGTAATGTGATTGTTTGGTTCAAACATGTGTTTTTTAGTTACATACGTTTGCAATATGTGATTAAATAGTTACATTAAAATAATATCTCTAAAATACCCTTTTTATATTAAATTCATTTTTTTTTTCAAAAAAGTAAAATAAAATCAAAGTTATCGGCATGCAGGTCCTGGGTTGGCCTCCGGCAGTCCGGCTTCGTCACCGTTTTCGGTGGTAGCCTTGGATTCAGACCATGGCATATAATTTCTTAGTTGAGGAATTAATTCTTAGCTGGTGCCTACTGAAGTTGAGTTGGTAAGCTCGTGGCTTAGGGTATTAGGAAGTTGGTGGCTGAACCATTGCCTAATTGGAATCAGAAGGACTTCTTCAATGAGAGGAAGCACGATAGATTGGAGTCCTTGGGGTCCATTGCAAGCTAGATGGAGGGAGTCTTCTTCCCAACATGGAGGATTGTGGCTTTACTCGTTGAGCATCGGGAAACTTTCAAAGACCACCGGGTGATTATTCCTTCTATATGAGGCGGTGATGCAGCACTGGGTTCTAATTTGAACCCAAACGTAGCACCAGGTTCAAATTTGAACCTAGGTTCAGATTCGATTTGATTTTGGAGTTTTCTTTAAAAACACCTGTTAAATTTGATGAACACGATGAAAATACTACGAAGAACAACCTAATTTATTGAAATTAAGGGTAAAAATGTCATTTATAACCATTTAATCACATCCTGAAACGTATGTAACCAAACAATAACGTCAAAAAACAAAAGTAACCTTAGTTGATTTATTTGATCATGCTGAAAATGTTTCAGCTTTCCTTACTGATTGGGCAATTTCTATTAGTTAACCTCAATTACTTGAATCTTAGATTTAACTCTGCTATTGCTAATGATCCAAACAAATAAACGTTAAGTTCTTATACAGTAGATGAACAAGAAAATACTAAGGGGCCAAGGAAAAGAAACACAAAATCACAAGTGATCCATAGTCTTGCCTCAGCAACAAATAAAAATAAAAAGTCGTCCAGCAGATTTTGCCTTAAGACGCCTCACAGATTTTTACGGCACTGATCGTCAATTTTTTTTATGGAAATAAGAATTTTTATATGTTGGTTCTTAGTAGAACCAGTATCATGATGCTGGAACTCATGTGTGCCAATGGTTATTTCTTAGTGTGATTCTCAAAGATACTGATCTCCCTGTCTCCAATGTTAACATAGAAGATGTAAAGTTGCAGGCCAAATCAATTGCTGAATATTGGAAACTGAAGCTAGCTTCTCTTAATATGGGTTCCAGCAATGAAAATTCTTTTGAAACTCATGTTTTTTTTTGCAACTTTTGGTGACATTTGCATTGCATCAGATTATGAAGAGGAACTCGTGTGCGCCAACAGTTTCCCGTCGCCGCCAAACTGCTGACCTATGTCTCTCACTAGAATTGGCCTATAAAATGGCAGGTTTGTTATTGATTTAGGTTCCTTTTATTGGTTATTAGTCAACAGACATCCAAGTAGCTCTTAAAATCTTATCTTCAAAATAATGTTAAAATTGTATATACTAGAGCAAATGCAATCAAGATTCCTTAAATTCTGACAAACTTGATACGGAATTCCATATTTTGGTTAAAATCAAGATTGCTTAGTATGTATCTCACGTAGAGGTTGTCTACCACCTTACAAATGTTAGCATTGGTTTCGAGAGCTGGGTAGAGACAAGTCTTTGGGTAATCAAATATGATGAGGCAACCAACACCTTGGTCAAATGTCTCAATGTTTATTCTTATTTAATATTGTTTCTCATTACTAGGTTATTTTATTTAAAAAAGTTCAGTAAAATAACGTAATCACTTTTGCCTCATATAACATGTGTTTCTACTAATTGTTATCTGATTTTTTTTTTATTTTTTTGGCCACGAATTTTATCTGATTGAGCTCTTTGTATATGAGCTATAAAAGAACTTCCTTCTGATGAGATACTACTAAGATTATAATGGTAGATTAGATTTGTTGCTGATTTTTGTACTATGATTTAAAGCATTGCTTTAACGTGAACTGGTTATCAGTGGTGCAAAACAAGCTCTAGAGCTTGAGAGAAATTGAAGGACTTTCTAATCTTGCTGTAAGTAACTGATTTCATAAGACTGAATAGCAGTATAAAACTGTATTTTGAAATCTTTTATTTTGAAGTTGTAAGACTAGGCTTCATTAGAAACTATAGATTTCTTAATTGGTGAGGACCTTTAAGTCATTGAATGATGAAATATTTTATTTGGTGATTGTTGTGATTAAGTGGTACATAGGATGTAGACGGTTCTTAATTTTCCAAAAAAAAGGAAATGAACTGTATGAGAGACACTCGATGAGTGGTTAGGAAGATGCAATGAGTGAAATGTCTTTGAAATCACAATATGGTTCCATGAACAAATTGATATTAATGATTGATTGATGCTCTACCATTTTCTTCTATAACTACTCTGCTTTCCCAAAATTTCTATTACAGGGTTGCAAATGTGTATCAATTGTTATTGTTTAACACATAATCACAATACCCTATTAGAGAGTTTTTCTAATTTGATATTATGTATGAATTAATTACTGAATGTTAAAACATGCTTTTTCCAAGGCAACTACTTTAGATTATATTGGAGAAGAGAAAATATCAAAGAAACGATGTATGGATAGTTTATAATAGCACTGAGTAGGATGCAAGTGAATGATTTACTACATTTTAAATAGTTGTGTATTTGTATTTCTCATCAACTACATTGAATTTAAATGTAAATGCCAAAGAATTATCTCTGTTATAAATATTAAGTTTGCTTACCCTTTTTTTTCGATTGGTAGGGTCGGTTTTCAGGACACTCTTTGCCACCGTAATGCATATGTATATCCACCTTGCCACCAACAAGACCTAAGGGTAGATATGAAAGACTTTCATTCATCTGATACTGCAATATCTATTCACACCATATTATCCACCTTGCTACCTTCAAGGCCCAAGGGCAGATATGAATTCATTCATCTTGGTTTCATCGGAGAATTATGTTGCGGATCCTTTAATGTAATGGAAATGGATACTCTCACTTGCATGACAATATAATGTTGATTTCAAAGAAATTAACTTGAGATTCAATGAAGACAAATCATGTTCCTTAAATTGGGGTTTTCATGTGTAATGTGAAAGCATTGGAAGATTCTCTGCGAGCCAGTAATCGTCACTTCTAATAATAAAAACGGAAAATATTTAACTTAAAAAAAATAACAAAAACATAACGAAGAATATTTAATATTGTCTCTATAGTAATCCATCATTCTATAAAGCCATAATACAAATATGCCTTAACATAATTTAAAAACATTAATGATAAAAAAAATATTCAACCCTGCGAACTGCGCGGGGACAAATACCTAATCATATCATATGATATTTTGATAAAAAAAAAATATTCAACCCCGCGCACTGCGCGGGATAAATACCTAGTATATTATTTAATTTAGATACATTTCCCTAATGGATAAATCTTTAAAGTGTGAAATTTTTTGTGTAAAATTCATAGAAAGTTGTCAAGTAACACATGTCAAGTGATGATTGTTTATAAAATGGAAAGAGAATGTTGTTATGCATTGCCATGTGGACCTAGAAGTGCTTTCTATGAATTTTTTACAGTTTTTTTCAGAGGCTCTAGCATCACCCTTCTCTAATAGACTCTAATCTTTTGGCATGTCAGCAGTCTTAATTCTAATTGGACGGTGATTCTCACGCACTTCACTTATATTTATCGCTCATGTCCCACTGTTTTTATTTTCAGGCGCTCTGACGTAACTTTATTCGCCTCCAGCTTCCTCGTTCCGTTCAAAATTCAGATCGTCTCGACTCTATTCCATTACTTCAACCGGTGTCCCCATTAATTCAATCGGTTACAGATGTTACGTTTCAGATCGCTGTTTCACGGATTTGAAGCTTCGTTTCAGTTGTTGCGTTTCAGATATTCGTCGTCTCGCTTCCCTTCCTTCAGATCATCTCTTTCGTTGCTCCAATCGGTGCCTCCATAGTTGTTTCTTGCCTGCTGCTTGCATTATTGTTTCACCGAATTGAAGGTTCGGCTATAGATGTTAGGTTTCAGATCGTTGTTTCACGAATTTAAAGCTTCGGTTTCGGTTAGGTAGAACATATTATGATCATTTTTACTTGCTTCCGACGAAAATTACAAGTTTTATTTACTCAAATGTTGTTTCTTAATAATTTTTCATCACAAGTATTTTCTCAATCCATTGCACTCACAGCGATGATGACTAATTCAATAGAAAAAAAATGTTTATTTTGATCTTGCATTGAGAGGTCCGGTAATGTATGATATTAATTAATTTTGGAAGAATTCAACTCATGATAAGAGCAAATGTTACAGAAAGTTTAGAAGCTCGAGGCCACAAGTACATTGTTTTGACAACATGTTTGCAAGGTTTGAATGCAAACATGCTTACTAAACATCTACCAGAGAAATTCTTTTCAACTTTCACTTTGCAGCGGATGAAGCATATTCTCGGGCCACCTTAACTCCGGTTCTTGCATACCACTGCTTAATGATCGGGAGGCTCAAGCTTCCAAGTTTATAGAGCCTGATGTTCGGTCTTCTTCTAATTTGAACAAATTCAAATTTCCTAAGTTATATGCTTTCTCTTCACGTGTATAGTGTTGTTGGAGCCAAGCCAACAGTGGAAATTATGACTAAAGATATCAAGGCTACTATAGTGGACCATGAAAATGATTGTCGTACTGAAGATATTGTTGACCACCCCATATTACTCCCGTGGATAATCTTAGTGTAATGGAGACTAAAACTCATTGATTAGCTTACGGATGCATTTTTTGGTACACTAGAAATATCAGCGCGTACGTTGCACGCGCGAGTAGTATAATATAGTTTACATTTACTAATACATATATTTAATTTGAGAAAAATAGCATAATAATGATTTTGAAGACTCGTTTGAGTTATTAATATATTACAAATGATTAGTAAGACTTGGATAACCTCAAGAGCAAAAAAGTAGTAGCCTGTCAAAAAAAACAAAAAAAGTAGATTTGTACAAGTACAAATTTAAATGACTGGTGCTACACAATGTGAAATTTCTTGAGAAATTTTCATAGAAAGTGGAATGAGCCCGTAATAATATTTTACATTTGCACTATACCAACTTTCTCTCTATTACTTTCACAAGTAATTTCACAAGAAATATGGAGAAACTTTACTCAATTCAGATACAATATATCTACATGGACTTGAAAGAGGTAAAAGTGAAAAAGATTAGGAGCATAAGCAAGCAACATGTCTCATACTATGAATAACATGTTGAATTTGTGACATGCAGTTTATAATCAATCTTTTAACTTAATATTTTTTTTTAATCCATGTAACAGGGCACTCTAGTAACGCCAACAAACAACTCATATTCAACAGAATATGTAAAGATAAAGCTGCAAACCTTCAAACACAAAGTTCTCCACATCACTCGATACCATCTCTTTCTTTTATTTTCTCATGGACTTCATCACGGGCTTAGATGATACAAAATATGTTTCAGCAGTAAAATTGGTTGTAAAAGAAATTATTGATACCTAATTAAGATAACAAAGACAAGACGATGGAGAGTTATAAGATGGAAGATCATTCAATTAATTATCAAGTTCATTAGCTCGATGTAAAATACATCTTTATATCTTTTTGATTAGTGTAGAGGATTTTTTTTTATTTACGGATAATAAGCATGAGTGTGTCATGGCTAAGCAAGATCAGAAAAAGTTCACATTCACCAATAGGTCATCCAATATCTAAACGATCAGAACTCTAACAATTTTTAGTAGATTATGGTGAAGAATTTCGTACATCTAAAATGAGAGAGACATTATAAGCATATGATATTTGATCCAAAATTCAAGTAGAGAGAAGACATTGATAATATCAAATCATACCTAAGCCACATCGATGTTGTTATCATTGGAGTCCACGATAAAAAAAGAAAACAAAAAATGATCAAGTTCTCTTGTTACCACTAATGACATATGCATCTGAAAACACCCAAATCAGTTTTCACTTTATTTCGAAAATGGCATGAATCTTTCACCCTTCAATTTAAGAGAATGTTTTATAAATTGCAGTTGAGTATATATGAAGCAAACATAAAACTGAACTTGGTACTTACAAATTGAAGTTTATCACCATATGAATATGAATAGTTGTAGTTGGAAACCATTCTCAGACAACAAGCTTTCTATTAAGATGTGTGCTCACCATTTGTATCCACAAACATCAAAGTCAGATCCAGCTGCAATTTGGAAGAGCTTCATCTTGTTAATTCATTGAGTAATACATTCTTGAACATTATTGAAAAACGAAACATACAAGGCACAAAGATACGTAATAGTGAATAATGAAGAAACTATTTTATAACTGATGAAGCTATAAGAATCAATCAGAGTATGAAAATAAGAAAATTAGTTCACAGTATGACCATTGTTCAAAACATACTTCTTAGCAAATCTTCATGCTTGCTTTATTGCCTGGGCATCCATTTCGTCTACCTAGTAACACAGGATAGTAAAGCGAAACCAAAAACTACTTGGCTATACATAATTCACCCATAAAAAAATTCAGTTCAATTATTTATAAGAACAAATCTACAATGGGATGATAGAACAAACTTTCTTTGGTATCTCATTTCTGCAATTTTGAAATCATTCTAAATTTGTAGAAGCTAATTTAGTAATTAGTAATGTCATTTAGGAATCGATAAAGGAGATACAATATCCATCTTCATTATAGTAGCACAAGTATAGATATAGCATTAATTTGAAAGCTCAAAATTAAGAAAACATTCCTATTTGAGTGACATCATGTCTTCCTTTTTGAAATCATTCCAAGTTGTAGAAGGTAATTTAGTAATGGAATCTAAGGAATCGGAAAATAGATCCAACTACTCATGCAATCCTATTATATTTGGACAACTATAAATATAGAATCTGAAAGCATGAATTAACAAATAATCTTAAATGAGTGGCCTTTATTAATAATCATGGTGTAAATCTCACTATCCAAGTCCATTTTGTGAGGCCACTATGGAAGGTAAAGATTCATACCCGATATACCGTCGTCGTTGTACAGGCCTCATAGTTTCCATCTGCTTCAGCCACAATAAGTGTAATAACAATAATTATCAGCTTCTTTGCGAGATCAATCACCTAATTAACGAATGGAAATAACCTTATACAGTGTAATTGTCAATCCTAAGAATCTAATAACCCTTTAAGGCTCTAATCAACACACATTTCATCATCTTTTGAACACACATTTAGACCGTTGGATATGTACTAACTACTAAGTAAGGAACATATCATGAAAGCATATCCATTATTTGTCAGTTTGTTAATGTAAACTGTTTGGAGCGTTTTGTCGAGCATTTGGGGTGCAAACAGTTAAGTCAATTTGGTTACTAATGAACGTGTAAGGATGCATATTTAGAAGGCAAATAAAAAGTAGCATAGGCGTTACCTCAGAAGTTGCCACTAAGGAGGGTTACATGAGAAGTTGTAGTGTAACGAGGGTCTGTTCTCAGAAACAATATGGAGGCACGGATGAAGGTGGGTAAGAATGGAGTAGCAAAGGCGGACGGATGAAGACCGACAAGTGGACTGATGTCTGAGGATTGATACGCAAAGATGAAGACCGATAATCAAAGACCAACGGTCGAACTGGTATTTGAGGATCCAGGCGCGGAGATGAAGACCGAGGATCTGTGTACGAACTACGTAAATCTGATTTTGAGGAGAGTGTAAGGAAAGTGGTCTGGACAAAAAGAAAAAAACTGTCACGATCTTTAGGGCATCAAAATTAAGGGCTAATTAATTAAATTCAATCCATCATAAAATATAGCAGAGTCTTCATAGAGCAGTGAAATTACCTGTATCGACTGAGAAGAAGAATTGGCGGCTGGAGCAGCAAATCAATCGTCGAGATTTCGCGGCTGAACTGCAAGTAATGGGCGGAGCAGCGGCGACCGAAGGAGGGAGTGGCGTGGCGAGGTCTTGGTTACCAAGGTCGGAGAGTCAGTGGATAGAGCGATGAACCCAAGGGCGGTGAGTAATCAGAGCTATTAGACCAACGGAAGGAGCGGAGACGGCGAGGTCCGGGTCTCTGGCTGGAACGCGGCGGAAGTGGGGTGGGGATGGCTTCGGTGAAGCCTCTGTTCAAAATTCGCAAAAGGGAAAGAAATTTCCTCACAACTATTCGAGCAAAGCAGCGTTTTGATGTTTTTCTTGGTTGATTTTGTAACTGTGACCGGTGTGGATTAGGAAGAGGTGTGATTGCAATAGTGACCTTTGAGAGATAGAAAGGAGCGCGCAATTTGTGTGTGAGGACAAATTTAGTGTGAGGACAAATTTGAATATTCACACTTTTAGTTATGTAATAGATAGATTATTAAAATTGGTTATGTGATCGTTTCTTTTTTACTGCATTTCCTCTGTTAGTAATAATAATTGAGCTTTAAATTATAACTCATCCGTTTTCCGAAAAGCTGTGAGTTAGTTCTCAAGGTGCTACTAATTTTTTTTTGTTAAAAACTAAGATTGTTAAAATAAATTGAAAATTTGGTTGCTGTTTTTGATTTCATATCTCTATTTTTAACTTCTTTTGTTGTTTTTTAATGTTTATTTATATTCAAGTGTAAGAAACAAAGGATTGTTACATGATTGTACTTGATTTGTTGTTGGTTTTCAGCATCTATAAGAGGGTGTTGGCTTGATAAAAGCATAAATATCACCGTTTGCCAAGATATGAGTAAAAATATGTTTACTAGACAATTTTTTTTTTTGGCTAAAGTAGACAATTATTTTGTTGTTTAGTCATTTACAGACCTATTTTTGTTTTTTTATCCAGGATAATTTCCGTGGTAAACTTTGTAAAAATTTCCATGGGTAGATGAATAATTTAGGGGAGATGGTTTTATAATATGTGAACTTTTTATTGAAGTTCAGGGGTGTTTTGGTCAAGTTGGAGTTGTTGTGGATTCTGTTTTATTTCGTGGTGGATACTTTTTGTTATTATGTTGTTTGTTTTGGGGTAAAGTTCCTTCATGTAAGAACTTAGGGTTGAACACCAATTTATTTTGGTGGTCCTCTATTTAGTGGTTAATAGGGTGATAGATGGCCAGACTGAAGGAACCCGTCTAGATGATCCCGCCATTGCCTGTCTCTTGACTTCCTATTTTCCTTTCTCTTCGTGCCGCTCCCTAGGGTTAGGGTTACTGCATCTCAAATCCAAAGTTCATTATGGTATCAGAGCTGAAGGAGGTGATCAATCCTCCATTGTTGTGATCCTGTTCGATCTTCCCCTTCGCACAAATACAAGATTCTGTCCGCGACGTTTCGGATCTTCTCATTGTCCGTCTCTGTCGTATCCTGTTCTCAAGATTCAAAAGGTGTTCTGCGATTCGATCTGTCCTTCCAAAATCGATTCTTCTCGATGGCTGATATTTCGTCTGGATCGGGCAAGAACGACCACGATTCCAAGGATGCAGATATCTCTGCAACCGGAAAGAAGGTACATAATCCTCCTAGCGATGGTTATGAGAAATATGATGATGCTGCTAGTGTTCATCCTTTTCATCCATTATATCTGCATGCATCTGATAACCCTGGGCTGAGTATTATTTCACACGTTCTGACTGGCTCTCACAATTATTCGAAATGGAGCCGTGCTATGTTCATTACTTTGCTTGGGAAAAATAAACTTGGTTTCGTTAACGGATCCTGCACTATGGATAAGTTCGATCCTTCTTTGCATCACCTCTGGGAAAGATGCAACGCTGTTGTTTTCGGATGGATTCTCAATTCAGTTTCTCAGGAAATCTATGATAGCATCATGTATTGTGACAGCGCCTTTAAAGCCTGGGAAGAATTAAAGCAGTGTTTCGACAAAACAAATGGATCAAGAATTTTCCAGTTGCATAGAGAGATCTGTCTGACTCAACAAGGACTGGATGATGTTTCTGCTTATTTCACAAAACTGAAGTCTCTTTGGTCAGACTACGAATCTGCCTGTTCTCTTCCACACATTGAAGGAGATTCATTCAAAAGGCACATTGAGCATAAAGAAAATCAGAAATTGTTTCAATTTCTGATGGGATTAAGTGATGCCTTTTCGGGTGTTAGAAGTCAGCTTTTGTTGTGGGATCCTTTACCCTCCATCAATCAGGCCTACAGTATGTTAATCCAAGAAGAAAGCCAAAGAAATATCTCTTCTGACATTTCAAACAGAGCTGATAATATCTCTTCCAACATCGTTGCTCAGAATCCTACTAAGGGAAAGAAGATTGCTAATATGAATCTTGAATGCTCCTTTTGTCATAAAAAGGGGCATCCAACTGAGAGATGTTTTGCAAAAGGATGTGAATTTTGCAAAAGAAAAGGTCACGTGATGGATATGTGCTTCAAATACAAGGAACTTCAAAAGGCTAAGGCAGCAGTAGCTAAAGGAAGCAATGGTTCTGGAGATAATCATGAGGATCAGACCAATGCTACCACTACCAGGCCTAACACCAACTCAACTGGAACACAAGGAAACATCTCCTTCACCAGTGAGCAATTCGAGAAGTTCCTTATGAGCATGGGACATGGAAGTGGCTCTAACATCACTGCTGGTGCTGCTACCGACCATGCCAATTCTGCTGGTATACACTGTCTAAACTCTTTTCTTGAAAATAAAAGTAACATGTGGATTCTTGACACAGGGGCTACTAACCACATGTCTTTCAACTCTAAATTGTTTTTGAACAAAAAACAGTCTGCTAATTCCAAAGTACAACTTCCAAATGGTAACTCTTCTTCTATCAAAGGAATTGGTGACTGCTTTTTGGATCCAAAACAAAAGTTGCAGAATGTCCTTTTTTTACCAGATTTCAAACACAACTTGATATCTATTTCAAAAATTAAAAAAGATCTAGGATGCTCTGCAACATTTTATCCCTCTTTTGCTATCATGCAGGACCTCTCAAATGGGAAGGTCTTGGGGACTGGAACTGAAGACTCAGGCCTGTATTTTTTTTAAGTCTTTTCCAATAAAAACTGAGTTTGTGGCTTTATCCTCTATTCAAAATGATCTTTTCTTATGGCATCAAAGGTTTGGCCATGCCTCTATGAGGACTTTACAGCATGTAGATTCTCTGAAACATTTGAATAAAAATCAAGGAAATATTGGTGATTGCAGCATTTGTCCCCTTGCCAAAATCACCAGAATTCCCTTTCCTTTATCAGAATCTCGTGCTAATGATACTTTTGATCTTATCCATGCTGATACTTGGGGGCCCTATAACAGTCCTACATATGATGGAAACAGGTATTTTCTTACTTTGGTAGATGATTTTTCTAGAGCTACATGGATCTATCTTATGAAATTCAAATACCATGTTCCAGCTCTAATCAAGAACTTCATTGCTATGATTAAAACTCAATTTAAAAAAACCAAGAAGATTTTTAGAACAGATAATGGTGGGGAATTTTTTAATGAGCAATTAAGTTCTTATTTTTCTACTAATGGAATCATCCACCAAAGTAGTTGCTCCTATACTCCTCAACAAAATGGTAGGGCTGAAAGAAAACATCGTCATTTACTGGAAGTGGCTCGATCACTTAGGTTGCAAGGATCCATTCCTATAAGATTCTGGGGTGAATGCATTTTAACAGCTTGCTACCTTATAAATTTAATGCCTTCCAGAATTTTAGAAGGAAAATCACCTTTTCAAATTCTTTTCAACAAGCAACCTAAGATTGATCATCTCAAAACCTTTGGTTGTTTATGCTATGCCAAGGATTTAGTTGTGATGGATAAATTTGCTGCCAAAGGGATTCCATGTGTTTTTCTTGGATACTCCAACACTCAAAAGGGCTACAAACTTTTTGATATGAAAACCAGAAAAATATTTGTTGGTAGAGATGTTTTGTTTCGTGAACACATTTTTCCCTTTAGGAGTAGCAAACTTGATCCTTTGCCTAATCCTCTTAACAATCCTATTTTTTTGGACACCAATGATTTTGATAATTTTTTCTATGATGAGTTGTCCACCTCAGTTGATAATTCTCATTTACTTGATAGTAAAACTGAGTCCCATGATGTTATATCTCCTATTATTCCTGAATCATCATTTGATGATGATGATGGGCATATTACTCAGTCACATGATGAACAAATTATTGATTCTGATGACACTCATATCCCCCTTCCTGTAGCAACCATCCCTCCTGCCATTACCACCACCAGATCAGGAAGGGTCAGCAGACCACCAATATGGCACAGTGATTATCAAACATTTTCTGGCTCTACAAAACATCCTATTGCTGATTGTCTATCTTATAACTCTTTATCTGCTAATTTCAAAGCTTTTCTAACAAAAACTTCTAAAATTGTGGAGCCAAGTTCTTTTTTTGAGGCAGCTAAAGATAAGCACTGGGTGGCAGCTATGCAGGAGGAGATGGATGCTCTTGAAGCAAATAAAACATGGGATTTGGTTCAGCTCCCCAAAGGCAAGTCTGCAATAGGAAGTAAGTGGGTTTATCGTTTAAAGTACAATTCTGATGGCAGTTTAGAACGTTATAAAGCCAGGTTAGTTGCAAAAGGTTACAAACAACAACATGGTGTTGACTATTTTGAAACTTTTTCCCCTGTTGTAAAAATGAATACCGTCAGAACTGTACTTGTCCTTGCTTCTATTTCCTCTTGGCCTCTTTTTCAAATGGACGTGCATAATGCTTTTTTACAAGGAGATCTTGATGAAGAAGTTTATATGCATATCCCCTCAGGATTTGCCAATCATGTGGGGGGTACTGGGAATTTAGTTTGTCGATTGCGCAAATCCTTATATGGGTTAAAGCAAGCTTCAAGGCAATGGAATTTTAAATTAACTGACACCCTACTTTCTGCTGGATACTCTCAATCTAAGCTGGATTATTCACTTTTTACAAAGAAAAGAAAAGATGGGATTGTCATTTTATTGACTTATGTTGATGATCTTGTTATAACTGGAAATGATACCAGCTTGATTGTAGAACTGAAAGAATTATTGAAAAATAGTTTTAAAATGAAAGATTTGGGTGAGTTAAGATTTTTTCTAGGAATTGAAGTTGCTAGAACCAAAGATGGGATTCTGTTATGTCAAAGAAATTATGCATTGGATCTTATTTCTGAAGCAGGTTTGTCAGGAGGTAGGGTTGCTCGTACACCTATGGATACTAACCTCAAATTGACGAGTGTCAAATATGATGAATTGGTTGGTAAACAGATTGTTGACCCTATCCTACATGATGCTACTGCTTACAGAAGGCTGATAGGAAAATTACTATACTTGACTGTTACTAGGCCAGATATTGGTTATTCTGTTCAGTATCTCAGCAGATTTATGCAGTGCCCTAAGAAATCACATCTAGATGCTGCCTTGAAGGTCATACGTTACATACGCAATGAACCTGGAAATGGAATACTGCTGCCAGCAGATTCCATACCTGAGCTGATTGCGTTTTGTGATGCTGACTGGGGAGGCTGTGTTGAGACCCGAAGGTCAGTTACTGGGTATTGCGTAAAACTGGGTAAGTCTCTTATTTCTTGGTGAGTGAAACAGCAGGATACTGTATCCCTGTCATCAGCAGAAGCTGAATACAGGAGTATGTGTGTTGTTACAAAGGAAGTTGTTTGGCTTAGATCACTTTTGGCAGAATTGGGTTTTGAACAGAGTAAATGTTGTGTTTTACATTGTGATAGCAAAGCAGCTATTCAAATTGCATCTAACCCTATATTCCATGAAAGAACTAAACATATTGAGTTAGATTGCCATTTTGTTCATGAAAGGTTGCTTGCAGGTGATATAAGTATGAAGCATGTCAAAAGTGAAAACCAGCTTGCAGATATCTTTACCAAGTCATTGCCTATGGCTCAGCATTATCAGTTGATGAAGGAGCTTGGAATGAAAAACATTTTTGAAGTAAGGGGGAGACTTGAAGATAGTAAAGCTGAAGATCCTCCAACTTGAGGGGGAGTATTGAAGTTCAGGGGTGTTTTGGTCAAGTTGGAGTTGTTGTGGATTCTGTTTTATTTCGTGGTGGATACTTTTTGTTATTCTGTTGTTTGTTTTGGGGTAAAGTTCCTTCATGTAAGAACTCAGGGTTGAACACCAATTTATTTTGGTGGTCCTCTATTTAGTGTTTTATAGGGTGATAGATGGCCAGACTGAAGAAACCCGTCTAGATGATCCCGCCATTGCCTGTCTCTTGACTTCCTATTTTCCTTTCTCTTCGTGCCGCTCCCTAGGGTTAGGGTTACTGCATCTCAAATCCAAAGTTCATTACTTTTGAAGTGAAGATAATATATACTTTTTTTTTTATTAAAAAGTCTTTGTAATTAATATGTATTTTTGTTTTTGTGAATGTCCATTGGTAAAATGAATGTAATGGATATATTATAGTTTAACTTTACGTGGATCAAAATATTTTCTACACACTTCTGCATTATATATTTAGATTCACAAAATAAATTACTCTCCCTAGGTGCGAATTGGACGTCAATATTTAAATGAAGTATTTGTATAATTTTATAACTTCTTAGAGTTCCTTTTTCGCTAATGATTTCATTTTAATTTTTGTAGATAATTGTCGGTGGGATTCATTAACATGAAGTAATTTCATTAGAGTAATTCTTTTTTTACTAATAAGTTCGTTTTAATTGTTGTAGACAAATTGTCGGCAGAATTCATTAACATGAAGTAATTTCATCAAAATTCCTTTTTGTTAATGGGTTCATTTTAGATTTTGTAGATCAATTGCCGGTGAGATTCATTAATGTAAAGTAATTTCAATTTTACGTGAAACTATTGGCAGTGCTTTGATTAAAACAGGTAAATAGTAATACATCAGACAAAATATATAGTATGTAACATACATAGAAACAATTTATGAAAGTTGTGTTGCAAAAAAAAAATTATGAAGCTGGGATTAATTATTTATTTTGTAATTTTCTGAGCAAACTTTATTGGACACCATATATTGATATAATATAATATTTTTTATTTTACTTTTTATGGTGATGAGATTATCGAAATCTAACGATTTGAGACTAGAATACCAATTTACTTCTAATAAATATATTTATAAAATATTCAATCCCGCGCAACCGCGCATTGCGCGGGGTAAATGTCTAGTACAAAATAAATGTATCTACTGTTACAATTTCGTTTTAACTAAAATACCTATCAGAGTGTAGATTTTTTTTTTTTACGGAATTACCATATGTGTGAACCTTAAATAAATGAATGAGCCGAAATAGAAAAATGTGATTACTATAAATAAAGAAAAAAAAAAACGGAAAGTCATTTATCAGAAAGTACAATTTATTTAATTTCCAGAAAATAATAAATGTTTTTGCTGCTAGACAGTTAAGAGAAGGAATTATATGAGATATGGGCCGGCCCACCGTACTTACCAAAACCTAGGTAATTTCATTGTCTCCCATTTTTCACTTTAGAGTTGTGTGACTTCAGAGACTCTTCACCTGCTCTTTCCATCGCCGTCTTCTGCCCCATCAAAATTCCAAGCTCTCCTCTCCTGCTGAAGATTGGATGCCAAGATATTCAGCCCTTCCCCATCGACGGTAGTAGTTTCAACGACAACGGTAACATTCGCATCCGTAACATTCACATTCTCTATCAATATTTTGAATTTGTTGTTTGTACATCCGAGATCGAACTCATAGCCCGGATCTAGGTTTTCCATTCGACCCAGATCTAAGAGTTGTTGTCCCGATCTCGAGCTTGTACATCTCGAACTCATATCTTCGTCAGATCTGGGTCGACTGCGCCCATACATGATATCTTTGAGTTCGACCTTGAACTCAAAGCCTTCAACACCTTTAAGTAATCGAACTATGTCCAATTCTGCTTTGTGTAAACCCTAATTTAAGTGATTCATCTGTTAAGTTAATGGCTACTCTTTTTTGTTGTAATGATCGAATTCTTGTCTTCTTTATATATAGATCTGTGTAGAAACTGGGATATGGATTAAGAATATTAACTGAGGCAGGGAAGAAATCGAAGGGTTGAGCGAGAAACGAAGCGTCCCTATAGTTTCACTTCTGTTGTTTAGTATTCCGATAAATTTCAATTTTTAATTGCTTAGGATTATGTAATTTAATTATTTCTGATATTGATTTAAGTTAATGTTTGAGATCTTCGATGTTGCTATTTTAAAGCTTAAAATTTTAAACCCTTTCTCTTTCCTTTAAACTTAATATTAATAATATATATATATAAAGCTGACATGGCGACTGCTAATTGATCTGAAATGCTTCTCTTATTATTTCTCATACCGGAGTGAAATAATAGAACAGCTCACCTTCTCAATTCTTGTGCAACTACAATCCTCAGCTCCAGATTACGCCTCTTATTCTCTAAATATATTTCAAAACCCCAGTTCCTTAAATACTTCATTAATTTTGCATTGTAAACATACAAATTTGAAAACCCAGCTCCTCCTTGCATCTAAAAGCCTCTTTCTACCTAAATTTATATTTACTAGGGAGCAATCCCTGCATAGCGCGCGGGTTGATATTGTAAATACGTACAAGGAGTAAAATAGTTATTTATAAAGTTGAAATGTTCATATGGTTGAAATGAACTTAGTGGATAATGAAGAAACTATGTATGTATAATTAACAATACTAAACTTAAAGCTGCTCAATTGAAAGCTATGTTAAACCTTTCTACACCAACCACCAGTTATACGTAATATTAAAAGGAAAAATCACTATCATATATAGAACAATTAATTTTTTCTTGCTAGATAAAGGTGTGACTATACCTAATCATGTATTTAGGGAAAAATGCAGAAAACTATATAATAATAATAATATGCAGTTATTTTTTTTTTCTTCAAGTAAAGTTAAGTGATTATAAGTGTTTTGCATTTAGGAAAAAAAGTACCATACATATATTCATATCCATAATAATAAAATTATGATACAATAAAATGGGCTAATAAACTATTCATACATAAGTAAAACATGGGCCAAAATATAACTAAAAGAATCAGCCCATATTTCAAATACCAAATTGGCCGAAGTGTAAAATCCATTGCAAAATTATCAAACGGTGGCCTAATCTATAATTATAAATCTAGCTAACCTAATTGCAAACAAACAGCCCACCGATTCCATATCGGCTTAATTGACTCTATCTTCTCCGCCGCTTCACGTTTTGTTCATCTTCTTCCAACACCAGAAGAGAGAGAGGTCCTACCGTTCTAGTACCTTCCGATCTATCTAGCAGCCAGCCTTCAGCGTCGCCCTCTACCACGCTAGCGCGTCTATCGAAGACCGATTTGACATCGCGACCTCGCCGGACAACCGCCGTGGCTCCGACCGTGACCGTATCACTAACCACTATTGGATGTTCATCAAGGATTTCATCCGGGTTTAGAGCTCAGTTGTTAACCGAGCCTGCCTCCGACGGTTGCCTGTCAGCCCCAATTCGAAGCTTGAGGTATCCCTGTTTCTTCCTATTTGCTAATACTTTCTAATTTGGTGAATTTTCGAGTAGTCGAGGCTGTCGAGCTAAAATACATGGAAGAAAATTAAGTAGGCCTCTTCTTTTGCAGTCCCTTCATCCTCATTCTGTCGATTTATAGAAGGTTGGTGGCTAAAAAATACAGCAAGTCTATCTGATGCATTTAAGGGGTCCATTGGAGAATGAAAAGACTCCAGCGTTTGAAGGAGACTGTGGGGCTTCATCTTCCATGTTTTAATTAGGGACAGTAATTAGATGTTTTAGGGTAATTAGTTATTAGTGTTAATTAATGTTAGGCAGTAATTGCTATTGGAGATTTGGATCGTCGTTGTTGAATTTAATTGTCTGGCTGAGTTTAAACTAAGAAGGAAACGTGATGAGAGAAGCTGTGGTGGAAGCTGAGGTGTCAAACTCCACAATGCATCTAATATCTTCTTTCTACCTAAATTTATATATACTAGGTTCACCCGCGCGGCGCGGGTTAAATATGACAATATATAACAAATACAAAAATATTTAGAAAAAAATACATTAACTATAAAAAATGTTTATAAAAAATGGTAAAAATTGACCATGATTTTTTTTTTTTTTTTTTTTAAAAGTTAAGAAAAATTGCATAAAATATATATATATATTGATAATCTATATAATATATATATAATATGCATAATATATAATAATAATAGCAATATGATTTTTACTAAAAATACTAAAAAGTAGATAAATTATAAAATAATAGAGTTATGTAATTTTAGTACATTTATAACTATATATATGTAATGACATTGACCATGGCTTCCGTAATAACCATAAAGCTAAATCAATTTAATCATTTTTTTTTTTTGCCAACTAAATCAATTTAATCCATCCCATTATAATTGCTTGTTATTATTATATTTATTATATTACTAACGTCCGATTCCATAAATATATTAAAACTAAATAGAGGAAAAAACACAACAATAGTGATTAAATGCAGGCCGAAACATGTGAGGCCCATTAAGAGATAATAATCCCTAGCAGTTCTATCTAAGCCTTCAACTCCCACCACTGCAGGCTGCAGCATTGTCCCTTCTTCCCTTTCTTCTCCGATTTTTAGTGTCCTCCGCCAGTCATTGAAAATCACGATTCTCTCATTTCTTTGCTTCACCTAGTTGTCCGTGATGAACAACATATTCCCCTCACCTTAAGTACCACGAATCGAGTCATGTGTTTTCGGATGTAGATTTGAGAAATTTAGTATTGTGGACGCCTACGATCTGCTCAACGGATAGTGGATTATAGTCGCTGGTAATTCACGGGCGCATGCAAGCACGAATCTTCAACGTTGAAGGGTCGTCGCAGGTAATAGTAAATCGATTCTGTATTTGAGCAGGGCATGTCTAAATCAATTCTGTAGTTATATAGGTGGAAGATTGCTTCCAGTTTCCGAGCATTCAATTGCCAAATACATCAATAATGTAACCGGCGGAGTGAGGTTTATTTTTTGGGTTTTGAAACCGCAAAACGGTGTGATTAATGGATAGTAACCGGCGGGATCCGAACAATGGTGTAACCGCAGAGAGGGCGTCGTTTTGAAGAGAGGAGCGGCGTTTAGGCCAAAAGAAAAAGAAGAATGGAGCGGCGTCGTTTGGTAGATTACGTGTCAAGCTCATACTGAACAGACAACATCCGTGTTAGAGTGCATCCCTATGAAAGCGCTGTCGTTTTTATTGATATGGAGATTTCCGTCTAAAAACCGTTGTCGTTTAGTTCTAGGTCTAAAATTTAGCAGCGTCGTTTTATAGTCGAGTGCTACGCCTATGGAGACTTCCTACCGTCGTTTTAAAGTCTTAGCCACTGCGTTTCGTGTATATATATATATATATATATAGATATAAAAAGGTGAGAGTTTCGTGTATATATATATATATATATATATATATATATAGATATAAAAAGGTGAGAAAAAAAAAGGTTACGTAGCAAGATATTAGATGAAAAGGATACCAAGGATACCAGGATTAGTATTATATTTAGATTTAGTTATAGATATAGATGTCAGTTAGCTTCAACTGGGGATGCTTTCTATACCACTTCAAGTCTGCTGCAAATGCCATCACTATATGCTTAAACTTAGTTTACTATTACTCTAATTTGTGCTGAGCTTTGAAATTGGATTCTCAACATTAGCATCATTATCCTTTTGATGCAATCTTTACAGTTTTTCCTTGCGTGTATAACTAACTGTATTCATATTTGTATTCATATAAAGGATTGACCGTGAAGAGTTCCTCTTAAAAGATCATTTTTTTTTCTCAAGTTTTGCAGGGGGAAAATCCGACATCAGACATGTTAGACAAAGGCACAAAGACAACTCTCAACAAATCAACTGGGCTTCCCAGAAAACGATTCTACCGAGCACGAGCTCACAGCAACCCCTTGAGCGACTCCCATTTCCCTGTCCCAGTCTCCCCTAATGAATTCGATTTATCTCTTCATTACCCACAGTTCTTCCCTCCCTCTTCAGAAACCCAGTCTCCCAAGAAGATCCAATTTGCAGACATTGGCTGTGGCTTTGGAGGTCTGATTGTCAGCCTCGCAACCCTTTTCCCCGAAACCCTAATGATCGGCATGGAAATAAGGGACAAGGTGACAGAATACGTCAAAGAAAGGATTGTTGGCCTTCGTGCAGCAAACCCTGGTCAGTACCAAAACATCTCGGTTGTGCGCACAAATTCCATGAAGTACATCCCGAACCACTTTGAAAAATCACAGCTTACAAAGATGTTCTTCTTGTTCCCCGACCCACACTTCAAGGAGAAGAATCACCGCCGCAGAGTCATCAGCCCGTTCTTGCTAGATGAATACGCTTACACTATGGCGGTTGGAGGGATAATATACACAATCACAGATGTTGAGGAGCTCGGGGAATGGATGAGGGACTGTTTGGAGAAGCATCCCACGTTTGAAGCCCTCACTGATGAAGAACTCGAAGCAGACCCTGTTGTGGAGCTTCTGACATCTGCAACTGAAGAAGGGCAGAAGGTTGCTAGGAATGGAGGGCAGACTTTTAGGGCAATATTCAGACGTATTGCGCCATTGGAGTGTTGAAAGGCGATGAAGGTTCGTTCCCTTGTTGTCTGATTTTATGTTCAGTTATGTTTATTAGGTTACTTTGTATGGATTTTCTTGCTGGTTGAGGCTAGGGTTAATGTTGTAGTTCTGGGTTTCTTCAGATGTCTTATGCTGCATTTATGTTCCATCTTTTGACCGTCTAAGTCACTACATTTATGGCATACTATTATTACTATTCAGTGTGTTTGCAAGTTAACTATTCAATTTATGATGTAATCAATGTTGTCAAAGACCTAAGGCGACGAGACTAAATATCGCCTCAAATTTAAGGCGCCAATGATATGATCGCCTCATTGAAAGTGGCGAACTTAGTTAATGTATTGAACATCTATGCAAATACCATATGTAAAATACTCTAAACGAAAGTGGAGGTGGAGACTGAACTGGATGGTGCAGAATTGCATATGATGAGATAAAGTGATGAAAAGGAGGAGCAAAGAAGATGGAGATTGGGTCTATTATATAACATGCAAAATTGTAAAGCAAAGTAAATTAATTTATTAAAGTAAATGGATCTCCAAGAATAAAGATGATAACTTGATTATCTGAAAATGAAAACTAATATGCAAGTGGAGGTGGAGACCGGAGAATGTTACAGATGAACTTTTATTTTTTTATTTTTTATCTTTAAGCGCGCCAGTTTTAAGAAGACGGAGGCTTTGCCTTTGTGGAGTATGTTCTGTTACTTCTGTAGCAGAAGTGAAAAAGAGATGACTCTTTCCGTAGAAGAGGAAAGAAAAGCCGTGGAATTGACATATTTTTCTTAACGGAAAAGATAAAGATTCTGACATTCTCACATTCCGATGTTCCGAATGTGAGGAACAGAAAATTGCCCTCAAATTTACAGAAATTGCATACCATGCCATTCAGAGACAAATCGGACTATCTCGGAACCTACATGCGGAATGCCTACCGCATCTCTTTCCTTTAGGGCTCGCAATTCGTGCGGGTCGTGCATGTTTGTGTCGTGCTAGTTTCGTGTCGTGTTTTGGGGGTCAGCCTAAACCCGGACCAACACGGCCAAACATGAAAAATTAGCATAAAAAAATCTTGAATAAATTGAATAAAAATCAAATATAACAAATTTTAAACTAATATTTTAAAATTATCGTGCTATCATGTCGTGTCATCAATATCAAATCCAAACCCGTAATTTTTGTATCGTGTTCGTGTCTGCCCATCGTGCCGGGCTCAAATTTCCAGCCCTACTTTTCTTAATGTTATTATATTTTAAATTTCTAGTTATTTTAATTATAAAAACTAGTGTTAACAGGTATTTTAGTCCATCATGTTTGACGACTTTTGGGTTTTGATCCATGATGTTTTTTTTTCTAGTTTTGGTAACATATTTTTACAGATTATTCTAGTTTTGGTTCGACTATCACATTTTGTCCATATTTTCTGTTAAGTGACACGTGGTCACGAAACGTCACGTCGGCGTTTCATCGTCTAAGATGTTGTAATTTAAGAAGTGTAGAATTAAAATATTACTCTCACAAAAAAAAAAAATTATTACCGTTGTTTTTATTTACTTTTTAGTAAAAATAAAAATAAAACGTGGCGTGAGAATTACAACACTCCACTTTCTTGTTACGCAAGCCTAGTCACTCCACCGCCTTACTTCACTTAGACTTGGACTTAGGGGGGGAGGGATTTATTTATAATCTAACTAAATATTTATTAGGAAAGTTCTTACTGTCTGAGTTCTTACTACTTCACTCGTTTCCCCACTCAGTCAGTCGGAACCCTAGAATTCACACATCGGTGATCTATTCTGCTCCTTAATTACCGATATCGAGTAATCAGAAGAATCGATCATGGATTCCTCCTCTACAGACTTGGAGCGATGGAGGAATTACTTCGGAAGCGGCAAAGTAAGCGTGTTTGAGATCATTCACAGGGCTATTGATGTCGCCATCTCCGATTTTCCCGCTCAATTGAAGCTTGAGAGAGACGACATTGCACAGAGGCTCTTCTCGTCATCATGTCTAGAAATTAAGAAGCCAACTGTTCCGAATCTCCATCATCAAGAGTCGTCGTCGTCGGATACTTGCAGTGCTCCTTCGCTCGATCACAAAAATCCCTCCCCTATTTCTTCTGGTATCGACGATTTGGTCAATATCGAATTACCCAGGGTTTCAATTAATCAAAGAAGCAGACCTGTCATCAGAATCAAGTACCGATCGAAAGAAATTGGTAGCGTTGTTGAGAAATCATCATCAGAATGCTTGATCAAGAAGAAGTCAAATGTTGCCGCGGCGGCGGCGGGTGTTGAAGAAAACCGATCGCCGCCGCAATTAATAGCGGACGATGAGAAGAATATTCAAGTTAAACTGGAAGGTGCGAAGCGGAAATTAAAGGATTCTTACGATCGAGCGGATTTGGCAAAAAAGGCGAAAAGGGTGCAGCTTCTCGATTTCAGTCAAGTTAGATCGTTACAAACCGCCGTGAACAAGCGTCCGCCGTCAACTATCATCAAGAGAAGGCGGCAGCAGCAGCAGAGCAATGTTTCAAAATGCACATCTTTGTTCCGAGTATGAAGCTTTCTGTCTGTGTTTTCCTTTTCCAGGATTGAGATTTATTTCAATATAGATGCCAAATAGTAGTAAATCATTCATACTTGTTTATATTTTAGCAGCTACGTTGTTTTAGGATGGAGCAACATTGTTAATTGTCTCTATCTCATTCATATTATGTCTTTTTTGACATTTTTATTGCTAATAATAATAATAATAATAATTCCATTCATTGCTAAATTTTGGTTTGTTCGTTTATTTCTCTATCCGTGCATATCCCCCGTTCCTATTTTATTTCCTTTCACTTTTAAAAGAAATTTGTGCTCGAACGGTTCGGTCGGGTTGATCGTAGTTGTAACATGGTTGATCCATTCTAAACTAAATGTTCTAAACTAAATGTTCTAAACATGCCTTTATCCATCCGATGTTACGTGAAGATATAACTAGATGCTAACCCCGCGCACCACGCGGGTAAAAAAAGTATAACTAAAAAATTGAGTTTAGCGTTAAAAAAAAATTAAAACCAAAATCGTTGAAATGGGATTTTAGAGATAATAACAATTTGAAATTTTTTATAGATATACTATTGAAAATTTTATCAATTTCTGATATGTAGACGACATATATATATATATATATATTCAGTTTTATATTTCTGATATGAATATAATTGATTATTATACATTATAAATAAAATTGACTATATATTAGGTGAATTATTTGTTACATGGTAAAATGATTGTATAACCAAGTATAATTTATTTATTCATTTCTAACGTAAATACTATTTTTTTGGCAGATATAAGATAAATAATATTCAAATAACTTATTCATCAAATACTTTAAATAGCCAAATATAAAAATTTAATTTTACATTCTTGTCCTTTTTGCAATGACTTAGAAGCCCCTATCAAAAAAAAAAAAAAAAACTAATAAAGAGTAATATCAAAACTAAAAAAAAAAATCATATTATTTTTCTTAATTAATTACATATTACATTACTATACAATGTAATGACACAAAATTCTTCCATATTATTCCTTTCTTATTAATAAAATAATATAATATAATAAAAAATAATTTTTATCACATACATGCTAAATATCATTATTACTACAAATTTCGATTGCATCCTCCAACAGTCCAACTTTCTGCGCTCACTCGCATACATGACTTCGACAAAACGGGCATAAATCATTCCCCCATTAGAATTTCCTGCACATCATAATGCAATATAATTATAGCAGAATAGTTCCGATCCACATATTATTATTAACTAAAACACGAACTTTTGTGGTAAAAGTGTGGGTCAAAGAGAGTAATTGTACTATATTGATACTGAAATATGGTAGTACGTACGTTGAACTCAAATTGATATAATTTTCTTAACATTAAGAGTAGTATTAGATAAACCATCTATCTATCTTTTTATATCAAGTATACATTGCAGTGTATTCATTCATCTATATTTTGTTAAATAGTCACGTAATTGATATCATATGTGCTAAATTAGTGTCATATATGTATATAAAATATAATATTTATTAAAAAATTCAAATATATAGAAAATATAGAAAAAAAAGAGTTCATAATATGTAAAAAAAAAAAAAGGAAAAATGATCCACTATTCCTAATAACTAATTACTTACAAAATTAAATTAACAAATGAAACTCACCATTGGTGGAGAGGTTAGTGAAAATGTTAAGGAGATGCCGATAATGATAGTCTGGTTTTAGTTTCAAGGTTCTAAAGTCCATGTTTTTTTCATGACTATCATCTGACATCAATAATTACAACTAATTCTAACTCAATCCAGTCAAATACACGAAGAATTTCAAGTACGTACCATCACAGTGATCATCCTCTTATTTATCTCCATATATAGAACATGCTGGTGTCGATTATGTGCTCATTCTGCATAAACAACTGCATTGGTTAGAATCTACAGCTTAATCAATTAAATCCATAAAAATTGAACAAATGTGGTCACCATATAATATATGTTTATGTCCATGATCATCAATATACAAATGACCCATGTAAGGGTGGAAATCTACAGAAACATCAATTTTAATTAATGTATTTACATACTTGAGTATATATAAAGCAGTTCATCTGATAAAAAAAAAACATGAGAAGGGCGGATCATATGAAAATGTCTTCTGGTTCTCTCCAAGTTCTTCCTCCTACTGTACACATATGAATATATGTGTATAAATTTCCAGTATAATGCTACTACACGTATATAAATAAATACAATGAATCTACGTTAAAAGAAGCTTTAATACCGAATTATTTTGATTATGTCTGGATTGATCAATATCACTGTCTAATCTGAAACTCTTAATCGAAATCATCCATATCAAAGTTGTCATCTTCATCCCCAACAACTCTAGGGCAACCTGCATGCATCTACATATATCACACGCATTATGTTTATTTAAGAGGTGTGTAAATTACTTGAATGGAGAACACCAACATACCAAAACCTCGGCTTATAGTTTATATATATATATACTCTAGGTAGGGCTTTCTAACAATATATATATTATTACCTATACACACAATCTAGTAGTTTCCTATAATTGAATAAATTAATGAATAATAATCTACAATTTTGTGCATGTATATGCAGTGCCCATATATATTTGAAAATATATAATTACGTTGAGTCTGTTGAGTTTCTTTTTAATAAATGTTGTTTCTATATGCTTTATTTATAATTCTAAATATATATCGCTTACGTAGCGGCCTATGGTCTTCCGGTGCCAAACTGTCTAGATAATGAATTTTAAAGGAAACTTTTAATTAATTTGTTTCTTTAAATTGCATAGAGACCAAAATAGGAGATAAAAATACTTCTTAATTTTTAATCATTCAATATTATGTATCTAAATTTAGAGAACCCCTATTAAATTAGGAAACGGTGACTGCGTGGACTGTCCACGTGTCGACCAGAGAGCTTCCGATACCGAATTAATATAATATAGTAGATATGATGTTATTACGTATGTAAGTCAATTGTACCTAGTTCAATTTTCCCAAAATTGAACTAGGTCCAATTGACCTAGCAGGCCGGGCGGCAGAATGCTTGGACTCCTGCGCAGCAAGCGACACCCGAAGGGTGAGCTTCCGGCGGTTAGCTTAACGAGGGCTGGGTTCAATCCCGGTCGGGTTCGTCGGACCCAGGCGACCCTGATTGGGGTCGGACCTAGCCCTGGGTCGGTCAATTGGACCTAATCGTCCATTTTGGGTAAATTTTGAAATTTCGGGAGTAAATTGAACAAAAAAAATTTAGGGAAGTATTAGAGTGACTAAATTGAACAAAATCAAAAGTTTAGAGTGGATCACATGACTTGCACATGTCACTTAACGGAAGATGTGGATGGAATGTAACGGTCGGACCAAAACTATAAAATCTGCAAACATACGGTACCAAAACTAGGCAAAAAAAAAAAAATCATGGACCAAAACCCAAAAGTCGTCAAACATCATGGACCAAAAGACATGTTAACCTTAAAAAATAAGGTTAAATGTCTTTTTGTACAACATGTTTGACCGAAATCGACTTTTGGTGCAATATGTTTTTTTTTATTATTATGGTACACTTTTGGTGCAATATGTTAACATTTTGTAGACTTTTGGTGCTTTCGTTAGTTGACAGTTAGTTTTGACTGTTAAGTAGCATGTGTCATTGCTGAGTTGGACCCTGTCTCGGCAAATTAGGACCTAGGTCCGGTTGTGAATTTTTTGGATTAAATTGTAAAAACTAACGAATGACCAAAAGTCTACAAAATGCAAATATATTGCACCAAAAGTCTATAAAAACATGTACGTGTACCAAAAGTCTCTTTAACCCTAAAAACTAATGGGTTGGGTCCAAAACCTAAGTAAAAACATTAAAAACCTACTGAAGTGGCTGAGGTGATATTGGATGTTGTGTAATTTTTGTTATGTAATTATATAGGGAAAACTGTTGTTTCTCCATAGTTTGTAAATTGTTGATTATGAAATTTTTTCCACTTTAAAGTTTGAACTCGAAATCTCTGATTAAGGGACAATGTGTTGTTTGTCTGCTATGTATCTTACAACAATTTCTTTAATTTATTGCAATCCATGAGTTGATTTTACATACGTGTATCATTATTGCATTCAACATCACACTGAAATGTATCAAACGTCCCATGATACCGAACATCCAGACAGATCCATCATATACAACAGGAGATTATTCTACATTATATCACATTCAAAACCTTATTCTTTTTATTTTATCACTCAACACAACTCGAGCCACGAAACCGACCTGTTGAGACGATGATCATGCAGATGCGGACTTGATAGTAAGCTTATTGGCTGCTTCGATTCGCTTCTCATACTCCTCGATAGACTTGAAGAGCTTCGCAAAGTTGCCTTTCCCGAACCCTCCACACCCGCCTTTTTGATAAATTTTGCCTTCGTCGTCCTTAGCCATGCACCCGATCCTCTGAATAACCTCGATAAACATGGTTGGCCTATAATTTGACCCAAACTACGCGTTAGAATCGGAGCCGTATCAGTTATAATTACAAATCTTGGTTTTTGACGCGTTCTAAAGTTCAGAACCACTGATTTCATGATGTGTTATTATTTAACTTAGTTCAGAACCAAGGATAAAATGGAACAGTACAAGAATATGTGACAATGAAACGTACCTTATTATTTTAAATTTGGTCATCTTACATCCTCGTACCATCAAATTGTTTATTTGTGTAGATAGATACATATATATACCTATTATATGTAACGCTAAAATAAGGTTGCAGTTTTTCTTTGACCATTCTAAATTAAAAGAATTTAGTCAGATTTTAGTAAGGTTCCAAAGTAAGATCTTGCTAAAGTCATCTGACTTTTTTTTTTTTTTTTTTTATTAAATAAATTCATTTATCTTTAAGGGACTATTGAAAATTCTTATTATTTTATAAGATATTTGTAAGAAATGCGCCTTAAGCAAAAATGTCTGCGAAGAAGTACATTTTCATAAGGAAATTCTTCACATATATATATTCTTTTAAAGATTTCCCCTTATAAAATTCCTATCAACCCATTAAAATAATCCATAACAAAATATTTCTTTCATCCATTTAAAATGTTACCCTCACAAACGCTTGGTTTCCCCTTAAAATACCTATCAAAACCATTAAGAATTTAGAAAACCCATAACAAAATATTTCTATTATCCATTTAAAATGTTACCCTCACAAACCCTTGATATTTTAGAGTTTTTTTTTTGTGTGTGCCAACTTTAGTATTTTAGTTGGCGAAATTAAAATGATAAGAGATTCACTACAAGAAAGCCCATTTTTAGAATTCTTGTGCCCACATAGTAAGTAGTCACTAAAAAGCTAATAATTAAATAACAAAATATATATATATATATATATATATATATATATATATATATATATATATATATATATATATATATATAGTTAAAAAACTGTACTCAGTGAGGATTTTTTGTGATAATTTTATAAGTAGTCACTAGAATTTAATATTCAAGTGCCAAATATGAATATTGTCACAAAAACCATTTTTAATGAGAGCTGTCAACAAAAAATAGTATAAATATTCAATAAATTACTAATTAAGTGACAAAATATAAATTGGCCGGGAGCGTTAACGTAAGTCCTCCTCAAGGCGGCATTTCCGGCGGATTTCGACCTCGGGTCGCTCACGGAAACGCAACTCGCTTTACTAATTGGTCCAACCAACCTTGGTAGATTAGATATCATATAATACTGTATTTGTATTTTTGTATTGCAAGTAGGTTTTTCAGTTAAAATTGTAGTTTTATGATTAGACAATTAATTTAATTACCTATCACCAAGGGGCTTAGTAAAAATCTGCATGATAGTTCCCTGATCATCTTTATCAACCAAGATCCCCAGCTCCTCGCACTCATCGATCTGCTCCTCCGTCAGCACACCTCTTGCCGTGACCTTCAAGTCACTGTTATACGTTTCCGGCAGCGGCGGAATTGGCATCAACTCGAACCCTCCCACTCCACTTCTCATCTTCATCTCTTTTAGGGTTCTGAATATATCCTCCGTCACCAGCGCCAAGTGATGGATACCTTAAAACAATAGTAAATATTTAACGATTAAGCACGCACCTCTTAATTAAACTGTTGAGGTATAGTTAAATTATGAGTTAATAGATTTTTGATACAAAATATTTGACAAATGTTAGAATTTTGGTGCAACAAGTTTTGTTTTTCTCTATACTTTTTAGTGTAATACGTTTAGAATTTGTACACTTTTGGTACATACGTTAGTAATTATCTGTTAATGTTGACCGTTAAATAATCACATAACTAACCCCTAACTACATTTTTTCATTCTAGCATTCCAATTTATGTCACTTACCTTTCTAGTATAATTTAGTCCCCAAACTTGTTCTGATCGAACCCTTAGCTCGATTAACCTAGCCTGGGTCGATCCTAGAGCTAGGTCCAACCATGATTAGGGTCACCTCACCTAGCCGTCCCTAACCAGGGCCAGACTTAGCCATGAGCTCGACTAGGCTAGGTCAATTGAAACCTAGACTTAATCAAACCTAGCTCGGATCGAACCCAGGGCGAGGTCCAACAATGGTTAGGGTCGGTTAGGTTAGGTGACCCTACCATGGTCGGATCTAGCCATGGGCTCGACCCGAGTTAGGTCAATCGAGCCAAGTTTTTGATCATAACAAGTTTAGGGACTAAATTATACGAAGATAAAGTTAGTTAAATAAATAAGATGAGTAAACTGAATAAAATAAATATTTAGGTCTAGTCACGTACAAGTTACGTGACTATTTAACAGTCAAAACATATTAACATTTGACTAGCAAATGTTCCAAAAGTGTACAAATTTCAAAAGTATTGCACCAAAAGTATGAAATAAATAAATAAATAAATAAAAACAAGTACACGAAAAATCAATACCGGTATATTATACCAAAATACCTACCTGTTAATCCTAAAACATTTGCTAACTGAAATTTTTAAATAACATCCCAAAAAGTTCGAATTCCTCAATTACCTGGGCCCTCATTGTGCTCCAGGTAAGTCTGGATATTGCTCTTCCTCTTGGTTCCGTACACCGGTTCGTTCAACGGCAGCAGGATCATCTCGTTGTTATTAGCAAGGACCACCGAGTTCATACCGCTCTCCGCGGTTCCCACGTCCTCGGCTGTGAACTCCGCGAACCGGTGGAACCCTGTGAACCGACTCAGGTAGGACACAGTTGGACCCAGTTTGTGCACGTTTCCTACTGCATGGTCGAGCCTTCTTATGCCAAAGTCTAACGGGTAGGTCTGGGATGGCTCAACTGGCTCGAACCGGGGGAGGAACCGGGATGGGTCTGCGGTTCGGTCCTTGTAACTGATGTACCTGTTGGAAAAATATGTTAATGACATTATAATTATTTTAATGTAAATTGAATGATAAATTGACGTTCTTAATGCATCCGACTAGTGCAGTTTCTCTTTAGTGTGAATTCAATGAATATGAAGTATTGATGGTCTAATCATGTAATATTGTTTGACGATTTAACGCTTCATTCATTAACCAGATGTTAGGGGTTCTATCCCTACTATGAACATGAAAATTGAATAAAATTTATGACCATCACTTTACCCTTAAAAGCTGACCGGTGCGAGTGTGAATTAGTCTAGGTGTAAAGTAAACATAATACGAGTGATACTCTCCTAATAAGACCTCCAAGAACCACCACGTGAGAAGAAAAATATTAATGGCCTATAACGAATTTTATAAATAATGAGAGTTTCACTTTCAACTTATATTACACACTTTACTTTTATTAAAAAAAGTTTAATCGGTTCACCTCTTAACTTATATGCTTAGATTTTTTATTTGTCGTGTTCAACCTACTCTTGTTACGAGCTCTTTGGAGGAGTTTAAGCGGGTCATACATGGTTAACCTCAAGTATATAACTGATAAGTTAGTAATTTAGTAATGGAGTAAAATTGTTTTAAAGAGATCGTGTTCTTCGCGATACTCTTATATCTTTTCTGCGTATTTGATTCAAATAATTCATATTTAAATTTTACCTTATTGAATGTTATTTTCTAAACTAAAATAATGAGTTGGATTATCCGAATATTATGTAGCGAGCGGGACCGGAATGTTTTGGATCATTATTATTATTATTATTAGTTTTTAATTTTTTTTTCTAAAAAAAATGAATTGTATAGTAGTGGCGACCAAAGATCAATCGCATTACGTAATGTCCAGATTTTGTATTCACTTGCGAAAAGTACATGTTCTGTCCCCATATCATACTTTGATCGTATTATCTGTCCATTCATTTTATGGGAAAATTTGTTATTTTCTAACGGTACCTCAAAACGACGTCGCCGTACAAGTGGACCTCAGCAAACACAGCTTGGCCATCAACCACAACCGGCGGCGACACTGGTTTCGCACCGTTGGCGACACTCGTGGCGAATGCCACGTCAGCATCCTCGACCTCCACGGCAACAGCTCGGACGCCGAAACCATGGGTGGCGCAGAAGTCGCAGCACGCGGAGCGAGTGAAGCTCGGTATGGCAGAAACAGCAGCGGGGTCGACTCTGTCAGCGGCGACGATGGAGGGGGAGTAAGGGGCGGTGAAGAGGAAGCGGAGGTCGCCGGAGCGGCAGAGGTAGGAGGCGTGGACTAGGTTTCCGGTGGAGAGGTCGGACTTGGCGACCATCGGCATGCCGAGACCCCACGAGAATCGGCTTGCAGTGGTGATGGCGTCACCGCACCAGAACTCCACGTGGTGGAAGCGGATGGCTCGGAACTTGTCGGATTTTGGATTCACGCGTTTGAAGTTATTGAATCCGACAAGCTTGAATTCTGTCTCGGAGGCTGCTTCGTCTATATGCTGGTTGCCCATTATATTTATTTATTTACTCTACGGTCAGTGTTTCTCTCTCTCTCTCTCTAAAAAGAAATGGTGTGTTGCTAATGAAGAGAGCAGCTATGCTCCTCCGACGTATATATAGAGTAAAGAAGCGGTTTATGAACGGCTCGGTAATGGTGCGGTGAAAATCAAATAATTATGTTTTTCCCCATTATTTACTGTGATGGTTAACTCTATTATTATAATATGATGCAATTATGGTGATGAGTTTTGTATCTACAATGGTTATGGTTATGGTATTAAGTCTAAACCACGGTTATAACCTCACCGCTATATATATTATCAATATATATATATATATATTACTAATATTTATATATATATACTTTATCATACCATAAATATTAAACAAATCTTATAATTCTTGTTCCTAATTTCTATCGTTCATTCGATATAAATCATCCATCCAATCTTAACCATTACCTATTCATTCTAAATATCTGGTCCATTCATTTTATTTCAATCTGAAAAACCTGATATTGTAAAACTCACAGTCTTAGTTCACTTCATTTGCAATTAGCAGCGTTGCGCTAGCTAGCCTTAAGTCAACAGACAACAGATCATGCATTAGCTTCTGCTCCGACAAGTTTCGCTGCCTAACCGCCCTGCTGAGGATCGCAAGTGATAGGCGACTGAAGAAGTGTTGTTTAATTAAGTGAAACAATGAAATTATTATGTATAATTTGGATTTCGTGTATGAAACAATAAATGTATGTTTAATTTGGATATCTTGTATGAAATAATAGTGTTTTATTAGTTTGAATGGTTATTGTTAAATGGTTTGATAGTAGTGAAAACCCATAGTTATAGATATAATAGGAAGAATCATAACCACAATAATTATGGTTATGATATAAATGAAAAAAATATAGTATGATTATGAAATTAGTGGTACCATCGTTCCATCCATGTCATCCTTTCATGTGGACTATTAAATAACTAATGGGCCTGGCAAGTATGGGCCTTATTTGGTAAAGCTTAAACACTCATCTCAATATATCGAGTCAGCTATATGGACTATAGAGGTGCTATGCTATATGGATGTCACAGTATCACCGTGGTTTATCATTGCTTTGCAATGTCCCATCCTTATTTTACGACATCTGTCCGGTTGCGCATATAGTTTTCTGACCTATGTTGCTGATATATAATTTAAGAATAGCTTAATATCTTCGCCTATAAGTTCGGATTTATGAGATATTATGTTAAAGTGTATATCTTATTATTAATATAGTATTATAGTGCACATGTTTTATTTCTGCATCTAGTACCATATGAAATTATGAATAATAAGATATATATCTATATACCAATATATTATTTGTGTTGGGTCCTCACCCCCAATAGACATCTTTGGCACCTTTTCATTTTATTAATAAAAAATGTATTATATTTAATTCCTATATTTTATAAAATTAATAATTTATTCATTACTATATTTGAGAAACATTTATTTATCTTTAATATTATTACTAAATCATTATTTAAATTTTGTTATTTTTTTAAGGTCGCTTAGTCGACATATCATAGTAATTATAATTAACTTACAATCCAATATTCATATCAATTTAAGTCAGCCCTATCATACTCATTCCGTTCAAATTTCGGATAAAATTCCGAATACATGTAAAAAAAAAATTATTCAACGAATTATATAGATCGAGTGATATATGTTCCGGCTGTTAAGATTTTTCTATCACATAGATCAGCCACTTACCAAATTATATATATAACAAGTCAAAATATGGGTGAAATGTGGTTCTTGAAGTTTGACCTCGTACAAATAACATTTTACTCATCGTCCAATATTTATGGACTCAAACTATTAATTTAGTTCTTCTATTTGTTAATCCTATCACATTGTGTACAACCTAATTAATGTTAACTAAATATTTTTGCAAATACAAGTCTAAACTTTATATTTTTGTGATTTAATTTTATCTTTATTGTTAAATCAAATTTTGTTGGTATTGTGATATTGTATATAATTACGTTTGTATAGGTCAAATTTGTCCATTGATGACTCTAAGTAGTTAAGAACAATTTTATATTATTGACACCGCAAGTTGATGAGTTAGATACAATTGAGCCATTAATGACCAACGTAATGCTCGACCCAACTAATTTATATATCTAACTACAATGCTAACTTAGTACCGTAACTGAAGACATTAGTTAACTTTTTACTTAATTATCCTCTTCTCTTTCTCATGTTTTGAATTACGTTATGTCGCTCTTCTCTATCACATAGATTCGTTTCTCACAACGAATCAACTTGCCCATATTTTACTTTGATTAATTATAAATATTAGTAAACTTAAGATATATTATATATCTGGAAATTTAAATGATCGATGCGCGTGCAACGCACGCGTTAATAACTAGTATATATATATATATATATATATATATATATATATATATATATATATATATATATATATATATATATATATATACACATTACAGCAACCAACTTGCTGTAACAGCCTAAATCTAACACTCTCCTCAAGCTGGCAGCTGCATATTCATTTCCAAGCCCCCTGCTTCCAAATTTTTTTTTCATTCCAAGCTTTCCATATAGATAACGATGTTGATGTGATCCAAGCACCTTAGTAAAAATATTTTCCAATTGTTCCTCAATTCCCAAATGCCTAAGTTGCACAACACCACGTGAAATCTTCACCCTAACAAGGTGACAATAAATCTTTATATGCTTTATACGCTCATGAATCACAGGATTAGTAGCAATTTTGATAGCAGACTGGCCATCACAATATATAGAAGTTGGACTACTTTGAACAAAATCCAATTCAAAAATAACCCACGAAACCAAATAATTTCTTTCAACAAGTCACCTATACTCCTGTACTCAGATTCAACTAATAATTTCGAAACATTATCTTGTTTCTTAACCCTCCAAGAAATAAGGGATTCACCAAGCTTGACACAATACCCAATGACAGATCTCCTAGTTTCAACACAGGTCCTCCACACAATACCCTAAGGGGAGGCTGCGTAACACCATTCTCAAACTTAACGGCTTCCGATCATCTCTTCCCCTTGTTGGCAGACTGATTGTAGGGAACCCACATAGGTGAGTGTTTGTGCGTGCATTCAACTTTTGAGTATTTTAAACATGTAGACGATGAATCGACAAGCAATACTTTGATTAAGTTATTTTCGTAAATAACTTTATCAAAGTATTGATTGTCGAGTCACCGTAAATATCGTTAGAAATACTCATAAACCATTTACAGACCGGATCCGGTCTTTTGTGTTTTAATTTCGTAGTATATTTTCTTAGGTTAATTCAGGGTTCTGTCAGCGTGATTTATAAATGAATGTGTTTGTAGAGACTACTTTACTGTGTATACCACTTTGTTGCATATGTCGACAAAGCCTATTATTCAGCATTAATAAGATGTGTTCGAATTTCATTTATAATATATTATTACAAGTTACCATCTAAGAAGGAAAGTTCAAAATACAGGTCACGCCAATTATGTTGCGCCCAACAATTGTAATTAGATGAGGCCCTTTCAGGCAAACAGTTTAAGTCCAATAGTTTGGGTACTATGGTAATTGTGACATTGACTTGAACCAACTTATGCTAACATAGTTGAACATACGTTTAACACACGTAAATAAGGTAAACATAAAATTTCCATACATAAAAGCAACAAGTTCATACCACATACCAAAAGTTTCCATACATGCAAACATAATTATTTATAGAGGCACCACCCGTTAACTAACAAAGAAACTACAACACCACAAACATACTATATATCAACCACTAGTATATGGTGGCACTCAGAGTATATTCAGGAAAAACCTCAAAGTGAATGCACCGTCCCTTCCCTAATTTGTTAGCGATGTAAAAATTCCTCTATCCTTTCTTAAACCGGTATCGCAGAGTACGTTCACGCACCGGTAGATGATTGTACCTGTGCTTAGCAGGTGTTGTTTCAACATCTACTTTCCACAACCTTCCGACAAGATCTACAATCTCCACTTCACTCGAGCCGTCTAGCTAATTGTAAACAGCAAATCTCTTTGGAATATGCTGCACAGTCCAACAAAACTGCCAATATGTATACAAAAACACATGAATAAAATGAACACTTCATAATCGTCTAAAGAAATATGATATGAGATTACAGATAGAACTTACACAGCTTGACTTGCTATCACCGGTTAATCTAATGTTGAAATCATGACCGCAATTGTGTTCACCACAATCGGCACCTATACAACTTAAGTCATCAAATGAAACTTCTTCCTCCTCACCAGATGAACTGTTTTCCACAGATACAGGTGTTTCTTTCAGAATACCGCGTTGATTAAACAATTCAACGAACATCAAATCCTCTTCGATCATTTTGAAGACGATTGTATCTCTAGTCGTTAGGAAGACGTCATTTGCGAACTGGTCTCAACCATCGGTGAAACTGCAACTGGTGATCACATTGTGGGAGTCTCTTTTCTGTTCCAACTTCACATCCCAAATACAACCATTGAGAAAATCTCCCACCCCATACACCAAACGTAGTTTGTATGGACCCTGCCTCACTGTCCAGAAAATTTATCGTCGAAGCATCTACAATCGAATGCGTAGACATTTATTTATGACAGTGTAACCCCGAAATCGTTCCCACAATCTATAAGTGTATTACGATTTCAGGATGAACGTATCAGTTGAATGTTGCAGTCATCTGTAATGAACGTGCAAAACGGGGGGAACATGATACCCATTTGGTCGCCGAACAAGATTGCCTGAAACCTGCGTTGAAGCCGCTGTGCAAGAAGGTGAAGGAGATAGCGGCGGGTAATTTCTTTAACATGTTGCTTAGACGTAGTTTATGTCGAGTCTTTGATAAACATTACTAGTTAACTTCCTCTTACTTGTACTATCTTGACAAAAGAGCGAGATGTGTCTGCAAGACAATTCAACCAAAACATCGAACGCCGAAGGATGTGCTATGGCAACAAACTGGTAGGGAATACGTTTCGTATTAAAATAATATATTTTCGTCTCGGTTTCATAAAATCTGTCGGATAAGCGTATGAGATTGACCGGCCGGACACGGTCGATAAAAGGCCATGAGCAATTTTTTTTTGTCAAGTCGGACATAATCGACGGGGAAATGGTGATACATTCCTGACCGACGGGTCGGTCGGATTTCAGCAGTCGGTAAACCCGATTTTTTTTTAGTGGGGTGACTATATCATGCATACAACATACTCGTAATTTATAAACTCCATGTAATTAATATGGTGCAGCGGTTCACCGCTTTATTTGTTAACCAGAGGTTAGAGTTCAAATCCGGTTGTACTAACAGTAACCATGGAAATGAAAAAAATATTCATAGTCAATATTTACCTCTAATCCAGTTCAAGTGGATACTGATTAATGCGTGTGGCAAACACATTAACAATAATGTTGCCCTCCTAAACCCCATAAAACACAAAAATATTTTATAACCTCCCGATTAGCTTTTTTTTCTACTTATTATTATATATATAATATACCAGATTATAAACTTCTATCGTTTTATCACTTAAAAATTGAAGACGAATAATCCACAGACAAACCCTAACCGCTCACTATTTGGAAAGTTGATTAATATTATTAATATTTTTTTTTGGGCCAAAAGTTGATTAATATTATTAGCAATAGAAAAACACAACACTTTCTAAACTCGCGAGTCGCGACCGGTTCCCGTTAAAAGCATGCACGTATTATTTTCTGTTTAACACGTCATCACATAGCTTCATCATTGGAATAACGTGAATAACGCGGAGCTCGTGCAAGGACAAAAGACAAAGTTAGGAAAATAAATACTCACCTAAACAAAAGCATCGTCTTATTCGTACCAACAACCTTAATTTGACAAAGTAATTCTTAATTATTGGTTGTTGTTAACTTAATTCTTTAACTTCTTATATATGATTGGAATATTCATGAGATGATAGGTTATTCGTGTTCTCTTACGAATGCAAAACACTATCTAAATAAATAATTATAATAAAGAACTGTTCTAATCATATATGAAATAATAAATTGAAAACCTACTACCATTGACTATCCACTTGTGAGTTTAGGAGTCTTAATTTTTTTTATTAAACAGCGTGATTTATCAGTTTGTCATATTCAACTCACCTAGTTAGAAGGTATGTACTAAACATATTGACCTAATTTGAGAGACCATGTCTAGCTATTTTTTTTTGGCCGAAAGACGCAGCATAGTAAAAGGGATAAAATGTTTCCCTTTATTTTAGTTTATTTTTTTAAATAAAAATAATAAATATATATATAAAATATTTAATCATATAGTAAAATAATCTCTAGTTTTATAAGTAAATCAAGAAAAGAATTGAATTATTTTTACCAAAGTGATTTTGTAAATTATTTTGTTTCATATTTGAACACTCGGATAAATTGCTAGATGATTTTGTGTACAAATTGCTAGTTCAAGTTCCGCTTTGTGAACAGTTTGCTAGTTAAAGAATATTTTAGATAATTTACTAGCTTAGGTTTAAATTTGTGAAGAATTTGCTAACTTAGATTCACTTTGTACATAATTTCAGGTAGTTAGCAAATTGTCCACATAGCTGTCTGTCTACATATCTAATGAAAGTATGAAATCTTACACAAAATCTAAACATGAATGGACCAATGTTTCATACAGAAAACAACATCGCTTTCTTATGAATAGAAAATGGTTAAGAATTCACTTCATATCACTTCTTTAACCGAAATTCACTTTTGATACCATTTCTATTTTTTGTACACTTTTGATACCAATGGTTTGAACTTTGTACCTTTTCCATACCTCCGTTAAAATTCCGCCTGATTTGGCCGTTAAGTGTCACGTGTAAACTTTTGATTTTGCTCAATTTAGTCCCTGTAATACATCCCTAACTTTTAGTTTGTTCAATTTAGTCATAAATTTGAAAATCAAACACTTTACCCAAAAGTCTAAGGGTTCGATTTCATATTTTAAGACAAAATTGAACAAATTAAAAGTTAGAGATGTATTGGAGAGACTAAATTGAACAAAATTAAAAGTTTAGGGCTAGTCAGGTGGACGACACGTGACACTTAACGGCCAAATCAGACGGAATTTTAACGGAAGTATGAAAAATGTACAAAGTTCAAACCATTGGTACCAAAAGTGTACAAAAAAAAAAGAAGTACCAAAAGTGAATTTCGGTCAAAGAAGTGGTATGAAATGAACTCTTAACCCAATAGAAAATGGAATATTGTTTTGGTGTTTTGCTACCAATTTGTCGAGTTTATCGAGTGTCTAAAGTGTAATTAGAAATTTGATAATTAACCGATTTAAGGGATTGCCGAGATTATAGTTGTCTCAGTAGGGGGTAACTGGGGCTAATCTCTACATGTTTCTTTGAAGGCTTAAAGATACTTTTGGTGCCACATGTTTGACATGTGTAGGTTTTTGGTGTCATATGTTTAATTTTGTAACCTTTTGTTGCTATATGTTTGAGATCTTATATGTTTTTGGTGTTTCCGTTAGTCAACAGTTAGTTTGACCGTTAAATACTTTTATTTTGTTCAATTTAGTCCTCAAATTTGTATTTCTAAAATTTAATATTTACAATTTAATCCCTATTGTTTGCTCAAGTCACCGTCCAAAGCCGCCGCCACCAACCACCACCACACCAAAGCCGTCGACCGCCACGAAACGGGCCGGCCACCACCCCACGGCACCGGCCACTTCATTTTATATTACTCAGACTTCGTTTAGTCAAACCCACCAACGACTTCAAATTATTTACCCGCAAACTTGGAAAAGGTTCGGGACGCGCGCGTGCGCGTTCCGGACTTAAAAGCCTCGTCCGGATTGTTGCCACAGTTCAGACTTAGGTTCAGATTGTCCCGACAACCCGGACCACACCGGATTGTCGGAATACCCCGGTGTGGTTCGGATCGTCCCTCTCGGTGACGCGTGAACTCCCATACACGCTATACGTACGAAACTTCCCAATGTCAGCTTTACTCCGTCTATGCTCGGTTCATATTTTACACTAAACCGGCGTCAGACCATTCAAAATCTGGTTCGGGTTTAGGAGCTCCTATTTAAGGGAATCTACTCACCCATTTCACACTAAGTTGACAAAGGGAGCTCTGACCTCTCTATATCTTTCTCTCTCTAAGATGTCTAATTTAAGCATCGGAGAGGGTTCATCGCACTCCACCCCCCTCTGCGTGGTGTGTGATATTGCCATTTGTGCGGGTATACTGAGACGCACGTATTCGGACATGTGCGGAGACCCGACATACTGAAGAACCGGGTTACATCCTCGCATCTATACCTGGACCCGACACCTCGTCAGCTCCGGGCCCCAACAACGTGCGTATGTACATACACCGCAGGACATGCATACGCGCATACTACGCAAGACGCGCATACGCACACGCTACAAGGCATGCATACACGCATACTACACTGTGCGCGCTCACGCGCATACTCCGCGAGGTGCACGCATGCGCGGACATTGCAAGACATTCAAACACTTAGTCATTTTAAGGGCATGCAAGTCCCGACAGTCCGACGCTCCGGCACTTCGAGTGTCCGACATCCCGACACTCCGAGTGTCCGACACCCCGACTGTCGGACACCCGCAAGCTCCAATAACCCGTCAGCACAACTACACAACACTTCAAGGACCCGACGACTTTCGAGTCAACGACCCGTGAAGAGTCAGGATCCAACAACCGGTGTTGTGGGGTGGTGGCCGGCCCATTTCGTGGCGGCCTTGGATGTGGTGGGTGGTGGCCGGCGGCCTTGGACGGTGACTTGAGCAAACAATAGGAAATAAATTGTAAATATTAAATTTTATAAATATGTTGAGGACTAAATTGAACAAAACAAAAGTATTTAACGGTCAAACTATTTGTTGACTAACGGAAATACCAAAAACATACAACCTTTCAAACATATGTCACCAAAAGCCTACAAAATTAAACATATGGCACCAAAAACCTAAACAGCTCAAACATGTGACACCAAAAGTACCTTTAACCCTTCTTTGAAATAGCGTAATTGTTTGTAGTTGTTTTAAGAACCTAAAAACATCCCCTCATATTTGTTTCAGATTTAAATTGTTAATATTCAGTATCTCAACTATCAGTTCGGTGGTTGTTACTTTTTTCTCTTAAAATTAACAAAACAAAAACATGTATTTTACGCATCAAATAAATATAAACCATGAGCAACAAATCTACTACTTCGGAAAATGGAAAACATGTGAAAAATTAAATAGTTGAGACACCGAATATCAACATTTTTAATTTGAGACAACGATTAGCAATATAACATATCAGAAGTGTTTTTAGGTTCTCAACTGTTTTTAGCAATATATCCATTATTATTGAGTACCTGATAAACTTAGATCTGAAAAATAGCACTTTGCTTCTGCAATATAGTGGTAGAGACTGTTTTGTTTTAAGAAGATCCAAGTTCAGCAACTGACAAAATGAGAGGAGCTAAAACAGAATTACCTGATGGATTCATCATCACAGGAGTTTTACATGAAACATATAGCTAGTCTGTCTGATGACAAACAATAGTATTGATCAAACAATCCCAACTATCCGAGATTCATATGAATATCCCACGCATTGTTTGTTGGAAAAATGCCGAACGAATTGAGTACAGGCAACAAAGTAGAGAGAAATAAAGACCATATGACACACGGAATTTACGTGGTTCGGTCAGTTTGACCTACATCCACAGGCAAAAGGAAAGTATCAATATTCAATGGGACATACAATTGAAGGTTACAAGGCAAGATCACACAAATCACTTTCTCTCACAAAATGTGGATACTAAACACAATACTCACTCCAAACTCTTGCCACTCAACTTGGTAGCCCTCACTCGCAAGTGGCGGTCACACCCTCAATTTCGATGCCACTTATTAAGCATAATGTGCCTCAAAATTCAAGACAACTAATTCAATACAGTTTCACACAAAATCAGCAACAAAAATGAAAATAACACTGCAGAGTTGTGCTAATAACAGAAAGACACTGCACCAAGTATCCACCCGTTCAACCTGAAAATGATGACAGTAAATCTATTCAACTATTGTTATGAATAAGTAATAATAGTTATGATAAAGTAATCAAAAGATGATTTACCAGATGAGTAGTTACCTTGACTTCATTTTGGTAAATTTTGTATGGTGGTATTAAGATCACCATCCCAACGCACTTTACCCGTCTGCTCCTTTAGCGTGAGCAGAACCTTACTTAGCTTCGGCGCTAATACGCTGCTGCTAGAAAAAACTTCCAGATTTGGGCATTTTCTCACAATGACTTCTTGGAGAGATGGAAACTCAAAGGTGCAGTTTGCAGATGAGAAACTTTTCAGGTTTGGTAGAAGTTGAAGTCTAAGGTGCTCTAGTTTTCTGAAAGAGATTACTGATTCACCGTCTTCTGCGGCTGTCAACCTTGCAAGTGGCTTTTCGTTCCCGTCACCACCAAATGCAATTCTTTCCTGAGGATGACTAAGTGATTCATCAGCTAAAAGATTGCTCGGAAAAGAGGCTGGAAAAATGTGTTGCAAGTCTTTGCAATCCGACACAATCAGAGACGTCAGTCTACTGCATGAATTCGAGCTAGAAAGCAACTCATGATTATTCCATATCGTCTGCAATCTGTTCAGTTGGTGAAGTTTTATCTTCTGCAAGTTGGGGAATTCAACCTGGAGCCACAAGTATCTAATTAAGGGTTAAGAACCTATAAACTGTCTGAGGTTTGCTATATGGGAAATTTTGGTGACTGGAGTTTAAATTGTTAATATTGGTTGTTTAAAGTTTCAACTTTGTTGAAATTTGTTTTTCCATCCATTTTTTCTGTCAAATTTGATAGAATAGTGTGAAAAGTCGAAATTGCCCCTAATACTATTATGTTTACTCCGGCAGGCCACCACCCTACTCCAGTCGGACACCACCCAACTAGGAGCAATTTTGTGATTAATTTTTTTGTTGGGTCATGTGACAAGCACATTACCAAGTTCTGTTAATTTTAACAGCAAATTTAGACGGAGACAACAAATTTCAACAAAGTTGAAACTTCAGACGTTCAATATCAACAATTTAAACTTCAGACACCAAAATCTCACATAGGGCAAACTTCAGACAGTTTTATGGGTTCTTAACTCTCTAATTAATCATTATTAGAGATCATCCTAGCTAATGATCTATATATCTAATCTAGATACTTGATCATCTGACCATTATTTTGTAGCATTAACTAGTAAGCTAAACTAAAATAAGTATTATTTTAAATACACGGGTTAATTATCAAACTGCTAGCTCAGGTTTCAGCCCACGAACAAATTACTAGCTCACATTTTTTCTCGGACAAATAGCTAGCTCATGTTTTCCTAAGTGAGCAAAATAACTAGCTTCATTTACTTTTCCGTTATTTTTTTTGACGAAATCGGCATGTGCATGACACGTGATTACACAATAGTAGTTTCATTTGAAGATAAATTCATTTGATCTCCATATTGGTTTTATAATATGAAGTATCGCCTAAGAAGTTTTAATATTGCAACCTTCTCGACTCATGCCTCTATTCCAAGATGTTGGGTCAACAATATTAGAAGATGATGGTTGAGAGTATTTTCGTCATTTTGTATAATCATGTGTCATGCGCATTCCGATTCCGTAAAAAATAGGGTCAATAACCTGGGAGAGGTCTGAAGATTGGACCTTGTGAATTTGAGAGGTCTGAAGATTGAAATGGTGATAACTGAGGTCTGAAGTTTGGACTTTGTGATTTTTAAGTTTTCCGTCCAAATTTTCTGTCAAATTTAACAGAAATACGTGAAATGTCAAAAGATTGCTGTTGTGGCACTTGGCAAGAGATCAATTAGACATTGGCACTCTGCAATAGAGATATCAACTAGACTCTGAAACTCGACGAATGCATCTGAGGTTGGATGCATCACATGCTCAAGTTTTGGCGGTTTGGACAACCACAACTTTTCTAGTTGAGGTAGTGAGAAGCCATTTCCTTTCTCCTCTCCCTCCAACACAAATTCGAAAAGTGACCCTTCTAATGTGTTGCATTCACGTATTATGATTTGTTTAAGCTTTTGAAATAGTAATCTTTGTGTCCCTGTCACACATTTTGATGGGAAGACATTCGAGTGCGGATATTCGCACAGTGAATCCATGGTATCAATACGTTTTTTTTTTTAAATGTCCACATGGATATGGGTTCTATATGGATTAATCCATATAAACCATGGGTATCCATGGATAACCATTTCTCAGCTCCAAACCCTATGATACTCAGATGAACCCGGTCAACTCACTGCAAGTGCATATGCAAATGGCAGCCACACACTCAAGTTTTTTTTTTTTTTTTTGTAAATACAAGCCTAGCTAGAAACTACTAGGCAACCACTTCCCTATCTTGGGATTGTCTTAAACAATCATACAAGATAAACTACTTAAAGTCTTAAGGAACCTCAATGACGATCACAAAAGATACATCATCGTCACTTGATTTACAAGTTGATAAGCAATCTTTTTTGCTTCACGATAGATGTGTTTGAATTTTAATTTTCAAAAAGACGTCATGAGATTCCTGCAGTCCAAAATTAGAGGAATTATAGGTCTATTTTCACATGATTCTTTGACAATGAAGTTAATAGCTTCCTTATAATCCATTTTCACAGAGACTAAATCATTGTTTAGATTTGTTGCTACTTTTAAGTCATCCCTCAAAGCCCAAAGTTACGCCATACAACTATTTGTGATCCTAAGTCTCCTTTGAAAACCTTTGATCCAACCACCAAATTCATTTCTAAGGATTCACTTTCCTCTAGCTTGCCAAGGGTTGTCAATAGCTGACCCATTCATATTTAATTTTATCCAGCCATGTGGAGGGGACACTACTTGACATGAATAATAGACTTTGAGATCAGATGGTTAGGTTTTCCAATATAGGTAACTAGGTTGGGAGAGAATGCATACTTATTGAATAACATAAAGCATTAGCAAAAATATCATTCCATCCAAGGTTGGAACTTAAAGCTTATGTAGTTTGCAAACATCCATTGAAACGTACCAACTAAGAAGATTTTTTGAAAAGAAAGTGGAATTTCAATCTCCATCCAAAAAATTTTAGCCACGGTACAATCTCTAAGAACATGACAAATATCCTAATCTTCTTGATGACATAAGGAGCATTTAGCGTTAATATTTAAAGTTTATCGATTAAGTTTTTTTCCCTAAACCTACGCAATGTCTAGGCGAGCAAACATCATTCCAATTTCACAACATGCATCTTTCGTCTCACATCAGTAGATACTGACAAAAAGTTCATACTTAAGTTATCAAGCTCATTACACGTAAATGTAGGTAGAAAATAACATTGATAATATGAGTAGGGATAAATGTCATAACAGATTTTATAAGGGTAGCTCTACCATGAACAAAAAGAAGTTTGGATTTCCAATCTGAGAGTTTTTTTTTTTTTTTTAACTTTATAAACCACAAATCAAAAGATTCTTTTGCTCCTGTTTGATCAGTCAATGAAGAAGCCAAGTAATTCTTATATACCATTGCGAAATAGTGCCGCAAACCCAAAATAAACCTTAAAAAAGTTTGTTATAATATATTAGAAACTAATTTAATCAATAAACTTTGTAACTTGTCAAGAAGGTTAATTAAGATAAAATAATAAATAAATATCACATTCAAACTTTTGAATTAATATTACTATATATATATATATATATATATATATATATATATTAATTTTTTTAAATTAAAACATGACTAATTAATACAAAATTATATATGCATATACTTAATATATTTGCGAGAATATATATATATATATATTAAAATTTGAATTTGATGTTATATATACATTACTTTGACAAAGTATTTATATGCAAGAGTCTTTATAAGATATATAACTTAAATAAAGTTTACATATAACAAAATATATCTACTTAGCATAACTATAAACCTAACATGTTTTTGGAGAATATATATAATTTATTAGGTAAAAATTATTGAGAAACTTAATTAAAATTCATTAAATAATAATGACATAAAAATTATTAGCTCTTCTCGTTTTATTTCACTGCCCGGATGGGAGATTGCCGGCGCCTGCGTCGTTCAAGAGTGTTCCGATCTGGCTGGAATTGAGGAAGGTGCCTCCCAATTTGATGAAACGTCAATTTATTTTTGATGTTTTGTTGTCATTGGGGAGGTTCTTTTCTTGGAATTGGATGAATCTAAGGGAGCGGGTGTGGCTTACCCTAGGGCTAGGGTTTTAGTTAACCTGGAAAAACCAGCGGTGCCGGGCATGTGGCTTCTGGATGGAGATTTCGCAACCAAAGTCTTGATAGTTTATCGCCATGGGATGCCATGCAAACGATGTGGAAGGTTTGGTCACCACCAGGATCAATGTAATACGTCGGAGAGGCTTTTCACTCAGCAAATCAAGGAAATGCTCGATCGTCTGGACGCTCACCCTAATGTCCGGTCGATTCGTGAAAATCGTAAGCCCATCTACTCAATCAAGAATAAAGGTGAGGGGGTTCTGCTGATTTGGATGACGTGGTTTGAGAATGAAGAATGGAATTCACCGGGTGGTACGTTGCTGCATCGCTATGGTCAGGGCGGCTGGTTTGGCCAGAAGGAAGGGGCTCAGGCGGGTGCTCAGACATCTTCATCAGATCAGGAGGTGGATCTTCCGTTAATGGCAACTTTTGTGGATGGTAATAGGATATCTCCTGGTTTACAATTCAATTTCTCCAACAATCAGCCGGTGTTTGGGGAGGCAATTCCGGATATTTCAGCATTTGTGCAGAATATCACATTATCGGCAATGGTGGGAGAAGCTGACTTGAATGTGCGCCACCCTCTTCCTCAGCCGCTACCTCCGACGGGGCCTGGGTTTCAAGGCCATGTTTACTCAACTCAGACGTCCAACTGAGGCCCAAATTATTCACAGGCCCATTCTAATTCTGCTGGTGGATGGGCTGCACCAACTTTTCCTCCTGTAGATGGGTGGGCCGCTCCAACTTCATCCTGGGCCTTCCCTATTTATGGGCCTCCGATCTACTGGCCTACTCCCCTTCTTCAGCCTTGGGTTTGGGCCCCAATTATTGACCCAAATTTTCAATGGAATTGGGATGGGTCTCGTTTCTCTCAAGTGGGCTTCGGGGTTCCGAGCTCTCTTCCGCCGGAGCCATCGTTGGGCAATTTCATCACCATGCATTCACAGGAGTTAGTAATGGAGGACCACCCCTTCCTTTTTCAGCCTCCTATTCATCAGTTAGTGGGGCCTCTGACTTCGGCGGACATCCAGGTGACTGGTTCTATTCCTCCTTCTGTGATTGGGGCTCAGTCGAGGCAGGTAGGGGCGACTTTGGAGGATTTGGTGATGGCTGCTCTACCACCAGAGCCAAAATCGGAACAGGGACAGGTGAGGAGTGTTGTTGCCTCAAGTATGGGTGTAGAGAGTTATCATCGAAGAAGGTGTGCTGGGAAGGAGCCAATGGAGATAGATGGAGGCTCAGTCAGGAAGATTGTAGGAGAAAAACGTCCAAGATCCCGTACTACCTTGACAATTCAGGAACCTGGTGGGGAGAGGGATCCTCAAGCTAGGGCAGTCAATGGCCGACCTAGGGAGAGGAGGCTGACTCAAATTCTGGAGGTACTTACATTGGTTGAATTATATCATAATTTTCACTCTTGTTACTGTGATGTTATTTTTATAAGTTTTTGGTTTGCGAGGGTGTCCTTGTTGACTCCCTTGCATTACCAATGAATATACTTTGTTGGAATTGTCAAGGAGCGGGCAACTCTTTGACAATTCAGCACCTCCGTCGTCTTATTAAGGTGCACAAACCCCTAGTTGTGTTTATTTCTGAGGTGAAGAGTCAATTGCCCCGTCTGGTTAGAACAATATGGCCTTGTTAGGTTTTGAGAATTCAGTTTCCGTTCCTCCTGAGGATACTAGGGGTGGTTTAGTCCTGGCTTGGAATCCTAAAATACCTTTTCTGCTGTTGGACCAGAATATTAATGGTATCCATGTTGAATTTTGTCGTGATCATGATAATTTACCTTGGGACCTCTCCTTCATTTATGCTCCTCGCGCCTTTGCTGATAGACCTGAATTCTGGGACACAATCATCAATCTCCGCAACTCCCGTAATTCTGATACACCATGGATTATCTTGGGAGATTTTAATGACCTCTGGTCTGGGGCTGATAAGCTAGGAGGTAACCTGATTTGCTCGGATAGGTTGCTGAGAGCTCATGAGTGGACTGACGTATTAAATCTTATAGATTTGGGTTTTCAAGGTCATCCTTTCACTTGGTCTAATAATAGGGTAGGTGAGGATCGTATTCAGGAAAGATTGGATAGAGGATTTGGGAATGTTGAGTGGTGTCTGCGTTTTCCTAGGGCTTCCTTGTCACACTTGGAGAGGGTGACCTCTTATCATTGTCCAATTCTATTATGCACGGACCTTTCATCTGGCCCTACGAGACATAGACGACATTTCCGATTTGAGTCCATGTGGCTTTCTCATACTGATTTTTTGCGTACTTTAATCTACTCTTGGTGTCTCTCTGTGAGGGGAACATCTCAATTTGTTCTTTCCGAGAAACTGGTTTTTCTTTCAAAAAGGTTGGGTGTGTGGAATAAGGTGGTATTTGGCCATATCCAATCTTCTTTGACTGTTGCTCTAGCAGATTTGTGAGCGGCTCAGACTTCTGATGAAGGGGAGTTGGAGTTGAGGGCAATTAGGGAGAGGATCAATGCCTTGTATGAGAGGGAGGCTATTATGTGGCGACAGAAGTCTAGACAGCTATGGCTTGAAAATGGGGATAGGAATACAAAATTCTTTCACGCGTACACGATCTGTCGTCGTTGCTACAACAAAGTGGATGGGATTCGAACGACGGAAGGGTCCTGGTTGTCAGAGCCGGGGCAAGTTGGGGACTACATTACCAATTATTTCCGTACAGTCTTTACGTCGGTTAACGATCGTCTACCGTTTGTGTTTCCAACTCGTAATTCCCTGTCTGTTCCTTGCCTAGCTTCAGCAGGCCTTACCCGTCCAGTGACTAGTTCTGATATCTTTAAGGCTTCTTCATTGTTGGGTCCAGATAAATCTCCGGGTCCAGATGGCTACAATTCCCGGTTCTTTCAGCATTGCTGGAATACTGTCGGGTCAGACGTCAATAAGGCGGTGCTGGAATTCTTTACCACTTCGCATATGTTACCAGCCTTAAACAATACATTCCTGGTGCTTATTCCTAAGTGTGATAACCCTCAGACTATGACGGATTGGAGGCCTATTAGTCTTTGCAACACGGTCTATATGATTATATCTAAAATTCTTTGTATAAGACTACGACCACTTCTTCCACGACTTATTTCCCCCCTTCCAAACTGCTTTTGTAGTAGGCCGTCTTATCACGGATAATCTTTGGTTAACTCAGGAGATCATCCATACTATTAAGCAGCGCCGTCGTGGGAAATTGGGTTTGATTGCTGTCAAACTTGACTGAGCAAGGCCTATGACAGAGTGGAATGGGATTATATTAGGGCTATTTTGGTGAGCATGGGTTTTCCGGAGATCTTTATTACATGGATCATGCAGTGTATTTCCACCACTTCTTTGTCAGTCCTTTTGAACGGATTCAGAACTCCACGTTATAGTCCATCTCGGGGTCTTCGACAAGGTGATCCTCTGTCACCCTTTTTGTTGTATTAGTTGCCCAAATGTTATCGCAAGAATTGTCTAGGGCTCAGCTCAATGGTAGTTTGCGTGGAATTAGACCGGGAAAGGGAGCTGATTATATCAATCATTTGTTCTTCGCGGACGATAGTATTCTATTTCTGGAAGCTTCTACCCTTGGTCTCCAGACCTTGCATGACATTCTGGAAAACTATCCGCGTGAATCGGGCCAGTTGATTAATTTTGAGAAATCAAGTGTGCTTTTCAGTCCTAATATGGGCACTGTGGAGCGTACTGAGGTGAAACAGATTCTTGGGGTTAGGGAAATGAAGGAAGATGAGTTATATCTGGGGTTGCCTTTGGATTGGTCGAAAAATAAATCATTGATTGGTCAGAATGTTGTGCAACGGGTCACGCAAAGAATTCAGGGGTGGATGACTAAATTGTTTTCCCCGGCGGGTAAGGAAATCCTTCTCAAATCACTAGCGGCAGCCATTCCAACCTACACTATGTCTTGTATCCGTCTTCCAATGAAGACCACAAGGGCCCTAGATCGCTTGCAACGACAATTTTGGTGGAGAACATCAGGTAATTCAACTGGCTTATGTTGGGTCGCTTGAGACAAGATTACCAAACCGAAAAATTCCGGGGGGCTTGTTTTAGGGATTCGCAGATTTTCAATCAGGCGTTTATTCTAAAACAAGCCTTTCGTCTAGTTGAATCTACAAATTCGTTATGGGGTTCCGCAATTCGTTCTCGCTACTTCAAGAATGGATCTTTCTTTACGGCGAAACTATCCTCATCACATTCAATTGGCTGGAAGAATCTGTGTCATGTCCGCCGGTTTCTATTGTTGGGGGCTCGATGAAGGATAGGCACTGGACATAAGGTTAATTTCTGGACGAAACCTTGGGTCCCAAATTTTGGTCTCTTGGCGGATTGGGTACCGGGTACCTCGAATCTGCACAGTCTCAAAGTGGCTACTTTTATCATTGATGGACATTGAGATCTGCAGACTTTGGCTATTTTCTTACCGTCTATCCTGGTTTCGGCTATTTCACAGATTAATTTGCCCCTGTTGGCTACACCAGATAAATTTTTGTGGAACTTTACTACTTTTGGGAATTACTCAGTGAAATCTGGGTATCATTTTATTAAATCGCTCATTGGTGAAGAGGAGCCGGGTTGTTCGTCGGGTCTTGCTTCTTCCAGTTCTGTTAGTTCCAATTTTTGGGGAGGCTTTGGTCAGCCAAAATTCAACCTAAAATTAGAATGTTCGTTTGGAAGGGAGTAATGGGAGGTTTGCCGTTACGGCACAATCTCCAACGACGTTTACCTGGGGTGGATTCTTCTTGCCCTTTTTGTGGGCTTGAATATGAAACTTGAGATCATCTTTTGTGGGATTGTTCATTTGCTAAACGTGTCTGGTTTGTGTCTAGTTTGGGTAGTCTTAATAGGAATAGATCTAAATTTGTGGTAGATTGGTTAATGGAGTCTGTTGTGAATGTGTCTGGGTCTGTTGCCTCTTTGGATTGCTTTGTTTATAAATGTTTAGTTATGTGGGGTATTTGGCTTGAACGGAATAATGTAGTTTTCTGCGCCTCTATCCCTTCTGCTGAGTCTGTAATGTCTTTTATTTCTGATGCTTGTAATGACTTACTGGCTTCTTACCCGGTGCTTTCAGAGCCAACCAGGATCGACCGCAGAATCTAGGATTTAGTTCGGCACACTTCGGCCCCGTCCAACTCTTGGATTGTTCTTGTGGATGGAGCTGTTCGCAGGGATCGTTCTAGAGTTTACGGTGCTGCAGTTCTCTTAGATCCTTTCTCTAATATTTCAGCTATCTCAGTTTGTTCGGTTTTTGGAGACGATCCTCTTTTGGCAGAAGGTGTAGCTTGTAGAACGGGAGTGTTGTTGGCAAAATCTTCGAATCTTGATATTCGACACTTGTTTTCAGATTCTCTGGTTTTGCTGCCAACGGTGGCATCCACTTCTTCAGCTTATGCACTTTCTTTGTTTGGTGTTGTCTCGGATATTAGGTCTTTACTGTGTTGTACTCCTTGTCTTCAGTTGTATTTCGCTACTCGCAATGTTGTCTCTAAGTCACATAGGATAGCTTCATCTGCGGCCAATGCGGATATTAGTGGGACGTGGCATTACCCTATTATTCCGTCATAGCTTTTAGATTAATGTTGTACCTTTATGTGGTTGTGTGTTTTTTAATATATTATCCTTTCATAAAAAAAAAAGGCTTGCTAAAAAATTGCGATGACAATACTTTACAACTTTTTTCAAGGATATGTAAATATAAAATATTTTTCTTTAGATATTTTTTTTGTGAGTAATGTTCTGAATATACACGATACAACGATTAGTAGTGTTAACACCCGATTTTTAGTTGAGTTGTAAAATTTGAATACGTTGAGAACATAATTCAAGTATGTATATTTTTTGGAATAATAACGAAACATGTGAATCAGTTGCGAACCGAACTTCTCAGAAAGATATATATCAATATGGGCCTTGAATCGAAGCTTCTAAAATAGTAGATGCAACATAACTGAACGTGAATCATTTGATCATAGAAACGAAAGTTATGGTCAATTGATGTCGAAAGTGAAAGAAAACAAAGTGTAAAAAACTTGTAACATGTTAAACAGGTACTAGTCCATATTAATTTGATTTTAATGATTTTAGACATTTACAACTACTTTTTAGGATTACTATTATTGGAAACTGATACGGATTCCGACGGAGGGATTCCGACGGAGGGATTCCGAAAGACACCGAATGTGTTTTAGTGGCAAGGTATGTAATTTTTTGACAACTTTATGGGCATTTGTATTTGCCCTCTGAATCGGAATCTTTCGGATTCCCACCATCTGAATCTTCCATCCAAGTTTCCACGCCCACCCGTTCAACCTGAAAATCACGACAGTAAATATATTCTGTTATTATTATGAATAAGTAATAATTATAATTAAGTACAGAAATTAACCACAAAAGAAGTACCAACCTCAGGAGTGGAACGCTTATTCTTGCAGTTTATATTCAAATCAAAGCATTTAAGAGAGCACAAACTAACGGACCTCCTGGACCTGGAGTAAAATAAAAATAACATAAGATGATATGTAGTTAGAATTAAGACTGTCAAAAAAAGAATAGGAGAAAAGAAATAAGAATGTTAATCATCATCAAGGAGGAGCAAAAAGAGGGTTTACCAGATGAGTTTCATTTTGGTAAATTTTGTATGGTGGCATTAAGATCGCCGTCCCAACGCACTTGACCCGTCTCCTCCTTTTTCGTGAGCAGAACCTTACTTAGCTTCGGTGCTAACACGATATTACAAAAGACCATCATATTTGGGCATTCCATCACAGTGACTTGTTCGAGGGATGGAAACTCAAAGGTGCAGTTTGCAGGGGAGAAGCTTGTAAGACTTGGTAGATTAGTAAGCCCAATGAGCTTTAGTTCTCTGAAAGAGACTACTAATTTACCATCTTCTACCGTAAACCTTGCAAGTGGCTTTTCGTTAACACCACCACCAAATGCAAATCTTTCCTGAGGACTTGGTGATTCATCAGCAAAATGTTTCTCCAGTGGGGCAAGATTGTTTGCAAAAGAGGCAGGAAAAATGTGTTGCAAGTCTTTGCATTCCGACACAGTCAGAAACTTGAGTTTACTGCATGAACTGGAAGTAGGAATCAACTGATTCTTCCATATCGTCTGCAAGCTGCTCAGTTGCAAAAGTTGCATTTTTTGCAAGTTGGGGAATTCAACCTGTAGTAACAAGCCAATGATTATTAGAGATCATCCAAGCCAATGATTTATGTCTAATCCAGATAATTGTACATATATACACAGAGAAGTAGAAGTACGGAAGAGTCAGACGATGAATCTAAAGGAAAATGCAACAATGCGTACCTTGTCATCGAAAAGATAATGAATGTCTTCACTTTCATGCCTTTGAACGAATGTCTTCAAAACAGGGCACCAGGTAATTTGCAGATCTTCTAAGAATGGGAAATCATGTCGACGTGCAGTTCCCAAAAAGAAGCAGATCAAGCTATTCAGACGTTGAACTGTTATAGTGCGTAAACAAGGGAACGATATTATTAAGTCCAACAATATCTCATCCTCATCATCTTCAGCTGCTTCTTTTCCAAATACATATCTCATACCATTGCACCTAAGAATGGTTACCTTCTCAAGCTTAGAAAGTGTTGCTGCTGTGGTACTTGGCAAGAGATCAATTAGACATTGGCAGTCTGCAACAGTGATTTCAACTAGACTTTGAAACTCGACGATTCCATCTGAGGTTGGATGTATCACATGCTCAAGTTTTGGCAGTTCAATCAAGAACAATTTTTCTAGTTGAGGTAGTGAGAAACCCTGCTTTCCTTTCTCCTCTCCCTCCCAAACAAACTCAAAAAGTGACCCTTGCAATGAGCGGCATTCACGAATAGTGATTTTTTTAAGATTTTGAAACCGCAACCCTTGCGTCCCTCCTGTCACATATTTTGATGCGAAAACATTAACCAAGTTCTGACAATCCACAACAACAAGCCTCTCAAGTTGGAAAAAGGATTCTTCAGATATTTCTTCATGCCAAATCTTTACAATGCTGCCCACAGAAATAAGATCCAACTGCACTACTTTTGGAACTAGTACCTGTAAGTTAAGAAAAGGAAGCATACATGTGTCACTCTACTCTCTAGCTAGGCTTTTTTTTCGGAGCTAGAATTGATGATCAAGGAAGGAACTCAAGTACATAATCAATTGATACCTTACGATCAAAGAAGGGGCATAATGGAAAGGATTCATCACTACTTTCTTCTGTATTTGGGAAAGAAAATGCTCTCATCTTCGAGCATTTTTTTACAGATAATATCTTCAAAGAAGGGAAATTGATGGATCGATCTCTCCTTGCTCTGACAAATGCTATCATACTCGGCAAATTATCAAGGCTGACTTCAATCAGTGAATGAAACACTGCAGGATCATCTATGGTTTTAGTTTCTCCTACACCATGTTCACTCTCAAAGATGAATTCTTCCAACTTCTCGCAGTTCTTGATATTTATTATCTGTCCAATTCCATCACAACTATCGAGACAAGGAAGCTGGGTATTCCATATTCCATGCAAGCTGCTCAAATCTTCGAGTTCCATCTTCTTCAAATTTGGTAATACAACCTACAACAGTAAGTGCTTCTGTTATATGTTTACCATTTACTATAATAGAATTTCTAATATTCAGCACCGAAGGAAACATTTTAATCACTCACGATACCAATCCCTAACACTGCCCATATCATCAAACATTCAGCTGAGTTAACTTTATAGAAATCAAAACCCCAACATTGTGGATATAGAAGTATGTATGTCTAGTAAGAGGGCTGAGGGAAGGAAATAACAGAAGGAAGGGTACAATAGCACTCATACTAAAGAAAAAGCTTCAAATACATACGTACCTTATCATCAAAAAGATAATGAACTTCTTGTATTTTAGAAGCAACCGACTCCTCTAACTTGTCAGTTGTATACCTTTGGACGAACGTCTCAAGCTTAGGGCACCACGAAATTTCTAGTGCCTCTAATGATGGAAAATGAAGCACAGAGCTTGTTAATGAAAAGAAGCTAACCAAGTTATCCAGGTTTTTCACTTTTATAGAGCCAAGACAAGGAAATAGTAGTATAGGGTCCACCGATGGCGATATCATCAACTCTTCTTCCTTTTCTTCAAATTTATCTTCCACGAATACTTGCCGCATGCTACCACACCTAGTGATACACAATTGCTGGAGCTTAGAAAGGGTTGGTGCTGTGGAAAGTGGAAAGAGATCTATTACACTTGGATTGTCTTCCATCTCAACTTCTTCAAGATTCGGGAAGCTATAGACTCCTGCATGCGATGAGGTATCTACCACATGTTCAAGTGACGTGCATCTAGTTGCACTTATCTTTTTCAGATTTTGGAAATGACAACCTCTTACACCACTGACCATCATGTTTGATGGGAAAATATTCACCAAATTTTGACAATAATGGATATAGAGTTGCTCAATCTGGCAAAAAGATTTCGGGTGGATATTATCGTGCCATATCTTCTTCAAGCTATCCACATACGCAAAACTCAATTCCACTATTTCTGGAAGTAGTACCTTCAAGTTAATAAAAAGAAGCATACATGTGTCACTCTTCATCAGCTACAGTTATAAGCAGAAGATACTACTGAAAGGAACTTAAAGTACATAGACATGTACTTACATAATAAACATTAGAAGAAAAAAAAAAAGTGAAATGTGTACCTTATGATCAAAGAAGCATAACGGAAGGGATTCATCACCATTTTCTTCCATATATGGCAAATAAAATGCCCTCATCTTCGGGCAACTTATTACATGCAATTCCTTTAAAGAGGGGAAATTGATGGATTCATCTCTCGTCCTGCCCCAAATAAATGCTACCATATCTGGCAAGTTTTCAAGGGTAACATTCACCAGCGAATGAAATACTGTAGGGTCATCTGTGGTCTTAATTCCTTTTTCCAAACTCTCACAATCCATGATAGTTATCTCCGATGTCTTCCCAATTCGATCACAAATGTTAAGACAAGGAAGCTTGGTCTTCCATACAGTCTGCAAGGTGCTCAAGTAACGGAGTATTACGTTCTTCAAGTTTGGCAATTCAACCTGCAACAATAAGTTCTAACTTAATTATTCATCGTTATACTAATTATTTTTTCTAGTATTCAACAACGAATTGAAATTTTGGTTCTCCCCTTTTTTACCTTAGTCCAGTTTTAGTTTTTTTTTGTACGTTTTTATGTTGATAGTAATAGTAAATACTCGAATTTGTATTGGCAAAAAAAAAACATATTCACATTTGTAGTAAGAGCATCCACAATGGTTTTACCTAAATTGTATTCTTTAAAGTTGCCACGTAGACATTTATGTACACTTAAGTAATACGTAAATTTAAGACTCACGTAAAAAATATTCTCTGCAATCGTATTACTTAAACATATTCCTTAAATATATTTTATTATTAAATTTTCCAACAACCACCAATAAGATATTAGCATTAATTATAAAATGAATTAATTTATAATAAAAAATTGGTTACATAATACATAGTGCATTACTTAAATTTAAGGAATGCTTTATGTAAAAACATAAATTTACGTGTGGGTCCCATCTTTAAGGAATGCTATGTAAAACCACTGTAAATAGTTTTTGTTGCTTTACTTAAATAAACATGTAGGACCCACGTTTACGTATTCTTTACGTAATACCACTGTGGATGCTCTAACAAAATTGAAAATACTATTAGAGACCAACCACTACGCTCAGTGGCGGAGCTAGGCATATAAAGTTGGGGGTTCAGCATCAACATAAAAAATATTGAAAGTTAACAAGTCATTGAAATTTAATAAGTCATAATTAAAAGAAAAGGTTAACTTGGGCCTTGGGGCTGGGGATGGGGCTGGGGCCGTGGCATTTGGAGCTTTGGGGTTCTTTTTTGGCTAATTTTAGGGGTTCATTTGTTTAATTTAAAACAAACTTACCATATATATATATATGATTAAAAAAAATTAGTATTAATGGGGGTCATATGTCTCCCCATTCTCATACATACCTCCGCCCCTGACTACGCTGAAGTTTTATGTAAATATACTAGGGACAAAACAAACCTGTGGGATTTTTATTTATTTATTTATTTTTAGAACCGTTTAAAATTTTATTTTTTTAATTAAGATCTTTGAGAATTTGATTAGGATATTTAAAGTTTGAAAGTATTCTAGTAAGTAAAAATAAAAGATATATAAATATACGTCCTAAAATAATTTAATATCATTTAATGGAATGAATTTTGTTAATGCGTTTAGAGCACAAGAATTGCTGGTTGTGTGACACGGCAAAGTAATATGTATCTGAGCTTAGAAACTGTATGATTAAACTTAGATCTTAAAATATTTTCATGTATTACATTTCTGTAAATTATATTAATACATAGAGGTACGTACTGTCTAGTAAGGGAAGGAGATAACAGAAGTAGGAAGGTTCTGATAGCACTCATACTAAAGAAAAAGCTTCATATACGTACGTACCTTATCATCAAAAAGATAATGAATGTCCGACTCCTCTAACTCATCAACTGTATACCTTTGGACGAATGTCTTGAACTTTGAGCAACAATCAACTCGTAGCATTTCTAATGATGGAAAATGAACCACAGAGCTACTTACTGAAAAGAAGCTGATCAAGTTATCCAGGTCTTGCAGTTCTATAGAGCGAAGACAGGGGAACAGTAGTATAGGGTCGTTCATCATCATCTCTTGCTTTTCTTCTTCAACTTTACCATTACCAAATACCTGTCTCATGCTATAACACCTATAGATGAGCAATTTCTCCAGCTTAGAAAGGCTTGGTGCCATGTAAACTGGAAAGAGATCAATCAGAAATGTACTTAGTTCTATCTGAACATCAGCTAGATTTGGGAAGCTAGAGACTACATGTGAGGTTGGTTCTACCACATGTTCAAGCTTTGCCACGTTAGACAAAAACAATGTTTCTAGTTTTGGAAGCGACCAGTAGCTCTTTTTGCATCCCTTCTCCTCTCCCGCAAAATGAAAAAGTGTCGGGCCTTTAAGTGACAAGCATCCACGTACACTTATCTTTTTCAGATTTTGGAATTGAAAACCACCCATCATGTTGGATGGAAAAATATTCACCAATTTTTTGCAATCCTCAATAACCAGCTCCTCAATCTGGCAACAACATTTTTTAGGGATTTCATCGTGCCATATCTTTTCCATGCTTCCCACTGATACAAAACTCAATTTCACTAATTTTAGAAGTAGTGCCTGTAAGAGAAGGAAGCATGTGTCACTCTTTAGATAGTTATAAGGATAAATTGAAGATGCTAAAGGAACTCAACTACATATATACATACATTATATACCTACTTAACTTAACATACGCATTATATAAAAATAATAAAGCAGATAATAAGTACCTTATGATCAAAGAAGCATAAGGGAAGAAGGGATTCACCACCACTTTCTTCTATATCTGGCAAATAAAATGCTCTCATTTTCGGGCAACTTTCTACTTTCAATTCCCTTAAACAAGGGAAGTTGATGGATTGATCTCTCCTGCCTCTAATGAGTGCTACCATATTGGGCAAGTCTTCAAGCATAACATTAGCCAGGGAATGAAATACAGCAGGGTGGTCGTTTGTGGACTTAATTTCTTTCTCACCATTGTCACTCTCACATATGATTTCTTCCAAATTCTCACAATCCTTGATAGTTATCTCTGTTATCTGCCCAATTCGATCACAAATACTGACACAAGGAAGCTTGGTCTTCCATACTGTCTGCAAGGAGTCCAACTTGTAGAGTTCCACCTTCTTCAAGTTTGGCAATTGAACCTGCAACAATAAGTTCTTTCGTATTTATTTATTTATCATTACTAGATGGAGGGCGCCCTGCCCGATATATCTTTTGATATATATTCCAATTTAAATATTGTAGTTGGAAGAAAAAATGAGAATAATTGTGTAAAATGACATCTATCAAAACAAATCGATGAAATAATATAAGAAGCAATAAATAAATTGTATTATTGTGCAAATAATGTTGAAATGAGACAAATATGTCACCCGGTGAAATAAGGCGTCTCTTTGATAGAGTAAATTATAAGAATAAACATTTACATTTCAATAGATTTGGATATGGATATGTTTGATACAAATGTAACCATGTAAGTCTATGGAGAAGATGGAAGTATGAAAAGATCAAAGAGATGATGCAGTGAGGAACTGATGAAGAAGAGAAGGCGCGGAAAAATTCAATAGATTGATAAAAAATAAATTTACATCCGATATTGTGATCTCATATATATAGGGACCAGTAGGTTTGATAATAATGTAATTACACCCTGATACTTTACATTTGTATCAAACATATCCATATCCAAATCTATTGAAATGTATACAATGTTGATTCTTATAATATACTCTATCACTCTTTAATGTGTGTAACTTATCGGTTATGAGTTTTGAGTATCCCCTTTCCACTTATTTAGTCTAAGGTGAATCCCATATAATAATTTGACATCTTTGTCCCAAAAAAGTGATGATACCACTTATATAGAATAGTATAGAAGCATAGATATACGGATAGAGGTAGATAAATATAGAGGATGAGAAAGCATAACTAATTAATGAAGACTCAAACTCATTACAAAGGTAGCATACACGTACCTTATCATCAAAAAGATAATGACCACCTTCTTTTGTGATGGGGGATGATCCCTTCAACATGTGATCACTTGTATGACTTTGAACGAATGTCTTCAAGGAGCACCAGGAAATATGTAGAGCTTTCAATGAGGGAAAACAAAGCATGCAACTATTTCCCAAGAATACGCTGATCAAGTTATTCATGCTTTGAAGAACTATCGAACGTAAACAAGGGAATATTATTGAGTCCAACATCTCATCCTCTTCTTCGTTAGCTTCTTCCTCGCTTCCAAATATTTGTCTCATGCTACTACAAGTAAACACTTGTAGATACTCGAGCTTAGAAAGGGTTGTAGCTGTGGCTATTGGGAAGAGATAACTTATACATGGGCACTTTGAAACTATGATTTTAACCAAACTCTGAAATCCAACCACTACATGAGAGTCTGGTTGTACCACATGCTTAAGATTTGGCAAATTAAACAACTGCAATTTCTTAAGTTGGGTCAGTGAGTAATAGCCCATATCGCATTCTTTTCCCATCTCTTCTGTAAATTTGAAAATCGGCCGTTCTAACGAGGTGCATTCATTTATGATGAGTTTCTTTAGATTCTGGAATCCAAGTCTACCGTTCCCCGTCATATTGATGGGTGGTATGACATCCACCAAAGATTGACAATCCTCAATAATAAGCATCTCAAGTTGACAAAAAGATTTTTCAAGGATTTCGTCATGCCATATCTTCTGGATGCTGCTCATAGATTTAAGATCCAATCTAGCTAACTTTGGAAGTAGTACCTGCAATTTTGTAATTTTATTAAAGGGAAAGTATGGATGCCGAAGTCTCTAGCTAATTTTTAATACAAGGAGATATCAAGATTCGGAAAGAAACTCATCAAGTACATAAATAGGTACCTTATCATCAAAGAAGTATAACTCATGGGCACTCTCATCTTCTTTTCGCAAAGAAAATGATCTCATATTTGGGCAATTTTCTACATACAATTCCTTCATAGAGAGGAAATTGATGGATTCATCTCTTTTGGTCCAGACAAACGTCAACATGTTGGGCAGATCTTCAAGCCAGACATCAACTAGCGACGGGAACTCTATGTTTTTCGTTTCTTCTCCTCTTCTATCATTTTCAATCGGGACAACTGCTTCCATCTCCTTACAGCCTTTTATACGTATCCTCGTTAATTGGTCGAGGGATTTCAACAAGGCAGCCGGAAGGAGATTCATGACGGAACTGCAATTCACCAACTCTAACAAATTCAAATTTGGAAATACACTCACTTTCTCTAGTTGATCATTATTTTTCCATATGTGCCTTAACAAAGGCAAATTCGACAATTCCAAATTGTTCAACCGAGAGAGAATCACCACATCGCTTGTAAGGTTTAGTGCAGCACCATCACTAGTCTCAAAAACTTCTTGGACCGATCCACAGTCTCTTACCATCAAAGTCTCCAAATTCTTAACTTCTTTAACCAAGCTTGAAGGGATCACAATCAACAGCTCATCACAAGAGCTCACTTCTAGGTATTCCAGTTTGGCCACATCAACTGAACAATTATTTTGCCAAATATATTTCAACTTCGGAAGACTTGACAATATCAGCGACTTCAATAAAGGAAACGAAACCTGTCAAGCACAAGTATAAATTAAGAGTAAATAAGAGTACCAAAATCAAATAGGGGAAACCATCTCATCTAACAAAGGAATCGAGGTAGGGGTGGATGAATCTTACTAGTTGGTCATTTGGAAACATAGTAGTGGTAGGGATGGATTGATCTTCTTGAACAATCTCTGAGCTTATAGACTTTACTTCTGCCCCATTTATGTCAACTCTGTGGTTGCTGCAGAATGTCATGATATTTGGTAAGTTGTGAAGTTTGATTCGACGCAATGCTTCCAACTTTACTGCTTCAGTATTTTTTGCAACAGAGTCAACTAATACAATCACCTGCATTGCCTCACAATCTCTAACTTCAATTTCTTCCAATTGAGAGATGCATTTTAACATGGAATAACTGAATAGATTCTTCAGCTTTCCACAGTCTATCACCTTTATAATCTTCAGTTTGCTGAACGAATTAGGTGCAATCAGACCCCGACTGATCGTTTCCAACCCTGTTAACTTTTCAAGAAACAACGACTCCAACACTGTAAAAGTTGTGCATGGTAACCACTTAGATACTGAGTGGGCAACACATTGGACTAAAGAACTATTTTGTAAATGCAGATGCTTCAGTTCTTGAAAGCCATCCAAGCATAGTTCATCAATGCTCCTTTGCCAGCCTTTTATTCCATCCAAATGTATATTTTGACTACGCTTCAACAAGTCTTGAACCCATTCTTCATGGAGAAAACTGCCGCGACATAACTCAAGCTTGATCTTCAACATTCTCGATTCTTTATAGTCACCAGTCCAATCCCAAACATCGCCTATTTGTATTATGTACTCGGCCAAATTTCCAAATTCTAAATGTTTAGGAATTGCACTGGGATTGTGAATATGTATGTTGACACTGCTTAAGTTGCTCAGATTATTCAATTCCGAGACCTTGGCATTGCTTGGTTGCATCTCTTCTTCATCTTCCCACCGTATGAAGCTGCTACCTTTCAAGTGCAACTCTTCTAGACATGTCAGTTTTCCCAATACTTGAGGCTCTATAATTTCGAGTTTGGAGTCTTCCAAGTTCAATACTCTCAACTCACTTAATTCTCCAATTTCTTCTGGCAGTCGACCAATTTCAGATCCGATGAAAGTCAGAATCTGTAATTGCTTTAACTTTCCAATAATGGTCAGATCCTCTATTGAGCACAAATCTAGACATAACGTGTTGAGATTCCGTAGGAACTGAATTGATGAAGGTAATGAATCACAACGACGTCCAGTAAAATCAAGCACACTAAGTTCCTTCATGCCTTCAAAGAACGAATCTGTGATGCCAATAGGGGGGTCATCCACTCTTCTGTAAAGAAGAAACATTCTTAGTTCAGGGCATTCCCATCCTTCCGGAAGCCTTCGAAAATTCACATGGGGTATAGATATAGTTTTACTGTTCTTGAGTTTTTTCCGTGGAATCTCCTTCAATTCAAATTCATCAGTTATCATAAGACTATATTGATCCCTAGATGCAATCTTGATCGCAACTTCACGAACTACATCATGCATTTTGACAAAATCAAGATCTTGATCGTCATCTTTTAAGAGTAAAGAAGAGTCTTGCAGGCCGTGAAGCAAAGCCTTCAACTTATCCCTGGCACTTCTTACTGTATGTGTTCCCTTAAGTAACCCCAATCCCATGCTATAGTATAGTAAGTCTTCCACGGTGATATGCGCATCATTTGTAAGAGCACAAAGAAGGAATAAAGACTTGAGCTCCTCACTTTCTAAATGCCTATAACTAATCTCCAGGTTTGAGTACGCATCCTTTGACCCTTTGAACTGTACTAAGGCATCCTCCCATTCTGATAAACTGCAATTCTTTAACGTCATTGCGATTGCCTTAAGTACGACAGGCAAACCCGAGCACTTCTCAACCATTTCCAATCCTATAGATCTGAGCTTGCTATCTTGACCTACTATTTCTCCAACAATGCTTTCAAATAACCTCCAAGGTTCATTGTCCTTAAGGACTTCGAGCTTGAAAACATTATGAGAACAACCCATTTCACTAGATAAGACATGTTGTTTTCTTGAAGTGAACAACAACTTGACCGCCCCTGCATCCATAGGAATTCCTATCTCTTCCACATCTATTCCTCTCCAGATATCGTCCAATATAATAAGTACTCGGTTTTGCTTCATAGGTTCTAGCGGTTTTGCAGTGCTCTTCTTCTTGTCAGTAGGCTTTAACCTTTTATGAAGACGGGATGCTCTTCCACTTACATTTTCATCATCCTTAAATTTCAGACCTAACCAGACAGCAAGTTCCCCTTGAATTTTCTTTAAATCAGGATTCTGTGACACAACAGCCATTGCTACATCATCAAACAAATTCTTCTCTTGAGCAAGCCTCAGTACTTCTTTCATCAGTGTTGACTTCCCAACTCCTCCCATACCCCACACCCCAATCACAGCTGCTTCTGCGTCACCGAAGGCACTTATAATGTTCTCTATAATTTCTTTTCTTGATTCGAGGGACTCGTAGTCTTTTGCAGATAATATTGGCCTTGTGACAGCCTCATAGAAAATATCCCCTAAAGTCTCTTTATCTTTATTAAGTTCTTGGACAGCAAGCATTGTCTTTTTTGCTTTACGACCTGATAGATTTTAAAAAGGTCCATATTAAAGAGGGGCTAAAGTGTCAGAAATTGTTGTTCCACACTGATAGTGATAGAATTAGTAACAAATAAAATATATTGATTTTGTTAGAGATATATTCTTTACTTATTATGATATATTTAGTTGCCTAATCTGAAAGAGCATATATATATATATATATCCTCATCTACAACAAGGTAACATAAGGAGAACAAATCGTAAGTTGGTATGAGAGCCTAACCTTATTAGGTCTATCTTGCTTGCCGTCCGTTCCAGCAAGCAGTTCTCCCAAGTCTTAGATAGACTCTTTCAGATTCAGGGTTTATCTTCTGAAATTGTCATCACCAATCATCTCAGAAGCCGCCGAACGTCGCGCACCTAGTTTTCCTCCGCCGCCGGAATACCCCGCACGCGCCGTCACGCGCCACCGTTACCCGAAGATTCGCCGGCGCATATAGGCCACACGCCACCTTCCCGGCCTCCGTTCGTAGCTGCGCTTCCGTCTTTTGATTCGTCGGCCGATTTCTGACACAATCCCAGTAGTTTCTCATCGGGATCCGCCATCTCTGCCGGCGCGTGTAAGCCACGTACCACCTCTCCAGCTGTCGTTCGTCGTCGCGCCTCTGCCATTTGAGTCACTGACCTCATCTGACTTCATTACAGTAGGTGTTGTCGATCTTTGAGGTCGTTACCAGTCAATTGTCTCTCAACAATATTTATTAATGGCTCAAAATCTGCTTTTCCGTTTCAATTTGCCTTTACTGGAACACCCACAATTGTTTCAGAAAAGTGTAATGGAAAGAATTATTTAGGATAGTCGGCCTCTGTAGAGCTTTGGTTATTAGGTCATGGTTTTTCTAATCACCTTAAGAAGGTTGTTGCCGATATTGCTGAAGCTCAACGGAATCAATGGGAGAAATTTGACTATCAACTTTGTGCATTACTTTGGCAATATATTGAGTCGTTAATCTTTAGTAATTTTAGTGCGTTCAAGACATGTTATTCCCTTTACATCGCTGGACAAAAGCTCGCCTCCCTGAAGCAAACCAATCATGATATGGGTGCTTATATGTCTGAAGAACAAGCTGCAGTTGAAGATGTTCCTCCAAGCTGATACTGTTGCTGGATTCTCTAAGAAGCTTGACAATATGTATATGGTGACCGATATTGTTGTCGTATTCTTTAAGAAGCTTGACAATATGTATATGGTGATGACACATCACGGCTTACAGCAAGATTATGAACACGTCCGGGATTAGATTCTAACATGTCCAGATGTTCCAACAATGGAAGATTTAGTCACTCGACTACTTAGGTTCCTCCTCCAAAGACACCACATCTTCAAGCAGTTGAAGCTTCTGCGATGGTTGTTAATTATACTAATCGAGGAGGACGTGGAGGTGGTCGTGGAGGACTCAACAGTGGATGTAGTCAATGGTGGACGTAATGGTGGACGTCAAGGTGCTCGACCTCAATGCTCTAATTGCAGAAAGATGGGCCGCACAATCGATATTTTATCAACTCAAGGGGTATCCAGATGATCATACTGCTAATGTTAGTCATATTGAGCACTCAGAAGCTACTAATCCAATGGACTCGACAGATGTCAAAATTTCTACGAATACGGGAAGTTCCGTAAGATGAAAGGGGCTCAAAAAGTCTAATCAGCAACATCTACTTGTTCCACTACTTGCATCCCTCAATCTAATAATAATCAGAACCGATGGATTATTAATAAAAGTGCTTCAGATCTTATTGCAGGTAACCCTTCTACTTTTACCTCAATTTATCACTAAATTCCACACATCAAATTACTCTTGCAAGTGTCACGAGAGTCGCAGCCAAAGGAATTGGTAAAGCCTCCCCAAGCTCACCCTTATCCTTGAGTCTGTCTTATACATGTACATCCCCAGTTGTCCTTTTAACGTGATATTTTTCAACAAATTGGTTCGTTTTTTAACTGTTATGTAAACTTTAATAAGGATTCCTTTGATCTACAAGAAAGTGGTACGGGTCAGACAATTGTTGTGGGATATGAATCAAGAGGACTCGACTATTTACAACCACAAGCGGTTATTTGTGCTGCGGAGTCTCCCAACCTACTTCATCAGTGTCTTGGTCATTCCACTTTGTCCAAACTTCAGCAGACGACTCGTACCTTGGTCAAGCTGAATTGTGAGTCTTGTCAATTAGGAAAATATGTTAAGTCTACTTTTCATAGTCAAAGTGAAAATAGAGTTGATTCTCCTTTTTCAATAATACACTCAGATGTTTGGAAAAATCACCCAAATAACTAGTATTTGAAACTCAAACACCAAAACAAGGGAAAATTTCGGATGAAACTCAATATAACCAATGGAGCATGTCCCAGATGCGCCATTTAGGGCGCATCTGGCAGATGCGCCATTTTCCCCTAGGGTTAACGGTCAAATTTTTTACCGTTAACCCAATTTTGGCTCAACGATCAAATTTTTTACCGTTGAGCCAAATGGCGACTGCCGGATGCGCCATTTTTGGCGCATCCGACAGTTGCTCCATTTTCGTTAACGGTCAATAAAAGACCGTTAACAGGTCCGGGGAAAATGGCGCATCTGGGAGATGCTCCATTGGTTATTTTAAGTTTTGGACGAAAATTTCCCTTGTTTTTGTGTTTGAGTTTCAAATACTAGTTATTTGGGTGATTTTTCCCAGATGTTTGGGGTCCTAGTCAAGTATCTACTTCTGCTGGGTACAAATATTTTGATATTTTTATTGATGAATTCTCTTGTTGCACTTGGGTCTATTTAATGAAAGAAAGTTCTAAGTTATTTCCTATTTTTCAATCTTTTCATGCTAAAATTCAAACTCAATTTGGTCAAAATATCAAAATTCTTCGTAGTGATAATGCACGTGAGTATTTTTCGGGTACGTTTTCGTCATTTTTTACTCGACATGGCAATTACAGCATTCCACGTGTCCTCATACACTTCAACAAAATGGCATCGCATAGCACAAAAATAGGCATCTTATGGACACTGCCCGTACGATGTTACTTCATGCACATGTGCCTATTCGTCCTTGGGGTGATGCTGTCTTAACAGCCTGTTATTTGATCAATATGATGTCTTCTTTCTCTCTCAATAATCAGGTTTCGTATTCTATTATGTTCCCTAGGGAACCATTGTTTACCGTGACTCGTGTTTTTTATTATACCTATTTTTTTCATGACCTTACTCCAGAACTAGATATGCTTTTTGCTCAGTCTATCAAATGCATCTTTCTTGGATACTCTAAATTGCAGAAATGATACCGATGTTACTCTCCAGTTAATAACCGCTACTATATGTCTGTCGATGTCACTTTATTCGAGGACACCATATTTCTCTTCTTCCTCGGTAGAGTCTGCTACTGAATTGGAGATGTTGCCCCTTCCTATCCTTCATCCACCAACTTTTCAGATGCCGAATTCATCCCCCTCTACTCATTTTGAATTAGAGGTTCCACCTCCGGATCCATCTCCACCACCTATTCTTCAGTATCAACGTCGACGGAAACAACCTACGTTGGTTAATCCCTCCACAACGCCTACTTCAGTTGAGCACTCCACAGAGCCTCCTCCAATCGCGTCTTCCACAGAACCTACGGATTCTTTCCCACTCTAGTCGTCTGCACCTACTACGGACCAACCTGAGCTACCAAATAATTTACCAATTATCCTTCGGAAGAGCTCTAGATCGACTCGTAATTCACATCTTATCTATAACTTCTTGAGTTTTCATCGACTTTACCCATCCCACTTCGCATTTATTTCAGCCTTATCCACCGTTACCATTCCCAAAATTGTTTGTAAAGCACTTGCTCACCCAGGATGGAAGCAAGCCATGATTAATGAAATGTGTGAAAGTTAAGACTAACCACTTGACCAACTGTCCTAAAACCCTAAGGTGTTAGGTGAAGGCGTGATTTAATCTTTATTTCAACAAGATGCAAGCCTTGGAACAGAGCGGTACGTGGGATTTGATTCCTCTCACACCAGAAAAAAGTATTGGTTGTGGATGGGTGTTTGTTGTCAAGGTAAGAGCTAATGGTCAGGTTAACCGCCTTAAGGCCCGTCTAGTGGCCAAGTGCTATACTCAAATTTATAGCTTAAATTATGGGATACATTATCACCAGTAGCAGGTTTGTCTCCTAGTATTTGAGAGAGGTTTGTAGTTATTTGTGCTATCCTTATACTATAGAGAATGTATTGTAATCCTTGTACAAGAGAGAAGGTATTTGTTCCTCGTATGTAGTAACAGACTTCTAGGAAGTTGAATCACAAACTCACTAAGGTGTTAGTTGATAATGGATAGTGGATAGTGGATACTCTCAAAGCCGATTTATTTTTCCTTTTTTACCAAGTCAAAAGAGAAAGATAGAGTAGTGATGTTTGTTTATGAGAAAGATAGAATGGTGATGCATGTAGACGAGTTGAAGAAGGTTTTGCAAAGTTTAAATTAAGGATCTAGGCAAGGTACATTATTTTTTTGGAATTGAAGTGGTCATATATTTATTGAAGAAAGAGATTGAGTTGAACCAACGGAAGTATGCTCTTGAGCTGATCTCAAAGATTTGGTTATTTGGAGCAAAACCTGCTATTCCACTAATGAAGCAAAATTTGAAGTTAAATTCAGCCGAAATTAAAATAAACTGATTTGAAGGAGTAGAGAAGATGAGGTGATGAAGGATGTTGAGTGAGGCATATAGAAGGCTCATGGAAAAACTTCTCTACCTGACAGTAACCAAGTCTGGCATATCTTTGTCAGTTCAACACCTCAGTCAATTTATGCATCAGCGAAGTCACACTATGATACAGCCTTATGAGTGGTTAAATACATCAAAGTAAGGCCAGGTCAATAAATTATTTTGTCAGAAAAAAATGATTTGACGCTCTCTGTGTGTTGTGATGCAGATTGGGCATCTTGATCAATGTCAAGGAAATACATTAGTGGATATATTTTGAAACTAGAAAATCCTCAAGATAATCATTGTGCTACTCTACATGTTATTTTTGGTTATCATCATGCCATGTAACTGAAAACAAAATCTATGAATACAAACCTAAAGAAAACAGAGCTATGAATGAAAAATACAAATATGAAGAACTAGAGAAAGTGAGACCAAACTGAGAAACGTATATATTCTTCAGTGTGATATAAAAACAATAGAACACGTAAAGATAAAATCAGAAACCAAGAATTATACTCGTACCTTTCTTATAACAAACCACGGGGTTTAAGTAAAAGGATCTTTTCCGCGCACGAATATGGTCAACATCCTGTGGTATGGCATCTGCAACTTGCTCAGCTGCATGCATTAAAATCGTTAAGCCACTATATGTTAGAGAAGGAATAATTATCATCAACTTGATAGGTTTTTCTTGAAGAAAACATCTAATAGGAAGAAATACAATTATGCTTTTTTTTGGTAAACGAATACAATTATGGTTGATTAAGTTAAATAATGAAATAAGGTTTAAACTTAAACTGAGAGTTTCTGGACCTAAATATCTATTATATCACCAAGTGTCACAAACATTCAGGAGCTTTAAATACAATTTAAAAAAGTTACATCAGTAACTAATAATTTCTTTTTCAATACTTTTAGATATATTTGTTCTTTTTACTATAACATTTCTATTCTTAGTATGGCGATAAAATAGCCATAATTTTTGTACAGGCTCTAATTAACGAATAATTTTCTTTCATATACAAGTTGATATGAAACTTTATCTTAATAATATATGATATTCACTTATAATTTACGTATTTTGATTTTAAGTATATACTAATGTAAAAGAAAAATATTTAGCAAAACAGTTAATGACTATTGTAAGTTGTAACATAAGTTCTCATCTAAATGACATTCCAGTACAATTTTTAAAGAATATTGTTAAATTCCACATTGGGCCGAGTCAAACCCAACGGGCCAACATAAAACAATTATTTTCACAAGTGGGGTTCCATCCTAAAACCAATTGGTGATAGAAGGAGGTGACCCACTTGCTTATATACTTCCCCCTCACCGTGAGGGCTCTCTGATTTCAACAAACCCCTCCCAGGTCCAGGCCCGATCCAAGATCTGATACCATGTTAAATTCGACATTCGGCCGAGTCAAACCCAACGGGCCAACATAGAGCAACCATTCTTACAAGTGGGTTCCATCCTAAAACAAAAAATGGTAAACTTTCCAACTTCTGGTTTTATGATAGATGGTCTCCGAATAAAGTTTCCCTAATAAAACCAAACAAAACAAAAAAAAAAATTACCTAGTTGAGAAAGGCTCACGGGATGGTCTATACAGACGCATCTTTTGAACCACGACTGAAAGTCCTCGAGTGGTATTACTGTATTTGCACCAGGTTGTTCCCCTAGCAATGTATCTGCATCCTTCACAGCACCATTCACACCATCAATCCAGTTTGTAACCTTTTTCTCGATATCCATCGCATTACGTTGTGCAGCTTCACATTTATGTTGAATCCCCTCCAGTTCTACCTTGAGTTTATCGACTCCTTCTTCGAGGTCTCTCAAGTAGCTCCTGTAGAAGAGAATGTAACCACATTGCCGCCGTATTGGTGTTATCAGATATTCAATAAATGGAGTAGCTAGAGAAATAGCTAGATCGGCCGCCATTTATCTAATCTTTTGGCTTCTCTTTTCTTTTTAATTTTTTGTAACTGAAATCTGCTAGCTAATGAGCGAGGAAGAGGATAAGTTATTGAACAAACCCTCTTAATAAGACCAAACACACAAGCTAACGAAAGTCAAAACAACAAAAGCTGGAGTTTTTTTTTTTCTAACTCGATATAACAAAATTACAAATCACACATCTAAAATCAAGAAATTTTGACTGAACAAGAAAGGATGCTGTTTTTTTTTTTTTTTCCAAATTTGTAGGGTTTCCAAAGAAAATGGGAACAGACTATATATGAATGTAGCTAGTAATGGATGATCCTAAAGATGAACATCTAAGAGTGCTTCAGTTGTGGACGAAACAGGAAGCAGTGTGTGGGAGCTCTTTAGAACCAAGGGATAAGAAATTTAGATGGCTGAATAACACAGAACAGCTACATATGCATACATATACACATGATTGAACATAATATATATATATATTGGTAAACGCTATATTTATCCAATTTAAAAACAACCACTAATTAAAGTCGTCAAGGATCTAAGTCTTTGGAATATAAAGAACTCAAACCTAGCTAACTACTTGGGGCATGATGAAGTCCACAAGGAATATCAATAAATTTTTATCTAATTTGATTTTTTTAGCTAAAAAAACATGTATGGAAACGACGATTCCGCAAGCGAAATTGCAGTTTCCACCGAGATAGTTAACTTGTTACTTGTTCTGTATTAGTTAATTATCAACTGAATGTTATAAAAACAGACTACCCCAGACGCTTCCCCCCATTCCAATATTCTTTACATATTAAAGTTAGCTAAACAACTTATAATATTGGCTCTGCCAGTAATATTGCATATTGAATAGTTATTTGATGACAACTGTGATTAGCTATCAACTTATAATAACAATCCTTAGAAAGTCTTCCATCATTTTTCTAATATAGAAATGCAATGTGGACAGAGTACTGCCAATTAAAGAATGATTACCTGGACTGCACAAATAACAGCTACTACCCTTTTATATATTAGAGACTAGAGAGATAGATAAATAGATGTATATATATATATATTCGGTTTGTCTTAAGCCTTAATTAATGACTCCAAACTTTTAATTCACTCTTTCCATTCAAAACTTTATTTTTAAATTTTACACTTGAAATATAAGAACACCCATTTTGGTTGTTGTTAAGTTATACACGTTCGTTCTGTGTGTCTATCCGTCAATGCAATCTACATTTTCAATATTCAGTAGATGAGCACTCTGCTTAACTAGCAAATTGTGTATTATTACAGAGATTCTTTATCATTTGTAATATAATATAAATGCAATTTGGCTAGAGTATGTATGAAAACGATGGTGATTTAATAAGACTTTCTTTTGCCGGATTTAAGAAAGAAGACTTGAGGTGCACAAATAACAGCTAGTTTTATTTTTATTAGATTACTCGATTACTTGGCCATATTATACATATACTTATTTACAAACTATCATATTGGACACCAATAGTTTATTCAAAGTCATCAAGTGTAACTAGTAATTGTTAATTCATTCAGTGGGATTGTAAATTTGTAATAGACCTCAGATTTTAAATCATATTGAATGAAGAAGACTCAGTATTGTGATTTGTGATAGATCTATCTGAAGAACCCTTCAAATACTTACACTTGGGACCTGACCCTAATTATAGCTGCAGTTCTCACAAACCAGCTAATTACCATTTACCATTTGCGTTCACTCTATTTGTAATATCAACCACAAAAACTAAAACTGAGGAATCTTTAACTTACCTACTGGATTGCTATAAGCAATTCCCCTTTTAATAAGCTCAACCTCTTAGGACTCTGACCAACTGTTCAATCTTCTCTGGTCTGTCAATATAAAATGCAGCAAAGCAATAAGTGAGTGATAAGTCTAATACACTTCTGCACTCGAACTGACAGGAAAAATAATGGAACCCAAAATAGTATGCATATAAAGAAAGATGTTCAACACAAAAATTAGTATAAGGTCAAAATAGTATGCATAAATCAAATTCAGCATAATCATTGGCCGAATTCAGCAGTTCACTGGTAGAATGCAACAGTTCGTGTGAGACACTGCAATTCAGCAGTTCACTAGCTGTAATAATTTTCAAAAAAAATTATGATATATCATCTTTGAAAAAAAAAAATCCGCTAGATTGCAAGAAATTCGTCAAAAAAAAAAAAATAGGAAGCCTTTTCAGTCTAGGGATTGAAAAAAAAAAATTAAGCCACTGCTTACATGTAAAACCGAGATGAAGAGGAAGGACTCGCCAGTTGAGGGATTGAAGAAGAAGCGAAGATGAGAGCTCGATTTCAAGATTGGAAATCCTAGGTTCTTCTTCAAATCAGAACCTTATTTCAGTTGTTTATCAGTGCTTATGCCAACTACACATGTTGTTGTCGACTCAATTTTGTCATTTTTAAAGAGAATTTCTTTTGCATATTTCTTCTGAGCAACAAATATCTCCTCCTTTCCTTGTTGAATTTCCATTCCCAGAAAATAGGCCATCAATCCTAGGTCAGTCATCTCAAAGCTGCGCATCATTTCAAACTTGAATTTTTGAACCAGACCTGAATTATTTCCTGTCACAAGGAGATCATCAACATAAAGAGAGACAATTAAAATATTCCCTTCTTCATGTTTTACATATAGAGTAGCTTCTGATGGGCTTTTCTCAAATCCAAGGCTCATCAAATGGTCATCGATCCTGCTGTACCATGCTCTAGGAGCCTGTTTCAGTCCATACAGAGCTTTGTTCAGCTTATACACCTTATCTTCTGCTCCTTGAACTTCAAACCCATATGGTTGATCCACATAGATTTCTTCTTGAAGAAAACCATTTAGGAAAGCCGATTTAACATCTAGTTGATATATCTTCCAACCCTTTTGAGCCGCCACAGCTAGGATTAGACGAATTGTATCTAATCTAGCAACAGGTGCAAAAGTATCTGAGTAATCAACACCAGAAATTTGAGCATACCCTTTAACGACAAGTCTGGCTTTGTATTTGTTGATTGAGCTATCTGCATTCAGTTTGGTCCTGAATACCCACTTTACTCCAATCACTTTTCTGTCGGCTGGCCTCTCAACAAGTGTCCAAGTGTGATTCTTCTCGATCATTGATATTTCTTCCTTCATTGCCTCAAACCACTTTGGATTGAGTACAGCTTCCTCAGGTCCTGCTGGTTCGCAGATGACCACATTGCATCTTTGATAGATGTCAGAAAGTGATCTTGTGCCTCGTACAGGTGGGTCATCAATAGCTTCATTGCTCCATGGTTCATCAGGAATTTGAGTCATTGGAGGATGAGACTCTTCTCCTGTTTTATTCCAGTCCCATCTGCCATGTTCATTAAATTGAACATCTCTTGAGATTGAAATCTTCTTGGTTTGAGGATGATACACCTTGTAGGCTTTTGAAACACTGCTGTAGCCAACAAATATGCCTGGGAGAGCCTTCTTATCCAGCTTATCTCTCTTCACATGTGGTACATGAACAAAGCAGATGCAACCAAACACTTTAAGTAAAGTTAGTGAAGGTTTATGTTCATACCACAATTCAAATGGTGTTGTATCTTTCAGGACCTTCGAAGGCAATCTGTTCTGTAGAAAGACCGCTGTGTTGGCTGCTTCAGCCCAGAACTCTTTGGGTAGGCTCTTCTCGTGAATCATACTTCTTGTCATCTCCATGATTGATCTGTTCCTTCTTTCACTCACTCCATTTTGCTGTGGTGTGTAGAAGGTTGTGAGTTGATGATCAATTCCATTCTTTTCACAGAATGTGTTGAATTCTGTGGAAGTATACTCAGTACCATTGTCAGTCCTGAGTGTCTTTATCTTGCAGCCACTCTGATTTTCGACCAGATTTTTGAACTTCAAGAAAACCCCAAAAACCTCTGCTTTGGACTTCAAAAAATAAATCCAGCACATTCTTGAGAAATCATCAATAAAGATGATATAAAATCGATTACCTTGGAGTGATTTAGTCCTCTGTGGTCCACTTAGGTCAGAGTGAACCAATTGAAGCTTCTGCTTTGCTCTCCAAGTTGAATCAGGAAAATATTTTCTGTTCAGCTTGCCAAAGTGACAAGCCTCACAGTCAGGAATCGTGCTGGACAGACTTGGGAGTCCATTTGACAGCTCCTTTGCCTTTGCTTCAAGCATTCTTCTTAAGCTGCAGTGACCTAATCTCTTGTGCCATGTCTCTGTTGTGTTCTCAACTGCTGGATAGGCTGAGTACTCCTCCTGGGATGGATCGAAGGAGAAACTTTTGCCCTTCATCTTAACACACAGCACTTCCACCTCCTTGTCATCATAAATGTGACAACACTTGTTTTTGAATGTCACATTGAAACCTTTTTCTACTAGCTGACCCACACTAAACAGATTTTGATCAAGATCTGGTACATATAACACATCTGAGATTGTTTTTGTACATAATCTTGTTGTGATTGCAATAGTGCCCTTTCCTTTTGCATTCAGATAGGCACCATTTCCAATTCTGATCTTAGTGGTTTTGCATGGCTTGAGCTCCTTGAATAGACTTCGGTCATAAGTCATATGATTTGAACACCCACTATCGATTAACCATGTCTCTGAGCCTTCACCAGTTGCATAACATTGAGCTACGAAGATTTGATCATCGTCTGCTTCTTCCTTAGCTACCTGTGCATCTCCTTCTCTTCTTTGATTCTTGCATATTACTGCTTCATGCCCCTTCTGATTGCACTTATTGCAGACTGCTTCTGGTCTTCTCCAACATTTGAACGGAGGATGACCTTTCTTCTTGCAGTGCTGACATGGAGGGAAGCTCCTTTTTTGAGTTTTCCCTTTGTTCTGACTGCTACTTGACCCTTCATTCTCCTTGCTGAAAGTCTTCTTCCTGGGCTTGAATGATGCTTGAAGTTTTACAGCTAGTGCTCCTTCAACTGAGGGCTCCATACGCATCATTCTTCTTTGTTCCTGAGCTTGGAGTGAATTCAAAAGTTCTGCCAGTTTCAGATTAGACAGATCTTTTGTATTCTCCAAGGAAGCAATAGTTGCTTTGAATCTTTCAGGTAACGTGACTAGAATCTTTTGAACTAGTCTGCTTTCAGAAAGGTCAGTACCAAGCATTCTCACCTTATTAGCAATACCAACCAATTTGTCAGAATATTCCTTGATGGTTTCCGACTCTTGCATTTGTTGACGCTCAAACTCTCGGATCAAGTTCAAGGCTTTCATGCCTCGAATTCTCTCATCGCCTTTGTATTCAGCATTGAGGAAGTCCCAGATGTCCTTTGCTGTTTTGAGCATCATTATACGATTGAAGATGGCCGGAGTGACAGAGGAGAATAGACAAGACTTTGCTTTGGCCTTCCTTGTCTTCTTCTCCTTGTGTACCTTCATTTGTGCAAGTGTCGGATTATTTGGAAGAGCAGGGATTTCATAGTCTTCTTCCACTGCTTCCCACAGATCTTGCCCTTCTAGGTATGCCTCCATCCTTACAGACCACGCCTGAAAGTCCTCTCCATCGAAAATTGGTGGTGCCATGACTGAGAATGAATTTGAACCTTCCTCCATTGGTAAGATTTTTTGCAGGAGAAGTTTTCTCGCTCTTTTGAATGATAAAAAAAAAAACTCTCTCTACTCTCAATTAGTCCCTTAAGAATATTGCTCTGATACCAATTGTAAAAGGAAGATCAGATTCTCTACGTAATAGAAGGGAACTGCTTACATATTAATAATAACCACTACAGCTTTTATAGCTGTTACAAAAGTGCAGATAAACATTAGAATGAAATCCCTAAAAATCTGGCAACTGATCCACTAACTCTAATAATGGAAAAACAGAAAACTTAAGTAAATACAGCATTTAACATGTGCTGAATTAGTTTCTAGAGCAGTAAGTCTAACACATTGGCCGAATTCAGCAGTTCACTGGTAGAATGCAACAGTTCGTGTGAGACACTGCAATTCAGCAGTTCACTAGCTGTAATAATTTTCAAAAAAAATTATGATATATCATCTTTGAAAAAAAAAAAAAATCCGCTAGATTGCAAGAAATTCGTCAAAAAAAAAAAATAGGAAGCCTTTTCAGTCTAGGGATTGAAAAAAAAAAAATTAAGCCACTGCTTACATGTAAAACCGAGATGAAGAGGAAGGACTCGCCAGTTGAGGGATTGAAGAAGAAGCGAAGATGAGAGCTCGATTTCAAGATTGGAAATCCTAGGTTCTTCTTCAAATCAGAACCTTATTTCAGTTGTTTATCAGTGCTTATGCCAACTACACATGTTGTTGTCGACTCAATTTTGTCATTTTTAAAGAGATTAGCATATCTTATAAAAACTCAGCATTTGTGGAGTAAGACTGCCACATATTTGTACTAAATCATGTCCATGATTTGGTAAGAAGACTACGTTGTTATAGTCATATTTGGTTCTTTCTGCATTTTAGTTTTTATTATTGTTATGGATTATTCATATATTATATCTTGACCTCTTAGTAACACAAATATATACACCTTCAATGTAGAGTTAAGTTTTTGTATAATTGCATCGTTAGAGTGATCATGTTAAGTTAATTGAATACGGTTTGCTCGTCTTATTAATATTCATTTCTTATGAAATTTTCTCTGGAAGCATCTCAGGGCTTCAGAGAACCAGAAAGATTTGAAAGAGTTAGATGATGCTATTAAAGTTTACTAGAATTATAAAGATCGATTACCTCTTCAGGTATGGTACCTTCTCGTTGTCTATTATCTAGAAAATAATTAAGGGTCAATAACCTGGAGAGTGGTCTGAAGATTGGCCATTGTGAATTTGAGAGGTCTGAAGATTGAAATGGTGATAACAGAGGTCTGAAGTTTCGACTTGTAGATAATAGAGGTCTCCGTTAATTTTTTCCGTTAAAACTGACGGAAGTTGGTCATGTGCATTGCATGTGACCAGAAATAAAATTAAATTCCAAAAATACCATTTTTGCATCTCACATGCTCGAATGAAAAGACGAAAATGCCCTTTGGGCCACCACCCAACCCGGCGACCACCACTCACAGCTCCGACGACCGCCACCAACTCCGGCGGCCACAACCCGACTCCGACGACCATCACCCAACTACGGCGACCACAACCGCGGTTCCGATTGGGCCCAATCGGGGCCGGTGGCTCCGATTTGGAGCTCTATGGCCCCAGATCGGAGCCACAGAGCTCCGATTTGGAGCTCTGTGGCTCCGATCTGTGCCAAAACCTAAAAATCACAAAGTCGAAACTTCAGACCTCAGTTATCATCATTTCAAACTTCAGACCTCTCAAATTCACAAGGGCCAATCTCCAGACCTCTCCCAGGTTATTGACCCAATAATTAATGTCGGCAGTAACGTATATCCTGATTTTCTTAATTTTTCTTACTTGGTATGATGGTTAAAATCTCAAACCTCTCAAATCAACATTTGAAACTTCAGACCTCTCTGGTTAACATGGACCAAACTTCAGACCTTTCATAGGTTATTAACCCACATGAGAACTAGGGCAACCTTATTCCCATTATAAGAGATGCATTTCTGACAAGAGAGCTCGTTCGCATACATTGAGACATGAAAAAATAGGTTGCAAACTTAGTGTAAGTCGATGTGTCCTTGCTCTTTTCTACATGTTGTTTATCATTTATCATATGTTGCATGAATGATTTGTTAGTATTTATTGACGCTTTATTGTTTGTTATAGTTTAATTGTTTTTCTTCACTATTTATCTCATAGAGCTACATGCTTGTTAATAAAGTTAAATAGAGTAAAGTTTGAATCTTTATAAGCTTTCGTGAATTTAGCCTCCTAAGAAACGTAGGTGTTTGTTATAAATGAGGACCCACATTCTGAAATGTTATTCTTGTGGGTGTTATTGGTTGGATGTGTACGTAAGATATGTTGTTGTGCATCCTCGTGAAATTTGATAACCAACAGATTGTGTTATGCAGAGGTGAGTGAGGACTATATGCCCTTCTAGGAGGAGCGGTTCCCATTGGATGATCGACGAGAATCAAAATATGATTCAGATGGATGTGACAAGAAAGTAGGTTGTTAGGAATTTTAATCAGGTGAGTAGGGCTGGGCATAAAAACCGGTTCGGGCGAACCGAACCATAACCAAACCGGAACCGAACCAATATAAACCGGTTCTGACTGAACCGGTTCTTAAATGGTTCGGTTTTGATAAGGAATATATGGAGCGGTTTTCAACTGGTTCAAAACAGGTTCCGAACCGGTTTTGAACCAGTTTTTCAGAACCACTTTTTTTACATAAAGCCTAAATTGTTAAATAGTAACACACTCTTGCATCTTTTTTTCTTGGTAGATTAAAGGGCTATAAACAAGCCGAGTATCCGAAAAGCTCGACTCGACTCAGTTTACTCGAGCTCGAACTCGACCGAGCCTTAATTTTCAAGCTCGAGCTCGACTCGGTGCCATACTTGACATGTTCGAGTTCGGCTTGATAAGGTTAAAAATTCAATTAAATAATAAATGGTGCATCTTAGCTCGATGTCAAACTCTTCCTCGACTCAATATATACATATATAGTATTATTACGTAAAACTCGAAAAATTCAAACTCGAACTCGAACTCGACTAGAATATGCAAAACAAAAAAACTCGATTAGGCTCGCGAGCCTCTCGAGTCGAGTACAAGTGAACTCGAACTCGACTCGGTATCAAAAAAAGTTCAACTCGACTCGAAATTTAGCGAGTCGAATTTGAATATCGACCAAACCGATCTCGAGAAGCTCACGAGTAGCTTGAATCGTTTACACCCATAGGGTAGATCCTTCACTATTTGGGTTTGGTTCATATTGGATATATAGGTGGTCGTAGCAGACTTGTTTACTTATATATAGTTATTATATATTATGTTAGCTCATATCAGTTCTACAGTCAATTGAGTTTAGTTTTGAACTCGAAACTTAACTTAGGAGTAGTTCTATATTGGCTGTATATTTTGAATTTTAGTAAAAAAAAAGGTGTATATGTTGAATTTTGGTAAAAAAAAATGAAAAAAAAGGTTCAAAACCGGTTCGAACCGGTTCAAAACCGGTTCTCCTATGGTTCGGTTCTAGGACCTAAAATCTGGTTCGGTTCTTACCTGGTATAGAAAACCAACTGAACCTAAAATCTGGTTCCGGTTCGGTTCTGAACCGGTTCGGCCAAAAACCGAACCATGCCCAGCCCTACAGGTGAGGACGATTAGTTTGGATTTCTTTCATCATATGCACTCTTGTCGTAGATTACCTTTGCATCTCTTTTACTCCAATTTGTTGGTTACATTGTATTTTTAAAAAAATTTAAGGTTAAGAACATAATAGGGGCCTGAATGTTTGTTCATGTTGTCAATTGGGGTCTGAATTGAAAAATGATATTATTAAGGGCCTGAATTTTGTGTATATGAGAGGTCTCCGTCTATTTTTTCTATTAAAAGTGACGGAAAGTGGTCACATGTTTGGCATGTGACCGAAAATAAACTGAAAATCCGAAAATTCCCTCCGACCAAAGTGTGTCCTTCACATGCTTGACCTAAAAAGAAAAAAATACAATTTAAGCCACCACGGCTCCGGCAACCACCACCCCAGCTCCAGCGACCCCAAACCAAACCCCCCCTCTGGCGACCCAAAATAGCTCCGATCAGAGCTTTTTTGGATCGCTGGAGGGGGGTTTGGGTCGCCGGAGCTGGGGTGGTGGTCGCCGGAGCTGGGTGGTGGTCGGTGGCGGTGGCCGGAGCCGTGGTGGCCTTAAGGGCATAATTAGTGTGTAGGGGTATTTTAGACATTTCACATTTCATTAATTAAACTAATAAGTTATATAATAATTGCAAAAGGGTAATTCTGTCTTTTTACGTAGTTCCGTTACTTTTAATAGAAAATTTGGACGGAAACCCAAAAAAACACAAAACTCAAAATTCAGGCCTTAATAATATCATTTTTCAATTCAGACTCCAATTGGCAACATGGACAAACATTCAGACCCTATTGTGTTCTTGTATGATATGCACAAACTTGTTTGAAAGTGTTGCTTCGTCTATATTCTAGATTGTGCATCTTATTTGTTTGTGGCAGGTTCATATAATTATTAGCTATGTTGTAGGAAATTAGTCATGCCGGGAGTACTGGATTGTGGGCTGAACCTATGAGCAACCAAGATTATGACATTTTAGGCAACGTAATTCTTATAAGAGTTAACAGATCTTTTGGTCTATGATGTTTGACAATTTTTTGGTTTTGGTTAATAATGTTTTTTTTTACCTAGTTTTGGTACCATATGTTTGCAGATTTTTTATAGTTTTGGTCTAACGTTACATTCTGTCTATTTTTTGACATGTTCAAGTCACGTGATCTACTCTAAACTTTAAATTTAGTCCCTCTAATACTTTCTTAACCTTTTTTTTAATTCAATTTAGTCCCGAAGTTTCAAAATTGACCCAATTAGATAATAGGTCCAATTGAATTTTTGAAACTTCGGGACTAAACTGAACAAAAAAAAAGGTTAGGAAAGTATTAGAGGGACTAAATTTAAAGTTTAGAGTGGATCACGTGACTTGAACATGTCAAAAAATGGACGGAATATAACGGTTAGACCAAAACTAGAAAAAAAATCTGCAAACATATGGTATCAAAACTAGGTAAAAAAAAACATCATTGACTAAAACCCAAAAGTTGTCAAACATCATGGACCAAAAGACCTGTTAACCCTTCTTATAAATGATTTTCGGCTCTATTGACTAGAAGCGGGTAAAATCATATCTTGGCCAACAAAGCTGAGATGGGAGACAACTCACAGCTTATACAAGAATTCCTGAAAGAATTTGATCTATAAGTCAAGGTAATTTGCAGACTTATTAATTGTTCTTCGCTAATCAAATCAAGAATCTTTAAATATTTAGTCATATGCCATAGTTGATTTGTTATGCAAACATTGTTACTAAATTTAGATAATTAACTTCATATATATACCATTTACGCAATCCGCTATTCACCATACATATGACCACTCGATTGCTTCATTGAAAATATAATTGCAGGGAGCTCTTACGCTCATGATGACATCGATTAAAGAAATTATATTAACAGATTTTGTTTTTGTAGTGATAAGACAGTGTTGCTAATACTCAAGTATTCATAATCTTTGTAAAATAGTGTTGCTTTGTCTACGCTTGGTATTGTGAAGATTTCTTATGTCAACCAATTCCTACTTTTTTTTTTCATGATGTCTATTCGTTCATAGGATACTGAGAAGGTTGGACGCAATTTGGAGTGTCTAACGTTGTATTACGTAATAACGTTGTATTACGTAATAACTTTAAGTATGATAAGAATTAGAAATATGCGTCTGCGTAACACGCGCAGAAATAACTAATATAAAATAATTTCTATTAAAATAAATATATCTAAACCTCGCATGACCTCTTTTTGCAATGGTGCTTTATGAAGTTTCGACTGAACTATATTGAGTAATTTTAAAATTTTAGTTTTAAAAAAATTGTTGTGTGAATTTTTTATTCAATTTATCATAGGTTTTTCTTGCCGATTTTTCGTGTCGTGTTTTTCTCGTGTCGTTTTCGTGCTAAACTAAATCGCCACGCCTTCGCGTTGGACCGTGTTGGGTTGATCCCTAAGAATACGCACGAACCTGGCATGACACGAAACCGTACGGCCCGCACGAATTGCCAGCCATAACTTCAAGCACCAATTTTAGATTCCACGTGCTAGTTTCAAGCTTACTTGGAATTTATATATCGTCTTACTTAGTTTGTAATGTTGTATATTTTATATCTAGGTAGTTTTTGTTTATGAACTTGTGTAATTTGTATAATGGGAAGACTTCAACTTACTTGGCAAAATATGATGGTCCTTGATTGGCTTTGTACCATTTTTACAAGTTTTAGGATAAAAAAGTGTAACATGGATTTGGGCGTGTCAACTTAACTCAAGTGTTTGGAAAACTAGTGACACTAATGTGTTTAACACGCTTGTCACTAATGGCTTGTCATTTTTTTTTAAGACTCCGTACTAGATGTTGCACCACCGGCCTCCGGTTAACAAGTCGATCAACATCCAACGACTCAACAAGAGCCGTTTTTAAAAGTTTTTTTTTTACCAAAAAAACTCTAAGTTCAGGGTGGATGTTGCTTTCAAGACAAACGTTACGAGCTTCAAAGAGCAATTTTTTTGTTACATTTTCAGGACAAATATATATCCAACGCAACAAGAGTTCTAGTTCGTTAAGTTAACAGTTAACACTACATGAGAGCTCGACCCAACTCCAAAATTAAATTTGAAGTACGCTCCACTCGGATCAACCTTCCTTGGCCATCCACTCTATTCCCCCGAATAATCTCGATAATCAAATTCAGCCTATTATGATAAAAACCTCAAAAAATAAATTAAACATCAGAACCGCACCATAACTTAAAAACGATTTTTCGCATACTGCACATTTTGCACTATCCATTAACATACCTCGTTTTCGGGATTTTCTAGAGCCATAATGTGTTTCTTGAATGAACTCGCTGCATCCTCCCTCTCCTCCAGCTGCCCGAGTTTATCGTACGTAATTGCCATTAGATAGAAAGCTTCAGCTGCCAATTCGTGATACTGCATCCACCATTCATTTCATAAACGTCAACCAAGAGGATACAATTTTCTATATTCGAGGTTACAGAATAGATAAATCATATAATACTGTTACCTCTATAAGCTGAAGCTCATCGGAGGCCTGCCTCAGAGAATCCAGCACCAGGTCCGAGTTATCCTCAACTGTGAACAAACAAGCATTAAACACATTCTCAAGAAAATTCAAGATTCAGCCAGAGGATATCTATTATTAATAAGTACCTGAAAAACTTGGGTCTGAAAAATAGCACTTTGCTTCTGCAATATAGGCTCGAGCGCGAAGCTCCAAACCTCCGTGCCCAAGAATCATTGGAAAAGCAGAGTGTAGTAGCGTTAGAGCCCTATTTGCGTGGTTTGCTCCAAGAGACAGCCACAGCTCGGCAAGAGTTAGAGTTGCAGTTGCTTTAAGAAGATCCAAGTTCAGCGACTGGCAAAATGAGAGGCTGGCCAGTGCATATGGAAGAGCTAAAACAGAACTCCCCGATCTCTGGTGAAACAAATTTTGGAGTATTTTTAAGTGTTTGGACATCGCAAGAATGCCAGATGTATAGAGTTCTTTGTGAATTTAATGACAATTCGAGATAATTATAGGCAATACCTGATGGATTTCAGCTATTAAGAGGAGAACACTAGCATTTTGAATATGCAGATTAAATTCATAGCACATGCAGAACAAGGAATGTGCAACATCAGCTGCCTGCAGAGAAACGACCATCAATAAATACCAAACATAGTGCCGAATCAATTTACCCAAATCAGCAAACTTTAGGGGAATAAACAGAAATAGAACTTAGTCATGTAGATTTAGTATGATATTATTGAGTTATGAGGGAACAAGGCAAACATTTAATTTTAATGAATTGAGGATTGTTGTAACAGGTCCCTTTAATCTTTAAATGTTCACTAGGCACAAGAATGCCGATCTTGTTGATGTATGATAGCTTCAGTATAGCAATAAATAGTAGCTTGAGAAGTTTTGAACCTGACTGTACTGCTTTGCTGCGAGTAATGTGCGGGCTTTACGAAGACCAGCTTCTGTTTTCAAATCCATATCAACACCAGTGACAGACGATGCCAGTACTCCTAGTTCATCACATACTCGTTTGGCCTGCTTCAGCTGTCCTCTGTGTTATTCAAGGTGATGAATAGCATTACAATTTAGAAGACAGAGACCAAGCATAGAGAATAGGTAGTGAAGGACAACTTCATTCTGCGGATATATACATACCGATGCAAAGCATGCTCGTGAAGCAGTTGCAATTTCACGATCAAGATTTGTGACTTTGAAATTGATAAGAATCTATCCTCTGCTATTTTAAGAGCAGCAAAAGCAGCTGAAAAGAAATAATAAATAGAATGTTACTGGGGATGGTAGTATGTTACTGTGTATGGTAGTCAAAATAGAATATATATATAGATATATATATATATCATGTTCATTCCATGTCTGTAAGTTAAGAGTGCTACTATTAATGTTCATAACAAGCAATGATGTATGTTTTGGGGACGAGGTAGATCATCTAGAAGTAATGGTGGATTAGAAAACGCAAATGCTACTCAAAATAGGCAAACCTTTGTATCCCTCATACAAAGCCAGATGTCGAATGAGCTTTCCATAAGCCAATGCTGCATCAGCTGCACTGTACATCCAAATGCAACCAGATAAAAGCCTCTTAGAATTTCATATTCAATCATATACTGGCAAAATCTGTTCATTGTCAGCAGAGGACATTTACCTTGAATAATCAGCAAAGTATGTCGCATAAACTAGAGCATTAATCCGAGCAAGAGTTGAACTGAAAAAAATAAATGGTAAACAAAATCACCAAATAGATATCGCAAACAACACTGATAGACGGCCAGTTATACTTTAGTATGAACTAGCTACTAAAGAGATAGTATAAATCATGAATCTGTCAGTTGATTAGCATAACATGATGGCCTCAATTTATTCTGAAAACATAGTAAAAGATTGTATTAGTGGAAATATAAGTTTTGACAGCCCTCTATCAATGGAGAGAGCATATATCTACATTTGGGATGGTACAAGCTGACGTGATATTTTATTTTTAATTTTTTTAAAATTGACTTAGAGAAGGCCACAAATAGCACTGGAGCTATAATTTATTTTGCTGGCCAGGAACATGTATCTCCAGTGGATTCTGGTTCTTAGAAGTCAGTAGCTCAAGTGGGAGATCACAAGTTGTTTATGATTCAACAAGATTATTGCACCATCATGTATGTGGCCCTTAATTAAGTGTCAAGACAAAAGATGGGTGCAACATATTGTCAAGACTAGACTTGCTACTGTTCATTAACATGAGTAAACTCTTGTATTCTCAAAGACCTGATTGTTCCCGCATAGACCAGACACCTGACTTTAATGGTACTCCAATACGACTTATTCTATCAAGACAGTGATTATGCAAACAGAATTTACCTGCCATATAGTTCCCATGTGGTTGCACGGAATAAATATGAAGAACCAATCATTTGCAGAACTGAGCCCGGAATGGAACTTGGCTGCGCAAAGAAACTGGAAGCATTATCTTTGCTTCCAGACATACTACTGTCTTCAAAGAACACTGATGAACCATTTGGTTTCTGTAGACTCTTCAGCCACTCAGTACTTTGCACACCATCAATCATTGTCATCGAACTCTCAGAACCAAACTCAGTAATCAGACAAGAACTCAACCTTATTTCCTGTAGTTACATTGGAAAGATGGTATCAATTACAAATAATGTCAACCAAGCCACTGCGACAAAAACATAGAATTGATAGCCACAAGCCATTAGAACAAAGTCTAATGACACTCGTATTACCTTGCAAACATCGACTGGGCACGTTTTAAGCTTAATGGAGGCATTGGGGCCAAAAGATAGAAGAGGTCTTTGCACATGCTGCGTCAGCATTGGCAAAAGCAATTAATTAATACAAACTAGTGAAGATTGATGTCTCATAATGCATACGCAGCAGAGCTTTACAAAGGCACATGCACAACATATCTAATATGCTGGCCTATGAAACTCCTCGGATAATGTATATCAGAAAGAAAATATGCCATCTAAGAGAACAGAATAACCAGGAACAAGATAGACTTTGCATATCCAATTTTCAATCTTACCATTAGATGAAATTTAGCCATTGCAAGATGATTAGAAGCAACCAGTCGCTTTAACTTCATGTTTTCTGCTCTTTTAAGAGACCCTCTCAATAAAACAAACAGTTGTTGCTGCACCGTGAGTGAAGTTGCTGTACTGGCAACAGGGGAATAAGATGATCCAAGTAAGCCACTTGTACTTGATATTCCAATATCAAACAAAAGATTGCAAATGGCTGCTGAAGTGTATGCAAGACAGGCGTCGTTATTTTGCTGGGCACATCAAGAATTCGAGATATCAATACCAAGCCAAAAAAACGAAAAGAGTGTGAGGTATCGTATTAGCATTACCACCCTAATCAAGAGAATGCATGACAGATCACTCAGTAAATGATTATTAATGAGAAATAATTATTTTACCATGTAGCTTATGTGTCTATGTCATGAGGCCAGTAATAAGCAAGGATTAAATGAAGAGAGTTTACCTGCTGTGACACGCGAACTGCCTCCGCTAAAACCTGTGATAAGAAGAAAAACTCCCATTATATTCTTTTGGCTGAAGATTCATTTAATGGACAGACCATATAGAGATGGAATATGGTTCTACAAGATTCACTACTTTTGTTAGATAAAACATATCGATTACATTGAGAAAGAGCAGTTCCCACAAACTACCTCCAAGGCTTGCTTAGGATGTCCAAAGTGAAATTCCATCATCCCTAAACATAGCAAAGCAATCTCATATCTTTGAAAAGTATTGCTGCCAGACGATGATGAGGCAACATCAAATCCTTCTATCCCTGCACTTCTCTTCCAACATCAATTCAGTCAATTCACCATAGTCATTGATATTATAACTTATAAGCAAGCCGATTACTGAACATATGTTAACGTTATGAACATGCAGCATCAGACTCAATATGCTAACCACGTTCTGAACATGCAGAACCAATCAAGCCTGATATAAAGTGTTAGCTAATTACTAGAAAATTACGTATCAAACTAGTATCCAATTGGCAATACAAGTTACTGCAACAACGACATGGATGAATCTTAAGCAACGTTTCACAATGACACACCTGAAGTTGTGTGACAAATGAAAAAAAAAATAGATATGCCTCCTAAGTTTCATAACGATGCACCTTGCAAGTGGATTAGTAAATAACAGTGTGTGGCAAACTGGCCATAACATGATCTGCTGTCCATCTATGTTGGGAAAAGTGACGCATGGTAAACAAACTTGAGTTGAAAATAAAGTGTGAATAACCAAAAGTGCACTATACAGGATCTGTGTTAACCTAATTATAGAATAACCACAGAAATATGTCGGACCTACATCCAACCAGAAAGATTGAAACTGTTGATGATGGAACCATCTTACTTCTATTCTGAGGTTTCATTTGAACCTAATTGTGCTCTTTACAAAGTCCAATAAGTCTTTGACAAAACCACATCGTTCTGCCAAGTAAAGTGCAAATCATATATTCATACATAATAAATGAGAAGGGACAGAACGAAGAGACCATTATGAAACAGTGGAAACAGAGAGTCTATTAGTAATATAAGAGCTAAAACATTAAGTATCCGGCAAAGATCTAAATGTTCACCTGTAATCGAAGTACTTGTGAAGATGCTCCAATGCAGAAGTGTAATCATCATGATGTAAGCTGTTTAGGTATCGTAAAAAGTGAACCTGCAAGTCACAATTAGTTCTTTCAAGTTCTCACAATGCAAACCATACAAACTTAAGAAAGGAACAATGAAAAGCCTAACAAAGGTCTTACTCACGCGATGTAACTCAGGTGCTAGCTTATGAAGTTGCTGTAATATAAGTTCAAATGCATTCAAAGAGAATGAGCTCCCATGCCTATCATTAAATTTTTTTAAGAAAACAGTTAATGTTAAATGCAAACTTCATCAAAGCAGGGGGGAAAATGAAAGAATTAGAAACAAAATAAATAAATTTGTCACTCACTTCTCAATTGCATCTGCTTGTAGAGATAAGTACCCTTGTATCTGCCAATTAGAACGTAAGAATATGCCAGAATCCATTTCCTGGGAGGATTCATCCATGCCAGAAGAATAAGAACAAGTCTCTTTGCCTTTTTCACTCTGTTTGAACTTTTTCTTGGCAGATACTTCAAATTCTGCGAGTACATATAATTTTAATATAATCATATATTGTATAAAGGCCTGAAGTAACATTAATGTATATAAAAACACATCTAGATACAGGAAAGGTTAATAGTTTTCCAATCCTAAAATCTTCATCAAATAATCTGGTTAGAATTCTATCATGTATCATTAAAGGACACAGAATAGTCTAAGCAAAAAAGTTGCAGGTGGATGTTCTAGAGCAACCTGTAAGAAGGGAATATCAAGCACCAAACTCCCTCCATATTTGTATGTGTAATTGAATAACATTCAAAAGAGTACAGCACCCAAAATGAGAATCCTAAGACACGGAACAGAAATTCTTCACAATACAATATAAATGATGTAGTGCCCTTCTTAAGTAATAACTTCAGTTCACATAATCAACAGATTAGAGGAATGCAAATGCTGAATTAGACAGCTTGAGAAAATATCATACTAATTGAAGTCATTCCTGCAAGCTTAAATGACACAATGACATCCTAAGTAGATGTAAATAACAGATTAAGTCCTCATTCTACCGAAACTCTCTCTCTCTCTCTCTATTTGTTCACCAATATCAATTATCAAATATGATACGCACCATTCCATAGTTGGGTATATGTAGCAGTACCTTCAACCAAGCCAACAAGTGCTGGAGGTATATGGAGATGAAAGGAATTTTTTTCACCAGCCCTCTTCTTAGCCTCAATCTCTTCATTTACTTTCTCGAAAACAAAATTCTCCAACTCCATGTTCTCATATTCTGAAGTGGACTCTAAGTAGTGACTGGAATCATCCAAATCAGCATCATAAGGAGCACAACTTGAGAGGACTTCTCTACTATATAAGCCAATGTTCGTCAAAAGATGGCATACACCCTGCATTCACATTTTTTAACTAAATATATATGGATCAAGTTTTTTGACAAAGTAAAGCATTAGCAATGAACCCGGTCTTAATTGGAAGGCAATACAACCACTGAGTAATTATACCCTTTTAAGGGCCATTATTTCTCCATCAACCCTTAGGGCAGTAACAGTAACCCCAGACTTCCTTACTTGGTCTCTAATCTAAAAAAAAACATCTCTTCTAGATATATATACAAATCCTCACTGATAAATAGTAAGTTCCAACCTTCATCACGTAACTCTTCATTTATTTATTTATCTTCAAATCGGGCCAAACAGTTCAAACAACCTCTTTCTACTATAATATTACGAGCAACTATAGATTCTGCAAATTAAGAGCAAATCATGCACAAATGTACACATAGACATGTATAAAAGCAACAAAACTATTACAGTTCTACTGAAGAATAAGGAGAACAAAACGCTCATTACCTCAAACGATAAGAGATTAAAGGCAAGTATGCATCGTCGAAGAAAAATCCCCAAATTACTATTAGGGTCCAGTATAATCTGGTCATCTTCCAAAACACCACTATCAGGGCCAGCTAGGATACCTGAGCAAAATCGTACATTGCATTAACTTAGTAATACACTCATAATACTTGGGCAAAGAAAAGTAACAGATCCATAGCTAGGTTGTTAGAGAGGGGAAAGTGTAAAATATACGCATAGCAATCACAAAAACCAACTCCTATATGACGAAATATAAATTGTGGATATGATGGAGTCCCAAATTACAGACCTCGCATCTCTGTGAAAAAATTGAATAAATCATCAGGAGATGACAGGGACGATAGCCTAGTCGTCAAATGGTCAGCTAACCAATCAACCGACGAGCTCCCGATTACACGCAATTGGTTAATGAGGTCATCCAATTTTGGCTCTAAAATGTCCTCGCATGACTGCACAAAAAATACTGAAAAGCTGAAATGCAGTAGAATAAACGGACCATAACGAACATTTAGCAGCAACCAACCAACGAATTTCAAATTTTCGATGGGAATATACAACAAATGACAAAGATTGAAACAAAAATAGCACTGGTCTGAGCTACTACAGTACCTTAGTGAGGGCCAATAGGAACAGGCTGAGGTTATTATGCTGAGAGACCTCGGAGAAAGGATAAGGAACAGAGAATTGATGCGGAGAAGCATAAACCTGCAGAAGTATGCAGACTGAAACTTTGTGCGGTGTTATGGCAAATGCTCCCGGCGCCTTCACGATTCCCGCCATCGCCGCCGCTTCAGCAGTCCTCCCTTAGCTTGCAATTATTAGCTTCTGCTGATTCAATTGACTACTGTGCAGCAAAGAAATCAATTCATCGTCTGATATTGTGGCAGAGCAGATGAACGAACACACTGATTCAGATGAGTTAGGGTTTAACGACGATTGTGGGTTTTTTCAAAAAATTACCGGGAAAATTCTCGAGTTGGATCGTTGGCTGAGCTCGGGAGTCGGGACGGGACGGGCGGCTTTTTCATTAGCTCGAGCCCGAGCCCGAAATTTCGGGGTCACCATTCGCTAGGCTGAGCCCGAACCCAAAGAAAAAGTCACGCCGTCCGAGTCGGGATTTCGGGATTCTGAACGGGCTCGGGCTAGACCCGAAATTTAGTTTTAATTAAATTTAAAAAAAAAATAAAAACCAGTGAAAAAACGAATCTGAGATTAGCTTACATCCCACCCTTCAAATGTATACGTTAATTCTATGAATGGACTATTTAAGTGATTTAGATAAAGTGCAAATGAAATAAAAAAAAGCAAGTCAACCGATTGTTAAATGAATTCGGGACGGCCTCGGAACTTTCGGGCTTTTGAGAAAACAGCTCGAGCCCGATTCCGACTTAGGAGAAAAAGTCACGTCCATTCGGGCTCGGGCTAATTTCGGGACTGGCATATCGGAACTTCGGGTTCTTTGGGTTTTCTGCTCAGCCCTAGTCAAATCTGTACCGCAAGTGTCATATGCGGCTTATGTGACATTTTTCGTGTTATAGACTAAATTACTTCTGGTTAAATAAAAAAATTTACTCCTTAAACTTTAATCGTTTTACAAATCGCTATTTAAATTTTAGTTAAGAAAAAAAAAATACCTCTGCCACTTTGTCATGTGAGCGGAAGATGACATTTTCACAAATAAAGCAATGAAGGTAGCTTTTAGAGCACTTCCAATAGGAAGTGCCTGGTGCCTCCACATCAGCAGTCACGTCACTGCCAACTCATCAAAGTAGCACTGCTACAGTATTTGCTACAGTAAATGGCACTGTAAAATTAGCACTTTCTCCAGTAGTGGAGGCCAAGTTCCACTTCTACATTGGGACCCACATAATTTCATAATTCAAATATAATTTTTGCATTATATATAAATTATATATCATTATATATAAATTATATATTCATATTTTTTTACAAATACAGACAAGAATAAATAATGAGATTCAAGTATTATATGTTTTAATTAAAAAAAAATAGGAAAAATATATACAAAATTATAAAAATGTAATTGAATTTTTTAATAAAAATTTACATTCTATAGGGATAAGAAAATAACCGGTCCGGTCGGTTCGGAACTGGTATAGACTGGACCGGTTCCAAACAGACCAATTATGCGAGAGGAGAACCAGACCAAAAACCAGTAATATACTTCTCAAAAAATTGATTTTTGACTTGACCAGACTGTTTTGAACTGGTTTTTAACTAAATCAGTTTTGTCAGAGGATCAGTTTTTCGTTTTTTTTTTTTTTAATTAGGGTAAATTTGTATAGGAAAATGGGTCGGACCAGTTTTGAACCGAACCGGACTTTTTTTACAGTTCCAGTCCAAAATCGGTCCAGAATTTTTAGTGCTAATTTCAAATTCAGTCCAGACCGGACCATACTGTTTTAATTAGTACCAATCCAGTTCGGAACATATTCGGGCCCGACCGGTTCGTGCATATCCATAGTTCTCTATTGTCAATTCATTGCAATAATTATACGTTACTTGACCAAGGTAAAATTACTATTAGGTGCAGTCCCCATGCGGCATGCAGAATGATTGATAAGTATAATTGTTGATATAATAACATTGATCAATCAAATTCATTGAATCTATTATTTCACCATAATCAGTGTATTGTTATACGTTGATTGACATATCTTAATTCAACATCATCAACATATTCACGTTTATGTACATCCATGATCATATTAGTAAATTGATATTGCATTAATCATGTGTTTTTATATATGATTTCCAATATATGTAAATTAGAAATATATTGTATATACATCATTCTAAAAGTATAATTTTTATAATAATTTATCGTAAAAGATATATTTATTTCATATAATAAATATAATATAATATAATACGTAAAATATATAAAAATATATATGCATTAAAATAATATAATATTTTGTAGTAATTATTTTCCATATTTAATAATTTGAAATGTTATACTATTTCAAAATTTAGAATTAACGGTTATTCAACATGGTAACATATAAACAAATTAGATATGGAAATTTCGAAATTGATTCAAAGTTAAAAAGTAGTAATTTTGGTTCGTGTCGTTATTTATGTTACGTAATATTCAAAATGACTGATTACGGCTCTTGTCTATCTGACTTAGCGTAACCGAATATATATACAATCAAAGAGATGAGCAACACAATCGAATAAAATAATATTAAAAAGTTGGCACCGACATGAACAGTAACTTGGGAGTTCCTACTAGTAGGCACTGTCCCACTTCACTATTCACTCAATAATCGCAAAACAGTAATATTAGTAATCCTAGTCACGCCTAGTGGCGCCTAGTCAGCGTCCAGTGGCAAAAATTGGAACTAGGCACTCCCATTTTGGAACAAGGCACTCCTATTGAAAATGCAAGTGCCTATTTAATCATTACCAGTAGGGACCAACAGTAAATGGCACTAGGCACTAGGCACTCTCTACAATAATAAATTTACAACATGGAACTAGGAACTAGGCACTAGGCACTACTATTGGAAGTGCTCTTAGGTCTATAATCAAAAGTTGAGATAGTAAATTTTAAAATTAAAATTTGGACAGTAATTGTAAAGCAGTAAAAGTTCATGAGGCGATTGGAATATTACCCTTGTTTTTTTTTAAGTAAGGGGAATGTAAGAATTAAACTAAAAATAACTGCATTTGTTAGACTTGAAATATTTTTTTCTACCAATACTTCTAACACCTTATAATTCTTTTGTTATTGACAGCCATTCAGGGACATGATTGAGGGAATGAGGTTAGCTCTACCTCTACTGTTACTACGTCGACGGAACTGTGGGACTGATGAGTGTACCGGTGATGGGGATCGCACCCGAGTCGAATGCCACAACCGAGAGCGTTTATAATGCCGCCCTAGCCCTCAGAATCGCCAACCAACTCACTAACATACTCCGAGATGTCTGTGAAGAGTAAGTCTCTCTTAAACCCGAATCACTATCCAAATATCGCTTATTAATTTAAAATCGACAGTTACGGTTGCAAAATTTAAAGAACCGGAAATCCGGGTAACGATTTATTAAAGAGCAGTGATTAGGGATGGCAACGGGGCGGGTTTTCGCAGCCTCGGACCCGCCCCGCGGGTCGGCCTGGCTGACCCGGACAAGTGTACCTCCCGGTGTGGGGCGGGTCAAAAAAACCCGCGGGTCGACCCGCGAGACCCGACCCGCCGTGTGAACAATTTTTTTTTTTCCACTTCTCAATATGAAATACAATTTTTTTGCCAAAATATTATATTATATATAAATTCAAACCATAAATCTAACACCAATCAAATACAAACACATCAAATTCATCACAAAATACAAATTCAAATCCAAACACCAAATCCAAATTAACAAATCATAATAATCTAAATATACATCTATTTATAATTTGTATGGAGATTGGAGTGTGATCACAACAGGGTGAGGGATTGATCAATTAGACTTCATCGGAAAAATACGAGTTATTCCTGATAACGTATTATGAAACTAGAGAGGTAATAGATTAGAGAATTTGAGGATAATCTTATTATCACACATTGGGACCCTTATATAGGTATTACATAAACTTGGAGAGGAAGGAAAATCAATACAAGGAAAGTTTAAATAAGGAAGATGGTATATACACATAATATTGAACATCCATACTATATATTTTCATAACAGTCCATGTTATTTATATAGGTACTATATTAACCATATTGTTTAGTAAATGTTACATCATATTAACATAAAATATATATATATATATATATATTAGGAACTTCGGGGCGGGTCGGCGGGGCCCCGTGACCCGTTGCCATCCCTAGCAGTGATACGGAGTCCGACAATGAGCCTCCGCCATATTTCGAATTCAGTCTTAATGGCATCAGTTGTAAATAAAATAAACTTTGATGGCATTTATGTTTTATGAGACAGCCGGAACATGTCAGAGTTCCACTGTCGGAACATATATTATTAGCGTTTATAAAATCGTAACATGTTACTAATTGATTATTCGTATTTCGTCGATTAGTGCAAGACGAGGAAGAGTATACCTCCCGCAGGACGAGCTCGCTAGGGCAAGCCTATCCAACGAGGACATTTCCGAGGTCAGGTGACCAACAAGTGGAGGATTTTCATGAAGGAGCAAATTAAGAGGGCGATGATGTTTTTTGACGAGGCCGAGAAGGGTGTCATGGAGCTCAACGCGGCGAGTCGACGACCCGTGTTGGCGTCATTGTTGTTGTATAAACAAATACTTGACTCAATCGAGGCTAACGACTATAACAACTACACTAAGAGAGCGCGTATGTTGGGAAAGCTAAGAAGTTGATTTCTCTACCCATTGCGTACGAGATATTTCTATCATGCTCCAAGAGCATTATACTTTTGGTACTCTTTTTTTTTATTTCTCTATTGCTCTAAAGGTGAACAAAGATGGAAATTGATATTAGGGTTAATTCATCAATTAGTTATTTATGTTTGACAAATGTGACTCAATGGTTACTTTTGTTTTTTGACGTGATTGTTTGGTTACATACGTTTTAGAATTTGATTAAATGGTTACAAAATGACATTTTTACCCTTATCTTAAATAAATTAAAGTGTTCTTCATTAAGTTTTCTTGTTCTTCATCAATTCCATTTATTTTTTAACAAAAAAATTAAGAGAACCTCAAAATCGAATCCAAATATGAACCTATGTTCGAATTCGAACTCATCATACCAAAAACAACATATGAATTACTTAAGTGTGAAAACTTCTTTTGACGTAGGCCTCTTTCAGGAAGTTGATCTCATAAATGATGAGTGATTTCTATATGTAAGAGCAGTTATGCTTTATCAGTTTGCATATATATAATTTCATGACATATTGATTCATTATCAGCTTCAAGTGTCTAAAGCTTCGCATAGAGCTTTCTGATATCAGGATCCACAATATCAAGTTGAGAAAATATCTCCATTGGGATTGTAACATAATCTGTTTTATTCATTCTTTTACCCAGTCTTAGAGATTCAGTCAGCAATCATAATTAGGGTGTCGACCTACCTCTGCAGATCACCAGAGAATCTCCTACAATGTTTCGGTCTCCCACAATTAGGGTCCTAAACATTCCTCATAGTTGGGAAATATCAATTTAACTCGGAGCAGTAAGAATTTCTCTCCATTTGATGAATACGACGTTCCAAATTCTTCAATTGGATGAAGAATAGGATTAACATAAAAGGATATTTTAGAGATTTCATTTTAAAGTAACCATTTAATCACATATTGCGAACGTATGTAACTAAAAAGCACATGTTTGAACTAAACAGTCACATTGGAAAACGTAAGTAACCATAGTATGTATTAACCCTTGATATTATAGTATGATGCAAATATTAGGTGTGGTTAAAAAGTTTCATATTTTTTCATACTTTTAAAGTTTTACATATGTTACAATTAAATACACCATAATAATAAATAAAAAAACCAAAAGCATGATGTTCTTGGAGCATGGTAGAAAAATCCGCTCTTATGGAACGGACCTTCTATAGTGATGGAGTGGACTAGGGGTTGACGGTTATATGTCTTTGGTCCCGATTTTGTATTTAGATTCTTTGGGGGCAATATATAGGTAGATTTAATAACAGAGTCTTTATACGAGTTTTTTTTTTTTTTTTTTAATCAAAATGGGGTTATATGGACAACCAAATACCAATATAGGCTAGAAAAAAATTTAATTACAAATATAGGGCTGGCCGGGTTGGGAGAACCCGGCCAACTGAATTTTTTTTTTTTTTTTTCCGGAAAACTTAAAAAAAAAAAAAAAAAAAAAAAAAAAAAAAAAAAGGAACTCACTTGGCCGGGTTGCCCTAACCCGGCCAAATATATATATGTTTTTTTTTTTTTTTTTTTTTGCTTTTTTTAATAGAAGTTGTAAAAATTAATGGTTTTGTATTTTTTTTTTCTAAAAAACATATTGGACATGGTGAACACTAGATGGCAAATTGACAGACATTTGTCGTTAACAGTTTTCGTAAAAAAATTACAAAACTACTAATTTTTACAACTTCTATTAAAAAAAGAAAAAAAAAAATCAGTTGGTCGGGTTCCCCTAACCCGGCCAGCCCTATATTTGTAAATAATTTTTATTTCTAGCCTATATTGGTATATGGTTGTCCATGTAGCCCTATTTTGGTAAAAAAAAAAACTCTCTTTATACTGTCTCGAGGTTATTAAATATACAATAACTATTGTCAAAATTATTTCATGAGTGATCAAATAAATCCATTCAGGATCTTTCTACCGTGGTCCACACCATGCTTTTAGTACTTTTAGTATTTTTCTATTACCCTAAAGGTGAACCCTAGAAGGAAATTGATATTATTAATAGTATGATGCAAATATTGGGTGTAGTTAAAAAATTTCATACTTTTTTATACTATTAAAATTTTACATATTTTACAATTAAGTCCACCTTAGTAATAAAAAAAGCAAAAGCATGGTGCTCAAAGAGCATCGTAGAAAAACTCATCCATACAAGACTATGCTACTCTGCGAGTATTATTTTTATTTTTTTATTTATTAAATATGTCTTTTAGTGTCATCTGATTGGCCTAGTCATGGTGCGACTAGTCAATCAGATCATAACTAATTTCCAATTGAGTTTTTTTTAGGAACTATTAAAATCTAAAGTAAAGTATACAAATTTGAAAATTAAATTGAACAAAATAAAATATTTAGGGTCAATAACCTATGAAATGTCTGAATAATGGTCCATGTTAACCGTTGAAGTCTGAAGTTTCAAAAGTTAATATGGAAGGTCTGAAGTTTCAACTTTGTTGATTTTACGTTCTACATCCATTTTTAGGGTTAAATTTAACAGAATTATGTAAAATGACATTCTTGCCCCTTTTAATATTTTGTTTTATTTAATATCTTATTTGAGGAATTGTGAAATGACAAAATTACCACTGAAGTCAAATTAAAACAACCATGGCTCCAGCCACCGTCAGTCGGCTCCGGCCACCACCACCCCGATTCCGGCGACCACAACCTCGGCTCCGGCGACCACCACCCAACTCTGGCGACCGCCACCCAACTCCGAAGACCGCCACCCAACTCCGGCGGCCGCCACCACGACTCCGATTAGGCCCAAATCGGAGCCACCGGCCCCAACTGGGCCCAAATCGAAGCCACAAAGCTCCCATCGGAGCTATGTGGCTTCGACCTGAGCCACGGAGCTCCAAGACCTGAGCCACAGAGCTCCGAACGGAGCTTTGGGGCTCCGATTTGGGCCCAATCGGGGCTGGTGGCTCTGATTTGGGCCTAATCGGAGCCGTGGTGGCGATCGCCGGAGCCGAGGTGGTGGTCGCCGGAGTCGGGGTGGCGGTGGCTGGAGTCGGGGTGGTGGTCGCCGGAGTGGCGGTGGCCAAACCGTGGTGGCTTTAAGGACATTTTCGTCTTTTCATTTCAAGCATGTGAGGGGGCACACTTTGATAGAATGACATTTTTAGAATTTAATTTTATTTCCGGTCACAGGCCAAGCACGTGACCAACTTCCGTCAGTTTTAACAGAAAAAATTAACGGAGACCTCTTATATCAACAAAGTTGAAACCTCATACCTCTCATATAACATTTGAAATTTCAGACATCTCCGGTTAACATGGGCTAAACTTCAGACCTTTCATAGGTTATTAACCCAATATTTAACGGTAAAACTTGACGTTAACTAACAGATGCACAAAAAATGTACAAAATGCAAACATATGGAACAAAAAGTCTATAAAAAAAATATATAACACCAAAAGCCAATTGTGGTCAAACAAATAGCACCAAAAGACCATTTTAACTTTTTTTTTTTTTAATGCAACTATTACATTCTTGTACATACATATATACCAGGTCAACTGAAACAGAGTCGGCCCTCTTATCCATTTTTCACCCCCTAAAAAATGTAAAATCTCAAAAATACCTCATCAGCTCTTTCCTCTACTGGAAACTTCCAATTACCACAAATCTCCACAGGAGCAGAGGCCACCTTCAAAATGATGGAACCTGTTAGCATCCCTCACTATAAGCATCCGGCCGAAATGCTTCGACACAAGCTTGCAGAAAGTATGACAATCACCACACACCCTCAGATTTTTAGCAACTCTTATTGGAGTTCCTTCCCTTGTCTTGAGCAAACCATATGAAATTGCGAGCCTTTCGCTGTGCTCGTGAAGAAGCTTAGCTTTCTCTTCCTCTTCCACATTATGCAACACAAACTTGGTCTCGGGAACATAACCGCCTTCCCGAGCTAATTTCTCAGTGACATCAGATAATTTCTGGTAAATTTTGTCTGAATCGGGATGAGATTTGTCCCTCGCGATAAATGAATGGATCTTGTTTCCAACTTCGATCCAGCTGCACCCGGGGTTTTTCTTCAGCCCACTTGCTTTCATCTTCATTCTCAGGTCTTCGACATCTTTCCAGCTGCCACTCGCAGCATAATGGTTAGACATGAGAACGTAATTACCAGGATTTTCAGGGACCAAATTTAGGAGTTTTTCTGCTGTGATTTCTCCTAGTTCATTATTTGAGTGGACCCTACAAGCCCCAAGAAGAGCACACCATATTTCAGCAGTTGGCTTGATCGGCAAGGCACCAATGAATTGGTATGCTTCATCTAAACGATTTGCACGTCCAAGAAGATCAACTACGCTAGCATAGTGTTCGGGCCAAGGTTCAAGCTGATATTTTTGTTGCATAATTTCAAGAAACCGCTTACCTTCATCAACAAGCATCGAATGGCTGCATGCATAGAGGATTGACAGAAAGGTGATCTCATCAGGAACAGTGTTTTCTTCCTCCATGGCGTTGAATAACTCAATTGCAGCCTTGGCATGCCCATGCATAGCGTATGCATTGATCATTGCAGTCCACAGAATTATATCTTTACCAACAACAAAGCCGAACAACTTGGCTGAGCTATCTAAATTTCCACATCGAGCATACATATCTACAAGAGAGCTTGCTATGGAGCCTTCTAAGACAAAACCTTGCCGAACAAGAAACCCATGTATTTCCTTTCCTTTCTTCATGATAGATAAAGCCGCAGCTGCGGAAATTGCACTTACAAGAGCAATACTATCGATGTTAAGACCAGCTTCTCTCATTCCAAAGAAAACATCAAAAGCTTCATTAGCAAAGCCGTTACGCACATAGCAAGACATTAGGCTCGTCCAAGATATAACATCTTTGTTTTGGATCGACTGAAATGTCCGACATGCATAATCAACATTTCCACAGTCCCCATATGAATCAACAAGTGTATTCTGCAAGACAAGATCAGAGACACCTCTTCTGAGAATCAAACCATGAACTTCTTTTACATAATGCTTGGATTTCAATCCACTGCAGGAAAGAAGAATGCTTCCTATCATCATTTCATCAACCTCATGCCCATTCAACATGACTTGTCTGAAGACATTCAATGCTGGTAAGTGACAGCCATTCTGAGAATATCCAGCAATAAAAGTTGTCCATGAAATTTTGTCCTTTACTGGTAAATCTTCAAAAGCATGTGCCATATACTTCACACTGCAACATTTTGAGTACATATCTATGATTGTGTTCCCGACCAGTGGATTGGAATTGAAACCTCTCCTCATTGCATATGCATGAGCTTCCATCCCATGCAATAAGTTCCCTGCCCGCCCAGATGCAGATACGATATTAAGTATTGAAACCTCATCAGGCTTTTGCCCTGAATACTGCATATGACGAAAAAGTTGCAAAGCTTCCACGTATAGACCATTCTGTACAAAACCAGAAAGAAGTGAATTCCACGAAACACTATCTCTCTCTTTTAAATCCAAGAAAATGTTCGATGCTTGGCTCATTTCACCGAATCTTATATACATCGCAATGAGAGCATTGCCCACATACACATCACATTCATGCATAGATTTCATGAGAACGGCATGGATTTGTGTACCAATTTTTCTATAGTTTGAGCCTTCACATGCCTGCAAAGCTGAAACTATGGTATATGTATTCATCTCAAGATCGGTCTTTTGCAAGTTCCTGAAAAGTTCCAGAGCCTCTAAGGATTTTCCACCAGTTGAGTACCCAGAAATAATTGAATTCCAACTCACAATATCGTTCTGAACGGCCATGTTATCAAACAACCTTCTTGCCCCAACAAGATCATTACACTTTGCATACATTGTAACAAGTGCATTGACCACAAACGTAACAGATGTATAACCATATTTAATGGCTAGACTGTGAAACTGGGCACCAAGATGAATTTTTTTTACCAAGGCGCAGGCTTTCAGCACCAAAGGAAAAGTACAAGAATCAGGAGGAATGTCAGATGAACACATTCGATAGTACAATTGAAGTGAACCCAAAGGATCATTGTTAGTGACATAAGCTCCAATCATAGCATTCCATGTGAATATGGACCTCTGAGGCATTTTATCAAACACCTTCTCAGCATTCAAAAGAGACCCACATTTTCCATACATAAAGACAAGCTTGGTATTCAAGAATTCAGAATCATCACCAAAACTAGATTTTACTGCATAGGCATGGATTTGCTGACCTTCCGTGAATGACTTTTTGGTTGCACAACGCTCCAGAACTTGTGCGCAGGTCTCAATGGGGCAAGACCCAGATGGACTCTGGACATCCGTAAGACCACCGGTTGATTTATAAGCTTCGTTGAGACTGCCTCGAATGCGTACAGTTCTTAGAGAAGATCCATAAAGCGGGCTCTGCTGTATCCTGGAGATTCTACCGTTCATGCCAGCTGGGAGAGGTGAAGAAGAGTAAATCAATGGGGTTAGTGGAGCATTGGAGACTCCTATAGTGTTGGGGCTGCTATGGAATATCATCCCCTCCTCAAGCAAGCAATATTCTTGCCAAAAAGTCGAATTGGGACAAAATTCATCAAAGAATTGCACCGAGGAAGTAGATTGTCGCCATTATAGAGAAGCGATATGCTTGCTGAGGAACCTGGAGTCTGGAGATGCATGGTGTGGTCCAAACTTCAAACTATTCCGCGGGTGCAGTTGCTAGCTCAACTTGGAGTATGCAATTTGTTAGCAGAATTTTCTCTGCAGTAAATTGGTAGGTGAATTTCTTTTTTTATAAATTGGTAGTCAAATTTTTGTGGGATTTAAACCAAATTGATATCTGGTTTAACAGATCAAAACAAATTGGTACCTCCACTCAATTGACTGATAGGGAAATCGTTTTTCTTTTGTCAGATTCATCAGTTGTCCTAATCAGTAAAGTCTACTTCACAAACTTTTTTACCTTCCTTATTTGGGGTCTTACCAGATATTAGACACTTGTTGCAATCGTTTCCTGGTTTATTTCTTTCTAAAGTTAGTCGGTCGAGTGTGATGTTATCACACCATGTCGCGTATGTAGCAACTAACTATAATGTGAGTGGAACTTGGTTCATCCAAGTATCATTCGTTACTACTACTTAATTATACTTGACTTTCAGTATTAATATATTATCCTCTTATAAAAATAAAAAATAAATAGTAAAGTGAAACTTTTATTATATCATAAACTTTAATATCAATATTAAAATCCATAATCATATACGACGAGACCTAAAAATACTATTCTTATGACTGAAGTGTCTACTTTAATATGACAACTAGCTTTTATATATATATATATATATATATATATATATATATATATATATATATATATATATATATATATATATATATATATATTTGACTCGTGCTTTGCACGGAAGTGATTATTTTTATATGAATAATAGTATTTACGTATTTATATTTAAAATTTCAAGTATCAAAAAAATAAATGGAAATGATAGTTTTTTTTAATTGAATTACATAAATTTAATTTATGGAGTTTGTCTGGATTTGGGCAAAATGTAAAAATAATTTTTGCTTGAAATTTTAATTATAATTATTAATTTATATATTACCTTCATTGGAAATATATTGATTATTTGTATCAATAAATTATTTACCATATCCTATACTATATAATACCATTTTTTGTTTAACCTTTTTTTATAAAAAAAAAAAAAATCCATTGTAGTATTTTTTTTTTCATACTTACAGATTTTTTTTTTAAATCTCAAAATTAAATTAAGTAAATAATAATACTTGATAAATTTATTTTTCATAGAATTGTATATAATAATATATATAAATTTTCATCATTATTTAGCTTTTCTAGTTATAATTTTTATATGATACATCTAACATGTATACAGTTAATTAATTTTTTTTGAAATATTTTGTGATCTTACATATATTAGTATACAATTTTACACATAAAATATTTTTTAGAAAAATCGCATTTTATATTTTTTATAATGGTGTGAAATTAAATTAAATAAATAAATGTCAAGATAATATGTGCATATTAATTATATTTAATATTAAAACATACATATACTAATTTATCAAAAAATACAACTTAATATAAATTTTGATGATTTGAATAGTAACATAAGAATATAAAAATGTAAGTAAAAATAACATATTTATAGTATTTATAGCTATAATTAATAATTGTTATGGTAGAGATAAAAAACGGATAAAAAAATAAAACAGATTTTTTTTTTTTTGGCCAGTAAACAGATTTCAACATGGAATGAGGATGTTTGGAGAATTTTCAAGTACTTACTATTGTCTACATGGAATTGACATGTCATCGAAGAGAGTTACAATTTGAGGTGGACCAATAGAAACACTCTATTTTGACACGTAATTGACTCGTTTTAGTACTTGTCAAAATGTTAAAGCTTACATTGAAATTATATTATATATAGATTTCTAAGATTCATAAATGAAAACAAACTATCATGAAACTGTGGAGTAAGTTGTGATTAGGTTGTGGGAACAGCCTAGCAAGTAATTATTTATTTGTTCCTAAACAAGCAAATTGATGTGCTAACTAAATATCTATACATGCTAGAAAGAGGTAGATTGTTAGTAATTGGGTACTTGTGCCCCCTCCATCTCTATAATATTTTATTGTAAAGAATCGGGAGTTTATCCCGCACTGAATGTTTGATTTGTTGAATTTTTGGGAATAAAACGTATGATTGGCACAAAAAAAAAAAAGTAATTTATTCTTTATTTAATGTTTTGTAATGGGTATGTCTGAAAAATCGATAAGATATGCATAAACCTATTAACTAACGAATATAACATTTGTTCACACACGTTAAGATAGAATTATATAAATGTATATATACACTTTAACTATGTAGTAGTGTTTCATTTGTCTTGAATAAATTATTTCAAATAAAAAAGACCAATCCAAATATTATCAGTATCAAATTTTGAATTTTCGTAATATCCTAACAATTATATAAACAAATTAGTTAACGCGCAACATGCGGGTCAACCGCCTAATTTATTATTACTAGTTATTTTCGTGTGTGCGCACACACTTTTTTTTAACAACTATTTTTTTATTTACTAAAATATATTACCAATATATATTACAAGGAAAGTTAAAATAAAATTATGAATATTGCATTAATATAGTAAGTGTACTTCTATTTAATAAGGAACATACATGTAGGTATACATTCTAGGTTTAAATTGGGTTTAGGTAGTATGCAACTTATACTCTAAATCATATATATTTTACATAGGGCTGACAATTCGTGCGGGTCGTGCGTGTTCGTGTCGTGCTAGCTTCGTGTCGTGTTCTGGGGGTTAGCCCAAACTCAGCCCAACATGAAAAATCAGCATGAAAAATCTAGAATAAATTGAATAAAAAATCAAATATAAAAAATTTTAAACTAGAATTTTAAAATTATCGTGCTATCGTGTCGTGCCGTGTCAACAATATCAAATCCAAACCCGTAATTTTCGTGTCGTGTCGTGTTCGTGTCGGCTCATCGTGCCAGGCCCAAATTGCAAGCCCTAGTTATTCCCGTGTGTATTTTTTTTTAACAATTATTTTTTTATTTACTTAAATATATTACCAATATATATTACAAGGAAAGTTAAAATAAAATTATAAATACTGCATTAATATAGTAAGTGTACTTCTATTTTCTACCAAAAAAAAAAGTGTACTTCTATTTAATAAGGAACATACATGTAGGTATACATTATAGGTTTAAACTGGGTTTAGGTAGTATGCAACTTATATATTTTACATTCATGATAGAATTCACATATTATGGACTCTTTTTTTTTTACCAAGTATTAAATTCATAAAACCACACTTTCAACAACAATATAGTGTTTTAAGTGGTCTATCTAAATTTAACCATTTTTAGAACCAATTAGTAAAGAAACTTAATACGATAAAGAAACTAAAATATATTCTAGTTGTCAATTCTTAGATGTTTCTTTCTAAATCAATGGAGAAAGCTTGCAGTTTAATAGTTTATGAAATAACTCTTCAACATGATTAAGGCCCTAATATGCAAAAAAAACACTAAAAAGTAGACACGGAATCTTAATAGAAATTACCGTGTAACCTAATCAAGCTTCAGTTTGAAGGCTAAGCATAGTATTTAGGGTTAATGGTATTTTTGGTGTCATATGTTTCATTTTGTAGGCTTTTGGTGCCATATGTTTGAGAGGTTGTATGTTTTTGGTATTTCCGTTAGTCAACAGTTAGTTTGACCGTTAAATACTTTTATTTTGTTCAATTTAGTCCTCAAATTTATATTTCTAAAATTTAATATTTACAATTTAGTCCCTATTATTTACTCAAGTCACCGTCCAAGGCCGCCGGCCACAACCCACCACCTCCAAGGCCGCCGGCCGCCACGAAACGGGCCGGTCACCACCCCACGACACCGGCCACCACCGCTTGGGGGCCGAAAACCACCCCAATTGGTGGTGGCCGACCCCAATTGAGGTGGCCACCACCAATTGGGGTGGTTTTCGGCCCCAAGCGGTGGAGGCCGGTGCCGTTGGGAGGTGGTCGGCCCGTTTCGTGGCAGTCGGCGGCCTTGGAGGTGGTGGGTGGTGGCCGGCGGTCTTGGACGGTGACTTGAGTAAACAATAGGGACTAACTTGTAAATATTAAATTTTAGAAATATAAATTTGAGGACTAAATTGAATAAAATAAAAGTATTTAACGGTCAAACTAACTGTTGACTAACGGAAATACCAAAAACATACAACCTCTCAAACATATGGCACTAAAAGCCTACAAAATGAAACATATGACACCAAAAACCTACGCAGGCCAAACATGTGGCACCAAAAGTACCATTAACCCTAGTATTTAACAGTTCACTACAACGACAATTTGAATTGCTCAGCATCTCATCTCATATCACAACAACAATAATATCAAGTAGTATTTATATCACACAATTAATGTCACAAAGTATCAATCTTAATTAAAGAGCGCTATCTCAAGTTAATTTGATGTGTCTGATTGCAGAACAATTGACATAGGATATCCTCTCAGAATTGTTTCAGCAATAATATTTTCAAACCGATCAAAATTTCATTTTTATGTACCTTTTGATTTCACTTGAAGTACCTTTTACAAGACTTAGCAGCTTCTGTGATTGCTTTGCCCACATGACGGTTGATATCTGCTTCTTCTACTGATGTTGATTGGAGAGAATCTCATGTTGATCAAACTACAGTGAAATACATCAGACAAAATTATACAGGAAAGTAAATTTAAGAAAAATAGAGTGTTATCTTTGTTTACCTTGTAAGTATAATAATAATAATAGAAAGGGATAACCGGGGATATCAAGCAATTGGCATAAAAACGCTTCAACAACTTGCCACATCGAGTAGCAACAACCAGAGAACGGGATTAGAACCGACGAATGGAAACGAAAGGAACGACCATCATCTTCTTCATTTTAAGTAGTTCCTCAATCCAATCCGTCCATCAAAGCTCATTACACTCTTCCCATCTAATTCATGCTTTTCACATTTGCCATGTCCGATGTCAACAACTCATGGATCAGTTGTAGGCTCCACTAGTACGTATTACAGTCGTCATAAGATTTTTTTTTTTGTCCCGCTGGGTGGTTATAATGGGTTCTAATTAGGATGGCATCACCCGTAGCATGCTCGCTCCACTCCTAAACTAATCCTCACTCGCATCAGGTCATCCCGTAAGGGGTAAAATGCTGACCATAAATATTTTTTCATTCCCATAATTACTAGTAATGATTGAACTCCTGACCTCTGATTAATGAATGAGGTGATGAATCACTACACCATATTACATGGTTGTGGTCATAAGAACTCTGATACCGTCATGTTTGCAATGAGGGATATACTAGATAAATATTAAATTTATAACCTTTCATCTCTGGCACCACGTGTCTCGTATCAATCTTCCATACACCTTCATCCACAAGCACATTGCGCCCCTCTAATATGCTCGACCATGTTAAGAGGCTTGTGCACCGCTTTTGTATGTCCATAAATTCATCACGCGGGAAGTATATACACTTCAAGAACCTCACCAAAACATACATGGTTCATTTTGAAGTCGTCAAGCCGTCTTAATGAGCATATAGCAATATTGAACGTTTGTAAGTCTCGAGAGCCCATACCTCCTTCGACTTTGATGCGGTCATACAACTTCATCGACGCCAATACATCTTCTATTCTTGTCCATGTTGGCTCCACCAAAATTTTGCAATTAAACTCGTAATTTCTTCACACCAGGATTTTGGGAGCTTGAATAATGTTATCGCAAAAATGGGAATCACCGTTATTACTGACTTAATGAACACGCCATTTTCTGTTGAGACATAAATGTAGCCAATGTGAATAACATATATTCTTATGGGAGTTCATCTTGCACTCAATAATGGATGGTTGAATCCAATTCGGAGTATGTAATGATCCTAATTCGAGGGACAGCGACAACTGGCGATTAGAAACTTAGCAATATTGTGTATATCATTGGAAGACTTTCCTAATAAGTACCTAACCCAACAAGTACTTAACATATTTCTTGGTACTTTGCTCGAAGTAAATCGTTTTACAAACTGGATCACGCTGCAATTTAGAAGAGAGATGTATAACTAGTTTTCCATACCCGATTTTATTGTATTTTCTTTTATGTTATTAGATTGTATAAAATTGAAGTTACTATTTCACATTAAAGTATTATTTTTATATAAAAATAATAATAGTAAAGCTGCAATGGTTTTGAAAAATAAAATAATCATCATTAGGCCACAATGTGTCGTATTAGAGTGATCCTCTCGGGCTGATTGGTCTCGGCCCGTAAACAGAATAATAGGCTCAGCCCGTACAACCAAAACTCGGTTCATCCTACGGCCCAGCCCGGTCGGAGCCCAACGACAACCACCACCACCATCACCACCGTCTTTCTATTCTTTCTGCTCTCTCTCTCTCTCTCTAATCTGGTCTTGCCTCTTCTTCAAGACTCTACTCACTCCATGACCCCTTCGAGTTGGTTTCCTCCACGAAAAGAACAGTTTGCTCACCATTTCCAATTTTGAAGGTACCCAGAGCTCTTACCTTCTTCCTCCGACAGTCATGTCTCAATATCATCCTCATCATCCAAACTGATTAATATATTTATACATACATATTATTTAATTATTTCCTGGACGGGGTGTGTTTGTTCGGCTGCTTGCGTCCCTACGTTTTCGTGGTGAGCCGACAAGTGGTATTAAAAGGGAACGATCGTTCCGCCGCTTCGGCCCCTTGCATTTATCTTCATTCATACCTTTACCCATCATTTCATTTGATTGCTGCTTGATTATCGATTCGTATAATCCAATTCCGCTGATGGGTGTTGCGTCCATGATCTGATTCGACCTCAATACTTTCTGGGTATTCCAGATTTTGCTGCTTCACTTTTAATCTAGCTAGAAATCAATATTAGTTGTTGATTTTTGCTCATTCTTAGTACCATGATCCTTACGTCTTGAATTGATTCCTCCCCAATGTTAAAGATGTCAGTTCTTGAGTGATTCTTTATGTTTCAGCAGTATTAATCTGATGCGTAACACTGCCAGTTGATATTGTTCCATTTGTTAACTTGATGACGGGTTTCAACTTTCAGTAATTCTTGCTTACAAGCTAGAACAGTTTGAAGTGGAAGAACATGAATTTTTCCACATTTCTGTTTATGATGTTCTTATTTTATAAAATTAAATTCCGTGTTGCTTTTGTTTGATTACGCTGTTAATCAACTGGTTATTGCCTAAATTCTAGTAGCTCAAATTTCTTCAGTGTGCTGAGCATTCTATCTGTTTATTGACAGGAAATTTCTTTGATATCCGACTGTCTTATTGATCAATTGATTTTCCAATCTGCTGGATGCTTGGAACAAGTGTTATTTTGTTTACATTCACATAAGTTGTATCTCTGATGTCTTATCATCTTGAAAGAAGACTGCAATTGCATTACACAAATTCTTGTAGACAGCGTCTATGAGATTCCGTGATGCTATTTTAAATTTATGCAACTGGTTGTGTCAAGAAGTTTGACTTTTTATTAGGAAGAGTAATGCTAAATGATAATCCCTTTGAGTTTGATGCTGCAAACAAAAATTGATTTCTTTTTTAGGGAGTAAACTTTCTCTTTCGCCTTTTTTGATCAATGTCTCTGAACTGATCCTAATTCACTTATACATGGATGGTAGATAATGCTCAAAGCTTAAAAACGTATCTTGTCAGGTAGATATACTGATTTCAACTAAAGGATATTCAGTCTTGACTATTGACCAACATTTTCAGTGGCAATCTTTCTTCAGTGTCTTGCAATCACGACATCTAGGACATTCAAACGGTTGTGGATGTCACGTTGGTTTCCACTCTTACCCTATGTAGTTATAATAAGAGAGGGAGAACACAAAATCAGTCATCAGCTCGTATTCTGTTGATTGCTGTTTATTTTTCTGTGTCATTACTCATTAGATACTTCAAGTTTTGGCCAAAATAAATTAGATACTTCAAGTGGTGCTTCTCTCTATTTTTGAAACAACAGAGGTTTGAGCTGGATATCATTTCAAGTCTCTACTGTGATGAAGGATCTTTTGGTTTTTAGGTGACTAGCTTATGATGAATCTCTTAACTTCTCATAAGTAGTTGTATTGGTTTAAATAGACAATTACACGAGTCTCTCATTTTGTATGAATTTTAAGTAAATGGCATTAGTTTCCTCCAGCCATTTACACTTATTTATATCGAGTTTTATTAATTTTTCAGAAGCAGGTTTGAATATGGTGATTGCTAATCTCTAGGCATGTTTCTCTGTTGCATTTTTCTATCACATTCAAACCATGAGTTTGGCAAATCAAATTAAATAAATAATTTCATGATAAAGCTTTGTTGTGGCTCAAAGCTTTTAACGGGACTACGAGTCGGTGTGGGAAATTAGGTCATGGCGAGACATCCCTTGGTGCTCAATGCTTTTACTTTTATCAGCAACATTTCTAACATAAATTTTGGATTTTAAATAATTATTATTTTCTAATTCATGGTGCAGGTACTAACTTCATTTGGTCAGATACTCTGATTCGTTGGGCTCAAATTGAGCACTTCCTTGGAGTGAAATCATATATGGGCTGACTTTGCTTTTCATGGGAGGCGTTGATGATGAAACTGAACCAGCGACAAAACGAATGAAGTTATCTTCTGGACTTCTGTCAAACGGTTCATCTTGCACAGACCCTGCTCTCGGTCCTTCAATAGATTTAATGGCTCGCCCCCTACCATCATCAGGGGACGAAGAAACTGTTGGATCAAGTGGTGTGATTAAGAGAGTGGAACTAGTCCGGATCATAACAAAGGCACTCTATTCTCTAGGTTATGAAAAAAGCGGTGCTCATCTAGAAGAGGAGTCGGGGATACCCTTGCACTCGTCTGTGGTTAATCAATTTATGCAGCAGATTCGGGATGGGGATTGGGATGAAAGTGTATCCACATTGCGCAAAATCAATCCCATAGATGAAAATACAATGAAATCTGCTTCCTTTTTGATTTTGGAGCAGAAATTCTTTGAATTTATCGACCGGGAAAGGGTAATGGATGCTTTGAAGACACTAAGGACCGAGATCACCCCTCTCTGCATTAATGCTGCTAGGGTAAGAGAGCTGTCCTCCTGCATGTTGTCTCTGGTGGGACCCTCGAATCAAAATGCAAAGAGGACAAAGTCTCGGGCGAAGCTGCTTGAGGAGCTCCAGAAATTGCTTCCACCTACGGTGATGATACCCGAGAGAAGGTTAGAGCATTTGGTGGAACAAGCCCTTGTGTTGCAAAGAGATACTTGTTTGTTTCATAACTCGGTCGAAAAGGAAATGTCACTGTACAAAGATCATCAGTGTGGGAAAGATCAACTTCCTTCTCGCACTTTGCAGGTTAGAACCGATCTTTCCTCTGGCTAGAGGCTTTAGCTCGCTGTGGATCTTCGTGTGTTTGATCGGTTTCTTCTGAAAGAAATATGATGTTCTCTGGAGTGTAATACCTGAGTGTCTAATACTTAATTATGTTTAACAGCAAGTATACCATGATGGAGTCGGAATACATGATGTCCCTCTCTAGTAACTTGTTGGTGTCCTTTGGATGTTTGAATCATGATCTTGGAATGGATGCATATCTGGTAGTTTTAACTTTGTCTTCTTCTATTTTCCATATATGCAAATTTAGTGTGCTCTTTTTTTTAAGTGAGCAAAACAGGAATACAGGATCGAATCGTGCAATATACTAGACAAACATTGAATACATCCTTGCTTTTTCTGAATACTGCTAGTGACAGGCTAGATCTGCTCTACAGAGATAATGCTGTTGAATGTTATCAGCAAAGTTCTAACTGGAATACAGCATGAACAGAGATTTTGTTACTTCAGTTTAGTGTTGCGTGGAAGACTACTTACTGTGATTGTCATGTTAATTGTTTGATCCACTTGTCTTTTCGAAGAACATTCTACAAAGAACTCTAAGAGCACCATAACCAAATCCCATTACCGAAAAAAGAGAGCGATACATAATTCAAGTGGGAGTTTCACTTGTATTTATAGATTGGTAGGTATGCTATTCTCTTAATGCTTGGTAAAGTTTGTGTTTTTTATTTATTTTTTCTTCACAATAAAAAGATGTGGTGATGCTGATCATTGTAAACCTCAAAAATATACTATGCATGATGATGGGTTAATCTGCAACATTCAAAAGATCACAAATTGATTTATGATGTTACTGAATATGGCTATTTGGAGCAAGTCCTGATTCCTTATGCTCTATGGACCATGCCTTTGTTAGATTGGGGACAGTAATTTTTTTGGTAAAAGAAAACGAATATCGTATTGCAATAATAATTCATTGAACTATAAGAAATGGATCTTACAATGCAATATTTCTTCTCTTCTACTTTAAGTTGCTGTCTGACTATGGTTTGTTGTTTTGATTGATGCAGGTCCTGCAAGCACATACTGATGAGGTATGGTTCTTGAAGTTTTCACATAATGGGAGATACTTAGCATCAGCATCCACTGATAAAACAGCAATTATTTGGGAGGTAAATTTCACTTGCTTTCTTGAACACTAGCATCTATAGCTTGTAAGTATTTTTCAGATATAACCTAGAACAATCATTCCCTCGCTCTGTGGTCCAGATTCTCATAAGAAAAATCATACAAAGTGTTAAACTTGGAGTGAAACAGAAACGGGTTTATATTTTCACGAAAAAAGTTATTGATTCAGATAGTCAACAAAAATGAAGAAGATTCCATTTTCAGACTGAGTTTCACACTTTGTAGCATTGTTCTTCTAGGATGTACTATAATGCAGATGCCCAACTCGGATTTTCTATTTGAGAATGAACAGAGAATCTCTAGTCTAGATTCTAAAAATGAAAATTCTACAAAGTGTGAAATTTAATAGAACAAAAAGTCACACCTATGAAACAAGTGATTGAGTCAGACAATAGACAACGGAAAAGATTTTGTTTAAACGTTAAGCTTCACTCTTTGCAGCATTGATTTTTTAAAATAGTCTTTGAATGTCATAAAATGAAAAATAAACTTTTTTAATAATAAAAGATTAAAAAGTGATTTGAGTCGGACAATCATCAATTGTAAAAAATAGAAAGCTTTCGCTTTCGTTTTTACACTCATTTTATCACTTTGTCGCACTACTGATCATTGAAAAATGGTTTTCAACTAATTCAGGTGGATTCACAAGGAGTAACCTTGAAGCACAAATTATCCGGCCATGCGAGACCTGTATCCTCCGTATCATGGAGCCCAGATGACCGCCAGCTCCTCACCTGTGGCGTAGAAGAATCCATCCGGCGATGGGATGTTGCCTCTGGCGAATGCCTCAAAGTCTACGAAATGAGTGGCAGCTCGAGCTTCATATCGTGTGGGTGGTTCCCAGACGGGACCTCCCTCTGCTTCGGCCTCACCGACAAGACCATACTGATGTGGGACATGGATGGGAAAGAGCTCGATTCCTTCAAAGGACACCGAACCCTAAAAATCTCGGATCTTGAGATCACGAGCAATGGGAAGCACGTGATAAGCGCGTGTAGGGAATCCGCGGTGTTGCTACTGTCAGTTGAAAGCAGGGTTGAGAGGTTGATTGAGGAAGATCAAGTGATAACTTCTTTTTCGTTGTCTGGGGATGATAAGCACTTGCTTGTTAATCTGTTGAATGAGGAGATTCATCTGTGGAATATAGAGGGGGATGTGAAGCTCGTGGCGAAGTTCAAGGGTCATAAACGGGCTCGGTTTGTGATTCGGTCGTGTTTTGGTGGGATCGGGGAGGGGTTTATCGCCAGCGGTAGCGAGGACTCGCAGGTATTTTTTCCAATCCACATTTTTATTTTTTATTATTATTGTTATAAAAGAAATTGAATGAGGTTTAGCTGGATTGCTAATTTAACTTTGCTTAGGTTGATAAAAAAAGCAAACCAAACTTGCAGTGAATTGCAAACTACTTTCTCCAATACTTTTCTTCTGTTAGTGTTTTTGCAAACAAGATGATTGCAAGTGTTGCTAAAAAACATTTTCAACTACATGCCATTTTGTTAATCGATGACCCTGATTTAAAATGTTGATATTTTGTGTATCAACTATCAAATCGGTTGATTTCCATTTTTTTCTTTTAAAATTGATGGAATAAAAACATGTTTTTTAAGCATTAAATAAGCCTAAATCATGGGCAACAAATATGATACTTCGAAAAGGTGAAATTAACAATTTTTTGTCACTTTCCTAAGCCAATTGCTTTTTATTATATTGATATAAAAGAAATTGAATGAGGTTTAGCTAGTTTGCTAATTTAACTTTGGTTAGGTTGATAAAAAGCAAACCAAACTTGCAGTGATGTTGGTAAGTGTTGGGACTATGTTGTTTGTACTATTGTGCGGAATTTTCGATCCAAATAGCAATCTAAAAAAGTTCAAATACCAAAATGTGAAGAAAGTTTTGGAAAATACGAAAATAGCACACGCCCCTGTTTGGAACAGAACGAGGGCGGTGTGCTATTTTCGTATATTCCCAAACTTTCTTCGCATTTTGGTATTTAGACTTTCTTAGGTTGCTATTCGGTAAAAAGTTCCATTGTGCGACTGTAAGTTCAGTTTGTTGTTTTGTGGTTCAATGTTTTTTTTTTTTTTTTAAATCGACCCAAATCGATTTTTGTGCTTATTCTGAGTAGAAATTTGGAATACTTTTTTTTTGGGCAGGTGTATATTTGGCACAGAGCTTCAGGGGAGCTGATCGAGGCGCTTCCGGGTCATTCCGGCTCGGTCAATTGCGTGGCTTGGAACCCGACGAACCCGCATATGCTAGCTTCGGCTAGTGATGACCGGACCATAAGGATATGGGGTATTAAGGATTTGAAGCAAAAGCACAATAGTAGCTCCTCGCAATGCAATGGCGTACATTACTGCAACGGTTCGACTTGAAGAAGAAGAAAACTCAGATAACTTGAAGAACAAGAAACTCAGATGATCAATCTTTCTTCTCATTGTGGGCGTCGTGTTTGTTTAACAATTAATTGCTTTCATGATTGTAAATACTGTCTGTTTGGTTGGTGGCTCGTCTCAAGCTCAAGTTAAAGAACATTCATGTCCAAAACTAGTATCCCAAACTTTTCGCATTCTGGGAATAAATCATTTCTTTTGTTCCAACCTAGCGTTATTAATGTTTTATTTGTAATATTTAGAAAAATATTCGATTAATTTAAAAAATATTTATATTTAATAATAATTTTCGACAAAGAATTGACAAAATGTAGGATTACCACATTTTTTAAACATGTTTGTTGGATTAAACATGTTAGATTGTTCGATGGTGCCATATGTTTATGTTATATTATCAACTGGTATGAATATAATTTTTTTGCCAAGTTTTTGTATAACATGTTTTTAAGTGTTGTATGATTACCGAAATAATAATTTTACCCTCATGTTATTAATATTTATAAAAAATTAAGAATATTTTTTTTTTCACGTAAATAAATTATATTAAATTAGAGAATGATTTTATTTTAAAAAATAGAAAATTTAGTAATTTACATTTAAAAATTAAAAACTAGGGTACATATAATTTCGAATTTTTTGAAAAAATTATATAATTTATAATAAACTAGGTGCCGAACCCGCGCATCGCGCGGGTAAGGTAAAGTGTAAAATAAACTTATAAATGAAAAATAAAATGTGAGAAATGTGACTTTAATATGAAAAATTAATATTTTTATATAACAAAATTATAATAATATTTTATATATATTCGACATAAAATTAAGTACATAAGATCTGTTCAAATCTATTTTCATTGGTTCCAATACCAAATTGGGTCAATTTCACTAAGTTATTTTCGTAATAATGTTAACATATTATTTCACAGCTTTTTTATATTACATTATTATGTATAATTAGTAATCACAATACCTACATATATAAAAATATGAAACTATAATTTTATATTTAGTAAACAACATCTATTAATTCAAAACGGAACAAAAATATGACATAATTTTGCATTTTATACCCGTTAATAACTATTAATAATCTTCTTAGTCTCGACCAATTAATTATGTGTATATTCCTTACTTATCATAATAACTAATATTATTAATAAAATAATCATGATTTAGTTGTTATAGAAATTAGTTATGATAATATGTTTCTATATATTTGCATAATTAAATGGGTTTATCAAGATTTATTTGATTATGATCTTTTAACATACTAAAATTACTTTCCAATTTTTCCGGAAATGGAACATTTATTTATTAAGATAATATGCAAACTTTTCCCTGCGCTAATAGGTGACAAATTTCATTGACCCATCCAAAAGGCCGATGGGGTGGAATTGTAAAAAATCTAGCCCATAAAAACATAGTGCAGAGAAAGAATAGAACCACACTCTAGAATGTTCATTCCTCTTCTTCCGCACTGCAATCTGCATTCTTGCCTCTTCTTCTCGACATGAGGAAAACTGCATCGTCGATCCCCTCTTCTTCTGCGTTGTAGCTACTTGTCACGATGGTCTCGGCGTGATTCCCGCAAGCCACTCAGCCACCGCCAACACCTCGCAGTCGGAGATGTAGAGGAAGCCTCCTCGTATCAGCGCCCCTTACGCCTCGTACCGTCGACCGCAGACTAAAATATCTGTGGCCGAAATCCGAAATCTGGGTTCGAAACCCTTATTTCTAGGATCGAACCCCACAAATTTGAGATCAAAGCCATATAAATGGGTTCCTGATGGAAGACGTGGCGGCAAGCTATCAACGGTGAGGAGAATTGGGATGAGAATCGACTTATGTGAATGTATATGTAGGCCAGTAGATGTGAGGTTAAATAGTTTGGTGACTTGAACCAGAGGAATTCCAAGCGTCTTTAATTGTAGGTCTCATTAATATATAGATTTTGAAACCTCTATTTTTTAAGAGAAATAAATAGATTAAAATTTATTTTCACTCTTTATGAAGCTTTAATGGCCGACTGTAGCATTTACCGCTTATTTTTCAGTTAGGGAAGGTAGCCTTTAATGAGGATTAATGACTTAAGTTTTTTTTTTTAAAAAAAAAAAATTGTTTGCCAATGTGGAGTTGTATAATTGGTCAACAATGGGTATGACATGGCACTTTCAGATGAACTCCAAAAGTTGACGTGACAACTTTAGGTCCTCCCACTCACTTTCCTGTTACTTTATTATATATAGATTATAAATATAATTTATAAAGTTATTTTTAAATAATTTTTTTTTTTAAGTTGATCGAAAGTTGACCGGACCTTGTCTCTATTGATTTAACTAGAACTCAATCCCGAGCTGGGTCCAACCCATATACCAAGTCACCTAACCCAGCCAAGGCTTGGCCCCTAGGCAGGATTCGATACAACTTGATTCAGGTCAGACTCAGTCCGGGGCTCGAGCGCTAGTCGGTCAAAAGTCAAGTAGCAATTTGGGTATTAACCCTATTTCTTTTATAAGAAAGAGAAATGACATGGGGAATAGCAGTGTTTTGAAAACCGGAAAGATGACCGGTTCTCGGTCTAACCGGTCCAACTCGGTTCAAACTGGATTCATTGCTTATCTTTAATATAGAATTTATAAATCTTAATAAATTATTTATCTGTTACTTTATCAACATTCAGTCTGGTGGTAATGCGACAACATCCCTACATTAGGTTGGAGGTTTGAGTCTAGCAGCTAATTAATTTTTTCTTGACAAAAAAAGTATGTTCTTTCCTCTTACGATCAGATCGGTACCGATTTAGCCGGTACGACCCGGTCCAATCCGGTCTTATCTAACCGGTTCTGCTGTGCAATCACATAGTTTACGAGAACCGGACCGCTAACATGCCCGATTCACGGTCCGACCCGGTCCGATTTTCAAAACACTGGGGAATACAATAGTTAGTGGAGGGATCTATAATTTGGTGAAATCGTGGTATGATTTATTGTTGATATAGGGTGCGACTTTGTGGGGACCCTGTGTACTGTGTGTGTCGTTCTTTATTTGGGCTATGCCGTATTAATTAGAAGATAGAGAATAATTGAACTAAACGATAAATGAAAAAGAATAGTCAAATTTTATAATCTCGTCCGGTTATCAAATATACGAAAATGGGATCCATCTTAAAATCAATTGATTGCTTTCTGCTGGTCTGTTGGACTTGACTCGGTCCAATGTGGATTCTAACATGGTATTAGAGTTTGACCACTTTTGGTTCATGATTGTTGCGTCCTGGATGAATGAGGTCACGAGGACGCGTCTGTGGTTGTGCGGGTGTGACCCTTCCGACGGAGGTTGTGACGCGGCAAGGTTGTGACCCGGCAAGGTTGTGACCCGGCAAGGTTGTGACCCGGCAAGGTTGTGACTCGGCAAGGTTGTGACTCGGCGAGATTGGGTGTCTCGAGCGTCGGATCCTGCGCAAAGGACCAATGCTAGCACGGAGAGGGGGGGGTGGTGCTAGCGGAGCCCTCTCCGATGCCTAAGTTACTATAGTGGCAAAAGGGTAATTTCTAGAGAGAGAGAATTCTAGAGAGAAGTCAGAGCTCAAAATACCAAAGTTGGGCAAATGAGAGTGTGTATCAAAATGGGTGGCCAAGACCTCCTATTTATAGGCTTTCTTGGGACCGGACCCGGTTTTAAAGCGGTTTGATGACGGTTCAAGAACGTGCGGTAACCGTCATCCTTGTTGGTAGTACGTGAACTTGACTCCTCTACGCGTAACGGTAATCGCGGGTACGGTAATAGCGCGATACCCGTAAGGCAATCCGGACCTCGTCGAATTTGGGCAATTCGGCGAGGTCCGAATTGTCGCAACCCGGACCTCCGGATTGTGAGCAATCCGGAGGTCCGGATTGCCACAACCCGGACGTCCGGGTTGTTGCAACCCGGACGTCCGGATTGCACTGCAGTCCGGACGTCCGGATTGCATAGCAATCCGGAGGTCCGGTCCGGACGCGCGTAAACGCGCCTCCGAACCGTTTTGATACCGTGGGAGATGTTTTTAAACCGAGATGTAATTTTTGACGTGTCGATGAGGCCCGAAACGTAAACACGAACCCGAATTGGACACTTATCCATCACTTGCCCCCGAGTCAAGTAACGGTTTAGAACCTTTCTTGACTCTATTTTAAGTTAGGATATTTGTCCAATTTGAGTTTGACGCTAACCTTTCGGTTTTGATCGTTGGTTGGACGCAAGCATCTTGATTTTGTCCGTCGCTTGATTTTCCGGCCGAAAGGCTTTGTTTCCTATCATCATGGTTAGTGCAATAGGAAGTGTATATGCGCGAATATGATTATCGTCGGAGACATGAGCAAACGGTAATGCGCTATGCGAACATGTATCTATCAACATGTATGCATGAGTGATGGACGTGGCAAGATCGTAATTACACAATGCAAGAAATAGATACCGTAAGCTTCTAAAATGACTAAGTGATACCGAATCATGGTTCATGCAATTGCAACATACACACATAATGATGGGTTTGATACGTGCGACGTCAAGATATGCATAGGAGTAGATAGTTTTTAAAAAGAGAGGATAGAGTATACCGTAGGGGTTTAGTCTTGAGTGTAGGTAAACTAATCCTTTGATCCTTATCCACAAAGCATCTCTTTGGGATTAGTAAATACACACATCCCCATTTATCCTTCCAGCACCCTAGGAGTTCACCATTCCACTCCCTTTGCAGGTAATTCATTCATCCTTTCCCGAAATTGCTTTTGTGCTTTAAGGTTTCTTCGCCGTCGTGGAGCTTAGATACGTTTTGACAGTTTCGAGTCTGATTTTTGGCTTGTTTTTGGAAGTTGATACCACCATTCGACTCGGTTCATCGCAAGGATTCCAGCGCCGCCTTCGGAGCCGCCAGAAGACCTCGCACGCGCCCTCACGCGCCGCCGCGAGTGGAGTGGCTTCGCCGGAGCGTGTGGCCCACGCGCCGCCTTCCCGGGCTCGCCTCGTGTCGGTCCACACCTTCCCGGAATCGTCTCGACGAGGGGAGTCCATTGGAATATCTATCGTCACGTTTTGAGGTAGTTTGGAAACCCAATTTTAAAAGATAGCTTCGACTTGACTTTGGATGTCGCCGGATTGTTGTTCGTTTGAGCTATTTTTCGTTGTTGATGTATGGAACTGCTTGTTGAGGCTTGTATATCAAATAATCGCTGATTGATTGCCGTTACTATCGCCGTTAGTTCATAACTTAAACGATTTTCATTCCCGTGGGTAGTTGAGGTAGAATTCCCCATTCGGACATAGTGCCCCCGTGTCCTTGTGTAGGAGTTTTTGGTCGGTATGCATGATTTTCCTTCTTGGCGGGTTTTTGGTTGTCGGGGGTTGCCAAGTAACTTTAGGCATAGTCACTTGTCGTCTTGATGCCTTAGAGAAAAAATTTCCTTAAGCGTTGCCACGTTCGATTCTTACGGTTCGTCGCGTTAATCCCCCGTTTGCATGATAGCCCCTTAGGATGTTAGTCCCTTCCTTGGTGCGTACCAACTTTACTATGTGCGTGGAACTTGGTCCCGTACGTTGATGTTGATACGCGCGTTGATGTTGATACGCGCGTTAACGTTGATACGCGCGTCGATGTTGATACGCGCGTTGATGTTGATACGCGCGTTGACGTTGATACGCGCGTCGATAATGAGTGTCAGGTATAGACTGTTGGTTATTACCTGCAAGTATGCTAAAACACTTAGGAAATATTTAAACGATATCTAATGCTTGTTACCATAGATGTCGTTGTATGAGCTTTGTCGATGAGCGTCGTAGGTGTGCTTAAGGGGCACGGCTACTCGTTGTATGCAATCCATCTTTGTTGACATGTATGTGCGTACATGGCAATACTTAGAAAATATTCTCCCTTTGTCGACACGCAACCTTGTCGACATGTATGTACGTACATGGAAACACTTAGAAAGTATTCTCCCCTTGTCGACATGTATGTACGTACATGGAAACACTTAGAAAGTATTCTCCCCTTGTCGACATGCAACCTTGTCGACATGCATGTACGTACATGGAAACACTTAGAAAATATTTTCTCCTTGTCGACGTGCATCCTTGTCGACATGTATGTACGTACATGGAAACACTTAGAAAATATTTTTTCCTCGTCGATGTGCATCCTTGTCGACATGTATGTACGTACATGGAAACACTTAGAAAATATTTTCTCCTTGTCGACGTGCATCCTCGTCGACATGTATGTACGTACATGGAACTATGATACGCGCGTTAACTTTGATACGCGCATTGATGTTGATACGCGCGTTAACCTTGATACGCGCGTTGATGTTGATACGCGCGTTAACCTTGATATGCGCGTTGATGTTGATACGCGCGTTAACCTTGATACGCGCGTTGATGTGTTGAAGAGGTTGCCCCCCTTGCGCGATGCTTGTTACTTGCTGCACGAAGACTTAATAAGTCTTGTACGTTTGTGGTTGTTCTCACATGGAGCGTCTGTTGCATAAGTGCTTGAATAAGTGTTAGTGCGTGCTTACGCACTGACTGTATTGTTGATAGCACTTTCCAAGATATTAGATCTTGTTGATTTTCCCAGTTATCGCCGGCTGCAGTTTCTGTTTTTAGCATAATTCTCGGAAGATCCGACGCAGGGGCGTGTTCCTCGAGCGATCCTTAGTTCTTTATGCTGAGCATGACCGTGCTAACTCCTTCTTGTGATAAGAGAAATAGAGTTGAGGGTTGTGTAGTGGCGTCTTCTGCCCCCCGGTCGAGGGACCGGCCCAAGGAGGAGCGTTACTCCTACTGAGGTAAGTGTTTGTTGATAATTCTTTGTTCATGCTTTTGCTTGCATGACATTTCGTCACCTGGACATTGTTGAGTACTGTGGTCGCCCCTCTTGGCTAGACTCCAAGGCATGGCAGAGCATAGGATGTTGTGACTTGCACATTATAGATTTTGTTTGGAGAAGACGGTGGAAGCTTCTGCTTGTTCCGTCGAGTCCTGTTAGAGATGATGGCATTCTTTAATCTGTGCCATCTTTTAGATATGTTGAACTCGTTTCTGAGTCTGTTTGCCCCCCGGCTTCCATGCTTGAAGACTTGTTGTAGTTGTTCCTTAGTTGTTGCTTCCGACTTGTTCGCTTTGAACTACGTCGTTTGAACTATGTTTATTGAGTGCGGATGACTCGTAATGCAGACATAGTTCCTACGGTCGTGACCGATAGCCACTTCCTGATTGATAAGTTGAGATGTTCTTCTGATTGCCTGCCTGATGCCTTATGCATATTGCCCTTTTTTCCTGAATAGCTTGCCGCTATATGTGTTGCGAAATTCCAGCGTCTATCGACCCGCGTTGGGGAAGCATACATAAAAACATTATCTGAGGGAAGTTATCTTGGCTAAGCAAGATACTAGTTTATACCGTCTCTTAGTTCCACTCTAAGGCGACGTTGTACAAGACTCGACTTGTAAATTTTACGAGTTTTATACAGGGTACGCACCTGACAGCGTGTATCAACCCGCGTTGGGGAAGCATACATAAAAATATTATTTGAGAGAAGTTATCTTGGCTAAGCAAGATACTAGTTTATACCGTCTCTTAGTTCCACTCTAAGGCGACGTTGTACAAGACTCGACTTGTAAGTTTTATGAGTTTTATACAGGGTACGCACCTGACAGCGTGTATCAACCCGCGTTGGGGAAGCATACGTAAAAATATTATTTGAGAGAAGTTATCTTGGCTAAGCAAGATACTAGTTTATACCGTCTCTTAGTTCCACTCTAAGGCGACGTTGTACAAGACTCGACTTGTAAGTTTTATGAGTTTTATACAGGGTACGCACCTGACAGCGTGTATCAACCCGCGTTGGGGAAGCATACGTAAAAATATTATTTGAGAGAAGTTATCTTGGCTAAGCAAGATACTAGTTTATACCGTCTCTTAGTTCCACTCTAAGGCGACGTTGTACAAGACCCGACTTGTAAATTTTACGAGTTTTAAACAGGGTGCGCACCTGCCAGCGTGTATCAACCCGCGTTGGGGAAGCATACGTCAAAACTGTTTAGTTTTTGAAGAAGCATTTTGCGAACCTTAAAAGGGGTGTTGGTAAAATATTTGGAGAAAATATTTTGACATTGATTGTGGTACATCCCAAAAATCGTGTTGATAAAATTTTTGGAAAGGAGTTTGATACATAAAACATTTTAAAAAGTATTTTGACAAAATACTTGGTAAAAATGTTTGTGATACATGATTCCTGCGTCCAGGAACCATGTAGCACTTTTGAGAGTATGAATTGTGATGTATGTTTTCTGCGTCCAGGAATCACACATCACGGCTTTGAAAGTCTGTAGTACGGAATTGTCGTCTAGCAAGAGGACTTCCGCTATAGAGAGTGAACCCTAAACAGGGTATACACACTTAGAGTGAATCCTAAACAGGATATACACATTTTAGAGTGAATCCTAAACAGGATATACACTTAGAGTGAATCCTAAAACAGGATATACACATAGAGTGAATCCTAAACAGGATATACACATTTTAGAGTGAATCCTAAACAGGATATACACTTAGAGTGAATCCTAAAACAGGATATACACATAGAGTGAATCCTAAACAGGATATACCCATTTTAGAGTGAATCCTAAAACAGGATATACACATAGAGTGAATCCTAAAAAGGATATACACTTTTAGAGTGAATCCTAAACAGGATATACACTTAGAGTGAATCCTAAAACAGGATATACACATAGAGTGAATCCTAAACAGGATATACCCATTTTAGAGTGAATCCTAAAACAGGATATACACATAGAGTGAATCCTAAAAAGGATATACACTTAGAGTGAATCCTAAAACAGGATATACACATAGAGTGAATCCTAAACAGGATATACACATTTTAGAGTGAATCCTAAAACAGGATATACACATAGAGTGAATCCTAAAAAGGATATACACTTAGAGTGAATCCTAAAACAGGATATACACATAGAGTGAATCCTAAACAGGATATACACATTTTAGAGTGAATCCTAAAACAGGATATACACATAGAGTGAATCCTAAACAGGATATACACATAGAGTGAATCCTAAAAAGGATATACACTTAGAGTGAATCCTAAAACAGGATATACACATAGAGTGAATCCTAAACAGGATATACACATTTAGAGTGAGTCCTAAAACAGGATATACACATAGAGTGAATCCTAAACAGGATATACACATAGAGTGAATCCTAAAAAGGATATACACTTAGAGTGAATCCTAAAACAGGATATACACATAGAGTGAATCCTAAACAGGATATACACATTTAGAGTGAGGTAGTTGTCTAGACAGAGAACTTTCGTCACTTGAGGGGTGATCAGCCCCGTATGCCCATCCTGTTCTAAATCCAGGGGATGGCTATGGACATGAGGATTTGCTTCTAACCAGAGATGTCACAGCATGTCATTAAGATAAGTAAACATGGGGCTTGTCTTTTAGAAAAGAGGATACCTCAACATGTTATTTTGATGATAGGCCTTGGCGTTATTCCAAGGTATTGCATGTAGTTGACGCCCTGAATAGCCGTCATTTTAATAATAGGTCTTGGTGTTAATCCGAGACACTGCTTGTAGTTGACGCCCTGAATAGTCGTCGTTTTGATAGCAGATCCGTAGGTTGACATTGCGGAATAAGTTGATTGTAAACATAGCTCGATGGCTTTGTGTTGTCGACGGCTTCTAGAGATAGACGCCTATAATGGAGAGATAAACTCCTTGTTGGTGTAGATAATAGATATGTTGGTGTTGTATACCATAAGCTCCTCCCTTTATGCAAAGCTTAGTTTGTATTGTTGGAGAAGATTTTTTGTGGATAGGTTACTACTTGGCGTAATTCCTGAGTAGTAATCGTAGTGTAGTCATAATGCGTAATAGATTTTGCTTGCTCATGGCATAGTTTCTTGGATTATTGGAGTAGATAATATGTGCGTAGTTTGTTGCTTCGCGTTTAATCCAAAAATAGCGTGCAAGAGATAAGTATGTACCTACAAACGTAGATTAACTTTATTAGATGCTTGCGCGTATTTACATTGATTGTACTAGAAGTAGTAGAAATGCGCAAAGTAATCTAGGAGAGAGTTGTTTCTCCCGTTTCGTCATGGCTGATTTGATGACGATGTTGCGTAGTTGGTTGCAACAAATCGCCTCAGTGCGCCTAGCGTGATGCATTCTTCGATTTCCTTCCTTAGTGGCAGACACACGTTTGTATTGTGCCCCCAAGTTTTATGGTACTTGCACCATTCTCTGATATCGTTGCCCAAGAAAGCTGTCTCCGGGGCAAGCGGACTTGGGAGCTTATTTTCTAGCAGGTTGACGTAAATGTCTTCGGCCACCGTGTTTAGCGGTGTGAAGATGTTGTTGATATCCAAGCTTGCGTCTTCCTGGTTGTTCGTTTCTGCTCGAACACCTTTGTCCCAACTGAGGGGTGTACCCCACCTCAGTTCTTGCTCGCAAAAGACTGCTGTCTCGAGCTTTTCCTTTAGATCCGCCATGGTTTTTGTGGTTCGCCATCCATGAGTTCGTCCAAAGAGAAGGAAAGATTTGGCGTTCATATTTGCATAGAACACCCTTATCACTTCTTCTTTTGTTGCTTTCGCGGTTGAGGCGTTGGAGGCGAATTTGATGAAGTATTCCAAGATTGACTCATCTTCTCCCTGTTGAACGAGCCAAATCCGTTGCCATGGTGATAACTGGATGCTTTCTTGCGGTTTCCAAATTGTAATGGCTTGTTCCATTGGTTGCTTCTTTCTTTCGTCAACCACTTTCTGCCTCTTGAAGGAGTTTACCATGGCCACATGGTATTGGTGCTTTGCTCTCAAGGCATTAACGTAACAACGCCTTGCGGTTATCTGATCGCCTAGCACTTCTCCAATCCCATGCTCTATCGGGAACTTCATCTTTTGGTGGACAGTGGAAGGCACGATCACATAGGGATTGATCGTTGTTCGTCCCAAGATTCCGTTGTAGGCTCCGAGGGATTCTACAACTACAAAAGTGACGTTGATATGTAATGCTTTCCATCCCTGGCCAAGGACGACCGGAAGTGTAATTGTGCCCAATGGTTGTGTAGCTGCTCCTGCGAAGCTAACTAATGAGAAGGTACCTGGGGACAAGTCCCTGACAGACTTCCCTAGTTGCTCCAGAACTCTGATATGTAGAATGTCAGCAGAACTTCCACCATCCACAAGAATTCTTTTCACATCGTACCCGTCAATGTCCATGGTAATGACTAAAGCATCATCGTGGGGATAAACGATATGCTTCAAGTCTTCCCTGGAGAATTGGATGACTGTGTCTTCTTGCTCGGGTTGCTTGCGCTTTCCGTATTTTGGTAGTGTTGCTGCTTGGGATGCATAAACGTCCCGGGCATTGGATATGTGTCCTCCGGCGGCAGGCCCTCCATGTATGACATTGATTACTCCTCGCTTGGCTGGCGGAGGGTTGTCATGGGCTTTCTCTTTTCCCTTGTTTGATCTTTTTGACGACTCTGGCTGAGTCTTTTTTGAGGGGCTGTTGCCTTGGTCCACAAATTGCTTTAATTCGCCCTTGAGGACGAAGTTATTGACTCGGAAGCGAAGACTGACGCAGCTATCGGTTTCATGGCCGAAGACTTCGTGGTTTTCACACCACTTGTCCTTGTCTTTTCCCAGTAGGCCTTTCCGGAAATTGTTTGGCTCCCTCCACATATTTGCGTTTTTCATTTCTCTCAAAATCACCGACAGCGGGGCGTTCAGAGGGATGCAGTCGGCGAGATTTACTTCTTTAGGCTTCTGCAAATCCCCTTGGAAAGGTCTTTTTGGCTGAGGTTGCCAATGTTTTCCTTGGCTGCCTGGGTGTGGCTTTGGTTGGTATTGTTTTGGATTGTCTTTCGCCTTAGCTGCGGCAATTTTTGCCTTATTCTGGCTTCTGAATCTCTCCAGGTCTATATATTCCTTGACTCTCGCGGCCAGTTCTTCCATGGATTCCGCCGGACGTTTGGCCATCTTTTCAGCTAAGGCATTGCCTCTTCGACCAAGGTTTCGGATGAAAGCCCGAACAATTTCTCCTTCGGTAGGTTTCCCTGAATATCAGAAATGTTCTGATTGAAGCGGACGTAATAGTCGGCAAGGGATTCTTCGTTCTGCTGTTGGACGTCGTCCAGAGCGTTTGCCCCTTTCAACAGTGTGCGCTCACCCATGTATCGCCGAATGAATTTGGCCTTTAGGTCCGCCCATGAAGTAATGCTTCCGCAAGGCAGTGAGAAGAACCAGTGTGCGGCGGTCCCGGCAAGAGTTTGTGAAAACGTCATTGCAAAGTGATGCGGGTTCTTTGTTCTGCCTAGCAGAGAGGCCTCGTGCTTTTGCACATGTTCAATTGGGTCTCCTTTTCCCAGGTAGGGGTCTCCTCCAATTCGGTATAGTGCGTCTGGGACGCGACTGTTCACCAAGTGCTCAGCGAACGGATGTGACGCCCTTTCTTCAAGAGCGTGCATACCCTTCATTTTTGCCTCCCTCATTTTCTTCTCCACCAGCTCTTCTAACATTTCGGCGGTAAATCCCTTTACCGGTTCAGCATAACCTGTTGAAGGTTTTTGCTGACCATTGTCGCGGTAGACGTCAGATTGATCCCTGCTTGTGGCCTGATAGGGATCGTCTCTCGTTGGTTGCTGTGGGTGGTAGAATGGGGGCTGCCTTTCGTTCCTCCATTGTTGATCTCCTTGGAAAGGAGTATATGACCGTGCAGGTTCATATCTTGTGTGTTGGTTCCCTCCCTGGAAAGGATTGCCATAGAGAGTGGTGTCTTGCGACGTCTCCCTTGCTGGCTCAGCATACTGTTGATTGACTGGTGGTGGCTGAGCTGTGTATCCTTGGTTTTTGAGAGACTCGCGGAATGCGAGTAGCTCTTCTATCGCGGCCATCATTGCAGGAGTGACGGTGGGCATCGGGTTTGCCCCCGTTCTTTGCTCGCCCTGCGGCATTTCTGTCTGGGATTCATCTTCGTGCCCTTGTGGTTCGAAACCGGGTGGATGCGCGTGATGCTTGTCTCTTGGCTCTCTGTACTGTGCGTTGGGCACAGTGTCCGTCGGTATGGATGAGGCTACGGAAGTAGCCCTTGGGATGTGGGAGGGTCCCGACTGGCTCCCAGCTGGAGCTTGGCATCCTGCTCTTTTGTTCGCCGGGGACTTCCTGGGACGCCCGGGTCTTTTCCTTAGATTTTTCACCTCTTCGGGAGGGTTGTGATCACTTGCCATGATTTATATGTAGCTTTTTGTTCGAATCGCGTAGACGGCGCCAATGTTGCGTCCTGGATGAATGAGGTCACGAGGACGCGTCTGTGGTTGTGCGGGTGTGACCCTTCCGACGGAGGTTGTGACCCGGCAAGGTTGTGACCCGGCAAGGTTGTGACTCGGCAAGGTTGTGACTCGGCGAGATTGGGTGTCTCAAGCGTAGGATCCTGCGCAAAGGACCAATGCTAGCACGGAGAGGGGGGGTGGTGCTAGCGGAGCCCTCTCCGATGCCTAAGTTACTATAGTGGCAAAAGGGTAATTTCTAGAGAGAGAGAATTCTAGAGAGAAGTCAGAGCTCAAAATACCAAAGTTGGGCAAATGAGAGTGTGTATCAAAATGGGTGGCCAAGACCTCCTATTTATAGGCTTTCTTGGGACCGGACCCGGTTTTAAAGCGGTTTGATGACGGTTCAAGAACGTGCGGTAACCGTCATCCTTGTTGGTAGTACGTGAACTTGACTCCTCTACGCGTAACGGTAATCGCGGGTACGGTAATAGCGCGATACCCGTAAGGCAATCCGGACCTCGTTGAATTTGGGCAATTCGGCGAGGTCCGAATTGTCGCAACCCGGACCTCCAGATTGTGAGCAATCCGGAGGTCCGGATTGCCACAACCCGGACGTCCGAGTTGTTGCAACCCGGAGGTCCGGGTTGCAATGCAATCCGGACGTCCGGATTGCATAGCAATCCGGATGTCCGGGTTGCTTTGCAACCCGGACGCGCGTAAACGCGCCTCCGGACCGTTTTGATACCGTGGGAGATGTTTTTAAACCGAGATGTAATTTTTGACGTGTCGATGAGGCCCGAAACGTAAACACGAACCCGAATTGGACACTTATCCATCAATGATGTTTGACCACTTTTGGTTTACGATGTTTGATCACTTTTGGGTTTTGGTCAATGATGTTTTTTTTTGTCTAGTTTTGGTATCATATGTTTGCAGATTTTTCTAATTTTGGTCCGACCGTTAAATTCCGTCCATTTTTTCCGTTAAGTGACATGTGCAAGTCACATGATCCACCCTAAACTTTCAATTTTATTCAAATTTGGGGGAATTGACCCATTGAATTAGGTTTATGGTGTCAATTTCCCCAAAATTGACCCATTAAACATAGTTCATTTCGCCCAAATTGAACTGGTTTAGGGTATCAATTCCTCCCAAATTTGAACAATCCAGTAATATATGAGGTAATATAAGATTATATTGTCCGAGATTGCGAATCTAGTAATATATGAGATAATATAAGATTATATTGTCCGAGAAGCAAATCAATGCAATATTACATTTTTTTATTTGCATATTATGTATAAGGTAATGTGAATATTTATATTATATTAAATTAGTAAATTTTAGTGTTTTTTTTCTTCATGATTTTTTAAGAAAATAAAAAGAGTATACGGTAATAAAGTAAACCGAATTTGTAAATGAATCTCAAACCGTGGGTAGGAGGATTTGAATATTACGTATTGAGATCAATTTAAGATATTCATAATAATTCATTATATTTCATAATATTTCATAATATATATATATATATATATATATATATATATATATATATATATATACCGATATATAAAAATGGATCAACTTAATGTACCTTAATGCTTATAATTGATTTGCAATCCCAATAAGGTGCTAACTCCTAATTATTTCTACACATATATATCTAATTAGGTTAGTTGCTTCTAATTAACATACACTCAACAAAAAATGATTAATGTATTTCTAAGAAGAGCGACCCAATTGTTATAATTGCCAACGGCTCCCACGTAAGAATATGCAACGTCATCTATCATTGTCATTACTTTTTTATAAATGAATTGCAATAAAGTTTAGAGCATTAATATTATTTAGGGATTAAGTACCTTTTCATACCACTTCTTTGCACATAATCCACTTTTGGTACCACTTCTATTTTTTTGTATACTTTTGGTACCAATGTTTTCAACTTTGTATCCTTTTGGTACCACCGTCAACTTTCCGTCCAAATTGGCCGTTAAGTGGCATGTGCCATGCACGTGACCGCCCTAAACTTTTGAATTTGTTTCAATTTTGTCCATCTAATGCATCCCTAACTTTTAATTTGTTCAATTTAGCCCTAAAATTTCCAAATCGAACCCTTGACCCAAATTGACCTAGCCGGACCTAGCCTAGGGCTAGATCCGACCCTGGGTCGGGTTTGCCTGGGTCCGGCGAACCCGACCCAGGGTCGGACCTAGCCCTAGGCTAGGTCCGGCTAGGTCAATTTGGGTCAAGGGTTCGATTTGGAAATTTTAGGGCTAAATTGAACAAATTAAAAGTTAGGGATGCATTAGATGGAATAAATTCAAACAAATTCAAAAGTTTATGGCGGTCACGTGCATGACACATGCCACTTAACGACCAATTTGGACGGAAAGTTAACGGTGGTACCAAAATGATACAAAGTTGAAAATATTGGTACCAAAAGTATATAAAAAAATAAAAGTGATACCAAAAGTGAATTCTGTGCAAAGAAATTGTATGAAAAGGTATTTAATCCTATTATTTAACCTTACTGCATTGCATGGGATAAGAATATCACATCTTCTTATTCTAATATAATTTATGCTTTTTTTTCTTCATTTTCCTCGTAACATTCCACACGTGATTAGATAATAAAAAAAAGCATGATGACAAATGTGAACTCATTTAATATTAACTTAGATTTATATATTAGTACAACATACTGACAATGTTAACTCTGAACTCTAAATGTTCACATGTCCATTCCTCGGGTAATATTAAATCCGACAAATGATGATAATGTTTATTTACGATTATTAAATCCGAATTTCTTTTTTAATATACCAAATGAAGTGTCTCGTGGTATAATAAGGGTTAATAGGTTTCTCGGTATAACATGTTTGACGATTTTTTGCTTTTAGTGCAACATCTTTTTTTTGTATACTTTTGGTGCAATACGTTTGCAATTTGTACCAATTTTGGTGCATCCGTTAGTTGACCGTTAGTTTGACCGTTAAATAGTCACGTGACTTGCACATGCCTAGCCCCAAATTTCTATTTTTTTCAGTTTAGTCCTCAAATTTATTGTCCTAACTTTTTATTTTTGCAATTTAGCCCCTAACATTTTCAAGTGCACCCTAGGGCTAAATTGACCTAGCCATGGTCCGACATAGCAATGGGTTGTAACATGGCTAGGTCAATTTACATTATGGTAAAATTGACCCAATTGGACCCTAAGTCTAAATTGACCTAGCCATGGTCCGACCCATGGCTAGGTCGGACCATGGTTAAGGTCGCCCAGGTCCGGTGACCCTAGCCATGGTTCGACCTAGCCATGGGTCGGACCATGGCTAGGTCAATTTAGTCTTAGGTTGCCGTTGAAAATGTTTAGGGGCTAAATTGCAAAAACAAAAACTTAGGACAATAAATTTGAGGACTAAACTGAAAAAAATAGAAATTTGGGACTAGGAATGTGCAAGTCACGTGACTATTTAACGGTCAAACTAACGGTCAACTAACGGGTGCACCAAAAGTGGTACACATTGCAAACGTATTGCACCAAAAGTATATAAAAAAAAAATGTTGCACCAAAAGCAAAAAATCGTCAAACATGTTGTACAAATGACCTATTAACCCATATAATAAACGTATCACCAACATAATGCAATTTGGAGTTAATTTCTAAATTATTGAAGATAAATCATCCATCCGGACCATAGAATTAATAATTACAGAATGTCATGTATTCATCAATTCATAACAATAAGTGAGTTTTTCTCATTTTCAATATTGATATTTTAAATAACATATAAGAATACATCGATACGCACTAAGCATGCGCATTACAGACATGATCATGCGATTCCGAAGAATTTTTTTTTCTCTCGGTCCATCTTGAATTTATTAAATTTTTAGATTATTTTTAAACTTGATATAATATTTTTATTTCACAATTTAAGTTAATTTTAGTATTCATAACCGTTTAATACAATTAAGTGCCGATTTTTCGTGTCGGGCCGTGTCGTGTTTTTCTCGTGTTGTGTTCGTGCTGAACAAAATTGACACGCCTTAGTGTTGGGCCGTGTTTGGGCTGACCCCTCAGAACACGACACGAACCTGGCACGACACGAACTCGTACGGCCCGCACGAATTGCCAGCCCTACACCTAACCCAGCCAAGGCTTGGCCCCTAGGCAGGATTCGCTACAACTTGATTCAGGTCAGATTCAGCCCGGGCCCGAGCGCTAGTCGGTCAAAAGTCAAGTAGCAATTTGGGTATTAACCCTATATCTTTTATAAGAAAGAGAAATGATATGGGGAATACCAGTGTTTTGAAAACCGGATCGGGCCTTGAACCGGAAAGATGACCGGTTCCCGGTCTAACCGGTCCAACCCAGTTCAAATCGGATCCATTGCTTATCTTTAATATAGAATTTAGAAATCTTAATAAATTATTTATTTGTCCCTCTATCAACATTCAGTCTGGCGATAACGCGTCAACATCCTTACATCAGGTCGGAGGTTCGAGTCTAGCTGCAACTAATTAATTTTTTCTTGACAACCTAGCGTTATTAATTTCTTTTGTTCCAACCTAGTGTTATTAATTAAGGTTTTACTTGTAATATTTAGAAAAATATTCGATTAATTTAAAAAATATTTATTTAATAATAATTTTCGACAAAGAATTGACAAAATGTAGGATTACCACATTTTTTAAACATGTTTGTTGGATTAAACATGTTAGATTGTTCGATGGTGCCATATTATGTTATATTATCAACCGGTACGAATATAATTTTTTTGCTAAGTTTTTGTATAACATGTTTTTAAGTGTTGTATGATTACCAAAATAATAATTTTACCCTCATGTTATTAATGTTTATAAAAAATTAAGAATATTTTTTTTTTCACGTAAATAAATTATATTAAATTAGAGAATGATTTTATTTTAAAAATTAGAAAATTTAGTAATTTATATTTAAAAATTAAAAACTAGGGTACATATAATTTCGAATTTTTTGAAAAAATTATATAATTTATAATAAATTATAAATATAATTTATAATAAACTAGGTGCCGAACCCGCGCATCGCGCGGGTAAGGTAAAAAGTAAAATAAACTTATAAATGAAAAATAAAATCTGCGAAATGTTACTTTAATATGAAAAATTAATATTTTTATATAACAAAATTATAATAATATTTTATATATATTCGACATAAAATTAAGTACATAAGATCTGTTCAAATCTATTTCCATTCAATACCAAATTGGGTCAGTTTCACTAAGTTATTTTCGTAATAATGTTAACATATTATTTCACAGCTTTTTTATATTACATTATTATGTATAATTAGTAATCACAATACCTACATATATAAAAATATGATACTATAATTTTATATTTAGTAAACAACATCTATTAATTCAAAACCGAACAAAAATATGACATATTTTTGCATTTTATACCCATTAATAACTATTAATAATCTTCTTAGTCTCGACCAATTAATTATGTGTATATTCCTTACTTATCATAATACTAATATTATTAATAAAATAATCACGATTTAGTTGTTATAGAAATTAGTTATGATAATATGTTTCTATATAATTGCATAATTAAATGGGTTTATCAAGATTTATTTGATTATGATCTTTTAACATACTAAAATTACTTTCCAATTTTTCCGGAAATGGAACATTTATTTATTAAGATAATATGCAAACTTTTCCCTACGCTAATAGGTGACAAATTTCATTGACCCATCCAAAAGGCCGATGGGGTGGAATTGTAAACAATCTAGTCCATAAAAACATAGTGCAGAGAAAGAATGGAACCACACTCTAGAATGTTCATTCCTCTTCTTCTGCACTGCAATCTGCATTCTTGCCTATTCTTCTCGACATCAGGAAAAATGCATCGTCGATCCCCTCTTCTTCTGCGTTGTAGCTACTTGTCACGATGGTCTCGACGTGATTCCCGCAAGCCACCCAGCCACCGCCAACACCTCGCAGTCGGAGATGTAGAGGAAGCCTCCTCGTATCAGCGCCCCTTACGCCTCGTACCGTCGACCGCATACTAAAATCTCTGTGGCCGAAATCCGAAATCTGGGTTCGAAACCCTTATTTCTAGGATCGAACCCCACAAATTTGAGTTCAAAGCCACATAAATGGGTTTCCTGATGGAAGACGTGGCGGCAAGCTATCTACGGCGAGGAGAATTGAGATGAGAATCGACTTATGTGAATGTATATGTAGGCCAGTAGATGTGAGGTTAAATAGTTTGGTGACTTGAACCAGAGGAATTCCAAGCGTCTTTAACTGTGGTCGCATTAATATATAGATTTTGAAACCTCTATTTTTTAAGAGAAATAAATAGATTAAAATTTATTTTCACTCTTTATGAAGCTTTAATGGCCGACTGTAGCATTTACTGCTTATTTTTCAGTTAGGGAAGGTAGCCTTTAATGAGGATTAAGGTCTTAAATTTTTTTTTTTTTTTTTTTATTGTTTGCCAAGGTGGAGTTGTATAATTGGTCAACAATGGGTATGACATGGCACTTTCAGATGAACTCCAAAAGTTGACGCGGCAACTTTAGGTCCTCTCACTCACTTTCCTGTTACTTTATTATATATAGATTATAAATATAATTTAAAAAGTTATTTTTAAATAATTTTTTTTTTTTAAGTTGATCGAAAGTTGACCGGACCTTGTCTCTATTAATTTAACTAGAACTCAATCCCGAGCTGGGTCCAACCCATATACCAAGTCACCTAACCCAGCCAAGGCTTGGCCCCTAGGCAGGATTCGATACAACTTGATTCAGGTCAGACTCAGTCCGGGGCTCGAGCGCTAGTCGGTCAAAAGTCAAGTAGCAATTTGGGTATTAACCCTATTTCTTTTATAAGAAAGAGAAATGACATGGGGAATACCAGTGTTTTGAAAACCGGACCGAACTTTAAACCGGGAAGATGACCGGTTCCCGGTCTAATCGGACCGCTAACATACCCGGTTCACGATCGTCCCGGTCCGGTTTTCAAAACACTGGGGAATACAATAGTTAGTGGAGGGATTCTATAATTTGTTGAAATCGTGGTATGATTTATTGTTGATATAGGGTGCGACTTTGTGGGGGACCCTGTGTACTGTGTGTCGTTCTTTGTTTGGGCTATGCCGTATTAATTAGAAGATAGAACAATTGAACTAAACGATAAATGAAAAAGAATAGTCAAATTTTATAATCTAATTTTATAATCTCGTCCGGTTATCAAATTGCCAAATAACGATCGTTTTTGTTAGAATCTCCGTTGGCCGAGCTAAGCTCAATGGGGGCAGTACAGCTATATATGAAAATGGGATCCATCTTAAAATCAATTGATTGCTTTCTGCTGGTTTGTTGGACTTGACTCGGCCCAATGTGGATTCTAACATGGTATCAGAGTTTGACCACTTTTGGTTCATAATGTTTGACCACTTTTGGGTTCTGATCCATGATTTTTTTTTGCCTAGTTTTAGTACCATATGTTTGCAGATTTTTTTAATTTTGGTCCGACCGTTACATTCCGTCCATTTTTTCCGTTAAGTGACATGTGCAAGTCACATGATCCACCATAAACTTTTAATTTTATTCAAATTTGGGGGAATTGACCCATTGAACTATGTTTATGGTGTCAATTTCCCAAAATTGACCCATTAAACATAGTTCAGTTCGCCCAAATTGAACTAGGTTTAAGGTGTCAATTCCTCCCAAATTTGAACAGTCAGTAATATATGAGGTAATATAAGATTATATTGTCCGAGATTGCGATCTAGTAATCTATGAGATAATATAAGATTATATTGTCTGAGAAGCAAATCAATGCAATATTACATTTTTTTATTTGCATATTATGTATAAGGTAATGTGAATATTTATATTATATTAAATTAGTAAATTTTAGTGTTTTTTTTTCATCATGATTTTTTAAGAAAATAAAAGAGTATAAGGTAATAAAGTAAACCGAATTTGTAAATGAATCTCAAACCGTGGGTAGGAGGATTTGAATATTGCGTATTGAGATCAATTTAAGATATTCATAATAATTCATTATATTTCATAAATAAAAAAATGTACCGATATATAAAAATATTAATAAGTAAGAGTGTAAGACTACACCTATGAACTTGAGCGTCATTGTAGAGAATAGAAAGATCCAACGATATCCAACTTTATACGGTTCAAGTCTCCAGTTTTTAACATGCATGTTCCTATGTATCCCCACGTCAACAAGATTATATAAGGAGAAAATTTAAAAAGCTTAACTGAATTTGTTTATTTTAATAAGTATTAATAGTCTTTTAATTAAAGCACCAGTAAAATTAGTTTGATTAAGTCAAATTCAAATACGTACTGCAATACTGTACAAATATGATTTGGATTACCATTTAAAACTGAGATTATGTCACATAAATTATGTGAATTTACCGTTAATCTCAACTCATATTATTAATTACTAGATACATGCACGCGCGCGCGCGGCCGTCGTTTGAATTATAAAGTTGTATGATCAAGTTGTTGATTCCGAGTATGATACAAGAGTATGATCGACCCGACTCCGAGCATAATACAAGAATAAAACATTATTATAAAACTGATTTAAATTATGTAACATAATATTATTATATAAAATTTTATTTGATGTGGTCAAGTGTTCATCGTGATTGGGAATTTATTTAGTTTCATGGAGCTTCTTTATTATGCAGTTCTTTGGTGCTTCCTTCAGCTCATGCGTGAGTCGGTTTGATCAAATTTTTATCCAAGTCTTTCACACTTCTCCTATTTGGATTAGTTTTCTTATTTGATATCTGCAAATTCTGAATTTTCTTGCTGGTTCTTTAATATACTTGTTGGGATAAGTTTTTGTTTTGTAAATATATACACTTAGTTGTACTTAATTATCAGATCCTTATGATGTAAATTTACTTTTGGTGTTTATGAAATTCTTATGCTGCAAACCCTTATCTTATTTCCTTCAAATCTGATTATTGATTTTTTTTTTTTATAAACTTGATTATTGATTAGAATATGAATAGTTGAATAAACTAAATTAATATCTAATTTTCTACGTAAAATGGCATGGATGGTGATGAAATTGATTGTACATTCACAAGTTAAATCATGGTTGAAGATTCGTTGAAGAGAATAGTATTCCCTAAACATCGATGCTCTATAAGATTGGTAACTTTTTTATATTATTTCATTATCTATTATGAAACCTCATTTTCTGAAAGTTTACAATCATGCCAATTATGTTGTATGGTGCCTCTTACTTACCTAGAGAGAGTTATGATCCCTAATGTGGTTTATAATACTTTAAAGTTTAATCTTATGAAACTGAAATCAACTTTATTTTTATATATGTTTGCATTAATAATATCGTTGGGAGTTCAAATGATCCACATTGGAAATTGGAATATGACATAAAATAACATATTTAATGTCATGAAATACATATTTTCTTCTTTAAACAAATACAATGTCTTAACAATCAAAGGAAATGACAAATAATTTCACTTGTAATATAAATACAAATAACTATAACAAAAAGTTTTGAACCCGCGCAATTGCGCGGGGCAAATACCTAGTATATTATATAATTTGAATACATTTTAGGTTAATTACTTGACATGTCATCAACTAGCATTTTTATTGGTCGGTAGGTTTCACGCTCTTTATCTTCTCCCTCTAGTTCCTGCTTTGTCATCCTTCGCCTCCTCGCAACGTTTCCAACGTTCTGATTTCCTCCACTAAATTCAGACGTTTGCGTCGCTTCATCACTCCAGCCGTTTAGTCTCTCAAAATTCAACCTAATTAATTATAGCAGCTCCTTCCACCATTTCATATCTATAATCTATATAATATATACCAAATTCATTCATCGCTTCATCTTTCCAAATTCAGCACGATTAAGATTTTCTTAGGGGTAACAGAAGCCAACATCAGTTGTTGTGGACCCTCAATTTCATCGGGCGCTGGTGTTCGGGCATTGATGATTTGATTAGATTTTTTGTTTTCTAATTACATCTCTTTCTAAAAATATATACGGAGGGGAGTGCACGTTTGGGGAGGGATAATTACCGAGCAAAAGGAGCAATGCCTGGGTGCAGCACAACAATTTTAGGGCCAGCCGGAGGCAACGCTCATCTGCATCCCATTTTCGAGGTTTGATTTTTCTTGATGACTTGATCAGATTCTTGGTTTTCGTATTACATCTATCCACTGCACTATAATTTTCATAATTTTTTTTCAATGGATTGTTTTTTTAGAGTTGAAAATCGAGTGTTGTGATTTCGTGACTTACATTTGTTTGGTAGATAAATTGGGATGCCACCAAAAAACTAGAGCAGAAGGTTCCCACGGTCGAGAACCCAGTGAACTACGATATCTTGAAGAATACTATAGTCAAAATAAAATATCTTCTTGCAGGTACGAATGTCTACTTTAATCATATGTTTCCAACCAATTTTTCAGTAACTTAAGTGTTTCAATTTTAAAACCCTATATGAGGAGTACAAAGTTGACAATGACTTATCTTTGTTTTCTTTGATGGAAAGTAAATATGAATTAGTGGTCACTTATCTCAATCTTTAGCTTATGTGTCCACTTGCACTTGCAGGCATTCAATAATTTCCTTAAATTAAGCCATTTAGAAGACTCCTTAGTATGAGTATCACCGTTAAAAGATTAGACACTAATTTTAGCTAAACTGAGGATGGATTAGCCAGACAAGACTGCTGCAGTTTTGCTATGGAGATGATTCTTTGAGCTTTGGAGTATGAAAAAGGTAATGGTTTTCTCTTTTAATTAATCTTAACATCTATAAAAGAATGGTAAGAGAGGTAGTGAGTAGCCAGCTTTGGGTTTCTATGGTTTTACAGAGACCAAGGGAAGGATATGAAGGAGTTCTTCCCTTCAACTGCTGGTATGGTCGTACAAATTACGTTCTCGGCATGATGAAAATATTTAAAACTAGGCATAATAGAAATATTTAAAGTTGTATCTGCTCTGATATTAGTATTGTATAAATTATGAAAACATCACCATCCATTAAATTACCTGATGTAGGTTAATGATGATAATACTGCAAGGAGGACTCCAACGATGTCTCTGTTCAGCTCCATTTGTATCAACATGAAGACATCTTAAACATTTTAGGGTCAATAACCTGAGAGAGGTCTGAAGTTTGGCCCTTGTTAATTTGAGAGGTCTGAAGATTGAAATGGTGATAACTGAGGTCTGAAGTTTGGACTTTGTGATTTTTAGGTTTTCCGTCCAAATTTTCTGTCAAATTTAACAGAACCGTGTGAAATGTCAAAAATACCCTTTTGTAATATTTGAATTAATAAAAAGTTTAATTAATATAAAGATGAAATAACAAAAATACCCCTGTCCATAATTTAAACCTAACCCAACTCCGACCACCACCACGGCTCCGGCCGGCCACCACCCTCTCCGGCGACCACCACTCTCTCCGACGACCACCACCCTCTCCGGCCGGCCACCACCCTCTCCGACGACCGCCACCACGGCCTCAATTGGGCCCAAATCGGAGCCACCGGCCCCGATTGGGCCCAAATCGGAGCCTCGCCGGAGTTGGGTAGTGGCCGGCCGGAGCTGTGGTGGTGGCTGGAGTTGGGTGGTGGCCTTAAGGGCATTTTCGTCTTTTCATTGAATCATGTGAGATGCAAGAAGGGTATTTTTTGAATTTTTTTTTATTTCTGGTCACATGCAATGCACATGACCAACTTCCGTCAGTTTTAATGGAAAAAACTAACGGAGACCTCTATTATCTACAAGTCGAAACTTCAGACCTTTGTTATCACCATTTCAAACTTCAGACCTCTCAAATTCACAAGGGCCAAACTTCAGACCTCTCCAGGTTATTGACCCAACATTTTACTTGGCAAGGTATATCACGTGGCAATGTATAATCATTTCTTTTAGTCACCCTAATTGTATTATATATATGTAATGCGTATGGTTCCATGTTATTCATGTTGGCTAGGGTTAAGTAGTGAGACAAAATTGGCATGTTCTTACATAGCTAGCTATACGGTGTGGTTAGTATGTGTTTAGTGGTGATGTCTCTTTTTGAATTTCAGAATCCTATTTTCCCATCGTTTAGAATCTGCAAGCTGATGATCTGTTTTTTCCTTGCCCTATATAATCTAGATGTCATATCTCCGCGATGGTAGGCTTATGTATCTTTATTTTTGGATTTCCTTGTGTCAAGCATAAGATTTGAGGTTTCATTTAAATCAATGTATTCCTAGAGATGCAGTTCATGGCTGTGATGACTCTAACTTTGATGGGCACTCTTTAAGGGTAAGTTGTTCTATTAGTGTCGTACTCTCTAACTTAATCGCGTGTTTATCTATATCTTTATAAACTTTGTCATATAAACTCATCAGCAAAAGGCACGATTATGAGTCATCCTGACTTTATTCCCTTATATGGTAATAGTGAATGATACATCAAATTTCTTATTTATTTTACCATATTACACTGGCAGGTCTTTGCAAAACATTAAAGGAGAAGATGAACACATGCATTTATAAGGATGAGCGAGTGTGTTATACTTTTTAATGGCGAAATGAAGCCACGAAGTGAGTCTATTTACATCTAAGTGTCGTTTTTATATCAATTGCAGAACTCTTCATCATCTGACCGCTATAGTAGCCATAAAGGTGGTCGCTTGCAGATGCATATAGAGAATCAAAGCATTTTGAGTATCTATGTTTCTGGTGCCAATGTTCTAAATCTGACCATATGATTCATATTCCACAATCTTAATTACATAAACCATATATATTGATTTGGGCTAATAATCATGCAGCTGTTGATAATATTACAAGAAGCTTAGCACTGTAGTGGAAAAATGACTACGAATACACGATAACGGTATTGTGTCGGGGCCGATTGAAGACACTGCTGGACTGAGCAAACTTAGCCGTCAGGAGATTCCGAGCACAAGTAAGAATATGCCTCTTTATAAGTTTGGTGAGAAGTGAGACATTGCCATGGTTGCTTTATCTCTTGCATCAGATGCAGGTAATTGGTTAGGAGCAACCTTTTTTTCTTTGTTTGTAAAATTAAACCTAATTAAAGAAATTGGATGATATTGTGTTGAAGTATTATCATGTAGGGAAATTCGTCAATGGAACAACTATGGAACAAAGCAAATTAGGTATAGTTGTTTTTCTTTTTGTTAAAATAAGTTTTTTCCTTAAGTAAATGTTATTCTCGACGGTAACAAAAAGCAATAGACTGCAATACCAAAATATGAAGCTTTCACAGGATTATGTAATTGTGATATATTCCAGTTGCATAAAAAATAATTAGACTCGTTTTTCAATAATATTTGTACTTTTAAAATGTTATTATTATTATTTATTATAAATAATTTATTTTACTCAGCATTCCCCACCATGCACAGTGTGTGCCCCCAATATCTACCCAATAAACATAAAATAATTATAATAGAAAATATTGAAACCCACGCAATTCGCGGGCAAATACCTAGTAACATATGAATTGAGATTATATATTGAATTGATGGTAATATTTATTACCCGGCATTTTACTAAACGTCTAGATAATAAAATTAAATTTATTACTCGGTAAAATAAACTAAACGTCTAGAAAATCTCATTAAATTATAATTTATGAATTGAGATTATTGAATTGATTGTGACATTTATTGCTCAGTACATTATTACACTACTTGGCGAAATATTATAAAATTAAATTTTAAAATTCTGAAATTAATTTTAAACGTTATAATCACCGGTTCTGTAATGTGTCATTATTTAATGGGTTAAGAATGTAAAAAGTAAAAACAGTTCTAACTGTGTGTTATATTGCTAATTGCTGACTTATAATAATTATAATGTTGATATTCGATGTTTCAACTATCAAAATTGTTATTTTTCGCTATTTTCAATCGATTATGGCATTAAAATTACTGTTTTAATTAACAAAAACACACGTTTTACACTTTTCAGAAGTATCAAATTTGTTTATCAGGATTCATACTTATTATTTATACTTATTATATGATGCTTAAAATCATGTTTTTATTTTTTTATTTTTAAGAAAAATAAAGTGGAAATTAACCAATATATTAGTTAGGACATCGAATATCAACATTTTATAGATATTCGACGATTAACAACATGACTTTTAGTTGAAACTGTGTTTAGGTTCTAAACCCTCATTTAATTTAGATTTATAAATGAGCGTTAAACAACTTAAAAATACATATATATCTATATATTTAATATATTATTATGTAATAAAAGTGTATCATTAGAACAATATCAAGTGCCAAATTCATTTATTGCTTCAATGACTCCTTTGATCAGTAGTCATCTTCTCCCTCACCTTCCTCCTGAGTTGATGGTGACATTTATTACTCATGGCGAAATAATATAAAATTAAATTCTCAAATTAATTTTAAACGTTAAAATTATTTGTTTTGTGATGTGTCATTAATTTAATAGGTTAAAAACGTGACAACATCATCAGCTCTATTCGTCATATGGCTAGTATGGTTCAAAACGTGACATGGAAGATCATCCGACGAGGCGCCAACCGTTGTGCGAACTGGGTTGCAATCCAATCCAGAAAGGAGATGTGCCCGGTTAATTGGGTTGTTGTACCCCCTTCTCCTCTTTTATCAATTATGTTATTAGATTGTACTCCGGGTTGAACATTTAATTTCATAATAAAAGCATCAATTTGGCCAAAAAAAAAAAAATAGGTTAAAATTTAAAAGTAGTCTCAATTATAGGTTATACTGATAATTAATGTATTATATTAATTAAAATGTTGATATTTTATATTCCAATTATCATATTTATTACTTTCCAATATTTTCAATTAATTTTGGTGTTAAAATTGTCGTTTTAAACAACAAACATGTCTTCACTTTTCTGAAGTATCAAATTTGTTGATCATAATTTATACAGACTTGGTGCTTAACAACTTTTTTTTGTTTCCTCAATTTTAAGATAAATAAAGTGAAAATAAACCTATGTAAATAGATAATAAGGATGTTGAATATCAACATTTAAATCTGAAACAACTATTAGCAACAAAACGTAAAGAATACAATTTTTAGATTCTTAACCATTATTTAATTTAATTTATAAATGAGCGTTAAGAAACTAACGAATATATATACGTATATTATATGTTATTATAGAAATGTAACATTAAAGCAATAGCAACTGTCAAATTCATTGCACGCTTCTTCATTATCTAATCATCTTTGGCTTAAGATCCAAAAAAAATTCTTACATGGCTTCTATGGCTCCTATAATCATCTTCTTCATTATCCTCCTCCGGAGCAATCCCGGCCGTTCAACCGCCTCGCCGGAGATCCAACCATCGCATCGAATCTCAAAAAACATTATCGATTTTACCAAGACAACCGTTCGAATCACAAACGCTGACTATCGTGAAATTGTGGTTCATTGTAAATCGAGTTTCGGCGATCTTGGACTGCATAAACTTGCTCCATCCAAGTATTACGAATTCAAGTTCTTTCCTTACTTGCCTTGGAATACACTCTTCTATTGTAGCTTTCAGCGGTCCCATTATTTTGAACCTAAATACTTTGATATATATGCTGGGATTAGGGATAGGATGTGTAAGTTCTGCTCTTGGTATGTAACTCCTTTTGAAATCTGTAGGAAGTTAGCTGATAGAGACGAATGTTATAATTTTGATGATCGCTAAGATATCATGTGAAAGTTATTAAAAAAAACTCATGTATAGGGATTTTATATTCAAATACATGGTTATGAAATAATGTAATTCACTTTGATCATAATTTAACCATCAATAATTTTTTTTTTTTCTTTTCATGATATATATATTGTTGCTCCATAAATATATGTATATAAATAATTTAAAATGTCCGATTTAATGTATTTATTTAGAAATTTCTTATAATTTTAACTGTTAAATTAATGCAAGACGAAAAAAAAACGATGCGGGCAAAATGGTTAATTTTGCGACTATCAATTCGGATTTTGAAGTGTCTGATTTTGACGTGCGAATACAGTTTTTCATGCGGAAACCGCGGTCTCAGCAAGACACGTAGCTTTGCTATGGAGTACAATGTTTTCGGCTGAATTCTTTCTTCTAGAAGGTCAAAATCGTAGTTTATATGTTTTATATCGTATTTGCAATATGTCGATTTTGTTATGACTTATATACATTATAATGTAGTTATATCTCATTTATGAGTATTTTGTTAATTTTGTATATAGTTAATTATTTTTAATTTTTTAGTAACTTGTAATCTAACTACTTTTGGTTATTATAATCCAACTACTATTCGTTATTATAATAACGAAAAGTAGTTAGATTACAAGTTACTACTAAGTTTAATAGTTTGCAAATGTTGCAAACTATATTGAACTTTGTAACATTTAATGGTTTTACCATAACTGAAGCTAACCGCAACGATACTATTATGTAACCACAACAGAATGTTTGATATTCAAACTAAAAATAAAAAATATTGAATACGTACCAAATTATAACATATGAATTGAAATTATTCAAAATTGTATTTTTACATTTTGCTACAATATAGCATCAATAAAAATAATGTTTTTATATTATTTATGGTATTGTTGCTTGACATATAATTGAATTTTCCAATTAAGTGTATTTATTTTTGAATTTCTGTTATTTAAAACTGTAAAACTAATTATGGAGCGTGGAAATTTTGATTTTTCCTGAAAGTTGAGTTGCAAAATAAAATTAGGGTGCAAAAAGCGATTAACTTATTTGTTAGGGCACAATTTTGTATTTTCCCTAACTTTGTTAAGGTGAAAAAATACATTTTTAAGGGTAGAATAAAGAAAAAAAATACCAAATTATAACTTGAAGAAAAGCGTGATTCCCTTTTTCTACCATGCTTCACAAATATCATATTTGTGCTTATTTTAATACTAGAGTGAACTTAATTGTAACATTTATAAAACTTTAAAAGTATGGATTTTTTTAACTACACTTTGTATAGTATCATAACATTAATAATATTAATTTACCTCTGGGGTTCACCTTTAGAGTAATAGAAAAATACAAAATAGTGCCACAAGCAAGGTGTTTGTGAAGCATAATAAAAGATTCAAAACAAACTAAACGTCTATAACATATGAATTGAGATTATTGATTTGATGGTTACATTTATTACTTGGTACATTGTTACACTACTTGGTAAAATATTATAAAATTAAATTTTGAGATTCTGAAATTAATTTTAAATGTTATAATTATTGGTTTCATGATGTGTTATTATTTAATAGGTTAAAAACCTAAAAACAATCCTAACTATATGTCATATTGCTAAATGTTGTCCTATAATATTATTTAGAACGTTGATATTCGATATTCCAATTATCGACTTTGTTAATTTCTACTTTTTTCAATCAATTTTGGCATTAAAATTACCGTTTTAAGTAACAAAAACACGTTTTACACTTTTCAGAATTATCAAATTTGTTAATCACGATTTATACTTATTTGATTCTTAAAAACATGTCTTTGTTTCTTCATTTTTAAGAGAAAAAGGTGAAAATTAACCAATATAATAGTTAGGATATCGAATATCAACATTTTAAATAGATTCATCGATTAGCAACATGGTCTTTAGTTGAAAATGTGTTTAGGTTCTAAGCCCTCATTTAATTTAGATTTATAAATGAGCTTTAAGCAACTTACAAATACATATATATCTATATTATTTAATATGTTATAAAATTGTATCATTAGAACAATAGCAACTGCCAAATTCATTTATGACTTCAACGACTCCTCTAAGATCTAATGATCTTCTTCCTCACATTCCTCCTTAATTAATGGTGACATTTATTACTCATGTCGAAATATTATAAAATTTAATTATGAAATTAATTTTAAAAGTTAAAATTATCGGTTTTATGATGTATCATTATTTAATGGGTTAAAAACCTAAAAATAGACTCAGTTATAGGTAATAGTGAATAATTACTGTCCTATATTATTTAAAATATTGATATTTGATATTTCAATTATCACATTTATTATTTTTCTCTTTTCAATTGATTTTTGTGTTAAAATTTTCGTTTTAAACAAAAATATGTTTTTCACTTTTCTGAAGTATCAAATTTGTTGATCATAATTTATACTTACTTGATGCTTAAAAATATATTTTTGTTTTCTCAATTTTAAGAGAAATAAAGTGGAAATCAACTTATGTAATATAAGAACGTCGAATATCAACATTTTATTTCTGAAACAACTATTAGCAACATAACTTATAGTTGAGACTATTTTTAGATTATTTAACCTTTATTTAATTTAATTTATAAACGAGCGTTAAGCAAGTAACGAATGCATATATATCTATATATTATATATGTTATTATAGAAATGTAACATTAAAAGAATAGCAACTGCCAAATTCATTATTGCACACTTCTTCAATATCTAATCATCTTTGGCTTAAGATCCAAAAAAAAAAAAAACATCTATGGCTTCAATGATAATCATCTTCTTCCTCATCCTCCTCCTTAGCAATCCCGGCCGTTCAACTTCCGCGTTGGAGATCCGACCATCGCATCAAATCTCAAAAAACATTATCGATTTTATGAAGACAACTGTTCGAATCAGAAACGCCGACTATCGCGAAATTACGGTTCATTGTAAATCGAAATTTGACGATCTTGGACCGCATAAACTTGCTCCATCCAAGTTTTACGAATTCAAGTTCATGCCTTACTTGCCTTGGAATACACTCTTCTCTTGTACCTTTAAGTGGCTCCATTATGAGCATCAACCTAAATACTTTGATATATATGTTGTGACTAGGGATATCGTGTATACGTTCTGCCCTTGGTATATAACTCCGAAGGAAATCTGTATGGAGTTTGATGATAGAAACGAATGTTATACTTATAATTATCCGCCAATCGACTCCTAATATATCATGTGGGAATTTAAAAAAAAACTCTTGTATGGGGGATTTTTATATTCAAATATAATATTAAGAAATAATGTAATTCAACTTTCGCTACAATATAACCATCAATAATTTTTTTTTTATTTTCATGATATATATTGTTGCTCCATACATATATATATATATATATATATGATGAATATGCACCCGATTGGACCTCACTAAGGCTCAAACACAGTCGTCCCGCCGACCTCGAGGTAAGCCTACTTTATCCCGAAGGGAATACGACATCCTGGTTGCCATAAAACGATCAAACTTGTTCGGTTGCGTCGGCCCCGTCCGAAGCAACCGGACATGTTCTTGCCGGGACCGACACACCCCGTGTCGGTCCCCCTACCCCTGGACACCATCGTCCGGGGCACTCGCGTATACTCGACTTCTCTCATTCTCTGTGCGGGCCCCACTTAAAAATGTGGGCCCCTCCGGTGCCCAAATCCAAAACTCTATAAATAGGGGAGATGAGTTCCTTACATATAAGTATATGATAAATTGGAATTGGGCCAGATTAATACCAAATTTGCATTTCAGCCCAGCTTTCTGTATCAATTTTTTCCCCTTATTATATACAATATATATGTAAACTCAATTTTTTTTCTCAGCCCGTAATTTAGCATCTTTTAAAATTATATATATATATTAATAACATGTTTTGAGTTTTTTAGATAGTAATTCAATATTAAATTGAAAAAATATATGCTATATTAAAATTATTAATAACCAAATTTTATACTTTAACATATATTAAACATAATTAGGTGTATACATTTTAATTTAATAATTTCATGTTTTAATTTTAATAAATTTTTGGTATATTATTATTGACATGTTTAAAATATGTTACATCTTCTAAAATTTTTGGATTTTCATATGATATTTTATTATTTTATAAAAATTGATTGATACTTTAAATATTTTACCTCCTCAACCTAAGTGGAATTTTTTAGGATTAAAAATCAAAGTGGAACACTTAACATAAATGATTATTTCGTCCAAGTCAAACAAATGGATATAAAATCACATCTTTAAATAGGCTTTTTTTTTTTAAGTCCCCGCCAACATGTAAATTGTCTATCTACACAAAAAAGTATGCGCGTACGGAAAGTCCAAACTTAAACAATAATCTTCTTTTTGTCAAACTAAAAAATATTTTTTGTTATTTACTTTTTTTTTTTGCTATTATAAATAAATATTAAGGTTTATGATTTAACAATAAAAAAAAATGGGTCGGGTTGGGTTTCCTAAAGTAACTTTTATTAATTTAACCCTCAAATTTTTCCTAATAAACAAAACATTTAAACATAATTTTCTATATATGTATTATATTATTTGTATGAGAAAATCAATAATAAATGATGATAACTATTATATTATTCCACCTTGAAATCATTAACTACTTTTCGTTAATAGAGGTGGTGATATTAGACACTATCCAAATCAGTGTTATCAGAACCGGGCCGGCGATTCAACCGGGTTCGAATCGGAACCGGTGCCTCGACAGTCCGTTTCGAGGAAATTCGGAGAATGATAGTGAACCCGGTTCGATAATCGGTTTTTTTGGAGAGCGGACCGGGCGGTTCTTCGATTCACTGGTTCACAGTAAAAAAATAAATAAATTAATTACTGAGGTCAACCCTAAAGACTTCGGCGAGGAATAACGAAGGAGATAGAAAGAGATGAGGAGAGGGGAAGGGGAATAAAGGAATGGGAAAGGACGAGGGGAGGTGTGGGGTAGCAGCCGTGGTAATACGATTTGAGTGGTGATAGAGAATCCGAAACTTGGATTCCGACATCATCCGACTGTGTCTCAGTGGCAGTAAAGGTAATTATAGTCAACTTTTGGGTCATATATATTTCTTCTAATAATCGGACTCCATCGGACTCCAGCACTCGGAACCTATATCATTATTGATACGATTTATGTTGCTTTACCGGTTCGGTGTCTAGTCCGGTTCTGATAAGACTGATCCAAACAACCCTTAATCACGTAGGAATGTACAACGAGTAAATTTCTACATTTAGTGTTAAATTATTTCTGAAGAACTAGATTGAACATACAATTAAGGAAAAAAAAAACGGATTAATGTTGTGATAGTTTTAATTCAATTAGAATATATTAGAGTGAATCTCGTTCTTTATCGCTCTCCACGCCATGACGGCTCCGTGAGAGATTCTCCCTCATTGATTGCGGGAATTGCTCTACAGGATCATCCTGATTTCACTGTGGTTCCTTTTGGAACTCTCAGTCTCCTCATCTTTGTGAATTCCTGCCCGTCGTGATCCCCGTGGGCTTCTTTATAAGCTGTATTCTCCCGGAAAAAAACCCTAACCCTAAAATTCTTTCTGTTGTGCAGGGGATAAACCTAAGTGATGTCGTCATTACCGCAAGTCCATCAGTATCAACACCCTAATACTGGCGGAACTGGTTACTCGGTACCTCCGTGTTGGAAAAATAAACTTGTTAGGTTCAAAGTATTAGGTGGTTCATGTACTTAGAGTTACAATGTATTTGCTAGAAACTAAGTTCATGCATTTAGGGATACAAAGAATCTAAGGTCTTCCATATGTACCTATAAATATGTGATCAAATGAAGGTGAAATCAACAAGTTGAGTAGACAACAACAAGTCTCTCATTCCCTCTCAACATCTCTCACACACATTCATACACCAACAAGTGGTATCAGAGCCAAGTCCAAAGATCGTGATGGCATCGACAAGCATGCAAGTGCCAAGATTGACGAAGGATAACTACGATAGATGGTGTATCCAAATGAAGGCCCTTTTGGGATCGCTTGACGTGTGGGAGCTCGTAGAGACCGAGTTCGAGGAACCCGAAACGACGGCGGAGATGACAAAAGAGGAGAAGGATGAATTGAGGGAGCAAATGAAGAAGGAGAAGAAGGCCTTGTTCACAATATATCAAGGTCTTGATGAAGGCACGTTCGAGATAGTCACTCCGGCCGAGACATCATACGAAGCATGGGGGATACTCCAAAAGGCGTTCGGTGGCGTCGAAAAGGTAAAGAAAATTCGCCTACAAGCTCTTCGTGCTCAATTCGAGTCCCTCCACCAAGAAAGCTCGGAATCTATCTCCGACTATTTCACGAGGGTCATTTCAATCACGCATCAAATGCGGAGAAATGGAGAAAATTTGGAAGATGTTCGAGTCATAGAGAAGATCTTGAGATCCATCGATCCTAAGTTCGACCTTGTGGCCGTGGCGATCGAAGAGTCCAAAGACTTAGAAGAGATGTCCGTTGAGCAACTCATGGGTTCTCTACAAGCCCATGAACAACGAATTATGAAGCGAGGAGAAGGAAAGTCCTTGGAGCAAGCTTTACAAGCGAAGTTGACGTTGAAGAATGACGGATCACGAGGCGGCTTCCAAAGAGGAAGATTCACACCACGAGGAGGAAGAAGTAAATCAACCACCAACGAAGCCTACGATGATGGAGCGTCGATTCAAGAAGGAGATCGAGGAAGAGGTCGCGGTCGTGGACGCGGTCGCGGACGAGGTCGTGGTGGATGGAACAAATCGGGAGTTCAATGCTACGTGTGCAAAAAATACGGCCATTATGCAGCGGAGTGTTGGTATAACACCGACTTTGAGGAAGAGAATGCGAACTTCGTGGAGAAGATTGACGACGATGGAGTTCTTTTGATGGCATACAATCAAGTGGAGGAGTCGGAGTCCAACACATGGTTCGTCGACACGGGAGCATCCAACCACATGTGCGGAAGAAAGGAGTTCTTCGCGGAGCTCGATGAAAGACACGGTGGTCACATCACATTTGGCGATCTTTCTCAACATCCAATCAAAGGGAAAGGTAAAGTTCTCTTTGAACTCAATAATGGACGAAAGTTGTGCATCGCCAATGTTTATTTTGTTCCCGATATGAAAAAAAATGTTCTAAGTGTCAGACAGCTGCTCGAGAAAGGATACGACGTCCACATGAAGGATCACGCTCTTAGCATCCGTGATAAAAATAACAAACTTATCACGAATGTGACCATGACTAAGAACATGATGTTTCCTCTACGGCTGAGCACACAGGAGGAGAATTGCTTGAAGGTGACAACCATGGACAGCTCATCTCTCTGGCACATCAGGTATGGGCATCTCAATTTTGAGGCGTTGAAGCTACTGGAAAGGAAGAACATGGTACGAGGCTTGCCAAAGATTGACCGTCCCAACGGCGTGTGCGAAACATGTGTCGTCGGGAAGCAACAAAGAAATACATTCAAGAAGTATCATTTGAAGAGAGCAAGAGGCCGTCTCGACTTAATCCACTCGGATGTATGCGAGCCAATCACTCCATCTCCATTGGTGGAAATAGGTACTTCTTGACCTTTACTGACGATTACAGTGGCAAGACTTGGATTTATATGATGAAGCAGAAGAGCGAAGTCTTAACGAAGTTCAAGGAGTTCAAAAGCATGGTCGAGAAGCAAAGCGGTCGTCACTTGAAGTGTTTGCGAACCGACCGAGGAGGCGAGTACACTTCGCGCGAATTTGATAAGTTTTGCAAAGAGAACAGGATCGTGCATCAACTCACCATGCCGCAAACCCCACGACAAAATGGAGTCTCCGAGAGGAAGAACCGGACGATCCTGAATTTAGTTCGGTGCATGTTGAAGGAGAGAGATGTCCCGAAAGAATTTTGGGGAGACGCTGTTGCTACTGCAGTTTATTTGCTCAACAGGTTTCCGACCAAGCGAATTGGAGACATGACACCGGAGGAGGCATGGAACAAGAAGAAGCCGTGCATCAATCATCTTCGAGTTTTCTGGTGTGTGGCATATGCAAAATTGCAAGGAAGCCAGAAGTGCGCAGCTCGGATATGACGAGAATTCAAGCGGTTACAAGTTATACAATCCCATCACAAAGAGGGTTGTGATCTCAAGAGATGTCGAGTTCGACGAAGGACAAGCATGGAGCTGGGAGATTAATAATGACCAACCAAAGAAGGTTATTGAAGTAGAAGAGCCTCAAACAAAAGAAGTCCAGCGTGTTAAGGTTCAAGAACCAGTATCACCCCCGCATGTTGCTACTCATCAAGAAGAAGACGACTCGAATGAATCACCAGTGCTGAGGACAAGGCGGATCCGAGACGTATACAATTCCGCGCAGGTCGTTGAAGTGAATGATGATGAAGAATTGTATGGTAATCTATGTCTCTCTGCAGGATGTGAAGTCAAAGAGACTATGTGGAGAAAGAAAAAGACGACAACGCATAGAAGATTCAAGGATCGTGGAGTGCGAAGACAGAGATGGAGTACGAGTTGTCGACAAAGACAATCGGGAAAAGACCACCAAGAATACTCGAGTGGTTATGAGAAAGATAAGCACAAGACCAGACAAGTTACAAGGAGAAGTCATGAAGATCGTATGGACGACAACGGAAGAAACAAGTTTAAGGGGGGATGTTGGAAAAATAAACTTGTTAGGTTCAAAGTATTAGGTGGTTCATGTACTTAGAGTTACAATGTATTTGCTAGAAACTAAGTTCATGCATTTAGGGATACAAAGCATCTAAGGTCTTCCATATGTACCTATAAATATGTGATCAAATGAAGGTGAAATTAACAAGTTGAGTAGACAACAACAAGTCTCTCATTCCCTCTCAACATCTCTCACACACATTCATACACCAACACTCCGCGCCTCAATCTGAAGAAGTCGGAACTGGATGGTAGTACTGACAGATATATCGGGACGGTATATCGGACAAACCCATAAAAAATATTGCTGTTCACAGTGTGCTAAAGATTGCCTGGTCCAAATTCGTGGGAATAACCATGAATGATGTCAATGAAAAGATTATGATGTTCGAATTTGCTAACAGCAGAGATCGCGATGCCATTCTTGATCAAAGTCCTTGGGCAATCCAGGGGCACTGCTTAAGTTTACGTAAGTGGAATGTATCAGAAAAGTTGGAAGATGTTGATTTGAATAGGGTCCAATTTTGGGTCCAAGTGCATGGGTTAGAACTCGGACAATTGAATGAAAGCAATGCCACCCTAATAAGCAGTTTCGTTGGGGACCTCGTAGAAATCGAGAAAATAGGGGGCGATGATGGATTAGTTAGTGGATATATACGTATGAAAATATGTGTGGACGTTGATAAGCCCCTCCTCGCTGGCTTCTGGTGGACAGATGAATGTGGAAAGGATGTGTGGGCTAGAATACAATATGAGAGGCTCCCGGGGTTTTGTTATGGATGTGGTAAACTGGGTCATTCAATAACTCAGTGCAAGCAGGAAGTGACTCAGTCAGCTCATCAACCGGGCAAACCAATGTATGGTCCCTGGCTTGTGGGGTTAAGGCCTCGTTTCACGAATAAGAGGACTAGTAAGGTACGTAAGGATGCAACCACATCTAATGAAGGAGATAAAACTGAAAGAGTGGAAGAATATGCTATCCAAGAAACCCGATTTCCCCACCCAAGAAGAAACCAACCGTGCTGACTTATTCCCACCCCCTAATACTGTTGAAGCCCAACCAATTACCACCCCCATAACACCTGACCCCTCTCTTGTCGTTAATTTGGCTCCATCCTTTGTCAACCCCATGACATCCCTACCATCTCCACTTCTCCAATCTACTTCTCCTACACCTGAGGCACCAACCCAATACGTACTGAATACCCCTAATCCTCACCATACCATATCTTTTAATCAACCTCCCCCATCATATGCCCACCCCATACCTTTCCCAAATCCACCTTACATCATTGAACTACCCCAAGAACCCACGTCACCCCCCCATGATCTCATTATCCCTGAAATGTCATCTGGCCTCAGTCCACTTGTTTACAAGTTGGCAATAAGGAAACGAAAGAGTGATGAAGAGGAAGATTCCCAATCTGCTGCGAAAAAGGTGAAGACCTTGTCTCTAGGGGCTGATATGTTTGGCTCATCCTCTTCCCGTGGTAGAGGGAGAGGGAGACCACCCTTAAGAGGTGGAAGAGGACGACCGAGGAAGATAACAAACCAACATCGCCCGTCCAACTCTAACACCGACTCCCATGAAATTACGGGTTCTGGTGGCTGTCCCGAAATAGCCACAAGGTATCCATGAGTATCATCTCATGGAATTGTCAGGGGCTTGGGTCTGACCTGACAGTTCCTCACTTGAAGGACCTCATGGGGAGGCATAAGCCGGCAATCGTCTTCCTCATGGAAACAAAAAATGGGCCGGATTTTTGCGATCGAGTTCGACGATCCCTACGGTTGAGAGGTGGAGATTATATAAACCCAATAGGGAGATAAGGTGGCCTGGCAATTTGGTGGGACGACAATGTGGATATCGTGGTTTTATAAAGATCAAAAAATATCTTGGATTGTTCGGTGTTATCCAAGGACTCGAATATGCTTTGGTACTTCACTGGGGTGTATGGGCACCCAGACTTCGATGAAAAGAAAAAGAATTGGGAGGTCCTGAAGAGAATATCAAGACGACGGAAAGCTCCTTGGGTATGCTTGGGTGACTTTAATGAGATCCGCTTTCAGCACGAGAAACAAGGGGGGAGACAGAAAAATCAAAGTAAGATGGACGCCTTCAACAAAATGATAGATGAAACGGGCTTGATCGATCTAAGTTTCAAAGGACAGCCATATACTTGGTCGAATAACCAGTTCTCGGGGGACCTTAGTGAGGGAAAGACTCGACCGAGGGCTAGCAAATTCAGCGTGGCTTGAGTCTTTCCCAAGAACTCAAGTCGAGCACGAACCTTTCCTTGGCTCAGATCACATTCCCATCGTCCTACTCCCGGTTGTGGCTGAATCTAAAGGTCAAAAGACTTTTAAGTTTGAGGAGATGTGGCTAGAGCATGAGGAGTGCGATGTAGTGGTACAAGAAGCGTGGAGTGAAAGAGAAATCGAGTCCAACCCAAGCACGTCTACTACCATGGAGCCAAAAGTTGAAAGAAAACTGACCAACTGCAGAAAACATCTCACATCCTGGAGCAGAAAGAGATTCGGAAATAATAGAAAAGACATCAAGAAAGCTTATGCCGAACTCAAACATCTTCAAAGTAGAGGACCAGGAAATGTCGATGTACACGCGGAGGATGAAATCAAAAGTAAGCTCGAGGAGTTATGGAGGAGAGAAGAGATATATTGGAAGCAGCGATCACGAATCCAATGGCTCACTCATGGAGACAAAAATTCGAAATTCTTCCATCTAACCACAATTGAACGCAGAAGAAGGAACAAAATCCTTAAGATCCAAGCACATGATGGTAGATGGATGGATAAAGAGGGTGAGATTAGAGCTGAATTTCATAGACATTTCAACATGATGTTCACTAGTGTTGGCCAAAGAGAATGGGGAACCATTTTAGATTGTCTGCCTGCGATGTCTACCCCAGAAATCAATGATGATTTGATTAGGCCAGTCACGTTAATGGAGGTGAAGCAAGCTGTGTTTCAGCTGGGAGGGCAGAAGGCTCCGGGGCCTGATGGTTTTCCGGGTCTCTTTTTCCAAAAGTATTGGGGTGTTGTGGGTAAAGACGTCCTCACTATGGTCGAGTCCTTCTTCGCAACATGTATAATCCCTCCATCCATAAACTCTACAGATATTGTATTGATTCCGAAAATTCCAAATCCGTGCACCCCAAGTCAGTTTAGACCTATTAGTCTCTGCAATTTCAGCTATAAAATTATCTCTAAGATATTGACTAATAAGCTTAAACCATACTTGTCGGCTATGATCACCCCCTATCAAAGTGCTTTTGTGGCAGGACGACTCATCCAGGACAATATAATGGTTGCTCACGAGGCATTTCATCATCTACGAAATCGAGCAACCGTTCAAGTTGAGGAGTGTGCGCTAAAAATCGACATGCAAAAAACGTATGATAGAGTCGAATGGGATTTCCTAGAGGCCGTTCTCCAAAAGATGAGCTTCCACCCGATATGGATAAGATGGATAATGAGCTGCATAACGTCTGTCTCCTACCATATAATGGTGAATGGGAAGCGATCGGGTACCATCATGCCGACACGAGGAATCCGTCAAGGTGGCCCTCTCTCCCCGTACTTGTTCATCCTGATAGCGGACGTTTTATCACGGAAAGTCACGACGGAAGTGGATAGGAAAGAAATTGTGGGGATCCAAATCAAAAGGGGGTGTCCGATCATCCATCATTTATTCTTCGCCGATGACTCCTTGTTCTTTATGAGAGCAACGCGAGTAAACATATCCAAACTGGTTGATGTACTTGGCGATTATTGCAAAGCCTCTGGTCAAGCTATCAATATGGAAAAATCAACTCTTTTCTTTGGCAAGAATGTAGGTGAAGCTACCAAAGGAGAGATTGAATGCATTCTGGGAGTTAAAGCTGAGTCAAATCCCGGAAAGTATCTGGGCCTTCCAACCATCTGGGGTAGATCCAAGAGAGAAGCGCTAGGATTTCTTAAAGAGCGAATTGTTAACAAGATTAATGGTTGGAAGTCGGGGTTCTTAGGTAACGCGGGAAGGGAAGTACTCATCAAATCAGTGGTTATGGCTATTCCGACTTATACGATGAGTCTTTTTCTTCTCCCTAAGACGTGGTGCTCGGAAGTAAACGCTATGATAGCTCGTTTTTGGCGGGGTCAAAAAGAGGGGGAACGGAAAATCCATTGGCGTAGGTGGGAGACTCTAACACGTCCAAAAGCGATGGGAGGGTTAGGTTTTAAAGACCTCCATTCTTTTAACTTAGCCCTTCTAACAAAGATGGCATGGCGACTTGAGCAAAATCCTAACGCTTTTTGGGTGCGCATCCTCAAAGGAGTTTATTTCCCAAAGAAAAAATTCCGAGACACGACTAAAGGTGGTATAGCATCTTGGGCATGGACGAGCCTTCTAGCAGGGAGGGACATTCTAAAAGATCATGGTCTATGGGTGGTCGGAGATGGTGTCGACATAGAAGTTTTTAAAGACAGATGGATACCATCTCTTAGTCATGGAATGCTATCACTACCACCATTTTCCTCTGATGTGAATAATTTGCGAGTAATATACCTGATCACAGGAGGCAACCGATCATGGAATCTAGAACCCATCGAGAATGTCGTTCAGCCCAGAGAACTAAGAGCCATCAAAGCCATTCCACTGCCAGCTCTACCGATAAAAGACTCTCTTGTCTGGCCGACAGCAAAGTCCGGGAAAGCAGAAGTTAAATATGTGTATCGGGATATTTGCTTGCATAGTAATGATGGGCTTGGTCAGCAGTTGATCACGCATGCTTCCTGGAAAGATATATGGGCGATGAAGATTATTCCCAAGGTGCGTTCTTTTTTTTTGGAAAATTAATTCGGGCGCCATTCCGGTTAGGGCCGAGCTACAACGGAGAGGAATACCTACATCAGAGGTGTGTCCTTTCTGTGACATGGAGGAGACAATTGACCACATGTTATGTCAATGCCCATGGACTAATATGGTATGGTTGGCTTGTCTAAATGTCAGACCAAGCCTTGGTGAAACCCCTAGCATGGCGACGTTATTTACTGAGTTGAGAAAAATGGATGGGCTAAACAAGAAGGAGAAGGAGATACGCTGGTCCCTAATCGGTTTAACTTGTTGGTCCATATGGAAAGAGCGTTGCAGAGCGTTATACAACTCAAGTCAGCCAGATCCATCTCATGCTGCTAATCAATGCATCAAAGAACATCAAGATTTCTGGGCATCCCATATGCATAACGGCCATAATGTAGCTGTTGTACATGTCGAGCAACGATTAGAAAACTGGTGTCCACCAGAAAACAACGCAGTCAAGTTAAATTGTGATGCGTCCTGGGACGAAGGATCGAGAACGGGTGCCATCGGGGTGATATCAAGAAATCAACACGGAACTGTCCTAGGCGGTCTGAACAGAAGGTTACATGACTTGAGTAGCTTAGTTTTGGAGGCAACGACGGTTTATGAAGCAGTAAGGCTTGCAGAACAGGAACAATGCGACAAAATTGAGATCGAGACGGACTCAAGTGAGGTTGCACTATCTATTGTAGACGAGACACACCAAGTACACTGGAGACTCGTTCCAATTGTTGCAAATATTAAAGTTTTATCAGCTCGATTTCGACAGGTCAAATGGAGATCCATCTCCAGAAAAGCAAACGAATGTGCAAACTGGATCGCTATACAATCCAGAAAGAGGTCGTGCATTGATAATTGGGTTTCTCAACCCCCGCCATCTCTAGTTTTGTTGCTTAATAAAGATAGGGAATTTATTCCGCCGTGATTGTAATGAACATGTTTGGAAGTATTGAATGAATGTCTTTTGTTGGCAAAAAAAAAAAAAAAGAATATATTTATATTATATAAAGAATTTAGCATTTTTTTTTTGTTATGGAGCTTAAAAGTATTACATATATTTTTTCTAAATTATTGATAATCACAACAAAAAAATTAATAACCAAATTTAATATTATAAAATATTAATAACATAATTAGGTGTATATAATTTTATTTAATAAATGTATGTTTTGATTTTAATAAATTTTTGTATAATAGTAATTGATATTTTTAAAATATTTTACTATCTCCCTAAATTTTGTATTTTTTGATGATATATATTTTAGTTATTTTATAAAAAATTGATACTTTTTATCGATTGCTCCTCAACTAAAGTGGATTATGTTGGATCACGGTCGAAGCTCCGTTACGTTCTTGACGGAAAGCTTGAACTCCTGGGCTCCGCGTAATCCTGCAAAAGGGGATGACCTTGGTGGTGACTCAGAATCCCTCTCCGATGCCTAAATGAGTGTATGATCAATGGGGTGGTAGGCAGTAATCTAAGCTCGTATTAGAATGTCCGTTTTCTGAGGTAACTTCCTCCTTTATATAGGAGGGGAAGTTACTCAGTTACCTGTAACCGCGCCTGGCAGTTTTACCCATGATTCCGCATATCTCGTTCGGGATTCCATGTATCTCGCCCCACGCTCCGCGTATCTCGCCCACTCTCCGAGTATCTCGGGCACGCCCTGCGTATCTCGGGGGAGGTTATCCGTATCTTAACCGTCTCCCACTACTCTATCTAGTAGGCGGGTTTCTCGGTCTTATCCTCTGATCACAAGTCCCAACTCCTATCGGGGACTCCAGAGTTATCTCATTCTAGGTCACCACCCAGGACCCCTTGTCTCACGAGACAGGTCCAGCCACCTCGGGGCTTTATTATCGGGGCCTTCTCGAAGGCATATCGGGGCCTACTCAGAGGCTTCTCGTCGGGAGCATTCAGCTCATATATCGGGACTGCTAAAGTCGGGACCCTTCGTATCGGGCTTCTGGGCCTTCCAGGCCTTTCACGAGGCCCAGTGGACTTGCTCGCCGTCTATTGACTGTTAACGGGGCTAACGATTACATCGGAACCCATCATTTGCCCCCAAGACATGGGGGACTTACAGTCCGTCCTGTCTTCCGATTCGAGACCTCCCGACCTCATCGTCAGAGGCTTTTATCTCCATCCATACCTCCCGATATTGCCATCGGAAGCTTTTGTCTTCAGGCCTCCTGATATCTCAATCAGAGGCTTTTGCCTTAAGCACAGTTCTTGAATAACAGAGCTTCTCACTCATGACTGCCTTGGGCCCACTGGACTCTAAGGGCAGTTGCCAAATCCGAGGAGACTCCTCGGTTACTGCAGCATTAAATGCTGGGGATGATGAAATGACGCCCAGACCGGCGTGACTACTGCTTTCTGAAAAAGCACTCATTACGTCACTAACGTCTCTTCCGTACCGTCCCTATAATCTCGGCGATCAAGATTGAGTCGTTTCATCTTCAATGGTCCAGATTGAATCCGTCCAGCTGTCCTTTTGCCTATAAAAGCCAAAACCCTGGCACTATTCACTCTTCCTTACCATTTTGATTTCTGGAATTCTGCCATTCTCAAACCTCGAAGCTTCTTCTCCAAGTTTCATCTGCTTCTTCAGCGCTCCAGTAATCCAAGGCCTTCAGCCCCCCAGACCTTTCTTCATCTTTTCCGAGCAACCATCAACAATGTCTGGTAAGGTTTTCGTCTCTTTGCTTCTATGGTTTTACTGACATCACCTTCTCCTCCTTTCTTAAACTTTCCTGTTTGTAACCGTTTTTAGACGAGGCTAGTTCTGGGGCGAGGACCCCTTTTATCTTTGAGCTTGCTGTTAACGAGATTTCTGAGACCTCGTACGAGGTTACTCTCCGAGAAGGTTGCATTACTTCAGACTGGGAACCCCGCTTCCCCTACGAGTCTCACCCAACCACCAGGAGGAAGCATATCGTCACGCGTCCTCGAGAGGGAGAGGTGTTCGTCTCCACCGGGCAGGTAAACGCTGGGATTCGATTCCCTTTTTGCGGGAACCTGGTGGAGATGTGCAACTTCTACCAGACGCATCCCTGCACCTTCTCTCCACATGCTATCCGCGTGTGGAACGCTTTCCAAGTTCTGTGCCTCCGCCAGCGGTGGACGTACAGTTTGCTACTCTTCCGCACTTCTACGGGATGAAGTGTAATAAGGCTGGTGTTTGCTCCTTCTCTCCCCGACTCCCCCATGTCTTGGGGGCAAATGATGGGTTCCGATGTAATCGTTAGCCCCGTTAACAGTCAATAGACGGCGAGCAAGTCCACTGGGCCTCGTGAAAGGCCTGGAAGGCCCAGAAGCCCGATACGAAGGGTCCCGACTTTAGCAGTCCCGATATATGAGCTGAATGCTCCCGACGAGAAGCCTCTGAGTAGGCCCCGATATGCCTTCGAGAAGGCCCCGATAATAAAGCCCCGAGGTGGCTGGACCTGTCTCGTGAGACAAGGGGTCCTGGGTGGTGACCTAGAATGAGATAACTCTGGAGTCCCCGATAGGAGTTGGGACTTGTGATCAGAGGATAAGACCGAGAAACCCGCCTACTAGATAGAGTAGTGGGAGACGGTTAAGATACGGATAACCTCCCCCGAGATACGCAGGGCGTGCCCGAGATACTCGGAGAGTGGGCGAGATACGCGGAGCGTGGGGCGAGATACATGGAATCCCGAACGAGATATGATCTGAGTTTGAAGGAACTTGAGGATCTGCTGCCCCGTCGTCTTGGCCAACGCCTTAGCCTCTATCCACTTCAAGAAGTAATCAATGGCTACGAGCAAATACTTGCACTGACCTTTTGCTTGTGGAAGAGGTCCCACCAAGTCAATGCCCCATTGCGCGAAGGGCCAAGCACTCCTGATGGACATCAAATCCGCGGCAGGAGCCACGATATTCGGAGCGTACCTCTGGCACGCATCACAGGATTGAACCATCGCTGTCGCTTCCTTGTTCATCGAAGGCCAATAGTAGCCTAGATTCAACGCTTTCCTCACAATGGATCGGGCCCCTTCATGACAGGCCGCGACTCCTTCGTGCAATTCTCTAAGGATCCGATTCGTATCAGGCTCCGCCACACATTTTTGAAAAGGCTTCACATGCCCCCTCTTGTATAACTGGTTGTCCACCATCACGTAGTTGCTCACGATTCGACGCAACCTAACAGCTGCCACCTCATCGTCGGGGAGTGCCCTCGTAGTCAGGTATGTGACTATCGGGTTCATCCAGGTGGGCTTCTCTTCTTCATCCGATCCTGCTTCAATAGCGCACACCTCCGACGGATCGATGGTTGAGATAATTACTTTCTCCAGAAAGTGCACCTTCCGATTCTCTTCGGGGGCCACTCCCAGAACAAACTTGCTTAAGGCGTCTGCCTCCGCATTTTCTTCCCTCAGGATTGCCTCGATGTCGAAGCTTTTGAAGCTTCCCTTCAAAGTCTGCACCTCGTGCAAATACTTCCTCATTGTCGGGCTCTTCGCTTCATAATTCCCTTGGACTTGATTCACGATCAGGCTAGCATCACACTTCACCTTTAAATGATCAACTCCCGTACCCTTGGCAATTTTAAGGCCCGTGATGAGAGCCTCATACTCAGCTTCATTATTGGTGGCCCTAAACGTCAAGGCCAAGGCATATCGCAAGGGCTCGCCTCCACCGGGCGGTATCAATACGAATCCTGCCCCCGATCCTTCTACACTCGATGAACCATCAGTGTACATCTCCCAAGTGTTCTCCTCATTTGGCTGTTCTGGCTGTTCTGCCATCGGGACCTCCATTGTTGCCCCCTCTACAGGACCTGCTTCTTCTAGATCGGGTGCTGTAGACTCAGCTATAAAATCCGCCAATGCTTGGCCCTTAATAGCAGTTCTCGGAGCAAAATGAATACGGAACTCCGTAAGCTCGATGACCCATTTCACCAATCTCCCCGACGCCTCCGGTCGGTTCAAAAAGTGCTTCAAGGGCTGATTAGTTAACACCGTAACCTCGTGGGCATGGAAGTAAGGCCGTAGCTTTCGAGCAGCAACAATCAACGCAAAGAGATACTTCTCAATAGCGGGATAATTCATTTCAGATTTGGCAAACGCCTTGCTTACATAATAAACAGGCACTTGGTTGCCCTTGACAATCTTTATTAAAACAGAACTAACAGCAACTTCAGAAACAGCCAAATAGAGATAAAGCGGCTCGCCTGGAACCGGTTTCGCCAACGGCGGGAGGGTACGGAGGTGCTGCTTGAGTGCTTGGAATGCCTCCTCGCACTTATCGGACCATTCAACTTCTTGTGGGCCCTTAGCACATCAAAAAATGGCATGGCTCTGTCACTCGCGTTGGATAGGAGTCGATTCATCGCGGCTAATCGTCCATTCAGCACCTGGACCTCCCGATGGGTCTTCGGAGACTGCATCTCCTCGATTGCTCGCAGCTTCTCGGGATTCACCTCGATTCCTCATTGGCTCACCATGAACCCCAGGAATTTCCCCGAGTTCACCCCGAAAGCGCACTTGTCCGGATTCAAACGAACCTGATGAAACTTCATCCGCTCAAACGCCGCCGCCAAGTTTTGGACATGGTCTCCTGCCTGTCGGGACTTCACCAGCATGTCATCCACATAAGCCTCCATGGTCTTTCCCAGCACGTCCCCGAACAACTTGTTCACCATCCTCTGGTAAGTTGCTCCAGCATTGATCAACCCGAAGGGCATAACGTCGTAGTGATAGACGTCGCTATCAGCATAGAAGGCTGTATGGGGGGCATCCTCCTTCGCCATCTTGATCTGGTTGTAACCAGAATAGGCATCCATGAAGCTCAGCAGCTCATGTCCCGATGTGGCATCCACCAACTGGTCAATCCTCGGGAGTGGATAGCAATCCTTCGGGCAGGCCTTGTTTAAGTCACGGAAATCGACACACATCCGCCACTTCCCATTACTCTTTCTCACCAGGACTGGGTTAGCGACCCAAGTCTGGAATCGGAGCTCCTTGATGAATCCAGCGTCGAGCAGCCTGCCCACCTCCTGCTGGATCGCGATCCTCTTGTCTACGCCCATCAGACGTCTCTTCTGTGCGATAGGCTTGATCGCGGGGTTGATCTTTAGCTCGTGCACTATCACGTCGGGGCTGATTCCTGGCATATCGCTCGGGGACCAGGCAAACAGCTCCTTAAACTCCTTCAGGAGCTCAATCAACTCTCGGGCTCTTTCCTCCGACAAAGCAGACCCGATCTTCACTCTCCTTTGAGGTCCGTCAATCTCAACCTCTTTCAGATCCTCCATGGGGGCGGGCCGCCCAAACTCCTCTCGAGGATCGGCGTCAGTCTGCAGGACAGCCATGGATTCCCTCCTTCTCCTTCGGGTGGCGTTAACATAACACCTTCTTGACGCCACCTGGTCGCCCTTGACCTCTCCGACCCCATTGTCAGTCGGGAACTTCATCTTCTGGTGGACGGTCGAAGCGACTGCCATGAGAGGGTTGATGGTGGTCCTCCCGATAATAGCGTTATACGTCCCCGCAGACTCCACCACGACGAAGTCCACGTTTCGCCGTTCCATCTTCCAGCCACTACCGAACTCCACCGGTAAGGTAATCATTCCCAACGGATAGGAGGTGGAACCAGAGAATCCCACCATCGGGAAGTTCACCTGCGTCAGGTCCTTCTTTGTCTTTCCCATGGCTTCTAAGGCGTCCATAAAAAGAATGTCGGAAGAGCTCCCTCCATCTATCAGGATCCGCTTCATCTCGAATCCGTCCACATCCAGGGTCACGACCAAGGCATCGTCGTGAGGGCTTTCCACGCCTATCAAATCCTCCGCTGAGAAAGAAATCACCATTTCTTCCTTTACAGTCCACGACCGGGACCTTTTGCCTAGCACCACAGCAGCAGAGATGCGGGAAGCATAATTCTCCCGAGAAGCGGAGGTGTCACCTCCCGCCGCCATTCCTCCGTGAATGACGTTAATGGTCCCCCGCCTCTCCTTACGGGCACCAGAACCCGAGGCTTCCGGCTCAACCTTCTTCTTCTTTGGAGATCAATCACGGGACTTGGAGCGGGACCGCGACCGAGTTTTGGAACGGGATCGACACCGTCCCCTTCCGACGAACTCCTTCAGCTTCCCCTTCTGGATCAGCTTCTCTATCTCCTTCTTCAGCTCCCGACAGTTATCCGTATCGTGACCATTGGCTCGATGGTACCGACAATAACGATCAGAGCGGCCTCCCAAGAACTCACCTTCTTTCCTCGGGGGGTATCGGGCGAGACCCTGCCGATCCATCACGGCTAGCACGGAGGTCATCGAACTATTGATGGGAACACTGCGACTCTCGCGGTTATCCTTCTTCGGAGGACGCTTGTCCTCCCTTCTCTCGGGGCGACCACGGCTCTTACTTCCCTCCGATTTGTCGCTCCCTTTGCGATCATCCGACAGCTTGAACGATGGCTTTCCTCTTCCCGACTTCGGAGGATCAAGCTCTCTGGCAGCAATCTTCGACTCCTGCACGTCGATTTGCTGCTTCACCCTCGCTTGCAAAGCCTCCATACTCCACACAGCCTTCGCGGATACACTGTGCATCAAATCGGAACCATACGGAGCAGTTAGATTCCGAAGGAAAGTTCGGATGGTCTCTCCCTCCGATATCTCCTCATCGATCTCCGCAGCACTAGCAGTGAACCGTTGGAAGTAATATGCCAACGACTCGTCGGATCTTTGCACCACCTGGGTCAAAGACCTCACGCTCTTCAGGAGACGCCTACGACCTTGATATTGCTTGATGAAGCGATCGTGCATATCAGCCCAGCATGTAATACTTCCTGGCGGTAGGCTGAAAAACCATGTCATGGCCCTTTCTCCCAAGGTGATCGGGAATAGCGAACACACGAGGTCATCATTCGAGGTCCTACCCATACAGGCCTGGACATGCCTCTGAACATGGCGAACCGGGTCCTCTTCACCATCATACTCCTTGGTCGGAATACCTAGCCCGGGCGGGGCGACGGTATCTATCAGCCGCAGAACAAAAGAATGACTAGATCGATCCCTCAGCTCCGATGTCATTTGTTTCTGGTCGCCCATGCAGATGTTGACAATTTTCACCACCTGATCGGGGGTGATGGGGCCATTCAGGGGAATGGTCCTGTGTTGCACTGGTCCGGGACCATCAACCACGAACTTTTCCGAATGCGCGGGTTCCTTACCCTTACTCCTGGGTTGAACCTCCTGAACCTCCTGTTCTTCTCGAACCTCCCTTGGAGGAGGTGGAGGTAACTCCTCCCGTGGAGGCAACTCCTCTGTCCTCCTGGCAGCCTCTCTTTTGTCCAGCAGAGCCTCCATGGCCGCCAAGAACATAGGCATAGCATCGGCTACTGCCTTGGCCAACTCCGAGTTTGAGGAGGCACCTACCTCCCTTCGCGGGATTTCCTCTCTGTGCCCCACCGGGTTTGGGGGAGCATCCACCTCCCTTCGCGGGATATCTTGCCTGTTCACCTCCGTGTCTCGGACTGAGACCTCATAATCATCACCATGCCCCACTGTTTGAGAAGCAGCAGGGTGCTCACCTTGTTCAGCAACATATTCCGGCAGCGCGGAATTCAGAGTTCCAGCAGGGCGAGAACTGCCGGCCTGGACTTGCTTCTTCTTGCCACCACCGGCCATCGATCTGGTAGAAACTATTTTGGCTTTTCGTTACGTTCCAACAGACGGCGCCAATGTTGGATCACGGTCGAAGCTCCGTTACGTTCTTGACGGAAAGCTTGAACTCCTGGGCTCCGCGTAATCCTGCAAAAGGGGATGACCTGGGTGGTGACCCAGAATCCCTCTCCGATGCCTAAATGAGTGTATGATCAATGGGGTGGTAAGCAGTAATCTAAGCTCGTATTAGAATGTCCGTTTTCTGAGGTAACTTCCTCCTTTATATAGGAGGGGAAGTTACTCAGTTACCTGTAACCGCGCCTGGCAGTTTTACCCATGATTCCGCATATCTCGTTCGGGATTCCATGTATCTCGCCCCACGCTCCGCGTATCTCGCCCACTCTCCGAGTATCTCGGGCATGCCCTGCGTATCTCGGGGGAGGTTATCCGTATCTTAACCGTCTCCCACTACTCTATCTAGTAGGCGGGTTTCTCGGTCTTATCCTCTGATCACAAGTCCCAACTCCTATCGGGGACTCCAGAGACTCATTCTAGGTCACCACCCAGGACCCCTTGTCTCACGAGACAGGTCCAGCCACCTCGTGGCTTTATTATCGGGGCCTTCTCGAAGGCATATCGGGGCCTACTCAGAGGCTTCTCGTCGGGAGCATTCAGCTCATATATCGGGACTGCTAAAGTCGGGACCCTTCGTATCGGGCTTCTGGGCCTTCCAGGCCTTTCACGAGGCTCAGTGGACTTGCTCGCCGTCTATTGACTGTTAACGGGGCTAACGATTACATCGGAACCCATCAGATTATTTTTAGATTACGAATCTAAAAATGATTATTTCGTTGAATTCAAACAAGTAGATATCATGGCCAGAAGAATATATATATATATACAACATCATCCTTATATAATCGTTTTATCACCACTAACATGTAAATTGTCTATCTATACATAATAGAATGTAACTAAAAAAAGTTCAAACTCAATCCATTTTTTAAAGTTATTATTTGTTTTCTCTTTTTAATTTCACTATTATAAATAAATATTAGGACTTATGATTTAAAAATCAACCCAGCGCGACGCGCGGGGTAAATAACCTAGTATGTATATAGGGTCAATAACCTGGGAGAGGTCGGAAGTTTGGCCCTTGTTAATTTGAGAGGTCTGAAGATTGAAATGGTGATAACTGAGGTTTGAAGTTTGGACTTTGTGATTTTTAGGTTTTCCGTCCAAATTTTCTGTCAAATTTAACAGAACCGTGTGAAATGTCAAAAATACCCTTTTGTAATATTTGAATTAATAAACAGTTTAATTAATATAAAGATGAAATGACAAAAATACCCCTGTCCATAATTTAAACCTAATCCAACTCCGGCCACCACCACGGCTCCGGCCGACCACCACCCACTCCGGCGACCACCACTCACAACTCCGACGACCGCCACCCAACTCCGACGACCGCCACCACGGACCCAATTGGGCCCAAATAGGAGCCAACGGCCCCGATTGGGCCCAAATCGGAGCCACAAAGCTCCGATCGGAACTCGGTGGCTCCGATTTGGGCCCAATCGGGGCCGGTGGCTCTGATTTGAGCCGTGGTGGCAGTCGTCGGTGTTGGGTGGCGGTCGTCGGAATTGTGAGTGGTGGTCGCCGGAGTTGGGTGGTGGCCGGCCGGAGCCGTGGTGGTGGCTGGAGTTGGGTGGTGGCCTTAAGGGCATTTTCGTCTTTTCATTCAATCATGTGAGATGTAAGAAAAGTATTTTTGAAATTTTATTTTATTTCTGGTCACATGCAATGCACATGACCAACTTCCGTCAGATTTAACGGAAAAAACTAACGGAGACCTCTATTATCTACAAGTCCAAACTTCAGACCTCAGTTATCACCATTTCAATCTTCAGACCTCTCAAATTAACAAGGACCAAACTTCAGACCTCTCCCAGGTTATTGACCCATGTATATATTACATATAACCCAATGCAACCACAACAACATAAATAAATATGTTAATTTTTATTATATGTTAGCAATTAAAAAATGTTTTACTAAAAAAACAAAGGGTTAAAATCTATAAACGGCTTGATATTTACATCGTGTTGAAATTTGTTGTCTGACGTTTAAATTGAGTGTCCCAGATTTTATTTTGGTTGAAATTTATTGTCTCAGTGTGATTACTCTAAAGAAGTCAGTCCCGACAAAACCGACTGTTAAATTCGAGCTCCCTTGCACATTCACTTCTCGTCACCTTGCTAGGACCATCACTTAAGAAGCTGACCACATCCGGGCAAGTAAATCCCACTCTGTTGTCGCCAGAAATTACTCCTTACCACTCAGCTAAACATTTTCTTTTGGATATTCAACTTTTGGGTGAAATTTGACGATTTTGTGAAAAGTAAAGAGTGATAGATTATGAGTGGGTGAATATGATGATGAAAACGATTGAAGCGAGAGGAAAAGACGGAGACATCAAATTTCAACAAAAATGAAATTTGAGACTGTCCATTTTTACATTTCAAACTTCAGACACCAAATTTCAACGTGTGACAAACTTCAGACAATTTATATTTACTTAAAAACAAATACAAACATCATATGCAGAACCCATGTCTTTTTATAGAAATTAAATCTATAAAGCAAAAAACTATGCACTTGGTTGTAGTAATTTTCACCGTAAGTTGACATTTTAACGTAGATTACTTCTCCTTGATATTCAATAAAAATAGGATATGAGCAGTTCTTTTCCCAATGGATAGTCAATGGCATCATTTGTATATCTTGTAAGATCCAAACACCAACCCTCTCTGTAAGTAGGTGTTCCGATCACCACTTCTGTGCCACCCCCGAATATGCACATTGCTTTACCATTTTCCGTTATCAGGGCGCCAATCATAGGTGCATTATGATTACCCGATATAACACGATGAGAAAGTGTATGGTTGTTTAGTCGGCCGAAGAAAACTGATTTTTTCTTGAAGAGATATATGAAACAATCAGATTCACTTGGAGATGGAGATAAAAGACAACAATCGTAATAAGACGTTGTTTCCCTTGTAGTCAGTTATTGGTATTTTCTCTGAAGACAAATTTATGTTCCATAAAAAACACACCACTTTGTAGCTGAATCACTATCAGATCTGTCTATACGAGATTTATACTTACTGCCATGCAGTAAAGTTTTGATCTTTGAGGACATAATGAATCTCCCTCTTTACAGATTTGAATCTCGGACAACATGGGAAGCAACGACATCAACTTCAAGAACTTTGCGACCGAACCAACCCCAGCATCAAGCAACCGACCACCTGGGGTCGCCTCGCTGGCGAGACAGTCCTCGGTATCTCCCTTACGTTTGATGAGTTCCAGAACACTGTCGAAGGGGTAGGGAAAGACTTTGGGTCCATGAACATGGATGAGCTGCTGAAGAGCATATGGTCTGCAGAGAAGTGTTAAATATAGAAAGTCTGCATATTTGTATATTAGTTAATTTCCATTCTTAGTGGATTTAATGCTTTCCTAGTATAGCTCTTTACCTAATCTAGCTTGTTTGTACCATTACTTATTGTAGTTGTTGATTAATGAATAGACATCGAATTTACCAGTTCTTTCATGGTATCAGAGCCATGTTTTACTCCGTCTGACCTGATGTTGTAGTTCATCGCTTGCTGTCTACCGGTCAGCTCAGCCGTCTCTAATCTGTCTGCAGCACCTCGCTTGTTCCGCTGCCAGCCATCTGTTTGCTCCGCCAATTTCATCATTGACCATCTTCATCCGTTCAGCCATACACAGCCACCGGCCACCCTGTACGACCACAACTGCTCAGTCCGACGCTCAGAAAGACCACTACTACTCATTTCGACCCTCCACCAGTCGTCTCTGCTGTAGATTGGTCTTTTGCGCCAATTACAGACTGCTGTTCAAATTCGGGTGCGTCAATCCGATCGGGGTTCAGCTGTTTCTGCCACCGTCGGATCCACACCGCCGTCGAATCCTCGCCGCCGTCGGATCCTCTCCGTCATGGGATACTCACCGCCGCCGGATCCACGCCACCTCCAGATCCCCCGCCGCTACCAGATTGGACTACGGTAGTTGGAACCTAGAGCCGCTCTGTCAATTTCGTCGCTCAGGTTTTGATATTTTTTTTAGCTGGTCTGGTCCACAACCGGTCTGGACCACAACCGGTCTGGTTCTACTATAGTTCCGGTCTAATTCTATTTCTGGTCCGGTCTGGTTCTCTACTGGTCAGATTTGGTGTTAATCTGTTGCAATCCGTTTCTAATCTGTTGCAATCCATTTCTGATCCGTTGCAAATCCGTTTCTGATCTGTTGCAAATCCGTTTCTAATCTGTTGCAAATCTGTTTATGCTCTGTCGCAAATTTGGGGCTGCGGTTTGTTTCTATCTGATCGTTTCTGGATGATGTTTATGATCCGTTTTGAAGTTTTTGTTGTTCGTTCTTTTATGGAGAACCCAGTATTAGTGGCCAAATCTTACATGGGTAAGAGCACAAGTCAATTTATTGTCAATCAATTAGTCAGCGAACACACTGATACATATGAAGTTGCTACGATTGTTCAGCGACTTGCGCAGTTGGGCTTCTCCCGTGTCAATATGACACATCAGCTGCAAACTCCAACGGCTAATATTAGCCCCTCAGGTATGACTTCCAACTGTTTATTAGCATCAAATTCATTATGTATTATTGATTCAGGTGCTACTGATCACATGACTGGTAACAAGAGTTTACTGTCAGGACTTACCACTACCTCACAACCACCAGTCCAAATAGCCAATGGCTCCACCTGTCATATAGAAGGAATTGGATCAGTTCAAATTTCACCTTATATGCCATTATCATCTGTCTTATACGCTCCTTCTTTTCCTGATAATCTCTTGTCTGTGAGCAAATTGATAGAACAATTATATTGTTCAATTACTTTCACTTCAACTAAATGCGTCTTTCAGGAATTGGGGACCAACAAGTTGATTGGAACTGCATATAAGCACAACGGTCTGTATTACCTAGAGAGCTTGCCTCAACGAGTTGCGTACATGAACACTAGTAATGCTGAGGAGGTTCATTATCAGTTGGGACATCCATCTCTACAGGTTCTAAAAACACTTCGTCCTGAATTCCGTTCAATTTCTGAATTAGTTTGTGAGTAATGCATCCAAGGCAAGCATATCCGTACTTCTCATCCACCTAGGATTACTCGTCGGTCTGTTGGTATCTTTGATTTAGTGCATTCAGATGTATGGGGTCCTTGCTCAGTTACATCTATCTCAAATTTTCGTTACTTCGTCACTTTTGTGGATGATTTTTCTCGTGCAACTTGGATGTTTGTTATCAAATCTAGACAAGAGGTGTTTTCAAAATTTATGACAATTTTTTTCTTTTGTGAAAAATCAGTTTGCCACTACCGTTAAAACCCTTCGTAGCGACAATGCAAAAGAATATTTCACAAATGAATTCATGCAATATATGAGTGATAACAACATCATTCATGAATCATCATGTGCATACACACCTCAACAAATTGGAGTGGCTGAACGAAAGAACAGACACATACTTGAGGTGGCTCGCACAATGATGATACATGGTCACGTTCCTACATGGTTTTATCTGATAAACCGTATGCCTTCCTCTGTTCTTGATGGTGCAATACCTTATAATGTCTTATTTCCGTCTGCACCTTTGTTTCCGGTATCACCAAAGATATTTGGTTGTACTTGTTATGTGTATGACAATCGACCGGGCCGTACAAAACTAGATCCAAAGTCTATTCGTTGTGTTTTTATTGGCTATTCTGGAACTCAGAAAGGTTATCATTGTTATAGCCCCACTCATAGGAGATACTTTGTCTCATCTGATGTTATTTTTATGGAATCTGTTCCATTTTTCCTTAAATCTGAACATAGTTTGTCTAGTAAGTCTCCATCGATCATGACTGTTCTCACATATCTTGAAGTCCAAGTCCGCTCTACTTCACTCGAGACTGATAATGCACCTTCTACGCCTCCTATTACTCAGGTATATACTCGAAGAGATAAGACACTTCATGTTAATACTAACTCTGTTCAGAACATGCAGGACCATGAGACTCGTGCATCCCCTGTTCCAATCATTGAATCCCTACCTGAATCTCCACCATCTCCTACACAACCAGTTGATCCCGTACCAACTCCCGGACTTGACTCTACCTTTAATATTGACATTCCCATTGCCCTTCGAAAAGGCTCCCGTCATTGCCCCAGTACCAGATATCCCTTAGATAGCTTGTGTTCCTATGCAACCCTATCTACAGATCATCGTGCCTTCAAAATAAGACTTGGTAGTTACTCTGTTCCTAGAAATGTGACAGAAGCCCTAGCCAATCCAGGGTGGTTTAGTGCTATGTAGGAGGAAATGTCAGCACTCCGGAACAATCAGACATGGGATCTCTGTCCTCTCCCTCCTGGCAAAAAGGCAGTTGGCTGTAAGTGGGTTTTCACGGTCAAGGTTAATCCTGATGGGTCACTTCATCGACTCAAAGCTCGTCTGGTTGCGAAAGGCTATTCTCAGGAATATGGCCTTGATTATGATGAGACGTTTTCCCCGGTTGCTAAAATGGCGTCTGTTCGCATCTGTCTCTCTTTGGCGGCCATCCGTCACTGGCCACTGCACCAACTGGATGTCAAGAACGCATTTCTCAATGGCATTCTTGAGGAGGAGGTTTACATGACTTAGCCACCTGGATTTGTTGTTCAAGAGGAGTCTTCCAAGGTATGCCGTCTGCACAAGTCCCTTTATGGTCTGAAGCAATCCCCCCGAGCTTGGTTTGGACGTTTCTCCCACGTGCTTAATCAATTTGGCATGACTAGGAGTGCCAATGATCATTCAGTTTTCTACAGACACTTAAAGGAGAAGACCATCATTCTAGTTGTGTATGTTGATGATCTGATCATTACTGGTGACGATGACGAAGGGATCTCAGCATTAAAAAAGTTCTTGAGAGTACAATTTCAGATAACGGACCTTGGTAAGCTCAAGTACTTTCTTGGGATTGAGGTATCACGATCTCCTGATAAGATACTTATTTGTTAGAGGAAGTATGTCCTTGATATGCTATCTGCATGTGGGTTACTTGGGTGCAAGCCTGCTGACTCACCTATGGTTCATGAGACCAAGCTCCGGCCTGATGAGGGGGAACCTTTACATGATCCTGAAAAGTATCGAAGACTGGTCGGGAAGCTAAATTATTTAACGGTTACTCGACCAGATATCTCTTATCCAGTGAGTGTTGTGAGTCAATTCATGTTAGCTCTGCGCACAACACACTGGGATGCAGCAATTCGGATTCTTAGATACCTTAAAGGATCCCCAGGTAAATGACTTGTATATTCTGATCAGGGACATAGTAGAATCGCAGCGTTCACTGATGCTGATTGGGCGGGGTGTCCTACTACTCGGAGGTCCACCACTGGTATTGTGTCTTCTTTGGTGGGAACCTTATATCGTGGAAGAGTAAGAAGCAGACAGTTGTATCTTGATCTAGCGCGGAGTCAGAATACCGTGCAATGGCAAACACATCATGCGGACTCATTTGGACGAAACGCTTACTCAATGAACTAGGTATTCATCATGACGGTCTAATGAGACTACATTGTGATAATGAATCTGCCATGCATATTGCCAAGAACCAAGTCTTCCATGAGAGGACCAAACACATTGAGGTGGATTGCCATTTTGTTCGAGACCTTGTCGTGGGAACATTCTCTAGCCCTACATACATTCAACTTATTCCCGTTCGAACAGATTTCCAGCTTGCAGACATTCTAACTAAGCCTCTCCGCAAAGCGTCAATTTATGATTTATGTGACAAGTTGAGAATGCTAGATATATATGCTCCAACTTGATGAGTAGTGTTAAATATAGAAAGTCTGCATATTTGTATATTATTTAATTTCCATTCTTAGCGGATTTAATGCTTTCCTAGTATAACTCTTTACCTAATCTAGCTTGTTTGTACCATTACATATTGTAGTTGTTAATTAATGAATAGACATCGAATTTACCAGTTCTTTCAAGGAGAACCAAACTGTGGGTCCTAACAGAGGGCAAGATGGTAATTTGCAGCGGCAAGCAGTGGCGTAGCCAGAAACCGAAGGCAGGGGTTGCAGACTAATTAAATTTTTTTTTTATTCATATAACAATCTATTTAAGTCCGAATATAAAAATGTGTCAAAAATTAAACAATAAAATTAAATAAATATAAGAATTTTAGAAGAAAAAAAATCCACAGAATTAAATAAATTTCTTAAAAAATTATAAAATTACATAAACTTTTTACACAAAAATAAAAATGGAAAAAAAGGATGTTGGGCGTCAGCGGTGCCTAAATTTTTTTTGAGTGGAGCCTCTGTTTCAGACAACAACAATATGGTCACTTTGGTTAAATTTTCGGCACATTTTGATATTTGAACACTTAGGTTGATATATGGATAAAAAATTTCAAAATATTGTATAAAAATACTAAATTAAAAAATGAAATACGTGCCAAAAAGTATATGAAAAATTAACAAAATATAGTCTAATATTTTAAAATTAAAACAAAAACTAATTAATGCGACTATTACGTCCATACTTTGAAATTGAAACCTAACATACTCATTATGAACGGATTCAAATACATATTTATGTGACAAAAAACATTTCTATTTTTTTTTAAAATACTTTTGTAAATATTTATTGAATAAATGTATATATATTGTCACTTATATAGTTAGATATAATCTTCGATATACACTTGTACAAACAAACTATATATAGATTAAATATAATGAGGTAAATAGTATATACGTATATATAACATGCAAATTTAATGTTACTCAACTTTCATTTTTAAATGCGGGGTGCAACATTTATTTTTGGGTTAACAAGTATTTTGGTCCATGATGTTTGACAACTTTTGGGTTTTGGTCAATGATGTTTTTTTACCTAGTTTTGGTACCATATGTTTGCAGATTTTTTCTAGTTTTGGTCTAACCGTTACATTCCGTCCATTTTTTGACATGTTCAAGTCACGTGATCCACTCTAAACTTTAAATTTAGTCCCTCTAATACTTTCTTAACCTTTTTTTTGTTCGATTTAGTCCCGAAGTTTCAAAATTGACCCCAATTGGACAATAGGTCCAATTGAATTTTTGAAACTTCGGGACTAATTGAACAAAAAAAAGGTTAGGAAAGTATTAGATGGACTAAATTGAACAAAATTGAAAGTTTAGGGTGGATCACGTGACTTGTACATCTCAAAAAATGGACGGAATGTAACGGTCGGACCAAAACTAAAAAAAATCTGCAAACATATGGTACCAAAACTAGGAAAAATAAACATCATGGACCAAAACCCAAAAATGGTCAAACATCATAGACCAAAAGACCTATTAACCCTTTATTTTTTCATATAATGAGGGGTTGCAAATTTATATATGCACTAATATATACACTAATTTCTATAAAGTTGAGGGGTTGCAACTGCAACCCCTCAACTGTACATGACTAAGCCCCTGGCGGCAAGGCTCGTTAACTCTGCCGAGGACGCTGAGCCAGAAGCGGGTCGATGAGGTTTGGAAGGAGTTGGGTGGTTCGGGTGCACCACAGGTTCAAAGGCAGCAGACTTTAGGTGAAGTTACTTTGGAGGAGTTTCTGGCTAGAGCTGGAGTTGTAAGAGAAGATGTTCCAGCTCAAGTTAAAGAAGGCTCGGTGTTCGGTGGGTTAGGGATCAGGTTTCAGCAGAATGGTAAAGGTTTGAATTTGATGAGGGTCAAGAACTTGGAAAACGTTAATAATATTTTTCAGGTATCTGATTCTACAAAAATGAGTGTTTTTTTGTGTGTGTTGAAACTCTGGCTTAAATATTTACAGCTTTTGTGCTTAAATTGTTGTCTAGTCTTGTGATTGTGTGTCTACAGCAAGAATTACGTTAAAAGGCGCATATTAACAGACCTTTTCTAAACTGGTAAGACAGTTATCATTTCACAATATATCTGATAACCCGACCACATTGGAAGCGATTGTTAGATTTACAAACCCTAATTGACAGGATCTTGATTATGCTTTATGAGGGAAAAGATATAGAGAGAAATGACTTACCCGGTAGTGATTTCGACTCCATTGATCTTCCCTAGACTGCAGATTTGCTTCTCTGTAAAACGGTTCTACTTCTCTCCCTTGTCCATCCTTCTGTCAGAGACCAGTTGATGGAGAACTGCTCTTCTTTCTCTCTGTCAATTACTGGCAGGGAGAGATGACCATTTATAATATTAACCCTTTAATCTGATACGTCCATCAAGTAACCAATTGAACGGTCTAGATTAAATACATTCCATAAAGACATATATTGATATAATATATAATATAATACATTATTCAATATATCTATATTCATTAATATTATCTGGCCACATAATTAGAATATATATTCGAGCATTAAACAAATATTCTTACATTCTCCCACTTGGCCAGATAATCACATAAGTCTTACATCTTTATGGAATAACATAAGGCGCGCGTTAAATCTAATCTTTCCGTTCATCATAATCACTTACATTCAATAATCTGTAAATGCGGGTTATGGCGGTCATACACTTATTTAAGCAGCATACTCCCTTCCATATACCACGACAGTTACCTCTTATCAAATGTAAGCCTGTAAGTAATATATATAAACACATCAAGGTCCAAGTAAGGCTATACATAAGGTTTTCCGTTATCATAAACATTATGTGTACACAATCATAATTAACAGGAAAACATTGGAGTCAGAAACATATCATTGAGCTCAGAGTGTCAAACATCATCATCATCATCATCAACTTTACAACTAAGACCCATTATTTGCATGCTTCTTTAATGTCATTAGTTGTAAACATTCATTTAAGTACATCATTGTCAGCTTGGCCATTATACTGACAGACACTCTTGTTTCTGAACTTTCTTCTTAACGACAATAAACTTTCATTCCATAAGTTTGCACCTTTAATGCTTGTCGTTTTGACGAAGAAATAATTGTGGCATTATTACGATAAATTTTCTAGCGACTTGGTAACGGTGTCGACAACCTCAAGCCCTGAAATAAGTCCCACAGTTCTTAATGCATGATAAACATGCTAAAGCCTTTATATTATTGATAACGACAGTTAATTACCACTTTTCTGTAATATTGCTCCAATACATAAAATGAACAATTAATTAAGAGTGGACTTTCAACTGTCAAGATATCCCTTAAATCTGAATCTACATGAACATAAATGTATTCACATGTTCTTGTAGGTGCATTAGGACTTTATTTGCAGCATTCGAGAACTATACTCCCTCTTTAAGATCATTTCAATGTGAGCTTTCTGAGACAATCCAACTGTAACTGTGACTAGATTAAAATTTTAATTTAATCTTAGTCACATAAATTGCCTCTCACATTAACTTTCATCTTAACTTCAGAGAGTACATAATCATTTAAATGTGAGCAAGATATAATCAATTATACAGGTAAAATATCTGCGTACTACCACTAATCTTATGGTTCACGCAACGGTAAAGTAACTTAATAAACTATTCGTGGGAACATCAATTTTATCATATAAATTGATTTCTAAAATGACCATTCATTAATTGAGAAATATAAACTTCGTAACATAATATATTGTGGGAATGAAACCAAAAAATATTTACTAATATCTGAATCCTACAAGTAAACCAACTTCCAGAATGACAAGTTTTCCTAATGTTATTCTAAATGATTTAACTTTATCAGATGATTATACTTTTCTTTCTTTATGAAGTATCATGTCTTTCGAACATTATCCCTTATGTTGTAATTTTCATTCAACTGATGGAACTATATTCCAATCCATGTGAATAATGTATTCGTACAGATAGACAATGTCTATCATTTACCATAATATCCACATCTTATTATTCAGACACTCCCACTAATTTCATTATTCTTAAGATTAACATAACTGGTTTCTACAATTTTCGGACTTCAGTTAAGAAAGTAAGTCATTATACCCTTTGGATCTTTTAATGTTACTCCAGAGTAAACATTTCATTCAAGAATCCATTCTTTAGTGTGGATCATAAATATTTACTTTAACTTTATTAGACAACCTCAAACATAACGGTGTCTTAACCAAGCTCCCTTCCAACGCACAGATCAATAAAAGGTTGGAACTGCCTTTATGAGATCTCAGACTTAACTCATACATCCACAACATAATGTCATTAATGGGTAAAGAAGATTTACTTGTCTAACTCTTAACTGTAACTTTCAAAGTCCGATTATATTTCCCACAATACTATTTTCATAAATGTATGACATGCTCTCTTAAGAAGGCTTATTAATGAACTAAAAGTCATATCATACTTTTATACATTTCTCATGAAAGTCACCACACATAAAGACATTATAAGTTTTCACGTTTCTATCTAATTGTCTACTTTCCATCAAGAAAAAACACTCAGCAAATGGATATAGTCATACATGAATAACATTAATAAGCGTGACTAACTAATTTTCTTCATTAACTCTTAATACGAAAAATAAACATAAATTCATAAGTTCAAGAAGATATATAAATTATCCCCCTTATTCTTGACACTTATTAATTTTCCGCATAATAATCATGCAATAAGCGAGATATACAAAATATTACATTTTATTCATGTATGAAAAACAATTGCACTAACCTTTTAGCAGCACTCATTTATGCATGGTTGACATGTGACTTCCTTATTCTTCATAAACATACGAGCTAACTCAATATCACTTAATGAACACTTTAAAGTTCTCTCATAAATATTGAGTTATCTCTAGTCATCCTTAAGGTCTTTAATCTTGCTCCATAAATTAGCCAACTCAAACTTCTACAAACTCTACAACTCAAAACTTAATGGTTGTAAGTTTGTACATACGAGTGACTTATTACATAATTTGGTCTTTCATCCACAAAACTTCAAAATTTTCTTTATTTATTGTTCGTGGAATAAACCAAAATTATTCGCATTAACTTAAGATTTACTCTGTTATATCGTGTTTATACTTTATGACTTGACTTTCTACTTAAGTTGTGTACCCGTAAGAATACTATTTATTGTGTTAAGTCAGGATCTAGTAACTTTAGTGGAACCTGACTTACACGGTTTAGAAAGTCAAACCTATTAAACACAATAACAGAACATACATGCGAATTAACTATAATAGCTGCAAATTACATACTTGCTCATTCATAAAATAGGTTAATAAGAATCAGCTAATCATTTAAAGTATATCATAATCGACCTTTGGGCAACAACTATAATATACTATCATTAAGTAAATGCCAATTAGTAAATAAACTATTATAGATTCAGATAATCAATAAGAGTATATCATAGTCGACCTTTGGGCAACGACTACAATACACTAATCTTAATTAAATGCCATAACATTATTTGGAAATCATCATAGTATACTATAACCGACCTTTGGGCAACGACTATAGCACACAAATCTTAATTAATTCCATAACATTATTGGACAATTAAAGAAAATCTCCAGTTAAATATATATGTTATCTTTGGATATACAAATATATAGAACCAAAAGATCTTAATTATCCCATCATGTTTACCGGTTATAGAAAGCGATTCACCTTTGGGCAAATCCTGAAATTCTAGTAACCTGTAAATGTCAATTTATCCAATCATGTATACAGTAATAGGCATTTCATTATTATCATGGATAAATGACAATTATATTATATGCATGAAACAAATAAACATTCTAGATTAGTCACTTTGGCAACAATAATCTACTTAAAATACAAGTTCATGCATATAATTATTGATCTTTACGTAGACATTACTATTATATTATACGCATGAATCGAATAAATATTCTAGGTTAGCCACTTTGGTGACAATAACCTACTTAAATTGTATGTTCATGCATATAATAATTGATTTTCTTTAGGCATGACAACACATTCTAGTTCTGTCACTTTGGTGACTAGAAACAAACCATAAAGTCATGTTGATAGTAATGTCTCATTAAACCATAACATTATCATTCTAGTTCAATCACTTTGGTGATTAGAAACTAACTATAAAGTCATGATGACCGTAAATGCCCATCCATGGACCATGCATAACGTTATCATTCTAGTTCAATCACTTTGGTGATTAGAAACTAACTGTAAAGTCATGCATATAGGCTAAAGTAATATTTATAACTAAATATAACCTGATATCATAACGATTATCATCATAGGATTGAAACATCACTAGAAAACATTAGGTTTTGGCTAAAATTAAATTTTAACCCATAAAGTTAATGGTTTTACACCATAAAACTACGATTTTTCTTAGCATTTAGCGGAAGCAATTATATATCAAGGCAAACCTAAAGCAAATAATCATTCATGCAATAGGCATTTTCATGCTTAAGTTAAACCGACTAAATCTTTCATTATTGAAACATAATCAATCATTAACTTCAAATTGGAATCACATAATCTAATATGCCATTCATTCATCACTCATGCATAAATAATAACTTCATCATGCTTTAAAATTCATACACACATGCATGAGAGTGACTTTTGGTTATCATTAACATACTCCAAATTCATCATTCATGTGTTTATTTAGACTATTATAAACACAACATTATAAGTCATCATTAAAGCACGTGATGAACGAAATAAGTAAACTCTAATTTGACACTTTAGCAACCGTAATTCACTTACTATACATGCTATCAGTTAAGTAGAGAACATATAAATCTCCTGATTATTAGATTATCACTGAAGAACATGTATAAGAGAAAGAGAGACAGAGAGTATACGTACGTGTCCTTGTTTGTTTTCAGTCTGTGAGACTTTAGCAAGTGGAGCTTGGCAAACATTGATGCCATTTCACCGCTTTCTAATTTGAAATTGTTAACCTTTATGGTTACTTTTATTGCATCATCATAGGACAATTCATCGTAGTCATGCCTATCACAATCAACTCCAGCAAACAAGGTGTCAACATATTTCTTTGATTGGAACCATCAGTCTGCTTCTAGCTGTGTTCTTCTTCCTCTCAACCTCCGGGAGCCGTGGGTGGTCATCTTACTCCTTATGCTCCCAAATTTGTGGTAGAGGCTCACCGATTTGATAACCAGATGGAGACACAGACAATAATTTCATTAGGAACTTGATTAAAATTCTAATTCCATAAGACTACTTAATTTGATTACAAAGCAAGTCTACAGATCTTGATTACTAGAATGCTCATCCTTCAAAAACTATAATATAACGGTTTCAGAAAAAACAATAGCCACTCACTGGCACTAAACAATTGAGCATTCCATCAATCATAACCGTACGAAACCCTCAAGTTTAACAATTCCACCGTTTACCGATTACGAAGCACCAATTTTCTCAAATTCCACCAATTGAACAAGAAGCAGTTATACAAGTCTCCACCGATAACATAAATCGGTAGAATTTAAAGCAGTTATGGGGGGAGAATAGATTAAAACCGTTAGATTTTGCACAGTATCGTGAGTTTGTATCGTAATTGGAGTAACCAATTATTTTGAGAATGGTTACTATTAATGGTAGATGAGAATAAAGTAAACCCTAAGCAATTCGTACGAATCAACCGATTACGAATGAAGCCAAACCACAAACCACGATGATCAATAATCCCATAATAAGGCATAATCAGAACTCAGGCTCTGATACCACATGTTAGATTTACAAACCCTAATTGACAGGATCTTGATTATGCTTTATGAGGGAAAAGATATAGAGAGGAATGACTTACCCGGTAGTGATTTCGACTCCATTGATCTTCCCTAGACTGCAGATTTGCTTCTCTGTAAAACGGTTATACTTCTCTCCCTTGTCCATCCTTCTGTCAGAGACCAGTTGATGGAGAACTGCTCTTTCTCTCTGTCAATTACTGGCAGGGAGAGAGGACCATTTATAATATTAACCCTGGTACGTCCATCAAGTAACCAATTGAACGGTCTAGATTAAATACATTCCATAAAGACATATATTGATATAATATAATATAATACATTATTCAATATATCTATATTCATTAATATTATCTGGCCACATAATTAGAATATATATTCGAGTATTAAATAAATATTCTTACAGCGATCCCACAAAGCAGTGAAGATACCTCTTTGCTGTCCCCTGTTCCTTACGTGTTTAACGAAAGCATGAGAGGAAGAAAGAGTGGTGGCGTGATTGAGAAAGTTGTTGAGAGGAGGAGACAGAGGAGGATGATCAAGAATCGAGAATCTGCAGCAAGATCACGGGCTCGAAAGCAGGTAAAACAAATAGTTTGATTGTATTGTATATTTGTATTATCAATCTTGATCTGGAATTTAGTTTATGGGTTGGTTTGTTGATTTCATTATCCAACGTAAATTTTGAACATCCAAACATTCCAAAAACAGACATCCAGAATGTCATGACTGAGAAAATGAACAAAAGTTGAGACTTTTAGTGTTTCCAAGGTATCATCTTCCTGGACAGACCTAGCAAGAAGCTTCCCACTGACAGATTTACATAAGCCGACATCAATGATGGAAGTGGCCTCACTCTTCTCTGATGTTGGAGACATCTCATCCACCAAGTAGTCAGTCCAACATCATTCCCAGGAAATGCACTTGGTGTGCTAATGTCTTGTTTTCTTGTTCCACAGGCGATATATTGAACATGTTCAGATTCACCTACAATATAATGAAATAACCAATGATGCAATTCTTACCAAAACAATTATTATAGATAAGTTAACTATTTGATCGTAGTGGTGTGGACTAGAGTGAGTGGGTCCTTGTAATGCAAATTTAGTTGAACAAGAAATATGTTGTATAATAGATTCCTACCTTTCTAGGCAATTTCCTTGATGGACACATTTTGTCTTAACTGTGTGCTTTTGATCCATCCTCAGTTTTTGTATATTCATTCATTCTGAGAAATTTTACTGAATAATAATAAAATAAATTATTATTCAGAAAGTTTCTAAGTAAGAATGCACTGGACTGGACGGACGACGGAACGACAGCCGTAGTCTAACCACCACCATATCAATGAGAGCCACTCTTAGTTTAACCACTGTTATCTCTTTGCTTCACTGACTCGTTCTCCCAACAGCCGTAGTCTACCGCTCTGCGTGGGAGAAGCTCCGCTATCTAACTGACCAAGCACCCGCGCTAGCAGCCCCGGCAGCCATGGCGGTTACAGATTTCTTCGTCGGTGAGATCTCCGTCGAGATCCTCAGGTTGCTTGTAGCACTCGCAAGTAGGTCCGCTTTATACAAAGGTATCGCGGAGAAGCTAGGTGCCACGCTAGAGGAGCTCGCCCCCATCGTCAAGGAGATCATGTACTCCGGCAACGAGCTCCCTCAGAATCGCCAGCAGCAGCTTTACCAGTTGTCTGTCGATATCACCAATGCCAAGGAGCTCTGCGACAAGGTCAGTTATGCTGATTGAGAATTTCGTTACTGTTTATTGCTCTTCTTGAGCGATCGATTAATCGCCTGATAGCTTTTGATGTTGAAATTATTATAATTTCCATGTATTGAGGGTTATATCTTTTAGAATTCTGCTGCTTCAATTAATTGATTATGCAGTTCAGTTCCTTATCTATGCCTGATTGTTTGGGAATTTTCTTCTAGCTTATGAGATCGAGCCGATGGAGCGTATACAAAAACCTACGGGACACAAAGAAGCTTGAGAAGATCGATAAGAAGATAACCAGGTTCATCCAAACAAACATGCAGCTCCACATGGCTGCGGATATCAGCCACACACGATTTGGTGTGAGCGAAGTGGGTGTCAGAGTCGATCATCTCGATGGCTCGGTGAGGCGGCTGGAAAGTGAGATCAGTCAGATGAAGATTGGCAATGGAGGGTGGGTGGAGGAGGCGATGAGGCAGAGGGAGAAGGAGTCTGAGCTGTGGCAGAGCAGCAGCGGGCCTATTGTAGGCGTTGCACTGGAAATGGGAAAGACCAAAGTCAGGGAGATGCTGATCGGAAGAGATGATTCGATTGTTACCATTCGGGGGATTGGTGGGTCGGGGAAGACAACTCTGGCTGCTGAAACTTGCAAAGATCCTCAAGTTAGAGGTAAGATACCTTGTGTTTTCTTGATAGCCATTGAGATATGTGCCTTCAAAGTTTAATATCTAAGTTGACTTATCTTATGGTTTCAGGACCTGTATTTCATTCATAGATCCTTTCTTGTTTCTGTTACTTTACATCTATGCTATAAGATGTTGATAGCAAACGTTTGCTTCTCATAATCAGGATATTCATATGCCATGTCGTAATCATTGACTTATTATATCCACAGATGCAGTGCTACCATCTGATATATGTTGATACTTTCTGCAGATTATTTCAATGACAGGATCCTTTTCTTGACCGTCTCCCAGTCTCCTAATCTGGGGAATCTGAAAGCAAAGATTTGGGGATTCATCATGGGAAGTGATGGTTTCAGTTCGTTAAACCCGATCCCGGCCTGGAATCAACAACATAAATGGGTTTCAGTAGTTACCCCGAAAATCCTTATAGTCTTGGACGATGTCTGGTCCTTGTCAGACCTTGATCCGCTGCTCGCTCTGACTGGGGCACCCGGATGCAAAACTCTCGTGGTTTCGAGAAATCATTTTGAAACTGTGCCCATTTCATATGAAATGGAGCTTTTGAGGGACCATGAAGCCATGACTCTCTTCTGCCTTCACTCTTTTGATCAAAAGTCGGTTCCTCCCACTTTTGATGAGAAATTGGTAAAACAGGTATAATTAAACCCTCCCTCTCTCTCTCTCTCTCTTGTATGATCAAACTCGAATTAATCCCACATTATGTCCCACATTACATCAACATTACGTTGTTTGTCAAACCAAACGATGTAATGTGAACTTTGTAATGTAATGTGCATTGTAATCTGAAATTACGACGGGTTGGTCAAAACCCGTAAAAATTCGTTGACTTCCCCTATCAACGTACTTACGATTTGTTCTCCTTGAGTATCCTTCACAGTCCCTGTAGATATATATATAGGTGTGTAGCTGGTAGGATCTCAATAGATAGAGATATATAGATAGATAGAATATTATTCTATCTCTAACACTCCCCCTCAAGCTGGAGCATATAGATCATGTGCACCCAGCTTGGCACAAATATACTGTCCGCGAGAACCTCCAAGGGCTTTCGTGAGAATATCGCCGAGTTGATCACCAGAACTAACAAACTTAGTTGCAATTGCCTTTGAGGCGATCTTCTCTCGAACAAAGTGACAGTCGACTTCTATATGTTTCGTTCGCTCATGAAAAACTGGATTTGAAGCTATATGTAGAGCTGCTTCATTATCACAACATAGCTTCATTGGTTTATCATCTCCGATCCTTAGCTCTTGAAGAAGTTGTTTGACCCATAAGAGCTCACACGTACCAAGTGCCATGGCTCTGTACTCAGCTTCAGCACTCGATCGAGCAACCACATCCTGTTTCTTACTTTTCCATGAGATTAGATTTCCCCCGACAAATACACAATAACCTGATGTGGATCGTCTGTCTATTGGACAACCTGCCCAATCAGCATCAGTGTAAGCCATCACTTCAGTGTTTCCCTTATTTCTGTATATCAATCCCTGACCCGGTGACTTCTTGATGTACCGGAGTATCCGTGTTACAGCCTGCCAGTGTTGAATACACGGAGATTGCATGAACTGACTAACCACTCCTACAGCAAATGAGATGTCTGGTCTAGTGATGGTGAGATAGACCAACTTACCCACCAACCTTCTATATCTCTCTGGGTCTTCATATAACTCCCCCTGATTTGGAAGAAGTTTACTTTTTGGATCCATAGGGCTATCTACGGGCCGACTATTCAACATGCCAGTTTCTTCCAGAATATCTAATGCATACTTCCTTTGTGAGATGCAAACATCAGTAGTTGATTGAGCTACTTCAATTCCAAGGAAATATTTAAGATTCCCCAAGTCTTTTGTCTGAAAGCGACTAAATAAGTGCCTCTTAAGTTGATTAATCTTCTCATGATCACTCCCTGTAATAATTATGTCATCAACATAAACTATCAAATAAACGCAGAGACCACAAGAAGAATGTGAGTAGAAGACAGAGTGATCAGCTTCGCTTCGAGACATCCCAAACTCCTGAACAACAGAACTGAATTTCCCAAACCAAGCACGTGGTGACTGCTTGAGTCCATACAAGGAGCGACGCAGCCTACAAACCAAACCTGACTCCCCCTGAGCAACAAACCCTGGTGGTTGCTCCATATAAATCTCTTCTTCGAGCTCTCCATGAAGAAACGCATTCTTAATATCCAACTGATACAACGGCCAATGTTTGATAGCTGCCATAGCAAGAAATAACCGTACAGAAGGAATCTTTGCTACTGGAGAGAAAGTATCACCATAATCCAGGCCATAAATTTGAGTGTAGCCCTTGGCAACAAGACGGGCTTTAAGGCGATCAACCTTACCATCAGCTCCTACCTTGATAGCAAACACCCATCTACAACCAACAGTACTTTTCTCCGGTGGGAGAGGAACCAAATCCCACGTATTACTCTGTTCCAAGGCTTGCATCTCATCAATCATGGCTTGCTTCCATCCAGGGTGAGCAAGTGCTTCTCGAACAGTTTTGGGAATGGTGATGGTGGATAATGCCGAAACAAATGCAAAGTGTGATAGGGAAAGCCGGTGAAAGCTCAAGAAATTATAGATAGGATGAGGGTTACGAGATGATCTAGAGCTCTTCCGAAGGGCAATGGGTAAATCATTTGGCAGCTCAGATTGGTCTGTAGTAGGTGTAGACGACTGGAGTGGGAAAGAATCAGGAGACTCTGTGGAGGACTTATCTGGCGGAGGTTCTGTTGAAGGCTCAATTGGAGCAGGCGCTGTGGAGGGCTCGACTAACGTAGTTTGTTTTCGTCGGCGTTGATACTGAAGAAGAGGTGGTGGAGATGGAATCGAAGGGGAAACCTCTATTTCAGAGGGAGTAGATGAATTTGGTATTTCAAATGATGACGGAAGAAGGACGGAAAGGGGCAATGTCTCTGAATCAGTGGCGGATTCGACCGAGGAAGGCGGAAAATATGGTATATCCTCGAAAAATGAGACATCAGCGGACATATAGAATCGGTTATTAACCGGAGAGTAACATCGATATCCTTTCTGCAATCTAGAGTATCCGAGAAAGATGCATTTGATAGATCGAGCAGAAAGCTTATCTAGTCCAGGAGTAAGATCTTGAATAAAACAGGTACAACCAAAGACACGAGGAGGCACGGAAAATAATGGTTCTTTAGGGAACAAGATGGAATACGGAACTTGATCATTGAGAGAGGAAGAAGGCATCCTGTTGATCAAATAACATGCTGTTAAGACAGCATCTCCCCAATGGCGAACAAGCACATTTGCATGAAGTAATAATGTACGAGTAGTATCAATAAGATGCCTATTTTTCCGCTCGGCAATGCCATTTTGCTGAGGTGTATGAGGGCATGTGGACTGATGTAGGATTCCATGTCGAGTCAAAAAGGACGAAATAGTACTTGAGAAGTACTCACGTGCATTATCACTACGAAGAATTTTGATGTTTTGACCAAATTGGGTCTTAATTTCAGCATGAAAAGACTGAAAAATGGGAAATAACTCAGAACGTTCTTTCATTAAATAGACCCAAGTGCAACGAGAAAATTCATCAATGAAAGTAACAAAATATCGGTATCCAGCAGAAGTAGATACTCGACTAGGACCCCAAATATCTGAATGTATTATTGAAAAAGGAGACTCAACTCTAGTTTCACGACTATGAAAAGTAGACCTAACATGTTTTCCTAACTGACATGACTCACAATGCAGCTCTCTCAATTTGATTAAGGAAGGAACCATCTGCTGAAGTTTGGACAAACTGGGATGACCAAGACGCTGATGAAGTAGGTTGGGGGACGTTGCAGCACAAATAATCGATTGCGGTTGCGGTTGTAAATAATAGAGTCCTCCTGATTCATATCCCACAGCGATCGTCTGTCCCGTACCACGGTCCTGTATGATAAAGGAATCCTCACTAAAGGTTACAGAACAGTTAAGTGAACGAACCAATTTGCTTACGGATATCAGATTGAAAGGACAACCAGGGATGTATAAGACAGAATCTAAGGATAAGGATGAGCTTGGAGTGGCTTTACCGATTCCTTTGGCTGCGACTTTCGAACCACTTGCAAGAGTAATTTGATGTGTGGAATTTAAGGGAGAAATTGAGGTAAAGTTTGAAGGATTACCTGCAATATGATCTGAAGCACCTGAATCAATAATCCATCGATTTTGATTATTACCAGATTGAGAGATGCAAGCAGTAGAGCTGGTAGCTGCAGCTGATTGGACTTGTCGAGCTTCTTTCATCTTCAGGAACTCATGGTACTCCTGCGCAGAAATTCTAACATCTGCCGACTTCATCGGATTAGTTGCTTCTGTTTGCTCAGTGAGACTAACATTAGCAGTATGATCTTCTGGATACCCATTGAGTTGATAACATGTATCAACTGTGTGACCCATCTTTCCGCAATAAGAGCATTGAGGTCGAGTACCGCGGCGCCCACCATTGCGTCCACCATTGCGTCCACCACGTCCACTATTGATTCCTCCACGACCGCCTCCACGTCCACTTCGATTATTATAATTAGCAGCCATCGCAGAAGAGTCGACTGGTAGAGGTGGTGTCTTCGGGGAAGGAACCCTAAGAAGTCGAGTGGCTAAATCCTTCAGGTTTGGTACTTCTGGGCTCGTCAGAATCTGATCTCGGACATGTGCATAATCCTGATGTAACCCGCGAAGTGCAATCACCATATACAGATTGTCAAGTTTCTTGAAGAATCCGGCAACTGTATCGGCTTGGAGGAACATATTTAACTCTTCAACTGCAGCATGGACCTCGGACAGATAGGTACCCATATCATGATTGGTTTGCTTCAGGGAGGCAAGTTTTTGTCCAGCATCATACAATCTTTGAATATCATTAGAATACACACTCTTAATATTATTCCAAAGGGAATAACATGTTTTGAACGCTCTAAAGTTATTAAGCATTGATGGCTCAATTGATTGCCAAAGTAAAGCACAAAGCTGATAATCAAATTTCTCCCACTGATTACGTTCAGATTCATCAATATTGACAGCAATTTTCTCAAGGTGATCAGAAAAACCGTGACCTAAGAACCAAAGCTCTACGGAGGCTGACCACCCTAAATAATTCTTTCCATTAAACTTTTATGAGACGATTGTGGGTGTTCCAGAAAAAGCTGATTGAAAGGGTAAAGCAGATTTTGTATCATTATTAGACATGGTTCTTGAGATAACTGACCGGAATGACCTCAAAGATCGACAACACCTACAGTAATGAAGTCGGAAGACGCTGGCGACTTAAACGGCAGAAGTGCCGCAGCAGACCAGTCAGGGACGGAGGCGCGTTGGGTCGCAGGATTGACGACGGCGGAGATTGACGACACCGCTGACGGGAACAGGGTCGCAGGACGCCGGCGAGACGAACGGCGGAAGCGCGGCGACGATTGGCGGCCGGGACGGTGGCGCGTGGTTAACACGCGCCGAGCGGAGGTTCAGCTATCGGCGGCGCGTGGCGGCGCGTGCGGCGGCTACTGGCGGCGCTGGAAGGCTTGACGGGATCGCCGGCTGATTCTGGTGTGATTGGTGATGATGATTTTGAAGAATAAACCCTAATTTCGAAGGGGTCTAATTGACTGAGACTAAGATGTTTGCCGGAAGAAAAAAAATACTGAGGAGAAAGGCCTAGGGTTAGGCTCTGATACCAATGTAAGATTACGTCCAATATTACGTAGTGTTTATTATTTTATTAATATTTACTAAATTAATTATTTTATCTCCCACTTTTTTATTTCTTTATTTATTTTTTATTTTTTGTAAATCTATTTCACTCATTTTTTAATATATTCCAGACTCTGTTATTTATACTTCTATTTCACTAAAGTTGAGTTTGTTTTTTAGTAATTAAACCTAAAATGAAATTTGTTTACATATTTTTTTAATAACATAGCAAGTTACTTTTTTTATAAAATAAATACATATTTAAATTTGTCATATTAATATATAATATATTCTAAATAGATTAATATTATAATAATGAATAAATCACATTACATTGTACATTACAAACCAAACCAAACACTGTAATCTGACATTACACTCCACATTACATTGTTGATTATGAACCAACCCGTTGGGTCACAACATTACAAGTAATCTCACATTACGTCCATCCAAACGCCCCCTTAACATTCTTGAAATATGTATGCAGATTGTAAATGAATGTAAAGGACTCCCTTTAGCGCTTAAGGTGATTGGTGCTGCCTTGAGGGATCAACCTGAAATGTATTGGCTAAATGCAAAAAACAGGTTATCACGAGGTGAGCCAATCTCGGAGTCGCATGGAATCAGGCTGATGGAGAGCATGAAGATGAGCATTGACCATTTGGACAAAAAGGTCAGAGAATGCTTCTTAGACCTTGGCGCCTTTCCAGAAGATCGGAGGATTCCTCTCGATATCATAATCAACATGTGGGTCGAGCTCCACAATATTGGTCAGGATGATGCCTTTGCAATTCTTGTTGAACTCTCGAACAAGAATCTTGTTTCCTTGGTGAAAGAAGCTCGGTAAGTTCTGATGATATAATAATAAATCACGATTCATCTGCAGTTGGTGAAATGGTTACCGATATTTCAAGGTTTGATCGTTGTGTTTATGTTAGATCTGTAGGAATTTACAGCAGTTATTATGACGTCTATGTCACTCAGCATGATGTGCTTCGAGACCTCGCTCTGTATCTTAACAGTCGAGAAGACATCAATGCAAGGAGCCGGCTGATTATGCCGAAACGAGAAAGGGAGATTCCGAGGGAGTGGGATTGGGAGAGGAATCTGGACCAGGCTTTCAATGCCCGAGTTGTTTCAATCCACACAGGTATTTGATTAAACCCTGTTACACAAATCTGAAATTTGATGCATGTTCTTGAAATTATTATTGCCCCAGAATAACTTGGCTCTGATACTAAAATACTAGCAAATATGAGAAACACTACAAGAAAATCAGCAATTTCCAATTTGTAAACGAAATTATGAGAAGATTTCCCACCATATGGACTTCTCCATATTCCTTTGGAGAAGATTCTTTGGACATCACAGTCAAAATGAAATCTTTTCCATTTCAATAAGCTATTAAATTAAATTTGTTTTCTCACTCTATCACTTCTTTTATAAAAAAGTAAACACTTTCTTTTCTTCGGAAACTGCAGGCGAAATGCAAGAAATGGATTGGCCACAAATGGACTTCCCAAAGGCCGAAGTCCTCATCTTGAACTTGGACGCCAACAGCTACCTTCTTCCTCCCTTTATAGAGTACATGCCGAAACTGCGTGCACTAATCATCATCAACCATAGCTCCTCCACCGCAGTGCTTGGCAACGACTCGGTTTTGAGGCATGTACCTAACCTGAGGACCCTATGGTTGGAAAAAGTTGCAGTCCCGGATTTATCCAACACCACCACCCCTTACAAAAGAATGAGAAAAATGTCCTTCATCCTTTGCAAAATCAACAACAGTCTCGACCCATCAGCCACCAACCTCCCCTCCATATTCCCTAACCTTGAAGACCTCACAATCGACCACTGCGATGACTTACTCGAGCTTCCTCCTAGCATCTGTTCTATCCGGACTCTCCAGAGCCTAAGCATCGCAAACTGCCACAGCCTGAAGAAACTGCCACCCAACATGGACGGGCTCGCCAACTTGGAGATCCTTAGGACATATGCTTGCCCTAATCTAAGGACGCTGCCCTCGGGTGTCTGTAAGTTGGTTTGCTTGAAGTACCTCGACATATCGCAGTGTGTGAATTTGGTGAAGCTTCCGGAAGGTGTTGGGGAGTTGGTGAGGTTGGAGAAGATCGATATGCGGGAATGTTCTCGCCTCAGTAGACTCCCGAAGTCGGCTCTAAGGTTGAGCTCTCTGAGGTGGGTTATTTGCGATGAGGAGGTGTCCTATGTTTGGAGGGACGTTGTTAGGGCACGGCCCTCTCTTCACCTTCAACTGCTCGAGAAGTGCTTTACTCTTGAATGGCTCCACTGACTGACTGGATGTACATTCAAAATTCCGGCATAACCGCTGCTTTGTCTGGCTCGAATGTTATTTGCGACGAGATGTCCGATGTTTGGAGGGAAGTTAGGGCATGGTCGTCTTTCGACCTTCGATTGGTGCTTTACTCCTTGATTGAGTTGGTCTGATTTATATATTCAAAATTCGGGTATAAAAGACAGGCCATTACTTTGTCTGGCTCAACTGACTGGTTATTGAGTTGGTCTGATATATTCAAGGTTTCAGCGTAAAAGGCATAAATCTACTTTTGTGTAAATTTGTAATCTATATGTAACTTATTAAGGGGTGATTTCTTGCTGATGTTGATAGATAGATAGATTTCAGGACTTCAATACATATATAAGTCTATATCTATCTAATAATATGTGTAGAATTCCGTAATTATTATGAAAAAAATCGAGGTTTTGCTTGATTGTTTTTTAATAGTTGGGACATTTTATGTAACTAAACGGGCATCTTCTTGAGTGTATTTTTCAAATTCTGAACCGCATACATAAAATAAACTTGCGAACCTAAATAAGTTGAATCGTTGATGTATCACATATCATATATTAAAGAGTTATGCTGCAAATTTCAAAATTAGCGAGCCGAGATGTTTATAACGTGTCTTAGTGGCACTTGTTGTAATTATTACAAACTTTTAGAGTATTTCTATAGTCGTACTTATTCGGAACATGGAAATCAGAAAGTCGGACTCTCTATCAATTTCCTATATTAAATCACGGTTGGGAGGTACAACAATTATGAATTTCTTCGGCTTATCGGCTTTTATAATTGTGCCAGTTTGGTTCTATATCCAAAGGCTCTACTTTTTTTCATTGATTGTGCCGGTTCGGTAAGATTTCGGTCTAATCCGGATTGATAACGAAATTTAATCCCGGTCGAAATAAGCTAGTTTAAACTTTAGAAGGTAGGTAACTTTTGAAAAATATGTGTATTACCTTTTGGAAAGTATGTGACTTTTGGAGGTGAGGACCCAACACAAACTATATATTGGTATATATAGATGTATGTATGTGAGAGTTGTTAACCTAGGGTTAACAAATTGATGTTTCTCAAATCCTAATCTAATTTTCTCTGTCTGTTCATGTTTTTTTGTGAAAGCTACATTAAGAGTTAGAGTTTCTAATTCTCTACGAATTACCCACCAATCTTTGAGTGACTCGATCAGTAGCATGACTTACAGTTTATACATTATGATAGATGAAACACATTAAAAGAATATTAATTTTGATGTATTTGAAAATCATTATCATGTTTGTATTATCTCAATATGTGAATTTTAAATAGTTATTGTTGGATCACGGTCGAAGCTCCGTTACGTTCTTGACGGAAAGCTTGAACTTCTGGGCTCCGCGTAATCCTGCAAAAGGGGATGACCTGGGTGGTGACCCAGAATCCCTCTCTGATGCTTAAATGAGAGTATGAACGATGGGGTGGATAGCAGTAATCTAAGTTCGTATTAGAGAATGTGTGTTTTCTGAGGTAACTTCCTCCTTTATATAGGAGGGGAAGTTACCTCAGTTACCTGTAACCGCGCCTGGCAGTTTTACCCACGTTCCGTATATCTCGTTCGGGATTCCGTGTATCTCGCCCCACGCTCCGCGTATCTCGCCCACGCTCCGCGTATCTCGGGCAGGCCCTGCGCATCTCGGGGGAGTTTATCCGTATCTCAACCGTTTCCCCACTACTCTATTTAGTAGGCGGGTTTCTTGGTCTTCTCCTCTGATCCCAAGTCCCAATCCATATCGGGGACTCCAGAGTTATCTCATTCTAGGTCACCACCCAGGACCCCTCGTCCCACGGGACAGGGCCAGCTTTCTCGGGGCTTTATTATCGGGGCCTTCTCAAAGGCATATCGGGGCCTACTCAGAGGCTTCTCGTCGGGAGCATTCAGCTCATATATCGGGACCGATCTCGTCGGGACCCTTCATACTGGGCTTCTGGACCTTCCAGGTCTTTCACAAGGCCCACTGGGCTTACCCGCCGTTTATTGGCTGTTAACGGGGCTAACGATATCATCGGAACCCATCATTTGCCCCCAAGACATGGGGGACTTGCAGTCCGTCGTGTCTTCTAATTCCGGACCTCCCGACCTCATCGTCGAAGGCTTTCATCTTCAGACATCCCGATATTACCATCGGAGGCTTTTACCTTGGGTATACCTCTTGAATTACAGAGCTTCTCACTCACAATTCCTCGAGACTCCAAGGACAGTTGCCAAATCCGAGGAGACTCCTCGGTTACTCCACCATTAAATGCTAGGGATAATGAAACGACGCCTAAGGAGGCGTGACTGTTACTTTCTGAAAAAGCAATATTACGTCACTAACGTCTCTTCCGTACTGTCCCCTATAATCTCGGCGATCCAGATTGAGTCGTTTCATCTTCAACGGTCCAGATTTGAATCTGTCCAGCTGTCTTTTACCTATAAAAGCCAAAACCCTGGCACTATTCACTCCTTCCTTGCCGTTCTGATTTCTGCGAACTCTGCCATTGTTAAGCCTCGAAGCTTTTCTCTCCCAGTTTCATTTGATTCTCCGGTGATCCAAGGCCTCCAGCCGTCAAGATCTTTCTTCGTCTTCTCTGATCCATCATTCGCTATGTCTGGTAAGACTTTCCTTCTTTGCCTCCGTGATTTACTGAATTTATCTTCTTTTCCTTTCCTAAGTTTTCCTGTTATGGCCGTTTTTAGACGAGGCCTGTTCTGGAGGAAGGAACCTCTTTACCTTTGAGCTTGCTACTAACGAAATCTCAGAGAGCCTTTACGAAGCTGCTCTCCGGGAAGGCTGCATCACTTCAGCCTGGGAACCCCGCTTTCCCTATGATTCCCATCAAACCACCAGGAGGAAGCACATAGTTACCCGCCCCCGAGAAGGAGAGGTGTTCGTCTCCACGGGGTAGATAAACGTCGGGATCCGATTCCCTTTCTGCGGGAATCTGGTTGAGATGTGTAACTTCTATCAGACGCATCCAACCACCTTCTCCCCACACGCTATCCGCGTGTGGAACGCCTTCCAGGTCCTGTGCCTTCGCCAACAGTGGACGTACAGCTTGCTGCTCTTCCGTACCTTCTACGGGATGAAGTGTAACAAGGCTGGAGTCTGCTCCTTTACCCCCCGACTCCCCAAATGGACCAGGGAGCAACTTTCTCGATTCGGCTGGGATGGCGAGACCTGGAAGTTTAACAAGGATCGGGGGCTCATTCGTGACTCAGGGTCCGACAACAGTGGATGGAAGAAGTACTACTTCTTCGTTCAGAACAGCTCTGTCCCATGGCCCCGATGGGAGGTTGTGGCGGACCCTGCCCCCAAGTTTGAAGTCTACACCGATGACGACTTCAACACCCTTCAACTGGTCCAGCTTTATCGTTGGGGGGACTCCTTCGCTCCCCTTGACGCCAACAAGCTCGTGGAGGGGGACCTGATCCAGATCGGGGTCCAACTCCTCGATTCCATTTCTGACAACTTGGTTCTTTGGGTAACACTTCTAACTGCCTTTTACTTTCATTTTTGCAGCCAAGAAGGCATCTCTGCTGACCCATCTCGTGTTGAAGCAGGGGGAGACCGACGCTGTCCAGGGCTCCAAGCGAAAGCGGAAGTCCTTGAAGAGGGGAGCCTCCTCTTCTGCGGCTCCTCCTACTGAGGAGCAAGTCGGGATGGCCAAGCGGGCCAGAAGAGAGGAGGTGGACAGAGCCTTCGGTGTCACCACTGCCGAGGAAGGTAAGCGCGTTCGCCGAGCTATTAAGAAATATAGGAGGTTGGTTCCCGATGAGTTTATCCCCTCTGATCGGGAGTCGCGGGTCAGAGAAATCAAATATATACTTCGAGGGGAAACCCCCGCGTCCTCAAGGCGAGTTATTACAACTTCTTTGGAAAGGACCAGCACGTCCCGCGAGGTATCATCTGGTGCCCGAATAATACACTTCCTGACTTTATTCGTCCCGCAACCGCAGGTCCATCGGAGGCTCTTACTCCGACGAAGTCTGCAACTCCAGCGAGGGCTGCGACTCCACTGGAGCCGATGACTGAGGATGCCTCGACGGAAGCTCAGTTCCGTCAGGTGACCAACTTGGAGGCTTCCCCCTCCTCCGAGGAGCCAACTGAAGGCCTGATTCCCCGCCAAAGGCCAGGGCGGAGCATCCTGAGGCCAACTGTGGAGGACGTGTCTCGGAGTCCTCCCCTGGATCTGCGCTCTCCAACTCCGGAGCCTCCGACTGAGGCTCCCAAGGTCATCCATCCTCTTCCCGTGGATGGGAACCTTTACAAGGTTTACACCCCTGATCAAGAGACGGTTCCCTGGAACCCAATCGAGTCTCTTCAAGGGGTCCCACTCCATCGGGGAGACCTTCAGCCAGAATTGGCCCTGCATCTGCTGGCAGGGTCAATTCCACCAGCCTTGAGACGCCTGATCTCCTTGGCTGGCGAAGATATCGAGGAGGATCTTCGCGACATGGCTATCCGTCGGATGGAGGTAAAACTTTACTCTCGCTTTTGTTCTTGCCTTCAATTATCGGACCTTAATCTCTTTTCCTTCTGCCTTAGGAAACTGCGAACCAACAGCGCTGCTTTGGTTACATCCTCGCTCTGAAGGGTGCTTTGGAGGAGGAGCGGGCCAGGTCAGACCCCAAAGCCTTGGCCAACTCCAGGAGGACCTTGCCGACGCTGTGGCGGCCAGGGAGAAGATAGCCAAGGAGCAGTCCCTCCTTGGCCAGAAGGCTATGGACTTGCAAAAGCAGGTCCACGACCATGAAGCCGTGCTGCGTCGGGAGCGGAGGATGCTCAAAGAGGAACAGCAGCGGCACGAGGCGGAGAAGAGGAAATTCGCCCTCGAGAAGAGCATTCTCGAGGAAGCTAAAGCGGGACTCGAGGCCGAGAAGGCTGAATTTCCTGCCAGGCTGGCGGAGGCAAAGGCTCAGGGTCGCGAGGAGGGTCGCGAGGAGTATCGGAACTCCGATGATTTCAAGGCGGATGCCGTGGGGTTCTGCAAAACCGAGGTGGAGAACGTTCTGTTCAATGTCGTCGAGGAGCTTTACACGGTATACGAGGATGCCATTGACTTCAAGAAGTCCGAGACCCTCGCCCCCTTCGCGGAGAAATACTTCAGCCTCCCCGCGGAAAGTGATGAGGCCGATGCCCCTGAAGGTGCCGCGGACCCGACTCCACAAACTGCGGAGCCTTCTGCCCAGGACCCCGCGAATCCTGCTCCCTCCAAAGCTGCTGAGGACCCAACTTCCAACAAGGACCAAGCTTAATACTTTATTCTTTAAGTCCTTGTAACTTCCTCTTTGTTTCCTCCTTGTATCGGAACCTTTAGGCCTTCGAGCCCTTATAAAAAATTCCTTTCATCTATTTTGGTCTTAACCATTATTGCACTACTTAAAGCGACTTGACTCGTTACTTAAAACGTTCTGATGCATCACTTAAGATGACTTTATACATCCTTCCGATGCTTCACTCGGGACTTCACCACTTAAGGTTTCTCATCCATGCCGTTCAAGGCAATTTCACACATCACTTAAGATGATTTTTTCGCACCCTTTAAGGCTTTTTATCGCGTCATTCTAAACGACTTAATCATACCCCTTAAGGCTTTTTGCTGCATCATAAAGACGACTTACACGGACCCCTTAGGGCTTTTATTCATATCTAGGCTTTTTGGTTGCATCATAAAGACGACTTACTCATACCTCGTAAGGCTTTTGTTCGTACCTCGAAAGGCTTTTTATCGCGCCATAAAGGCGACTTAATCGTACCTCGTAAGGCTTTTATCGCGTCCTTTAGGACGACTAACAGTTAGAATAAATCTAAAAGCAATTTGATCGGAAGCAACTTCTTTTATTCATTAACAACTCAAAGCTGGCTTACATCGGATCAATCGATAGATAACTTGCGCCATTCGCGGCGACTTAACATCACGCACCTCTTAAGGCGACTTAGGATCAAACATGATACTTCTTCAAGTGTGCGCCACTGAAAGAATGTTTCAACGTCTTGCCATCAAGGTCTTCTAACTTGTACGCATTTGGGGCTGGCATCCCTACGATCTTGTAAGGTCCCTCCCATTTCGGTGACAGCTTGTTGATCCGATCTTGATGGACGAACTCATTCCTCCGCCAGACAAGTTCTCCAACGAAGAATTGTCGGGACTTGACCCGCCGATTATAGTACCTGGCTGTTGCCAGACGCATCCGAGCCTGAACTTCATCAGCCTTCCACCTTTTCTCTTCGAGCAAGTCCAAGTCCAGACGTCTCATTTCCTCGTTCGTCAGAGGCTCATAATACCTCCTGCGATGGGACGCCACCGCTATCTCCACGGGAGCAACTGCCTCCGTGCCATAAACAAGGCCAAACGGAGTCTCCCCCGTCGATTGCTTGGGTGTTGTTCTAACAGCCCACAGCACGTTTTCAAGCTCATCTAGCCAATGACCCTGCAAGGCATAGACCCTCTTCTTCAAGCCATCCATCACGATCTTGTTGGCTGATTCGACTTGGCCGTTAGTCTGAGCATGGTGGACGGAGGCTGTCCGATGCTCGATGTTCAATTCCTCCAGATACTCCTTCAACTGAGCCCCATTGAACGGAGGGCCATTATCGCTGATCAACACTTGAGGAACCCCGTACCGGGATACGATCTGAGTCTGGAGAAACTTGAGGAAATGCTGCCCCGTCGTCTTGGCCAACGCCTTAGCCTCTATCCACTTCGAAAAGTAATCAATGGCTACGAGTAAATACTTGCACTGACCTTTTGCTTGTGGAAGGGGTCCCACCAAGTCAATGCCCCACTGCGCGAAGGCCAAGCACTCCTGATGGACATCAAGTCCGCGGCAAGAGCCACGATATTCGGAGCGTACCTCTGGCACGCATCACAAGATTGGACCATCGTTGTCGCTTCCTTGTTCATCGAAGGCTAGTAGTAGCCTAAATTCAACGCTTTCCTCACAATGGATCGGGCCCCTTCATGACAGGCCGCGACTCCTTCGTGCAACTCTCTCAGGATCCGATTCGTATCAGGCTCCGCCACACATTTCAGAAAAGGCTTTACATGCCCCTTCTTGTATAACTGGTTGTCCACCATCGCGTAGTTGCTCACGATTCGACGCAACCTAACAGCTGCCACTTCATCGTCAGGGAGTGCCCCCGTAGTCAGGTATGCGACTATCGGGGTCATCCAGGTGGGTTTCTCTTCTTCCTCCGATCCTGCTTCAATAGCGCATACCTCCGACGGATCGATGGTTGAGATAATTACCCTCTCCAGAAACTTGCTCAAGGCGTCTGCCTCCGCGTTTTCTTCCCTCGGGATTGCCTCAATGTCGAATCTTTTGAAGCTTCCCTTCAAAGTCTGCACCTCGTGCAAATACTTCCTCATTGTCGGGTTCTTTTCCTCGTAATTCCCCTGGACTTGATTCACGATCAGGCTAGCATCACACTTCACCTTTAAATGATCGACTCCCGTACCCTTGGCGATTTTAAGGCCCGTGATGAGAGCCTCATACTCAGCTTCATTGTTGGTGGCCCTAAACGTCAAGGCCAAGGCATATCGCAGGGGCTCGCCTCCACCGGGCGGTATCAATACAAATCCTGCCCCCGATCCCTCTACACTTGAAGAACCATCAGTGTACATCTCCCATGTGTTCTCCTCATTTGGCTGTTCTGATTCTTCTGCTATCGGGACCTCCATGGTTGCCCCCTCTACAGGACCTGCTTCTTCCAGATCGGGTGCTGTAGACTCTGCTATAAAGTCTGCCAATGCCTGGCCCTTAATAGCCGTTCTCGGAGCAAAGTGGATACGGAACTCCGTAAGCTCGACTGCCCATTTCACCAATCTTCCCGACGCCTCCGGTCGGTTCAAAAAGTGCTTCAAGGGCTGATTAGTTAACACCGTAATCTCCTGGGCATGGAAGTAAGGCCGCAGCTTTCGAGCAGCAATAATCAACGCAAAGAGATACTTCTCAATAGCGGGATAATTCATTTCAGATTTGGCAAACGCCTTGCTTACAAAATAAACAGGAACTTGGTTGCCCTTGACAATCTTTATTAACACAGAACTAACAGCAACTTCAGAAACAACCAAATAGAGATAAAGCGGCTCGCCTGGAACCAGTTTCGCCAACGGCGGAAGGGTACGGAGGTGTTGCTTGAGCTCTTGAAAGGCCTCCTCGCACTTGTCGGACCATTCAAACTTCTTGTGGGCCCTTAGCACATTAAAAAATGGCATGGCTCGGTCACTCGCCTTGGATAGGAAACAATTCATCGCGGCTAATCGTCCATTCAGTACCTGGACCTCCCGATGGGTTTTCGGGGACTGCATCTCCTCGATTGCTTTCAGCTTCTCAGGATTCACCTCGATTCCTCTTTGGCTCACCATAAAGCCCAGGAACTTCCCCGAGTTCACTCCGAAAGCGCACTTGTCCGGATTCAAACGAACTTGATGAAACCTCATCCGCTCAAACGCCACCGCCAAGTTGCGGACATGGTCTCCCGCCTGTCGAGACTTCACCAACATGTCATCCACGTAAGCCTCCATGGTCTTTCCCAGCATGTCCCCGAACAATTTGTTGACCATCCTCTGGTAAGTCGCTCCAGCATTGACCAGCCCAAAGGGCATAACGTCATAGTGATAGACATCACTATCAGCATAGAAAGCTGTGTGGGGGGCATCCTCCTTCGCCATCTTGATCTGGTTGTAACCGGAATAAGCATCCATGAAGCTCAGCAGCTCATGTCCCGACGTGGCATCCACCAGCTGGTCTATTCTCGGGAGTGGATAACAGTCTTTTGGGCAAGCCTTGTTCAAGTCGCGGAAGTCGACACACATCCGCCACTTCCCGTTACTCTTCCTCACCAGGACCGGGTTAGCGACCCAAGTCTGGAATCGGAGCTCCTTGATGAACCCAACATCGAGCAGCCTGCCTACCTCTTGCTGGATCGCGATCCTCTTGTCCCGCCCATCGGACGCCTCTTCTGCGCGATAGGCTTGATCGCGGGATCAATCTTAAGCTCGTGCACTATCACGTCGGGACTGATTCCTGGCATATCGCTCGGGGACCAGGCAAACAGCTCCTTGAACTCCTTCAGGAGCTCGATCAATTCTCGGGCTCTTTCCTCCGACAAAGTAGACCCAATCTTCACTTTCCTTTGAGGTCCGTCAATCTCGACCTCTTTCAGATCCTCCATGGGGGCGGGACGCCCAAACTCTTCTCGAGGATCGGCATCAGTCTGAAGGACAGCCATGGCTTCACTCCTTCTCCTTCGGGTGGCGTTAACATAACACCTTCTGGATGCCACCTGGTCACCCTTGACCTCCCCAACTCCATTATCCGTCGGGAACTTCATCTTCTGGTGGACGGTCGAGGCGACTGCCATGAGAGGATTGATGGTGGTCCTCCCGATGATAGCATTGTACGTACCAGCAGACTCCACCACGACGAAATCCACGTTCCGCCTTTCCATTTTCCACCCACTACCGAATTCCACCGGCAAGGTGATCATTCCCAGCGGATAGGAAGTAGAGCCAGAGAATCCCACCATCGGGAAGTTCACCTGCGTCAGGTCCTTCTTTGTCTTTCCCATGGCTTCCAGGGCGTCCATGAACAGAATGTCAGAGGAGCTCCCTCCGTCTATCAGGATCCGCTTCATCTCGAATCCATCCACATCCAAGGTCACGACCAAGGCGTCATCGTGGGGGCTTTCCACGCCTATCAGGTCCTCCGCTGAGAAAGAAATCACCATTTCCTCCTTTACAGTCCACGATCGGGACCTCTTTCCTAGCACCACAGCAGCAGAAATACGGGAAGCGTAATTATCCCGAGAAGCGGAGTTATCACCTCCCGCCGCCATTCCTCCATGAATGACATTAATGGTTCCCCGCCTCTCCTTGCGGGCACCAGAGGATTCCGGCTCAACCTTCTTCTTCTTCGGAGATCGATCGCGGGACTTGGAACGGGACCGCGACCGAGTTTTGGAACGGGATCGGCACCTTCCCCTACCAACAAATTCCTTAAGCTTCCCCTTCTGGATCAGCTTCTCTATCTCCTTTTTCAGCTCCCGACAGTTATCTGTGTCGTGTCCATTGGCTCGGTGGTACCGACAGTAACGATCAGAGCGACCTCCCAAGAATTCACCTTCTTTCCTCGGGGGGTATCGGGCGAGACCCTCATCACTGCTAGAACGGAGGTCATCGAACTGTTGAGGGGAACATTACGACCCTCTTGGTTATCCTTCCTCGGAGGACGCTTGTCCTCCCTTCTATCGGGGCGACCACGGCTCCTACTTCCCTCCGATTTGTCGTTCCCCTTGCGATCATCCGACAGCTTGGACGATGGCTTTCCTCTTCTTGATTTCGGAGGATCAAGCTCTCCGGCAGCAATCTTCGACTCCTGCACGTCGATTTGCTGCTTCACCCTCGCTTGTAAAGCTTCCATACTCCACACAGCCTTCGCGGCCACACTATGCATCAGATCGGAACCATACGGAGCAGTTAGGTTCCGAAGGAAGATGCGGATGGTCTCTCCCTCCGATATCTCCTCGTCGATCTCCGCGGCACTGGCAGTGAACCGTTGGTAGTAATACGCCAACGATTCGTCAGATCTCTGCACCACCTGGGTCAAGGACCTCACGCTCTTCAAGAGGCGCCTACGACCCTGATACTGCTTGATGAAGCGGTCGTGCATATCAGCCCAGCAAGTAATACTTCCCGGCGGTAGACTGAAAAACCACGTCATGGCCCTTTCTCCCAATGTGATCGGGAACAGCGAACACACGAGGTCATCATTCGCGGTCCTACCCATACAGGCCTGGACATGCCTCTGAACATGGCGGACCGGGTCCCCTTCACCATCGTACTCCTTGATGGTCGGAATACCTAGCCCTGGCGGGGCGACAATATCTATCAGCCGCGGAACAAAAGGATGAGTAGATCGATCCCTCAGCTCCGATGTCATATGCTTCTGGTCGCCCATGCAGATGTTGACGATTTTCACCACCTGATCGGGGGTGATGGGGCCATTCAGGGGAATGGTCCTGTGCTGCACTGGTCCGGGACCGTCGACCACGAACTTTTCCGAGTGCGCGGGTTCCTTACCCTTATTCCTGGACTGAACCTCCTGTTCCTCTTGAACCTCCCTCGGAGGATGCGGAGGCAACTCCTCCCGTGGAGGTAACTCTTCTCCCCTCTTGGCAGCCTCTCTCTTGTCCAGCAAAGCCTCCATGGCCGCCAAGAACATGGGCATAGCATCTGCTACTGCTTTAGCCAACTCCGGGTTTGAGGAAGCACCTACCTCCCTCCGCGGGATTTCCTCTCTGTGCACCACCGGATTTGGAGGAGCATCCACCCCCCCTTCTCGGGATATCCTCCCTGTTCACCGCCGTGTCTCGGACTGAGACCTCATAATCTTAACCATGCCCCCCTGTCTGAGAAACAGCAGGGTGATCACCGTGTTCAGCAGCATGCTCCGGCAACGCGGAATTCACGGTTCCAGCAGGGCGAGAACTGCTCGCCGGGACTTGCTTCTTCTGCTTGCCACCACCAGCCATCGATCTAGTAGAAACTATTGTGACTTTTTGTAAGATTCCCACAGACGGCGCCAATGTTGGATCACGGTTGAAGCTCCGTTACGTTCTTGACGGAAAGCTTGAACTCCTGGGCTCCGCGTAATCCTGCAAAAGGGGATGACCTGAGTGGTGACCCAGAATCCCTTTCCGATGCTTAAATGAGAGTATGAACGATGGGGTGGATAGCAGTAATCTAAGTTCGTATTAGAGAATGTGTGTTTTCTGAGGTAACTTCCTCATTTATATAGGATGAGAAGTTACCTCAGTTACCTGTAACCGCGCCTGGCAGTTTTAGCCACGTTCCGTATATCTCGTTCGGGATTCCGTGTATCTCGCCCTACGCTCCGCGTATCTCGCCCACGCTCCGCGTATCTCGGGCAGGCCCTGCGCATCTCGGGGGAGTTTATCCGTATCTCAACCGTTTCCCCACTACTCTATTTAGTAGGCGGGTTTCTTGGTCTTATCCTCTGATCCCAAGTCCCAATCCATATCGGGGACTCCAGAGTTATCTCATTCTAGGTCACCACCCAGGACCCCTCGTCCCACGGGACAGGGCCAGCTTTCTCGGGGCTTTATTATCGGGGCCTTCTCAAAGGCATATCGGGGCCTACTCAGAGGCTTCTCGTCGGGAGCATTCAGCTCATATATCGGTATCGATCTCGTCGGGACCCTTCATACTGGGCTTCTGGACCTTCCAGGTCTTTCACAAGGCCCACTGGGCTTACCCGCCGTTTATTGGCTGTTAACGGGGCTAACGATATCATCGGAACCCATCAGTTATGACCATTTATATGTTTTGAAACAACTATAATATTTTTCATGATTTTAAACATCTTTAACCCCGCATACGATTTTTAAACAGTTCTAACAATATATGATTTTTTAAACAACTAATCATTCATATGATTTTTAGATAATTATATAATTATTCATATATTTTGCAGGACATTTAAACAGTTTTGCCATTCTTGATTTTTAAATAGTTGGGGACTCGCATATAACTTTTAAATAGTTGCGACTTTCAATATATTTTTTTTTATATATATTAATTAAATAAATAAAACCACTGACCGATACTAAGCCATCCATTAAATTAAATTAAATTATTAATCGAGTCCTTGACTCCCCCGCTATTAACACATATCTCTTTTGGCCTCATCAGGGGCATCCCAAATTCAGGTTCAACTAACATCTTTTGTTTTTGCATTGATGGGTTCCGATATAATCGTTAGCCCCGTTAACAGCCAATGGACGGCGAGTAGGTCCAGTGGGCCTCGTGAAAAGCCTGGAAGGCCCAGAGGCCCAGTACGAAGGGTCCCGACTTCGGCGGTCCCGATGTATGAGCTAAATGCTCCCGACAAGAGGCCTCTGAGTAGGCTCCGATATGCCTTAGTAAAGGCCACGATGATAAAAGCCCCGCAGAGGCTGGACCCGTCCCGTGAGACAAGGGGTCCTGGATGGTGACCTAGAATGAGATAACTCTGGAGTCCCCGACAGGAGTCGAGACTTGCGATCAGAGGATAAGACCGAGAAACCCGCCTACTAGATAGAGTAGTGGGACGACGGTTAAAGATATAGATAAACTTCCCCGAGATACGCAGGGCGTGCCCGAGATACGCGGAGTATGGGTAAGATACGCGGAGCGTGGGGCGAAATCTACGGAATCCCGAACGAGATATATGGAATCGTAGCGAGATATACGGAATCATGGGCAAAACGGCCAATCACGGTCACAGGTAACTGAGTAACTTCCCCTCCTATATAAAGGAGGAAGTTACCTCAGAAAACACATCATCTAATACGCACTTAGATTATTGCTGCCACCCCATTGATCATATACTCATTTAAGCATCGGAGAGGGATTCTGGGTCACCACCCAGGTCATCCCCTTTTGCAGGATTACGCGGAGCCCAGGAGTCCAAAGCTTTCCGTCAAGGACGTAACGGAGCTTCGCCCGTGATCCAACATTGGCGCCGTCTGTGGGAAACTAACAAAAAGCCAAAATAGTTTCTACCAGATCAATGGCAGGTGGTGGCAAGAAGAAACAAGTTCAAGCCGGCAGCTCTCGCCCCGCTGGAACTGTGAATTCCCCGTTGCCGGAACATGTTGCTGAACAAGGTGAATACCCTGCTGTTTCCCAGACAGGGGGGCATGGTGATGAGGAGGTCTCAGTCCGAGATACGACACTGAACAGGCAAGATATCCCGCGAAGGGATGTAGATGCTCCCCCAAACCCGGTGAGGCACAGAGAGGAGGTCCCGCGAAGGAAAGTAGGTTCTTATTCAAACTCAGAATTGGCCAAGGCAGTAGCAGATGCTATGCCTATGTTTTTGGCAGCCATGGAGGCTCTGTTGGACAAGAGAGAGACCGCCAGGAGGGCGGAGGAATGACCTCCGCGAGAAGAGCTGCCCCCACCCCCTCCGAGGGTGGTTCCAGAAGAACAGGAGGTTCAGCCCAGGAATAGGGGTAAGGAGCCTGCGCACTTGGAGAAGTTCGTGGTCGACGGCCCGGGACCAGTGCAAAACAGGACCATTCCCCTGAATGGCCCCATCACCCCCGATCAGGTGGTGAAGATCGTCAGCATCTGCATGGGTGACCAGAAGCAGATGACATCGGAGTTGAGGGATCGATCCAGCCATCCCTTCATTCCGCGGCTGCTGGATACTGTCGCCCCGCCAGGGCTAGGCATCCCGACCATCAAGGAGTACGATGGTGAAGGAGACCCGGTCCGCCATGTTCAGAGACATGTCCAGGCTTGCATGGGAAGAACCTCGAACGATGACCTCGTGTGTTCGCTGTTCCCGATCACCCTAGGAGAAAGGGCCATGACTTGGTTCTTCAGCCTCCCGCCAGGATGCATTACGTGCTGGGCTGATATGCACGATCGCTTCATCAAGCAGTATCAAGGTCGGAGGCGTCTTCTGAAGAGTGTGAGATCCCTGACCCAGGTGGTGCAGAGACCCGACGAATCGTTGGCATATTACTACCAACGATTCACTGCCAGTGCCGCAGAGATCGATGAGGAGATATCGGAGGGGAAGACCATGAGGGCTTATGTGGATGACATGCTCGTGAAGTCCCGACAGGCAGGAGACCACGTCCAAAACTTGGCGGCGGCGTTTGAACGAATGAGGTTTCATCAGGTTCGGTTGAACCCAGACAAATGCGCTTTCGGGGTGAACTCGGGGAAGTTCCTAGGGTTCATGGTGAGCCAGAGAGGAATAGAGGTGAACCCCGAGAAGCTGCGAGCAATTAAGGAGATGCAGTCCCCGAAGACTCATCGGGAGGTTCAAGTGTTGAATGGCCGGTTGGCCGCGATGAATCGATTCTTATCCAAGGCGAGTGACAGAGCCATGCCATTTTTTGATGTGCTAAGGGCCCACAAGAAGTTCGAATGGTCCGACAAGTGCGAGGAGGCATTCCAAGCACTCAAGCAGCATCTCCGTACCCTCCCGCCGTTGGCGAAACCGGCTCCAGGCGAGCCGCTTTATCTCTATTTGGCTGTTTCTGATGTTGCTGTTAGTTCTGTTTTGATTAAGATTGTCAAGGGCAACCAAGTGCCTGTCTGTTATGTAAGCAAGGCATTTGCCAAATCAGAAATGAACTATCCCGCCATTGAGAAGTATCTCTTTGCGTTAATTGTGGCCGCTCGAAAGCTCCGACCTTACTTCCATGCACACGAGGTTACAGTGTTGACCAATCAGCCCTTGAAGCACTTTTTGAACCGACCGGAGGCGTCGGGGAGATTGGTGAAATGGGCCATCGATTACTTCTCGAAATGGATAGAGGCTAAGGCATTGGCCAAGACGACGGGACAGCAGATCCTCAAGTTCCTCCAAACTCAGATCATATCCCGGTATGGGGTTCCTCGAGTGTTGATCAGCGACAATGGCCCTCCGTTCAATGGGGCTCAGTTGAAGGAGTACCTGGAGGACTTGAACATCGAGCATCGGACCGCTTCAGTCCGACATGCTCAGACCAATGGCCAGGTAGAATCAGCCAACAAGATCGTGATGGATGGCTTGAAGAAGAGAGTCTACGCCTTGCAGGGCCATTGGCTAGATGAGCTTGAAAATGTGTTGTGGGCTGTTAGAACAACACCCAAGCAATCGACGGGGGAGACTCCGTTTGGCCTGGTCTATGGCACGGAGGCAGTTGCTCCCGTGGAGATAGCGGTGGCGTCCCATCGCGCGAAATATTACGAACCTCTGACGAACGAGGAAATGAGACGTCTAGACTTAGACTTGCTCGAGGAGAAAAGGTGGAAGGCTGACGAAGTTCAGGCTCGAATGCGTCTGGCAACAGCCCGGTATTACAATCGGCGTGTCAGGTCCCGACAATTCTTCGTTGGAGAACTTGTCTGGCGGAGGAACGAGTTCGTTCATCAAGATCGGATCAACAAGCTATCGCCAAAATGTGATGGACCTTACAAGATTGTAGGGATGCCAGCACCCAATGCATACAAACTAGAGGACCTTGATGGCAAGACGTTGAAGCATTCCTTCAGTGGCGAACACTTGAAGAAGTATCATGTTTGATATTAAGTCGCCGCGAATGGCGCAAGTTATCTATCAATCCGATGTAAGCAAAGCTTGAGTTATTAATAAAAGAAGTTGCTTCCGATCAAATTGCTTTTAGATTTATTCTAACTATTAGTAAGACGTCCCGAAGGGCGCGACAAAAGCCTTCCGAGGTACGATAAAAAGCCTTCCGAGGTACGAGTAAGTCGCCTTTAAGGCGCGACAAAAAGCCTTACGAGGTACGGACAAAAGCCCTACGGGGTATGCGTAAGTTGTCTTTATGATGCGGCCAAAAGCCTTAACAGGTACGGACAAAAGCCCTACGGGGTATGTGTAAGTCGTCTTTATGATGCAACCGAAAGCCTAGGTACGAAAAGGCCCTAATGGGTCCGCGTAAGTCGTCTATATGATGCGGCCAAAAGCCTTAACGGGTACGAAAAAGCCTTAGCAGGTCCGCGTAAGTCATCTATATGATGCGGCAAAAAGCCTTAAAGGGTACGATTAAGCCGTCTGGTAAAGACGCGATAAAAGCCCTTGAAGGGTACGATTAAAGTCGGCTGATTCGGCACGGTAAAAGCCCTAAGGGGTGTGAAAAATCATCTTAAGTGATGGGGAAAATAGGCCTTGAAAGGCAGGGACGAGAAACCTTAAGTGGTGAAGTCCCGATTGGATGAGAAACCTTAAGTGGTGAAGTCCCGATTGGATGAGAAACCTTAAGTGGTGAAGTCCCGATTGGATGAGAAACCTTAAGTGGTGAAGTCCCGATTGGACAAGAAACCTTAAGTGGTGAAGTCCCGATAAGACAAGAAACCTTAAGTGGTAAAGTCTCGAGTAAAACGTCGAAGGAACGTATGAAGTCATCTTAAATGGTGCATCGGAACGCTCTGAGCAACGAGTCTAAAGTCGCTTTAAATAGCGCAATCGGAATCAAAATAGTTGGAATAAACTACTTATATAAAGGCTCGAAGGCCAAAGAGGTTCGATACAAAATGTCAAGGAGAAAAACTACAAGGACTGAAAGATAGAGTATTAAGCTTGGTCCTTGTTAGAAGAAGGATCCTCAGCAGCGTTGGAGGAAGCAAGGTTCGGAGGGGCCTGGGCGGAAGGCTCCGCAGCCCGCGGAGTCGGGTCCACAGCAGCAGTCTCTTCACTCTCCGCGGGGAGGTTGAAGTACTTCTCCGCGATGGGGGCGAGAGTCTCGGACTTCTTGAAGTCGATGGAATCCTCGTAGGCTGTGTAGAGTTCTTCGACAGCGTTGTACAGAACGTCCTCCACCTCGGACTTGCAGAACCCTACAGCATCCACCTTGAATTCTTCAGAATTCCGATACTCCTCGCGGCCATGCAGACGGCCCTCCTCGCGACCCTGCAGGAGACCCTCCTCGTGGCCCTGCCGGCGACCTTCCTCGAGACCCTGGGCCTTGGCCTCAGCAAGTTTGGCCTCGAGCCCCGCCTTGGCTTCCGCGAGAGCCTCCGCAAGAACACCCTTCTCGTGGATAAGCTGCCCCTTCTCAAACTCGTGCCGCTGCTGATCCGCCTGGATCATCTTCCGCTCCCGACGCATAACAGCCTCGTGATCCTGAACCTGCTTGAGCAGGCCCGAAGCCATCTCGTCAAGGAGAGTTTTCTCCTTGGCCATCTTATTCCTGGCCGCCACCGCCTCGTCGAGGTCCACCTGGAGCTTGGCCAACGCGTCAGGGTCCGACCGAGCGTGAACCTCCTCCAAAGCACCCTTCAGAGCCAGGATAAGGCCGAAGCAGCGCTGTTGGTTTGCGGTGTCCTGAGAGAAGGGAGGAAAAGATCAAGATGCAGTAATCGGAGACAAGAATGATGAAGAGAATAAAACAAAGATGAAGTTTTACCTCCATCCGACGAATGGCCATATCGCGGATCTCCTCCTCAAGGTCCTCCCGCGCCAAGGATAGGGGCCGCCTCAAGGCTGGAGGAATTGACCCCGCCAGCAGATGCAGGGCCAATCCAGGATCAAGGTTTCCCCGCTGGAGTGGAACCCCTCGGAGAGACTCGATCGGGTTCCAAGGCATCATCCCCTGGTCGGGGGTGAAAACCTTGTAAAGATTTTCATCCACGGGGAGAGGGGGGATGACCCCAGAACTTTCAGCCGGAGGAGCCACCTCGGCTGGTGGCTCGGGAGTCGGAGAACGGAACTCGGGAGGAGGACTCCGGGACACATCCTCCACGACGGGCCTCAAGGTGCTCCGACCGCGCCTGCGACGGAGCAGGCCACCTTCAGCGGGCTCCTCGGAGGAAGGAGAAGCCTCCAAGTCAGTCACCTGACGGAACTGGGCTTCCGTCGGGGTTTCCTCTGTCACCGGCGCCGGTGGAGTCGCGGCCCGGGCTGGAGTAGCAGCTCGACTCGGAGTGACAGCCTCCGATGGACCTGCGGTGGCGGGGCGAATAAAGTCAGGAAGAGTACCCTTAGGGCACCAGATGATTTGACGATCGAAGTGTTGGTTCTTCCCAAAGACGTTATAATATCCCGCCTTGAGAACGCGGGGAATTTCTCCTCGAAGGATGTACTTGATTTCTCGAACCCGCGTTTCCCGATCAGCGGGGATAAACTCCTTGGGAACCAGTTTCATATATCTTTTAATAGCACGACGGACACGCTTACCTTCCTCGGCGGTAGTAACCCCGAAGGCTTGGTCAATTTCCTCCCTCCTGGCTCGCTTGGCCACGACCTGTTCTTCGGTCGAAGGGGCAGCAGATGGAGTGGCGGAAGAGGAAGCACCTTTCTTTAGCGACTTCCGCTTCCTCTTGGAGCCACCTGGGACGGCATCAGTCTCGCCCTGCTTCAGAATGAGATGGGTCAGCAGAGAAGCCTTCTTGGCTGCAAAAATAAAAGACAAAGTGATTAGAAGAATTACCCAGACGACTAAATCTTTGGAAACAAAATCGAGGAGCCGAACTCCGATGTGAATCAAGTCCTTCTCCATGAGCTTGTTGGCGTCGAGAGGTATGAAGGAGTCCCCCCAACGGTAGAGCTGAACCATTTGAAGAGTGTTGAGGTCATCCTCAGTGTAAGCCTCGAGCTTGGGGGCAGGGTCCGCCACGACTTCCCATCGAGGCCACGGGACAGAGCTGTGTTGGACGAAGAAGTAGTACTTCTTCCATCCGCTGTTGTCGGACCCCGAGTCACGAATCAGCACCCGATCCTTGTTGAACTTCCAGGATTCGCTATCCCAGCCGAAACGTGAAAGTTGTTCCTTTGTCCACTTGGGGAGTCGGGGGGAGAAGGAGCAGACACCCGCCTTATTGCACTTCATTCCATAGAAGGTGCGGAAGAGCAGTAGACCGTACGTCCACTGTTGGCGATGGCATAAAAGTTGGAAGGAATTCCACACGCGGATGGCGTGTGGAGAGAAAGTACAAGGGTGCGTCTTGTAGAAATTGCACATCTCCACCAGGTTCCCGCAGAAGGGGAATCGAATCCCCGCGCTTATCTGTCCGGCGAAAACGAACACTTCTCCAGCCTGAGGACGCGTGACAATGTGCTTCCTCTTAACAGCAGGCTGATACTCATAGGGGAAACGAGGTTCCCAATCGGGGGTAATGCACCCCTCTCGAAGGGCAACCTCATATGAGGTCTCAGAAATCTCATTGACAGCAAATTCAAAGGTGAAAGGAGTCCTAGCCTCAGAACTAGCTTCGTCTAAAAACGGTTACAAACAAGAAGATTTGAGAAAAGAAGAACAAACACCAACAAACCATGAAAACAGTTACCAGACATGATGGATGGTTGCCGAAAGAAGATGAAGAGAGGATCGGAAGATTGAAGGCCTGGGATCGCTTGAACAGCAGAAGGAACTTGGAGGAAAAGCTTCGAGTGCAAGAATGGCGGAAATAAGGAGAGTAGAGAAGAAGAAGTGAATAATGCCAGGGTTCCGGCTTTTATAAGCAAAAGGACAAACCGAACGGACTTGATCTTGACCGTTGAAGACGAAACGATTTGATCTGGATCGTCGAAGACTGAGGGACGGTACGGAAGAGACGTGGTGACGTAATAAGTGCTTTTTCAGAAAGCAACAGTCACGCCGATTTAAGCGTCGTTTCATAATCCCTAGCATTTAATGCTACAGTAACCGAGGAGTCTCCTCGGATTTGGCAACTGCCCACAAGGTCCAGTGGGCCCGAAGTAATCATGAGTGAGAGACTCTGTCATACGACAACCACGCGCAAGGCAAAAGCCTCCGACTGAGGTATCAAGAAATGTAAAGATAAAAGCCTCCGACGGCGATATCGGGAGGTATGAAAACAAAAGCCTCCGACAGCGAGGTCAGAAGATCCGGAACTGGAAGACACGACGAACTAAAAGTCCCCCATGTCTTGGGGGCAAATGATGGGTTCCGATATAATCGTTAGCCCCGTTAACAGCCAATGGACGGCGAGTAGGTCCAGTGGGCCTCGTGAAAAGCCTGGAAGGCCCAGAGGCCCAGTACGAAGGGTCCCGACTTCGGCGGTCCCGATGTATGAGCTAAATGCTCCCGACAAGAGGCCTCTGAGTAGGCTCCGATATGCCTTACTAAAGGACCCGATGATAAAAGTCCCGCAGAGGCTGGACCCGTCCCGTGAGACAAGGGGTCCTGGATGGTGACCTAGAATGAGATAACTCTGGAGTCCCCGACAGGAGTCGAGACTTGCGATCAGAGGATAAGACCGAGAAACCCGCCTACTAGATAGAGTAGTGGGACGACGGTTAAAGATATAGATAAACTTCCCCGAGATACGCAGGGCGTGCTCGAGATACGCGGAGTATGGGTAAGATACGCAGAGCGTGGGGCGAAATCTACGGAATCCCGAACGAGATATATGGAATCGTAGCGAGATATACGGAATCATGGGCAAAACAGCCAATCACGGTCACAGGTAATTGAGTAACTTCCCCTCCTATATAAAGGAGGAAGTTACCTCAGAAAACACATCATCTAATACGCACTTAGATTATTGCTGCCACCCCATTGATCATATACTCATTTAAGCATCGGAGAGGGATTCTGGGTCACCACCCAGGTCATCCCCTTTTGCAGGATTACGCGGAGCCCAGTAATCCAAAGCTTTCCGTCAAGGACGTAACGGAGCTTCGCCCGTGATCCAACATGCATCTCTTAATTAATTTAAAGGGAGTACTTACGACGCTTGCTTACGTAAAGAAGTTGCAAGTGTTGGAGGTAATGGTAAAAAGAATGGGTTTTGGGAGTGGAGAATGGTTTTTAAATGTGATATGGAGTCAGCGGTGTATTTGCTCCGAATGAATAAGTATGTTGCACCAGACACAGACGAGGGAGGATCAGCTCGGAACCCCTCCTTGTCCATACAGACAAGAGCTTCATCACCATATTACAACAGAATCGCGTCAATGGTTTCACGCTCAAGACCTATTGTGGAGTTTAGGTTTAATAATGTTTCAACCATTTCAATCACTTGTACAAGTCATAACTCAAATTCTCAATTTGAGATGCCAGAGGCTCTTAAAATGCCAGAACCTGAAGCTTATCGAACATACATTGATTGGATTTGATTTTTTTGTTGCCTTTAAACGGTTGCTTAGTGCCTTTTATTCTTCGCATTGGGTTCGTCTCACAATTGGGCTGCACTTTTGAAGTTTGAATTACGCCTCTTGACACTATTTAAAGTTTCGAGATTTATATTTTAAATATTTCGACTTTCTAGCTATCGGTAATCTTTATGTTTAGTATTTTGAAAGTTTATAATAGATTGTCAACTTTGGTGTGTATATGAAATTTTAGTAAATATATATGCAATTGTCACGGGCTTGGAGTTTTCCATAACTTTCCCTCACCCGTGCGGCCTTAGGAACCGCTCCTAAGTCAGCCTAACACTCAATCACAAAAGCTAAAGCTATGAATATGAAGAGAGAACTCTTATGTAATGTATTTGCTCAATTCTTGAATGATTACAAATGAAGGAGAGTGCCCCTATTTATACAAGTGGGAATGCTCTCAAAGGAATCTATACAATTAATGGGGAGACATGTATGGAAAGTGGCATCTTCTATTTCTATCATCTAATACAACAAACTTAGATGGATACATCGTATCGGGACACTTATGACTTACCCTCCCTGATTGCCATTTGTGGATGGATTCCATTCACATTGGATGGATTCTATCATTTGTGGGTGTATGCTCCAGGTCCATGACACAATGCTGACCGTACTATTAAAAAGCCCTGCTCTTTTCCTTTCCGTCGTCAACTTCTCCGGCCTTAAACAAGTCACCGACGTGTTGCTTTCCAGCTCAGTCTGGATCCTTCCTCTCTGACCCACCAATTATCGATCCAGTTCGTTTCCCGCCCTTCCGGCGACGGCTCCGTCATTCCTGGCATGTGAATTCTGCTCAACCCTTTTAGGGTTCTTACCTCGAAGATTACCCAATTCCAATTTGACCCAATTCGGTTGGTTCGGTTTTTTCAGCCATGGCTATCCGAGCCGCTGTCACCTACTCCGGCTACGTCGCCAACAACCTCGCCTCCACGGCGGGTGTACGTGGCAGCAGCTGCCTCTTCTCCAATGAGTACTGCATCCTCTCCCGACTTCTTGGACCCAGTCCGAAGCATGACCCCGATTCCAGACCTAGGCCAGGGACGGGACCTGCGCGCGCCGCCGCTTCCTTCGGCACTCTCGCCGGTGACTGCCCGATTATGGCGGGTTTAGCCTCGGCCATGAAGTATGTTTCTTGTAGCTCCGGAGGGCTAGTTTGCCCCAGTGTAGTGACTCTTGGGGTTTCGCCGTTCAGGGCATCCGCGATTCTTCCATTTCTCCAGGGCTCCAAGTGGATGCCCTGCAACGAGGCGTTACCTGGTTTGGCGGGTGGGTCCCATTCAATTCAGGAGAGGGAGAAGAGCGATGATCGCATGAACAGCAGCTTGAATGTAGCTGAAAGCTTGGGGTATGAGAAAAGCAGCTCATTGGGGTGGCTATCAAGGTTCTTCGGTGTTAGCTCAGAGGATGCTAAGGCGGCCATGACGGCGCTGACTGTGAGCTTCATGTTCAAATCATCTCTTGCGGAGGCAAGGTCGATTCCTTCAAATTCCATGTATCCAACTCTAGATGTTGGTGATCGTATTCTAGCTGAGAAGGTGATATCAGACCTAGTTTATCTGCTATATATATATGAGATTCTGATTATAATGTTGCTGAGAGTTAAGCTAGTTCGTAATTCATGGATGATATTGATAGTGGATTGTTCCTAATGCCTTGGAAGAATTCATTCCTCCTGACCAGATTCCTCAAATCAGCTTATGATATGAAATTAATTGGTTTTTGATTTGGTGTCAATCATATGGCTGAGCCTTTATGCCCTTCCAAGTCCCCAGGTTACAGAAGATTGTCTAAATGATTTGGCAAGGTATGAAAGATCAATTCTTTTTTGTATCACTGTGATTTGTATATCTTGGAAGGGTAGGCTTGATAGATTCACGGTGGTTGTCAGTTGGGGGGCATGAAATGGTATTGAAGGTGAAGGTAGCATACTTTGTTCTGAACTGATATGATTAATTCAGAACACTCTTGAGAAGTAGCCCTTGCTTTCTCAAATTAATTTATCTACTACTATGTTAATAATTGAAGAAGCTTTCGGTTTGTTGTTTTTAGCTAATGAACAAGTGACTTAGTTTCGCTAGATATGCTGAGTTTAAATTTTCCTTTCTGCTTTGCTCTCGTGTTGCAGGTTTCATATTTATTCAGGAATCCCGAGGTTTCGGATATAGTAATCTTCAAGGCACCTCCAATCTTGCAGGTTGATCCCATATCCACTGTAGAAGTGCATAAGATGTAATCAACTTGCTCTTCATTTTGCTAATAAGACTTTCTTGTTTTCTTCAAATCGACTTTCAGCAAGTTGGCTATGGTTCAGCTGATGTATTCATTAAAAGAATTGTGGCCAAGGCAGGCGACTATGTTGAAGTAAGTTGTAGCATATTTTCCTAAAGAATGCTAGCTTTATGGGAACATTTTATTAAGTGTGGAGCTTTATAAGAATGTGAAAAAAATAAAGTTGCATTTTATGAAAAGAAATTAGGCAGTAAACAGTAAGAGTCTAAAGCCGGATTTTTTACACATTTTGACCAACTTTCATTCTCAGTTTCACAGTTATAGAATTATGGCAGAACTGTTGGGATACAAAATAATCTACCCTAACCAGTTTGATGGCCAATATTCTCATATTAGCTTGATTGAAGTGTAGGTTTGTGATGGTAAGTTATTAGTGAATGGTATTGCTCGGAATGAAGAATTTGTGCTAGAGCCACTTGCTTATAAGATGGAGCCAATGGTATCATTTTCCTGCTTCTTTCTGTATCATTTATTCCTCAAATCAAAATGTCTTGGTTACTGATGAATCTTTCTTCATCTGCTGCAGCTTGTGCCTGAAGGATACGTATTTGTGATGGGAGATAATCGTAACAACAGCTACGACTCCCATAATTGGTACGTTTTTATGAGCTCTTTCTGCAACAAAAAAAAATCTGAAAATATTAGCTAAATTATAGATTGAAGCAATACTTAAACGATCTTATAAACTTGAATGTTGATCAGGGGTCCACTTCCGGTGAAGAACATTGTGGGTAGGTCGTGGTTCCGTTACTGGCCTCCATCCAATGATCCCGAATATGCCCATGAAGCCATTGCCGGACAGACTACAAAAATCAAGTCTTCTTGATAGCAATCAAATTATGAAGTGCTATGCGGTCCAAATTGTTAAGAAATGTGTGTAGTAAGGCTTAAACCCCTAAATTAAGAACTGTTGTGTATTCTTTTGTTGCTCTATTTGTTAGATTGTGCCCAGGATTGGGAACGATGTTGTCTTGTTGACACGAATTAGTTCATTGATCATCTTAAATTAACACAATGTATGTTGGATTACAATAGTCTTGTAGATGGATCTTCATTTTCAGATGCTATGGAGTATGGACTATTTTTTTATTAATTTTGTTGTTTAGAAAGATTGTGGAGGATTCTGTGTCATTGCATCCTGAACTTTGGTTTAGGTGCTCTTTTGCACCTCAGATCTGTACTCTCGAGTAATCTGTATTCTGATTTCTAACAAGGGTGAACTCCTTACACAAGTAGGGTTCAAGACTTCATTATCTAACTAGAGGTCAAAGATTTAATTTCCGCTAGTAACCATGGGAACTGAAATATATTTATGGTCATTACTTTACCCTCAGAACATATGGTGGCTATGGGAATGGAAATATATTCACAACCAACATTTTTAACCCTTAAGGACTGATGACCCGGTACGAGTGGAGATTAGTCTAGACATAGAGTAAGTATGTATTCATGCCAGACCCTTGCACTATTACTCGTCATATATGGTCGTGGAATAGTTTAAAGTATTTCTCATTTCAGACTCAAATCATTGCGTTTTCCGTGATGGTAAGTATGCAAAATTCTTCAGTTTCAGCCAATTTTCTCTTTTTTTTTTAATATAACCTCACTAGAACCTTTGTTTTTTATGAAATCAGTTTTATTTACACTATTACTCGTCATACATGACCGTGAAATATTTTAAAGTGTTTCTCATTTCAGACTCACAGCATCACGTTTTATGTGATGGTAAGTAAGCAATATTCTTCGGTTTCGGCCAATTTTCTTATTTTTTTTTTCAATATAACCTCAGTCGGACCTTTGTTTTTTATGAAATCAGTTTTATTTACACTATTACTCGTCATATATGTCCGTGGAATAATTTAAAGTGTTTCTCAGTTCAGAATCAAAGCATCACGTTTTCCGTGATGGTAAGTAAGCAAAATTCTTCGGTTTCAGCCAATTTTCTCATTTTTTTTCAATATAATCTCACTCAGACCTCTATTTTTTATGAAATCAGTTTTATTTGCACTATTACTCGTCATATATGACCGTGGAATAGTTTAAAGTATTTCGCATTTCAGACTCAAAGCATCACGTTTTCCGTGATGGTAAGTAAGCAAAATTCTTCAGTTTCGGCCAATTTTCTCATTTTTTTCAATATAACCTCATTCGGACCTCTGTTTTTAATGAAATCAGTTATATTTGCACTATTACTTGTCATATATGACCGTGAGATAGTTTAAAATATTTCTCATTTCAGACTCCAAGCATCACGTTTTCCGTGATGGTAAGTAAGCAAAATTCTTCGGTTTCGCCCAATTTTATCATTTTTTAAATATAACCTCACTCGGACCTTTATTTTTTATGAAATCATTTTTATTTACACTATTACTCGTCATATATGACCGTGGAATAGTTTAAAGTGTTTATCATTTCAGACTCAAAGCATCACGTTATCCGTAATGGTAAGTAAGCAAAAAATTTCGGTTTTGGCCAATTTTCTCATTTTTTACATATAACCTCACTCGGACCTCTATTTTTTATGAAATCATTAATTGCACTATTACTCGTCATATATAACCGTGTAATAATTTAAAGTGTTTATCATTTCAGACTCAAATCATCACGTTTTCTGTGATGGTAAGCAAAATTCTTAAGTTTCGGCCAATTTTCTCATTATTTTAATATAACATCACTCGGACCATTGTTTTTTATCAAATCAGTTCTATTTACATTATTACTCGTCATATATGACCGTGGAATAGTTTAAAGTGTTTCTCATTTCAGACTCAAATCATCACGTTTTTCGTGAAGGTAAGTAAGCAAAATTCTTCAGTTTCGGCCAATTTTCTCAATTTTTTTAATATAACCTCACTCGAACCTTTGTTTTTTATGAAATCAGTTTTATTTACACTATTACTGCTCATATATGACCGTGGAATAGTTTAAAGTATTTCTCATTTCAGACTCAAATCATCACGTTTTATGTGATGGTAAGTAAGCAAAATTCTTCAGTTTCGGCCAATTTTCTCATTTTTTTTCATATAACCTCACTCGGATCTTTGTTTTTTATGAAATCAGTTTTATTTACACTATTACTCGTCATATATGACCGTGGAATAGTTTAAAGTATTTCTCATTTCAGACTCAAATCATCACGTTTTCTGTGATGGTAAGTAAGCAAAATTCTTCAATTTCGGCCAATTTTCTCATTTTTTTTTAATATAACCTCACTCATACCATTGATTTTTTTGAAATCAGTTTTATTTACACTATTACTCGTCATATATGACCGTTGAATAGTTTAAAGTGTTTCTCATTTCAGACTCAAAGCATTACGTTTTTCGTGATGGTAAGTAAGCAAAATTCTTCGGTTTCGGCCAATTTTCTCATTTTTTAAATATAACCTCACTCGGACCTTTATTTTTTATGAAATCGGTTTTATTTACACTATTAATCGTCATATATGACCTTGTAATAGTTTAATTTATTTATCATTTCAGACTCAAAACATCACATTTTCCGTGATGGTAAGTAAGCAAAATTCTTCGGTTTCAGCCAATTTTCTCATTTTTTCAATATAACCTCACTCGGACCTCTACCTTTTATGAAATCAGTTTTATTTGCAATATTTCTAGTCATATATAACCGTGGAATTGTTTGAAGTATTTCTCATTACAGACTCAAAGCATGACGTTTTCCGTGATGGTAAGTAAGCAAAATTCTTCAGTTTCGACCAATTTTCTCAAATTTTTTTTGTTAATATAACCGCACCCGGACCTCTATTTTTTAAGAAATCAGTTTTATTTGCACTCTTACTCGACTTATATGACCGTTGAATAGTTTAAAGTATTTCTCATTTCAGACTCAAAGCATCACGTTTTCCGTGATGGTAAGCAAAATTCTTTAAATTCAGCTAATTTTCTCATTTTTTTTTTTTCAATATAACCTCACTCGGATCTCTATTTTTTATGAAATCGGTTTTATTTGCACTCTTACTGAACATATATGACCGTTGAATAGTTTAAATTATTTCTCATTTCAGACTCAAAGCATCACGTTTTCCGTTATGGTAAGAAAGCCAAATTCTTAAGTTTCGATCAGTTTTCTCATTTTTTTTAATATAATCTCATTCAGACCTTTATTTTTTATGAAATCAGTTTTATTTACACTATTACTCGTCAGATATGACCGTGGAATAGTTTAAAGTGTTTCTCATTTCAGACTCAAAGCATCACGTTTTCTGTGATGGTAAGTAAGCAAAATTCTTCGGTTTCGGCCAATGTTCTCATTTTTTCAATATAACCTCACTCGGACCTCTATTTTTTATGAAATCAGTTTTATTTTAAATAGTACTCGTCATGTATGATCTTGGAATAATTTAAAGTATTTCTCATTTAAGACTCAAAGCATCACGTTTTCCGTGATGGTAAGTAAGCAAAATTCTTCAGTTTCGGCCAATTTTCTTATTTTTTTTCAATATAACCTCACTTAGACCTGTATTTTTTATTAAATCAATTTTATTTGCACACTTACTTGTCATATATGACCGTGGAATAGTTTAAAGTATTTCTCATTTCATACTCAAATCATCACGTTTTCCGTGATGGTAAGCAAAATTCTTCAGTTTCGGCCAATTTTCTCATTTTCTTTCAATATAACCTCACTCAGACCTCTATTCTTTGTGAAATCATTTTTCTACTATTACTCGTCATATATGACATTTGAATAGTTTAAAGTATTTCTCATTTCAGACTCAGATCATCACGTTTTCCGGTATGGTAAATAAGCAAAATTCTTCAATTTCGGCCAATTTTCTCATTTTTTTTAATATTACCTCACTCGAACCTTTGTTTTTTATGAAATCAGTTTTATTTACACTATTACTCGTCATATATGAACGTGGAATATTTTAAAGTATTTATCATTTCAGACTCAAACCATCACGTTTTCTGTGATGGTAAGTAAGCAAAATTCTTCAATTTCGGCTAAGTTTATCATTTTTTTTTTTCAATATAACATTCAGACCTCTATTTTTTATGAAATCATTTTTATTTGCACTATTACTCGTCATATATGACCGTGGAATAGTTTAAAGTATTTCTCATTTCAGACTCAAATCATCACGTTTTCCGTGATGGTAAGTAAGCAAAATTTATAGTTTCAGCCAATTTTCTCATTTTTTTTCAATATATCCTCACTCGGACCTTTGTTTTTTATGAAATCAGTTTTATTCACACTATTACTCGTCATATATGACCGTGTAATAGTTAAAAGTGTTTCTCATTTCAAACTCAAAGCATCACGTTTTCCGTGATGGTAAGTAAGCAAAATTCTTCGGTTTTGCAAATTTTCTCATTTTTTTAATATAACCTCACTCGGACCTTTGTTTTTTATGAAATCAGTTTTATATACACTATTACTCGTCATATACGTCCGTGGAATAGTTTAAAGTGTTTCTCATTTCAGAATCAAAGCTTCACGTTTTCCGTGAAAGTAAGTAAGCAAAATTCTTCGGTTTCGGCCAATTTTCTCATTTTTTTTTCAATATAACTTCACTCGGACCTCTAATTTTAATGAAATATCTTTTATTTGAACTATTACTCATCATATATGACCGTAGAATAGATTAAAGTATATCTCATTTCAGACTCAAATCATCATGTTTTCCGTGATGGTAAGTAAGCAAAATTTTTCGGTTCGGCTAATTTTCTCATTTTTTTCAATATTACCTCACTCGGACCTCTATTTTTCATGTAATCAGTTTTATTTGCACTATTAATCGTCATATATGACCTTGGAATAGTTTAAACTATTTCTCATTTAAGACTCAAAGCATGACGTTTTCCGTGATGGTAAGTAAGCAAAATTCTTCAGTTTCGGCCAATTTTCTCATTTTTTTCAATATAACCTCACTTGGACCTTTGTTTTTGATGAAATTAGTTTTATTTAAACTATTACTCGTCCCTTATGACTGTGGAATATTTTAAAGTATTTCTCATTTCAAACTCAAATCATCACGTTTTCATTGATGGTAAGTAAGCAAAAATTTTCAGTTTCGGCCAATATTCTCATTTTTTTTAATATAACCTAACTCGGACCTTTGTTTTTGATGAAATCAGTTTTATTTACACTATTACTCATCATATATGACCGTGGAATAGTTTAAAGTGTTTCTCATTTCAGACTCAAAGCATCACGTTTTCCGTGATGGTAAGTAAGCAAAATTTACGGTTTCGGCAAATTTTCTCATTTTTTTAATATAACCTCACTCAGACCTTGTTTTTTATAAAATCAGTTTTATATACACTATTACTCGTCATATATGTCCGTGGAATAGTTTAAACTGTTTCTCATTTCAGAATCAAAGCATCACGTTTTCTGTGATGGTAAGTAAGTAAAATTCTTCGTTTTCTCACTCAAGAAAGCAAGGAAATCTCACAAGATGGTCATGGCGGAGTAAACCCTAGTAGTGAAGGAAAGGAGAGCAAAAGTCGTGGGATCGTTGGACTGAGTTCATTTACTTGGTCAGTCCTCCACCACAACCCTAACACTAATATATATGTTTAAAATACACAGCAACAAGAAGGAACCCCAAAATGGGCCAGTCCACAAAATAGCCCAAACAAACAAACCGGGCCAACAACAACTAAAGAAAACTACCCAATCAATACAAGTCCAAGCTTGCTAAATAAAAACAAATCAGCAGAGCCCAAATCTCCACACTCCCCTTCAAGCTTGTACTTGTACACTTTCTTCACCTTCAAGTAACTCCCCCTCTCTACGAAACAAGTTCTTCATTCCAAGTTTCCTTGGAAGATAAACCAACTGTTCCCTGCATAGAGGCTTTGTAATTAAATCAGCTAACTGGTCAGCAGTTTTAACATAGCTGAATTTAATGGTTCCATCAAGGAGCTTCTCTCTAACAACGTGACAGTCAATTTCTATGTGTTTCGTTCTCTCATGAAAGACAGGGTTGGTTGCAATCTGTATTGTTGTCTTGTTATCACAATGCAATACAGTTGCATCCTTTTGATAAACACCCAAATCATTCAAAAGACTCTGAAGCCATATAATTTCTTTCAAAAGCTCACGTATGCTTCTATACTCTGCCTCAGCAGAAGATGTTGAAACAGTGGTCTGTTTCTTCACCTTCCAAGAGACAAGAGACTCACCTAATAAAACAGCATAACCTGAAACAAACCTCATTGTCTCAGTTCAGCCCCCCCCCCCCCCCCAATCAGAGTCACAAAAACCAACAAGAGTTGTACTAGACTTGGAGCTCAAGAAAATAGCTTTACCAGGTTCTTTCTTTACAAACCTGAGAACCCTTAAGACTGCATCCCAATGAGACTTCTTTGGCTCCTGCATATACTGGCTCAAATGTCTAACAACATAAGAAATATCAGGACGAGTGATGGTAAGATATAGCAACTTCCCTATCAGTCTCCTATAAGAGAGCACATCATCTAGGGGTTTATCCAACTTATTCAAATCCAAATGCTTGTCATAGAAACTACTAGTCAACTTAGCATTCACTTCCATAGGCGTGTTAGCAACCTTACCACCAGACAAACCAAAAGAGGATATCAGTTCCAGAGCATATTTTCTCTGGGACATCACAATACCACTTGAGTTCCTTGCCAACTCAATACCTAGAAAATACCTCAATTCTCCAAGATCTTTCATCTTGATGTTTGACTGCAAAAACAGCCTTTAAATCAGCTATAAGATCAATACTATTGCTTGTCATAAGCAGATCATCCACATAGACAAGGAGAATAACAATTTGATCACCAACTTGTTTAGTAAAAAGTGAATAATCAAGCTTAGACCTTATAAAACCAGCTTTGATCAAAGAATCACTAAGCTTGATATTCTACTGCCTGCTAGCTTGCTTAAGGCCATAGAGGGATTTATGTAATCGACAAACCAAATTTCCCTTCCCTCCTTGATAAGTAAATCCCTCTGGTAAAGTCATGTACACTTCCTCATCTAAATCCCCTTGTAAAAACGCATTATAAACATCCATTTGATAAAGGGGCCAAGAAAAAATTGAGGGAAGTGAAAGCACAACTCTAACAGTGTTCATTCTAACCACATGTGAAAAAGTTTCATAGTAATCTATCCCAAACTTCTGCTTATAGCCTTTAGCAACTAGTCTAGCCTTATACATTTCTAAAGTCCCATCTGATTCGTATTTGAGTTTGAAAACCCATCTACAACCAACTGGGACCTTGCCTGATGGGAGTGGGACTAAGTCCCAAGTCCCATTTTCTTTAAGGGCTGAAATTTCCTCCTTCATCTCTTGAATCCATGAAGGATCAGTGGCAGCCTCTGCATAACTACTTGGTTCAACCAACTCAGAGAAAGAAGTTAGATAACTCTGATAAGCAGGAGATATTTTATGATAGGAAATATAATGTTCAATAGGATATGGTGTAGAGATACTTCCCATAACAAAATCTTTACTCCAAATAGTAGGTCTAACAGCCCTCCCATGTCGAGTCACTACACCCTCAGTAACAGAAATATCATGATTGTCATCAGAGTTAGCAGGTAACTCATCACCTGACTCTACATCAGAGTTATAAGACTCATCACTTGTAGAAGGGACAATTGGATCAGCCCTGACAACAGCAGGATGTTTCTCAACATCAATGGCAGCATCAGACTCTTTAGAGGAATCAAAATTTGTAAAATCATTAGAGTCATCATGTGAAGGAAAGTCAAAGAAAACTGGCATCTGATCAGGTTTGCTATGTTCAAAAGGGAATATGTTCTCATGAAATTTTACATCTCTACTAATAAAGAACCTTTTATTTTCCAAAGCATAGAGCCTATATCCATTTTGAACTTCTGAATATCCCATGAAAACAGAGGGTGTTGCTCTTGAAGCAAACTTGTCAGTCACCAAGAATTTCTTAGCATAACAAAGACATCCAAACACTTTAAGATGGCTAACTGCAGGCTTTTTACCACTTAAAACCTCAAGAGGGGACTTGCCTTTCAAATTTTGATTGGCATTAAATTGATAAGATAGCAAGCAGTCAAAATGCATTCCCCCCCCCCCCCCCCCCCCCAGAAAATATTTGGTATAAAAGCTTGCAATTTAAGAGCTCTAGCAATTTCAAGAAGATGTCTGTGTTTTCGTTCCACTCTGTCATTTTGTTGAGGAGTATGGGGACAACTACTATGATGGAGGATGCCTTTCTTACTAAAAATGTTTTTAATATGATCACTGAAAAACTCTCATCCATTATCAGCTCTAAAACATTTAATGGTTTTGGAAAACTGATTTTCAATAAGAGCAATGAATTTTTTCGGAATGATACAGACATCAGATTTGAACTGTAAAAGGTGAATCCAGGTAACTATGGTATGATCATCCACCATAGTCAAGAAAAACTTTTATCATCATAAGTTGGGCAGTGATAGGGCCCCCACACATCACAATGAACAAAATCAAAAGGTAAACTAGCTCTGGAATTTGAAACAAGGAAAGAAGTTCTGGTGATCTTAGCCTTTGGACATATAGGACAAGTATCAACGCATTAAGCTTTATTCTTTGGAATATCTAAATTGCCAACATGCTGCAGAGTTTGTAAAGGAACATGCCCAAAACGACTATGCCACAACATGGCTTTATTTTTACAGCAGTATTAAAAGAAGACAAAGCAATCAAGCTATTGGATTTGAAGAAATATAAACCTGAATGCTCATTACCAATCCCCAACACCTTCCCATTTGAGAGGTCCTGCAGTATGGCAATGTTTGGGTAAAAAGTTGCTTTGCAGTTCATATCAGTACTCAATTTAGAAACAGATATAAGATTGTACTTAAAAGAAGGTATGTAAAGAACATGCTGCAACTTTCTATCTTTAGTTTAAAAAAAAATGGGTCCCAATGCCTTTAATATCAGAAGATTCACCATTGGGTAAAAGAACTTTAGATCCAAAAATTAGTTTATCAATTTGTAACCAATCATCTCTATATGTCATGTGATCTGTGGCTCCACAATCTAAAATTCAACAATCTCTATCATAATGAAAAGAGGAGAGAGAAGTTATACCAGCAGAATTGGCTTGTGCATCCGTGGTGCTTGCAGCAGCACCTGCAAGAGTTGCAGTCCTACCAGCATTTCCCATCGATTGTAGCAGCCTTTCAAATTGCTCTGAACTAAAAGTCACACTGGATTGCTTCCCCCCAGCCTCTGATACACCTTCATTGCCAGCACCAACAGAGACCAAGTTGGTCTTGATAACATTCCCCTTTCTGTTTTGATCCCTCAACTTGAAGCAATTGTCTCTAACATGCTCTTTCTTTTTGCAAAAATCACACCCTTTTGCATAGCATTTCTCAACAGTGTGCCCCATTTTGTTACAGAAATAGCATTCCAAAACTTTGATTTCCCTTTGGCCTATCACCAAGAGAAGTAAGATTCCCATAAATCAACTCAACAGAATCAACAATGTCTGAAGATATCCATTTCTGGTTCTCTTCCTGAATCAGAAAATTATAAGCTTGATTCACAGATGGCAGGGGTGTCCAAAGCAGCATGTTGCTTCTCACAGAGGAATAGGAGTCATTCAACCCCATAAGAAACTGGAAAAGCCTCATATGCTCCTTGTGTTGCAAGTGTTTCTCAAACAAATCACCCTCTATGTAAGGTAGATAGCAGGCAGCATCAAACTCTCCCCACAGCAATCTCATTTTGGTAAAGAAAGTCGATATGGAAACAAGTCTCTGATGAGTAAGGACTATCTCCCTATGCAATTGGTAAACCCTAAAACCGTTCACCTTATCAAATTGCTGCTTCAACTCTTTCCAGACAATCAAGGCAGATTCAGAATACATCACAGAACTAGCAAGGTCATCAGAAATCGAATTCACGATCCATCCAAAAACAACAGCATCGCAGCGATTCCAAAGATCATGATAGACAGGATCATACTTCTCACGAAGACAAATACCAGTGACAAAACCATATTTATTCTTTCCAATCAGCACAGATCTCATACCATGACTCCATTTAGGATAGTTCTCCGAACCAGTTAACACAGCAGAAGTCATACGAGCATTAGGATTATCATTTGCATGCAAATAAAGAGGGTGAAAAGAGTATACCAGTGTCATAGCATTCTGATACGCCGGATCGGTTGCATCAATTGCCTTTCCTTTACCCGACGTACCTTCATCTTTCTTGTTGTCGTCGTCAGACATCGCAAATCACCGAGGAAAGGAGACGAAGAAGATATACGCCTTGAGATCAGCAGAAAGATCGATTCGCAAGAAGAAAACGAATCGCAACTCACGAAATCACACAACAAGATCACAGACCAGTCCGTCGCAGGAAGACGAACCGTCAAGTCAACTTGACGAAGAACACCGCAAGAACTCACAGGATCGGCAGAAAAGGCGCGAGGTTGCCTTTCTGCTCAGATACCATCTTAAATTCCACATTGGGCCGAGTCATACCCAACATGCCAACATATAGCAACTACTTTCACAAGTGGGGGTTCCATCCTAAAACCAATTGGTGATAGGAGGAGGTAGCCCACTTGCTTATATAGTGCTCTAATCTACATTTTTCTGTCGGTGTGGTATTGCATAATACACACCACCACAACTCACAGTGAGAACTTCAAAACTCCCCCGCACCGTGAGGACTCTAACTAAGACACCAATTTACAAATGCGAACAGGCTAGGACTAAATTTTAACAAACCCCACTCACACGTCTAGGGCTAATCCAGACCCAAATATGGTACGTGAAGCTAATAAGGGAACAGAAACCCACACACCGTTAATAATCGGAACCGGGCACCTGCTCTGATACCATGACAAAATCACTCAAGAAAGCAAGGAAATCTCACAAGATGTTCATGGCGGAGCAAACCCTAGCAGAGAAGGAAAGGAGAGCAAAAGTTGAGGGATTGTTGGACTGAGTTCCTTTACTTGGTCATTCCTCCACCACAACGCTAAAATTAATATATCTGTTCAAAATACACAGCAACAAGAAGGAACCCCAAAATGGGCCAGTCCACAAACAAACAAACAAATAAAGAAAACAATACAATTAATATAAATTCAAGCATGCTAAATAAAAATAAATCAGCAGAGCCCAAATCTCCACAGTAAATATTAAAAATAAGTGAAAATAAAATATTCTCATACAATTTTTAAAAAGTTTATTGTTTTATTTCCACTAAATTTTACGTCGATTGTAGAACATGTCCAATAAGCGTATCTATGAACATATCTATCGTACAAAAAGTTGCAATGGACAATCATGTGGTCGTGGTGCTTCTTTTGCATCAAATCGAAGATGGGTTCAATTAGATAATCAAGTGAACCGAAAACGACATGTGTTCATAATAACTTATATCCAGGACAACTAACTAATTTTAAATTAATTATTAGGGTTAAGAACATAATAGGGGTCTGAATGTTTGCCTATGTTGTCAAATGGGGTCTGAATTGAAAAATGATATTACTAAGGGCCTGAATTTTGAGTTATGTTTATATGAGAGGTCTCCATCTATTTTTTCTGTTAAAAGTGACGGAAAGTGGTAGCATGTGACCGAAAATAAACTGAAAACCCGAAAATGCCCTCCGACCAAAGTGTGCCCCTCACATGCTTGACCTAAAAAGACGAAAATACCCTTTAAGCCACCACGGCTCCGGCGACCACCACCACCACCCCGACTCCGGCAACCACCACCCGGCTCCGGCGACCACCACCCAGCTCCGGCGACCACCACCCCGACTCCGGCGACCGCCAAAAAAGCTCCGATCCGGAGTCGGGGTGGTGGTCGCCGGAGCCGGGTAGTGGTTGCCGGAGTCGGGGTGGTGGTGGTGGTCGCCGGGACGGTGGTCGGAGCCGTGGTGGCCTTAAGGGCATAATTAGTGTGCAGGGGTATTTAGACATTTCACATTTCATTAATTAAACTGATAAGTTGTATAATAATTGCAAAAGGGTAATTCTGTCATTTCACATGGTTCCGTTACATTTAACAGAAAATTTGGACGGAAACTCGAAAAAAACATAAACATGAAAATTCAAGCCCTTAATAATACCATTTTTCAATTCAGACCCTTTTTGGCAACATGGGCAAACATTCATGCCCCTATTGTGTTCTTAACCCTAATTATTAAATTACACTCAGTAATAAATATTATATTTTTCCTGTTTATTATTTGTTTACATACTTTTTCAAAATTGTTATTAGAACTTCAAATTTTTTAAGCTTTCATGATTTTTCCTCTTTGGTGTAATTTTTCAAAGTAATTTCTTAGTATGCATTATGCAAAGGTTAATTTGACCAATTTTGCATAAAGCGAGTTTCAGAGTGAACTATGAGATTTTTTTAATTACATAATTACATTAGTATTATGTCAGCTCCTTCACTGTTATTACAATTAGCCTAAATCGTACAACTAATAACAATGTGACAATAATTTATCCATAGCAATATCATACATCAATGTTATCATCTTTTGTCTAATCAACACTATTAACTACATAGATTAACGATATGACTAAACATAATGATTTTGATAAGTTTAAGTATTTCAACAGGAAAAATAAAAGTTTAAGGTCTGAAATAGAAAAAGTGGTAAAAATTTAAGGACCATGTGTGATGTTTTCACAAAAAAAATACAGAGTTCCATAAAGAGGTGAGAAAAATAATAATATCGATGTAACTTTCCAAAAATTGAAATATACTAATCAAGTAGAAATATTTTAATACATACGAGAAGAATGTGATGTGTTAATAAAAAAAAAAAAAAAAAAAAAAAAAAAAGAAGAATGTGATGTTAAAAAAAACTTGTCAAATTATAGCGTATATAACTAGTGGTGAATGCATATGTAAAAATAAGGGACAAATATCGCTTTATTATTGAGTATTTGTATAAAAACTCTTAAGTTTATTCTAAAGAAAAATATACTTCGAACTCTATTATTATTATTGAAAGACTTCACTATTATTTAGTGCGGCCATTATTATTTGGATTAGGATTTAAATCAAATTGGTATCTGAGTTAACAGCCCAAAACGAATTGGTACATCCACTAAATTTTGTTGCTTTTTGGTACCCGAGTTATCTGGGTGTTGCACCGTTAGAATTTTTGGTTAAAACTAACAGAATCCCACTTTTGGTGCATGAAAAGAAAAAAAATAATACAATTTTTGCATAATAGCAACTCAAAACTTTGGAACTCAATATCTCACTCATTTCTTCATCTTTTTGGACGAATCTTTTTTTAAAATCGCATAACTTTTCGAGATCTATGCAACCCAGATAGCCGTAAAGTGATTTGCCCAGCTTTTTTCCAATAAACACCGTTTTCCATGTTAATTCATTCTTATTTGTATCAAACTCCACCGCATTCTAACACTTATCACCCTTGATCACCCACTTTTTTTAGTAATTGGATTCCAATACTACAATCAAACTGTTACTCTTGGATTCCAACACTTCTTTTTAAGAACTAAATTGATATTATACCTTTCATCCAATAGAAAACAAAAAACGAAAGTCTGTCGAATTAATTATTATGCAATATATAACTTACTGGAATTTTTCTTGATGTCTCCAATAAACTATACTGGTGTGTCTCTAAATTAATAAACGTCACTGCAAGATAATATATGAATCTTAGCATGATAAGCTACCAATTTTTTGTTTATATATTTTGTGGACATGCTGAAAAATTGACAAGTTCTGCAGGTCTTCGATTTTAAAAGCTTGACATGGTCCAGCATAAAATTGTAAATGGAAGCTGTTTCTGGCAATAACTCGAAAGAAAATTTACTGGTTGTCTCTTGTCACATAATGGTAAAAATTCTTTGTGTGGTTCTGTTAATGCCAGTTCATCTTATTTTCTCACATTATGGCCATCCCTCATGATACTGTGAGTATCAATTTTCACATGTAGATTAAATGAGAAAATAAACTATTTCTTCTTGGTGTCCATTCTAAAAGTTCTTCCAATACCTTTAACAGTACTTTTCCTATTGTTATACCTCAAGTATGAAACATCTTTATCTATCTAAGATCCATATATTCTCTTGCAGTGACGTTTATTGATTTGGAGACATCCCAGTTGATGGGTTCCGATGTAATCGTTAGCCCCGTTAACAGCCAATGGACGGCGAGTAGGTCCAGTGGGCCTCGTGAAAAGCCTGGAAGGCCCAGAGGCCCAGCACGAAGGGTCCCGACTTTAGCGGTCCCGATGAATGAGCTGAATGCTCCCGATAAGAAGCCTCCGAGTAGGCCCCGATGTGCCTTAGTAAAGGCCCCGATAATAAAGCCCCGCAGAGGCTGGACCTGTCCCGTAGAGACTGAAGGTCCTGGGTGGTGATCTAGAATGAGACAACTCTGGAGTCCCCGACAGGAGTCGAGACTTGTGATCATAGTATAAGACCGAGAAACCCGCCTACTAGATGAGAGTAGTGGGAAGACGGTTAAGATATAGATAATCTCCCCCGAGATACGCAGGGCGTGCCCGAGATACGCGGAGGTATGGGTAAGATACGCGGAGCGTGGGGCGAGATATACGGAATCCTAGCCGAGGTATACGGAATCGTGGCGAGATACACGGAATCGTAGGTAAAACTGCCAAGCGCAGTAACAGGTAACTGAGTAACCCCTCCTCCTATATAAAGGAGGAGGTTACCTCAGAAAATCGACTATGCTAATACGAACTTAGACTTTGCTTACCACCCATTGATCACCGTACTCATTTAAGCATCGGAGAGGGATTCTGGGTCACCACCCAGGTCATCCCCTTTTGCAGGATTACGCGGAGCCCAGGAGTCCAAGCTTTCCATCAAGGACGTAACGGAGCTTCGCCCGTGATCCAACATTGGCGCCGTCTGTGGGAAGCTTACGAAAAGTCAAGATAGCTTCTACCAGATCAATGGCCGGTGGTGGCAAGAAAAAGCAAGTTCAGGCTGGCAGTTCTCGTCCCGCAGGAACTGTGAACTCCCCGTTGCCAGAACGCGTTGCTGAACAAGGTGAGAACCCTGCTCTCTCCCAGACAGGGGGGCAAGGTGATGGTTATGAGGTCTCACTCCGAGACGCCGAGACAAACAGGCAGAATGTCCCGCGTAGGGAGGAAGATGAGGCTCCCCCAAACCCGGTGGGCCATGGAAGAGAGGGAGTCCCGCGAAGGGAAGAAGGGTCGTCTTCGAACTCGGAGTTGGCCAAGGCAGTAGCGGAGGCTATGCCCATGTTCTTGGCCGCCATGGAGGCCTTGCTGGATAAGAGAGAGGCCGCCAGGAGAGCGGAGGAGTTGCCTCCACGAGAAGAATTACCACCACCCCAGCCGAGGGTGGACCCAGAGGAACAGGAGGTTCCGCTCAGGAATAAGGGCAAGGAACCAGCACACCTGGAGAAGTTCGTGGTCGACGGCCCAGGACCAGTGCAGAACAGGACCATTTCCCTGAATGGCCCTATCACCCCCGATCAGGTGGTGAAGATCGTGAGCATCTGCATGGGTGATCAGAAGCAGATGACATCGGAGCTGAGGGATCGGTCCAGCCATCCTTTCGTGCCGCGGCTGATCGATACCGTAGCCCCGCCTGGGCTAGGTATTCCGATCATCAAGGAGTACGATGGTGAGGGGGACCCAGTTCGCCATGTGCAGAGGCACGTCCAGGCCTGTATGGGACGAACATCGAACGATGATCTTATATGCTCATTGTCCCCGATAACCCTGGGAGAAAGGGCCATGACTTGGTTCTTCAGCCTCCCTCCAGGAAGCATCACCTGCTGGGCCGATATGCACGATCGCTTCATCAAGCAGTATCAAGGTCGAAGGCGCCTTCTGAAGAGCGTGAGATCCTTGACTCAGGTGGTGCAGAGGCCCGACGAATCGTTGGCATACTACTACCAGCGATTCACTGCCAGTGCCGCGGAGATTGATGAAGAAATTTCGGAGGGTGAGACCAACCGCACTTTCCTGCGGAACTTGAGCGCTCCGTACGGTTCCGACCTAATGCATAGCGTAGCTGCGAAGGCTGTGTGGAGTATGGAGGCCCTGCAGGCGAGGGTGAAACAGCAAATCGACGTCCAGGAGTCGAAGATTGCTGCTGGAGAACTCGATCCCCCGAAATCGGGAAGAGGAAAGCCATCGTCCAAGCTGTCGGATGATCGCAAGGGGAGCGACAAGTCGGAGGGAAGTAGGAACCGTGGTCGTCCCGATAAAAGAGAAGACAAGCGTCCTCCGAGGAAGGACAACCAAGAGGGTCGGGCTGTTCCCATCAATAGCTCGATGACCTCTGTGTTAGCTGTGATGGACAGACAGGGTCTCGCTCGATACCCCCCGAGAAAAGAAGGCGAATTCCTAGGAGGCCGTCCTGACCGTTACTGTCGCTACCATCGAGCCAATGGTCACGAGACTGAGAACTGTCGGGAGCTGAAGAAGGAGATTGAAAAGCTGATCCAGAAGGGAAAGCTGAAAGAGTTCGTCGGGAAGGGTCGGTGCCGATCCCGTTCCGGAAGTCGGTCGCGATCCCGTTCCAAGTCCCGTGACCGATCCCCGAAGAAGAAGAAGGTCGAGCATGAGGCCTCGGGTTCAGGTTCCCGCAAGGAGAGGCGCGGAACTATCAACGTCATCCATGGAGGAATGGCGGCGGGAGGAGATACCTCCGCTTCCCGGGAGAACTACGCTTCTCGCATATCTGCTGCGGTGGTGCTAGGCAAACGGTCCCGGTCGTGGACCCTGAAGGAGGAAATGGAAATTTCGTTCTCGAAGGAGGATCTAGTTGGCGTAGAGAGCCCTCATGATGACGCCCTGGTCGTGACCCTGGACGTGGACGGATTCGAGATGAAGCGGATCCTGATAGACGGAGGGAGCTCCTCCGATATTCTTTTCATGGACGCACTGGAAGCCATGGGAAAGACGAAGAAGGACCTGACGCAGGTGGACTTCCCGATGGTGGGATTCTCTGGCTCCACTTCCTACCCGTTGGGAATGATTACCTTACCAGTAGAGTTTGGTAGTGGCTGGAAAATGGAGAGGCGAAACGTGGATTTCGTCGTCGTGGAGTCCGCGGGGGCATACAACGCGATCATCGGGAGGACCACCATCAACCCTCTCATGGCAGTCGCCTCGACGGTCCACCAGAAGATGAAGTTCCCGACTGACAATGGGGTCGGAGAGGTCAAGGGCGACCAGGTGGCATCGCGAAAATGCTATGTTAACGCCACCCGACGGAGAAGAAGGGAGGCCATGACTGTCCTTCAAACCGATACCGATCCTCGAGAGGAGTATGGGCGTCCCGCCCCCATGGAGGATTTGAAGGAAGTGGAGATCGATGGGCCTCAAAGGAAGGTGAAGATCGGCTCTGCTTTGTCGGAGGAAAGAGCCCGAGAGTTGATCGACCTCTTGAAGGAGTTTAAGGAGTTGTTTGCCTGGTCCCCGAGTGATATGCCAGGAATCAGCCCCGACGTGATAGTGCACGAACTGAAGATAGACCCCGCAATCAAGCCTATCGCGCAGAAAAGGCGTCCGATGGGCGCGGACAAGAAGATCGCGATCCAGCAGGAGGTGGGCAGACTGCTCGATGCTGGATTCATCAAGGAACTCCGATTCCAGACTTGGGTGGCTAACCCAGTGCTGGTGCGAAAGAGTAACGGAAAGTGGCGGATGTGTGTCGACTTCCGCGACTTGAACAAAGCCTGCCCGAAGGACTGCTACCCGCTGCCGAGGATCGACCAGCTGGTGGATGCCACATCGGGACATGAGCTGTTGAGCTTCATGGATGCCTACTCCGGGTACAATCAGATCAAGATGGCCAAGGAGGATGCCCCTCACACAGCTTTTTACGCTGACAGTGACGTCTACCACTACGACGTGATGCCTTTCGGATTAATCAATGCCGGAGCAACTTACCAGCGGATGGTGAACAAGTTGTTCGGGGACATGCTGGGGAAAACCATGGAGGCATATGTGGACGACATGCTGGTGAAGTCCCGACAGGCAGGAGACCATGTCCAGAATTTGGCGGCGGCATTTGAGCGGATGAAGTTCCATCAGGTTCGGCTGAACCCCGACAAATGTGCTTTCGGGGTGAACTCGGGGAAGTTCCTAGGGTTCATGGTGAGCCAGAGAGGAATCGAGGTGAACCCTGAGAAGCTACGAGCAATCGAGGAGATGCAGTCCCCAAAGACTCATCGGGAGGTCCAGGTGCTGATTAAGGGCCGGTTGGCCGCGATGAATCGCTTCCTATCCAAGGCGAGTGACCGGGCCATGCCATTTTTCGAGGTGCTGAGGGCCAACAAGAAGTTCGAATGGACCGACAAGTGCGAGGAGGCGTTCCAGGCACTCAAGCAGCATCTCCGTACCCTTCCGCCGTTGGCGAAACCAGTTCCAGGCGAGCCGCTCTATCTCTATTTGGTTGTTTCTGATGTGGCTGTTAGTTCTGTTTTGATTAAAAATGTCAAGGGCAACCAAGTGCCGATCTATTATGTAAGCAAGGCGTTTGCCAAGTCTGAAATAAACTATCCCGCTATTGAGAAGTATCTCTTCGCGTTGATTATTGCCGCTCGAAAACTGCGACCTTACTTCCATGCCCATGAAGTCACGGTACTGACTAATCAGCCCCTGAAACACTTTTTGAACCGACCGGATGCGTCGGGGAGATTGGTAAAATGGGCCATCGAGTTGACGGAATTCCGCATTCATTTTGCTCCGAGGACCGCTATTAAGGGCCAGGCATTGGCAGATTTTATAGCTGAGTCTACGGCACCCGATCTGGAAGTAACGGGTCCCGCAGAGGGGGCAACCATGGAGGAAGTCCCGACAGCAGAACAGCAGCCAGAACAGCCAAATGAGGAGAATACTTGGGAGATGTACACTGATGGTTCATCGAGTGTAGAAGGCTCGGGGGCAGGATTCGTATTGATACCGCCCGGTGGAGGCGAGCCCCTGCGATCTGCCTTGGCGTTGACATTCAAAGCCACCAACAACGAAGCGGAGTACGAGGCTCTCATCACAGGCCTTAAGATTGCCAAGGGTACGGGGGTCGACCATTTAAAGGTGAAATGCGATGCTAGCTTGGTTGTAAATCAAGTCCAGGGGAACTATGAAGCTAAGAACCCGACAATGAAGAAATATTTGCACGAGGTGCAGACTTTGAAGGGAAGTTTCAAAAGCTTTGATATCGAGGCGATCCCGAGGGAAGAGAACGCGGAAGCAGATGCCTTGAGCAAGTTTGCCCTGGGAGTGGCCCCCGAGGAGAATCGGAAGGTGCATTTCCTAGAGAAGGTGATTATCTCAAACATTGATCCGGCGGAGATCTGTGCTATTGAGACAGGATCGGAGGAGGAAGAGAAGTCCACTTGGATGACCCCGATGGTTACGTACCTAACTACGGGGGTACTCCCCGATGACAAAGTGGCAGCTGTCAGGATACGGCGAATTGCGGACAACTATGCAATGGTGGACAACCAGTTGTACAAAAAAGGGTACGTAAAGCCTTTTCTAAAATGCGTAGCAGAGCCTGACACAAATCGGATCCTGAGGGAGTTACATGAAGGAGTCGCGGCCTGCCATGAAGGAGCCCGATATCTGGTAAGGAAGGCATTGAACCTAGGCTACTATTGGCCCTCGATGAACAAAGAAGCGACCGCGATGGTCCGATCCTGTGATGCATGCCAGAGGTATGCCCCAAATATCGTGGCTCCCGCCGCGGACCTAATGCCCATCAGGAGTGCATGGCCCTTCGCGCAATGGGGAATTGACTTGGTGGGACCACTTCCCCAAGCGAGAGGTCAGTGCAAGTATTTACTTGTAGCTATCGACTACTTCTCAAAGTGGATAGAGGCTAAAGCATTGGCTAGAACGACGGGGCGGCAGGTCCTCAAGTTCCTTCAGACTCAAATCATATCCCGGTACGGGGTCCCGCGAGTGTTGATCAGTGACAACGGCCCTCCGTTCAATGGGGCTCAGTTGAAGGAGTATCTGGAAGAACTAAACATTGAGCATCGGACTGCTTCAGTCCGCCACGCTCAGACCAATGGCCAGGTGGAGTCAGCCAACAAGATCGTGATGGATGGCTTGAAGAAGAGAGTCTATGCCTTGCAGGGCCATTGGCTGGATGAGCTCGAGAATGTGCTATGGGCTGTGAGAACGACACCCAAGCAATCAATAGGAGAAACTCCGTTTGGCCTGGTTTATGGCACGGAGGCAGTCGCTCCCGTGGAGATAGCGGTGGCGTCCCACCGCGTGAAATATTACGAGCCTCTGACAAATGAGGAAATGAGACGTCTGGACTTATACCTACTCGAGGAGAAGAGGTGGAAGGCTGATGAAGTCCAGGCTCGAATGCGTCTGGCAACAGCCCGATATTATAATCGGCGTGTCAGGTCCCGACAATTCTTCGTGGGAGAACTTGTCTGGCGGAGGAATGAGTTTGTTCATCAAGATCGGATCAACAAGCTGTCACCAAAATGGGAGGGACCTTACAAGATCGTAGGGATGCCAGTGCCCAATGCATACAAGTTAGAGGATCTCGAAGGCAAGACGTTGAAGCATTCCTTCAGTGGCGAACACTTGAAGAAGTATCATGTTTGATATTAAGCCGCCGTGAAGGGCGCAAATTGTCTATCAATAAGATCCGATGTAAGCCTATTTTGAGTTATTTATGAATAAAGAAATTGCCTTCCTATCAAATTGCCCTCAAATTTATTCTAACTGTTAGTAAGACGTCCTGAGTGATGCAACAAAAGCCTTCCGAGGTACGATGAAAGCCCCGCGGGGGATGCGTAAGTCGTCTATATGGCGCGGCCAAAAGCCTTAACAGGTACGGACAAAAGCCCTGCGGGGTACACGTAAGTCGTCTATATGATGCAACCAAAAGCCTAGGTATGAAAAGACCCTGATGGGTCTGCGTAAGTCGTCTATATGATGCGGCCAAAAGCCTTAACGGGTATGAAAAAGCCTTAACAGGTCCGTGTAAGTCGTCTATATGATGCGACAAAAAGCCTTAACGGGTACGACTAAGCCGTCCAGTAGAGACGCGATGAAAGCCCTAAAGGGTATGAAAATGGCCTTGAAAGGCATGGACGAAAAGCCTTAAGTGGTAAAGTCCCGATTTTGGACGAGAAACCTTAAGTGGTGAAGTCCCGATTTTGGACGAGAAACCTTAAGTGGTGAAGTCCCGATTTTGGACGAGAAACCTTAAGTGGTGAAGTCCCGATTTTGGATGAGAAGCCTTAAGTGGTGAAGTCCCGATTTTGGATGAGAAGCCTTAAGTGGTAAAGTCCCGAGTTAAACGTCGGAAGGACGTATGAAGTCATTTTAATGGGGCATCGGAACGTTCTGAGTAACGAATTTTAAGCCGCTTTAGATAAAGTGCAGATGAATATCGACGCCAAAACAGATAAAAGAAGTTCCTTATATAAAGGCTCGAAGGCCAAAGGAGTTCGTTACAAGAAACAAAGGAGAAAAATAACAAGGACTAAAAGATGTAAGCATTAAACTTGGTCCTTGTTGGAAGATGGATCCTTAGCAGCATCGGAGGGAACGGAGTTTGGAGGGGCTTGGGCAGAAGGCTCCGCAGCTGACGGAGTCGGGTCCACGGCAGCAACCTCTTCACTCTCCGCGGGGAGGTTGAAATACTTCTCCGCAACGGGGGCAAGAGTTTCGGACTTCGTGAAGTCAATGGAATCCGCGTAGGCTGTGTACAGTTCCTCGACGGCGTTGAACAAAACGTCCTCCATCTCGGACTTGCAAAACTCCACAGCAGCCACCTTGAATTCTTCAGAGTCCCGATACTCCTCAAGGCCCCGCTGGCGGCCCTCCTCGAAGCCCCGCTAGTGGCCCTCCTCGAGGCCCTGAGCCTTTGCCTCAGCCAGCTTGGCAGAGAATTCAGCCCTCTCCGCCTCAAACTTCGCCTTGGCCTCCGCGAGGAGATCCGCGAAGACGTTTTTCTCATGAATGAGCTGCTTCTTCTCCTCCTCATTCCGCTGCTGGTCCACCTGGACCATCTTCCGCTCCCGACGCATGACAGCCTCATGATCGTGAACCTTCTTGAGCAGGTTGGAGGACAAATCATCGAGGAGAGCCTTCTCCTTGGCCATCTTGTTTTTGGCCGCTACAGCCTCGTCGAGTTCTACCTGAAGCTTGGCTAAAGCATCAGGGTTCGACTGGGCCTCCGCCGCCTCCAAAGCACCCTTCAGGGCCACGATAAGGCCGAAGCAGCGCTGTTGGTTCGCGGTGTCCTAAAAGAAGGAAAAGATCAAGACATAAGCAATCGAAGATAAGAGTAATGAAGAAAACGAAACGAGGATAGAAGTTTCACCTCCATCAAACGGATGGCCATGTCATGGATCTCCTCCTCAAGGTCCTCCCGAGCAAAGGATAGGGGCCGCCTCAAGGCTGGAGGAACGCACCCCGCCAGCAGATGCAGGGCCAGCCCAGGATCAAGCTCTCCCCGCCGAAGTGGAATCCCTCGGAGGGACTCGATCGGGTTCCAAGGCATCATCCCCTCATCGGGGGTGAAAACCTTGTAAAGGTTTTCATCCACAGGGAGAGGGGGGATGACCCCGAAACTTTCAGCAGGAGGAGCCACCTCCGCTGGCGGCTCAGGAGTTGGAGTGCGAAGAACAGGAGGAGGACTCTGGGACACGTCCCTAACAGCGGGCCTCACGCTCCTGGACCCCGACCTGCCGCGGGGAAGCAGGCCCCCCTCTTCAGGCTCCTCGGCAGAAGAAGAGGCTTCCAAATCGGTCACCTGGCGGAACTGAGCTCCCGCCGGGGTGTCCTCCAGCATCTGTTCTTGCGGAGCTGCAGTCTCCACCGGAACAATAGCCTCCGTTGGGGCAGGAGTCTCCAAGGGACCTGCGGTGGCGGGACGGATAAAGTTAGGAAGAGTACCTTCAGGGCACCAGATGATTTGACGATCGAAATGTCTATTCTTCCCAAGGACGTTGTAATATCCTGCCTCAAGAACGTGGGGAATTTCTCCTCGAAGGATGTACTTGATCTCTTGAACCCGTGTTTTCCGATCAGCGGGGATAAACTCCTTGGGGACTAATTTATATTGATTAATTGCACGGCGAACGCGCTTACCTTCCTCAATGGTGGTGGCCCCGAAGGCCCGATCTATCTCCTCCCGCCTGGCCTTCTTGGCCCCGACCTGCTCGTCGGTAGGAGGAGCAGCAGATAATGGAGTGGAGGAGGAAGCACCCTTCTTCACCAGCTTGCGCTTCCGCCGGGAGCCACTCTGGACGGCATCAGTCTCGCCCTGCTTCAGAATGAGATGAGTCAACAGAGAAGCCTTCTTGGCTGCAAAGGTAAAAATAAAATAGTTCGAAATATTACCCAGACTACTAAATCTGCAGAAACAGAGTCAAGGAGTCGGACTCCGATAGCAATCAGGTTCCGCTCCTGGAGCTTGTTGGCATCAATGGGTATGAAGTTGTCCCTCCAGCGGTAGAGTTGAACCATCTGGAGGGTGTTGAGGTCATCCTCAGTGTAGTCCTGGAGCTTGGGGGCAGGGTCCGCCACGACCTCCCATCGGGGCCATGGAACAGAGCTGTGCTGGACGAAGAAGTAGTACTTCTTCCATCCGCTGTTGTCGGACCCAGAGTCACGAATCAGCACCCGATCTTTGTGGAACTTCCAAGTTTCGCTATCCCAGCCGAAACGTGAAAGTTGCTCCTTTGTCCACTTGGGGAGTCGGGGGGAGAAGGAGCAGACACCGGCTTTGTAGCACTTCATGCCGTAGAAAGTGCGAAACAGCAGAAGACTGTACGTCCATTGCTGGCGGTGACACAAGAACTGGAAGGCGTTCCACACGCGGATGGCGTGTGGAGAGAAGGTACAGGGATGCGTTTTGTAGAAATTGCACATCTCCACCATATTTCCGCAAAAGGGGAACCGAATCCCCGCGCTTATTTGTCCAGCGGAGACGAATACCTCCCCTGCCCGAGGAGGCGTAATAATGTGCTTCCTTCTAACAGCGGCTTGGGACTCATATGGAAAACGAGGTTCCCAATCAGAGGTGATACACCCCTCCCTAAGGGCAACCTCATATGTAGCCTCCGAGATCTCATTGACAGCGAACTCGAAGGTGAAGGGAGTCCTAGCCTCAGAACTAGCTTCGTCTAAAACGGTCGCAAGCAAAAGGATTTGAGAAAAGAAGAAAAAACAGCAGGCAAATCACGAAAACGTAGAAAGGAATTCTTACCAGACATGATCGGTGGTTGAAGAAGGAAGGCCGGAAAGGTTGAAGGCCTTGGATCACTTGAATACTAGGAGGAGCTTGAGGAGGAAGCTTCGAATGCAAAGATGGCAGAAAGCGAGAGATTGCAGAAGAAGTAAATAAGACCAGGGTTTTACCTTTTATAGGCAAAAGGATGATTGAAGGGATGTAATCGTGACCGTCGAAGACGAAACGACTCGATCACAACTATTGAGATTATGGAGACGGTACGGAGGAAACAGCTGGATGGGCTTGATCTGCACCGTTGAAGAGGAAACGACACGATCTTAATTGACGAGATTATAGGCACGGAAGGGACGTGTATGACGTCACGGTTGCTTTTGCAGAAAACAGCAGTCACGCTGGTTTAGACGACGTTTCTTTATCCCTAGGCATTTAATGCTACAGTAACCGAGGAGTCTCCTCGGATTTGGCAACTACCCATGGGGCCTGGTGGGCCCAAGAAAATCATGAGTAAGAGACTCTGTTATGTAACGATCACACGCAAGGCAAAAACCTCCGACAGTGGTGTCAAAAGAGAAATAAAAGCCTTCGACAAAGAGGCATCAAGGAAAGTGAAGGTAAAAGTTCCCGACGGTGGTATCGGGAGGTGCGAAGACAAAGGCCTCCGACGGTGGTATCGGAAGGCATAAAAGCGAGAACCTTCGACAAAAGAGGTCAAGAGATCTAAACTGGAAGACATGACGAACTAAAAGTCCCCCATGTCTTGGGGGCAAATGATGGGTTCCGATGTAATCGTTAGCCCCGTTAACAGCCAATGGACGGCGAGTAGGTCCAGTGGGCCTCGTGAAAAGCCTGGAAGGCCCAGAGGCCCAGCTCGAAGGGTCCCGACTTTAGCGGTCCCGATGAATGAGCTGAATGCTCCCGATAAGAAGCCTCCGAGTAGGCCCCGATGTGCCTTAGTAAAGGCCCCGATAATAAAGCCCCGCAGAGGCTGGACCTGTCCCGTAGAGACTGAAGGTCCTGGGTGGTGATCTAGAATGAGACAACTCTGGAGTCCCCGACAGGAGTCGAGACTTGTGATCAGAGGATAAGACCGAGAAACCCGCCTACTAGATGAGAGTAGTGGGAAGACGGTTAAGATATAGATAATCTCCCCCGAGATACGCAGGGCGTGCCCGAGATACGCGGAGGTATGGGTAAGATACGCGGAGCGTGGGGCGAGATATACGGAATCCTAGCCGAGGTATACGGAATCGTGGCGAGATACACGGAATCGTAGGTAAAACTGCCAAGCGCAGTAACAGGTAACTGAGTAACCCCTCCTCCTATATAAAGGAGGAGGTTACCTCAGAAAATCGACTATGCTAATACGAACTTAGACTTTGCTTACCACCCATTGATCACCGCACTCATTTAAGCATCGGAGAGGGATTCTGGGTCACCACCCAGGTCATCCCCTTTTGCAGGATTACGCGGAGCCCAGGAGTCCAAGCTTTCCGTCAAGGACGTAACGGAGCTTCGCCCGTGATCCAACACCAGTATAGTTTATTGGAGACATCAAGAAAAATTCCAGTAAGTTATAGATTGCATAACAATTAATTCAACAGACTTTCATTTTTTGTTTTATTTTGGATGAAAGGTATAACATCAATTTGGTTCTTAAACAGAACTGTTGGAATCCAATAGCAACAGTTTATTGTAGTATTGGAATCCAATTAGTAAAAAAAAGTGGGTGATCAAGGGTGATAAGTGTTAGAATGCGGTGAAGTTTGATACAAAAAAGAATGAATTAACATGGAAACGATGTTTATTGAAAAAAAAACTGGGAAAATCACTTTACGCTATTTGGGTTACATAGATCTCGAAAAGTTATGCGGTTTCAAAAAGAAAATTCGTCCAAAAAGATGAAGAAAATGAGTGAGATATTGGGTTCCAAATTTTTGAGTTGCTATTATTTAAATATTATGCAAAAATTGTATTTTGGTCTTTTCATGCGCCAAAAATGGGATTTTGTTAGTTTTAACCAGAAATTCTAACGGTGCAACACCCAGGATAACTCGAGTACCAAAAAGCAACAAAATTTAGTGGAGCTACCAATTCGTTTTGGGCTGTTAACTCAGGTACCAATTTGATTTAAATCCCTTTGGGTTAAGAATCACTAGCCACTAACCCCGCGCACCGCGCGGGAGAATATTTTCAAATAAGAATTTAAATTTTTAAAAAGGTTATCTTAATGTATTAAATATACAACTATATATCAATAGTTATTTTAAAATATTTAATAGTAGTCAAATATTCGACAATATATATAATTTTTATTAGACATATAACTGATACATCAAGAGTCCGACATTCAGATTGGTTGATATTGTTTGGTTTTTTTTTTAAACTATTCTTATTTAAATTAATTAATATACATATATTATATTTAACATATTTTACATCGTGGCTAAAAACATATTTTACATGAGTGAATGACTTAATTATAAAATTTTAGATATGTTACTTTTATACATGTAGCTTTTCCTTGGTAAAAATAGATGCACCTCAAAGTTATTATTATAAATTTTTAGTCGATCCTATTTTATTATTATTATGTGGATTTTTTTATATATAATAACAGATTAATTTATTGGCCATTGACTAACTGTTGTGAATTAAAAGTTAATAAATATTGTAATTGATTACTATAAGTAAGTATACTTTCTTCAAAGTCTATCTCTATTATTATTTTTTAAAGTTTAATAATAAAAAATATGTATTTAAACACATATAATATCAATATATTTTTATGTTTTATTAATTATTACTATATGGCTATATACTACCATCTACGATTAGATATGGCCAAATTTTTATTACAATTCATTAATATTGTTTATTAATAATAGAAAATATGTATTTAAAAACATATATTTTCGATATATTTTTATGTTTCATTAACTATTTTTTATGGATATATACTATCATCTATGATTAGATTATATACATGAATAGATAATGTCGTGTTATATTATTACAATCAATTACTATTATTTATTATCTATATATGTTGCTTACTTGGCGACCTATGAAACTTTCACTGCCGAACTGTATAAATTATAGATTTAAATAGAAACTTTTAATTATTTGTTTATTTATTTCACGTAGAGCTTAAAATATGATATAATTTGTTTTCTAAATTTACAATTACTCAATATTTTGAAACCCTAATTAAATTAGGAAACCCTGACCGTGTCAAATGTCTACATATCAGCCAAAAAAATCTATTAACAGTCGGAATTATAGATTATAAATAACAAATAAATAAATATTTATTTTATGTTAATTTTTAAATAAAAATATATTTGATAAATTTAAGAAAACGTATGGCAGATTTTCGTAATAAAAGATAAATTAAGTAATCTCTTGACATCTAATGCACTGTATGGAAAAAATGAGAAGGTTATTGATATATAACTAGGTGCTGACCTCGCGCTACGCGCGAGGCGACATCCCAAACCGTAAACATTAACATGTATAGAAATGCATTTTTTTTTCACTTATAATGTATATAAAGTCAAACCAAGATCTCTTGGGTGATGAACGTTGAATCTCATCGACAAAGAGAATAGTTACGGTGAATCTCATCGATAAAGAGAATAGTTTGTCCTCAGATTCAGTTGCTTCCTTCAGCATAGCTTTGAACCTATCTTCAAATTCTCCACAGTATTTTACACCAGCATTGAGAGATTTCATGTCAATGAATATCAGCTATAGGTATGTCATCATTTAAGGAAATGTTAAGAACATAACATTAAAAACAACATTGAAAGAGTCAATGTCATAACTTCTTGAATAACACATACCTTGTTATTTATCAAACCCTAACATCTCCTTGCACAGTTCTCTAGGCGAGTCTGTGAAAATATAACACCAAAAGAGCATATTTTAACAAAAGAATCATGCTTCAGTCGAGAAATACCCAGAAATTTCAATGAAAAACTCACTACATGTTATGATCTAATGTGACCTATTGTTGAGACTTTAGTTCAGCTCTCGCATACAATACTCTAATGCCAAAAGCCGATTAACAATGCAAAACTATGCAATTGAATGATTATAAACCACAATAGCTAGGACAGAGTTTATATGAGATAGCTCACTCACCATCAAGTAAATGCATACCCTTCTGATACGGCAGTTTTCCCGACACCGGACTTGCCAATTAGCACATGATTAATCTTGGTTCTCCTAAAAACAATTTGAATACATCTACATATTTCATGATCTCTTCCAATAACACGATCGAGCTTCCTGCATTAGCCAATGAAACTTGATCTTTTCCATATTTCTCTGAGGCTTTCGTACTGCCCCTCAGGATCTGCATAAAGGCTCCCGTGACTATGAAAATAAATAAAAAAAATTGAAAGAACACCACTATATTAAAGACCCTCGATAGGTAAATTATGCATTCTCTAATGTACTACAACATAACCAAAATGTTGACATCTGCTAGGTGCGAACTAATTTCAGTAAAATTGGCACAGAAACAATGAGTTAACAGATGATCAAAACACCAAGACTCTATAAATGAATAATAATATGTAAGAGAAGGAGAAATATGACTTACATGATTAGTGGAGAAAGTTGGAAGAGCAACAGCGATTTACATCTTGTCTGCATCCTTCTTCTTCAACTTGGTCTCCTTGACCAACTCACCTGAAATCCAAAAACATTTTGAAGAAAATCGAACATGTGCTCCTCCCTAGTAGGAGGAATATGTAGGCAACTTTGGCAGCTCTCTAAAGTATGTTCAACCCGATTGCAGACGAAGATAAGTGAATAAAAAACCTTAAATAGTGATGCCATATGCATTGTCTTTCCCTTAAATAGTTCCCAAATCATCGAATTAGTGTTAACCTCTACTATGGAAACTAATAAATTTGTCAGATTAGTAATAAAAATAATCTAATTTTACCTGCAAGAGATTGGATTAGGCCGACGAATGAGGCAGCTAGCAGTTACCACGCACCTCGCTCAGGTAGCTGCATAGTTTCAAAAGGCACTTCCTTCAAGCAATATTTATCTACCACCAGAAAAGCTTGCTTTTAATTGAGCACCATAAAGAGACTATTATCAATCCATATAAGGCAGACCTATAAGCTCAAGAGCACACCTAGCCGTAATTCTCTTGTTCGGGTCAAGGTTGAGCATTTTCTGCCAAAGCATAATAGATATGGTTTAACCAAGGCCCTGTAGTTAAATCAGTCCAAGAATAGGGAACAAAATTCACTTTCTACCTGCAAAAAGATATACCCAAGTACATTAAAAGACTAAAGCACAAAAATTGATCTGATCATCTGCAAGAATTCCACCCAAATAGTGCAAACTTCTCATTTCCTTCTGAGCGTCCAAGGCAAAGCAATTTTCTGGAGCAGATAAAATCCAAGCAAGAAGATAACCATGTGTGTTGTTTCACAAACTAACCCAGTAAGCAAGTAGTAGGTGGGAGTACCTGATGTCTTAGAATAGGCACATACAACAATCCCTCAAGTAAATCTGCTTCAAGATTTGGTTGATTAAGATCCTATAAGAATGAAAAAGTGCATCAACATGTAGTACCATGAAAAGACATACACCATATATCTATAATATATGAACTATGGACACATACTTGAAAGAGAAACATGACACGACAATGCATTCATTGATGCATCAAACTTGTTCATTTGTTTCTAGGTACCTGAAAAAATTAGCTCTTGTTGAACTATAAGCAAGTAGGTCACATATGCATTTTAACAAACATATAATAGGAAGAAGTTCCAATAATGATAAACGTATGAAAATAAAACCATAAATTGAAGAGAGTAATACATTACAGATTAGAGAGATGAGTCTTAGAGAGAGAAATAACTTTATGATTTCATGTAACGACTGTGAGCAACAGAAGATAGGATTTTATTTTCTTATCCAGATTTTGAATAAATTGCTCTCATTCAGGGCCAAAGTTTTCCACATGAGCAACCGAAACAGAGCAGATCTTCCACCAAGTTGATAACTAAACTAAAAAAATCTAATCTTGAATCAAAGGCTTAACGTGAGATTCCTCTTTCCCCGCAAGTTGATAAGTAAATTCAAAAATCTCATCTTGACTTTAAGTTGGTTACTTGGTGAAAGGCTTCCACCACTACACCCAAAGAGTCGATACCTCTAAATTCTAACGAACATAGACTTCTTTCTCCCCGCTAGATTAGAGAATTGTCAGGCACCAGCAAGAACTACCAGCATCATCAACCAATCACAATATGTCGAGGTAATTAACTAACATTCAAGAGATATTCATAAACGCTCAAAATCCAAATTATTCAAAGGGTTTCAGAAATTAATAGTTACCTTTCCTCGAATCGAGGGAGAAGAAGCCAATGAGACTCCTTCCGAGGACGACGCTTCCTCTTTGGCATGACGATTGATATTCTCTTCTCCGTATGACACTTCCAGATTCATTTAGTCGATTGATATTAGGGCAAAAAATAGTCGATTCACTAATTGGAGCTTCTGCAGTTTCCGATGCCGAAGTGGGATTCTCCGGCGAGGCCTCGACTGAGTGGAAGTCCGACATCGACGCGATTTCTTCAAACCGTCTTCTTTACACCCCCGGGATGGTGACCTCCTCGGCGGCGACCAGGCGAGATACTGACGCAACCAGTCGAGATCAGCCTCAACCAACTCGGGACGCAATAACTTCGTCTTCAGCGGCTTAAAATTGCGGATAGAAGATTTTTTTTTGGGTTGGAGATAAAATGGCTAATGTTTGGATTACCATAACTAAATAACTTGTGGGAAGTAATGCTTCAATGTATGAGGAAGTAACGCTTCGTATTCTTTGACGGCCTGGAAGTAACGCTTCGGTTTGAAGAAGACAATGAATTAGGGTAGGGGTGCGTGCAATTCACTTGAGACTTGAGAGTGAGTGCTTTTGGTGACGTGGCGCGCTAGGAGGTGAGTGGTTTTGCTGACGTGGCACGTTCCGGATTACTCCACCTCTCACCTATTGCCTTATTAGATACAAGGTGCTGACCCCGCGCTACGCGCGGGCAACTTGCTAACCGTAAACCGTAAATATGGATGGAAAATATTAAAATTATAAATTATTTGTTTAATTTCTTAATTTTAGATAAAAACAGATGTCAAGATTCCTGGGTGTTAAATGAAAATAAAATAGTGGATAATCTTTTTCTAACCTCTTGAAAATCAGAGCTTTATTAAAAAAAACAATTCTTCAGAAGAGTTAAAATTTTACTCTCAATAAGAAGATTACATAATGTAATTACATTTTCAAATAATGATCTCATCGACCGTAGAGTTGTAAATAAAGCCAGGCAATATAGTAATGTCGTTATGTCCACTGCCAATGATAGATTTAAGGAAGGGTCGTGATCTTTAACAATTAATGGTTTTGAACAAATAATTATCCATACTTGCCAACATACACCTCTTGCATATATATTGATATATCAACAGTCTATCATGAACTCATGTCCTTTGTTTCACTAAAAGGGTCCAAGCAATCTAATACCAGCACAACCTTGCCTATCAACTGCAGATTTGCCTATATGCAACGCACCACAAGCACATGAAAATTCATTTTCTAGTCTAAATTATCATTATACGCATCAAAATAACGTTCGGTATATTGATTTCTCTGTCAACGATGGATTTTGCAGGTTGTGATGCGATACAATTAGAATCGTCCAAAATTATTTCTGATGATGCTAGGTAATAAATAGTTTTCCCAAAAAAAAAATATACAAAAAATTGCATTATAAACAGAAATACTCCCACATTTTCTTGCATGATACTGGTTTTGGTAACAGGAGGGCTCGTTGCTGAAAATGTTTTCTGATTGCCATTATCACGACCTAAAAATGTAGAATGATAACATTTCGTTGTGATTAAAAAGGAGGGAAACTATGAATTGGTAAATGGGAAGAAGAAGAAGAAACAACAACATATCTGAAGCTTTTGGTGAGGAATTAGGAGGCAGCAACAACAGCTTAACTCTTTGGCTGCGAGAGTATAAGAACCCGTCGTAAGAAGAGCGAGGGCTACCCCGAATTGCAATAGGATTGACCTTATATTGCTTTTTAATTCCCTCATTGTAATCAAGAACATGTAACCTAATAACTTCTAGCAATAATTACTTCTTAAGAGAGTTCTTTGAGTTACAATGAAGCACAACAGGTGCTTTTGCTATTCCATAGAAAATAACATCAAATTTCAGGTTAAACCAAAGAAAATCTTAGAACATACCAAATTTTTTAAAAAATAAAATAAAAGGCATATTTTTTGCAATCAACCATTGGCTTATCAACATGATCAAATCAGCATCCGAAGAACCCATCTCAATTTCATGCTGAAATTATTCAGGCTAAAGGTGAAAAATCTAGGCCTATCTCTGTTTTATGCATATGTACTCGCAATAATAGTAACCTTCATGTTAAAACTCTAAGATATATAAGAAGATCACAAACAATTCAACCTAAGCTAGAGCCTAGAGGGTTAAAAAAATCATGTTTTTGGAATCTATTATCCGCCTGTCAGCATGATCAACTCAGAGTCCAGAAAACCCATCTCCGTTTCCTGATGAATTTGGGGTAAATAAGAAAGTTTTACAACATTTCATCATAAATTTCCACAATCAGGAAACGAAAAAAAAAAAGTGTAGGGGAGTTACTTGGCCCTTGAAAGAATGGTGAATCAGAGAAAAAAAAATCTCACGGTTTCTTGCCGAAACCTTGAATCTTTATTCTTTGCCAATGTTACTTGGCCCTAAACCCTAAACTCAACTAATGCTAATTAAGAGGAAACCAATGTAAATCACAACCATAAAGCATTAAAACTCTTGATATAGATACAGAAAATTGGACAACACTTCGAGCAAAATGAAAAAATTGAAAAAAGACAACATTAAAGAACTGATCCTCCAACAAAAACATAATACAAAAGAGAGCAAAATGACATCTATGAAATACAAACTATCCCATTGTACATGTGATTCAAAAATCTTTGAACAAATATTTACGATGCTGTAAAAACCAAATTGCAAGAAGAAACTGAAGCATGAAGTAATAATCCAATCAAGTTTGATAATAGTGAGTGTTGGATCTATGATCTATCTATGGAGATTAATACTTAATATCCATGAAGTGCAAGCTGGAAAAGGAAAATACCCAACAAACCAAATATTGTAAAGGTAATCCTCGTTTTGGCCTTCAAGGCATCTTCCAGCAAGCACAATATATACAGCAGAAAATTAAAATGGTTGAACATTATCCTCTCATTTACAAACTTAATTAGATGTCATTCACTACTAATTATAGTTGAAGTATATAATTATAAATATTAAACATAGAAATTGTAATCTTCAGAAAGAGTAAATATTTAATCATAAATATGCAAAAAAAGATGATTTTCTGCATAATATGCAAAAAATATGAGATTTTGAGTATAACTCTGGAAAGGGAAGAGTGTAAATCTGGAAAAATATCAGATTTTGTGATTAAAAAAGCAAGATAGATGATATTTTGCTTTTTAAGAATATAAACCTGAAAAATAATAAGATATGTAGCATATAATGCTGAACTGAATCATATGATTACACAATTAGATAAGCAACTTCCTGCAACAAAACCAAACACTAAACCCGAAAAAGGCGCTGGAGTTTTAAAGCTAGAGAATTTATCGTTAATAAGAATTTCCAAAGATGAAATAAAACCACTAAAGAGAGTGAGTTAGGGTAGTCGAGCTTAATTTGTGGAAAAATTCTGAAAAACGATAATGTCCGTGTACTTGGAAGGTCTGCAGTAATGCATATGTTATTCTGTTTTATAGTCTCATGGTTATAACATTCTTTTAAGATTTCCTTTTACAATTCCTTAGGTCGATAACAAAACATGTTTTTTCAACATCACTATACCATGTTGTAATTATGCTCGAGGACCATCTTACTGCAGATCTTCAGGAAAAAGTTGGTCAGGTCATATTGCCTATGGTAATAATAATCCATAATTATTAGCAGAGGACTGGGGGTTTCAATCGAGGGTCTTTAAATACAAATCTTAAGTGAAATCTTGCGATTTGTAGCACCATAAAAGTTCCAGCACCATAAATCACAGAGAAATTGTAAAAAGATCATCACACAAAATTCACTTAATTAGGTGATTGTCCATATAATTTCACAGGTTGACCAAACAAAAATAATCAGTGCATTAAGAAGAAAGGTTAGGGAAATGACGTACCATTGTATTATCTTCAACTACACTTAACTTGAAACTGAGAGTAGTGTTAGAGCTGCTGTCAAATCTGAGAAAAAAATAACCTATAAGAATTTATGATTCAAATACTACAATTTTTTTATCTGTAATCACAACTTCAATGACACCATACAGTAAATGGAGAAAAATTAATAATCGAAAACAAAAATTAGATCAACAATAAAGCAAGATAAAAAAAAGGAAGGAGGGAGGAAAATGAGTTTAGTGTTTAGATTTGTGTCGATGTTGATCTTCTAATTGAAAAAGGGAGCTGCAATTTCAAGACACCTAAATCTAAAATCAGCCACGACTTTCTCGCTCACATTTGTGTCGATGTTGATCGCCTTGGTGAAAAGGGAAACTGCAATTCTAAAATGGAAAATTTCAGACTCACCCGAATTCCAAGAGTCCCACACCCACATCCGAAATCAGACACGATGCACTTTATCTCTCCGCGGATAGGCTCTTCGACTCCAATAATGAAGAGAGAGCTTTTGAGTCTTCAATTTGAGAAAAACAGCCATCCGAGTTTATTCTAGGAATTTATTCTAGAGGTCGCCATCGTGTACAGTGGAGAACATTGGCTTCCTGCACCACTCGATCGCCATGACGGCGTCCTGCGTGTGCATTATCTGCCTTCAGAGCTTTCCCCCTTTTTGGACCTGATCCTTCTTGCCGAGTAGGAAGCCGTTGCCGATGAAGCTCAGGGATGTGAAGTCCAGGCTGAAGCAGAAGCGTCACAGGTGTAGGATAATTGATTTCAGCAGAGAAATAATGAGCTTCATTTAGAGGCATAGAGAATTAATTTGAGATGCGCCAGCAAAAGAGAAGAAGATGAAGAGCAGATCCACGTGTAAGGAAAATAAGGTGCGTGTATATCAGGCGCGCGTGACCTACTGGTGACGTGTCAGTACCGCACTCTCTGAATTTGCTGACGTGGCGAAATCACACTCCTCCCTTATCTCTCATATTGCCTTATTATATATATAGATATAGATAGATAGATTTAAGCACTTAAATGTCTAGAATTTTGTTTTTGCCACGGTAAATTTCTAGAAATAGAAAAGTAAAACTAATCGAGTTGAAATAGTGATATTATTAATCTATAATTAATAATATATAGACAATTTGAGTTTAATGGATTTAATTAATTATGTAGAATTAATAGCAGTAGATAGATATCTGGAATAATTAACATTATTGACATACGACCACTTAGAAACAATTAGAACAGTTACTAATAAAGTAGTCTCTAGCAGTCTAATTGGCAAAAAAAAAAAAAAAAAAAAAAAAAAAAAGTGGCCTCTAGCTAGCTAGCTAGTTAAAGATTAGTCATTGATCTTCTCATATGAATGCTAGGAACTTAGTGAATGTGAACCCATTTTAGACAATTATATTCCATCAAAAACCATAATAATGAAAATAAATAAATAAATAAATAAATATAGATAGAGAACATTAGAAATGTTAAACAACATCATAATAAGAGTTTCTCAAAATTGACTAAGGTCAGATGTGGCCACGCCACAAGAGAGAGCAACACAACCTTGTGATCTGATATATTAAATATCAAATTTATGTTATTTATTATTTGCTAATATATAGAGACTTACAAACGATAAGTATTTTGAAGTTGACAGACTAAATCCTGAAGTAATTTATTCAAGTTCTGATTTTTTATTCTTCACTACATCAGCATAAAAAAAATTGTAAAAAACAAAATATTTTTTTTATTAAGCTCTTGAGTTCAATAAAAAAAACATGATAAAAAAAGAGTAAAGGGGTTTTTCTTCAAATAGACTTCAAATTTTTGAATAATGGAAGTTAAGAAAAAGCCACTAAATTTAGAGCAATACAAATATCGAATATTTTAAAAAATTATATAATTATGCAAGTTGGATGAATTACTTACAAAAAGCAATGCATGTCACTCAAATTATATATGGTGGCCTTAATGCATAGCTTCGAATTTTATGAAGTACTTCACTACATTAGCATAATAAACATGCCTCCAAACTTAGAGAGATATAAAATATAGAATACATACAAAAGTTATGTAAATGAACAAATTGAGATGAGTTACTTACAAAGCAATGCATGGAACTCAAATTATGTGTGGTGACCCCAATGCATGCAGGCTTCGAATTTATTCATGTGACACTTCACTACATCAGCATAACAAACACGTTTATAAAAAAAATATTAAGCTTGTGAATTCATTAAAAAAATGAACAAATAATAAAATAGCTCTTACACTATACGTGCCTTGTGCCCAATATGCTTCAAATTTTCTAACATGTTGAAAGTTAAGAAAAGCCCACCAAACTTGTAAAACACATGATAGATAATATATATATATATATATATAATTAAACTGGATCGATTTCTTACAAATGATGCATGCATGATACTCAAATTTTATATGTAGTGCCTCGATGTATGGTCTTGAGTTTGGTCGAAACAGCTATGAGTTTATTACTGATATTAGGGTTAAAAATACTACTCCCTGCAAGACGCATCAAATATTTGATATATAAGCTTAAACATATCAATACATATATTCTATTAAAAAGAAGATGATGGACAAAAACGGAACGCCTAATAGAAAAGATGATGAGGAAAGCTTAAGGTTTTGATAGTACATCAATAGAATACGTACAAAAGTTATATAAATGCAAATTGAGATGAGTTACTTATAAAGTAATCCATGAAATTCAAATTATATGTGGTGATCCCAATGCATTCAAACTTCGAATTTCATGAGACACTTCACTACATTAGCATAACAAACACGTTTATAAAAAAAAATTAAGCTTTTGAATTCATTAAAAAAACATGAACAAAGAATAAAATAGCTATTACACTATACGTGCCTTGTGCCTAATATGCTTCAAATTTTCTAATATGTTGAAAGTTAAGAAAAGTCTACCAAACTTGTAAAACACATAATAGATTAAAAAAAATTATATATTTAAGGAAGATGGATGGATTACTACAAATAATGCATGATACTCAAATTATATGCAGTGCCTCGATGTATGATCTTGAGCTTGGTCGAAACATCTATGAGTAATACTACTCCTGCAAAAACGCATCAAATTTTTAATATATAAGCTCAAACATGTCAATACATATTATATTCTACTAAAAATAAGATAATGGAAAAAACGTATCGACTAATAGAAAAGTAGATGAAGAAAGCTTAAGGTTTTGTTAGTACATCAAAAAATATATATATATATAGGGGTTGCCGTCTTTCAACATGAAGCTTTGTTTGTTTAGTTTATATATATATATAGTATTTAATTCTTTATTTTTAATGTAAATTAACGCCACATTATATATATATATATAGTATGTTTTTATTATTTATTGCACATTAGAGTAATGTCACAATATATTACATATTATTATTATCTATTATTATATAGTATATTTCTTTATTTTGTAATGTGATTACTGCATATTAAAGTAACGGCACAATGTATTGCATATTATTTATTATTATATTGCTATATATAATATGATATATTATTTATTATTCTATATATGTTGTGCTTAGAGCATCCACAATGGTTTTACCTAAACTGTATTCTTTAAAGTTGCCACGTAGACATTTATGTACACTTTAAGTAATACGTAAATTTAAGACACACGTAAAAAATATTTTCTCTGCAATCGTATTACTTAAACACATTCCTTAAATATATTTTATTATTAAATTTTCCAACAACCACCAATAAGATATTAGCATTAATTATTAAATGAATGAATTTATAATAAAAAATTAGTTACGTAATACATAGTGCATTACTTAAATTTAAGGAATGCTTTATGTAAAAACATAAATTTACGTGTGGGTCCCATCTTTAAGGAATGCTATGTAAAACCACTGTAGATAGTTTTTGTTGCTTTACTTAAATAAACATGTAGGACCCACATTTACGTATTCTTTACGTAATACCGTTGTGGATGCTCTTACAGCCTATGGTCTTTCGGTGTCAAACTGTATAGATTATGAATTTAAAAGGAAACTTTTAATTAATTTGTTTCTCTAAATTGCGTAGAGACCAAAATAGGAAATAAAAATAATTCTTAATTTTCAAACAATCAATATTATGTATCTAAATTCAAAGAACCCTTATTAAATTCCGATTAAATTAGGAAACGGTGACTGCGTGGACTGTCCACGTGTCGACCAAATGGCTTCCGATACCGAATTAATATAATATAGTAGATATGTCGTGTTGCGATTCACATATGTCATGTGTCAACTATTTATTTTTGCGATTAGCTGCCTATATGTACATGATTAGTTGGTTTTCAGTTTTTTCATAAAAATGGACGGAAAAACGACATCTGTTATGCATGAGATATCAAATATATCTTAAAATTTGTTTAACAACCAATTTAGTCTCTAAATATTTTAAAACAAAAAAGAACATTACTATGGTTAGTTCATGGCTCAATTGGCAAGTTAGGGAGCTCGCCCGAACCTGGATCAAGACGAACCCTCTAACTCGCTCAACTGACCCCACAATCATGTTTAGAGTCCGACTTATATATTCTGAGAAGTTCCGAGTTAGAGAAACACAATCATGTTTAGAGTCCGACTGATATATTCTGAGAAGTTCCGAGTTAGAGAAAGTGACAAGCATTGTAATTTATATCAACTTGTTGGATATTTCAAAACATCTCTATAATATATTATACTCTTTTACCCTTTAACATTATTTTATTTTTCTTTTCAAAATTCCATAGAGTTTTCCTATTTACATTTTAAATGAGACAATTTATAAAAGGGTTAATAACTAAAAAACTGTCTAATGTTTACCCTATGTTAAAATTAGGTGTCCGAAGTTTCAAATGTTAAACTGTATTGTCTAAGGTTTCAATTTTGTTAAAATGTGGTGTCTCGGTGTGATTACTTTAGACAAGTCAATTCCGACGAAACCATCTGTCAAATTCGAGCTCCCATACACACTCCCTTCTCGTCATCTTGTCGGGACAGTCATCTAAGAAGTTGACCACATCCGCGCAAGTAAATCTCGCTTTGTTGTCCTTAGAAAATGGCTCCACATCACTCTTCTAGAATTTTTTTTTGTAATGTTTAATTTTTTGGTGAAATTTGACGATTTTGTGAAAAGTAAAGAGTGATGGATTATGAGTGGGTGGGTTGATGAAAATGATTGAATGGAGATGAAAAAACGCGCAGAGACACCAAATTTTAACAAAAATGAAACTTGAGACAGACAATTTTAACATTTCAAACTTCAGACACCAAATTTTAACGTATGGTAAATCATGGACAGTTTTTTTAATTATTAATCATTTATAAAATCATCCATAACGTTATTAATATATTTTAGTGGATGTTCATTTTTCTAAATTTTACTAAAGACATCTATGTTAAGACTAAGAACCTAAAAAGGGTCTCAATAATATGTCATATTACAATTAACTATTTCAATTTTTTTTTATTAGCTGCCTTGTGTATACAATTCGTTACTTTTCAATTTCAGTCCATTTTGACAGAAAATTAAAACAGCAATAATATACCTCTGAAAAACTTGTCGCAACAAAAAAATATTTAATATTTAGTATTTAAGATGGTGAATCACTACATAAGTAGTTACAGACTAGGGTTAATAGGTTTGTGTATAACATGTTTAACGATTTTTTGCTTTTGGTGCAACATTTTTTTTTTGTATACTTTTTTGGTGCAATACGTTTACAAGTTGTACCACTTTTGGTGCATCCGTTAGTTGACCGTTAGTTTGACCGTTAAATAGTCACATAACTTGCACATGTCTAACCCTAAATTTCTATTTTTTTTTAGTTTAGTCCTCAAATTTATTGTCCTAAGTTTTTATTTTTGCAGTTTAGCCCCTATACATTTTCAACCGCGCCATAGGGCTAAATTGACATAGCCATGGTCCGACCCATGACTAGGTCGAACCATGGCTAGAGTCACCAACGCTTGGTGACCTTAGTCATGGTCCGACCTAGCCATGGGTCGAAACATGGCTAGGCAATCTAGCCTTATGGTAAAATTGACCCAATTGGATCCTAAGCCTAAAAACTGACCTAGCCATGGTCCAACTCATTGCTAGGTCGGACCATGGTTAAGGTCGCCTAGGTCCGGTGACCCTAGCCATGGTTCGACCTAGCCATGGGGCGGACCATGGCTAGGTCAATTTAGCTCTAGGGTGCGGTTGAAAATGAGTATAGACTAAATTGCAAAAATAAAAACTTAGGACAATAAATTTGAGGACTAAACTGAAAAAAATAGAAATTTAGAGTTAGGCATGTGCAAGTCACACCAAAAGTAAAAAATCGTCAAACATGTTGTACCAAAAGACCTATTAACCCTATAAATAGACTTATATTACTTGAGACTGCATTTAGATTCGTCATGATTATGAATGCTCTTTCTCCTACTATGCCACGCGCAGAATTTTACTTGAAGCAGAATTTTACAGATAGTTTAGACTGAATAAATTAGACAGACAAGAATGAACATTTAAAGATACTTTAGGGAAAAACAAAATCATTACGATAGAAAACATAAGTGAGAACATATTTAGGCAAAACAAAATGGTCTCTTTCTATTCCAACAATAATAACATGGTGTTCAGTGTCTGGTTGATTAATCAACCCCCAAATAATCTGTCAACTTATCCCAGCTGTTTCAGCAAACAATAAACACTCCACAAAGTTCTATTTCTCTACCCCCACATATAAGGATTTACCTAAACCAATTTTGAAGGAGAAGGCAGCTCCAGTTTTTCATTTTCACAGACGAGAGATTTGAAGCGGTACAGAGAGCGAGTACTCACTCATGGCGCCTGTCTGGAAGAGATCTTGTTCTCCATACCTCTCCATAACCCGCATTCTACACTCTTCTGCAGCCATCAGTCCTGTGGAGTATGCTCCGTGGACCGACCCTGCAAAGTCCTTGCTCGTAGCCTCTCCTGCAAAGAATAAGTTATCTACTGGGATTCTCAGCCATTCGTACAGATCATGGTGTTTCCCTACTCTGTCGTAGCTGTATGATCCAAGCGAGTTAATGTCTGATCCCCACCGAGAAACAAGGTACTGTATCTGCACCCATTCAATTCAAACACAAGACCAATTGTTGTCAGGGCAATTGAGTTAAGGACCCAATTGCTATTATTAGTCCATTTTCACTGCTAGGCTTAGTTCTCAATATGATCAACTTTTTGGGTTATGAACTAAATTGCTAACTAAGTCATGTAGCCAATGCCGATGTGCTGGTTGCTTGTGTTCTTGAACTAGCTAAACTAATACATTAGTGCAATTTTCTATCACAGTTAAGCTTTCCATCTAAGATTAAGGGCTAACAAAAAAAAATAGATAGTAGAAAGTTGGACTTCAGTATTCGCTCAGCCAGTAAAAAGTCTTAAAAAGGAAGGAATTTTAATTAGCAGCCAGCTCATCAAGGCAAGTTCAGCTAGCAATTTGGTACTCAAACCTCTGAACTTTTTTAGGGAATATTACCATTTCTTCAAAAGTTTAGAACAAGGTGAGAACTAAATCGCGACAGTAAAATATTTCACGACTTCCACAAGACAAAGCATGAAGAATTTACCGGTGGAGATGCATCTGGAAGAATCTTCTTTAGTTGTGCAAAAGCAACAGCAGCAGCTGCTTCATCAGTCATCTTCTCAATGTCCCTTGCTAGCTGCCCCGCGGGCATGTACACAAGGACGGAATGTCCTGTTGCCTTATGGAGGTTCAGAAAGTAGCTGCATCCATAACTCGTGTCTTCAACCAATCCCACAAACTCAACATTTGGCCAGAAAACTGTCTCAAAGTGTAACACTATCTTGTTCTCAATCCCGACTCCTATATCAGCAATTGCTGTTTCTTTCCAATCTGGCAACTTTGGTTCGAACTTGACTATCTTGGATTTCAACACACCAAGGGGAATAGCAATGACAGCTGCATCAGCAGAAAATGTTGTACCATCTTCTGTTGTTACAGTTACTCCCTTCAGGTGTCGTGATACTTTAGTGACCCTGTGGGAGAAAAGTGATAAGTAATAAAAATAAGAGATTGTTAAAATTGCAGTGAAGTGAACAGCACTCAGTACCTCTGTTTCAACCGAATATCAAGACCTTTAGCAAGGGTATGGACAACTGGAAGGTATCCTCGAACCATAAGTCCATGGCCACCAGGCAGCAGAATCTCCTGCGTGATTTATTAATTTTTTTTTTTAAGATTGATAGGATAAAATTAAGTTATTATCCCATGTGGAAATAGATGAGCAGTAGGGAATTATATATATATCAGTAAAAAGGTGATTCACCTCATCCCAACATTTGGCTGAGATTGTATCGATATCTGCAGCAAACCACCCTTCCATTCTGCAAAGATACCACTGCAGCACCTTATGTGCTATACCCTCCATCCTGGAGAGATGGAGTATGTTAGGACGCATAAACTCAACCTCAACAAGGATTTGAAACATAGGTTAATGAGATATTAACCTGAACGCCGGTTTCCTTTCGAAGACAACTGAAAGGACATGTTTTAGTGATATGTCCTCTTCAAATTCCTTTCTTATTTCATTTACCTGCATTCAATCAGTACTTAGCTATACTCTAGTACCAGATCATTTTTTTTATTCAGAAGGCTGATTATTAGGACAATTTACATCTCAGGTTTTCATTAATATTTTTATCTTAGATGTTCATAAATATTTCTATCTCAGTGCATAGAAGAAAAACATGCCTCTTTCAAAATGTCCTCAAAGGTTTCACCGACTTTTGTGACTAACTGCGGGGGAACTTTTTTACCATCTTTATCATATAGGGCATAGCTGCAAAGGAAAGAAATTTCACAACTTAATTAGTTACTGTCATGAAGGAAAACCTACTTTACCATATATCTATAAACATTTGTTTTTCACCTATTGCTTGTCTTATATATACATATATATGCAGCTGGAGGTACATATAGGTGAATATCATCAGACACATATTTTCTAATAGAAATAGCATGCTTGAGAACTGCCAGTAGAGCAATGACACAAAACAAGCAGAGTACCAAAACATTGCAAATAATAGAATCCACAATATCACTTGACACAGATGAACAAGAACAAGCAGTAACAGAGTATATATGTTCTGGCTAAAGAATGACGTTAATATACCTTTCTAGATCATGATCATACAAGACAGAGTTGTCTCCACTGGTACGATACAGAGGTAGACCCAATTTACCAATTAGTGGTGCTAGCGGATTTTCGTTGCAAACACCGTGCAGCCTGAAAGATTATATGAAGATACAAGTCATTATTCTGAAACTAAGTCATCATCAGCTCTATAAAGAAATAGGTACAGGCTGGGAAAATCTACCATGAAGCTCCTAGGTCAATTGGAAATCCAAATGAGTAGTTGGTATGAACTCTACCTCCAAGCCTATCCCGTGATTCCAGCACAGTGACCTAATAAACCAAACCAAAATCACAACATTGGCAACAAATGGTGTCTACAAATGCAATGCCGTTAAAAGACGCATTCGCTATCAGCAACTAGTTATAACTACCAAAGACTAACGTCAATAGATTCATCAGTACAGAGCTAATATCTAAGTGCGAGCAGGGTTGTTCTTTCCCACCTGAATCGATGCATCATGAAGAGAACGAGCAGCCGCGAGTCCAGCAACTCCCCCGCCTATTACAATGACAGAGGGAGATCTAGGCCGCCTCCTCACAATACTTGGATGGCCTTCTTCTGCTAGAAAGAAAAACTCTATTAATCTTAATTATGACATATAAATCCTCGATAGTAGACAGCATATATATACATCAAAGTTAACAAAAGTAAATATCAAAATAAAGCAATAGTTCAAGCCTTCTAAGCCTCAAAAAGTTTTTTTATCTAGCCTAAATAGCTGCAAGTAACACCAATATATAATACATACAAATAAGAAATTAATTTCTGAATTCAACTTCTCTTTCAGCTTTGACCGTGAGAAAATAAAAGCAGAATAATGGCTACGTGAACGCATGCTCCCACCAGAATTGACTTTAACAGTTCCTAGTTTGTGGAATTCCCATTTGTACACAAATAGAAACAAATTCTCTGAGTATAGTCAATTCTCAAAGATCTATTCCATGAATATGTTCAAAAAGGTTGCGGCAACCACATCAATTAGATTCCCAGCTAATGAGAAAAACCGACAAAAACGTTTTTTTTATGTATGATTATGAAATGATCACAAACCACAACCACCCAATATTAATGCAGAATTTATCTATTTTCTGTAATGACATCATACGCACATACAGAGCCAGCATTACTCAGAAATTAACTGCGAAAGATAAGAAAAATCAACCTGTGCGGGGCTGGGGATTATTCTTGTTCGTAGACTCCATGATGCGACGCTGATCAGTAATTAAGGCTAAGCCCACAATTACTACTATGATTAATCAAGATTCGCAGTAACAATGGGTCTAACCGCTTCTTATCGAAATTATTAAAGAGGGGGCGATTCAACTGGGGAGAAAAATGGAGGACAAAGATCAGAAGACACGTTATGAAGTGGCTGGAGCTCGTATTATGAAAACCTATCTTCCCCAACCAGCTCATGCGAATTGCTTTTTCTCCGATCCTTCACCTCTCTCTCTAATCATAAAAGCGGAAGATCGAGTCGAATTGGACTCTGAAATCGGATTGCAGATTCCGATGACCGACGCTTCGATTTTCCGGCGAAGAAGACGAGTGATCTTACAGAGAGAAAAGGCAAAGAGATCGGAAACTCTAGATCGAGGTTGAGGAAAGAAATGGGTAGATGCTACGTCGGCGATTGATTTTATACCGAAAAAGATACGTAACGAACCACCAGAGATTTTGGCCAAAAAAAGAGATATTTTTTTACCCAAAAAAAAACATTGGAGATATTTGATGCAATGAAATGACCTATGTACCCCTAAAATTAATTATGGAAAAGATTAATTATGAGATTATTTAGAACAGGTATTAATTGGAGCCAATGGGCTGGATTTAAACTGCTTTAAGCATGAATGTATTTCTAATTAAAAGATCAATTTCGGATTCATAACAATATTGTTAGATCCAGAACTTATAATCTTATAGAATTTTAATGATCAATTTTAGGAATTCTATAATTATATAATTCAAGTTAACATAAAGATAGATATCAATAGTTATGATGAAGTTGAAAATTAATTTTAAGGAAATAAATTAAAGTCTTTATTATATATCTATAAATTTAGGAAATTTAGGGTGTGAATTTTTCCAAATATAATAATTATTTTTAGAGCATTTTAGAATAAGTTGTCCATCATCTTTCATGGTTTTATAGGGCTAAAAATCACTTTATAAAACCATATAACAATAGTGTGGTGGTTAAGCGCTTCATCCCTTAACCATAGGTCAGGGTTTAATCCCCGCTAGTGACCATGGAAATGGAAAATTGTTCACGGCCAGCACGTGTTCCCTCGTGGGAAACCAAAAAAAAAAAAAAAGGAAAAGATTATTTGGTTTGGTTAGATTATTGCTATTGATTGGTTTTGCGTTAGATTTTAGGGGTTAATTTTAACATATAGAGTTGAAAAGATTTTACTTTTTTTTTTGAAAGCCTACGATTCCGGCCACCCACCTCCGACTCCGGCCACCCACCTCCAATCAGTCGGAATCGGCCGAAATTCGGTCGGAACCCTAAATCCTAAATCGGAGCTGCTTAACCCTAAATCGGTCGGAATATGCCGTAGTCGGGAATCAGCCGAGAATCGGTCGAAATCGGGATGGGTTTGGTCGTAATCAGCCGGGATCGGGGTGGGTTTGGCCGTAATCGGCTAATATCGGGGTGGGTTTAGCCGCAATAGGCCGGAATCGAGGTTGGTTTAGCCGGAATCGGCTGGAACCCTAATTCTGGTCATGGGGTATTTTTGGAATTTTGAAAATTATTCACCCACATGACCATCACGTGACCAGATTATGTTCAACTTTACCCAAAATTTAACGGAGACACCAAATAGCAACACATATGAAATTGGGACATTGAATTTCAACCTCAGACACCAAACTGACGTATGAGTTAAAATTTGGACATTTTTTAGGTTCTATTCCGTGTAAACTCCTTCATCTATTATAGTATCTTCTTATTTATTGGAATAGTAACAGGTCATTTAGTATCTTATTACTAGATCGTGTATGTTATAACTATTCATAACCATATATCTACGTTAAATATTTACAATTTAATGTATTATTATTCTTACAAGGTGTGACAAAAAAAAAAACTAAATATACAAGTTCAGATCCACCAACGGGTTTCGTTTGGTGCCCAAAAATGCAACTTTCCCAAACACACAACATTAAGCAATGTATATACAATTGGCCAGAAAAAAACAATATATATACAATTAATTCAATATTAATCAATACAGAATGCTTATATGTTCTTAGCTTCCAACATCAAACAAACAACAAATTACATATCTTGTGCAGATTCTACTTTCCTACTGTCAAACATAATTTTGCCTCATTTATTCAATCTCATTCTTTACCTCTTGCTATTCTTCATCATCATGGAACTGAAACTATTTTTAAACTACAAAACTCAAAATTACAGCAGCTGCCTGCATTAGAATCATGTTCTCAGACATTTTTTTAAAAAAAAATCTTTTTTTTTGGAGAAAAAAGAAGATTCAGAAAGAAAAATTGAAACCTTTGATGAGTGGTGATTCAAAGCAAAGAGCTGAAGCTTTCGACAGGATCCGACTCTTCAAGCATAGATGCAGCTTGAAAGCAATCAACTGCATCAGTATTACGACCATCGTTCTTGTGAACCATTCCCAGGTAATACCAAGCCATTCTGTTGGTGGGTTCGATCCTCAATGCATCACCGAGCAACCCTCTTGCAACCGGTAGAGCTTGCTCGCCTGTCTTCAATAGCAGGGCTCCAATTAGGATCTTGCAAGGGACATACGATGGCTCCAGTAGTAGGGCTTTGAGGTAGGATCCAAGAGCTTCATAGTACTTTCCTTGTTTCTCATATATAGTACCTGTCACATTATCCAATCTTAAGAAACTTTACAAGTAAAAAGGAAAACTAAACTTTTAAAGGTAAAATGGGGTGGAATAATCAAACAGTTTTTCTGAAATAGTAAAAAAATTAGACTTTATAACTTGAAACAGGGCTTTTTACAGTTTTTACGTATTTCAATACCAACCCGATAGAGTATATATACTAACATATTAGACGATAAAAATGCAGTTTTGGCTGAAACAGAGCTAAGAAAAAAAATAATTCTGCAAAGTGTAAAGCTTGGTGAGAAATTTCATGAGAAAGTGAAAACAGATCGCAAGAAAGTGAAAATAATAATAACAATAATTTAAATTTTTAATAATTTACGCGAAAGAAACGGTTGAGTGGAATAATCAACAGTTTTTTGAAACAGTAAAAGATTCAACTTTCTGACTTGCCCATATTAGGTTTTGCATATGCAAGCAACTTTGTGTAGGTAAAAAGATTAATCCATAATTGTACACTGAAACAGTCATAACCGAAGATATATGCAAATAACCAAAGCACTGAAAGTAAAAACTGCAACTTTCACAAAATGGGGAGCGATTAAGAGACTTACCTTCTGTGCGTAATGCTTCAGCAGAGTACGCTTTTGATTCTCTTGATTTTGAGAGGCAAACCTCTGCATCCTTCAAGTGCGAGAGGCTAGAATATAAACTTGCAAGACCATGCCAGACTTCAAATTCATTATCCTTCTCATCTTCCCACTGCAACAAGCAAGATGTAAACGAAGGAATCAATGAGCAAATTTGAGGGTCGCTTCATGTAATTGCAAGAATGATGAGCAGAAAAACAAACTTTGCTTTCTACCTGATTTGAATTTTTATTGGGGCCAAAAGTTTTCTTTTGGGCTTGAACCAAAGCAAGGAGGTACTTATAAGTCTCAATAGCCTCGAGTGGCAGAGATTGAGAAATTTTCAGCTTTGCTTTCAACCGAAGCAGCGGTCCCTGGTCCCATTTTGCAGTCTCATCTAAAGCAGCATCCGTGACAACTTCAGCCTCAGAGAATCTCTGTTGAGCAGACAACACTAATGCAAGTAATCTCCATCCCTTCAAAACAGACCCTCCGGTTATATCAATGAACCGCTTGGCAAATCTCAAAGCAGTACTTAAATTCCTATGCTCTGCGTACTGCACTCCAAGCTCAAAAATAAGGTCCAAATTGTGTGGCTCTAATGCCAATGCAGCATCTAAGGATTTCAGCGCCTCGGATTGAAGACGAGACCTCTCCACATCGGAAGAAGCCACTTTAGCTTGCTTCCCAAGGCAAAGACCCAACAACCTTAGACCAACACCTTTCAGATGTTCCTTATCTGTCCCTTGAGCAACAGCGATGAACTTATTTGCATATCCAACTCCTTCAGCAGCAAGAAGGATATCTTGGGAACAGATTTTGGAAGCCATCAACAATGCCAAGAGAAAATCAGGGCGTTCGTTTTTATTCAGTGATTTTCTCAGCAGATTTAAAGCAGTGTTGTTCTGCCCTGCTGCACTATAACAGAACCCCATGATATTCCACCTGTCAACTCGATGGTAGAGACCAGGAATCACCTCCTCATACAGCTTAGCCAAAACCGAGGTTTGGCTGCATAAAGAGAGTGCAAATGTCAGGTGCTCCATCACAGAAGGGTCCCACTTGACAACACCGAGAGAAAACTTCCTCGTGAGGATCATTAGAAGTAGAATGGCCTCTTCCAAATTGTTTCTAGGTACAAACGATCCCTCGACTTGGTCAGCCAGAGTTGGTGGGGTCGCCTCCACTCCACTGTACAGCAGAAAAATAGCGAATGCTTTCTGAATTCGTGCACAAGATTCATTATCGAGGCTCCATTGGCTGAGAAGGGCACGTCTATAAGAGGTTATTGCTTCAGCACAGCTACCAGCTTTCTTCCGTAGCTCTGGGAGGAGCTCCGCTGCATGGCTAACTGTCTCTGTCACTCTGCTGTCTATCTGTACATCTGGCAGTCCTTGAGGGTATATTTTCTCCACAGCATCAAGAAGACTTGCACATTCATTAGCAGCCTCTGCACACACCAAAAAAAAAAAATATTCATACCATTTCATTACAATTTCTGAGAATGTGTTAGGGATATAATTATCCATAATATATTGGAATATATTATTATTAGTGATAATGTTAGATCTATTATTAGTGATAAGATTAGATTTTATATTTCATATTGTTATCTATTAGAATATCATATCTATTTAGATTGTACTGGTCTAGTCCTATATAAGGGATGCAGTTACTGAATAAGAAGATAAGCAGAAAAGTTATTTTAATTATCTAGTTCTTAGTTAGATTAGTTCTTATGTTAGATTAGTTCTTCGGGTTATCAAGACCCATAACAGAATGTCAATAGGATATCTGTAATTTACCTATCAATTTTCCAAGCTTTTGAAGAGATTTTGCTTTTAAGTAAATGGCTTCAAGGAGAAGGCTAGCAGCAGGCGAAAACTGCATTGAATCTCCTCGGGACCGGGTTGGTTTTTTAACTCCTCCTTTGTCAGCAGCTGCCGGTTGCATTTTCTGAATAGCAGATTGAAGATCAATGCCTTCAAATACACGAAGAGCAGCTTCCACATTCCCTCTTTGGTATTCCAACCTACCAAGAAGAGCTCTTGCTTCCTGTGAAATTGGAAAAAAAAAAAGTGCGAATGAAAAAAGTCGACATTATTATTATTTAAAAAAACGAAAAAGTAGTTTGTTAGTTTAGGTGGAGACAAGATTCATAATTGTCTAAAAGAACAACCTCGGAATTAAGTGAGAGCCCCTCCCGCAATGAAGATTCTGCCTCTTGAATGTTTCCCTCATCGAGTTTTGCTTCAAGATCTGCAGTACTTACAGACTGCCCATTCGCACGGACTTCGCGAACTGAGGAATCATCTCCAACCTCGCTGAGATCTGTTGATTGGCTCTGTGCCATTTTGAGCTATCAATTGCACATGTCACTTTTCTCTAAGTATTGTCCTAACAACACAGCAGTTCTCCGAATTTTTTTTGCTTGTAAACCTATCCCAAAATGCAAAGGAAATACATGAGCTACAATGCAATCACAGTAGAAGGCAAAAATGCAGCAAAGCACAAATTGTAGGCATGATAGACTAAATCATATCTAGCTTGTTATAGCAGGAGGCTAATGCCGACAGTATACTGGGAATTCAAATCATTTCCTGTTAAAGAGACGGATTTTAGTCAACGGGCATGGTTATTGATGATCACACAGCAGAAACAAGCTACATTAGATCAATGCGTAAGAGAATGTCAACTTTCAGATCCAACCAGGAACGAATACTCAATCTCGGGGCCGACAGCATTTGAATAACCATTTACGACCAAGGGCTCGACATGTATCATTAACAGAATCAAATCAAGGGGCGAAACCTCCAAAAGAAGCACGCATCAATTGCTTATAACTTTCTTTCTGGTCTGAGGAATTTGGCTAACCTTGGGGGTAATGAAGGACCCACCAACGGAATGCGACGCCGATTGAGAAGGGCAGCCGTGATTGGAACGCAGCGCATCACCGATTTGGAGAGAATGCAGTTGTTTTATGTGGAGATTCCTCCAGAAAGAGAGAGCAGTTGGATCTCAATTGAAATGATGAAATTGGTTTCAGTTTCGAGCTTTTCTGCTTCCATTTCTTACAAATGGTTTAAAAATAAAAAATTGCAAATATATATAATTATAATTAATTTTAAAAAAAATGGCAATTATCTTTTTCCATGTATCTTCTCATGTAAGATAAAAAAAAATGTATATTCTCATGTGATGAAAAAACATGTATTTATTATTTTTAAGCTAGTTATTGAATTATTTATTGATAATATATATATTCAATTCAAGTCGAGTTCAACATTAAACTCGAGTCGAATGCATAATTAAGTCGAGTCGAGCTCAAATTAAGGTGCATTATTTATGATTTAATTAAAAAATTATAAAGCTCGAACCGAGCTCGAACTCATCGAGTATGGCACCGAGTCGAACGAGCTCAATTAAAATGAGTCGAGCTCGCCGGATATGTTTGAAAACTTTTAGTTTTTGGTCAATCCGTTAGTTGACCGTCAGTTTGACCGTTAAATAGTCATGTGACTTGCACATGCCTAGTCCCAAAATTTTATTTTGTCAGTTTAGTCCTCAAAATTATTGTCCTAATTTTTTATTTTTACAATTTAGCCCCTAAACATTATCAACCGCACCCTAATAGTAAATTGACCTAACCATGGTCCGACCCATGGCTGGGTCGGACCATGACTAGGGTCTCCGGACTTGGGTGACCCTAACTATGGTACGACCTAGCCATGGGTTGGGTCATGGTTAGGTCAATTTAGCATTTGGGTCCAATTGATCAAATTGGACTATTGGGCAAAATTGACCTAGCCATTGTCCGACCCATGGCTAGGGTCGCCGGACTTGGGCGACCATACCCATGGTCCGACCTAGCCATGGGCCTAACCATGGCTAGGTCAATTTAGTTCTAAGGTGCGGTTGATAATGTTTATGGGCAAAATTGCAAAAATAAAAGGTTAGGACAATAATTTTGAGGACTAAACTGAATAAAATAAAATTTTGGGACTAGGCATGTGCAAGTCACATGACTATTTAACGGTCAAACTGACGGTCAACTAACGGATTGACCAAAAATCAAAAGTTTTCAAACATATGGTACCAAAACTAGGCAAAAAAATATATATATAACCAAAACCCAAGAGTTGTCAAACACGTTGGACCAAAAGACCTATTAACCCAAAAATAAATGGAAATCCTAATAAAGTTATCAATTTATATTTATACACTTATAAAATTTGAACTAGTAAATGCTAAAAAAAAAAAAAATCAATCAGCTAACAATATCATAATTAACCCATTATTTTTTCCACCTAACATAGCAGACATGTTGGGCACGGCCAATAACTTGTTGGGGCTCCAGATTTCATGGGACCGCATATTGTGAAGTGGCTTCACAATAAAGGTTTTTAAAATTATACATTTTACTAGAATTGCAACGAGTTACACTTTTAGTCCGAAATTTCATTTATGAAACTCAATTTACAATTTTACTTTTCACTTCATTTTGCTAGTTAATTAATTATATTGTTGTATGCAGATACACCTGAGTCCTATATAATTGTGCATAATACACATATAGTGACTCTAGCTCCACACACCAACACTCCCATAATTTTTATTAAAATTTCATTAACATATTATTTTATTGGCTACAAAATGTCGCATCAATCACCACATGATTAATGGTGTTATGCAGTGTTATAAGAACCGGACCGGACCGGTGGTCCGAATCGGAATCGGAGCCTCCAATGGTCCGGTTTAAGCAAATTCGGAGGATATAAGCGAACCCGGTTCAATTGACCGATTTTTAACGAACCGCCCGTTTTTTAGACAACCCGGCGGTCCACCGGTTCGCCACCTGTCATGAAATAAAAATAAAAAAACCTAGCCGCCTCCACTCCACCTTCTTCTTCTGCTTCCATGGAAGACTAGCAGCATCTTCGTCTTCTTCTTTCTTCTCCACCACCACCGTCGGTCGTCCTTCTCCGTAGCCACCATCACCCGCCATCCGAAAACGGTGAAGATTCGATGTTGAGCTTGGTCCGACAACAACACTGGGGCAAGGAAGCTTCTGCACTGTGGATCTGGAGAAGGGAAGGAGCGGATCTGGAGGAGGAAAGGAGAGAAGCCGTGTATGAAGTTATATGCAAAGTAAATTGGAGTTACCGATAGGCTTGGGCATAAAAACCGGTCCGGCCGGACTGGTTCGGAACTGGTCTGGAACCGGACCGTTTGGAACCGGTCCGGAGTGAACCGGTCCAAATTGGACTGGTTTATAACCCCTAAATTGGAACCAGTCCAAGGGGTATACCAAACCAGTCCAATAAACCAGTCCGGACCGGTTTTGAACCGCTTTTTAATAAAAAAAATAAAAAAAAAAAACGTTTTGACCGAGATTTTTTTATTTTTTTTTTAAAAAACCCGATTTTTGACCGGTTTCTGACCGGTTTCTGACTGGTTTTGACTGGTTTTGGACCGATTTTTATTGATAAAACCGGTCCGACCTACAAAACCGGTCCAGAACTTGTTTTTTTAAAAAACAGTCCAAAACCGGTTCTGGACCGGTTCTGGACCGGTTCAAACCAATCCAGTTTTTTTTAGACCAACCTAAGCCAAAAAAAAACCCTAGTTATTATTGGACCGGACCGTTTAAAACAGTTCCGGTCCGGTCCGGAACCGGTTCGGCCTGAACCGGTTCAGTGCCCATCCCTAGTTACCGATATTTACTTTGCCTCTATTAGTGACTCAAATTGCCTCACCAGAAGTTTCCGTAGGTGTATTGGGTTTAGAGAAAGCTTGTGAGGTTGAAGGTGAAGGGAGAAGAGGAATGATAGGATAGAAGATTCTGGAGAGGGCTACCGATGATTAAAAGTCTAGTTTAGATGGCAGAACGAGCGGACCGGGTCCGGCCGGGTAAACCAGAAACCGGCAGCCTAACCGGTTCGATGCTCGGTCCGGTTCTGATAACACTGGTGTTAAGTGTTAGTAAAAGCTGATCAAAGAATTGTCATAACTTTATTAAAATTGCAATTTGTTAATTTTTCATTGGGTTAAGAACACAGGAAGGGCCTGAATTTTGGCTCATGTTGACGGTAGAGGTCTGAATGTTCAAATGTTAATATTAAGGGTCTGAAATTTTTACTTTATTGATATAAGAGGTCTCCGTCAATTTTTGTCGTTAAAACTAACAGAATATGGTCACATGCTTGGCATGTGACCGAAAATAAACTGAAATCTTGAAAATGCCCTCCGACCAAAGTGTGCCCCTCACATGCTTGACCTGAAAAGACAAAAATGCCCTTAAAGCCACCACGGCTCCAACAACCGCCACCCGGCTCCGGCGACCGCCACCCCAGCTCCGGCGACCACCACCCAACTCCGGCGACCTCCACCACGGCTCCGGTTGACCCAAATCGGAGCTACCGGCCCCGATTGGCCCGATCGGAGCCAATAAAGCTCCGATCGGAGCTCTGTGGCTCCGGTCGAGGCCATAGAGCTCCAGATCGGGGGCTACAAAGCTCCGATCTGGAGCTCTGTGGCCCCGATCGGAGCTTTTTTGGCTCCGATCGGGCCAATCGGGGTCGGTAGCTCCGATTTGGGCCCAACCGGAGCCGTGGTGGCGGTCGCCGGAGTTGGGTGGTGGTCGCCGGAGCTGGGGTGGTGGTCGTCGGAGCCGGGTGGTGGTCGCCGGAGTCGGGGTGGCGGCGGCCGGAGCTGTGGTGGCATTTCATATTTCATTAATTAAACTGCTAAATTGTTACAATAATTGCAAAGGGGTAATTCTGACATTTCACGTGGTTCTGTTTAATTTAACAGAAAATTTGGACGGAAAACGGAAAAACAACAAACATGATAATTCAGACCCTTAATATCAACATTTGAACATTCAGAACTCTCCCGTCAACATGAGCCATTATTCAGGCCCTTGTTGTGTTCTTAACCATTTTTCCTTTATCCAAAAAAATCCTATAAAAATAAAACATTATTTTACTTTTATATCATTCCAAGTTATTTCATTTTTAAAATAATAAGAATATAGATGAAATGATTTTAATTTAACAAAGTAAACTACCAATTATTTTTTCCAAATAATTTGTGTTACTATTACAATTAATTCATTAATTTTAAGTGATTTGCAATATTTGTTTTATTAATCTGTATAAGGTATTTCATAATGCGACGTAAATTTTTATTTACTTACCATATAATAATGAGATAAACTAATATTTATACTCAATCCTCACATTTATATATGGGATAAGGGTTCCTTTGGTACCACTTCTTTGGGCAGAATCCACTTTTGGTACCACTTTTTTTTGTACACTTTTGGTACCAAAGTTTTCCATTTTGTACCATTTTGGTACCTCCGTTAGAATTCCGTCCAAAATGGTCGTTAAACCCCCATGTGAGCTGCACGTGACCAAAAACTAAATTTGGCTGGACGGATTTACCCTTAGGGATAAGGGTTCCTTTGGTACCACTTCTTTGGGCAAAATCCACTTTTGATACCACTTTTTTTTTTGTATATATACTTTGTTTTGCAGTCGGTGAACCTTATGTTAATTACAGAATTTCCATTTTCATCATACAGCTCTTCCTTAGACTCTTCTTTTGTGTACTTTGTGTCTGACACATTCGAAGAAATTTATATGTCGTTGTAAAAACCAATATTGTAATGTATGTATGTATGTTTCATGTATCAGTTGATATATGATAATAATGCGTTGCATAGTATGATAGATATATTTGTAAGTATTAGAATTTCGTGCAATATATAAGAAAATTATTTGTTCGTGGCGTTAAAATTAACTTTTTGTATTGTGAAAAGTATCACTATGAATTTAATAACGTTTTCTATAAACACAAATAGATACGTCATTCCTTACCACTCTAGAATAAACATTTCGACACTCTGCAACAATAATATAAACTTTTAAAGATGCGACGTTTCCTTTTGTTAGACCGAAAATATAAGTTGCAACATTACAACATTACTATGTAGGGCTCTGAACAAAGTTGGAAATGTATATGTGGGACAATTCTATATCGAATCCATATAAATCCGACTGCAAAACAAAGTATATATAAATAAATAAATAAAAAAAAAAAAGTGGTACCAAAAGTGGATTTTGCCAAAAGAAGTGGTACCAAGGAACCCTTATCCCTAAGGGTAAATCCGTCCAGACAAGTTTAGTTTTTGGTCACGTGCAGCTCACATAGGGGTTTCACGGCCATTTTGGACGGAATTCTAACGGAGGTACCAAAAGGGTACAAAATGGAAAACGTTGGTACCAAAAGTGTACAAAAAAAAGTGGTGCCAAAAGTGGATTCTGCCCAAAGAAGTGGTACCAAAGGAACCCTTATCCCTTTATATATCTTAAAAGCGAAAGGTTTCCACATTTTAGCATTCTCTCTTTCTTCTCTCTTAGGTTTCCTCCACCACCGCCTTAAACTCATCATTATTCATCCACTTTTTTCTGTCTCTGCCGCCAAATTGACATATGATCTCCTCATGTGTACACACCTCATTGCCTAACCCCTCGTCTTCTTCCACCTGAACCCTGCTGCGCCACACGTGTCTTCGGTCAGTAAGACTGCACATTCCATCTTCTTCCATAATCTTCCAGGGGCTGAGTGATGTCTTCCAGCACGAACAAACTCTACAACAAACCTCACTTCCATTCTGCTCCACTTCTTAACCTCCACACTTTCCCACGCAGATCTTTCATTTCTTTCTCCACTAAATCCCACCCCTTGTTCATACAAAAATCCATGGATCGCTGGCAGTTTGTACTTGTTAGCCGCACTTTTGGCCCTCGGCGTGACCACGAGGATGTTATACGGCGCTTTATCACGGCTAATTGGAGGATCCCTCAGGAACCCGAGATCACCAGACGAGAAGATGGAGTCTGGCTTTTCGTCTTTCCACTGAAGCTCAGCTGCGGGGAGTTCTACAAAATGACCATTTTAATGTTGAGAGTATGATAATTGTCCTGGAGGTTGGAGACCCATTTCACCTCTATGCGGAGATCGACTTCACCGTTGTTCCGACGTGGATTGAACTTCGAGGCTTACATATGCACCTCACCACTCGGGAAATAGTATACAACTTTGCTTCCGTCGTGGGGGCCTGTTCTGGATATTGAATTCGATGATGATCACCCTTGGGCTGTAGCTTTCCATCGAGCTAGGGTCTATCTTAACCTGGAACTGCCTCTTGTCCCCTCGGTTGGAACTGCGGACGAAGACACAACCCATCAGATCCTGATTCTTTATCGTATTGGCCTCCCTTACCGACGCTATGGGTTCTTCAGACACAACTTGGATCACTGTCATACTGTGGAGTCCGTCGTTTTGTCACAACTGGATGCGCTCATGGTCCGCCTGTCACATCAGATTGGAGCTCAACCGCAACTCGATCATTCCCGCACTCTCTAGTCCTTTGGCAACTGAGGCATCGACATTTAAACCAATTGGATTCCTTATAACCCGGACCCATCCTTCAATACTTCGTCACGAGGCATGCACCGTCGTCCAAGAGCTTATGTCTGTTTCACACCCAATGGTGCTGCCTCCTCTGATCGTCCGAGCTCCTCCTCTAGTCAACACACTGACCGGGCCTCTCTGGACAGAACCATCTGCCTAGACTCCCACTTCTCCATGGAGACACTAGCTCTTCCCTACCGCCGTTCCTGGCTCCTATATCGCCCACCTCACCTCTTCCCCTCCAATATGTCCCCCCTGCCCAATGGTCACACCTATACAGGCATTCTACTGTTACCTCGAGACGCTGGCCAGACCTACTCCTCTTTTTTTCCCCGTCTACCTGGTTTGACCCTCCATGCAACTGGTCCCTCGCAACCACAACTCATCAAGTATGTCTCGCTCTACCCGTTTGTCCATCCTCCGATGTTTACTCCGCCTACCGACCCTAATGCCTTCCCGCTTCTTCACCCACTCACCCATATGGCTTGGGGCCTCCACCCTACTCTTGGACCTGTCCCCAACTTTGGCCTTCATATGTGGGAACCTACCCTCTACAATCTGGACATTCCTCCTCCCCTACCGGTGTCCCCTCCGAACTACCCCTTTATCAACTCCCTAGATGATCATTAATCCACGTCACTCGCTCACTCTCCGGAAGCTCCGGCACTCCATTCCCCTATTATTAAGCTGGCCATGTCTCCCCCTAGCCCTAACCCTTCTCCTCCCGACTCATACCCACTATCTGATTTGGCATCCACTCTTCGAGTGCATCTTCCGGTTTCCCTCTCTCTGGCTGATCAGGCTTCCATTACAGCTGACCTCAGAGTCATTGATGAGTATCATGCCATTCTGACGCAGCAAGCTACTCAGGACTCTCAGAACCCCCTCCCCCCCCGACGGCTCCTACGGCTGACTTTTATGACCCGGTGTTTCTATAGGAACCAGATGCCCCGTTGCGTCTGGATATCCCCCCGGAGGAGGCCCTTGTTCAGAGTCGCTCGGGCAAGGCACCATGCAAATTGACCCACCTCCAGTTGTTCTTCGCGGTTGGAAGCGCCCGGCTCCCCCCTCTGGTGGTATTTTCATTCACGAACCGGATTCTCAGCCGCCTCCAAGGAATGTACGCGCACGCATGGAGTCGCCTGGTCGCTCTGGAAATTTCCTTCCTGGCAAGGACTTGAACACCCAGGTAACACCTATTCTACAGTGGTTGCATCTCTCTTTTTACTCTCTTCGTCATGCTTTTGATGTTGATTGCTATAAGTATGAGATTGCTTGTCGTGCTTTAGAAGATAGGATTTTTCACTCCTCCATGCTGGCCCAATGATAGCTTTAGGCAGGAATTGTCAAGGTACGAGGCCACCCTTGAAAATTTGTCACCTTCACTCCCCGGTTACCCACCATAAGCCCTCAGTTGGTTTTATATTTGAAGTGAAATCTCATAATTATCGCCTTGTGCCTACCTTACAAGCCCTAGGGTTTGATAGGTTCTTTGAAGTTGCTCCTTCTGGCATCAGTGGTGGTCTTGTGCTTGACCCCATTTTTGCTGAAGCACTGGCGTGTCGTTCAGGACTCCTTATGGCAGCAAATTTTACCCCTCCTTCGATTTCGGTGATGTTGGCCATGAACTCACTCTTGTTGTCTCTTGTCGGGAATTAAGATTCAACACTAGTGTCTTTTTTGGGGTCATTGAAGATGTGTGGTTTCTTCTTAGGTCTAATCCGTCTTTTGCTCTTTGCTTTGTTAGTCGTTCTCCTGTTAAGTCTGCTCATTCTCTATGTCTTCAAGCAGCAGTCTTAGGTTTTTCTGGTATTTGGGAGGCTTCACAGATCCCTCCATGTCTGTCTGTTCTTTCTACTCTATTGTAATTAGTACGGTGGTTTTTATGGAATTATTCTGTTTTAACAAAAAAAAAAATCCTCACATTTATAAATTTCTTATTATGCTTTTGTCGAAAAATTTGAATATTTTTATTTTATCATGCTTCTTTCTTTTTCTCACTTCTTTTTGTTTTTTAAAATTAAACATTCATGCTTGGCCAAAAGATTTTTATTTTGCAAAACCACAATTTAAAACTATTATCATTTTATCCCTAACTCATATTGCTTTATTTTTTTAAAAAAAAAATATATGGAATTTTATTTAAAAAATCAGAAAAATATGTAAAATCATTTATATTATATTCATAAAATGTCCACAAAACAAGATTATTATTAAAAGATGGAAAACTCAAACCCTTCGGGTTTTTTCGTTTGAAAAAAAAAAAATTAAACAAATGTATTTATTATACTTGTTTCTATAGTTTTTTTATCAATTTTTAAAAAGTTTATTCTTATCTATTTTAGAATAAAAACTAATATTACTTGCAATAAATTTCTAAAATGTACAACTAAATTAACATATTCCATAAACAACTAGATTTCTTCAAATGTTTTTGTATTTTCTTCTTCTCATAACTGTTTATGTAACCTGTTGTATGTTACTTTGAACTACTAAGGTGCGTATATATTTTTTTCGCGATGTGTTTTAGAAGAACTTAGAAAAAATACAACACATATAACATGTTTACTTAACACATAAAATACTTTAAACTTAATTAAGTTGAACTCTCTCTATGTTACTTAATTACAACTCGCATTAAATCAGTCCATTAGTTAGGGCTAATTGTTAACCATAAATTTGAATCCAAAGCTCAGTCAAAATATGAACCCGAAACTTTAGATAATAATACAAAAACGTTCGTTGAACTATAGGCTAGGGGTGAGCAATGGTCTACCAAGACCATTACCAAGATCAAGACCGCTAAGACCAAGACTATAAGACCAAGTCCATTTTGGACCAAGACCAATGGTCTTCTTTTGATGGTCTTATTTGGTCTTGGTCTAAATTTCATACCAAGACCAAAAAGCCCATTGAGACCATTTAAGACCAATCTAATTTATTTATTTTTAAAAAAAAAAAAAACTGGAATTTGCAAATAATAATAAAACCAATTTTGAACTCTCGACTCTCACCCAATCACTCTCATTTAGTATCACTAGTCACTAGGGCCGAAAGCAAAACTCAGTAGGTCCGAAAAACCGCCAAAAACCAAATCGGACCGATCCGAACAAACCGAACCGTAAATAGACCGGTAATGTGTTGTCTGATTTTTTTAAGTATATTAGTAAGTGTAACTTGTTTTACTAATTGCTCAAAATATATATATATATATATATACTAGTTATTAACGCGTGCGTTGCACGCGCATCGATCATTTAAATTTCAAGATATATAATCTATCTTAAGTTTACTAATATTTATAATTAATCAAAGTAAAATATGGGCAAGTTGATTCGTTGTGAGAAACGAATCTATATGATAGAGAAGAGCGACATAACGTAATTCAAAACATGAGAAAGAGAAGAGGATAATTAAGTAAAAAATTAACTAATGTCTTCAGTTACGGTACTAAGTTAGCCTTATAGTTAGATATATAAATGAGTTGGGTCGAGCATTACGTTGGTCATTAACGGCTCAATTGTATCTAACTCATCAACTTGAGGTGTCAAGAATGTAAATTTGTTCTTAACTACTTAGAGTCATCAATGGACAAATTTGACCTATACAAACGTAATTATATACAATATCACAATACCAACAAAATTTGATTTAACAATAAAGATAAAATTAAATCACAAAAATATAATGTTTAGACTTGAAACAAAAATATTTAGTTAACATTAATTAGGTTGTACACAATGTGATTGGATTAACAAATAGAAGAACTAAATTAATAGTTTGAGTCCATAAATATTGGACGATGAGTAAAATGTTATTTGTACGTTGTCAAACTTCAAGAACCACATTACACCCATATTTTGACTTGTTATATATATAATTTGGTAAGTGACTAATCTATGCGATAGAAAAATCTCAACATGCGGAACATATATCACTCGATCTACATAATTCGTTGAATATGAGTATGATATGGCTGACTTAAATTGATATGTAATTATTATGACATGCCGACTAAGCGACCTTAAAAAAATAACAAAATTTAAATAATGATTTAGTAATAATATTAAAGATAAATAAATGTTTCTCAAATATAGTATTGACTAAATTATTTATTTTATAAAATATAGGAATTAAATATAATAAATTTTTTGTTAATAAAATGAAAAGGTGGCAAAGATGTCTATTGGGGTAGAGGACCCAACACAAATAATATATTGGTATATATATATATATATATTGGATATATGTGATTCAGTTAATTACTAATATAGTACCAAGAGAAAAGTGTTAAAATTAATTACGTAAATACTATTTTATGAGTTAGTGATTTGAATTTTAAATTCTAGTTTTTTTTTTTTGGCGAAGTTTCAAATTTTAGTTGAGATGCCACATTTGTAAAGATTTGAACCTCGTAACACTTTAAAACCAAAACTATCAAAATTAAACTGGACCGATCCGAACAAACCGTACACGAGTTTTATGTTTCTATTTTTATTTATTTTGGAACTCTGAATATACTTTCTAAGAAATTGGAGACATTTTAAATATTGATTATTATTTTCGGATTTTCTATTTAAACCGAAAATCATACAGAAAAAATTGTTCTAAATATGGACAGTTTATTTTTTTCAAAACGGATTTTTGGTCGGAATTTTTTTGTTGAAAAAATCCGGACCGAAAAATGTGGACCCCGGCCAAAATAGCTAAGAAACCGGTCCTACCGGATCGGTTTCACCTCTACTCCAATATATTATATATAATTATAATAATTGAATTTTCAACTTAGATTATTAAAGAAATAATATTCGACAAATTTTAAAAATTTAAATTAAATTAAAAAAACATAAAAAATAAAAATGGTCCTAAATGGTCCTAATGGTCTGGACCAAAACCAGAACCAAAAGGACCAAGACCATTTTAAATGGTCCAAATGGTCCTGGTTTGGTCCTAGACCATTTGGAGGAGTACCATTTACAAATGGTCTTGCATGGTCTTGGTCTAGTCCTGACCACGCTCAGCCCTAGTATAGGCTATGCGGTTTGCAAAACCTTAATTAGTTGCTTGCTCTAAATAAGGAGAGCCATATTTCTGCAATAATAATAAATCCACATCATTTACATTGCTACTACACAGTAGACAACTACAAAGCCTTAGAATCTGCATATTTCCACCGTCATTACATTGATACCTTCCTTCTAGTATCTATATATATATAGATACAACACTCAGTTACTTAGCACACAAGAAATATCATTACATTCATTACCTTAACCCGAACCATCTCGATTCCTAAGCCAAATACTACTTGGGTTTAGTGGATGCTACCATTACGGCTTCGGGTCGGGTTTAAGCCTTCCTTGCCCAGCTGTTGAACCTCAAGGGGCGATAATATCTTGATATACCATACATTATCCACAAACTCCCTGTAAAACAAGTTCAATTTTTTTTAAAATGAGTGTAAGATTGTAAATTGAGTTAAACTTAAATTTTTGGGCTAAAAAAGGAATTCAGATCTCCTGCGTCGCTATTCTTGACACAAAGCGTGCTTAATCGTTAAGATCTTAACACGTGTCTTAAGATTTAATATTTTCCTTTCAAGATTCACCAATCTCAATAGGGATTTAGAAGAAAAAAAATCACAAAATTACACTCAAAATATGTGTCAAGATCTTAATGCTAAGGCACGATCTGGGATAGAAAGAGTGGGGCAAGAGAGTTGAATTCCAAAGAAGACTTACTGCCAAGGGTCGTCACCGAGGAGAAGAACATCGTTCTCCCGATCGACAAATACAAGCTGCCAGCCTGATCTCCGAGGGTCCTCCAATTGACCTTCGAGACCGAACATTTGTGCGAGTTCACTGCGAAGTTCGGGGTAGCAGCTGAACTTTGATATGTCTACTGACCTACCCAAGGACCCCAACTTCTGGACCTGTAGTAGATAGTTGTCAAACTATGTGTCATCTCCATTAACAGGGTTAAGAAGTTAAAAACAGTCATGTTGCTAATCACTGTCTTTATATTTAAAATGTTAATATTCAGTGTCTCAACTATCAGATTGGTTGATTTCCATTTTTTTCCTCTTAAAATGAAACAAAAATATGTTTTTTAAGCATTAAATAAGTCTAAACCATGAGTCCTTCAGAAAAGTGGAAATAATGTTTTTTTTTGAAACACTAATTTTAACGCAAAAATCAAACGAAAAAAGTGGAAAACAACAAATCTAATGGTTGGGGCATCAAATATCAACATTTTAAATCTGGAACAGCGATTAGCAACATGACCTATAGTTGAGAATATTTTTTAAGTTCTTAACTCCCATTTATCAACCATAACATTTTTCCACCCTCAATTTTTGTTTCTTAAGAAAATAACCCTGAAATGGAATAGAAAATTCCTCTTACCTTGACAAAGTTTCCGGAAGCGGGGTTTGCCTGATCCTCATGGTCAGAAGGCGGCAAGAAACCCGACTCATCCACACAACTTGATGTTGTCATTTCCGAGGCAAGTGAGAAATCCGCATCTGCAGCAAAATCCGACCCGAACGGCACAGAGAGAGAACCGCTCCCATTCTGCATCATAAAAGGCGACGAATCTATATTGACCCCAAACAACACACTGCTCTGCGGATCTGCACCACTGTGATAAGCAGAGAACTCTCTTCCCGGGAAAGGAGGCAGTGAATTTGCAATCTCCGTGTGTGGTGGCGGAGGACAAGACATCACAGAGGTTGAAACCGAAACACTCAGTAACTGAGGCAATGGTCTGTCATTGGACAGTGAACCGGAGTTGGAGATGTTATCAGTGGTCCCCACACGATCCGGAAACGCGTGTGGAAGAGAAGACATTCTACCGGGACCCATCCCCGGATTCTGGTTATTATGTTGGATTTGCTGTTCTTGCTGCTGTCTCTGCAGATATTGCTGAAGAAGCTGAGCTTGAGCCAAGGCGGCTTGTGGGTTGTTGTCTCCAAACCCGGTGGGCATTTGAAAAGGGGTCTGGAAATTAGTGATGGGTCTCATTTCTTGAAGAGCAGCAGCTGCCATTGCTTGGTAGACATCGGGTTGAAGAGGAGAGTTGAGTCGGGGTTGCATCCACGGGTTGATATTGAAACCCGTGTTAAATGGTTGAATTCCTTGGTCACCTCCGAGCCACATGAGTGGAGAATTCATGCTCATGTCTCCATCTATAAGGCATAAAATGGAGAAAATCAATCATTCATGTTATGGACACACATAGGATAGGAGATTTAGAAACCCAAGTTTCTGATTAACTTTCTGCTTATCGTTTTATTCAATAACTTGTCTAAAATAGGAATAGACAAATACAATCTAAGAAGATAAGATATTCTAATAGATAACAATAGGAAATAAAATATCTAACACTATCACTAATAATAGATATAATATAATTAACTCTATCACTAACAATAACCCTAGTTGATATTATCATATATTGGATATATTTATCTATAACAATTCATGGGTTTACTTGCTTTGCAAGTTTCCTCGTTAGGTGTAATCTTGAATGAAATAGGACCGTACCGTGAAGAGAGGGTAGTCCAGATGGCCACGGTCGCTTCAGTCGAAGGGGGAATGAAGAAGGATACATTGGGAATGTTGTCAATGGTTCGATTTCCCATAGAGACACCCTCGGCTGCCTCTCTCCCGCAGTTGATTCATCCCAACCGACCTATCATTAGCAAATGTCGAGCTTATGAAAAATGCACAATGCAAATAGAGCAAAAACATTCCCCAAAAAAAAAAATCCAAGTCGGCTCAAGTACGAACCTTCACTGAGCGCCAATGTGAATTTGGCCACCGAACAGGATCTAGATCGCCGATTCCAGTTATAGTTCCCATGTATCTACAGGAAGAACATGCTCGAGGTGAGCACAAAAGGTTTTAGTAACAAGTATCGAGAGAAGTGTTTAGCCCCATTTTTACAGAAAATAATGGATGGAGAAAGAAGAAATATTTAAATAGATAGAAAGCTTTTGATCACAACACAAACTACACTTTAACATCTTTAGTTTTTTCTTTTTTAGTATAGAAGACTAGAAAAACAATAAATGAAAAAAGAAGTAGCTTCTAAATGAAATTGTAGTTATATGTATGTATCTTACCGGCGGACAGTGGATTCCTCTGTCTCAAATAGCATCCGGAACCTCAACCCAACAGAGACCCGCGATTGATAAACAGCTTTGATATACTTTCCTAGAGGAATAACAAATTCGCACGGACTAGCCCTGAATTTGAGATGATGAATGAGAGTAAAATCGACAAGAGCGTGTTTTTTTCATAGTAAAAACTTTTGAAATTGTCTAGAAGTTTAATTTTGACCACCTTGGATTGTAAAAGATTGTGAAGCGGCTGTTTGTTGAAGCTGCATGAGCAGCTGCAGCAAGAAGACCAATGTGCATGCTGTCACTTGACAAAACCGAAGATGGCATGACGGTCTGAGGACGGTTTGCTCTTCGGATGCCAAGAAATAGTTGGTTTTTTTCATTCCTAATCATTCATAAGCCCAATATTATTATTATTATTATTTTTTCTTAATAAAAAAAGACAATTAAGTCAATCAATAGAGCAAATGCATATATACCAGATAAAAAGAACAGAATCTCCTGCAACTAGTCTCTTTGCACTTACAAACACGCTCCACCCTGTCGTTAGAAGATGTCTCTTGGGCTGACCTGGACATGAGAATAAGAGCCACATTATCATGTATAAGATACTGCTTATTTTAGGAGAATCAATCATATAATCTACTTAGTGGCCAAAAAAATCAAACAATCTACTTGTTGTAAGACAAAAGAGTATTTGGAGGGTGTTTTTGGGTAACCCCATTTAGAAAGTTTGAATCTTTAAGGGATGTGGCTAACTTTTCAACCGGGAAATGGGAATGGTGTTATGATGCCAAGAATAAGAACACGACAAAATCTAGAAGTAGTCACATCCACAATTCTCAATATCGGTTTCCAAAAATGATGGATGAAGAAAAAATACCTCGAAAAACATGTCTGAATTTCCACTCATTATCATGGAGATCCCTGGCGATTAATTCTTGAGCGGGTGGCTGTTGTGAGTAATCCTAAAACAAGAAAAATGAACTATTCATAAACGTCACATTATATTACAAATTATTCATACTAAAACAAGAGACTTACAAGAGGAGGAAAAACTTTTTCAGCCGCACGACGAGGAACAGAGAATCCTCCATGGGTGCTCGTGTCACTTGCAGTTAACGTCTTACAAAAGTAGTTAGTAGGCTGTTTACTTGCAGTGCCCAACTCTTGTGGCAGTAGATATAGAGAATCCTTTTGTTCTTGCTTGAAAAAAGAACAAAAACAAACCAAAAATCAAAGATGAGTAATTAAGATTGCACATTTACATGAAAATCTGGTAATAGCTCTGTTTAGGCCAAAGTAAGTACCGAACTAAGTGGCTTCAGGGTCATCTGAGAATAAACTTCATCTGTCTCAACATCTGCCTGTTATGACATGACAAGAAAGTATGTTTTACTTTTAACATGGCCTAGAAAAAGAAAAGAACATGGAACTGAAACAAACCAGATACATACATGCATAGTGATATTATGAAGTTGGCATATGAGTTGTGGAGATAAACTCGGGTAATTCGGAATTTGTGAATCTACTTCCTTGTTGGTAGAAGCAGCCACCTGTGCAAGAGAGCATCTATTAGCGTATCGGGGTCAAATAACAAACCAAAGATTTTGGAGTTGTTAGAGCTTCTTCAACACTTAGCTCCAATATCTATTAAAACTTGTGCAATATCTATCAAAACTAGTGCCACATGAGTTCTAACTAATCGACGTGTCATAAAAAGTAGGGGGAAATTGGGACTTAATCGCTCAAATACAAGATCCCAACTTTGACCCCACATCATCATCCCTAATTTACTTGGAGGGGCTTGTCCCAGTTAGTGGTGATCCTTAACTACAAAATGATGGACATTTGTGTCCCCCCTCCGGGATTTTCTAACATGCTTCACAAGCACCATGCTTGTACTTTTTTTAGTACTAAGGAGTACCTAATTGTAACATAAGTAAAATTTTAAAAGTATGAAAATTTGTAGCTACACCTAGAACTTGCATCACATCATTGTTAATATCAATTACTCTATACGTTTAACCTTTATAGCAATAGAAAATGAAAAAAAAAAAACAAAACAAAACATAGCAAAAGCATGGTGCTTGTGAAGCATGATAGAAAGACCCCCTCCTCCGCCCATTTTCTAAAATGTTTGTTTAATACACCCTCATTTTGGCCCCAAAAATTCTCTAATTGTGCAAGGTTTTTGTTCATTTTAATAGTGGACACTACACCTAAATTACTAATTCTCTAGATCCTACACTAGTCTCAGTATGCCCATTCCCTCCAATAGGATGGACAAAGTTGGAAACTTTGCGATGTCAGCAGCACCCAAAGATAACATATTGAGTCATGCTAACCTGTTCACTATGCCCTTGTGGAAAGTAGACGACTCGGCTTCCAATAGGAGGCAGCGACACGAGTGGGCCCGCACATGCATGCCACAGCTCTGAGTTCAAGCATTTCTTCTCCCCTACAATTTTTTACATTCATAAAGCATGAAAATACCTCCCCCCATTCATATTTCATTGAAATAAATAACATAGAGAGTTAGCGATTTGGGTATGGTCTAGTTCAATAGTTCCAAATGCTTAAACATAGCAATCGATATGCATACACTCAAGAAACCACAAAAATGTGTTCTTCCTTGTTCAGGAAATTACCGCATCATAGCTAGTATCTAATCTCGCCAAACATTAGTAGATAATTTTCTTTATCCAACAATTTACCCTAAAATGGGTGCATAATCCAATTCTTAAGCGTTAGGCCTCATTCATAAGAGTAAATCACAGGGGTGAAACTGAACCATGTATTTGAGACCAAACGGAGAACAACTTATTGTTATATAATAAGGTCATGCAACTACAAAATACCTGAAATTTGTTCTTTTACTTTTTTTTGCTCAAACTATAACTATACCTAGATATAATTATGACAAAAAGAATATTTCCGGGAATCATACATATATATATATATTTAAATAACTACTTCCTCCAGGCTCAAATGGCTTGAGCAGCAGTTCAGGCTTAATATTCATAGGCAGGTAACAAAATGCAGGGTAGTAATGGAATAGCTAGGTTTGGCAACATTAAAAAGTGAATCCTCATATGCTTCTCTGAAACTACACATACTTCAAGCCATGAAGAACCCAAAAGAAAGAACTCACCTTCTTCAGGCTGCTGGGTGAACCCAGATGAAGAGAGCCTCATCCTCTAAAACAGAACTCACTCCACTATATATTCTAAACTAAAAACTCCAACTTTTTCTCCACAGAACAGACAAACCCCCAAAAATCAATCCTTTCTGCACCCCTGGTTGATAAAGACATCAAAAGGGACAGCATACACTGCTCAAAACCCTAAAAAAGGGACCGCATCACAAATTTAGCACAACCAAAACCCTAACGCACTCAGATCTCCTAAATTGAGCTCAGCAGAACGTAAAGGGGTAAATGGAAGCAGAAACGGTGGCACAGCTGAGGAAGAGATGGGACACTGCTGAAGTGGAAGTGGGTAAATTTGGGGAGTTTTCAGTGAGGAAGCTGGAACTGCCTTCTTCTCGCCTCTCTGGAATCCAATCAATTTACACAGTAGTATTATATTTACCCACTGATTTTTATTTTTTGATTTTTTCAAGAATTGAAGGGAAAGTAAGAGAGAGAAAGAGAACGAGGTTTCCATCCATTGTGTACAGTACCAAGCAATTATCATAGGAGACCGTTAAGTACCCAGCAGTGAAATGTGAACCAAAATTCGTGCTTGATGGTTGATTTTGTACTGCGAACCTCAAAAAGTGGAGGAGACGGTAAAAAGGACAGTCCTTGAAGATTGAGAGAGAAAGTGATGGTTGCCAAAAGCGACCAGAAAATCAGGAGAAATTGGGCAAAAGAGGAATCTCTCCAACGTGGTTTCTGATTTCTGAAACACTTCGTAGGCCCTCTCATGTCCGTCGGTTCGTAGCTCTCAAAAGGTGAGTATTGTGAATTTGGGAATGGTGAAAGTGAAAGTTCGTCGTGTTGGTGAATGAGGAGGAATTGGCCATCGTCACTGCAATGCGCAAGCAGCTGAATTTGATTGTGAGGCATTGTTGCTCATATCAACGGTTCTTTCTCTTGAATGTCTTTTATGGATCTACAACCTCTTAACAGAATTCATACATCAGAACTCCAGTTTTCTGGGGAAAAATAATAAATCCAAAAAATTACCGGTTTTTCATTGATTTTTGTCATCTCAGTCAAATTTTGGCCAAAAAAAATCATCCCAGTCAAATGTCATGAAACTTTATTTAATACAAGGGAGTTGGAGGATTAAATTCCAAGTCGCACGACAAATGATATTAAATTTGGAGTTTAGTGTGGGTCATTGTACATGGCTCAAAATTGATTGGACATGGTCATTTCAAGTTCAACTGATGCACTACGATTACGTGATGGGAAAGCTTGTTTGTTTTGAAAAATATTCCGATTTTTTTCCAAAATAAAAACTAAAAAATAGTGATTAATTCCGGTACTTCCGCTAAGCACTTACACTTAGAGCGGTAAAGTTAGGGTTGTAAACGAGCCGAGCCGAGTCGAGTATCTGACAAGCTCGACTCGACTCATTTTACTCGAACCTCTCGAGTCGAGTATCAGTGATCTCGAACTCCATTCGGCTTTAGAAAAAGCTCGACTCGAACTCGACTCGACTCAAAATTTAGCGAGTCGAATTCAAATATCGACCGAGCCGATCTCAAGTAGCTCACGAGTAGCTTAACTCGTTTACACCCCTACTCACAGTTACAATAGTCAAATTTTGATGGAAAATTGCTTATGTTGAAGAGAGATTAGAAGACATTTTATGTCTTACCACTAAATGTCTTTTTTCATCTTATTTTTTAATATAATAAAAAAATAATGCACATGATATTCGTATAAAATGAGTAAAGTCTTTTTCGTGCTATTTTTTGTGTGAAAATTGTCTTATAAAACTATATAATATATTTTAATTAATTGTTATGTGTATTGAGTTTAAATATTTAGTTTTTAGAGTTCTTAAATGACTACAATATTAACCACAAAATATAAAGTTTAAAAAGTTATTGTTCTCAAAATAAATATTCTTTTAAATCTATCATATTATGATATAATAACTCTCATATAGATTAATATATTTATAATAAAGTCACATTACAAAGAATATCAAACACTGTAATATAACATTACACTCCATATTAAAGCACAATTAAACAATGTAATCTAACATTACATTTCGTAGCTCACATTACTTGCAATCTCACATTTCAAGTAATCTCACATTACGCCAATCCAAATGCCCCATAAATGACAAACAAGTTTATTTACTTTTACATCATATATCGATTGAATTGGTCGAACAATATGACCAATGAACTCAATTAATTGTTTTTAAAAGAAAAGTTCTATTTTAGGACTAATGAAGGTTTATGGTTTTTTTTAATCTATTAGTTTGGACGAGCGGTATTGTCGGTGAACCCTAGAGAGTAAATGAGTTTAGATTGTTTTATTTTAAGAATTGATTGAATCTGGCGAATTGTGTGATGAATTCACCAAATTTAATATGTTTTTTTAAAAAAAAAAAAATTAAAACTACATAAACCTATTTATCCTATAAGGTTTACAAAACCATACTATTTACCCAAATCGATAGATTTTTAATTAAGAAAACCCCATCAACCTATCTAAGCCCTAGAATAAAACTTTTCTTTTCAAAACATTTTTTGGATTCACCCTACTATATGGCTCGCCCAATTCAATTGATTTTAAAATAAACTACACAAACTTATTTACCCTCTAGCGTTCAGTCGATTATACAATTCGCCCATAAGAAGATGCCTGTTTGAGATTGTGACCTAAGCAACAACCATCAACTCCATGTATAGTGGCAACGAGCTATAAAGGGAGTTGTCCATCGACTTACAAGTTCTCTATGTCTTGGAAATAGGAAGCAGACATGCTTAAAGAATGGTGCTAAGCGAATGAAAAATCGGGCAGACAAAAATTGTCAACACATGGAATACAATGTGGGCGACCGAATGATGGTGAAGTTGCACATCATTCTTTGTCACAAGGGCATTCACGTTGGGTTTGTTCGTCGATACAATGGCTCCATTCCGAGTTCTCAAGCGTGAGAGAAATGGGGCATATAAGGTAGAACTTCTAGCCAAAACAAAAATTCATATTGTGTTTCATTTGAGTATACCCAAGCCGTTCCAAGAAGACAATAAGTACCCGAGTCAAGCGGAGTCAAACCCGGAATTCATTGGAGCGAAGATGACGTACGACTGAAATGTTAAAAAAAAATCTTGACAGATCGGGAAGTGCGAAAGCAATATTGCAAGTCGAAGTGAGAGTAACGCATCAAATGGAAGAGATTTTCAAAGTCCAAAGCAAGTTGAGAGTCGAGGGAAGACCTTCAGCAAATTACGAAGAAGATCGATCGAGGTGTTCGCGAACTCGACAATGGTGTAAATTAATTAGATGTGGGAGAATGTCACAGACTTTGAGTTTACGTTATGAATTAAGATTTTTTTCGTGACATTTTAAGTATCGTTCACAAATCAAGAATGCATTTTGATGAATCTTTTGGATGCGAGCGATTCCAGAAGAGTCAACGCACTTGTAAATATCTTGTAATTTGTATAATTCTCTGAAAAACCTAAAGTAGCATTAAATGAGGTAGATGAACTTTGTAGAGAATATGAAAGTGTCTACTGTTTAAAATGATCTAATATAGAAATGTGTTGAAGACCCAATGTAAAGTATGAAGAAAACTCTTAGAGCTTATATAAGTGGGAGTACCCATCATTTGTAAATTATAAAAAAAAAATACAAGAGGTTTTGAGTTCCATGTCTTCTCTCCAAACCTAATTTTTTTGCTTTTTTTTTCGCAAGAATAGGAAGGCTGCTTATAGGCAGATCTTAAGAGCACATGGTAGTTCCCAGTTCTATGTTGTAAATGTATCATTGTAAAGAGTTCCTAGTTTATAGTTTCACTTACTATTAGTTCTTACTAATAATGATTAAATAGAAACTTGACATTCCAATAGGAGTTCCTAGTTCCAAAATGAGAGTTCCCAGTTCCAAGATTTGCTACAGGGCGCCACTAAGCATGACTGGACTTACAAATATTACGGTTTTACCATTATCGAGTGAATACAGAAGTGGGACAGTTCCTACTAGTAGGAGATCCCACGATACTGTTCATGTCAGTTTCAACTTTTTAATATTATTTTATTCAATTGTTTTGTTTCTCTCTTTGATTATATATATATATATATAAGTATGGTACGGTAAGTCAAATAATGACACGAGCCGTAATCAGTCATTTTTAGTATTAAGTAAGTTAAATAATTGCATGAACCAAAATTACTATTTTTTTAACTTAGAATCAATTTTAGAGTTTCCAGACTCAACTGTTTACATCTTACAATGTTGCACAACTGTAATTTTGAAATAGTGTAGAATTCCATAATATTAAATGTGATATAATTTTTTTTACTAAAAACATTATATTAGCATATATATATTTCTATATAATTTACTTATTATAAGGAAGAAAAATATTTTATTACTGTTCATGTCCGTGCCAACTTTTTAATATATTTTATTCAATTGTTTTGTTTATCTATTATATATATATATAATTATTTTATACTAAGTCAGATAATGACTTTCGCCAAAAAAAAAGTAAGACAATGACATGAGCCGTAATTAGTCATTTTTAATACTAAGCAAGTTAAATAATGATACAAAATAAAATTAATACTTTTTAACATCAAATCAGTTTTAGAGCTTACTGACTCAATTTTTTATTTTTTTTTTATTTTTATATTTCACTATGTGACACAACTGTCAATTATAAACTTTGAAGTATAATAAAATTACATATTATTAAATATCAAATATTTTACCAAAAAAATTATATTGTTTTAATGCTTATATATTTCTGTTTAATTTATTTATTATACTATTATATCAAAGGACGATATTTTATTTATGGTACATTGTTGTAAAAAATATTTTAGTAGAATGATATATAATATATTTATAATTTACGTATATAAAAAGATTTATACTAATATGTATTTGATTATGCGTAAGGTGAATATGTTGACGATGATGAATCAAGATATGTCAATCGATGAAAAACAGTTATATGCCGATTAGGACGAAATAAGATCGATTCAATGAATTTGATTAATCATTTTTATTATATCAATAATTATACATGTCAACTATCATGCACACCTCATGCGTATTGCACATAGTAACGGTAATACCAATATTATCCCTAATAATAATATCAAATTACACGATAAAGAGAATTTAGTCGAACATATCTGAAAATTTAGTACTGGTTGTGCCTATTCTAAGTAGTCTGAACTATATATGTTACTTGTTATTTTAGTTGGCAATTTTAACGTATTTTTTATATAATATAATTTTTAAATTATGGCAGTCATTATTTAAAAAAGTACTTGCTCATTTATATATTATATATATTCATATATTATTTATATTGTTTTATAAATACCAAAATAATGATAATTTTTTTAAAAAATTATATTAGGTAAATGATTTAACTATATTACACTAACGACATCGAGTTTCGACTTTGACATAAAATTGGAATTCGAAGCGTTAAATATTTGACATCAGGACGAACACACACGTCGGTCAAAGTTGGAATTCGAATATTTGACATAAAATTGAAATTTTTTGACAAATTCGGAAAAAATGTGTAAAAATTAATTAAAAACCCAATTAGTTTTTTTTATGATTTTTTACATATTTTTTCATTTTTTAATTAAGTTGGTCAAAAAACTTGAATCTCATTTACTAGTTTGTTCGTGTTGTATTTTTAAAAATATGAATATTTAATTCATATATAGTGTTTTTTTTATGAAGAAATATATATTGAGAGTATGATTATATAGGTCTCAATATAGAAGTGGAACTTGGTCTCCACCATTGGAGAGAGTTCCAATTTTACTATAGTAGTTACTGTAGCAGTTTCACTTTGATGAGTTGGTAGTGACGCGACGATTGAGGTGGAGGAACTAGAAACTCACCATTGGAGGTGCTCTAAGGCCGCACATAAAAATAAGCGTTAAATAAATCGATGTTCGTACTATTTTGGTGTACTATTATTATCTAGCTAGGGTTCGGCGACCCTAGGCATGATCTAACCTAGCCATGGGTCGGAGCATAACTATGTTAATTTAGCCCTAGGCTAGGGTGCAGTTGAAAATGTTTAGGAACTAAATTGTAAAAATAAAAAGTTAGGGAAATAAATTTGAGGACTAAACTGAACAAAATGAAAATTTGGGGCTAGTCTCGTGACTATTTAACGGTCAACTAACGGTTGCACCAAAGTGTACAAGTTGCAAACATATTGCACCAAAAGTATACAAAATAAAAGATGTTGCACGAAAAGTGAAAAGTGGTCAAACATGGTGTACCCTAATTTAATTTAATGGTTAAAAGGTTTTTTGGTGCCATATGTTTGGCCAATGTTGGTTTTTGGTGCTATATGTTTTTTTTTGTAGGCTTTTGGTACCATATGTTTGCATTTTGTAGACTTTTGCTACATCTGTTAGTCAACGGTCAAATTTGACCGTTAAATAGTTTTATTTTGGTTCATAATCCCTAATCTTCTTCTGGCCACCGCTCAAATTATTCCGGCCACTGCACAAGGCCGCCGGCCACCGCTCAAGGCCGCCGGAACCCGCACAATACATAGTACATCCTCGCAGCTCTCTCTATATGAAACGAATCGCTCGACTGATACGACGGGTTGGACGGTAGTTCCGTTGGTGATTCCGATGAAAAGAACTACTGAGTACATGGATCTCATTGCATTGAACAAATCCTGCTACGTCTCTCTGTTTATATATAAGTGAAAACAATTAGCAATTACTGTTGAAACCTAGTGAATTTCACCCACGAAAGAATCAGACTTACTGAAAAAGAGATCTTCAATATATATCTGCGAAGTCAACTCCTAATCGATCTTCCTCAACCGAAGAAGTCACCTCAAGCATCCATGCTGCAGGGTTGTACCCATATCTGATCTTCTTTACACCTTCAATTGCATATATACTCAATGTCGTCTACGACAAAATAAAATACATCCCTGCAAAAAGCAGAGTACATCCCCTTGTGCGGATCCGGTGGCCTTGAATGGTGGCCGGAATACTTTGGGCGGCACCGAAAGAAGATTAGGGACTAATTGAATAAAATAAAACTATTTAACGGTCAAACTTAACTGTTGACTAACAGATGCACTAAAAGTCTACAAAATGCAAACATAAGGCACCAAAAGCCTACAAATTAAAACATATGACACCAAAAGCCAACATTGACCAAACATATAACACCAAAAGACCATTTAACCCTTAATTTAATGATGGGAAATTTTCAACATTATAGATAGGGGTGACAATTTCTTATATGACACGTTAGCACGAGCTGTAACAAAGTTGTTTTTTTCATATCCTGACATGAAATAAAAAGTCTCATGTCTAAACAACTCTATGACACGAATAAACACGGCTCTTGAGCATGCCCGTGTAGCTCGAGATGCATGTGCACAACTAGACACGAATAGACACGTGTATCTAAAATTTAAGATTTACTCATAAACCAATAATTTTACAAATATAGAAATTAAGTCCTTAAATTAGTATATATTTACATTATTACTCATACTTGGTACACCATGAACTTGCAACATTTATAAAATTATATTATCTTAATAGAAACAATAAAACAATAAAAGTCATTATGCAATATATATAAAAATTATAATTTCTTATTTTATTAAAATATTATGTTTTTCACTTATATTTGTTTTTCACCTATTTTGAACTTATTTTTCAAAATATGATTGTTGGATTACGATTCAAGATAATACGAAGTCGGCAATTACTAGTCGGGACTTTCAAAGTTTAGACTCCAAAATATGAGTCGACAACTAATATCCAGAACGAGGAAATGAAGACAAATAATCGACACTCGCTTTTGAAGATGTCGACAACCCATACAATATTTGAAGGATGACGACAAGCTTCGATAAAGACTCTCCCTCTTAAGGCATGAGTCGAGTTGTCAACCAAACATTATTAAGAAAACTCTTCATCTTAAGGAATGGGTCCAGGTGGCGACCTGCTTGTTACCCGCTTCTACCACCATGAAGAAACCTTCATTCTTAATGAATGGTGAAGTGACAACCTACTTGTCACCTACTTGTACCGACTCTGAAGAGAAACCCTTCCTAAGGGGTAACCGCCATACAAAGTCGGTAAACTTCCCCTATAAATACCTTGAGTATTTTCCTTATTCATATATACTTTTCAGTTCTCTTATTTCATTACTGACTTAAGCTTTAGAGTGTGGAATCATGGGCAGATCTCTACTCCATTTTCAGATTGACGCCACCAAAACTCCACAAAGGAAACTAAGTATCTCGTGAGGTCGAGATAAACACCTAAGAGAGTAACACAAGACGATATACTGAAATCCATTCTCGAAAGGTAGGGCCAAGAAACTTTGATCCCAACAATGATGTTGGTTGAAATTGGATAATTCTATAATATTTTTGCAAGTTTTAGCTAAACATATAATATTTGCATCATTAGTTTTTCTAATATAACAGTTCTATCACACAAACACGATACGATAATTTGATAACACGACTACGATACAACATGAGAATAAGCTGAACACGTTTTAACACGACAAAAAATAAATCGCATATCAGACACGACATGAATTGCGACACCTAATTTTACAGAAATGCAAAGTGCAGATTGAAACATTTAGTTAGTTTAGGTACAAATATAGCATTTTCTATGAGTTTGTGTAAACTTTTTTCATTTTTAATAAGTTTGAGATCCGCTTATTAGCAAGCAGTTCTATTATTTTCAAGTTCTAGCTGGTGAGATCAAGAGCTCCACATCCAGCTTCGGCACCACCGCAGTTGGAGCCGCGACCACCGCACGTAGCCCAGACGCCTCTCCAATACTGCATTGCACTCTCCATTTCCTTCCATATCCGCATTCTCTTCCGTCGATTCGATCAATCAATCTCCATTTCGTGGGAATTGATTTCTCCGACCGGTAGATCTTGTATTAGCTTGAAATCTGGACGAGATTACCGCCGGGAGCTGCAGTTCTGTAGCTGTACAGAGGGGGCAGAGCTGGAGTCCATTCAGGAATCGCAGTCCTTGAAGGCTCTCGCCACCACCGGAAACGGCCAGATCCGGTACAGAACACCTTCATCTGCTGAGCTTCTCGAGAGCGCCTTGGTCGGAAACTCTAGTTCACCGCCCCATCATTCATCGGATTATCAGCAGCACGAGGTTGATAAAATGATGAAGCGACCGGGCAGGGTGCACGAGGACAAGATGCAGAAGAATCGTGGCGTTATATTGATTATCGCTGTGCCGCTCTTGCTCATTGGCTGCGTGCTGTTCCTTTTGCCGTCGCGATCTCCTTCCGAGTCCATTCAGGATGTCGCCATCAACCACCGAAAAGTATCCCCTGATTTGAAATCAAAGACTTACGCTGTTATTTTCGACGCTGGCAGCTCTGGCAGCAGAGTTCATGTGTTCTGCTTTGATCCATCTATGGATCTTGTTCCAATTGGCAAGGAGCTGGAACTTTTTGTTCAGGTTTGTCTGCTTTTTCAACGACAATGTCAACTGTTTCCGTGTTGGGAAAACATGGGGTTCCGTCCAAACCGTGTAATTTATCGAAGCATCAATTTTTTCAAATCTATTGCTACCTCACGACCTGTAGTTACTAGCTGTGCCAAGAGATTTAACATCAAGCTGAAAAATGCTAAATTCTTGGTTCACATTCTGGTTCATTTGAGGATTAGTGGATTTAATGATTAACTGTATGTTGTCTTTCTATTGTAGGCCAAGCCAGGATTGAGTGCATATGCCAAAAACCCCAGGGAGGCCGCGAAGTCTTTGCTTTCGCTGCTGGATAGAGCGGAAAGTGTTGTTCCACGAGAATTGCGTAGCAAGACACCAGTTAGAGTTGGGGTCAGTGGTCTTTAAAGTAACTTCTTGTTTTGTTTTTGTTTTTGTTTTTTTTTCCCGTTGTTTACACTTTATATTTTATGCCAAACTGCTATGTGCATTCAGGCAACTGCAGGCTTGAGAGCACTAGAAGGTGACGCTTCTGATAGAATTCTTGAAGCGGTAATCCTTCATAATGTTTTCTTTAAAAAGTAATCCTTCATTTTGTTATCCTTACAAGCAATTAAATTGCTAGAGTTTCAATAGAGAGAATTTGTTTTGGTATTTTTCCTTGTTCTTTTAGGTTTTTATACAGTTCATTTCTATCATTAGGTGAGGAAACTACTGAAAGATAGGAGTGCCCTTATGTCTGAGCCAGGAGGAGTTAGTGTCCTGGACGGGACGCAAGAAGGAGCTTACCAGTGGGTATGTTCTGTACCGACATTTACCTCTATATTATTCTCTCTCTGGCCAAAATTTTCTGGTCTGTACTTTTTTTCATTGCAAGATGCAGCAACACTGAATAGAATGTAGAGATGTAAAGTGTGAGTGCAGGCATTCTAGTCTAGTCAAATCCTGTCTGCACCAACATGAGATCTTAACCCTTTTTAAATCAGGTGTTTGCTCAATGAACTATTTGCTCTTGCAATTCCACTAAATATTGTTTGAACTTTGAGTTAGATGGACTCTCGCAACCCAAAATTGGAAGCTGATAAGTGGTTGAATGATCTGATCTATGAACCCAAGTTCTTTGGTCCTTTTCCAATTTAAGAAAACCCTTTTTTTGTTCTAGCACTCGTCTTCGTGTTCAACATGATAGCCTATACCGTTCTAACTCTCAATCCAATATTTTTCTTTTGTGTTCTCCAATTAGGAATGGCCTTCTTTTAGACACGAGGGAACAAGTGATAGCAGCTAAGTTTTCCAATTGGCTCCAGTAGCTGACAGAGTCTCTTGTCATGTCTTTGCCAGGTAACAATAAACTATCTTCTTGGAACTCTTGGGAAGGAGTATTCAGACACAGTTGGAGTTGTTGATCTTGGAGGTGGCTCTGTTCAAATGGCATATGCGATCTCTGATGAGGATGCTGCCAAGGCTCCAAGGATAACAAATGGGGAGGATACGTACGTTAAGGACATGTACCTGAAAGGAAGAAACTATCACCTCTACATTCACAGGTTTCTTACTTTCTATCACCTATGTCTGTTCTCCTTATTTATTTGTGCTGTTTGTCTTTCAGTATTTCTATTAAGCCTCTTTGTTATGCCCGATCTGTTAAAATATTTCATTTGCCGTATGATCTCATGTGACGATTTTGAAGTACTCTTATCTGATTTAGTATTTACTAATGAATAGTTATGTGCTTGTTAGTAACTTGCTATTCATCGTAAATTCATTTATTTCCTCGATTTTATTTTTCTGGCCCGAAATTTTTGTAGTTATTAAATGAGTGGTTTATGGCATTACTACCAACTCATCAGTTGATTGACTGTCTGATCTTACTCGCGGTGTACTTACAAGTTAGCTTCTCAAATTCAGTTACCTGCGCTACGGGTTATTAGCAGCTCGAGCAGAGATCTTGAAGGCATCTGGTTCTGAAAATCCATGCTTCCCAGTTGGTTATGAAGGTGGGTAACCAACATTTTCCACGCTTTCTGTAATATCCACTAAATTATTATGTTTGATAATATTATCATAAGCCGCAATCACATGTCTTGGTAATGAAATGGCAGTATAAAAAAATTGAATCCGATCTTATTTCTTCATCTTGAAGGGAATTATAAATATGGAGGCGCGGTCTATGAAGTATCAGCTCCGAGGTCAGGCTCAAGCATGAATGAATGCAGAAGGATGGCTCTCAAAGCTCTCAAAGTCAACGAAACAACATGCACCCACATGAAGTGTACTTTCGGTGGAGTGTGGAATGGGGGAGGTGGCGATGGACAAAAGAATCTCTTTGTTGCCTCATTTTTCTTCGACAGAGCTGCTGAGGTACGTATCTACATTGCTGGTGAGAATTATATTCTGTTGCTGTCCAATGGAAAATTATACTAATTGATAAATTCGTGGGTAACAAAAAAAACTTGCCTTTTAAGAGCAAAAGTAATTTAGCGAGACAAATTTATAGTTTCCTAAAATAGTAAATGAGTGACTTCCTTGCTAGGTTGCACATGTTATTACTGCATTATTCTTTTGTATTTGGCTTGGTACATGACTCTAGTGCGTCAAATATATATAGGCTGGTTTTGTTGATGGAAATCAACCCGTTGCTAAAGTGCGTCCTGCGGAGTTTGAGGAGGCAGCTAAGCGTGCTTGTCAAACAAAACTCGTTGATGCAAAGTCTGTTTATCCTAATGTTGAGCCAGATAACCTTCCGTATCTGTGCATGGATCTTGTGTACCAATACACATTACTAGTTGATGGATTTGGTAAGTACTCTTAGGCAACGCTACAACACATGAAGCTTAGCATGAAAAATAGAATCTTTTTTATTTTTCGAAACTTTTGACTATCTAACTCAGCCATTTCCCAAAAAAAAGAACTTTTTTCACTTTTATGCAATGGTTCAAGCAGTATTATAGTATGAACTTGTAACCTGTGTGATTTGAATGTGTTATGGTAGGAATTGATCCGTGGCAGAAGATTACACTGGTGAAGAAGGTCCAGTACCAAAAGTCCTTGGTGGAAGCAGCATGGCCGCTCGGTAGTGCCATCGAGGCCGTATCTTCTCTAAGATAAAATCATCCCTATCGTCATCAAAACACGGGTACGTTTACTTGGTTGATCTGAGAGCTGTAGAGGAAGCACAGCTCGGGTTTTTGACAAGTTGAGGAGAGGCTATTATATATCGTAAGATTCATATTTTTGACATATATACGTTTCGAGAATAAACGAGGGAATAGTTCAATTGATTTCTATTATTATGTAATTATGGTGTTCAGTAGCGATGGCTGTTGATCTTCTTGAACGTTTTTGTAACGTCGCTATAGCTCGATTCAAATTTCATTCGGTTCGGGTTTTTCTATGTGGACAATCTCATATGATATATGGAGGATATGCAAATGCAGTTGAGATATTTGGTTGTTCCTTACGGGTTTTCAGTTTGGTTATTACTATTTATATAATAGAATCAATTGGGTTCCTAACAACAATACATGGTAAGGGCGTAGTGATTCTATTATGCCTTTTCAATCACTAGCAAGTTGCACATCCAATAATGTGACATTTGATTAATTATGCAATGTTATAAAGTATTCAAGTGACAACTTTGAATGGAGGATTGATTGTAATTCCATTCAGGAAAATAACCTATTTAGTGTCTGTTTGTTGTCATTTGGTGTCTACGTCAAATTTAAACAAATTTCAGTCACGTGACAAGCACATGTCTGAACAAAATTTAAAATGCCCAAATTAGCCACGGTCGGAATCAGGTGGGTGGCTAGAATCGGAGGTGGGCTCGGAATCAAACGGGTGGCTTTGAGAAATATATATATATATGGGGCAAAATTGTCTTTTTACCTTAATATGTCAAAGTTGACCCAAAAATTGGACAGAAATCAAAACGCAACAAAATTAAAACATGGAGTACCAGCTATTTACAATTTAATTATGAGATACCAAAATAACACATGATAAACCCATGACACTAATCAAGTTCTTTTCCCTTCCATTTACCATTGTTTTATAACATATTGGACCATTCACGATCAACTAAAATCTTGTTGCAGAACGACAGATTTTGACATACAATTTTAACGCCTTTCCCATTTATAAATAAGTTGATAATTATATAAATCACTATACAAATTTTAATTATTTAAAATTATCTATTACTTAAACTTTCATTTTATGAGTAAATTGATACATCAATTATAATTTACGTCAAATAAGACATAAACGAGGCAAGAGTTTGTTTGTCACGAGAGGTTTTTTAATATGTATTCAATAAGGATTTATCAGAAAATTAAAATGATTGTTGCGAAATAACTTCAATTAGATGTATAATTGAAGGCACCGTATATCCAATTGATTATATTTTGTTGAAATCTTTTCATTTTATTGTTGAAACTATATTGATTTTGGTACACATCAAAAGACGTAACATAACTAGAATATGATTGCTTATGACTGAAATTGTAATAAAAATAGCAATTTGCTTGTAAATTAGAAGTTAAAGGTAATCAATTCTCTCAAAAATGCGAAAGTTGATAAAATGGGCTTGAACGAATAAAAGCGTCGCGGGTTTCCAACTATACAGAATTCTTCTCGATGAACAACAACGATCTCCAACTCCACTACTGAATCCAAAAGAGTTATACATGTTGCTTATAGAGAGGACTTTCATCGAACACTTGGTGTTCAACCGCCCTCAAGCCGTATCTTTCCATCTTACATGATTACATCACTCGATCAGAGAATGCGCAGCATCAGAAGGTTAAAGGCAATGGATTGCATCCATTTGCATGGTTATGGTGTTAGTTCTTCGCGTTATGATTCAACAAACTTTTGCCGTCATCCTTTGAATGTTCATCTTACTCAAGCTATGCAATTCCAGAATCCCGCCCGTTGCAAATGCAACAGTTGATACAACCCTATCTGGAAAGCCTGACGATGATGTTATTCAATCGGAAGAAGATGATGATGATGATGGTGCAGAGATTGACGATAGAAGAAATAATAGACAACGCTCAATCGATGATCTGGGCCTCGAGCTTGATGTAAATAGGATCAACAGACATACTTTGCCAACCAAGATATAATGTTCACATGATGAAAAGCATGCTGGAGCAATCTGGGATCACTCTCTCGTCAGAGCTTGTTGTGGAGGTCCTATCTCGTGTTCGCAACAACTAGGAAGCAGCCTTTACCTTCTTATGGGCTGGGAAGCAGCAAGGACATACACATTCCAAGAGGGAGTACCACTCCATGATATCAATCCTTGCAAAGATGCGAAAGTTCGATACAGCCTGGGGACTGATTGATGAGATGAGAGAAGCCGGAGATGGATTCTCTTTGATAACTTCACAAACTCTGTTGATCATGATCATGCGATACTGTGCTGTGCACGACGTTGGTAGAGGTGTAAACACTTTTCACGCGCATAAGCGTTAATTTACTTCACAAAGTTGCTTAAGCTATTCGACCACATGCCTAGGAAGTGGGTATCTCTCTCCTGATCAGAAAGTATATAACGCGGTGATTCACGCCCTTGCAAAGGGTAAGTTTGAGAGATGAGCTCTGGATCTGATTAGATCAATGAAAGAGAAGGGCATTGTACCCAATGGCATCACCTACAAACAATTCGTTAATCATGCCTCTTTGCAAGGCCAGGAAGCTTGATGTGGCTAAAGAGGTATTTCATGAGATGGTTCAGCACAGGATTTTACCAACACTTCGCATTTTTCATGCTTTTTTACGTGTTGTGAAGACTGGGGAGGCAGTGTTTGAACTACTTGAAAAGATGAAAGAGTTTGGGTGCCCACTGGGCTATGATACCTATATAATGTTGTCAGGATGGCTCTAACTTGATGATGTGTCTAAACCGTGGAGTGAGAATGGAATGAGTCCTGATCGGAGCTGCTACATTGTTTTGATACATGGGCTGTTTTTGAACGGACTCTTAGTGGAATCGCATAAATAGTATCAAGAAATAAAGGAGAAGGGGTTTCAACCGGAGCCAAAGACGGATGAGATGCTTCAGGTTTGGCTTTCTGGGAAAGAACAAGCCCAGGGTAAGGTGATGGAGGATCAATCTGATGAAGATCATTGCCAGGTGGGTAAAGTAGTCACTAGAAATTCCCGTCAGGAAAGAGATTTTGTCAGGCAACTAGAAACCAGGGAAGTAGTTAGAGAGCGAGGATATTCTTTTTGGAATGAGTAGTTAAAAAAAATATATATCTTCTGTATGTGTTAACTCTGTATTATGCAAATGCGAATATGGAATCATCCCTCTATCTTCTACCATAGCTGTATTGGATTTTGGAACCATTGGTGTTTGCCTTCAACAATATCTTAAGAACGTTATAGTGGACATGTGATCAAAACGTTGATTAGATTTGCTTTGTGCAGTATCCTGATGGGCCTTTATGGAAGGAGGCATAAATATGGCAAGTGGTAGGGGTGAGCAATGGTCTAGCAAGACCATAACCGAGCCCAAGACCGCTCAAGACCAAGACCATTAGCCCAAGACCGTTTAGGACCAAGACTAATGGTCTTCTTTTATTGGTCTTAATTGGTTCTGGTCTTAATTGGTTCTGGTCTTAATTTCGATCCAAGACCATAAAAACTATTTGAGACCATTTAGGACCATTAAGACCGTTGTATTATTAAAAAAAACTGGAAATAATAATTTATAATAAAAGTTAAAACCTCCGCTGAGCGTCGAGAGCAAACTTGAGAAACATTTGATTAGCTGAATAATTAGGAGTTTTTGACCAAAATAGATTTACATGGACAACAAAATACAAATATAGGCTAGAAAAAAAAACTAATTACAAATATAGGGCTGGCCGGGTTGGGGGAACCCGGCACATTGAATTTTTTTTTTTTTTCGGAAAAAAAAAAAAATTGGAACTCATTTGGCCGGGTTCCCCCAACCCGTCAAATTTTTTTTTTTTTTTTTTTTGCTTTTTTAATAAAAGTTGTAAAAAATAATGGTTTTGTAATTTTTTTTTCTAAAAAACCTATTAGAGAATTTGGTTGTGGGTTGTTGACATCGCAATTAATTAATTTTGAGAAAAAAAAAAAAGAAACACTACCTGGCCGGGTTGTGGGAACCCGGCCAAATGAGTTCGAAAAAATATAAAATTAGTAGTTTTGTAATTTTTCAACGAAAATTGGTAAAAGACAAATGTCTGTCAATTTGCCCTCTAGGGTTCACCATTTCCAATAGGTTTTTAGAAAAAAATTTACAAAACCATTAATTTTTACAATTTCTATAAAAAAAAACAGAAGAAAAAAATACATATTTGGCCGGGTTGGGGCGACCCGGCCTAGATCCATTTTTTTTTCAGTTTTCCAAAAAAAAAAAAAAATCAGTTGGCCGGGTTGGGGGAACCCGGCCAAGTGAAGTCTAATTTTGGAACTCACTTGGTCGGGTTACCCAACCCGGCCAGCCCTATATTTGTAATTGGTTATTTTTCTAGCCTATATTGGTATTTGGTTGTCCATGTAACCCTATTTTGGTCAAAAACTCAATAATTAGTTTATGAAGTTGCTTGCTACAGAGAGATGAAAAACTTATGTTTGTAAAGTGCAAAGTGCCAAAATACTACATTTTCGTGTTTGATTTATTTTTTGTCTAATATCAGGGAAATTGTAACTTTGTTACACCAAGTTACGTAATTTGATAAGTGTCTTATTTGTAAATTACACTGTTCATACCACTAGTATTTTTTCATACCGAATTGGTACCATATGTTTCCAAACCTTACTGTTTTGGTACCTCCGTTAGGGTTCCGTCAAAAACAGCCGTTAAATGGCATGTGCCATGCACGTGACCAGCCCAAAACTTTCAATTTTGTTACAATTTAGTCAATCTAATACATCCCTAACTTTTATTTTGTTCAATTTAGTCCTAAAACTTCAAAATCAAACCATTTCCCCAAATTGACCTAGCCGGACCTAGCCCAAATTGAGTTAAATTAGGGCTAGGTCCCAATTGACCTAGTCGGACCTAGCCTAGGGCTAGGTCCGACCCTGGGTCGGGGTCGCCTGGGTCCGGCGACCATGACCCAGGGTCGGACTTAGCCATGGGCTAGGTCTGGCTAGGTCAATTTGGGAAAATGGTTTGGTTTTGAAGTTTTAGGACTAAATTGAACAAAATAAAAGTTAGGGATGTATTAGATGGACTAAATTGTAACAAAATTGAAAGTTTTGGGCTGGTCACGTGCATGGCACATGCCATTTAACGGCTGTTTTTGACAGAACCCTAACGGAGGTACCAAAACAGTAAGGTTTGGAAACATATGGTACCAATTCGGTACGAAAAAATACTAGTGGTATGAATAGTGTAATTTTTGCAAACATGTGGTACCAAAAGACCTTTAACCCTAGATTTTTTCCTAGGCATATGGACTTAAATTGTACAGTGTTGTTTCATAATCAATTGGCAAATTTACTTCTTTTGACTGTATTGATCATCTGTTATTTGATTTGTACCTCCACAAAGCTGTACTTCACTCACTGTTTCTACTAGTTTCTTTTCCACAGTTCGGCGCTTCGGTTATTAATTTAGATAGCAGCAGACACGAAAGCTGGAATCACTGGCTACAACAATTTTATCTGTAAGTATTATCTTTCTTCTTCACCATCTTTTCTGTTAAATCTTGGATTGCATTTACCTCCCGGGTTTATCTGCGGAACATAGAAGACAACTGATGATCTGGGAAAAGATATATATGATGTTAGGTATGAACTCATTATTTGGATGTGGGGGAAACTGGTGCATTACCATATAGACAATTGGATAAGTACTAACTAGAATTTAGATTATAGGTGAACCACACGTGGAAAACTACACAATGTCACACTCAGAGCTTCTTTAGCTGTGGAAAATAAGGACCACGCCCAATTAATTGCATTGCATTCTGCTAATAATACACCATTGACTGGTCTTTCTTACACAATTGCTGATAACAAACTCTAGTTTGACTATAAGTGATGGAAAGATACGGACGCAAGCAACCCACACGCTAATGCTGTCTCTAAAGTATCAAGCTTTGATTAGTGCTGCTTCTTTCTTACTTTGCCTCATAGTCACACTCACGAGGTATTTTATTCTGGAAATTCTGCAAATTGCGAAACTTACTGAGAAAGTGAAAAAAAAGTTTCCTTTAGGGGTAAAAATGATTGAATGTGATAGTCAATGGTTTTTGGTTTTCTCACTAGGTTTAACAGAATATCAGTCCATTTTATATCCAAGTAAGATGGTTGTTGAGATTCACACTGATTGTTGTTGGATCAAAGACAAATATGGATGGGGGTTATGGTGGACAACTTTGAAATGGGAACAATATAATATTTGCCCATATTGGCATAGTGATCAAGCCGAGCTGAACAAGTTACCAGTAATTAATAGGAGGGTTAACAGGTTTTTGGTCCATAATGTTTGACAATTTTTGGGTTTTGGTTAATGATGTTTTTTTTTACCTAGTTTTGGTACCATATGTTTGCAGATTTTTTCTAGTTTTGGTCTAACCGTTACATTCCGTCCAATTTTTGACATGTTCAAGTCACGTGATCCACTCTAAACTTTAAATTTAGTCCCTCTAATACTTTCTTAACCTTTTTTTGTTCAATTTAGTCCCGAAGTTTCAAAATTGACCCCAATTGGACAATAGGTCCAATTGAATTTTTGAAACTTCGGGACTAAATTGAACAAAAAAAAGGTTAGGAAAGTATTATATGGACAAAATTGAAAGTTTAGAGTGGATCACGTGACTTGTACATGTCAAAAAATGGACGGAATGTAACGGTCGGACCAAAACTAGAAAAAATCTGCAAACATATGGTACCAAAACTAGGAAAAAAAACATTATTGACCAAAACACAAAAATGATCAAACATCATAGACAAAAACATGTTAACCCTAATTAATATATATACTTGGTAAAAAAGAGGATGTTTTGAGAGAGTAAATATTGACAAGTCTAATAAACTAAAGGAACGTCAGTGTTTGCATCATATACATACATGATGACATAATCCATTAATTATATGCTCCTTGCTTTAATTTTCATTTATTTTCTTGAATAGTCTTCGTTCGAATAATCTTCGTTCGCATCTAGTCAGTTCTTAAGGAGTAGTGTTTGTCTTGTATTTTTATTCGGCGAATTATGTTGATATTGTATAAGAGTGTTCTGAATATCTTCGCCCACAAGTTCGTACTTATGAGACAGTTGGTTAAGGCACACTTTTAGTATTAACATGGTATCAGAGCGCACAAGTTTAATTCATGGTGACAATGTTTTAAATGAAAAAAAAAATATTAACCTCCTATTAAAATTAAGTTTGAAGCATATTATGTTAGACCCAATTGAGGTCGGCCGAGGTGGGCCAGGCCCATAATGTTAAGTTAGACCCAACTGAGGTCGAGCTTCAAACTCGACCCGAATAAGGTCAAAGACCAAGGTGGCCGGCTAAATATTATCACCCATAAATTCGGACTAATAAGACAGTTAATTAAGACCCACATCTTAGTATTAACAATTTCCAATGTTCATAACCAAAACTTTAATTAATAAATGAAGTAATAAATCGTTGTACCAATATTTGCAAAAAAAAAAAACGGCTCAATGGCGAATGGGATGGGACATGTTTAGGTTGTATTTAGGGACATGTTCAGGTTGGATTATTTGAGAATCTGTTTGAATTTTATTTATTAATTTGGTGATTTAATATTAATATATTGGGTAAATTACAAAATTATTGGTTTATTTTTTTAAATAAACTGCTATTTTTTGTTTTGTGGATAAATTGTTATTTGGAATTTATTTATGACAATTTTCTAATTCAAGTTTTGCTTTTTGGATGATTTGAAAATTCAGATTTTGTATTTTTGGACAATTTGCTATTTTAGTTTTCATGTGTGGACAAATTGATTGTTAGCTAGTAAATTGTCCACAAATGAAAGCTTGAACAAGCAAATTGTCCAAAAAAAAAACAAAATTGAAGCTAGTAAATTATTAAAAAAAAATGCGAACTAGTAATTTATTTAAATATTCAAACGTGAACTAGTCATTAGTAAAAAAAAAAAAAAAAAAAACTCTTCTAAAAAAATTGTTCAATTTCAAGCGTAAACTAACAATTTGATAATTATTTGTAATATATATCCAGTATTTTGGGTTCACATATCAATTTGCGTGAGGCATACGGCTTGCGATATACATTGTTTAGCGTGCGATTCGCACACCAAGACAAAACATAAGGCGATTGCTACCAAAATAGTAATATACAAACTTGAAATTTTTCATTAACCAAATATTTCCGCTTCACAGAAATGAAAAAAAAAACAAAAAATACAAGTCATTTTCGGCAGTTTGGAGATTTAAAATTAATCTTAAATTTTAACGGCTGAAATCTGTATTATTTTGTAATATGAGATACTTGTAAAGTTGTAATATATATTAAAAAAATTCACCGTGTTTTTTTATTTCCTAAAACATTTTCTAATATAAAGTAATCATAATATCAAAAGCAATAATAAACTATTTTTTAATGTAAAAATAGATGTAGATAGTGTCTTAATAACATGTAATATCAATATGTTTTTAAGTGTTGATATAATTCAACCCTCACCCGAGGTAGATTTTACGAGTCGACCCATGAACATCCTATTTATATTTATATAAATCTAAACGCAAATCCAACACCATTTATACGAATGACTACAAATCATACTTAGATCGGGTTCGTGAGATTGACCAGTCAGTATAATATAAATCACTCAAACCAAACAAAAGCATCTTTTATTTTGCTTGAAACAAAAGCATCTTTTTTTTTTTTTTTTGGTAAAAATACAAAAGCATCTTTGAAATAGATAATTATTAGATTACATATATAGGTGGTCTAAAGAGTAAGGAGTTGATGGATAATGTTGTGGATGATAATAATCCACCCCTTTTAAGTTGTTTTTCGATTTCTTATAATATAGTATAATATAATATAGGGTTAACAGGTCTTTTGGTCGATGATGTTTAACAACTTTTGGGTTTTGGTCAATAATATTTTTTTATCTATTTTGGTACCATATGTTTGCATATTTTTTTTTTATAGTTTTGGTCTAACCGTTACGTCCATTTTTTGACATGTTCAAGTCATGTGATCCACTCTAAACTTTAAATTTAGTCCCTCTAATATTTTCTTAACCTTTTTTTTTGTTCAATTTAGTCCCGAAGTTTCAAAATTTTCCCCAATTGGACAATAGGTCCAATTGAATTTTTAAAACTTCGGGACTAAATTGAACAAAAAAAAGGTTAGGAAAGTATTTGAGGGACTAAATTGAACAAAATTGAAAGTTTAGGGTGGATTACGTGACTTGTACATGTCAAAAAATGGACGGAATGTAACGGTCGGACCAAAACTAGAAAAAATCTGCAAACATATGGTACCAAAACTAGGAAAAAAAACATCATGGACCAAAACCCAAAAATGGTCAAACATCATGGACTAAAACCCAAAAATGGTCAAACATCATGGACCAAAAGACCTGTTAACCCTAATATATATATATGGGTGTTGCTACAAACTGTGAAATTTCAAGTGAAATTTCTATAGAAAGTGATATATGGACCCACCAAGCACCAATACATTTGGTTCTTTACTTTCTCTTTCCTACTTTCTATAGAAATTTCACAAGAAATTTCACATTTTAAAGATTTACTCTATATATATAGATAGATGTTTACCCATCTTTTTCAGCTTCTTGTGGGTAATAGATAAGGTCCACACATTAGGAAAGCAAATCCGTAGACCGTAATATTTGCATCAGATGAGTCTCTAAATAATAAAGTGTTGAATAATTTTATATATATAAAATTGTATCGCTATTTAATCCTTATTATTTTTTATCACGGACGGCGTGATGAATTACTACACCATGTTACATATTTTTATTCGAATTGTTTATTTTTTTGGGTCTTTCTACTATTCTTCACAATTGTGTTTGTAACACTCTTTTTTAATATTTTTTTATTGCTTTGAAGGTGAACCTCATAAGAAAATTGATATGATTAATAATTTGATACAAATATTAGATATAGTTAAAAAATTTCATATTTTTACATACTTTTAATAGTTTATATATGTTACTATTAAATCCGAACTTCATACTAAAAAAAAAATATTATTTCTTTGTAGATAGATAGATAGATAGGTTGCCATACCCATCACTCCATAGTCCACATCCACATGGATACATCACCGTCAAATCCTTAAAAAGTCTCATAGAAATATTAAAAAAGTCGGTTTGAATTATGGGAATGATTATATGTTTCTTATCAGTTGTCATTCATGTTAATTAATTACTTGAAGAAACTGAAATTGTTGGATATAAAATTTAGAGTGAAATTTTGTGAAAAAATAGAAAATAAATTGAGATTATCAACTTTATATGAAATGAACAATATATATATTCTTCTTGTAATAACATAGTTAGATGGAATATCTTGAATTGGGTTTTTATTTTTCTAGCGGGTATTCAACGGGTTTGCCAAATGAGCAATACATGTAACATGTTTACTCTATATCTATAATGTGTCCATGATGCTATTAGGACTTAGGAGAGCAGAACCATGTAGCATGCTTGCTATATATAGGGCTGACAATTTGTGACACGACACGATAACACGACATGAACACGCACGAAAAAATCGTGTTCGTGCAAGGATATGACATAACGATAACACGAACACGATATAATTTTCGTGTCGTGTTCGCATTTATGTATCACAACACGACACATGATAAAATTGTATTACTAAGTTTAACTCTTGAGTAATTTTTTGAAAAAAGAAAATCTTATTTAATAGATTTTAAAAGTCCAATAATTGGTTTAACTTTTAGAATTTATCATATATATTACAAACTTAGGAATGCTGACATATTAATTCATTTATTTTTTTGCCATATGAAGTTAATTATTTTGATTTTTTGCTTAAAGATCTCGTATAGACATGTACAATTGAATAATTTAACACAACGGGATAATACCACACGAACACACGAAAAATTTCGTGTCATGATCGTGTTTGTAGAACTTGGAAAGATAAGCTTACCATGCGTGTTCGTGTTCAGTATGTTTAACATGACACGACTTTTGACACACACAATAGCGCACACGATAGCACAAACTGTCACCCCTAGCTATACACCAAGAATAATCATTACTTGCACCAGAATCAGTCCATAAAGTTTATAATCTGAATATGAATTCGAACCAGAACCAGAAGCCCTAGTTTGAATTTGTTGGATAAAACGTTGATCAATACTGGGTAAAACAGTAATTCTGAAATATGTAGGACAGAAGTCCAATTAATTATTATTCAGTAATCAACATACAATTATAATCTGTATATGTATGAAAACCGAAATTGCAATCCGTAAATCGAATGGAAAAGACGAATTTTTTACTGAGACACGTGCTGACCACGCTCTCCTTAAGGCAATTTCGCCCCACCTCACCCTCGGGTTATACAAGAAGGTTTCTCAAATGGGCGATCACCTCTCAGAATACAACAGTGTCGGCACATATATATGATATGGTTTTGACATGGAGGATGGCTTGTGTTGCATGTGAGGATGGGAACCACGACTTCTTGCTTCGAGGGGATGAGAGCTTTCTCATGTGTGAATTTATTTTTAATATCTGATAGTGACATGAATATATATATATATATATATATATATATATATATATAATATATTAAAATACAACAACCATTTATTATGAAGGATTATACGTACATAAAATATATTATGCATTTATCAAATATAAACTTGCACAAATTACATTATGCAATGTATCTGGACACTGGTAGAATAAGTAATTTTGGTTTGTCTAATAAGAGGATATTAACTTTCCAAATATAATTTTGGCAACAATTAATTTCCTATTTAGCAAAACCGAACCTGCCGCGATGTACTTCAATTACTATTCACAATTATGTGATGGTCCAAATGTCATTCATTACGACTATTGAGTCACTGTCAAGTCTAATTATTCAACAGAATTTGAACCTAGAGGTCCGAGTTTGATTTTTTTTTTTTTTTGTTAAAGTTAAATTATTTATGTAAAGCTTAATAAATTTGACAAAGAACATAATGAACGCGAAGAACATAATGATTATAGAAGTGTATTTTGGAGATTCCATTTTATTCTAACCATATTTAATCACATATTGTAAATGTCTGTAATTAATAATAAGTATATGTTTGAACTGAATATTCACAAACATAAGTAGTCAAACAGAAACCTACATAACCAAATTATGTATTAACGTTAATTATATAATATATATATGGTATTCTGTTATAAGCCATTTGTTCTTTTGTGTCATGTGTGGTGCACTAATTCGTTGTATACGTCGATTTTTAATTTGGCCCTATTTGTGAAATATCATAGGTCTCCAAAATACTTGGGAAAATTTATAAGAATATATATGAAAAAATTTCAAAATTCCGCACTTGTAGAAACTTTTAACAAATTAGCCCTCTAAAAATGTAATTACAAATTAGTATTTATTTGCGGTTGGTAAGATAAATGGTTGCGGTATGTGACCGCAACCTATAATTAACGGAGTTAATCCCTATTAATTAGGGACATGGTCACTTTGACCGAGTCCCAAATAATAACTGTGGTTTGGCACCGCAGCAACAGAATCGGACCGAGAGTTCGGGATCTGAACCAGTCAACGGATTTTGAAGTGTCGAAATTTGGTGCGTGTATATAGTTTTTACGCGGAAACGACGCTCTGAGCAAAACCCATAGTTTTTCTATGGATTAAAATTGCAGTTTATGTTTCTTTATGTCGTATTTACAATTTGTCGATTTTGTTAGAACCTATTTGCTATTTTCAATTTTTTTTCTAGATTTATGGTTTTACTTTCAGTATTTAAACTCTATTAAAACTTTGACAAGTTCGAGTCTCGGTTCGGACCATCGGTCCGATCCGATTCTAATAGGAACCGCAGCCATGGGGATGGCTGCATTTAGGGTTAATTATAAAAAAAAAACAGAGATTAACCCTATTAATTATTATAGGTTGCGGTCACATACCGCGGCCAATGACTAATTTCTAATTACTTTTTTTAGATGGCTAATTTGTTAATAGTCCTTATAAATGTGGCAATTTTGATTTTTTTTTTCATATATTTTAGATCATGAACGAATTTTCTACCATGCTTTGGGAGCACCATGTTTTTGGTTTTTTTAATACTATGGTGGACTTAATTGTAACATAAGTAAAACTTTAAAAGTATGAAAAAATATGAATTTTTTTAACTACACCTAGAGCATCCACAATGGTATTACGTAAAGATTACGTAAACGTGAGTCCTACATGTTTATTTAAGTAAAGCAACAAAAATTATCTACAGTGGTTTTACATAGCATTCTTTAAAGATGGGACCCACACGTAAATTTATATTTTTACATAAAGCATTCCTTAAATTTAAGTAATGCACTATGTATTACGTAACCAATTTTTATTATAAATTAATTCATTTTATAATTAATGTTAATATCTTATTGGTGGTTGTTGGAAAATCTAATAATAAAATATATTTAAGGAATATGTTTAGGTAATACGATTGCAGAGAAACTATTTTTTACGTGTGTCTTAAATTTACGTATTACTTAAAGTGTACATAAATGTCTACGTGGCAACTTTAAAGAATACATTTTATGTAAAACCATTGCGGATGCTCTAAGATGTGTATCATACTATTAATAATATTAATTTTCCTATGTGGTTCACCATTAGGGCAATAGAAAAATAAAAAAATTAGTGGCAAAAGTATGGTGCTCCAAGAGCATTGTAGAAAGGTCTATGAACGAAGCATATTGATGGAACTTGTTTGCAGAATTAATTACTATATTCCAAACCTCGAAGTTTCTGCCAGCAGACAATTGTAACCATACTTTTCCACCTTTTATCAATTTGACCCAGAATTAATTATTATATATATATGGTCTAACCTACCATACTCTGTTTAGGTGCAGCAATTGTTGAAGTTCTAAATCAAATGGATTAATCTTTCTATTTTAGTTATAACAATAAATTCAGCCGCAGCTTGAATTCAAACTACTTAAGACATCAAATTTCCATTCTTGAAAAAATAATAATAAAAAATTGACGTAATATTCTTATTTGTTTATTTTTAAGGGCTTTGGCATGCAAAAATATAACTATTATCTTTATTAAACAGGGACGAACTAGTAGTTGCCACTCACCATAACTTAGGCGATGTATATATTTCACAATAAAAAAGTATAATTATTACCAATTTAATTCTTTAAAACCTAAATTTGTCCTCTATAATTTTTTTACTACTTAGAGGATCCTTAGAGCATCCACAATGGTTTTACATAAATTGTATTCTTTAAAGTTGCCACGTAGACATTTATGTATACTTTAAGTAATACGTAAATTTAAGACACGCGTAAAAAATATTTTCTCTGCAATCGTATTACTTAAACATATTCCTTAAATATATTTTATTATTAAATTTTCCAACAACCACCAATAAGATATTAGCATTAATTATAAAATGAATTAATTTATAATAAAAAATTAGTTACGTAATACATAGTGCATTACTTAAATTTAAGGAATGCTTTATGTAAAAACATAAATTTACGTGTGGGTCCCATCTTTAAGGAATGCTATGTAAAACCACTGTAGATAGTTTTTGTTGCTTTACTTAAATAAATATGTAGGACCCACGTTTACGTAATCTTTACGTAATACCATTGTGGATGCTCTTAGAGGATCCATAATGTTTTGCTTCCCTTAAAGGTGTCACGTAGGTTTTTTATGTGTGGTTTAAGGAATACATAAATTTATGTAATACTTAAATAATAGTAGGTCTACAATGGTTTTACTGAACCATCTTACGTAAACATATTTTATTATTAAATTTTAACAACTAATTTAAAAAGTAGTTATAATTAAATTTCCAATTGTGTCGTTACAATCGGCTAAAATAATTGTGTCGTTACAATTAAATTTTTGTCTAATTTTGTAACTTGTGTTATTTTTTTTATATATATATATTCGTTATATATCTGCTAGGATTATACATATTTTGTTTTATATATTCATTATATATTTGCTAGGTTATATATATATATATATGGAAAGGAACGGCGTTTGGAAAAAAAATGTGAACAATTAATTTTACGTAAATATAAACATTCCTTGTATTTAAGAAATGTTTTACGTAAAAATATAAATTTACGGTGGGTCCCATTTTTAAGGACTGCTATGTAAAACCACTGTAGATAGTTTTTTTTTTCAATTTATATAAATAAACATGTAAGACCAACGTTTACATAATCCTTACGTACGTAATACCACTATGATGCTGTTAGTTCAATACTCCCTAAAGAAAAAAAAATCCTGATTTTGTCTCCGTCTTTAAGAGCAAAATCCTGATTTATCCTAAACAAATGACTTTCATCTATTAAATTGATGTTTTAAAACAGTTAAATCTCACGCCACTTGTAAACATTTATGACAATAGACACTCGAACTTAAAACGTTACAAATCGTATCAGGATTAAAAAAAAAAACTGGAATTAATTATTATATATTGTGATGAATGCTCTATAACTCTTCATGCGACTACCCCGTCGATAGCAAATAAATTGATTCGAACCTCTTAAAAAAAAATTCATCCACGTCTAATAAAACTTATTATGATTTTAGATGATCTCTATAAAAAAAGATTTTAAATTTAATTAAGCATAATATATTTAGGAAAACCTTTTTAATTAAACTAGTGAAAACAGTCACTCGAATTTGTAGCTATATATATACGTAAATAATGAATTTTTTAATGAAATGTCTAATTTTAGTTAGTTTATTTATGAGGTTGCTAATTGAAATGTAAGATAAGTGTTAGGAGATTCCATTTTTGACAAATCAGTATTATTGTTGATGGACTAAGTTTTGTTGCATGTCCACGTGGACTTGAGAACAAACCCTAGTTCGTGGAATGACTCGTACTGATTGTCTAGGTCGCTTGGTGAAGAATCCATTCTTCCATGGATGAAAGAAACCACATAATAAATACAAAGACATTCAACGAAAGATAACTTAACTTGCAAGGCACTTCACTATCACTTGCTATTTAGTCGGAAACTCAGATTTATTTTTTATATTAAAATTTTAAAATTAAAGTTTTTTTTTGGCCAAATTTAAAATTAAAGTTAATTCAACAACTATTTATAATAGATAGATTAATCATATGAGGTAGTTTTGTTTGTTTCTTGCAAAGTGTCACCGCTTAGAGCAACCACAATGGTTTTACATAAATCGTATTTTTTAACGTTGTCATGTAGACATTTATGTACATTTTAAGTAATACGTAAAGTTAAGACACACGTAAAAAATATTTACTCTGCATTCGTATTACTTAAACATATTCCTTAAATATATTTTATTATTAAATTTTTCAACAACCACCAATAAGATATTAGCATTAATTATAAAATGAATTAATTTATAATAAAAAATTGTTTACGTAATACATAGTGCATTCCTTATATTTAATGAATGCTTTATGTAAAAATATAAATTTACGTGTGGATCCAATCTTTAAAGAATGCTATGTAAAACCACTGCAGATTTTTTTTTTTTTTGCTTTACTTAAATAAACATGTAGGACCCACGTTTACGTAATTTTTACGTAATACCACCGTGGATGCTCTTATACCAAAACATATTGTTGATTATGAAAATTGTCATTCACAAAATTTGAATGTGAGACTTCTAATTAAATATGAAAAAATAGTCTGAACTGCTAAGCCATTTAAAATGGTTAAAATGGAAATACGAATGATTTTCTTTTATATAAAGAAGTTTTAAAAAATAGAATTTTAAACTTTATTGTATATTATATAGATGGCCAAACTTACAAATTTCTACAATAATGTACACGTGTTATTAATACTCTTAATGTGAAAGGAAAGTATAAGAGCATACACGATGGTTTTACATAAATTGTATTCTTTAAAATTGCCACGTAGACATTTATGTACACTTTAAGTAATACGTAAGTTTAAGACACACGTAAAAAATATTTTATCTGCAATTGTATTACTTAAACATATTCCTTAAATATAGTTTATTATTAAATTTTCAAACAACCACCAATAAGATATTAGCACTAATTATAAAATGAATTAATTTATAATAAAAAATTGGTTACGTAATACATAGTGCATTACTTATATTTAAGGAATGCTTTATGTAAAAACATAAATTTACGTGTGGGTCCCATTTTTAAGGAATGTTATGTAAAACCACGGTAGATAATTTTTATTGCTTTACTTAAATAAACATGTAGGACCCACGTTTACGTAATTTTTACGTAATACCACCGTGGATGCTCTAAGTAAATGGATGCTCTAAGTAAAGTAAAAAAGAGTTTAACCTTTGGGGTGTGAATATGCTTGTAATCTTTTTCTCCAACGCCTAATTAAGAATTAAACTATGTATTATTATTGTTTACGTCATCGCATGCAGATAAGGTTGTTCTAAATTAATTAAGTACGATGTTTTAATTATTACTAAATAATCATCGACAGCTGCATGCGTTAAATTACCATTACCTAATCAAACAACCCTAATCTTCACGCTTTTCCCTTGATAGAAAGGAATCTTGCCATTTCATCGCATAGCATGACATGACATTATCCACGTGTTAATTAAATTAGACTTAACTTTTTACTAATTGTCCACTTTTGTTGTTGGGTCCAATTCTAATGACCTTCTCTAGGTTACACGTAGCTAAATCATCAAGTATTATATTATATACGTATGTGGGTTTTGATGAATTAATTAAGTTAAATCATCAAGTATTATAACATACGGCAAGCTTAGACGACCACGACCGTTTCCGTGATAGGTTTCACAAAAGTGCAGATAATTAGTTAAATTTTTTCGTACTTAACTGGTTGAACTTTCAGAAACAAACAATTATGTAATACGGTTAATTTTCTAATTAAAAACTAATAATAATAAATTATATAAAAATATGTAAGGAATTGAAATCAGTACCAACATATTTTTATGACCAAAATACACTTATTGTTGAAGCATTTTAACCATATTTTATCTGAATTAATTTGCTCTGCCAGAGGCAAATGCAACTTCTGAAACACTTGAGTGAGTTTTTTTTTTTTTTTTTTTAAGTAGTTGGTAGCAAAAAGGGTGTACAATATGAGACATTCAGTTAGTTATGCGTCATCACTCATCATGTACTCTTCAAGTAAGAAATATCGACAACTCTTTATCCGAACAGAATACATAATTGTTAATTTTGAAGATTTCAACTAGATATTTGTTATAAAAAAAAAAAAATTACCTAATTATATGCACTTTTTTTTTTGGGTACAAAGTATAGTGACTTGATAAATTATTAATGTTTCTTTAAAATTATGATAATTAGTGTAATTATTAAGGAGGATTAGAATCTGTGTTGAGTCATGACATCTGTATTGTAGTAATCTGTATATTTCTCTAATGAGGAATGACAATGGTGCGTAGATGTAAAATATAGGTTGTTGTTAAGAGATGATTGGTTGAGGATTGACAAATGAAGCAAGATAATCTCTGGACAAAAGACAGGTTGGCACGTGTCAGATACTCATCTGATGTGGACAAAGATGTCACAGATTAACATCCTATCTCCAACTGTTTCCAGCCGCCATTCCCTCTCTAAAGTAACTGAAAAAGACAAAACCACGACTATATAAAGATAACCCTCCAATAATTATCATTTTTTCCGAAAATATATATATTGCAGGTTGTTAGGATTTTGATCCGAATCTTAGGATCTTATGTTGCTGGTGAAGTAAAACGATCTCGATCCCATGTAGAATCTTAATCTTGTAGGATCTAAGAGGATCATGATCCTGATATTAGGATCTTACGATTCTACAATCCTAGTTAAGTAAAACGATCCAACGATCCTACAATTCAAGTAAACATAAAATCATATATCCTAAGGATTAGTCCATAATACAATTTCGGATTAAGCAAATTAATGCCTTTATTGAATATCTATAAAGTTAAAGTGATAAAACTGAATTTTCTCAACTTTAAAAATGATTTTAAGTCTAGTTTAAAATTTCATTGGGTAACATTGTTCATCATATACAAATGTTTAATATTTATTTATATCATTTGTTATAATATATTAACATACTGAATTAGAATAATATTAAAATTAATCATAATTATTTGTCAAGTTAAGTGTTACATGATTTAAAGTTTTTTTTTTAATATTTGATAAACCCAACTATTTAATATTTTATATCGAAAGTGATTTTAATATTTTTTTTGCCAACAAAATGATTTTAATAAATTGGTACATATATAAAGGATTCTTCTACGGATGTGGTTTATTTACATAAATTTATATATATATATATATATATATATATATAATATAACATTTATAACAAATTATTCATATATTATATAATAATTTATAATGTATATAGGATCAGACGATCCACGATCCGATCCTAGAAGCGATCTGATCCTATCCTAAAATGATTCCAGTTAGGATCTCGATCCTAACGACATTGTATATTGCCCGCATCGAGCCCTTATATATTATATTTTTCCGCCAGTGGAGGTCAGAAACTCAGAATGGCAATACTTGTTGTATGCTACTTCATATTTATATTAATAATATACATTTGGACTCTGAATCGTGAATTTGATTGTATTTTAACTATTTTTTTTTTTTTTAAATTGTTCAACCAAAGGTTGATGCTTAATTTTTCTTTACTTACAGAGTAATCTAAGTACCAAACCGTAAAATAATATGTTCAGAGCATGTAGTAAGGAATAAAATAATGATTATAATTTTTTTTGAATGCCCAAACTCGTGCAGAATTTGGACCTAATATCTCTAATTAATGTATGAATCTTTAAATTGATACACCATGTTACATGATTATGCTTAATTAAAAAAAAATCATTTCATTCTAAAATTGTAATTTGAATAATAATTTTGATTTTGAGGCCAAAGTTTTAATAATTTGATTATGAGACTATGATTGTATTAAAAAATGATTTGTAATAACTAAAATAAAATAAAATGAACAATCAAGTTTCTGTGTAAACGTAATTAAACAATACAGCTGGCAGTGTGTTACCCACATTCCTAGTCCTATGTGGACCCCCACTTTCCTTCCAACTTGAACTTAGCCTAATCCTTAAACCTTTTAATTATTATTTTTTAACAATTTTTTCCACGTGACGACAAAATCCCCACAACCATAAATTGCCTCTCCATCCTCCCTTACAAAATTTCAATCCTCTCTTCTTCTTCTTCAACTTCATTTCAGTACTAAAAAAACAAAACACTAGAATTCGCAGCAATGAACATGAAGAATCCGCAATCATCGCTACCACCTGGATTCAGATTCCACCCCACAGATGAAGAACTCATCATTCACTACCTCAGACAGAAGGTCTCCTCCATCCCTCTCCCGGCTTCCATCATCGCTGAAGTCGATATCTACAAGTTCGATCCTTGGGAATTACCCGGTAAGTAATCTTGACAATTCGATGTTTTTCGCTCAGGTTGGGCATAGAATAGGTCCGGGTCGGATCAGAACTGTTTAAAACAGTTCCAGTTCAGTGTGTATCGAATTTTTATTGCACTGACTTATCTTAGAAGAACTTGTCTATTTGGAACCAGTTTGCAAAAAACAGTTCCGGTTCGGTTCGAACCAATTGGACCATTTTTTTATGTAGATTTACACTGAGTGTAAAAAAAATAACTTCCAAACCGATTATGATCCAGTATAGAACCGGTTCCACAAAAGTATACTTAATAGTACTGTTTTACATTTTTTAATTAGATTTAATGGTCCGAACTGGACCCGTTCCAAATTGTGCGGTTTATGACTAGTTCTTGTCCGATCTGACCGGACCGGTTTTTTCCAACCATATTTTTTCGTTTTTTAAAAAACTAAATTTGGTATATGTGTTGTTTTGGTTTTGGTTATAGCTCAATCCACGTTTGGTGAGAAAGAATGGTACTTCTTCACTCCCCGGGATCGGAAGTACCCTAACGGAGCTCGGCCAAACAGGGCGGCCGGATCGGGGTACTGGAAAGCAACTGGGACAGACAAGATCATAACCACAACAACGGTAACTTCCATGACAAGTCAAAGCATTGAAAACGTGGGTGTCAAGAAAGCTCTTGTGTTTTACAAAGGAAGGCCTCCGAAGGGCACCAAGACTAACTGGATCATGCACGAGTATCGCCTTGCAGAATCGCTCTGCAACACCAACACCGTTAAATCCACCAAACTTAAACAATCGCCGATGCGGGTAATTAAATCCTATTCGATGATCTTGAAATTCTGATATATTTTTTTCTGGGTTTTTTTTTTTTAATTTTTTTATTATCACTTTCATTCATACTTCAAAAATTTATCTTTAGCTTGTATGAGCTTCTATAGACAATATGGGGTCAAATTTAGAAATCTTACATTCTTTGGGGATAAAAGTACATAGTTTCAAAAGTTAAGGGGGAAGTACCTCCTAACCCATTCATTAATTATAGACATTGTTGTCATGTTCTCGAACTAATGTTGTATTATGTCGGATGCTCTTGTTAAATGTCCAGTTGGATGATTGGGTTCTATGTCGGATCTACAAGAAATCGAATGTCGTATCATCTTCTGAAGCAGCCATGGCATCACCATTGATCGATCTCGATCAAGAAGAGGAAGAACCGTTCATCGTTCAAGATACCAAGTCACCGAGCATAACAAACATCCCGAACCCAAATCAGATCCTTAATCATCCGCTAGTGCCGCAAAAATCACCGTCCTTCCCCAACTTGTTCGATGCAGTGGACTACTACTCAATGCTGAACAGTTTCTTATCTGACCCGATCAACCAGACCAATGACATGTTATGTTTCGACCAGAACAGTTACTTTCTCGATCAAGTGGCCCCCACATTGCATTACCCGATTCCGAGCCATGAGGAGCCACTGATGATGCAAAATGGGCTCAAGAGGCAGAGGTTGAGTATCGATGCGGAAATGTCGCACCCGTCGAAGAAACTATGCAATTTCGCAAATAACGGACAGTTCGAGGGTTCGGGGCAATATAACATGTTCAACTTCAACCATTCTTCTACATTGTGGAATCAGCAGTTGATTCTTGGATCTAATGTCCAGTTCCTAGGATAGGATAGACAATAATAGACAAGACAAGGAACATGGCTTGTTTTGTAATAGAGGGAAATGGAGATTTGGAAGATGATTGAATGGTTAATTTAAGGGGTATTGCTAAATCTAGCTAGGCTAGATAGTGTGTACAGAAGTAATGAAATAGCTGATTTTTCTTCACCTGAAATTGGACACAGGAAAAAATGTTTTCAGGGTTTGGAGTCAATGGATTTGGAAAATTAGATGAATGAATTTATTGTTTTCTGTTTATTATAAGTGTATTACTCAATCATTTGATTTTGTAATTTAAATTTAGTTTATATATATAAGTTGTTGACCATCCATTACAATGATTGTACTTAAATGATTTTTTTTTTGTTATAATGGTTATTGCATTAAAAAAAATTATACAAGTAAACAGAAAAAAAGAGAGTCGATTTAAATGATATTATGCCATTAATTATCTTTTTATATTAATTTTACTTGAACGAATAATAGTTTGTACGTATATTATAGTCACGTAGAAAAATATATGATTTTTATCATTGTTTTCAAAATAAAAAATATTATAATAATAAATATACATACTAAAGTAAATAATGTTATAATAATAAAAAAGAAATGAAATAAATATATACGTTTATTAAAATAATATATAATAATGTTGAATTCTCTAGTACATTTTAGGTTTTAGAATAATTATTTACTATCTAGATGTGTTAAGTAAGGAATTAATAAAAAAATGTAAACATCTAGAAAGTGTAAAATTAATTTTAAACATTCGAAATTACCGTAAATAAAATATATCCTCATTTACTTAATGAAAAAAATTATCTTTCTTTATATGATTTTGAGAACCTTGTGCATAAGCTGAATCTTTCATTATTAGAGCTTCCACAATGGTTTTACATAAATCGTATTCTTTAAAGTTGCCACGTAGACATTTATGTACACTTTAAGTAATACGTAAAGTTAAAACACACGTAAAAAATATTTGCTCTGCAATCGTATTACTTAAACATATTCCTTAAATATATTTTATTATTAAATTTTCTAACAACCACCAATAAGATATTAGCATTAATTATAAAATGAATTAATTTATAATTAAAAATTGGTTACGTAAAAACATAAATTTACGTGTGAGTCTCATCTTTAAGGAATGCTATGTAAAACCACTGTAGAGAGTTTTTTTTGTTTTACTTAAATAAATATGTAGGACTCACGTTTACGTAGTCTTTACGTAATACCACTGTGGATGCTCTAATATTCAAAACTCATTTATTATTCGTCTAAGAGAGGATGGAATGCGGAAAAATCGGAGATATTTTCGGAGTCATGTTCAAATGGGAAAAGAGAAGAGACATTGTATTTGTTACGAAAGGAGAAACTAGTGATGCATGCATTAGCATTAGCATTTGTTTAGCTAGCTATGGATAGAGTTTGCCGAAAATAGGGTCCGAATTTGCCTTGTTCCACATAAAAGAGATGACCGCACCTTCCATCTATAGTAATAACGGTCGTATCAAGTTCATGAACCAACATATAACCATCAATATCAAAGCCACATTTATTTATAAGCCACTCTTGGTCAAAGATCCATTCCATGTATATTTGAATTTTTTTGGATAGATAGGATAGAGATGAGCCTTATTTCCTTTTGGGTGTGGCCCCTTTTATTATATCTTCGTCATTAGGTTTACTGATAATCATATCTGTAATTGTTGAAGTATAAGAGTGTGCTAAATGCTATTACTGTTTGGACTTATGTACAGTTAGTTAAGACGAACATTTTATTTTTTACGTGGTATTAGAGCGCGCGGGTTCAAGTCCCCGCGGCACTATTTTAACGAAAAACAAAAAAAACCTCCTATTAAAAATGGTGAACCATAGATGATCAAAGCCGAGGTGGCCGAGCTAATATCCATAGTTTGACAGAGAGTTGGTAAAGGCCGAGGTGGCCGGGAGGATGTTGAAGTATAAGAGTGTGCTAAATACATTCACCATAAGTTCGGACTTATGGACAGTTGGTTAAATCGCACGCCTTATTTTCTACAGTAATATCTCGATGCAATGACACGTAACGTTACAAATTTTGTATGTGATACGACGCTAGATGACGTGATAAACTTGTACAACTTAATTCCTTCTTTTAAAAGATGTATATTCTGAATCTAACTTAGAGCATCCACAGTGCTATTACGTAATGATTACGTAAACGTGAGTCATATATGTTTATTTATGTAAAGTGAAAAAACACTCTACAGTGGTTTTACATAGCAGTCCTTAAAAATGAGACCCACACGTAAATTTATGTTTTTACATAAGCATTCCTTATATTTAAGTAATATTTTATGTTTACGTAAAATTTATTGTCTTAATTTTTTTTCCAAACACAGTCGTTCTATTCTATATATATATATACACTAGGAAGTAGCGCATGCGTTGCATGCGCGGCGATCATTTTTTTTTATCATTATTTAATTTAAAAAATTAATTAGAAAATGAATAAATTTAAAATACATATCTTAGATTAACCTTTCAATTATCTCATATGTTCGTATTGCATCAAATGCTATATAAAGCTCAAGAACATCTGGTTGTTAGTATGCATAAATAAGAATTAAGCCAACATTAAAATGTCTTGTATTAACCTAGCTTAAGTAGTCCTCCCTATGAAAATGGAATCGAGATTATTAATGTATCCATGAGCCTTCACGTTCACCGCAGTAGCAGTATCAACTTAAAACCTTCAAGATGAAGTAGAATTTAACCAATAACTTGGCTTTGTGAACAAGCCAAATTGTTACTCTTGTTAATATCTTCTTAGCTGTAAAAACAAAATCATCAAATACAAATTTTGCATCTCCAAAAGATATAATCAATGTAGATCCAGTACGAACATAGTATCATACACTAATTATAATTCATCAGCTCAGTTACGTAACAGAATATCTCGGTGGATGTAGAGGAGTGGATAGCTAACCTCATCATTAATAGGATTGACATAAATGAGTTGCATTGAGCAACAAGAATTACTATTATTTTTCGAAGTAGAGCATAAACTCATAAATCTAGGCATCATAAGGGTTGATTTAAAAAATTTAGGTCTAATCATGCACCACCCCACACAATATTGAGTGGTGGTGCAGGGAAGAGCTATTATTGTTGGTTGGATTCGTGTTCTCTAAGAATAATGCTATCGACCTACTTTTCCTCATCATTCAATTCATAGGTTTCAACATGGTTTCATTTAAAGAAAGCCAGTGTTTGTTGTCCATCTATCACATTGCCTACGAGAATATAGGTGTGTAACTTCATATAAGTTGCGGCACTTACCTTAGTTCAATTCAACGGAGTTCGTACGTCACGAGACAGTCAACATTGATGGCATGTAGAATTGATACTTCCACTTGAGCCTTCAGGTCACTCTGATTATACCATCATTACAAGTCTATTAGAGCAAGAGTATACTGTAAAGAAATAAACCCACTAAAAAGTACATGACTTCCATTTGCATTACATATGTCACGTTATGTGAACCATAAAAAACAACATCAATAAAGCTTTGTGTATCAGCTGCTTGGCTTTGCATTTTTGGCAAGGTGCAAGCATGAATGACACTTTTCGGACCAGAAGAAAAGAAACATGCATTAATATGTTTAAATATAATAATACATGCTTATTATGTTAAGCCCTTTGGAATCTATTTATGCAGAAACAACTTCCCTGGTGTGATTTAATAAGTAAATTTTTAGTTCTTACCTTGAACTATCACGTGGGGGTATACATATCTTGATCATATGACCCGTCGATATCCAAATAAAAGACAGTACTTGACCCATCAATAACTTCCAATTTTTTTATTCTGGAAATGAATGCACGGACCGTGATTCCCAATTCTGCGACTTCACCTTGTAAATTGTTCTCACACTAAAACAATGAATAAATCATCTAATGAAAAAAAATTACTTACCGAGGATAATATGTAATATTGTGGAAGGATCAAAATATAATGCTTAGCTAATTGCAGGCAAATGATCTTTAAAAAATATACTAACAGAACTTCTGAAGCCAAAAGGCAGGCACCAAGTAATCAAAGGCCTCATTTCTATCATAAGATGAATCAATATTCAGGTTCAGTTTTAACTCTAAAACAAAGACGAGAAAGTATATAAAAATTTGGGATTGAAACATAATTGAATAATTGCCTACTGCTAGTAGAAACTTAAGGAAAGAGTTATATTAATTAGAAATGACCAATAATCAAGCCCAAAATCCTATGTCAATTGTCAATAGGTTGAAAACTTTGACTACTTATATATTGAACTAATTCATAATTAATAATCAATGTGGGGCAAGAGGAAAAAGATAGACAATACATGCTCATTTGTTGTTGCAGGAAGCCCTCCTACATATACCTGCCTCGCATGCTTGGTAGCCAACATGACATAGACAAACAATTCATAATGTATTCATGTAAACATGGAATTGAACATCAAAGACATGGAAGTAGTTAACCATAGTGCAAGGATCAATCATGCACACTTGCTGAGTCATTGCTTGAAGATGCATTATAGGAAAAGAGCCAAACTGCTGAAAGTTAATGCATAATATCAAACAATCAAACGATATTAGAAACAAGTGCAGATTAGGTGCACCTAAAGAACACGGAGAAAAATGAACATGCAACAAAGGAATGTAAGATACTCAAACATCAAAATAATTGAGGGCACCATCAGACTTCAGTTACATGTTCTTAATTAGAAAATAAAGTAAATGCTTGAAGAGCATCTCCACTGATTTTAGATAGTAATACTTACAGTGTGAACCGTGCTTTATTTTTTATATTAAGGAATGCAAAAAATATTACATTAGTTTTACATAACTCATTTACGGTGAGCAGTGTCACCAAAATCTTTTCTCTTTCCCCTCACATATATTGTTAATGGGTTGAATTACTAATAAACTTTTGAAATAATGGTTTAAGCAATATTGTCTTTTAAACAACAAAGACCAAAATGTAAGCTAAGTCGATATTATCTCGGTTTAATAACCCGGATCCATAAAGTTATAATACCCCGGATCCATATAGAACCATTGCTCTAATAGGGATAAGCCACATGAATAGCAAAACGTGTGTAACATATTTAAAAATATTAAATCAAAACATGCCCTAAAAAACTACTTGAATCATCTCCATATCAAATCTACCTTCATATATATATCAAATGTTAATCCTTATTCCTATCAGAAAACTTGACTCTCTTCAAGTTCGCATGTTTTACCAGTGCATCACAGTTGAACAAGCCATTCACATGAATGAGAAGCACACATACAGTAAGCAATTTTTATGAAACATAATTAACGTGGAATGGGTGGGGTGGACTTGGCGCCGGTACTTGTCCTGACATTTAATTCCATTCTAGACTTTCTAGCATCACAATGCAACTACAGTAGAATGAGCTAATATAATGTACATATCCTCCATATTAATGTTTCCCCACAACCCAAAAAGGTAGATTAGCACCTATTTCATTTTGGATTTAAATATTCTACCAAATCCAAATGAATGAACAATATACCATATCTGCAATGGAAGAAGAGAATTTAAATAAACTATCACAACAGACAATAGTTGTAGAAAGAAGTTGAACAAGGGAAACTTTACCTCGGATGTATAGTTACAGTATACATCGTTACCTCACAAGAATGTAGGACCCTGTGGCATGGAGCCCACATTATCTGTAACACAAAGGGGTAAACTGTTCATTTACCCCGGTGCCATGAGATAATTGCTCGTTGAACAAGACCCATCATACCAGTGAACCAATTTCTTATTGTACAATAAAAGCTAGAGTCGGCTCACGTAGTGTTAGCAAAGTGGGGCAAGAAGCCCAACATTGCCTTATTTAGAACAAAAAGACAACACACAAACACAACACCACAAAAATCAAACGTCCATCAGTTCCATAAATATCTCACAAACGAAAAAAAAAAAAAAAAATTAAATGCAGCCCTGTCCAACAGGCACCCTAAATAGCTAAATATATGTGGATATATAGAGAATATTTAGCTTACCAAAATGATACCATTATATTTTGTACGAACTTTCCGCACTATAAAACCAAAAGAAAGCAACATGTCTGAAGATGGTGCTTACCACCAAGAGTTGCAGCAGCACCACCAGGCATCAGAGCATAAGTAGGGGGTGCCATGTCAAAAGTCAAAACCACTAATACTTTTGCTGCATGAAAAGAGCACCACAACATCTTGTTAGCTACATTATAATAACAGTGAAAAAATGTATTCATGTTCATATTAAATTTGCACCAAAATATTGATTATTTTAGTAAGAAATAAGTTATAGACGTCTATTAGACTAACACACTTGAATATAATTGTAATACTCACTACTCAGTCAATTATTCAAAAGTAAATAAATAATCCATGATATGAAGAATCCTATTAGCAATAGGACATATAAACCTAATTTGAATGATGCAGTTTAACTAAAATCCAATATGTATAAAGGGTTCACATCAATTACGATACACGTGTTAATAAATTGAATGAGTAGAAGGCTTTTTATAGCAAGAAGAAAAATGAAACATAAAAAGAGAACTGAAGTCATACTGACCAGAGTATGAATTGGGCGGTTGAACCAGTTAAGTATAACCCCAATTTAGGCCACTATTAGATGGTTTTGTTGAATCGCTCGGAAGAGACAACTTTCACTCTAGAAGAATGGGTAAAATATTACATTAAGAAGCAAATTTGGGTGAGGCATTTCCTTGAGCAAGGACCAAGCTTGAGCCTTACTGGAAATAAAGAAAACTTCCATGAATCAAATTGAATTGATTGAATCTCTTCTATATTTGTCCGTCTATCAAAATTACCTTGTGGTTTTGAAGATTAGCGTGGAAAAATGGAATTAATTCTAGTGGCTGAATATAAACTCCTTGGAATTGGGAGACGCGGCTTGTGAATAGAACAACTACCTAGCGGGACCATTGTGACGAACAACGGGTCAGTCCGGTTGCGGGTGAGTGGCAAACGAAGGTTGTGCGGCGCGCTGACAGATACAGGAACACGGCTGAAATTGGGTGAGTCGGCCCGCGACCGAACAGTTCTGTTGCAGAATTGCAGCGGCGAGCGGATGGAGATCGGTAGACGGGCTAGCGAAGGGTGGCCGGCTAGAGACGGACGGTGGGCATATGAACCTGCAGAGAAATATAAAGAAGGAAGAGAGCGCTGGGGAACCGACCGAGTGATGAGAATTGCTGTCAATGGAGGAAGGCGTCTGTATAGGCGCTTGAGGAAGCGACACGAAGTGAGAATACAGCGTTTGGTGTTTAGTCACAGCGTTTAGGGGTGAGGGCCAGTGGTAAATTTATAGATGTAGTATATAGTATATATATATATATAACACAAATCTCGTTGCAAAATTAGACAAAAACTTAATTGTAACGACACAATTTTTTTTAGGCGATTGTAACGACACAATTGAAACTTTAATTATAACCACTTTTTAAATTAGTTGTTAAAATTTAATAATAAAATATATTTACGTAAGATGGTTAAGTAAAATCATTGTGGACATACTATTATTTAAGCATTACATAAATTTATGTATTTCTTAAACCACACATAAAAAGTCTACATGGCACATTTAAGTAAATCAAAATATGTAATACCATTGTGATACTCTTAAGGGTGATATTATGTAGTTTTTAGTATTTTATATAGGTGCAAAATCTACCAAAAGTTAGGAGTTTAAGTAATCCTTAATTAATTAATTATGAAACAAGAAGTATTCATTTTCCTAGACTTGGGCCTTGAGTTGGTGCCTTGAACATGATGTGGTTTTTGAGACTCTAATGGGCCATGTCTTGAGTTTGCAGTTGAATCAATTGAGCCGAAAATATAGTTAAAAGAATTAAGCTCCACTTATGTTTCTTTAGTTTTGTTTTAAGGCATCAATAATTGTGATAACAATTCAAGATCGTGTGATCACCGTAGGCAAATGAAATCTCAGTGTTTTGTTAGATATAAATAGATGGTTGATTGGGTAATGTATACTAAATAGATAGATCAATGAGTTTAAATTTCTCTAAAGAAACTTGTATTTGAAATATTCTTATGACAACCAGAATTTTAATATCTATTCGTCTATATAAAAAATAAAGTGGAATTGAGGTGGTTTTAACAATTTTAATCAATAATTACCTTCCAGCCCTCTATTTTTCTTAGGGTTAAATGTACTTTTGATACCACATGTTTGATCGAATGTGGCTTTTAGTACTGAATGTTTAGTTTTGTATACTTTTGATACCAAACGTTTGAAAAAGTGTAGCTTTTGGTACATCCGTTAGTTGACCGTTAGTTTTGGCCGTTAAATGACATGTGCAAATCACGTGATCGACTCTAAACTTTTAAATTTTTCAGTTTAGTCCCTCAAATATATTCCTAACTTTTATTTTGTTTAACTTAGTCATAAAACTTCAAAATCGGACCCAATTAAACCAACCGAATTCAATTGACATAGCCCCATTTGGGTCAAATTTACCCAATTGGAGATAGGTCCCAATTGTGTTCGATTTTGAAGCTTTAGGACTAAATTAAACAAAACAAAAGTCTTGAATATATTTGAGGGACTAAATTGAATAAAATTAAAAGTTTAGAGTCGATCACGTGACTTGCACGTGTCATTTAACGGCCAAAACTAACGGCCAACCAACGGATGTACCAAAAGCCACATTTTTTCAAACGTTTGGTACAAAAAGTATACAAAACTAAATATTCAGTATTAAAAGTCACATTCGGTTAAACATGTGGTATGCAAAGTACATTTAACCCTTTTTTTTATTAAACGACGCCTCTAATTCCTATATTGATTCGCAATTTTACCGTTCTAGTTAATCATAAACTCCAAAGCATTGATTTTTTTTACCGCCACCACATTATTTTTGTACCGCCACCACATTATTGTTAATAACAGCCACCATAGTTTCACCACCACTTTGTTACCCCCAATGCATATCAAACTCAACTAACAATACTACAAATCCCCAATGCATATCAAACTCAACTAACAATACTACAAATCATTCTCTATCTCAATCATCTTCTAAATAAACCATGGTGTTATCAGTATCATCATTCATCTCGCCGATTTGTTTTGTTCGACATCATGTTCTTCTATGATGCCTTTCAATAAACTCTCCGTCAACGCCGATTTGTTCTGTTCGACATCCTATTTTTCGTCGTTGTCCCTTCAATGGAACTCTCTGTTAGCATCGATGTTTTTCTTCACGGGTTGGACTCCTACCTTTGAATCCCACTGCTCACTCTTGCGGGTCTACAATTATGCTTCGCCAACACTCATAGGTAGCCATATAATCCCCACCGATTTCACTTTTGCAAAATTCTCTAGGGTTTTCATTCTACGTACCCTATTGATTCCATTCTTAACTAATACTCCTTTTGTGTGCCCGTACTAAAAATTTCTTAATTTTGAATATACGAATATGCCACCATCGTTCCTACATAAGGTAGTTAAAAAAATTTTTTTTTGGTAATTTAATAATTCTTACAAGAAAGCCAAACTAAAAAACCAAAAGTTTATATCTTACCTACTCTAGAAACCTTCGATATAAGTCTGTCTGGTAGTAGACACCAGCATATTTGGATTGTTGAATCTAAAACGACAGCAACGAACCGGCCACCTTATGAACTTGGATTATTAGTATGTAGGATGAACGGATAGTAGTATCTCACACTGTTGAATTCAACCAGTGCACAACTATGCATTGAGCCACTAATTATGTTGAATTTGATTTATGCATATTATTTTGACCTCACAATAAGTTTTGTGTTGAAATTCTTTCAGTTATAATATACTAACTTATAGTACTGTTTGATTCGTTTTCCTTTCTGTCAGAATGCATAAATCTATTATAACTTATAAGTCACGTATTGTTTGCTGAATTTTAAAATGATAGGGTGAAGATGATTGAACAATTAGACATAATTTCAAGAGGTTGAATTTTATTAAAAGGGGCAATCACTTACAACAATATCAATAGGTAAGTTGATGTCTTTTCAGTTTTAGTTTTCGTGGATGATATTACAAATAGATTGAACTAAATGGTAAATGGCAATGAATGGTAAACAACTGATTTATGAGAACGACATATACAGTGATAGAGTTATATTAGGCTCCAGTCCTAAGTGTAAGTATTTGAAGGGTTCTTTGGGTAGTACTTTAAACAATGTTTCAGGATTGTATACTTAATGTTTCTATTTATTAGTTAAGAAGAATGAAACGATTAGCTTTATCTGGTGAGTGTAGGGTTTAGCTACTGTGAACATTATAAAACTTGGAATTTGGTGTTTCATGGTTGGAAAGACCGACTTTTGACTTGTGTCGATACTGAGTTGAGTCTAAAAAGTCATTAATATTTCGATTTGAGTTACTAATAACTGAAATGATAGTTCTTTGTTTTAAACTACTATTATGGACAAATGAATATAAGGAGAAAGATATATTCAAATCATATGAATCTTTTTTTACATTCGCTGACACAAGTTTCTCGCACCCGTACATTGAGGTTTTGAGATATCATGCTTGTAGTTGATACTATACTTTTTGGGTGTCGTCTCTAAGTACTATTGAAGATGGCTCAAATCGGACTTACGACATTCTTGTAGATGCACCACTGGTGGGTGCATCAGTGACATATTACATTATTGTTTTATGCTTTAGAGAAAACCACAATGTATATATTACTTGCTCTATTGGTAATATTTTGTTACTGCTTATAGCTTTCTACAACGAAACTCAAGCTGAACTTATTCATGACGTAGAAATTTTAATGCTCCCAAACATTAACATTCAAAACATTCTTATAAAAAAAAGTTATAATAAAATGGAAAATACTAATTTTTTTAATACTAATGGTTCCCTGCGCGTGTGCATTTCTCTAGTACTTGAAAAATAATGCTATAACTTATGTTTAGTGATAGTACTGTCATACTTTTTTTTGGGGCCAAATAGTACTTCAAACTTAAAATTTAAGGAATTATATGGTTTCATAGGATTTGTTTTATACATATCTATCTAAAGCTAATGCATTGAGATCACATGAATTTGATTATCTTATCCACCTCTCAAGAGAATAAATTGTGTTGTGTTTATACTTTATAGTTTTTAAAACAAAATATATTTAAGTTCTGATAAAAATAAATAAAGTATCAAATATAGTCAATATTGACTGATGGATCACGTGCGTCTGGATCCTCGTTTGAGTCGATCGCTGACGTCAGAATCCTTACTTGTTGGGTCTTTCTTCTCGTAATTCTTCTCGTGCTCCTCTCGAGAACCTTCTTCTCGTGCTCCTCTCGAGAACCTGCAAAAGGGATGAGCCGGGGGTGTGCCCGGTGAACCCTCTCCAATGCTTAAGTAAGTTCCGAGTGCTAGAGAGAGAAAGTAACATTATTGTAGAGAGAAGCCAGAGTTTAATCTTTCAAATGAGGGACCTTGAGCTCTATTTATAGAGCTCATGGATATTAACCCCGATAAGAATTGTACTAGTGGGATAGCGCATTATTCGTGGATGAGACCGTTTTATCTCATGTTTGGCATCGAAGGGGTCCACATTGTTTGATTGGCTCCACGTATTTTTTATGATGTTTCGTAGTGGCCTCGAAAGGTGTACCCCGTGTGTGCGATCACCCGGGGGTTGGGGTCCGAGTGTGTGTGGGGCTCGAACCCGTTTTGGTGAGAGGGGGGGGGGGGGATTGGCCGCCCGGACTAGTCCCGATGGGGGTCACCCATCCAGACTAGTCCGGCTGAAATTTCCTTCCAGCTACAGATGGAATTCCATCTGGAGCTGGATGGAAATTCCATCCGGACCTCCGGATGAAGTACATTCCATCTGGAGACTAGTCTGGGTGAACTTGGTTCATCCGGCGTATTCCGTGGTCCGGATGAATTTGCTCCCATCCGGACCATTTTCCGCTCGAGGGGTGAGGTTTCTCGGGTTCTTAGTCGTTTTAAGGTCAATTTTTCGGTTTATAACAGTGCGTGAGGCCGACGTGACGACTAAATTGAGTCTAAGTGAGTTTCAATTGGGTGTATATCCATCATTTTCCCTCGAGTCAAGCAACGACATTACCCTTACTTGACTCTATTTTATAATGGGATAAATGCCTAATTGAGCTCGTGGACTCTTCTTACATTTTTTACGATCCCGACACTTCTCAATGCGCGGGGGCGATGCTTGTCCATTCTTCCTTTTGAGAATGAGATAACATTGATATTGACATAATCATGGATATGAGTATAAGCACAAATATGTTGTAAGCACAAGTGTGGCAATATAGGGCTGGGCATAAAAACCGGTTCGGGTGAACCGAACCGGAACCAAACCGAAACCGAACCAATACGAACCGGTTCTTACTGAACCGGTTCTTAAATGGTTCGGTTTTGATAATGAATATATGGAGCGGTTTTTGACTGGTTCAAAACAGGTTCCGAACCGGTTTTGAACCGGTTTTTCCGAACCACTTTTGTTACCTAAAGCCTAAATTGTTAGATAGTAATACACTCTTGCAACCTTTTTTTTTTTGTAGAATAAAGGGCTATAAACAAGCCGAGTATCCGGCAAGCTCGACTAGACTCAGTTTACTCGAGCTCGAACTCGACCGAGCCTTAATTTTTCAAGCTCGAGCTCGACTCGGTGCCATACTTGACATGTTCGAGTTCGGCTCGACTCGGCTCGATAAGGTTAAAAAATTCAATTAAATTATAAATGGTGCACCTTAGCTCGAGGTCGAACTCGACTAGGCTCGAGCTCGAACTCTTCCTCGACTCAATATATACATATATAATATTATTACGTAAAGCTCGAAAAACTCAAACTCGAACTCGACTCGAATAGGCAAAAAAAAAAAAAAACTTGATTAGGCTCGGGAGCCTCTCGAGTCGAGTACAAGTGAACTCGAACTCGACTCGATATCAGAAAAAGATTGACTCGAGTGAGTCGAATTTGAATATTGACCAAGCCGATCTCGAGAAGCTCACGAGTAGCTTGATTTGTACACCCATAGGGTAGATCCTTCACTATTTGAGTTTGGTTCATATTGGATATATAAGTGGTCGTAGCAGGTTTATTTTCTTATATATAGTTATTATATATTATGTTAGCCCATATCAGTTCTACAATCAATTGAGTTCAGTTTTGAACTCGAAACTTAACTCATAAATAGTTATATATTTTAACTGAGATGATAGATTAATATACAAATTTTCAACCAGAGATTTTCTGCACTTTTGAAGTTTGAGCTACGCCTCTTGACGTCGCTTAAAGTCTCGATATTTATATTTTAAATATTTGACTTTTTTTATAATTTTAGATTGTTTCTAATTTAGACTTTGATACTCTCTCCTCTGAAGCGATCAATTGTCTTTATAGTTTGTATTTTGCAAATGTTTGGATTGTTTATGGATTATCAACTTGGGTGTGTATTTTGAATTTTAGTAAAAAAAAAATGAAAAAATGGTTCAAAACCGGTTCGAACCGGTTCAGAACCGGTTTTGCTATGGTTCGGTTATAGTACCTAAAATCTGGTTCGGTTCTTACGTGGTACAGAAAACCAACTGAACCTAAAATCTGGTTCCGGTTCGGTTTTGAACCGGTTCGGCCCAGAACCGAACCATGCCCAGCCCTATGGCAATATATGTGTTAGCATGCACATGAATATAAACATGAGTATGAGTGTAAGCACAAATATGCGGTAATCATAAATACAGAAGTGTTTGTGTTGAATGCACATGGATGTGAGCGTTAGTATGAGCGTTGGTGCTCATATGCGATAACTGCAAGTATAAGTAAAGATACATGCTCCTTTTGATTAGGAATTTTTTATCTCTCCCATTTAATCCAAGGGCTGAGACTAGAGGATTTGGGCAAAACCCTAATCATTCTCCTTGCAAAAAGGGAGAAATTTTGGGTAGCCTCCATTTTAAAGTTGTCATATTTTCTCTAAGGAATCTCTTTCTTGGTGAGGAAGAAAAACATTTCTCATATCATTTTCCTTTCTTGGAGCCCAAGTAACAATCATGGTTCAATAGAAGAATTCGCTTGATGGTTTGGATCGACTTGGTCTTAGTTTGGTGAAGGAGCAGCTCGGGCGGACGATTTCTCGGCTGCGCGGCACGACTCCATCGGCGGGGATCTCGGCTTGGCGAGGGTGATCCGATGAGCAGGGATGTCGCCTCGGCCGAGCGGCGTGTGGCACGGCTCCTGGTGGCGACGATGTTTCCGGATCGTAGGCGACGACTCTGACTCTGGCTTTATTCATTCGATTAATTTTTCGAATATCACTTTCTTGTTTGAGTTTAGGTATTGGTTCGGTTCGGTTGAACGAATTGTGTGCACGATTCGTATCAACGACACTGTTGTATCCTGGGAGGTGATCGCCCCTATATAAACCTCGTTGCATAACCTGAATGTGAGGTGGGGCGAAATTTCCTTAAGGATATCGTGATCCGCAAGTGCCTCAGTTAAAATACAGTATTTCCCATTCGATCTGCATGTCGTCAATTTCGATTTTCATACACATACATATTACTTGTTAATTTTATGTTGATTACTGAATAAAAACTATTGGAATTTAGTCCTACACATTTCAGAATATTGTAATATTACCATGCGTCGTCCAACATCTTAATCCATGGTACCCGCTCCGTGATACGTATAAAACGAGTATACGTATCAACATCTAGCAAGTCGACCTGTGGGCGGGTTTGGAGCTGACTAAACCTTCCCCGCACGCCCAATAGACGACACCCCTAATATGAAGAACGAAGTGTGATTTTGAACTCGAATCGAAGATCTATCAAACTGAAACTTCGATGAAACATGATCAACTTTCTGAAATCTGAACACAAACTAAAATCAAACAGAGCTGAAAATGAATATTAACTGTAGGATTGGAGTTGAATCCTTGTAGCATAAGCAAGAAAAACGAAGAGCATGATAGAAATCAACTCAGATTTGCAGCGGAAATGTGATTTTGATTAAGCAGCTCTGAAATCATCTAGGTAAATATGAATTATCATGATTGAATTTGTAGAGGCGTGTGGAGAGAATTATTTGAGCAATGTATATAGAATTAAAAGTATCTTATTATTTTACTCAACACGTAAACTATATGAAGGATATCAACACTTAGGCCCTCTACGATAGCAAAGACAAATTTTGATAGCCAAATGCCATTATGAGTGTAAGAATAATGTTTTTTTGTATCAGTTGCACTATGTTGATGATACTCATATTTAGGTATCCAAATTTTCTATCCAATTAAATTATGTCTATTATGAATTAAGTGACTTATAATTTAATATTTAAAACTTAATTATTTATAAAAATTATGCTATTAGTTATATTTAAAAATGATCTATAATTTAAGATCAATGTTGACTATATTTCAATATTTATTTGTTTATATAAATTAAAAGTATATAGCTGTTAGAAATGTAGTCGCTGTTATATGACTGTTTGAGAATATGGCCGTTGTGATATTTTGTCTAAAAAATATGTTTTTTTTTCCAATATTTAATGATTTTTTTCTTCAGGATTTTTAGATTTTTTTATTTAAATAATAATTTTAAAAAAAATAAACAAACAAACAAATAGTACTCAACTATGTGCAAAGAAGACTTTCATTCTGCACCCATGTGCTGGTGGGGCCCTCCAGAAATTGTTGATAGCCATTTTGGCTTTTTGGCTATCTATGATACCTAAATATGGGTATCAAAATTTGACAAAAACCAAAATAACTTTCAAAATGTTGCCCATAGTGGACACATTCAGGGGTGTTTGGATGGACGTAATGTGAGATTACTTGAAATATGAGATTACAAGTAATATAAGCTATGGAATGTAATGTTATATTTCAGTGTTTGGTTGTGCTATAATGTGGGCAACCAAAGCATCCCCATCGCAGCAAACTCCACTGACCACGTCGAAGGCTGTGCCTTTCCTCCTATGTGCCTTCACGATTGGCGTTTTCAGATGGAGAGTCGTTCTCTTCTTCATTCTTCAAGTCAACTCTTCTGCCTTCGTCACCGCCACAGCAGGTCTGCGCCAAGGAGAAGTTTACTCTGCCGGCAATTGAAGATGACGCGATGGTGGTCTCAGCAATCGTGTCCGATCCACTAATTTTCGACAACTTCAAGGAGGAAGTTGGACGGGAGATCTTCAAGAGCGGGATCTTTACCAAGCCGCCACTGTATCACTCATTTCCGATGCTGGTATTTCCTATCCTATGCACACATCACTTACAGAGGGACATTGTTACTATCTTTTACCTCAATGCATCTGCAATACAAGTATTTCATGTTATTTGTCTGACCGGCTGGGTGGACGATACTTTGACCATCTTCTTAGAGTGGTTAAAAGATAGAGAGAAACATTTTGATGATGATAGTGTTCATTGCTTTAAACTGAAGTTTCGTTCATCCATACCACTACCATGGAGTAAACTCAGCACTTACAATCATCTCCATTCTCGAGTTGGTATCGCTATCCTCAAACAACACCAACCCAATGAGTATTCAAGTGACCATATCCATCATTTTCCTTTTCGGTTGGACCTGGCCTTAACTAGGTCAAGCCAAAGCAAGCTTATTCTCTTTGAGAAATCGGGGTCTCCTTCGTCTCCAACGTGTGCTAGTCCTCGGATGTTCCGCGTTTCGGGGTATTTTGGTACACTGGATTTTAGTCATGTATACCATCGAAGGATCCTTATCTGCTACACCTTCTACATGTGGTCTTACTTGGTTAATCTTTGCTTTTGGTGGGAATTTGAGATCATCGACGTGCCTCCTCGTTCTACCTCATCCGGAAACTCCTCTAAGTTTGATACTCCCCTAGCTTTCACCATGACGCACGCTTGTCGAGCTAGCATTCTATTCAGTGATGTGTCCAAGTTGGTTCTTCTAGAATCACAAGAGATCTATCTTAGTTTTGCTACTTCTATAGCGTCTTTACCTTCTTTGGGTATTTCATGGACTTTACCGTCTTTAGCCAGTATGAGTCTTTTATTTTCAGTTGTATTGTATTTTCAGTTTATGGTTTCGGCTTCTAGGTTTCTTTTGTTTTTTGTATCGGGATTATGGTTATATATGCCTATCCCGATTGACATAATCCCGATTGACTTAGATAACAGCCTGAATCTTTTGTACTTGAACCTCGGGCAACATGTTCATGCCCTTCTTTTGCTGTGTGTTGTATGTCATTTACTTTAATTAATAATATGGCTTCTTTTACCAAAAAAAAAAAACTTCTTAAAGATTATGTGTGTGGTTAATAATACTATAGTCATTTATGAATTCTAAATACTAAATATTTAAACTAAATACGCACAACTACTAAAATTCTATTAAAGGTTAATATGTCTTTTGGTACAACACGTTTGACGGTTTTTGGGTTTTGGTGCAACATTTTTTTTTGGTATACTTTTGTTGTAATACGTTTGCAATTTGTACCACTTTTGGTGCATCCGTTAGTTGACCATTAGTTTGACCGTTAAATAGTCACGTGACTTGCATATGCCTAGCCCCAAATTTCTATTTTTTTTTTCAGTTTAGTCCTCAAATTTATTGTTCTAACTTTTTATTTTTACAATTTGGTTCCTAAACAATTTCAACCGCACCATAGGGCTAAATTGACCTAGCCATGGTCCGACCTATGGCTAGGTCGAACCATGGCTAGGGTCGCCGGGGCGACCTTAACCATGGTCCGACCTAGCTATGGATCGAACCATGGCTAGGTCAATTCAGACTTATGGTAAAATTGACCCAATTGGACCCTAAGGCTAAATTGACCTAGCCATGGTCCGGCCCATGGCTAGGTCGGACCATGGTTACGGTCTCCCAAGTCCGGCGACCCTATCCATGGTTCGACCTAGCCATGGGTCGGACCTTGGCTATGTCAATTTAGCCCTAGGGTTCGGTTGAAATTGTTTAGGGGTTAAATTACAAAAATAAAAAGTCAGGACAATAAATTTGAGGACTAAAATGAAAAAAAAAAAAGAAATTTGGGGCTAGACATGTGCAAGTCACGTGACTATTTAACGGTCAAACTAACGGTCAACTAATAAATGCACCAAAAGTGGTACAAATTGCAAACATATTGCACCAAAAATATACAAAAAACTGATGTTGCACTAAAAGCCAAAAATCGTCAAACAACGAAAAATACATGCTCATTTTATAGGAACATTATGTATATTATTATTTATAATAATAATCAGCTATAAAGTATATAAAAAATAAAAAACTAATAATAATAACAATATTATTATCTTAATAAACTATAAAGATAATACAAATATTTTATCTATTTAAGAAATAATATTAAAATAACAACACCACGTAATGTTGGACGTAATCTCACATTACATCTGTTGTTAGATGTAATCTCACATTAATGGGGTGTTTTGATGGATGTAATGTGAGATTATATCTCACATTACGTCCCACATTACATCAACATTACGTTGTTTGGTTTGCCAAACAACGTAATGTGCATTGTAATGTAATGTCTATTGTATTTTCAGATTACGTCCAAAATTACGGAGTGTTATTATTTTATTAATATTTATTAAATAGACAAAATACTTTGTATTATCATTATAACTTATTATGATAATAATTTTGTTGTTATTAGTATTTTTTTTATCTACTTCATAACTCATTATTATAATAAATAATAATGCATATGATGTTCGTATAAAATGAGTAAAGTCTTTTCAATGCATTTTTTATGAAAATTATCTTAATGTATTAACTATTAGAATTTTAATAGTTGTGCATATTGAGTTTACATATTTTATTTTTAGAATTCATAAATGACTATAGTATTAGTTGTTGTCAAAATATATTTTCTTCTTTAAATTTTATCATATTAAGATATAATATACTCTCTATAAATTAATATAATAATAATAAAGTCAGATTACAATGCACATTACAACACATACCAAACACTGTAATTTAACATTACACTCCACATTACAGCACAACCAAACACTGTAATCTAACATTTCAAGTAATCTCACATTACAGCTTACATTACTTGTAATCTCACATTTCAAGTAATTTCACATTACGTCTATCCAAACGCCCCCTAAGTTGAATGGAGTTTGGATCTAATCCCAGATTACAATGCACATTATTACGATGCACATTACGTCGTACAAACCAAACAACGTAATGTTGATGTAATGTGAGACGTAATGTCAGATTACATCTCACATTACATACATCCAAACATCCTTCAGTTAAAATGAAAGCCATTTTAGTTTTTAACATTCAAAAATTATCCTCCGTAGTAGAAGACTTAAGTCTTCAAAAAAAAAAAAATATAGAGAAATATGATGATAGTCAAAACTTTATAGTCTAACATGGAATGGATTGAATAATCTTAAACATTATTAAATTGATCACTTATATTTTATGGTTTTTTTTTTGCCAACTAATTTATATTTTATGGCATGGAAAACGATTTTTTTTGTTTAATCATCAGTGTGACCATCTATATAATATGCAAAAAGATTATTAATTAACTAGGTAGTTGCCCCGCGCATTGCGCGGGATTGATGTTTTTGTAATTGTTGTTTGCATTTATATTATGTAGTAATTGTATAGATGATAAATTATAAATATTTATGAGCTAAATTCAGTTGTTTTTCCACCGATTTTTGAAACATTATTTATGTTTTACTTATCAAGTGAAAAATGTAATGCACAAAAATATTCATAAATTTTTTTTTTTAAAAAAATCTATATAAACAAAAATATACCTACTTTTCATTGTCATACTATCGGGCATAATCTTGTTAGCGTATCAAATCTGCAGTTTAATCAGCATAAATTAATTTAAAGTAAAATTGTCATCTTTTAGAGCGAGGTCTCAGGAATGAGGTGTGATAGACATTCCGGGTGCCGAGACCGATTGAAGGGATCTTAGTCCAAGTATTCTGCTCGAAGAAGCAATTTTCATTCGATATTGTGTTGATTTTTTAAATCGATGTAACCGAATGCTGAGATTAAAAATCATTTTAGCAGTGAAATGAACAAAACCAAGAAGAAGAGTAGAAGACGACAGAGATGAAAAATTCATGGACAGAGAACTTAAATAATTATTAATATAGATTAGTAACATATGGAGGATAAGAATTGGTAGGTTTTACCAAAACACATTTACCTTCAATTTCCAAATATTTCCATTGTTTTTATTATATTACTATGATATCTTACTCGCACTCTACGTAAGAAGTAGTAATAATTCATCATTTTTTATTTTATTACAATATGTAGTACAATAATTTTGAACATAGAAAACATATGATATATTGCCAATTGATGTTGGTGTAATTCAAACATTAGAAGAAAAAAATTAGGGTGTATTTGAGAATTTTAAAGGCATAAAGTTACTTTTGATAATTTTAATAGTTGTTATATTATAGTTAGTTTAGAAAATAATTAAAAAGGTGACAAAATATGTGGGGAAAAAAGAGTTGTTTTAATGAAAGTAAACATGCATGAAATTTTTCTAAAAAATATTTAAATTTAAGGAGACAGAGAACATTTTATTCTTAAGGATTGGTATAAGAAATCTTTTGTTAAGTTAAAATTTTACATTTTTGCAAATTGACACCCTAAATGTTAACACTATTTTAACTACATGTTGCACAAATTATTTTTATAAAGCTCACAAAAACTATTATAATATGAATATGAAGAATGTGAATTATTACACTAATCAATATTAACTAATATACATGTAGAAAAAAAATGAGACACCCTAATTGTTAACACTATTTTAACTACATGTTGCACAAATTATTTTTATAAAGCTCACAAAAACTATTATAATATGAATATGGAGAATGTGAATTAGCTAGTATACTAATCAAGATTAACTAATATACATGTAGAAAAAAATGAGATTAAAGAATTGAATGAAAAAATAGTAATGTGTAACATATGAAGAAGTTACAAAACTAATTACTAACCAATAAAAATGCTTGATGGTGACATGACAAATTTTTTGGCTATTAGTCAAAATTGCATCTCAATTATAGATAGATAGATAGATAGATCGATAGATAGATAGATAGATAGATAGATTTTAAAAGCATAAAGTTACTTTTGATAATTTAATAATGGTTATATTATAGTTACTTTTAAAAAATAATTAAAAAGGTGACAAAATAGGTGAAAAAAAAGGTTGTTTTAATGAAATGAAAGTAAACGTGCATGAAATTTTTCTTAAAAATATTTAAATTTAAAGAGACAGTGAACATTTTATTCTTAAGGATTGGTATAAGAAATCTGTTGTTAAGTTAAAATTTACATTTTTGCAAATCGACACCCTAATTAACACTATTTTAACTACATGTTGCACAAATTATTTTTATAAAGCTCACAAAAACTATTATAATATGAATATGAAGAATGTGAATTAGTATACTAATCAAGGTTAACTAATATACATGTAGAAAAAAATGAGACACCCTAATTCTTAACACTATTTTAACTACATGTTGCACAAATTATTTTTATAAAGCTCACAAAAATTATTATAATATGAATATGAAGAATGTGAATTAGTATACTAATCAAGATTAATTAATATACATGTAGAAAAATGAGATTAAAGAATTGAATGAAAAAATAGTAATGTGTAACATATGAAGAAGTTACGAAACTAATTACTAACCAATAAAAATGCTTGATTGTGACATAGCAAAAATCTAGGCTATTAGCCAATATTGCATCTCAATTATATTATATATAGATCACATATTGATAGTTTGTTGTATATCTCATCGATACTCAAAAACATTAATCATTTGACACTGGAATAAACTTTAAATAATGTTCATACGAAACTTCTTAGAGGGTTATTAAATTGAGTTTGTTCCATTAAAGCTTCGCAACCAAACAAACATCCTATAGGTAGTTTGCTTACGGTAAAGTAAATTATTTAATCAATATTTGCTTGTCAGAAGAAAAAATGTTGTCGCTAAGTGCGGCAGTCACATCAGGCGAGCATGCTAATATTTTCCATTTTTTTAATAATATATATGATTTGAGTCATAAAAATAGTATTATTCTCTATTTTTTTTTTTATAAACCGTATTATTCTCTATTTAAAGCTTTAAAATTGTTTTTTCTTTTAAACAATTTACATAAATTTTACTTTGATCATTTAATTATAGTTCAATTCTTGCTCTCTATTAAAAAGAAAAAAAAAAAAATCCTAACTTCCTACGTGATTATCACATTTGAAGTTTTAACACATCAAACTTTCAACTATTATTATTATAGGGAAAACAATATAAATGGTCCTTGAACTTTACTCATTTTTCTATTTCTGTCCTTAAACTTTATTTTTTTCTATTGATGTACTTGAACTCGTCAAATCCATTCTGTTATAGTCCCGTCGTTAAATTTTACTGTTAATTGTGGGTGATTAAACGCTGATTAAGCAAAAAATATTGATGTGGACAAGCTAACATGACATATTTAGGTTCACATCATATTTTTTAATATATATCAATAACTAAAAAATAAATAAATGAATAAATAAAGAAAAAAATAAAAAAAAATAAAAAAAAACATGAAAATGAAAGGCACTAAACATGATGTGGCCAAAACTATGACATGCCAACTTGTCCATGTCAATATTTTTTGCTTAATCAACATCTAATCACCCACAATTAACAGTAAAATTTTAACACGGGACTAAAAGAGAATGAATTTGACGAGTTCAAGTACATCAATAGAAAAAAAATAAAGTTCAAGGACAGAAATAGAAAAATGAGTAAAGTTCGAGGATTATTTATGTTGTTTTCCCATTATTATATAAGGGATGGTATTTTTGGAAATTTCCCCTTTACTTATTCTGTTAAAAAAAATGTAGTTTCTAGAAAAAAAAAATGTATTTCTACTACTCCACAAGCACTATATTTGTGCTAGCATTTTTTGTATTTTTTTTTTTACATTTTTTTATTGCCTTAAAGACAAACCATAAATGAAAATTGTAATTAGTATTGATGTAATACAAATTTAAGGTATAGCTAGAAAATACATACATTCAAATTTTTTTTATACATTACAATTAATTCAATCCTAACAATAAAAAAAAAAAAAATACCAAAATGCCTAAAATCATTTAAAAGCAGTAGTGCTTTCAGGGCTGGAGCCCACTACATAAGAGAGATACAGATACAATATCTAAATTTTCGGAAGGACCAGGCAAATTGTAAATGAAGACTTTTTATTGATTTCAGATTTGATTTATCGGTAGATATTTAATCAGGTACAAATCTGGTACAATCCAGAAAATTACGCCGTTATCTTTATGTTTTAACAGATGTTAGCAGCGCGGTATGTTAAGAAGATGTTGATTAGAAGACTTCTTAGAAGAAATCTGCCTCCGGTCTACATGGAACTCCGGTGTCTGTAGAAGGAAGCTCTGTTTATGGTCGTCTATGTCACTGAAGAAGAAGGTTCGTCATTTAGGTTCTTTCACTATTTGATTGATTATGATTTGGAACACACAAATTCGGTAAAATAATTTTTGATCAAAGAAGAAAAGGAAAATGTATGATCTTCCCAATCAATGAAATTGACGTTTTTTGTTTTCCAAATGCAATTTAGGGTTTGGCAAAAAAAAATGGAATTTAGGGTTAAGATTGCGAGGATTCGGTTTAGATTGTGAAGCACATGTATTGCACCATAGGGTATCATCTACCATAGGGGTTTTGTTACTATAAGATTACCTTAGGGTATCATCTGCCATAAGATTACGTTGATTTGGTTAAGATTACAGGTATCATCTGCCATAGGTTTTACTTAATATGGAGGAGAAGATATACCTTATGAGATGAAGCTAGTAGATCTTCAAAGCAAGCCAGAATAATTACACACAATTGATTCTTTGATTCATAATCATTGTCTCTTATTCAGTTTTGTGTTTTATGATGGTTGTTTCTTCCTGTTATATGTTTTATAGGTTTTTTAAAATTTACCCCGAAGATAAAGTTTCTGTTGTGAAAGTTGATGAAAATTAGGTTTCAAATTCAGGTGTTATTACACAAGCACTAGAAGAAAAATGCCCGAATCCACCATTGATCACTCCCCCGAAAAAGCTTCTATGTAAACATATTGGCTTGTTAATTTTTTTAGAAGTGTGGCAATTCTTTTTTGTCATAAAGTTAGCCTATTAAATGGCTTTGCAGGTCTTTATTCATCATTGAGTATGTGGCGGTTTGTCTAACATCATTTTAAAGTATTGGTGCTTTCATGCATTATTTTTGTTTAGAAATTATTTTATTTATAGTTTAATCATTCAATTTTAAGAGCATTATACTTTATCTCTTATTAGTAATTATTTTATTTTTATTTTTGCCTCCGAATTTTTTTTTGTGTGTTTTTTTTAAACTGTTATTTTTATTTTCTACAATGTAAACCTTAACATTTAAATTCAAAAAAAAATCTTAAAATTCACTTTTATAACCATTGTGATGATTCAGTTTAATTTTACAAATTTTTAGGTAAACTTATAAATAAAATATTTATAAAAATAAGTTTAAAGCATGGATACTTTCAAAGGATCCTAGCAAATCCCAGTATGTGGATATGATTTTTGACATTTTATTAGATAGCTAGCTAAGATTTTTCATTAAATCTGCAGTGGGTCAAATATTTTTTTTCCACATTTATTGATTTTCTCAAGAGCAATTATCCCAATGATGGCACAGAACAGGCCTTACTGAATGAGTTGAGTTCATTTAATGATTACATCAAAGATAATGTAAGCCATTCTTGCTTTCTTAAACATAATTAACAGTAGTATGACAAGCTGAAGCCTGAAGTTAATCTTTATTAAGGGAACAATTCCTTAAACCACATGCATAATTTGATGGGGAAAAACTGCTCTCATGGAATTATAACAATAAAATTATATGCATGTATAAATATTCCACGGTATTTCATCATGGGTGGTTTTATCATGTTAAAATCATGTGTTCATAACAATAAAAAATTATTGCCACGTTATCTGCCTTATATATATACAGATGCTAAAAGAGTCGTGTATTTCATTATGCATTTAGGGTTCTGTAGTCAAGAAATAATAATTATTTGGCAAAACACAGCAATTACATTATGAAAATTTTCGAATGAATTAATTCGGCTGAAGCGTGAACATTTCTTGGTGCACTGGCAGAATGCATGTTTAAAACAAGTTTGTGTAAGCAGGTATACATGGAACATAGCATCTAGGCAGAAGCGTTTTAAACTGTTCATACCAAACTGTTTTAAATGTTGGAAGTCCTCAGAAACTCAAATATGAGTTTATTGTTGAGATCATAGCTCCCATGTAACCAAGTTTCATTGCTGCAGTCCTGAGATGTAGTCTGTTATGTCATATGTCATGTAACTAAGATTTCACTTAGATATATTTTCTTCAACAAATGCCATACATCTGGTTTGTTGATGAGTGTACACAAACTGATAGAACTAGAAGGAAGTAGTAATCGTTGTTCTCTATGAGTGTGTCTTAACTATGCACTTTCTCCTCTGTCGTAACATGCTGCTAGTTTCTATGACATTTGGAATCAAAACACTCAGATAGTGAATGTATGCTCCAATTATTTATGCTATGAAATGTCCCAAATTCTACTTGTAGTTTATATTGCCGACATTCCGCGGATTGGGAGGGACACGTTTTAGATCATAGCACCCCCAATGTACAGATTGATGCTATCAAAATGAAGCAATGGTTGATAGTGTATGTAATGTACAGATCATAGATCCCCAATGTTGTATCATGCGTTCATAATGTATGTAATGTAAAAATTCAGTTTGTGGTCGTGTAATGAATGGTTTAGCATATATTACCATATTTGATTTTTGATTCAACTTAAGATTTCAAGACCCTGAAATTCTACAGCAATACATCTGGTCTTGTCTTTGAAGATGTTAAGACTAGCGTAAGAAAGGAGATTTTCTTTCAGTCCATCTCCGCCTCATTTTGCTATTTCTATGTGGAACTGCAGACAACAAGTTCACCCAAGCTAGAACCACGGATGTTCCATTTGATGAACAAGTCACTTTGTCACGGTGGTCAAAGAAATATAGTCATTTAATATTGGTAGAGGTAGTTAGTTATATGAGATTGGTTAGAGAGTACAATACACTATTTGAAAGGTTGTTGTGTAGTGCCTAGAAATTTAGGATGTAATACAACACAAAACCTCATAAGCTGTAATTACCGATCTGAGTTTGTTATGATTAATGATAATTGCTAAATCTCTTCAGCGTATAAACCGAAATTAAGCGACACAATAAGCAAAAATGTACTTCTATTTGTAAAGACACATTTCTTATAGTAACAAGAACTATATTTGGCTACTAAGAGTCAGTACTCTGCACAAGCGTTCAGTTACAAAGGCAATAGTAAAGAAGAAGCATAAAACACGCTAAGTTAATCATAACCATCTATTCTCTCAGGAACTTCAGCATATACGATCCCAATTTATCACGACATATAAATCTCCATCCGGACATACTTTTATGTCTAACAAATCGGTCATGACCCAACTGTAGTTTTGTAGGCATAGATGCCGACAAGGCAACAAAATGTACACCTCGCTAACCTCACAAACTTCATACATCATCACCTGTTTCAGTCCACTAATGCTGCGGCATTTGCCTTGTTGGAGAAAGTCGAGGCCATGGCCATTGCAGTAAGAAGTTGTATCGTCCACCTCACTCTCGCCACAACCTTATTTTCTGTCTCTACATGATGGTAGAGATCAATTGCTCGTTGTACCCATGTTGAAGTTGGTTCTGCACGAGGAAAATAAAAATTCATGTACATTCAGGACTAAAACATCCATCATGACTGAGTAGGCGACCAACGAAGGACTACGACCGGAGGAAAGCGAGCAGCTGAGGAAAGCGAGCAACGGATATGGCGCCCAAAGGAAGGGGATCCAAAAAGAGTAAACAAAAGCGGGAGTTTTAATCTCTCATGGTATAGACTATTTAGGGTTTAATTCACTTACACTTCTACAAGCCTATAAACGGCGTTAATTGATTGGAAAAAGAAAAAAGAAACTGATTCTAACATTTGGTCATCCGTTCAGAGTTTATATTGATCCGCACCGGAAAATTAAATTATTCTTATTTGCAAAAGCAGCGATGCTTTTAAATGATGCTAGCAGATCAAAAAAAAAATACGAACATGAATAATGAACCTTCACAAATATATAATAGAAAATCGCCGGTGTATGGACATGAAATTATATTAATTATTATGTATATGACCAATGCGAAAAAGAAATCAAATAGGGCTGAAGTTAGCAAAAATAAAAAGTTGGGAGTAAAAGTAGCATTAATTAGTGCTGTTTTGTCGCTTTCATCCGACGCGTCGTCCTATGCATTTCACTTTTCAGGCGTTACATAATAACAACAGAGAAACCAATAGAGTCCTACACTCCATCGCCGAATCGACTGCACAGACCACCAGTGAGATCCAATGGAGTACCCTTACGGCCACCCTAGCCACACCCACCACCACCACCACCACCGCCGAGATGACTCTGAGGGCGAAGAGTCAAGAAACGAAGGCTACGGCTACCCTCCGCCACCGTCCGATCAATACCCACCGTACGGCACCCCTGGATTCGCCGCGCCGCCTCCTGCAGCTACGCACACCCACACCTCCCACTACGGATCGTCGGAACCATATCCTCCTCCAGGTCAGCGTCTGAGCTACGATTACCCACCGTACCAGGCTCCTCCCCAATACCAAGAATCACAGGCGTACCCTCCGGCGAACCAACAGCGTCCTCCTTCCTTCGTCCACCATGTTTCTCACGAGGTTTGCCCTAAATCTCGCCGTAAATGATTCGCATTTTAGGATCAAATGTAACGCCTTTTTTGAATTTGGTGCGATCTTGATCAGGTTGACGCCGCTGGCCCGGAATTCTCCAACAAGCCCACTGTGAAGGTCTTCTGCAAGGCTAACCCTAATTTCTCACTCACTATCCGCGGAGAAAAGGCCGTGTTGGCTCCTTCCGACCCGAACGATCCTTACCAGGTACAAAGACTTGGTGGAAGCATTTATCAGCATGTCACTTATATATATGTATATATATCGGTGAACTTGAGATGGATATTTTTTTTTTTTTAAATTTCTTCTGGTTAATCTGATGATTCTGTGGCCAAAATCATAATCTTGTTAGAAATTATCAGCATTTCACTTGTATATATCTCTGTGACCTTGATATGGATATTTTTTTATTTCATCTGGTTGATCTGATGATTCTGTGGCCAGAATCATAATCTTGTTAGAAATTATCAGCAGTTCACTTATATATATATGTGTGTGTATGTATATATATCTCTGTGAACTTGAGATGGATTTTTTTTTTTTGAATTTCATCTGGTTAATCTGATGATTCTGTGGCCAAATCATAATCTTGTTAGAAATTATCACCATTGCAATTATATATTATGTATATATCTCTGTAACCTTGATATGGTTTTTATTTTTATTTTTATTTTAGTTTTTATTTTTTATATATTTCATCTGGTTAATCTGATGTTGCTGTGGTCAAAATGATAATCTTGTTAGAAATTATTAGCATTGTTCTTAAATATACCTGTGATCTTGAATTGAAGTTTGTTTGTTTATCTATGGGTAGCATTGGTACAAAGATCTGAAGTTCAGTACCAGGATCAAAGATGAAGCTGGGTTTCCAAGCTTTTCTTTGGTTAATAAAGCCACTGGATTGGCTCTGAAGCACGCTGCTGGACCCGCCGAGCAGGTAAGATATCTCCATCTTGAGTTATATACCTATTAACTGTATTGGGATAATTGTTCGTGCAAACTGCCTTTGATCATGATTGTGGTTGAAAACTATAAATTACACAAACATTTGCTAGTTATATTTCATGATTATGGCTTCCACTAGTAACCGTGATCCCATTTAAGAGGTTTTACATAAAACAATTGATCTCCAATCACAATTAGCTTGGGATTTCGATGTTGCAAACGTGTCTATATACATGTTCTTCTGTGTTAGACTAGAAAATTGTAATATTTTATTATAAAGAGTTCGTCCACAATTTGGAATTGAGAAACCATGAAGTACCATTGACATGTTTCATTGTTGTGGATTCTTATAAGGGTTAAGAATCTAAAAACAGTCCCAACTATAGGCCATATTGCTAATCACTGTCTCAGATTTAAAATGTTGATACTCGGTGTCCCAAGTATCAAATTGCTTGATTTCCACTTTTTTCTCTTAAAATTTCCGAAATAAAAAATGTTTTTAAGCATAAAATAAACCTAAATTATGAGCAGTAATAAATCTTAGACTCCAGAAAAGTGGACGACATGTTGTTGTTGCTTAAAACGTAAATTTTAACAACAAAATCAGTCAAAAAGAGTGGTAAATAACAACAAATCTGATAGTTGAGACACCAAATATCAAAACTTTAAATTCGGGACAAGGATTAGCAACATGGTCTATAGTTGGGATTGTTTTTAGGTTCTTAACCCTTCTTGTAATTGTTGTTGTTGACTAATATGCTTCTTCATTTGCACTGTACTCGGTTACTGAAACAGACATGGTCTTCTTTTGAACTAATGCTTTGTTGAAGTAAATTGATTGCTAGAACTAGAGAACCCTTGTCTTCATCTTCATCTTCATCTTCATCTTCATCTGCAGCTTTTTTTTTTTTTTTTAAACTAACAAAAAAATAAAGTAATATGTTGATTTGGTTGGATTTATAATGTGCAGGTGCAGTTTGTGGCTTACAGTTCAGAGAAGCCAGACCTGTCGATTCTGTGGACCGAGAGTCAAGACTTTGGTGAGGGTTACAGAGCAGTAAGAATGGTGAACAACATTCACCTGAATATGGATGCATTCCATGGAGATGAAGCATCGGGTGGAGTCCGCGACGGAACGACAATCGTTCTTTGGCAGTGGAATAACGGTCCCAACCAACTTTGGAAGATCACTCCCTACTGAAATATTCATCTTTGCTGTGTCTTCTTCGTTGAAATTGCAGGTGATGTTTATTTATGCATGTGTTATGCGGAATAAGGTGCAACTCTTGCAGGGAGGGCTTTGGCTTTCAGCTGCTCTAGAGTTTGTCTTTGTGAACGTTTTTATGGGACTCTGTTTTAGTTTCATGTACTTCAAATATGGATGGATTTGTCTGTCTGTCTTTTTTCTTAATAAGTAGTGAAAACCTAAAGAATTATAATCCTGTTTGATTCTACTTGATTTAGTTATAAACTATGATAAACTATGAATTTAAAATCAAATAGGTACCTAAGATAAAGTGTGTTCACAAATTAGTGATATAATTTTTGTGACTTTTAGGTATTTGAATTTCAAACTGTTGCACCAATCGGATTTAGGTCAGAATTGACCTAGCTCAGGTCAGTGACGGATCTAGGAACCCAGCGAAGTGCCTAGCGAAGTGGGTTCCTAGTAGATTTTATGGAAATAAGTAAAAATAAGTTTTAATACGGATCGGAATTTGAAATACGTCACATTAAATTTTTTAAAAACTATTTTTAAAAATTAATAGAGACATAGAGTGACATGAAGCTTTTTTTGATAATGTTTTTTGCTTCATTTAATTTTATCAATTAAAAAAAAATTAAATTAATTTGATCTTCTGTATTGGGATAAAATTTAAAATACAATAAATCAAAATTTTTAACAATTATTTTAAAAATTGATAGAGTGAGATAAATCATTTTTGGTAATGTTCATTAGCAATTATTTTTTTTAAAAAAAAATTTGTTAGATCTTCCGTATTTTTAAGAAGAACACCATGGTTGTATAAAGACTCTACTTGTTATCATTGAGTCAATTGTTGTTTTCTTTTTTTTTATAATAATATTTCATGAAGAAATCTTAGGAGAACCTCAAGAAGAAGATTTAGGAAAAAAAAAATGACTTAAAGTCTCATGAAAGAAAAAAGAAACCTCATGGAAAAATAAAAATAACTAAAAGTTCAGGAAAAGAAAAAAAAAAGACCAGGAGAAGAAAAAAATTGACTAAAAAAAGTTCAGGAGAAAAAAAAAAGTCCGAGAAAAAAAAATGTTATAAATATATTATGTGAATGTTCAATATTATGTGTATATATCAATATTATTTGGACCTTCCATATATTGATTTTACTTACTCTCTAAGTCTATGTAATCCCTATATAAGGGCACCCTATGTGATAATAAGATCATCCCCAAGTTCTCTATTCTATGACTCTCTACTTTCGTAACACGTTATCATCACGATTTGACTCACATATTATTTTAGCTACACAAATCACCGTCGGGTCTTTCTAATACCTGTCGCTCACAATCGTCTAACCACACCACGAGCAGATCGACCATTCCAGTAGATAGGATACACTTTCGGTCCCCAACTGCACATCTTCCTCGCTGGACCGACCGGAAAACAACATTGAGGTTTCCTTTACTTTCCTTACATACATATTCAAACATTACCTTTACTAATACTAATACTAATACTCTTATTCTTATGATTTGTTTTTATTGCCTTTCGTGCAAGGTGAAAAAAAATTCATGAAAAAGGATGGAATGGAGAAGATAATGGCCAAATAAGTCACGCCTTGAAACAAAAAGAAGATCTTCACTTAACAAAAAAAAAAAAGGGAAATTACTACTCGTACACTTATTTTACAAATCGCTTCGGTTTATTAAGACTTTATTAATTACTTGATATATTTTCTTTTGATTAATGTTATTGTTATATATATATATATATATATATATATATATCAATATGCTCCACTCCCAGAAGCGAGTGTAGTAGCACACTAGTAATTATGAAAAAATAATAATGTGGCATGATTGTTAGATGCTGAAATATTCCATATATAAATGGTAAACAAAATTATACGCATCGCCACTAGATATGCTTCGCTCCCTGAAGTGAGCGTTGCAATTTACGATTATAAAGATGATGTCCTCCACTCATGAGTGTTGTAGTTTATATGATTATAATGTTATATTATACTCCATGAAGTGTGAGTATTACAGTGTATGATTGCAATGATAATATTTTGCACTCCCTGAAGTGAGTGACGTAATCTATAATTATAATGACTATGAAAGAGTACAAGTACAAATTTGTTAAAGTTATCATGGTCATGGAAACACTTGATTTTGATTTTAAAATAGATTAAATTGTTAGCATCATCATGATATCGATAAAGAACGATGGTGCGTCTTACAAATACAAATAAAGAATGCATGAAAAGAATGCTAAGTCCAATTGATTTGGAAGAATGATAATTTTGAGAAGCGCATTGATGCTATAAAAAATGATGATATTATGCAGCGCGAAATTTGATGATTTTATGAAGCGCAATCATACTAGGCAAAGTTTGGCCTCATATATTGAAAATATTTGCATATATTACTCGTTAATAGAACGATCAAGAAAATTGCATTATTTATGAATATCGTATCCTGAAGATCCGATATTATGATCCTGAAGATCAAGATTATGAATATTCGTATTTATTTTTAAATTCCGCATTTACAATTATATTTTATATTTCTTGCACTACAATTATAGTTATCTTTTTATTTATTATATTTTATTTACAGTTATCTTTTTATTTCTTGCACTGCATTATATTTATTATATACATATATTATTACGTTATTATAAAATGATCCAGAAGATCATGAGTTATTCAAAAGCTCAAAAATTGATAATTTTAGAATCTAGAAGATCCTAGAATATATGAAAAACAGATCTGAAACGTTGTTTTTAGAACTTAAAGATCTTCAAGTATGAAAAGTGAATCATGTAAAGCATGAGTTATACATAAAGAGTCCTGAAGATTCTAAGAAATCATGAAGTATCATAAATGATCATGAAGATCCTAGAAGATCTGTAAATGAATAAATGATCATGAAGATCCTAAATATATGAGACTATGAATTAAGGAGATTGAAGATCCCTAAAGATTTTGAATTATGAATAGAGATCCTAAAGATCCTGAATTATTTCGAATAAATGATCTTGATTGAAATGGAACTGAATATCCTAAAAGATTTTGAGATATGAAAAAAAAATATCCTTAAAGATATTTAGCTACGAATAAGAATCATGAAGATCCTTACAGATATTGAGCTACGAATAAGAATCATGAAGATCCTAAAATATTTTGAGCTATAGATGATCTGAAGATCATGAATTACGAGCATTTATATGAAATTATATTATTATTTTTTTACGCTTTATGCATTATTTTTATTATTATTATTTATATGCTTTCATATACTTCATATTTATTTCTTATTATAAATAATGTGAATACTCCGCAATCATCATTATGATGAAGATGAAAAAAAATAAAATAAACATGCGGATTGTGTTTTCAGGATTATGAAGAAAAAAATCAGGTAAACAGAAGTTTACCGCCAATATTGGCGTGATTGATTATATATTCGGTAAACCGGAAGTTTACTAATTCATATAGAGGTAAACCATAAATTTTACCCAAATAATACAATATTTGGCGTGAGCGGTTACATACCATTCTGGATCACTTAAGATGGACAATACATTATTTGGAACAACCTGAAGATTCTCCATAAATCATTATGATAATTGCTCTCAAAGGAAAATTCATTATGTGATCATCATCAACTAAGTTCGGGATAAAATTCAATTATTTATGGAAATAATAAAAGGTGAATATGGGCCCGTTCACCTGCCATGTGGAGCGATATATTATTTTGAAAGATGCATCTACAATATGGTCACATGTGCGTTTATTATGAATTTGCAAATTTCCAGATTATGTAATAAAGAATGATGATGATATTGAAAGTTGATATTTACTACTAGATTCAGACAATTACATGTCTAGATTTGCAGTTTAGCATGAAAGTTACAAAGATCCTCCAATTAAATAGCTAAACTGCAACCAATTAAAGCAAATTGAGTACAAAATATTATGAAAACAACAATAAAACTACGCATCAAGCCAATGTTAAATCACAGTTCTCCCCATTACAACTAATTTTTGGTGAAGAGAAAAATTTCTCATATATGAATTTTATGATGTGCGATATATATTTGAACAGCTCCACTGCAACGCACAAAGATGGGTCTAGAATGTTGGGAAAATATGTTGTCTGTAAATCAATTATTTGGGAATAATGACTAATATATTAAAGCAAGAGTTGCTGAATATCATTGATGAACTAATTTTCCCAACATTAAGGCGAGAAAATAAGCAGCTGGAAGAAAAGAGATTGCCCAGGAAAAGTGTTATTATCTCATTTAGATCCTCGTACAATGATAATATGAACCTGAAGTTCAAAGCGTTAAATATTTTCAGATACTGCCTATTAAGTGACTTTATGAGACCCAGTAAGTCATAAGTCAATTACCGGCTGAAAATGCTCCAATTTAAATGTCCCGATTGGACAAACTATAATGAAAATAACACACTCCTAAAGCGTGTGATATCGGTTCCAAAGAAAATTTATTGATAAAAGAATGGAGCTTAGAAAGAAATATAAATATGGTCTTATTATGGAGGTGATTTCCCAAAAGAAGTAAAGACATAACTAAATATGAAACCCCAGAAGTGGTTCAGGTACCTGAAAGAGATCTCGATGAGCTGTGTCTTTAATAGGAAAATTATGGAACCATAAATATCAAGTTGTCGACAACAATTTTGAATATTATTCACGAGTGAAATCTTAAAACAAGCTGAGGATCTTGAGCTCAGTTTGTCACATATCATTATGATTGGCCAAAGTTTGAAAAGACGCAAGTTTGAGCAAGAAAAATGCAGAATGTGATAGCCAGTGGATATAAATAATTTCGGCGTAAATAGATTGCCTCGGAAGATAGGCACAACCCGTTGTTGCGTTTGGGTGAACAAGGTCGTGGGGACGCGTCTGTTCGCGTAGTTGCGCGGGCTTTTGCAACCCTTCCGTCAGGAGGAGGTTGGGCCACTGACGAGTGTTCAGACTTACTCCCGTATGAGGTCTGTGTGTCGGTACGGCTGTGACTCGGTAAGGTTGTGACTCGGTAAGGCTGTGACTCGGTAAGGTCGTGACTCGGTAAGGTCGTGTCTCAAGGAAATATCTGAGTCTCGGAAGGCGGTGGACTGTGCGCAAATGCGAATGTCTGGGCAACGGTTCCTGCACGAAGGACCAATGCTAGCACGGAGAGGGAGGGGGGTGGTGCTAGCGGAGCCCTCTCCGATGCTTAAGTCACTATAGTGGCAAAAAGGTAATTTCTAGAGAGAGAGAATTTCTAGAGTGAAGTCAGAGCTCAAAATACCAAAGTTGGGCAAATGAGAGAATGTGTGAAAATGGGTGGCCAAGGCCTCCTATTTATAGGCTTCCTTGGGACCGAACCCGGTTTTAAAGCGGTTTGACGACGGTTCAAGAAAACAAGCGGTAACCGTCATCCATGTTGGTAATGTGCGAACTTGACTTCTCTACGCGTAACGGTAATCACGGATACGGTAATCGCGGATACGGTAATCGCGGATACGGTAATGGCGCGATACCCGTAAGGCAATCCGGACCTCGTCGAAATTGGGCGATTCGGCGAGGTCCGGGTTGCCGCGCAATCCGGACGTCCGGGTTGCATATGCAATCCGGCGGTCCGGTCCGGACGCGCGTAACGCACTTCCGGACCGTTTTGACCCGTTAGGAGATGTTTTTAAACCGAGATGTAATTTTCGACACGTTTACGAGGCCCGAAATGTAGATACGAACCCGAATTGGACATTTATCCATCACTTGCCCCCGAGTCAAGTAACGGTTTAGAACCTTTCTTGACTCTATTTTAAGTTAGGATATTTGTCCAATTTGAGTTTGACGCTAACCTTTCGGTTTTGATCGTTGGTCGGACGCAAGCATCTTGATTTCGTCCGTCGTTTGATTTTCCGACCGAATGACTTTGTTTCCTATCATCATGGTTAGTGTAATAGGAAATGTATATGCGCAAGTATGATTATCGTCGGAGACATGAGCAATCGGGAATACGCTATGCGAGCATGTCTCTATCCACATGCATACATAAGTAATAGTCATGGCAAGATTGTAATTACGCAATGCAAGAAATAGAAATCGTACGTTTCTAAAATGACTAAGTGATTACCGAACCATGAATCATGCGATATGGAGACATACGCGTATGATGACAAGTTTGATACGTGCAATGTCAAAGTAATCATGTATGTAGAGATAAATACTTAGAGGAGGGCGGAGTATACCGTAAGTATTTGTAGATGTATTACTCCTTTGATCCTTATCATCGAGGAGTCTCTTGGAAGTAGTCGCTTGTTGCTTAAAGAAATATTTCCTTAAGCGTTGTCGTATTTGCTCTTCGTGGTTCGTCATATTAGTTGCATTGCTTGCATGATAACTTCTTGAGATGTTGATCCTTTTTTACCGCACGTACCAACTTTGCTATGTGCGTTGACTTTTGATACGCGCGTTGACTTTTGATACGCGCGTTGACTTTTGATATGCGCGTTGGCGTTAATGGTTGAGCGTCAGGTATAGACTGTTGGTTATTGCCTGCAAGTATGCTAAAATACTTAGAAAATATTTAAACGATATCTAATGCTTGTTACCATAGATGTCGTCGTATGAGCTTTGTCGATGAGCGTCGTAGGTGTGCTTAGGGGGCATAGCTACTTGTTGTATGCAATCCATCTTTGTCGATATGTATGTGCGTACATGGAAACACTTAGAAAATATTCTCCCCTTGTGGACATGCATCCTCGTCGACATGTATGTACGTACATGGAAACACTTAGAAAATATTTTCTCCTTGTCGACATGCATCCTCGTCGACATGCATGTACGTACATGGAAACACTTAGAAAATATTCTCCCCTTGTCGACATGCATCCTCGTCGACATGTATGTACGTACATGGAAACACTTAGAAAATATTTTCTCCTTGTCGACATGCATCCTTGTCGACATGTATGTACGTACATGGAAACACTTAGAAAATATTTTCTCCTTGTCGACATGTATCCCTGTCGACATGTATGTACGTACATGGAAACATGATACGCGCGTTAACTTTGATACGCGCATTGATGTTGATACGCGCGCTAACCTTAATACGCGCATTGATGTTGATATGCGCGTTAACCTTGATACGCGCATTGATGTTGATATGCGCGTTAACCTTGATACGCGCATTGATGTTGATATGCGCGTTAACCTTGATACGCGCGTTGATGTTGATACGCGCGTTAACCTTGATACGCGCGTTGATGTTGATACGCGCGTTAACCTTGATACGCGCGTTGATGTTGATATGCGCGTTAACCTTGATACGCGCATTGATGTTGATATGCGCGTTAACCTTGATACGTGCATTAATGTTGATATGCGCGTTAACTTTGATACGCGCGTTGATGTTGATATGCGCGTTAACCTTGATACGCGCATTGATGTTGATACGCGCGTTAACCTTGATACGCGCGTTGATGTTGATACGCGCGTTAACCTTGATACGCGCGTTGATGTTGATATGCGCGTTAACCTTGATACGCGCATTGATGTTGATACGCGCGTTAACCTTGATACGCGCGTTGATGTTGATATGCGCGTTAACCTTGATACGCGCATTGATGTTGATATGCGCGTTAACTTTGATACGCGCATTGATGTTGATATGCGCGTTAACCTTGATACGCGCATTGATGTGTTGAAGAGGTTGCCCCCCTTGCGCGATGCTTGTTACTTGCTGCACGAAGACTAATAAGTCTTGTATGGAGCGTTTGTTGCATAAGTGCTTGAACAAGTGTTGGTGCGTGTTTTCACACTGACTGGATTGTTGATAGCACTTTCCAGGATATCGTTGGCTTGCAGTTTCTGTTCTTAGCATAATTCTCGATAGATCCGACGCAGGGGCGCGTTCCTCGAGCGATTCTTAGTTCTTTATGCTGAGCATGACCGTGCTAATTCCTTCTTGTGATAAAGGAAATAGAGTTGAGGGTTGTGCAAAGGTGTCTTCTGCCCCCCGGTCGAGGGACCGGCCCAAGGAGGAGTGTTACTCCTACTGAGGTAAGTATTTGTTGATTGGTGATTTTGATGCCTGTATTGATGATTGTCGCCCTTATGTTGAAGAGCTATGTTGTGCTGAATGTTGAAACAATCATTCTTGTCGTGTCTTTTGTGTGGATGACGACATTGTATTTGATGTTGACATTATGAACTCTTTGCCATAAGTCCTTAGAGATGATGTTAACTCTTGGTTACTGTCGGGCTGTCTGCTTCCAGCATGTTGAACCCTTTGTGAATGGGTTGATGTTGATAATTCTTTGTTCATGCCTTTGCTTGCATGATATTTCGTCACCTGGACCTGTTTTCAATAATAATCATGTGATAACTTGTTAGTAATATTTCATACCTTGAGTTATCTATGCCGTCAATATGCTTTGGACTTGGAAGATATGATAGATATCCTTAGATGATGAATGTGATGTCTGTAGTTGCGACTGTTCGTCGCGCATTGTTAAGTGTTGTGATCGCCCCTCTTGGCTAGACTCCAAGGCATGGCGAGATGGGTAGAGCATAGGATGTTGCGACTTGCGCACTATAGGTTTTGTTCGTAAATGACGGTGGTAACTTCTGCTTGTTCCGCCGAGTCCTGTTAGAGATGATGGCATTCTTTAATCTGTGCCATCTTTTGGATATGTTGAACTCGTTTCTGAGTCTGTTTGCCCCCCGGCTTCTATGCTTGAAGACTTGTTGTAGTTGTTCCTTACGACTTGTTCGCTTTGAACTACGTCGTTTGAACCTGCTTTATACATAGTAGTTTGCATGATAACTTGTTAGTAATATTTCATACCGTTATCACTTACTGTGTTTATTTAATGTGGATGACTAGTAACGTAGACATAGTCCCTGCGGTCGTGACCGATAGCCACTTCCTGATTGATAAGTTGAGATGCTCTCCTGATTGCCTGCCTGATGCATTATGCATATTGCCCTTCTTTCCTGAATAGCTTGCCGCTATATGTGTTGCAACCTGCCGAGTATTTTTGCGTATAGCAATATATCTCAACAAGTAGTGTATTTGAAAAGTGTTATCTTGGCTAAGCAAGATACTAGTTTATACCGTCTCTTAGTTCCACTCTAAGGCGACGTTGTACAAGACTCGACTTGTAAATTTTATGAGTTTTAAACAGGGTGCGCACCTGCCAGCGTGTATCAACCCGCGTTGGGGAAGCATACGTAAAAACATTTTTGTTTTTGAAGAAGCATTTTGTGAATCCTAAAAAGCTTGTTGATAAAATATTTGAAAAAATATTTTGACATTGAATGTGATATATCCAAAAAACCGTGTTGATAAATTTTTTGGAAAGGTGTTTGATACATAAAATACTTGATAAAATATTTGACAAAATATTTGGTAAAATATTTGAAAAATATTTGTGATACATGATTCCTACGTCCAGGGATCATGTAACACTTTTTGAGAATATGAATTGTGATGCATGCTTTATGCGTCCAGGAACCATGCAACACGGTTTGAAAATCTGTAGTACGGAATTGTCATCTTAACCAGAGGACTTTTGCCGTATAAAACGAACCCTGATGGCGTTCGTAATATGGGAGTGTCGTCTAAACAGAGGACATATAAAGAGTGCACCCTAAACAGGATATAAGCACTTGTTATAGAGTGGGGTCGTTGTCTAAACGGAGAACTTCCGTCACTTAAGGGGTGATCAGCCCCGTATGCCCATCCTGTTCTGAATCCAGGGAATGGCTATGAACATGAGGATTTGCCTCTAACCAGAGATGTCACAGCATGTCATTTTTTAGAAGTGAACATGGGGCTTGTCTTTTTTTTTTTTTTTTTAAAGAGGATACCACAACATGCTATTTTGATAGTAGGCCTTGGCGTTATTCCAAGGTATTTTGGTAGTAGGTCTTGGTGTTAATCCAAGATATTGCTTGTAGCTGACGCCCTGAATAGTCGTCGTTTTGATAGTAGGTCTTGGTGTTAATCCAAGATTTTGCTTGTAGCTGACGTCTCTGAATAGTCGTCGTTTTGATAGTAATCCGCAGGTTGTCACTGCGGTATATAAGTTGGTTGTGCACATAGCTTGATGGCTTTGTGTTGTCGGCGTCTTCTTGAGATAGAGGCCTATGTTGTGAATGGAGAAATAAACTCCGTGTTGGTGTAGATAATAGATATGTTGGTGTTGTATACCATAAATCCCTCCTTGAACACAATGCTTAGCTTGTATTGTTGAAGTAGACTTTTGTGCATAAGTTACTACTTGGCGTAATCCCTGAGTTGTAATCGTAGTGTAGCATGTACCTACGAGCAGAGTTACTTTGTCAGATAATCGCAATTTTTATAAGTTTGCAAGAGTATGAAATCATGAAATTTTCTTTTTAGTTATGCATATAGTAATTAAAGTAAAGGAATCTGATACAAGGATTCCTTGTTTGTGTAGGAAACTTCCCTGAGTGCGGATACGATAGGTGTAAATCATGATAGGCATGTATATATGTTAAGTAGAATTGCCGAGCACTTGTCAGCTTGGTGCCCCCCAAGTCGCTTGGCAGTTGTATCGCTGTTTCCTGATTGTTTATATTGTTTCAACTTCTAATAGTGCATGATCTGTCCTTGTGTAATGCTCTCGCCTTGTTTATTATTGCGATGCGATTTTTAGTCTTGCGCGTATAAAATGCTTGAGACTTTGTGTTGTTGACGCGAGGAATATGTGTGTAGTTGTTACTTGGCGTTATTCCAATGTAATATGCGTCATAATAATGTACCTACGAAAGTAGATTTATCCTTTATTAGATATTTAGAGTTCGCACGACGGATTACAAGAAAGCGTCTAGTGATCACTTCTTTCGAAAATTACTGAGGCTAATAAGCATGAGTTGTACTTAAACTTTAAAAGATTGAACATAGATATGCGAAAAGGAAATAAGGAAGATAAAAGGATTGGTGATGTGTTTGACGTCCCCATAGGTGATTTGTTGGCTAGTTGACTCTGCCACGTGCCACACAGTTTCTCAATGCAACTAGCGTGTTGAGCTCTTCAATCTCCCCTTTTGGAGATGGACAAAAGTTGATGTCATGACCCCAAGTTTTACTTTGCTTGTGTTGTTCTTCAACATCTTTGTCAAGGAAGGCAGTTGTTGACTCAAGTGGGCGGTGATGTTTGTTTTCTGGGAGTGTGAGATTTGCTTCTTCTGCATTCATACTCCAAAGATTGTACAAGTCGTCGCAATTGGTTCCATAAGTGACGTTGTTTTTCTGGCGTTTGGCGATAGGTGGATTATCATCCGCCTTTTCTTTTCCCTTGCTTTTTTCTGAAAACTTCACACGAGGCTTCCTTTGATGGTTATTGCCATGGTCGATATACTTCATCATTTTTCCTTCCAAGATCAAGCTGTTTACACGAAATCTTAAGCTGACGCAGCTGTCTGTCTCATGGCCACATACTTCATGATTCTCACACCATTTGCTTTTATCTTTTCCCAATGGGCCATTGCGGAAATTAAAGGGTTTTTTCCACAGCTTGGTCTCCTTCATTTCTTTCAGGATGACAGAAAATGGTGTGTTCAGAGGAACACATATGGCGAGATTGGTATTTTTGATCCTTTGGGCATCTGACTGGAATGGCCTCTTTTGTCGCGGTTGCCTCTTTTCCCAGGAGACGTGTATCTCTTTTTCAATTATTGCCTTCAGGGTTCTTGTTGTCAATCCTGTGATTGGGGTGTCGTCGTCACTAGCAGGTTTTTCCCTTCCCTCGTTGTGGCATATGTCAATATCGTCTTGGCTTGTCCTTGTGGAAGGACCTTCCTTGTGTATTTTGGATGACTCTGCTTGAGTCTTCTTTGGAGGGCTGTCGCCTTGATCAATGAATTGCTTTAATTTGCCTTTGAGGACTAAGCTGTTAATGCGATTACGTAGGCTGACACAGCGGTCCGTTTCGTGGCCGAAGACCTCGTGGTTTTCACACCACTTGTCTTTGTCTTTCCCCAGCGTGCCTTTTCTGAAATTGTTCAGCTTTTTCCACATGTTCGCATCTTTCATCTCTCTCAATATTACGGATAGCGGGGCATTCAAAGGAATGTAGTCAGTGATGTCTACTTCTTTTGGCTTGTCGAAACCTCCTTGAAAAGGTCGCTTTGGCTGAGGCTGCCAATTTCTTGCTTGCTGACTGCTTGAGGGCGGCTTTGCCAATTTCGATGCCTCCTTTTGGTGTAGTGTGTCTTGATGACTTGTGACTCGAGACTTTGTCCCTATCGTCTCAACTTGTTCGTTGATTGGAGGCAAAAGAGGTGACGGGTTGACACCTTTGTATTGGAAGGCTCCTTGGTTGGACGGCGGTGGCTGAGCCGCATATCCTTGGTTCTTTAGAGACTCGCGGAATGCGAGTAACGCTTCTAGTGCCGCCATCATTGCTGGAGTAATGGTGGGCATCGAGTTTACCCCCGTTCTTTGTTCGCCCTGCGGCATTTCTGCCTGGGATTCATCTTCATGTACCTTTGGTTCGAAAACAGGTGGAGGTGCGTGATGTTTGTCTTTTGGCTCCTTGTGCTGTGCGCCGGGCACATTGTCAATTGGTATGGATGAAGCTACGGAAGTAGCACTTGGGATGTGGGAGGGTCGCGACTGGCTCCCAGCTGGAGCTTGGCCTCCTGTTCTTTTGTTTGCCGGGGACTTCTTTGGATGTCCAGGCCTTTTCCTTGTGTTTTTGACCTCTTCGGGAGGGTTGTGATCACTCGCCATGATTTCTGCTGTACGGTAGCTTGTTGTTCGAATCACGTAGACGGCGCCAATGTTGCGTCCGGGTGAACAAGGTCGTGGGGACGCGTCTGTTCGCGTAGTTGTGCGGGCTTTTGCAACCCTTCCGTCAGGAGGAGGTTGGGCCACTGACGAGTGTTCAGACTTACTCCCGTATGAGGTCTGTGTGTCGGTACGGCTGTGACTCGGTAAGGTTGTGACTCGGTAAGGTTGTGACTCGGTAAGGTCGTGACTCGGTAAGGTCGTGACTCGGTAAGGTCGTGACTCGGTAAGGTCGTGTCTCAAGGAAATATCTGAGTCTCGGAAGGCGGTGGACTGTGCGCAAATGCGGATGTCAGGGCAACGGTTCCTGCACGAAGGACCAATGCTAGCACGGAGAGGGAGGGGGGTGGTGCTAGCGGAGCCCTCTCCGATGCTTAAGTCACTATAGTGGCAAAAAGGTAATTTCTAGAGAGAGAGAATTTCTAGAGAGAAGTCAGAGCTCAAAATACCAAAGTTGGGCAAATGAGAGAATGTGTGAAAATGGGTGGCCAAAGCCTCCTATTTATAGGCTTCATTGGGACCGAACCCGGTTTTAAAGCGGTTTGACGACGGTTCAAGAAAACAAGCGGTAACCGTCATCCATGTTGGTAATGAGCGAACTTGACTTCTCTACGCGTAACGGTAATCGCGGATACGGTAATGGCGCGATACCCGTAAGGCAATCCGGACCTCGTCGAAATTGGGCGATTCGGCGAGGTCCGGGTTGCCGCGCAATCCGGACCTCCGGATTGCATCGCAATCCGGCGGTCCGGTCCGGACGCGCGTAACGCACTTCCGGACCGTTTTGACCCGTTAGGAGATGTTTTTAAACCGAGATGTAATTTTCGACACGTTTACGAGGCCCGAAATGTAGATACGAACCCGAATTGGACATTTATCCATCACCCGTGATACAAAGACTTTTCTGCAGAAAGATGACAATTATTATATGAATCATTTGGTGCAGCAATAACCTTCAAATACATTATTATGTTGGCTGTACATACAAGGTTTTAATATGCGTCTCATGATATGAATAATTTTATAGCCTATTTGGGTGGTTAACTTGATAGTGAAATCCACGTAAAAATCACAGAAGGATTTAAACTGCTAGCATGAATATTCTCAAGAATGCTGGATGATAAAAATATTGTACCATTTACGGGTTGCTTATGGTATATTATCCACGCTTTATCAACATTTGAGCTAAGTTGTAGCGAATGCTAATATAAGTATACGAATAAAGCAAATTGATATTTGATAAGATGAATTGATCACGCTATAGCCGAAAGAGGCATCGCGTGAGGGGGAGAATTTGAAGATATTGAAACTCCTGAAGAGTTTTAAATACAATCAATTTATTGATGATGTTAAAATCCAGACGAAATATATTGAAAGGGCAAAGGTTTGGCTCGGCCCGAAGATCGAGTACTTAAGAGATTGAAACTATTATTGTTCTATAAAAAATGTTAAAGCTATTCTGCATAGCTAAACACATCTGTTGAGTACGTTATTGTTTGTAAGAATGATAGAATTGAATAAATATATTTTCCATCCTCATGAGATTGATGAAGAACATAATGGTCCAGAAGTACCTTATATAGTGCTACATTAGCGCTAATATATCTTTCTGATGTATTATTGGTTATAAGCAAGATTTAGTTCTTCTCCAATATAGTGAAATTTGAACAAAGTTAAGAAATTATTTATGTATCTCCGATGGACGAATTACATGAGTTTATTATCGGATATAATCAAATCCTAAATCAGCTGGCTATGCAAAATTCAAGTCATATTATGAAATGTACCATTATTTTGTATATTTAAAGATAATGCAGGTTATATAGCTCCAATTGAAGAATAATGTTACATCAAAGGAGACAAGACGAAACATATTTTCCCGAGTTATTTTTTTTATCCACGATGATGAGAAGAAGGCAAAAAAACATCCAATAAATCTGTACTGATTTATTCCCGGATGTTTACCGACTGCGAAATTTAAAGATTGGTGAACAATAATGAACTGCATCGACTTAATGAAATTACGTGATGTCAACATCAGGGGGAGAATCTACACTGTTGCACTCTTTTTCCCTTAACCAAGATTTTGTCCCACTGGGTTTTCCTAGTAATGTTTTTAACGAGTCAGCTTACAAAAGGGATCCATAATTGTGTACTTTTTTTCATTCACTAGATTTTTATCCCACTGGGTTTTTTCTAGTAAGGTTTTAACGAGACACAATTCCCTTACGAACATCCAAGGGGGAGTGTTATGAATATATTATGTGGATGTTCAATATTATGTGTATATATTATCTTCCTTATTTAGACCTTCTATATATTGATTTACTTCCTCTCCAAGTCTATGTAATCCATATATAAGTGCCCCATATGTGTGATAATAAGATCATCCCCAAGTTCTCTATTCTATTACTCTCTACTTTCGTAACAAAAATAATTTTTTCTTACTAAAACTAAAAGCCAGGAAAACAAAATAGACTAAAAGTGTACTAGGATGGGATTGAACCCTTGAAGTTATGTTAAAGCATACTGTTCCCTACACTGACTATTGAGTTAAGTGTTGTCCTTGTAATTATTTAATCGGATTCCTTGATCATATTTATTCAAAAAGCACTTATATTTCATTAAAAAAGTTCCGAACAAAGCGGTGTCCCGGGAACCCACATGGTATACTACAGATTCGCCCATTGGCTCAGGTCGAACCCAGGCTTGGTTCGGCCATAATTGAGGTCGCCTTGGTCAGGCGAACTTAAGTATGGCCAGACCTAGTCCCGGACTCAACTCGGGTTAGGTCAATTGGGACCTAGGTCCAATTGGACCCAAGTTGAACCTAGGTCTCAATGACCTAGCTCTGGTCGAGCCAGAGTTAAGTCAGATTATGGTTTTGGTCCCTAGGTAAGACGAACTTAACCACGACTAGACCTAGTACTGAGCTCAATCCAGACTAAGTCGATTGAGACCTAGTTTCGATTGGTGTAACAATTTAGACTTCTTAGATATCTTAAAGTCATAAAAATTATTCCGGCTACTAATTTATCAACACGTGTTATGTTATGTAAATGTTTTATTTTAAAAAAAAAACAATGGCTTGTATTGGTTCAAAACAATGGTACGAAGATGGAAGAAACTTCCTAAAAAATAAAGTTGTTGCATAAAAAGATTATGACTAGGAGTGTGTAATCAATCTATTCAATAAGGGAAAGTGGAAATCCATTACCTGTTCGGGGAAGAACCAGTGAACGCACATCAATGGAAATCTATCTAATTTCTTTTAGATATTTCCTAAACGAAATTTAAAACATTATGCAAGTCAGTGGCGGAGCCAGGAATCTTAAAATACGGGTTCAAAAGAAATAAAAATTGAAGAGCAAAGCTTCTTCTTGAAGAACCTGGAGGAAGAAGCACGCCAGGAGGACGAAGAAGAAGAAAAAGGGCAAAAAGGTAGACGAGGAAGAAGACAAAAAAGAAAGGGAAAGATGACAGAAATAGTAATAAGTGAATATATAGGGAAATAAAAAGAGATACGGGAGATTTTTTTGGTAAACAAGGGATGAGAGATAGATATATTACGTGTTGAGATTCTAGAGACTTGACAGAAGTTTACTTATATTATTATATAATATTATAAATATATATTATATATATTGAAAAAATTAGTCAATAATCCGGGACATCGTGTGCCGAATTATCCTTAATGCCTCCGCCCCTGATGCCAGTAATCATATTATTTTTACATTTTGGTTATAATTATAAATAAATTTATGTATTGCCTTATTTGCAACTATATTAAGTATATCTATTTATATTAAGTATATCTATTTGATAGTGCATTTTAAAAACTATATATATATACATACTCTCTTATAATATGTTGATTTTAATGCAGCATGATGGATATGAAGCGCACAATTCGTTGATTCAAAAAATATCGAAAAACTAACGTAGGGTTGAGAAAAAACATCGATTTTTTTCTATATATATATATATTGATCAACTTAATGTAAATGACGACTAACATAGCTTAAATACTTAAAATAAAAACTCTAACCCTATGTCAAAAACCAAAAGTTGCTAACAGACCCTAACAAAACTGATAAATTTCAAAAATGACCTAGAAAAACATAAATTGCGATTCTGATCCCCTAAACGAATGAATTTGGCCAAAAATGTCAAACCCTAAAGCATACTATAAGTCTAAAGTCTTGCTCAGATCGCCGTTTTTGCATGAAATACTATACTCGTACGCCAAAATAACACTTCAAAATCTCCCACAACACTCTCTCCGGGGAAGAGAAGATTCGTCCTCGAATCTTGCGCAACGAAGGCAAATAATAGGAAGCAGGAAAAAGAACACACTCAGCCACAACATGATAATTTTTTTCACATGAAGCAGTGTTCGAGTGTGGTCTGGGTGCCGACGTTAAGTTTGATTTGCCTTGTGCCTTGTACCCGAAATCGGAGGTCAAGAGGCCTTCGAATTCGCTCCTTGCTGTCGGGGAAATGATGAATTCAGGATCACGGAAGGTGGGATGATTTCCGATCATCGTTGTGGCGTCATTATCGTCAGCGTAGTCATCATAAATTGGATTGTCCAAAAAAATAGTCGTTCTGGTACGATCTGGTGCTAACCAATCAAGGAACGACATCACGCAGGATCGACTGGGCTCTGATACCAATCTGATGCAGCGTGATAGGGGATAGGAAGCGCAAAATTCGTTGATTCAATGAATATCGAAAATCGAACGCTGGGTTGAGGAAAAACCTCGATTTTTTTTCATATATCAATCAGTTGAATGTAAATGACGGCTAACATAGCTTAAATACTGAAAAGAAAAACCCTAACCCTAGGTCAAAAACCGAAAGTTGCTAACGGACCCTAAGAAAACCGATAAATTTCAAAAACGACCTAAAGAAATATAAATTGCGATTTTGACCCCCTAAACGAATGAATTTGACCAAAAAACGTCAAACCAAATAGTTTAATATAGGTCTTGCTCAGATAGCTGTTTCTGCATGAAATACTATACTCGAACGCCAAAATCCGATGCTTCAAGATCTCCCACATCATTTTCTCTAGGGAAGAGAAGATTCGTCCTCGAATCTTGTGCAACGAATGCCAATAATAGGAAGCAGGAAGAAGAAAACACTCAGCCACAACATCGTAAATTTTTTCACGTGAAGCAGTGTTCGAGTGTGGTCTGGGTGCCGACGTTGGGGCCGATTTTCCTTGTGGCTTGTACCTGAAATCGGAGGTCAAGAGGCCTTCGAATTCGCTCCTAGCGGTCGGAGAAATGATGAATTCAGGATCACGGAAGGTGGGATGATGTTCGATCATCGTTGTGACGTCATCATCGTCAGCGTAGTCATCATAAATTAGATTGTCCAAAACAGTAGCCGTTCTGGTACGATCTAGTGCTAACAGTTCAAGGAACGACATTGCGTAGTAGTTTTATTTGAAACAGTTCAAGGAACGACATTACATAAATATATTTTGTTTTTACGTATAGTAGTTTTTTTTTTTTTGTGGGTTTTATTATTTTTTTGGTCAAAGTGGATTTTATTAATTAAATTAGTACTAATGGTAAGAAAATGTAAAAAAAAAAAAATGAAATGCTTTTCAAGGTGTAATGAGCAGGTTTGAAAAATGCCGAATTACATACAATTACATATTTGGAATTGTCCCATAAATTTCAAGTGAACACGATCATTCATTATATTGTTGTCAAGTGTATAAAGGTTCCGTCATATGTACATTAATGTAAAATAGTCTTCTACAAATTGTCAGCCTCCATTATAACGTATTTTATGATGAAATAAATTGTGTAAATGAAAAATAGTTTGGTAGAGTATATTACAATTTTTTTATTATTATTATTTTTTTTTTGGCCAACATATTGCAATTTATGTCCAGTACAATTTTAGTAATCAAATCTTGTTGATTTTAGAATAGAATCGTTGGCAATAAAAAAAATCTACTTTGTAATCAGTGTACACACCTATTATATATATATATGTATATGTATATATTATTTAAGGAAATAGTTTTATGAGAATAAACTTTATATAGCCTTAATTACAATAAGAAATAAATCAGATTATTATGATACATATTACCTTTTCTATAAATAAATAAAATTTGATCTATATAAACTTCTGCAATCAGAGATGTACCTACCATTTCATTAGCTATTGATTGCAAATAGACCAAGTGATTATCCAGTTTGATTGAAGATGTCTTTTACAAAGTTATCATTTGTGCTGCTTCTTGTGTTTACTGTCATTGCTGGTCTTTCTTTCACTCTCTCTAACATAAATAACATTTAGCAAACTAATTAGTAAAAGAAAAAGTATTAATTAATTTTTCACGATTACAGGTCCTCAACTTGAAGTTGCAGCAAAAAATGTGCCTGGAGATAAATGTAGCACGGATCAGGATTGTCATTGGAAATGTTGTCACTGTTCGTGGCCGGAGCATATATGTATATGCAGTTGTGATACGACTCAACCTAGATTGAATGCAGAAGCTCTTTTGGAAAATCACGGCGATGTAAAATCTTAATAATAGCATGAGAAATTTAATTGATTTTGTGCATTTTGATCATAAAGTATCATTGGAAAAAGAGTTCATGCTAGGTTTATATAAGTTTATTTTAATAGAAATTAAAATATGTATTGTCATGTTGTTGTGTCGTGCCGAATTGTCAGCCCTAGTAGAACACCGCGAATAATAAGAAGTATAATTTAGGTTATATTGTCATTTTTTATAATTGGGTATCCTTTACTTATACTTCATGGATCACGGACGTCGAGGTCCGTTATTGGATGATGCCTTCGAGCCTTGATCCTCGGTTGTGCTCGTCCTTCGCTCTTTCCTCGTAAACCTGCACAAATGATTGCACAGAAGGAGGGAGTGTTTAACGCTTTCCGATACTTAAGTAAGTGCTCGGTTTTAGAGAGATAAAATCTAGAGAGAACTCTGAGCTCCAAAGTTTCAATACCTTTAAATGAAGAATGTGAGGTCCTATCGATAGGGATTTAGGATTTAGCCACGAGGGGCCGACAAAAATGAGGTGGGGTCCGTGAAATATTCCATACAGGATAGTGAAAATAACGATGTCCGTAGGTCGGATAGCTATACGTCGGGTGTGCGTACGTCGAGGGTACGTCACCCCGACGTAGTTGGCCGACTGCCGGAGCGCGTCGGCCCTGTTCGGCCGGACTAGTCCGGTCAAGGGCCTTTGACCGGACTAGTCTGGCCGAAGGTCCCCCTTCGACCGGATTAGTCCGGTCGAGGGTCTTCTTCGGCGGACTAGTCGATTTTTAGGTCCGGGGTGTAGTTCTGCCAAGTTTCGGTTTTTAACTGTGTCTAGGGTTGACGTTGCGACTAAGGCGAGCCTAAGTGAGGTTCAATTGGGTGTATATCCATCATTTTCCCCCGAGTCAAGCAATGGTGTAACCCTTCATCGACTCTATTTTTTGATAGGATATAAACCCGAATTGTGATCTCAGGCGATACATTACCTATTTACTGAGTTTGTCTTTGTCGGCGCGTATGGCCCAATGTCTGTCCCTTTTTCTTGTAGGGATGTCAATCTGTGCATTTTATCAAAATCACAAATACAAAAATATACACAAGTACTGGGTAAGTCACAAGTGTATAATCATATGTCTATGTAGGTGTATAAGCCTATATGGACGCATGTCTGAGTGTGTAATGCAGTGCAGTGCACGACGTAGGTGCGTATGTAGTGTTATCATGGATGTGTGTAAAACACTTAATAAAAAATATGTATATCAATGTAGATGAGTGCACATGTAGTATGCATACATGTAATGATCATTGAAAAAATTCCAAGTGTCGAGCAAACACTAGTAACAATGCATATGGATGCATGTATGTAATAACATGGAAAAAAATTCCAGGTGTTGGTCGTGGCGTAGCCAGAAACCGAAAAGAGGGGTTGCAGACTGATTAGTTTTTTTTTTTAATCCATATAACAACCTAATAAAGTCCGAATATCAAAATGTGTCAAAAATTAAACAATAAAATTAAATAAATACAAGAGTTTTAGAAGAAAAAAATCCATAAATTTAAATAAATCTCTTAAAAAATTATAAAATTACATAAACTTTTTACATAAAAGTCAAAATGAAAAGCAACAAATGGTCGTTGGGCGCCAACTGCGCCAATTTTTTTAGTGGAGCCTCTGTTTCTGACAACAACATTATGGTTATTTTGCTATTTTGCTAAATTTTTCGGCACATTTTGATATTTGAACTTTCTTAGGTTGCTATATGGGTAAAAAATTCAAAATATTGTATACAAATACTTAGTTAAAAAATGAAATACGTGCCAAAAAAACATATGAAAAACTAACAAAATATATTCCAATATTTTAAAATTAAAACAACTATTACCATGACTATTGCGAGTTTTCATACTTTGAAATTGAAACCTAACATACTCATTATGAACAGATTCAAATACATATTTTTGTGACAAACTATCATTTCCTTATTTTTTTATAATACTTTTCTAGATATTTATTGAATATATATATATATATATATATATATATTGTCACTTAGATAGTTAGATATAATCTTAGATATACACTTGTATAAAACAAACTATATATAGATTAAATATAATGAGTTAAATAGTATATACGTATATATTGTAAGCATATGGTGATGGGCGCCGTAATTGGTAGCCCATAATATGTATAGTTTACCTAAGAAAATTAGGTAAATGTCACATTAGGGTAATTGGGCTAGACCCAAATCCCAATTGACATGAGAGGCCCAAATTATGGGCCTCCCCTATGCATGGCCAGCCGAAATACCTAGTGAGGGCAAAATGGACTTTTGTCCACTTTGCTCCTCCTATAAATACATGGTGTTATGAGATTTTTAGGGTTAATCACTATTTCCTCATTAGAGTGTTTAGAGAGAAAAACCCTCAACCCCACACCATCTAGGTTTCGGCCGAACCTACCTTCTCCCAAGGGTGTGCCAATTTGCTTTCCAAGCAAACACTCCAGAGATATGTCCCCGTGCCAAGAATCGATCAGAGGCTTTGCTGTGGAGCATGCACCGCGTAGGGCTTCTCTAACAAGAACCTCTACGGGTCCCGACCGGAGGATCTTGAACTCCCTCCTGAGAAGATCTTGGGTGTAAGGATCATCTTAAAGGTATGTGCGAATCTTCCACTGCGTAATTCTGATTACTAGCATGTACCTTGTTTTAAGTATCCGTAGCGATTACTCATCGTAATCTAGCAGTGGTATCATAGCATGTGTTAGGAGTTCCTGATTTTTATAAATTGGTGTTCTTGAAGTTTTAAAATTAAAAACCAAATTTTAAAAGAAAAATTTTAAATTTCCGAGTTTTTAGGGTTGTTGGTGAATCCGAAATTTTCATGATGTTCTTGTTTAATTTGATGTTCATGATCTTTAAGAAAAGTGTAATATTTATTGAAATCAAACATTGGTTTGTAGATCTTATTAAAATTTGATCTTAAAATTTGACCACTTGTGCCGAAATTTTAAAGAATTTACTGGGTAAATTTTTAATTTCTTGGTCACCAAGCTAGTAAATTTCGGCCACTATTTTAAATTATATTGTTTACCATATTTTAATTTTTAATTAAGGTAACAATATATCTGGAACATTATGATAGATTCACATTAATATATAGAAATATATATAACTGTCAATATACCTAAATATTTAATAGGGTTAAAGATATTATTAATATATTTAATTGCCTCAAAGATAGAGAAAATATATTGTCAGTATATTTTTTTACCCTATTTAAGATATTGACAATAAATAAATATATAGATTATATATTGTGCCGAGTTTTACATATATATATATATATATATATATATATTGTTGATTAATTTAATCTTGTAGATAGAATCTTGGCAATAAATATATATATGTTTTAATATCGTCCGAAATTTATATATATATATATATATTTAATATTGGAAACTATTTTATATAATTAATGTTACTTGGTGGCTAAGTTAAATTTTTTGGACTTTAAAACCATACTTGGGCCACAAGTAAACATTTCGGCCCAACCTTTGAAATTTTAATTATTGGGCCGGTCGAATATGTCAAACCGGGACGGATTTAAATCGAACTGGGTTTTCTCAATCGGTTCGACCTAGTCGGGTCGGGTCGAACCAGGGTAATTAAGTGGATCTAACCGAACTGGTTTTGTGTGTTGAACCGAACCAAACCCTATTTTATTACACCGGTTCGGGCCGAACCAGATTTTAAAATTAAATCCGGACTGAACCGAACCGGATTTTAAACCGGACTGAATGAACCGGACTTATCCAAATCGGACATAAACCGGATTTTTCAGACCGAACCGGGCCAAACCAGACCGAAATTGACTGAACCGAAATGATTTTCAAAACCGAATTCAAGTCAGTTAAATAAAATAAGGTGGTCAAGTTTTAAAATCCAAATATTTTTGAACCTCTAAATGGACTACACAGTGCTCATAGGGTTGCTAACATTTATGCCTTGTTTCGATTATGGGGATGGATCTCGGAGATACATATTTTTGGGACTAGATTAATTAGAGGGCTGAATTGCAATGGTTTATTATTCAATATATATATTAATGCATGATTAGAAATGTTGTATTGACTTAGTCAAGCTATCTGGATATTGCATGTTGTGGGCGGAGCCCTGGTTAAATATATGGAATGCGCACTAGGATAGACATGCTGTGATGGTTGGAAATGCCTAGGATTCATGTATAGAATGTTGCGTAATTGAATATAAGCATGAATTGCAAATCAACCCCTAATGTTTAAAATTATTTTAAAATCGAAAACCAGTCACCAAATATGTATGATGGATATGAATGATTCATGTTTGACACGTATGCTAGAATGTTGAGGATGTAGCCGCATTTGATAATTTACTTGGAAGTAGAATTATGTATGCAAGCATGAGTTCCTCGGAATATTAGACGCATGACGCGTAAGCATGAGTGTGGTTTGTTTGATGAATGTTACTTGCGTATGATAATTTACATGGTTAGAAGAATTATATATGCATGAGTGAATTCATCAGAATATTTTCCAAAATAAAAAGGGCCTTGGGAAAACCAAGATCGGTATGCTTGTTTTAAAATTCTCGTTCCGGTAATTTGCGATTAAAACCGTTTTAAAAGACTGATCTATCAGATTGAAAACGGCGGTAAAGTGAACTCTTTCACAGCCATCTTCCATTGGTTTACTGGTGGTCGGTTGGTTTAGATAACTGAAGAATCATTATTTGTCCGATTCAATCTTAATAGATATCTGATGTATGCAATTCTTTCTTAAAATGCTAGTGTCTACCTAATCTTTGCATAATCATCGATGTGTTAGTATGAATTGGTTAAATTAGTGCGATTCGATATTCCTTGCAATCTTGATGGTTAGAATCATAATGAATAAAAGGAGTACATGTTGGACTCTCTACTACGATTCTGAAAAGTGGAGATGACAACTACGGATGAATATAGTAGTCTGTATGATTTTGACAATGAGAGACGAATGTAATAATTTGTTTCACCAAGCATGGGAGTAGGTTATTTGATGATCTGAACGCATATGTGGTGATACATTCAACCTTGGTAAAAATGGGGTTGAAGAAGACTTCAATTGCAACCAGACAATGTTGCAGCTTAGTATCCCTTTGCATCCGCCTCGGTGGTAGCAAGGATGCAAGGGCTAAACGTTTCGGTTAAACTTGATGGTCTTGTCTCTTTTCATGGATGTTGGCGTAACCTGCTTCAGATCTTCAGAATGAAAGGTCAACATGGAAAATATGTATATGGTTGTCTGATACAGTAACCACAACAGTAAAAGGGAAACCTTCTCTGCTCACCATACTGGGTTCGAAAGAAGTCAACCATGATCCGCATATTATAGAGAGAAATAGACCACAAAGGTCTTATACGATAATCCGGTGTGTTAAACCATGTTGATAAAGTGCGTCTCAAGTACGCCTCGTAGGTCATGTGTATAAAGCGGTAAAATGTTTTGCACAAACACAGATCATTTGACGTGATTCATTCGTGAATTTACTCAGATGTAATGTTCAACATGGCTTAAAGTTCTCGACTATCTATGCAACATTCATGGATCAAATGTTCATTTTAATTACTAAAATTTTGGTTATTTCGAGATTCGAAGTTATTGAATAAAGTAATTGTAGCTCGATGCGAAGCACAATTTTCTTATCAATTTAACGACCCGGTGAAAGGAGACGATCCGAAACGAAAATTCAAACTCACGGGTTTGGTACCAAATTTTCAGCTAGGTAAAAGTGGTCGAATAAAACGAAACGATTCACGTACTCCGTCATCTCAGTCGGGACAACCGAACGGAACATACACATCGATTGCATAGCTAGATCGAAAAATTTAGTATTTCTTAATTGTTAGTACTCCATTGAATGAAAAAATCTGTAATGTTGATCATGTGCGAAACCGATTGGATTAAATTGAATTAAATTCAGAAATGAAACGATTCAACCTAGGATTAAAACTAAGGTGAATAGCGCTATGCGCAAGTGGACCTCGATAGACGGAACACATCGTTTCAAAATACGAATTTAATGATGAAGTGTCTGAATGATGATGTGCTGAATTTTCGTTTGCATTCCCTTGGAAACAACTTATTGATACCATTTACATCGGTACCAAGTAGGCTTCGAAGCTACCACGACCTTGTAAAAGTATCAACTGACACATACGGTGAAAACCTGAAATGCTTAGTTCATAGATGAGATAAAATTTCTGAGATAAGCTAGCAAACGATGAAGGATGAAGTCGGTTAAATGATTTTCCTTCCGTACGCCTTGAACGAAAAGTCAGGCTAGGCATTTAAATCAAATGACACACTTCTGGAAGCATATTTCATAAACATAATGATAGAGTCACTTAATCAGTTGTTCCCTAAGGGATGATGAGAAGTGATTCACATTCATGTAAAACTGTGTTCCACTGAAATCGGTATAATACGCCACCATAATAGATGAAGAATGATAATGAGTTAAATCATATCATCATGCGGCCTTAATTTGCGCATTAAACACGTATTCAGGACAATAGTATGTTAACTACTCTTTGAAATACATGTTTACAGCTTAAAGACATGGTACCGTAGTCGAACATGTGACATTACATACTTGAGGACGAATTTTCCGATGCATTGACAGTTTTCAGAATAATGAGTCTTGATCAAATCAGGAGCAAGATATTACAGATATTAGGTCCCCACTTAATTTTAGTGGGAGAGATTTGAACCAGCAACACAAGTGAATGACATGGTAAATGATAATGAGAACATTTTCATAATAAATCCAGTGGGAGGTCTAAACACCTACCACATGGAATCAAGTTGAACCTGATTATTGTAATGTTGAACCAGGATTGCCACAACTACCTATACACCCATATATCCCAGTGGGAGTGATCCGACAAACTTGGTTCCAGATCCTAGTGATCAAGGAATTCATCTTGGAAGTAAAACTCCGAGACCGAGAAGTCGTTCAAGGAAAGTTGTTGGTTATGGTTCAAGCACTGCTCTTGTACCCAATGGAAGTAATGCTCCGATAAGAAGCGTTATTTCGAGTGGGAGAATTGATCCTAATTGGAAGAAATGCTCCGATAAGAGGCATTATTCAGAGTGGGAGGGATGTTAAGACTCAAAGAGGGGATAAATAAGCTTATACGAAAGTCAAATGCATCGAACTTCTCCAAAGAAGTATCCCATCTAGAAGAGCGATGACTTCACTCTAACGGACGCCGCTAGAGGCTCTTCTCCAATGGACGCCGCTAGAGGCATTTCTCCGACATACGCTACTAAAGGCTCTTCTCCAACGGACGCCACTAGATGATCTTCTCCAACGGACGCCGCTAGAGGCATTTCTCCGACATACGTCTCTAGAGGCTCTTCTCCAACGGACGCCACTAGAGACTCTTCTCCGACATATGCCACTAGAGGGTCTTCTCCGACGGACGCCATAAAGACTCTTCTCCAACGGACGCCACTAGAGGCTCTTTCAAAATACCCGCCACTAGAGGCTTTTCCTTGTCACACGCCACTGGAGGCATCACCGATCAAGATTTTACTTTATTGCACGCCACTGGAGGCTTTACTTTTCCGTACGCCGCTGGAGGCTTTACTTTCTGCACCGCCAACGGAGGCACCGCCAACAGGGGCACCACCTACCGAGGCTTTAATTTCCCGCACGCCACTGGAGGCTTTACTTTCTGCACCGCCAACGGAGGCACCGCCAACAGGGGCCCCGCCGACCGAGGCTTTACTTTCCCGCACGCCACTGGAGGCTTTACTTTCTGCACCGCAAACGGAGGCATCGCCAACAGGGGCACCGCCGACCAAGGCTTTACTTTTCTGCACGCCACTGGAGGCTTTACTTTCTGCACCGCCAACGGAGGCACAGCCAACAGGGGCACCGCCAATCGAGGCTTTACTTTTATGCACGCCACTGGAGGCTTTACTTTCCGCACCGCCAACAGGGGCACTGCCGACCGAGGCTTTACTTTTCCGCACGCCACTGGAGGCTTTACTTTATGCACCGCCAACGGAGGCACAGCCAACAGGGGCATCGCCGACCGAAGCTTTACTTTTTTGCACGCCACTGGAGGCTTTACTTTCTACACGACCAACGGAGGCACCGCCAATAGGGGCACCGCCGACAAAGGCTCTACTTTCTGCATTACCAACGGAGGCACCGCCAACAGGGGCACCGCCGACATAGGTTTTTATCGTTTCCGCACCGGTCAAAATAAGCATATGAGCCACCTTGAAGACTTCAAACAGAAGAAGGCAAAATCAGTGTTTTCTTATCTTTGGACAAGCCTCCCTCGAACAAGTTCTATGGAGGCATGTCCAAAGAGGGGCAAACTGTAAACACTCGATTTTGACCCGGACGTAACGTCATTACATGTGACGTGTCATTTTCAGATGTGTCACGTTACAAAGTGTTTGAAAATGACCATGTGCATATTAGCGTAAATAAATAAATGTATATATTTTTTTAAAATATCTTGGATATATTCGAAATATATTAAAATATATATATATATATATATATATATATATATATATGTAATAGTTATTATCTGTAAGATAATTATCTATAGGTATTTATCTCCTATTATTTAGGGATAATTATATGTAGATATTTATCCGTAAGAATTTATCTGTCAGTTATTTAACTATTTTAAGATTTAGGAGATTTTATCTGTAATCTAAGTGAGTTCTACCGTAAATATGGGGTCCAGTTCTACACTGTAAACACAGATAGAAAATCGACAGAAAATAAGAAATTACTCTTCGGCTTGTCACTCTTCGTTTCATTTTGGTTTTTGTTTTTGCTGTATTATTATTATTTATTACTATCTTATCATCTTCGAATTTCAGTTATATATATCTGCACATTATAGTCATCCAACCTCTGTCGAATATACCACCGGAACTCCATCCACAACTGGCATCCACAGGGCAGGTCCCGTTTTCGATATAGGTCCATCTCCATCCCGCTCGCGATTCTGATTAAGTCAGACACCACCTGTTCCGATCTCTTTCCCGCCTCGGTGTCTGACGCCATCACCTGTATCTGCTGCGGTTGATGGTAACGACGTTGACTTCTCAGATGGCCTTGAACAAGGGGTAGTATGTCATCTTAACCTAATACGTGGATGACATACTCATTGCCACAAACGACATGAGTTTTATGAATAAGTCAAAGTCCTGGTTGGCACCTGTAGTTGAGATGAAAGACATGGGAGAGGCCACGTATATCTAAGGCATTGAGACTGCCAGAGATCGGGATACCCGGAAATCATGTCTATCTCAAAAAGCTTACATCAACAAACTGTTGAAAAAATTCAGATAACGGGTTGCCAAACCTGTGGATACGCCGGTGGTATTTGGGTGCGCACTATCAAAACGTGACGGCCCTAAGAACCTGGCAGAGCGTGAACAGATGAAGGGTGCAGAGTATTTAAGCATGGTCGGTAGTTTGATGTACGTCATTCAATGCACTCGTCCGGATATCTGTTACGTCGTGGGCCTAGTATCACGTTTCCAATCAGATCCTGGCTATCAACATTTAAAGACTATAAAACAAGGAACTCGTTATCTGAAAAGGTACTGCCGACTACGAACTGTGTTATGAGGGCAGGAAGTTAGAATTGACCAATTATATTAACGCCGATCGTGGTGGCGATCCAGATGATCGTAAGTCAACCATAGGATGAGCATTCCTCCTTGCTAATGCCGTTATTTCATGGACGAGCAAGAAGCAAACCTAAGTCGCGCTGTCCACAATGAAATCAGAATTTGTAGCTCTCTCTAAGAATCAGGAAGCGGTCTAGCTGAAAAGGCTTCTAACTGCACTGCTTGGTGGTGATGTTGAGAATAAACCTGTGAAGGTCTTCTCTGACAGTCAAGCAGCCATTGCTGCAGTTAAGAATCCGAAGTACCATAGTCGGACCAAACACATTGATGAGAAATAATTTCATGCTAAATTTTAATGGTAGTAGACAATATAATCACTATGGAGTACTTGTCCACCAATAACTTGGTAACAGACCCATTAACAAAACCACAACGTAGGGAGATATTCGAAAAGCATGTAAAACTGATTGGATTGCGTAGGGTTTAGAAATGGCATGTATCTGTGATAACATTTTGATATTAGAAAAATACATTTTGTAAGTGAAAGAATTGCAACTGAGTTTATGATCAACCGACGTCGTAATGTTTTTGACTACAACAGATTTACAGTCTATAAACTAAGTCGTATGAGGATGCAATCCTCTGCCAAACTATGTCGAATGTGGGCCTTACCTAGTCACACAGGTACGGTAGTCTTGCGGTGTTGGGAGGCCTCTACCAAGAAAGACTGGCTAAGAGTCATGGGGATAAACCTGATTAAGCAAGACGATTATCTAGTTTCGAAGTAACTCAACATGATCTTTGTTTTTCATACCGCCATGATGAACTTCGTTCGTCATTTGACCACATTCTGGGCCAGATGAGAATCTGTGATAGCATGATTGACATATCCCTTTCCTGTCAACCCAAAAGGTTCAGGTATGCTATCAACACGTGCTTCATACTGCGCGTGCCACGTTCGACCATGGGGTCACAACTCGGTTGTGCTAGGAAGGAATCCTAGTGATTCTGGCAGGCGCAAACTTCTTCACCTCAAGCATGTGATTGATCCCAGGAGCCTTATGAAGAGGCACCTAAAGTATCCTCAAGGACTCGGAACTCATATCTAAGGTCAGGCCAATGCTCGCTTCCCGGCGTACGAGCGTAGTGCTGAACAAAAAGGCCCAGTGACCACATCTTTGGAAACCGGTTGGGTCTGACTAATATGAGCGATGGGGATGGTCAAGTTCACATGTAATTCACCGACTCTTGTATTCACTAGGTGGCCACCAACCGGATATTAGTTGAAGGTTGTGAATACTTGTACGAATGCCTTGGAGAAGTGTTCCTATGTGGAAACTAGGCAAAATGAGAATTAACAGTTTACCTAGGATACAGCGCGGTACAATATAAATGTTTATTATAACAGGTTGATTGGAGAATAGGGAATCAACGTTCCGCGGGCGCTATAGTACTCCTAACAGATGAGTAGCACGATGTCCGTCATATCCGCCGTTCGCACGGCAAACCTCGTATGAACTATTCGGAAGCAAGGAGAAGATCGAAGGAGTGAAATGTTAATGCATATTTGGACGAAAATACATTAACAGACACCCTCCCATTCCGGCGAGTGGGAGCTGTAAGCATATGGTGATGGGTGCCGTAATTTTTAGCCCATAATATGTATAGTTTACCTAAGGAAATTAGGTAAATGTCACATTAGGGTAATTGGGCTAGACCAAAGTCCCAATTGACATGAGAGGCCCAATTATGGGCCTCCCCTATGCATGGCCGGCCGAAATACCTAGTGAGGGCAAAGTGGACTTTTGTTCACTTTGCTCCTCCTATAAATACATGGTGTTAGGGAATTTTTAGGGTTAATCATTATTTCCCCATTAGAGTGTACGCCATACAATGCGCCCGTCCGGATATCTGTTACGTCGTGGGCCTAGTAGCACGTTTCCAATCAGATCCTGGCTATCAACATTTAAAGGCTCTAAAATGAATTATTCATTATCTGAAAGGTACTTCCAACTACGCACTGTGCTATGAGGGTGGGAAGTTGGAATTGGCCAGTTACAGTGACGCCGACCATGGTGGCAATCCAGATGATCGTAAGTCCACCACAGGAGGAGTCTTTCTCCTTGCTAATGCCGTCATTTCATGGACGAGTAAGAAGCAAACATGTGCCGCGCTGTCCACAATGGAATCAGAATTTGTAGCCCTCTCCCAGAACGCACGGGAAGCGGTCTGGCTGCGCTGCTTGATGGCGATGTCGGGAGTAAACCTGTGAAGGTGTTCTCTGACAGTCAGGCAGCCATTGCGGCAGTAAAGAATCCGAAGTACCGTAGTAGGACCAAACACATTGATGTGAAATATTTTTATGCTAAATCTATGGTAAAAGACAATATAATCACTTTGGAATACTTGTCCGGTGATAACATGGTTGCAGACTCATTAACTAAACCACTACGCAGGGAGATATTCGAAAAGCATGTAAAACTGCTTGGATTGCGTAGGGTTTGAAAATGGAATGTATCTGTGATAAAATTTTGATAATTGAAAAATAAATTTTTGAAACGAAAGAATTGCAATTGAGTTTATGATCTATCGATGTCATAATTTTTTAATACATCAGATTTACGGTCTATAAACTAAGTCGTAGGAGGACGCAATCGTCTACAAAAACTATGTCGAATGTGGGCCTTACCTCGTCACACATGTACGGTCGTCTTGCGGTGGATAGAGGCCTCTACCAAGCAAGACTGGCTAAGAATCATAGGGATAAACCTGATTACGCTGGACGATTATCTAGTCTCGAAGTAACTCGACATGATCTTCGTTTTGCAAATCGCTGTGATGAACCTCGTTCGTCATTAATCCACATTCTGGACCAGATGAGAATTTGTGATAGCATGATTGTCATATCATTTCCTCTCAACTTAAATGTTCAGGTATGCTATCGACGCGTGCTTCTTACCGCGCATGCTTCATACTGCGCGTGCCATGTTCGACCACGGGGTCACAACTCGGTTGTGCTAGATAAGAATCCTCGTGATTCTAACGGGCGCAAAATTCTTCACCTCGAGCGCGTGATTGATCCCGGGAGCCTTATGAAGAGGCACCCAAAGTATCCTCACGGACTCGGAAGAGATATCTAAGGTCAGGCTCAATGTTCGCTTCCCGGCGTACGAGCGTAGTGCTGAACAAAAAGGCCCAGTGACCACGTCTTTGGAAACCGGTTGCGTTTGACTAAGGATATGAGCGATGTGGATGGTCAAGTTCACCCGTAATTCACTGACTCATGTATTCACTAGGTGGCCACCAACCGGATATTAGTTGAAGGTTGTGAATACTTGTACGGATGCCTTGGAGAAGTGTTCCTATGAGGAAACTACGCAAAAGGAGAATTATCAGTTGACCTAGGATACAACGCGACACTATATATAAATGTTGTTTATAACAGGTTGTTTGGAGAAAAGGGAATCAACGTTTAACAGGCGCTACAACACTCCTGACAGATGAGTAGCACGATGCCCGTCGCTTCTGTCGGTCGCACGGCAAACCTCGTATGAACTATTCGGAAGCAAAGACGAGATCGAAGGAGTGAAATGTTGATGCAGATTTGGACGACAATACATTAATAGGCACCCTCCCATTCCGGCGAGTGGGAGTTGTAAGTATATGGTGATGGGCGCCGTAATTGGAAGCCCATTATATGTATATGTTACCTAAGTTAATTGGGTAAATATCACATTAGGACATTGAGCCAGAACCAAATCCCAATGTGACATGAGATGCCCAAAATTGGGCCTCCCTAATACATGCATGGCCGGTCGAATTTAGTGAAGGGGTAAAGTGGACTTTGTCCACTTTAGTCCTTCTATATATATGGGGAGTTAGGTGTTTTATTAGGGTTAATCACAATTCCATTTAAGTGGTAATTTGAGAGAAAACCCTTCCCCCATAACACCACTAGTTCGGCCGAAATCACCAAACACCAAGGGTGTGCCAATTTGCTTTCGAGCAAACACTCTGGAGATCCGTCCCTTGCCAAGAATCGATCGGAGGCTTTGCTGTGGAGAATATACTACGTAGGGCTTCCTTAACAAGAACTTCTACGGGTGCCGACCTGAGGATCGTGAATTCTCTGCTACAAGGATTTTGGGACTACGGACCACGTTTAAGGTATGTGGGAATCTTCCGCTGCGTAATTTCGATTACTAGCATGTACCATGGTTTTAGTTTCCGTAGTGATTACAACCCGTAATCTAACAAAACCTCATAGGACTCCCTATTTATAAGAGGAGTAAAGTGGACAAAAGTCCACTTTACCCCTAGCATAAGTCGGCCGCCATGCTTATAGGGAGGCCCAATTTAGGGTCTCCCATGTCAATTGGGATTTTAGGCCTAGCCCAAAATCTCTAATATGACATTACCTAATTTCTTAGGTACATGAATTTATTAATGGGCTCCCAATTACGGCGGCCCATTGTCCAAATGCTAAAATATGTCGGGTGTGCGTACGTTGAGGGTACGTCACCCCGACGTAAGGGGCCGACTGCCAGATCGCGTCGGCCCCGTTCGGCCGGACTAGGCTGGTTTCTTTGGCCGGACTAGTCCAGTCAAGGGCCTTTGACCTAGTCCGGCCGAAGGTCCCTCTTCGACCGGATTAGTACGGCCGGGGGCCTTCTTGGACGGACTAGTGCGGTTTAGCTCCGGGGTGTCTGTTTTGCCAAGTTTCGGTCTTTAACCGTGTCTAGGGTCGACGTTGCGACTAATGCGAGCCTAAGTGAGGTCCAATTTGGTGTATATCCATCAATACTCATATTGAATTCTTCTATATACTTATAGGAAACTCATTACTTAGCATGTTCCGTTTAATTTATATGTAATATGTACAATAGAATGTCACTTTGCAATTCATAAAGGTTGATTTTCATTATACACATCCATGCTATAATGCTTAGCACTTTTCATGAAAAAATTGGCACTCAAATGGAGTTTTGATTGATTGGGTTAGATATGAACTTGGATAAATTATTTTGATACCAAATGTAATAATAAATTGATTATTAATTAATTAATTAGCAGATATAAAGATTCAAGACATTTTATTACTTGAAATTGAAAGCAGCAGCAACTTGATAGGGTTTTTTTTAACTCAACAAATGAAACACATTCACTATGCATCCATCTATAAGTAACACTGATCCTAACAAACTAACTAAAGAAGACGTAATACAATGTACCATTCAAACTAACTTGATCGATCGTCCCTACTTAATAAATATGATGTAGAAGAATAAGAAGAAACCAAGAAACCAACGTAGGCGTCGAACTTCTGCCTGCATCAGATCGTCTCCCATGCTTAGGTACAGTCGATATATTTACGGGTGCAGAACCTGATATCAATATATTATTAACATTATCAAATTTTAAACATCACAACATTAAACTATATATAACTAGTGGGCAGCTAGAAGAGAGACTAGTTAACTTACAGTCGTGATTTTTCCAGCCTATACGTTGTCTGGCCAGATCGTAAATAAATAATCTGTTTTTCATAACCAGATCTGCAAATAAATACAAAAACATAATTTACTACGGCAAGAACTCTCATAACATAACCCTAAATCATGCAAATATTATTGTACTCAACAACATATATGTCTATATATCCAAACAGGATCACAATATCATGCATATATAATTGTGCTCAACAACATATATGCCTATATATCCAAACAGGATCACAATATCATGCATATATAATTGTGCTCAACAACATATATGCCTATATATTCAAACAGGATCACAATATCATGCATAACTCATGCAAAAGCTATTACCTCCTAATATTGATTGTCCTTTCTCGGCCACCTCAAAACCCGTACACCACAACTCCGAGCCATCCTGTATTATCAAACCATTCATTTGTAATAATTTAGTAGTTGAAGATTAAGTTTTTAATACATTCAAACATGAAACACAAATAATTAATTCATTATATATATATGAGTCGTAATATTTTCTAAAATATTACTTACCAACAAACCTTCGTAAATAAGATAATCAGCAGGACCTATAACTAGGTTGGCGTGTCCTGCAAAATGCAAGCTCACTTGCGGAAAGACCTCCGCAATACTATGACAAAAATTTAAATCAAGAATAATATTAAAATTTTGAGGAATTACTACAAAGTACTAACAACAAGAAAATTTTGAAAATTCGATACCTCTTCGATGACAGTAGATAGCATGGATGGTTGATAGGTGAATGTATTAGAAATGCCGATGTGGAGGCATTTATCTACATACAACAAATATTTTATTATGAATTAACTCTCAATTTTTTTAATTTTTTTTTTACATTCAAAGTAAAATAGTATTTTTTTTTAAGACTTACCGCGCTAACAAGTTGTGTAAGGGCTTCAATTTGGAGGTACATAAGCGTTGTACCCGAATCAATAAGAACCCCTCGTTCAACCGAGCTAGACAGCAAATGTGGGTCAATCGGTAATATTTTTCCATTTACCGATATTGCTTGCAGGTCCAAATTATAATGAGGTCTAAAAAATAAAATCCAATTTAATTAGTGGAAGCAAATTTACAACGGAAATTAAATAGGGTAAGAATCAGAGGTAAAGATAACAAGAAACGCACTGGGATGGAATGAGTGGACTGTAAACGATATCTGATTCTGCAACTTCTCCTAGAATCAGAACGCCGCCACCAATTTTGTCGCCTCTAAGGCAGTGGGAGAATACCTTCGGACTTAGACCTTGAATAGCAAACTGTGAAATCAATGATACGCCTAAATGACCAAGGCCTAATATCCCGTCTGTGCTTCTTGATGTGGAAAAACCGGATTCCACAGTAGCACAACTGTTTCACAACGATAATTTATAGTCATTAATATGTATATGATATATACATATTAAAAATATATATTTAAATTTCAATTTGGTGCTGACCCGAAGAGAAAGGGGGCGGTGGATGTCACTGCGTGTGAACTTCCTACATTACGGTTGTAGGTTAACAGTTCCTGGACATAATAGCCATAGACATGGCTATGATCACCATAGTCGATCCAATAATGGCAATAATGTGCGTTGTCCACTGAGCAATCTGATTTAGGTGCTCGAATACCAGTGGGACAATTATCTTCGTAACAGCTCAATGGTGAAAATGTTGATGAAGTCGCAGGATCGTAATGGTGTAGGGAAATATTCTTGTAAGATAAAATAAAATATATTAGTATTTTAGATTGTTTCTAAAAGAAATACTTTGAAAAACATCGAAATTTTTTTGGTAAGGGGATTTAGGAAACTGATTTTGAAAGCATCGGTTTAACCAAACTTTTAGCCGATTTAGGCGGTCAATACATTCTATCGAAAATACGCTCTTGCTTGGCTGAAGAATGATCCAGGAGGAAAGAAGAAAATGAAGAAATGAAGGAAGGGTGGAATATGTGATCTGAATCTGTTCGATACCAATGTTTATTATGGTACTAAACAGAGGAGAGATAGGATAAGATAGGATGTATGTAATAAATAATGAGGAAAAGGGCAAAAACAACTTCTTGTTGTGTTGGGCCTTGTTAATTTATTCTGAATGGGCTGCTGCATGTGTTGGGCTTGTATCAAGGGAGATCAGGTGGAGAAACATGATGGGCCGGCCCACTTCGGGTTTTTGTTTCGGTTCGATGGAAACCGCACGGTTTCCTTTTACGAACCAGGTTCACTATGCAATCTGGTCTTTAGAGAGGATCAAACTGAAAGCATGATCGCTTCGTCATCTCTCTGGGTTCTTCTGCCGGTTCGGTTCTAATAACACATGTATTTAGTTCTACGATGGGTAGAACCAATGTTATTAAAATCGGACCGATCATCAAACTCATATTTGGGGCTCGCCTGGTCCAATTCTTTTCTTATAACACAAGTTTTAGGGCTTGGATTTAACTCGTGTTATCAAAATCGGACCGGCTATCGACCAGTAATGGGTCTGATTCAAATAGTATGACCGCCGATTCGGTTGAGTAGTGTTGCCTAATTTAGAAGAATAGACTAGTTCAAAATGAATCAGAACTAAACTGGTTCAAACCGAACCAGATCAGAAGAGTATACCCAATTACACTACAAGAAAAATGGTTTTTAGCGACATATATTTCCTGTCGCTAAAAGCCCAAAATCCTATTGGTAAAGGTTTCAGCGACAGAAATTTCCTGTCATTAAAGGTGTTGTCGCTAGTAATACTACTGACAGGCGTCCTGTCGCTAAAGCTTTTCGCGACAAGACATATAATTTGGTTTCTAGCGACATAAAACCATGTCACTAAACTTTCCAACTTTATTGATATGTATCACCTGTCGCAAAAGAACTGATTTTATATGTATATCAACATAAACTCATCCCTCATTTAAAACATAGATAGATATAATATAAATTATAAAAGGTTCAACACAAGACCTCTAAGTTCCCTAAAAATCTATCAAATCCAAAATACACTTAACATTATTAAAAAAATAGTTTGAATCTGTTTGAGGAAAATAATTTTTTTTTGTCAAACACACCAATTCTATTACCAATCCAAATTGGAACTGAAACTAGTTAAACAGATTGAATCCAGTTCCAAATAAGTTCGGACCCGAACCGAACCGATTCATACCCAAACCTACAGCCAAATTTACTCTATAATATAGCAAAAAAAATCTTAAAAAGTTACCGGAACCCCTGTGGATGTAAGGCAGTTTTTGCACGGGACGCAGCTGATCCACGTCAGGTCGCTTCCCGTGTCCACTTGTAAGTGGTAGTCTCTCGGCGGGGTTCCGACTTGGAGTCTCGTGTAGTACAAGCTATTTCTCGTTAAAAAAACAAAAATAAGAAAGTTAGAATACAAATATATATAGTTAATGAGTTTCAAAAAAAAAAAATAGTTCCATAACAAAAACCGGATAGATTATTTTACCTAAATCATATGGCTTACTAACAAGATATTGGAAAATGCAATTATAATCCTAACATATTTGATCTTTCTGAAATTGAATTTCAATTAGAAACGTTACACGACTTGTTTTATAGCCAACCATTTTAAAATTTGAAGTACTTTGCTATGTTTAAGTAGCATATGTTATTATCTAGTTTAGTTAGGTGGAAGGAAAAAAATATTGATATTACTTACCCGAGTGATAAATCTCCGGTTCCTCCAAGAGTATAACTGACTGCACCATCAGACGATGAACGCAAAAGCCGCCCATGCCTAATCCTATCTCTCTCTACGAGATGGGTACGGTTTGCTGTCTCGCTAAGCGGGACAGCTCTCTCTAACTGAATAGCTATGTCAATACCACAGCATAGCAGCGGTATGAACACTGCTGCTATGAGTAGTATATATGATGAGATGCTAACTCGGGATAATATGTTCCTACGGAATAATAGGAATAATAGTTATGATAATTGTAAGATAGATTAACATAAATAGCATCTCTTAAACCATACATGCCTTAAATCATACATTTATTAAGGGCTCAAAATGAAACAGGTAACTAAGATAACATGTGTTGACAAATTAATAACCGATATACTTTTTGTGATTTTTAGGTAACTTAGAAGTCCAAACTGCTGAACCGTCACTTTACTCATCCATTTTGAACAGAAAAGTGAACATTGTGCCTAGACGTGATCACTAATGACATTTGAATAGACAAATATACACATATTTTTTTCTTCTGTTTAGTCCCTCTAATATATCTCTAACTTTTCTTTTGTATAATTTAGTCCTTAAACTTTTTTCCAATTGAAACCTTAACTCAATTGATCTAGCTCGGGTTGAGCTCAGGGCTAGGTCAGACAATACTTAGGGTCTCCTAGGTCATGTGAACCTAACGATGGCCGAACTTAGCACTGGGTTCGACCCTGGCTAGGCCAGACCATGGTTGGAACAACTTTAGAGACTAAATTATACATAATAAAATTTAGGATGTAATAGATGAACTAAACTGAATAAAATAATATTAGAGTATATTTGTCTACTCAATTGCAATTAGTGATTAAGTGCTAGGCACATGATCACTTTCCGTTCAAAATGGATTGATAAAATGACGGTGGGTTTGGAATTATCAATAGGGGGTGGCAATTCGTGCTATTGTGCGTGTTATCGTGCGTGTCAATGATCGTGTCGTGTTAAATTTACTGAACACGAACACAGACGGTAAGCTTATCGTGTCACGATTTACAAACACGAACACGACTCAAATATTTTCATCTCTTATTTTAGTCTCTACGGAAAATAAAGAAACGAATAATTTAAAGTGTCTATTTGAATAATACTTATGGGTTTTTCTACTATGCTTGTGGAGCACCATGTTTTTGCTTTTTCTACTATGCTTGTAACATATGTAAAAGTATGAAAATAATATAAAACTTTATCATACTATTAATAATATCAATTTCCATCTTAGGGTTCACCTTTAGGGTAATAAAAAATTATAAAAAAAAGTATAAAAATATGGCGCTTGTGGAGCATGATAGATAAACCCCATACATCTTTACATTTTGATTGAGTGACCTTCTAATGTCGCCACGTAGGTGTTCCTATTTTTAATTAAATGATATAAAAGTATAATATACATTAACACTACATAAATATATAATATATAAAAATTACTATATAGCCACATAAGTATATATACCATGGCTCTTGGAGCACCATGTTTTTTTATTATTATTATTAGGATAGACTTAATTATAATATATTTAAAACTTTAAAAGTATGAAATTTTTTAAATACACCGAATATTTCCATCATACTATTAAGGTTTAACATGTCTTTTGGTCCATGATGTTTGACCACTTTTGGGTTTTGGTCCATAATGTTGTTTTTTGCCTAGTTTTGGTACCATATGTTTGCAAATTTTTTCTAGTTTTGATCCGACCGTTACATTTCATCCATTTTTTTTCCGTTAAGTGACATGTGCAAGTCACGTGATCCACCCTAAACTTTAAATTTTGTTCAAATTTGGGGGAATTGACACCCTAAACCTAGTTCAATTTGGACGAATTGAACTATGTTTAATGGGTCAAATTTGGGGGAATTGACACTCTAAACCTAGTTCAATGGGTCGATTCCCCCAAATTTGAACAGAATTGAAAGTTTAGGGTGGATCACGTGATTTGCACATGTCATTTAACGGAAAAAATGGACGGAATGTAACGGTTGGACCAAAACTAAAAATATCTTTGAGCATATGGTACCAAAACTAGACAAAAAAAACATTATGGACCAAAACTCAAAAGTGGTCAAACATCATGGACCAAAAGACATGTTAACCCTATTATTAATAATATCAATTTTCTTCTATAGTGTTCACCATTAGGACAATAGGAAAAAAAAACACGGTGCTTGTGAAGTATGATAGAAGGACACGAAAATAAAGCAATTATAAGAATGGTACGTAAGTTTTAACTACGGTTAGTTTGATTTTAAAGCAATTTATAGTGAAAGTCCTTCACCGGATACGTGACGTGATTTTTTATATGAATCTGATCATGCATGTGGACTCGGTTTAAACGGGCTTTTCAACAAAGAACCCGAGCCTAAGCCTAAACCTAAACCCGAATTTTCGGGTGTTTTTTTTAAAAAAAAAATGGGCTGAGTTTGATATTCACCCGCCTCTAATTTGACTTACATGTTTTCGATTGAAAACCGTAAATTGGAAAGTTGTAGCAATTTCGATTCGTGGGCTTTGTGATGCTTCTCGACCATCAATACGTATCTGGATACCGGTCCGAGCGAGCAGGCGATCTTAGTCTTGGAGCTCTTCTCCTTTTATTTGCGACGGCGACATCTGGGCTTGCTGCTCCGATGATTATGAAGAAGACGGCTGTGTGGTTTTGGTGGAGTGAGGTTCTTCCTTCACGAAGAGATAGTGTTTTCAAAGTGGCTATATGTATCCAAGTTACAGAGAAGCTAGGCATATATATAGCTAGCAAGAAGAAAAGGAATGAAGTTTGGATTTTTCCTTAAAAGTGTCCTGTAAAATTTTATGGGTGGTTTAAAATAATGAATAAACTTATGTAATGCTTACATAATAGTAGGTCTACAATGATTTTATTTAAACATAGTTTATTATTAAATTTTAACAATCAATTTAAAAAGTAATTATAATTAAAGTTTCAATTATTGGATATTCGTTTATATACATCACTGAACAAAGTAAAATAGAACACCATATACAGAAAATATCGTATTGGTTGATACGGGCGAATTGCAATTATCAATGTCAATCAATTCAGAGCAAACAAGAGTTTCTTTCCATGGAAATCTCGTACATGGGAAAATTACAGTGGACAATGGAATTGAATTTACAGAACTTACTACTGCATCTGCAAGATAGAATCGCTGGTTTTGGGGGGGGGGGGAGCAATTAATTTTATGTGAACATAATGCTTCTTTATATTTAAGGAATGATTTATGTAAAAACATTAAAAAAAAAAAAAAAAAAAAACATGTCAGTCCTATTTTTAAGGATTGCCATGTAAAACTACTGCATCACGTTTTTTCACTTTACCTAAAATACATGTAGGACCCACATTTACGTAATCCCTATGTAATACCACTGTGGATGCTCTTACGACATACCGTTTCTAAGCAAATATATTTATATATAATATAAATATAAAACAACAATTTATTATGGCAGGATTATTAGTCCGTAAATGCATGAAATATATTATGCATATATAACATATACACTTGCACAAATCGTATCATGCAATGTATTTGGACACTATTAAAAGAAATAATTTCAGTTTGCAGAATACGAATTTTCCAAATAATTTTAGCAACAATTAATTTCCCGTTTAGCAAAACCGGACCGATGCGAAGTACTTCAATTATTCTTCACAATTTATATGATGATCAAAATGTCATTCACTATGACTATTGAGTCACTGTAAGCCCAATTTTCCAACAAAATCAATATAGCTAATGGAATAAGAAAACGTGACCGGAAAATGAAGAAAATATTCGCCGGAAAATTCAGTTTGCTTACTCATCATATTTGAATATGTAGCACCAACTAACCATTACTTAATTGCTTTAATTAATTTGTTAAATTCACAAATAAAGCTGCTGCGTGCAACCCTAGCTAGCTAGCTAAACCCTAATTCTGGGAGATGCATGGATACTACCTTACCATGAAACGAGACAAATCGATCGGCTTCCTTCTTCTTTCTTTCTGGTTCAGTATACTGGGGGTAAAATATTGACCGTAAATTATTCTGTATATTAGGGTTTCTTTTCTAATAGTAATAATAATAAAAAACCAGGTAATATAGTATAACAGTTTAGCGCTTCATCTATTAACTAGAGGTTTAGGGGTTTAAACCTTGCCGGTGACCATGTGAATGAAAAAATATTTATGGTCATCATTTTATCCCTTATAGGCTTACCCCGGTGCGAGTGAGAATTAATCTAGGTGTGTAGCAAACATGCTACGGGTACTGCCCTCCTGATGGGGGCCAGTGATGGCCTCAGTGCGAGTGATGATTAGTTTAGGTGTGGAGCAAACATGTTACGGGTACTGCCCTCCAGATGAGGCCCCACCTAGAATCACCTCACATGAAAAAAATAATAAAAAAATAAAAGAAAGGGGGCTTTGTTAAATTTTATGTTGCAGTAAGTTAAATAAAGGATTATTAACCAAATTTGAGAATATTACATGGTTTCAGTTCACCGGTTAACATATGACTTACCAATTAAATTTGACATGTTATAAATTTTTTAAAATTTTGAAGCACAACCTAATTAAAACCAGTAATTGTGGGACCATGACACACTTCATGTATTAATTTAAAACCTCAGACTTAAACCACATTAAAGCCCTATTAATAAAAAGTAGGGTTTAATAGTAAGCAATTTATTTATTACGAACTAACCGGGTTTAGGGTGGATTATATTTGGTACGGAATTTCTGAGTAACCATGCAAGGGGCCATTAAGACACCTATGAAAAAAAAAAAGCACATATTTAGTTTTTCGGGTTTATCTCACGTATCAATTTGACGTTTCAGAATTAAATTGTTAATATTTGGCGTCTCAGGTTTCAATTATGTTGCCATTTGGTGTCTCTGTCAAATTTTTAAGGTTAAAATTGACAGAACTCAGTCACGTGACTTGCAGATGACCGAATAAAATTTAAAATGCCCAAATTCGCCCCGGGCGGAATTAAACACGTGGCTTTGCATATATATATAAGGGGCAAAAATGTCTTTTTATCTCAATCTGTGAAAGTTAACTCAAAAATTTGACGGAGACACCAAATAGCAACATAATTGAAACATAGAACACCAAATATGAATAATTTAATCCCGAGTCACCAAATTGACACATGGGGTAAATATGAGACATTAAATATGTTATTTTTCAAAAAAAAAAAAACAGTAGTAGTGGCTTATTGTTTTAAAGCTGGATTTTTGTCTAGTTAAAACATTGTCTTTGCGGTGAGAGGCAATGCGTTGAGCTGGTGTGCTCATTTAAATTTGTAATCTCTCTATTTGCCGATATAATATCTTGGTAATCTCTCTTTATTTTTAACTACTCATATTGTTTCTATACGTGATACTGATTGTCTCTAGCTTCTGATTGATTTTGTTTCTAAGTATAGAAAGGTACATGTGCTTGGCAGTGCATGCTTATTGGTGGCCTCTATATATGTAGTATCTTTTGTGAAAGTAACTTTTTTCTTATTTGAGTTTCTTTAGTTGTTTTTTAGCAAAAAAGGAAGAAAAACAAAGTGGGACATGAAAATAACATGTATGAGAATTTTGAGAAAAAGACAATACGATAATTAAGAAGTACACAATATCTTATGCTGCATAAACAGACTATTTTCCATATTATTTTATTATTTATAATAAATAAAAGAAAAATATTGACTAGAACAAGGTCGATAATGTTGTGATAGAAAAATTAATAACCATAATTTTCAATCAATTTATAAATAATATAGTTTAATACGAGGTTGTACGATTATAATAATGAATTTTATAATTATAATGATTATGATATTGAGTACAAAACTATAATTATATAATTAACTGCAATAGTATGATAATAATAATTAATTTACCTCAAACCTAGCGTTGAGAAATCATGACCGTTCATTTTTTACCACCCATCATATTTATAGTCATTCATACTTTTATGGATGTTGTTATAAATACAATTATGAATTTGGTCATTGACGATTAGTTATGGATATTATTAAAAAAAATGTGAGTAGATGTGTAAATCGTGCTGAAAAAAACCGCAGTTATGATTTCGATTATGCTATTAAAAAACTACTCATATAATGGTTATAGTTATCATATGTGAGTAAAAATATATTGTATCATAGCCTCATCAATGCTTAGGGTTATATGTGAGTGAATAGTGTCACATTAGATAGTTTGAAAGAGTTGGATAAACATATATATAAGCTAAATGAGCTACTCCTACTATCACCAATTGATTTTATTAAAAATCTCATTCAGTTTATGTAATGAGTTTGGATTCGCTCCTCAATTTGTTCTCCCAACACTAATTACAACTACATAATACATAGGAGTAACTGATCTTATCGGTTCGGTTAGTTTTAGTTCATACTTACTCCTTATGGGTTGACTTCTGTGTAATGGATTTTATTTTAGGTGAGAAGCAAGTTATAGTCAGTATTATTTTCGTGATGAGAGTCTATATGATTCCCTGAAAAAGGAAAAAAAAAAAAAAAACTATAAAGCATATATTATAACTCTATATGGCTTACTGTGTTATATCCTTCTTACATTTACAATTGCAGTTCTACATTTAATTTGCCAAATTTTAAAAATGATTTGACCAATATGTTAGTCGTTGTGCATTGACAATAACGATATTTCTCATAGGTCATCCTAATTTTACAACTGAAGTAACAACTAATATAAAATATTGTAATTTTGAAAATAATTAAAATTGTAGTAAGTTACATTTTAAATTTAATACATTTTTAAAATTAAAAAAATGTGTAAATATTCATTAAAAGTAGGAAACTTTCTGTAATAATAATTCATAAAAGGTATTAAAGTGACGGAAAGAAGTAAATTGTTAGGTATATATATATATATATATACTAGTTATTAACGCGTGCGTTGCACGCGCATAAATCGTCTAAGTTTCAAAATATATAATTTATCTTCAGTTTTCTAATATGATAATATGTAATAAATACATTGCCAAGTTTAGGGGTTGCGAGAAATGAATCTGTGATCGAAAAGAACGACACAAAGTAATTCAAAACGGGAAAAATAGAAGAGGAAAATTAAGTCAAAAAAATGATATAAAAAAAAAAGAAAGATTTAATGCTAAATGAAATTTCAATTCATTAAAATCTAAAGTTTATACTTGATTTTTTGTCAATTACTTATTTAACTACTAATTAGATTGTACGCAGTTTGATTTAATTGACAGACGGAAGAACTAAATTAATGATTCGAGACCCTAAATGTTGGACGATGAGTACCAGGTTATCCGTAAAAGGTCAAAATTCAAGAACCGTGGTTGACCCATATTTTGACAATTGATATGATTTGACAAGTGACTGATATATGTGATACAAAAAAATCTCAACATGTACTCGAAGTTTGCACGAGTTGAGTACATATCATACTTTATGGGTGGCTCAAATTTATAGGTATATTGTATTAATAAGTTAATGATAATTATGTAACATGTCAGTTAAGCGACCTTAACAAAAAGGTTAATGCAATTTATCTAATGAAATTTTTAGTAATACTCAAATATTGTAGGGACTAAATCATCAAATTTAAAACACTAATGTCTAAAGTTTATACTTGAATTCAACTTAACTATTTATTCAACTACCAATTAGGAGATACCTAATACGATTGAATTTACAAACGCAAGAACTAAATCGATAGTTCGAGTCAATAAGTATTAAACATTGAGTAACATGTTTGATCCATATTTGATATGTTATTTGAGTTAGCAAGTGACTAATTTATATCATACAAAATTTTTAACAAGCGGAACATCCCCAAATCGGTGATATAGTGAATGGAAAAATGCATCTACCTGACATTTGCACCTATTAAATGCATGTTGACTCTATTTGATATGTATATTTGATGGAGAAATTAATAATAACTACAGCGACCTACCAATTAAGCGACCTAAAAAACTAAAAATAACAAAATGTAATTAAATGGTTTTTTTAGTAACAGATGGGTCTCAAAGATACTAAGACTAAATCGCCAATTTTATAAAAATAGGGGAACTAAATATTACACGTATATATATAAATATATATAATAAAATAAAAAATATGGGAACTAAATATAATATATATATATATATATATATAATAAAATAAAATACAAATACAAATGTTCAAGAGGTACCTTTTGGGGATGAGGACAACTCTCACATTTTATATTGGAATAAAGATATATATTCCCAAATTTTTAATAAGATTCGAACCCAAAATCTCACGCTAATGATGAAACTGATTTATAATAAACAAGAGGAGCAAAAGTGGTCTACTGTTTTCTATATATAGAGAAAGTAATCTTAAGTTATAATTAGTTTAAAGTACTTTTGTTTCTATATATATATATATATATATATATATATATATATATATATATATGTATATATATATATATAGTTTAAACTTGAATTTTTTCTGCTATATTTCTATCTGGCCTCTAACTCTTAAGTGGCCCAGTAATTTATTATTCGCGAATTGGGTGATGTATACAAACATGTAATATGGTGGGGTAGTTCAGCACTTTATCCATTAATTAGAGGTCAGCGGTTTAATCTCTGCTAGTGAACATGAAAATGAAAAATATTCATGATCAGCACTTTAAGACAGAATAATAAAATGTTTTAAAAAATAAATATCACATTTATTTTTATATTTTGAAAAAAAATATAAATTACATTTATTTTTTATATTATAGGTTATATTACACATATTAGTTTTTTGGAAAATTATAAACTACACCAGAGTTTAAATTATAAATAATATTACTACATATATTAATTGTTTTTATTAATTTTTAAATCAAACCATGACTAATTAATACAAAATTACATTTGCATACAACTAATATATTGGTTATATTAAAATTTTAATTTTGATATTATATATACATTACTTTGACAAAATATTTATATGCGAAATCTTGTATAAGATATATAACTTAAGAAAATTTTATATATAACATAATATATCTAGCTAGCATAATATATATATATATATATATATATATATATATATATATATATATATATATTCAATTCAAACCGAGTTGGAGTTCGAGTTCGAGCTCAAGCCAAAAGTCTAATCGAGTCGATTTCGAGCTCGAGCTGTTGGGTTACAATTAAGGAGGATATGCTAAAGGAAAATCGAGGATGTATGAGTCGAGACCCAAGAGAAGATATCGACGACCAATCATGATCGGAAGAAGAGGACAAAGATGAATGGTCGACACTAATATTAAGAGGTGTCGACAACTAATGCGATACTCGAAGTATGGCGAAAAGTCCACTCAAACTCTCCCTCTTAAGGTAAGAGTCGAGTCGGCAGCCAATCACAAATGAATAAACTCTTCCTCTTAAGGAAATGGACATGTGGCGACCTGCTCTGACCGCCATGAAGAAACCATTCCTCTAAAGGAAAGGGACAGGTGGCGACCTGCTCTGACCGCCATGAAGAAAACCTTCCTCTTAAAGAATAGTGAGGTGGCGACCAGCTTGTCACCTACTTCAACCTCTACAAGAAAACCTTATTGGCTAAGGAAAGATGAGGTGGCGACCTACTTGTCACCTACTTATACTGACTTTGGACAACCCTCTCAAGAGGGTGGCTGTCACACCCCTGAAAAGTGACTCATTGGGAAGCATGAATTTGGCTATGATAGACATGCTTCCCAAGCCTAACAAGCGTTTGGAAGGTGAAAACAATAAATCGTAGCAATGTGTAACATGTTTTGGGTGTTTTGAGAATATTGGCAGCAAATGTGGAGTTGGTGGGATTCGATCCTTGGACAAGAGTTTGTCCCGCGTTCATCAAGAGTTTTCCCCGTGTCCATCCCAAGATTGTCTCGTACGAGCAAAGAGTTTGTCCCGTACCAGCGAAGAGTTTGTTCCGTACCAGCCTCAGCACTCGTCCCGTGCATTTAGTGTGTTCGTCCCGTGTATTTTGTGTGCTTTGCCCGTGCTTGGTGAGTGCCAGTCCCGTGCCCAGCAGATGCCCCAGACGAAGCAGCCAGTCAAGTGCTCAGACAGTGCTTGGCCCGTGCTTTTAGTGTGCATGGCCCGTGCTTTTTGTGTGTTCAGCCCGTGCTCAGCAAGTGCCCAGCACCAGAAAGGCTGAATTGGACCAAAATTGGCTGGAAACCCATGTTTGATGGAAAGACAAGCCCAGGCCTGTGAGGATTCGAAATCAAGGGATCTAATCAAGATACTTGGCTGCCAAGAAGGATCAAATCTGCCCAAGATATGTGAAGATTCTATGTATAGCTATATTTAAGGGAACTAGATATATTTGTGAGCTTTGTTAATTAGTTATAGATATATATATGTTATAAATATATATCTATACTAATATAGCTATATATAAGGGAACTTAGATATATTTGTGGGTTATTATAATAGCTATGGATATATATGTGTTATAAATATATATCCTAGCTAAGTATAGATAGAATTAGATATATATAGATTGGATTTTCCCAGGAGTCTAAGGAATTTTGGATCCTATATAAAGGGAGAGTTCCCTTGAGTTCTAATCAGTTTTTGGTCACCCAACTAAGTCAAAACTAAGAAGTGTTGTGAGCGTCTAAATTGTGTGGGTGTAATTCGGGCGCGTAGCCTTCATTGAGTAATAAAGGCAACTGTTTTATACACCTTTATCTTGTTCCCTGCTGATTTCATTGGTGTGTTTGCTGCGTTTTGGCTGTTATTACTCGAGATCATTGTGAGTTTCTAGTTCCGGATTCGTTTGGCTTGTTCGTGAATTTCGTCTGCTATGTTGGATCCGTGTGTTGGCTGGTGGTTTCAAGCAGAGAATCACGCCAGCAAGAGCTATACTTAGGCGAAAAATATTCCCTAATTTAGCCCTTGTGACAGTGGTATCAGAGCCGGTTCAACAAGAGCTGCGTGCAAGGGAGTCCTTGAAGAAGTTGCATCATGTCGATGGAAGAAGACATTGCGAAGTGTAGGAAAATTCTTGCTGAAGCTAGTGCAGCTGAGGATCAGTCCATTAAGCATGTGATTACGGTGCTGGTCGACCTGTACGAGCATAAGCAAGGAATGGAAACTCGAGTTGCGGATCTTGAGGTGAAAGGCGTGGCACAAGGGAATCAGCTGCGTGAGGTGGAAGTCTTTGCATATTCTGTTCGTGAGGACTTGAAGTTGATAAAGAAGAATGTAAACACTTACTCCAATGCAAAAGTAAAGGTAAGTGAGCCAAAACCCTTTCTAGGTGTTTGTGATTCCCAGACCTTAGAAGAGTTTCTGTGGCGAATGGACCAATACTTCGAAGATGCTGAAATCCCTGAGTCCAAACAAGTAAGGTGTGCGAGTGCGTACTTCGAAGGTGACGCGATTGCTTGGTGGAGAAGTTATCTAACTTCGTGTGACACAACGAATGGGGAGCCTTTGTCTACTTGGGCAGAGTTGCGCGCGGAGTTGAAAGCTCGTTACATGACAAACAACAGTGCTTGGGTGGCCCGTGAAAAGCTTTTGAATTTGAAGCAGACAGGTTCGATTTGTGAGTACATTGAACAGTTTTCAGCGATCATGACTGAGATCCCAAGTATGGAAGAGGAGGATAGACTCTTTCACTTTGTGAAGGGATTACAAGATTGGGCTCAAGTGAAATTGCAGCGTCGGGGAGCTAAGGACTTGAGGAGTGCGATCATTGCTGCGGCCGGATTGATCGAGCTTCGAGCCTTGGGTAAGTCGGAGGATGCTAGCCGCGATGGTAAGGAGCAGAGAGCTGCCAAGCCACGCGACAAAGAGAAGGGTAAGTTCAAACCCCAACCCACGAGTGGAAAGCCAGACAAAGGTAAGGAGACAGTGTGGAAGAATCCGAGGACCCATGGATGCTTTATTTGCAATGGGGAGCACATAGCTCGGGACTGTCCCAAGAAGCCTAAAGAACGGTTGAGTGCTATGATGAAGTCTGATGAGACGTCAGATGAGGGAGAGGAGACGATGAGTCGGTTTGCTCCGATGCAAGTGTTGGGTGCATTGACAGCAACTAAGGGTAAAGTACCTCCCTTGGTTCGTGTTCGAGCTTGTCTAGACGGAAAGGATGCGGTGGTAATGGTGGATACTGGAGCTACACATTCTTTATGTTCAGATAAGGCGTGTGCGGAACTTGGATTCAAAATCTCTAAGTGCTCAGGGCGTTTCAAAGCAGTGAACTCGGAAAGCATGGTGGCGAAGGGCATGGTGCGTGTCCAAGCGAAGATTGGAGACTGGAGTGGCCCGGTCGAGTTCATGGTGGTTCCAATGGATGATTTCGACTTCATCCTTGGAAATAACTTTCTTATGAGCAACAGCGTTATGGTATTACCATATGTTTGCGGAATAATGTTCAACGACCCGAAGAAACCCTGTTTTGTGACAGGTGTTAGAGAAGTCCCGGAGGCAATGAGGTCGGTTGAGTACGTCTCAGTTGTGCAGCTAGCGCATGAGCTGGAACGTGAAGGGTGTGTCCGTGATTCAATCAAGCTGGAACCGGAAGAGCGTGGGAAACTTAGACGGGGAAAGCACAGTGGGAATAAAGCTGCGGCGATAAGACGGATGCGAGTGCATTGAGTAAGTCAAGGCGCAGCGGAGTAGTACAACAAGTGTGGAAAAAGTGGTATTGTATTCCTCTCATGAGTATGAAGAAGAGTGTGTCCAGCGGTCGCGACGTAGGATTTGTTGAGCGAATTGGTGGAATGGTGCGCGGAGAAGCCAGCTTGTTGGAGTCTGATGGATTGAATGTTAGTACGAGGGCACTTATGCCTAAAGTGCGGGTCTCGGAAGAAAAAGGTAAGCTGCCATCGAGTGATGACAAGACCGTCCTAACTAATCGAGTGAATGTTAAGGTTGCAGCTGACGCAGAGTGCGTGTCGGATAAGAGTTTGTCCAAAAGAGGCAAAGAAGCTTGGTGTGGAGTTACGGGACGACTTCGACCATTGCGGTGTAGCGGAAAGATGCGTGTTGATTCCAAGAGTAATGTGTGTTTGCCTACGCCGAAGAAGCTTTTAGCTCGTGAAGGAGTTGAAGCATTCCACAAAGTCAAGTGTTTGGAAGGTGCATCTTCATCAAGTTTTCATGAAGACCGTTGTGAGGCTCACGTGAAGATTGATGGTACAGAGGAGACGGCGCAATTTCGAAGGGAGTATAGGCCCCGGGTTGAAAAGTGTCGCGAATCTGTTTCGACGATGGCGTCGACTTCGAGTGGTCGGGGAGGTTTGTCACACCCCTGAAAAGTGACTCATTGGGAAGCATGAATTTGGCTATGATAGACATGCTTCCCAAGCCTAACAAGCGTTTGGAAGGTGAAAACAATAAATCGTAGCAATGTGTAACGTGTTTTGGGTGTTTTGAGAATATTGGCAGCAAATGTGGAGTTGGTGGGATTCGATCCTTGGACAAGAGTTTGTCTCGCGTTCGTCAAGAGTTTGCCCCGCGTCATCGATGATTTTCCCATGTCCATCCCAAGATTGTCCCGTACGAGCAAAGAGTTTGTCCCGTACCAGCGAAGAGTTTGTCCTGTACCAGCCTCAGCACTCGTCCCGTGCATTTAGTGTGTTCGTCCCGTGTATTTTGTGTGCTTTGCCCGTGCTTGGTGAGTGCCAGTCCCGTGCCCAACAGATGCCCCAGACGAAGCAGCCAGTCAAGTGCTCAGACAGTGCTTGGCCCGTGCTTTTAGTGTGCATAGCCCGTGCTTTTTGTGTGCATGGCCCGTGCTTTTTGTGTGTTCAGCCCGTGCTCAGCAAGTGCCCAGCACCAGAAAGGCTGAATTGGACCAGAATTGGCTGGAAACCCATGTCTGATGGAAAGACAAGCCCAGGCCTGTGAGGATTCGAAATCAAGGGATCTAAACAAGATACTTGGCTGCCAAGAAGGATCAAATCTGCCCAAGATATGTGAAGATTCTATCTATAGCTATATTTAAGGGAACTAGATATATTTGTGAGCTTTGTTAATTAGTTATAGATATATATAAGTTATAAATATATATATATATACTAATAAAGCTATATATAAGGGAACTTAGATATATTTGTGGGTTTTTGTAATAGTTATGGATATATATATGTTATAAATATATATCCTAGCTAAGTATAGATAGAATTAGATATATATAGATTGGATTTTCCTAGGAGTCTAAGGAATTTCGGATCCTATATAAAGGGAGAGTTCCCTTGAGTTGTAATCAGTTTTTGGTCACCCAACTAAGTCAAAACTGAGGAGTGTTGTTAGCGTCTAAATTGTGTGGGTGTAATTCGGGCGCGTAGCCTTCATTGAGTAATAAAGGCAAGTGTTTTATACATCTTTATCTTGTTCCTTGCTGATTTCAATGGTGTGTTTGCTGCGTTTTGGCTGTTATTACTCGAGATAATTGTGAGTTTCTGGTTCCGGGTTCGTTTGGCTTGTTCGTGAATTTCGTATGCTGTGTTGGATCCGTGTGTTGGCTGGTGGTTTCAAGCAGGGAATCACGCCAGCAAGAGCTATACTTAAGCGAAAAATAAGCCCTAATTTAGCCCTTGTAACAGTAGCCGCCATCTAAACTCGGTACTTGAGATGTTTTTGAGATGAAAGACATGGGAGAAGCCACGTACATCCTAGGCATTAAGATTGCTAGGGATCGGACTGCTCGAAAATTGCGTCTTTCCTAGGAAGCCTATATCAACAAATTGTTGAGAAGGTTCAATCTCCAAGATGCCAAGGCAGTGGATACGCTGGTCGTATATGGGAGCACGCTATCGAAGCGTGATGGTTGATAGTCTGATGTACGCCATGCAACGCACTCGTCCGGATATCTGTTACGTTGTGGGCCTAGTAGCATGTTTCCAATCAGACCCTGGATATCAACAATTACGATCTGTTAAACGAATTATTCGATACCTAAAAGGTACCGCCGACTATGGACTGTGATATAATGGTAGGAAGCTAGAATTGCATAGATTCAGTGACGCCGACCATGTTGGCGATCTAGATGATTGTAAGTCCACCTCAGGAGGATTATTTCTCCTTGCTAATGCCGCCATTTCATGGATGCCTACGAAGCAACTTGTGTCGCGCTGTCTACGATGGAATCTGAATTCGTGGCACTCTTTAAGAATGCACAAGAGGCTGTCCATAACTCGATTCAGGGAGGTGAATATATTTCGTGGGCAATGTGTATAATTTATGTTCACCATTTACACATGGTTATATTTTAGCATTGAGCGTTCACGTGCTAAAGCACACTTTTTTTTTTGTTGTGATAACTCATATGTCTCTACACTCGCTTCAGGGAGTGGAGTAAATCAATATATATATAAATTTATGCACAAGATATTTTTCACATATATGTGTATTCAATAATTATTTTTCATAAAAATTGATATAAAATTTACTATAATGTCATGTACCGCAAAATTGAGCATATAAGATCTTGACATATCCAATATATGCTGAAAAGTAACAATAATACTTATTAGAATATTGAAATAATATATAGAACTTAAATTTTGAAATAATAAATAAAAATTAGGTTAAAATGACAATTTCCTTTTTTTTTACGGATAAATCAACGATTCAGTTGAGATAGTTGGAGTCGATGACTATAACTCGTAGATATATTGGGAATTGTCCTCCAGATTGTATTTCACCGAAACATCTGATTGGTGGTCACAAACATTAACTATATTGATTAGAATATGAATGATCAAATAATCAAAAGAATTTTAATAAACTTAAAAACATAAATAAACAATAGTAATAATCTTCCTTTTTTTCCTTAGTGTGAGTGGCTTCATTCACGTAAAGATGAAGGTGGTGGACATAGAAAAACTCGCTGAGGTGTATCACTGTCGATCATCGGTATTCCTAGAAGAATTGTAATTCATTCGTCCATCGGCCGAACAAACTATAAGATTGTCGAGACGAACTTATAATCATTTAGACGGTAGAGAAATAAAAAAAAATTAAAAAAACAAACTATTTTATTTTTCGAACAACATCGTGCTGATAACATGTTACGAAAGTAGAGAGAACTTTATAATGATCTTATTATCACACATAGTATTGAAAGTCTAAATAAGGAATATGATATATACACATAATATTGAACATCCACATAATATATTCATAACATTATTATATATATATATATAACTTAAACTAATGGTATGTTTTACTAGGATATAATGGAATGGGAGAACATAAAACATGCGGCACACTTAGAACGAACGAAAGCTATAAAAAAAAAAGATTAGTTTATAACTGAACCAATGGATTTTTTAATTTACTTCAGAAGCATTATGTTTGTACTATTTTTATTATTAATGATGACTTAATTATAACATAAGTAAAATTTTAAAAGTATAAATTTTTCTAGCTACATCTAAAATTTGCATCACACTATCACTATCGTTAATGTCAATATTTTTTATAATTAATTCTTAAAGTGGTAAAAAATGCCAAAAAAAAACCTTTAGCATAATGCTTGTACAACATAATAGAAAGAACAACCATATTAGTCATGGCGCCATATTTCATCTATGGTTGATAGTAAATTGAATCAATATGAGCATTAAAAAATATAGTTGATTAAAAATATCCAGGGTTAAGAACCTATAAACTGTCTAAAGTTTGCCCTATGTGGGATTTTGGTGTCTGAAGTTTAAATTGTTGATATTGGTTGTCTGGAGTTTCAACTTTGTTGAAATTTGATTTTCCGTCCATTTTTGCTATCAAATTTAACAGAATTGTGTGAAAAGTCGAAATTGCCCCCGATACCGTTATGTTAACTCTGGCCACTACCCAACTCCGGTCGGCCGCCACCCAACTCCGGCCGGCCACCACCCTACTCCGGCCGGCCACCACCCAACTCCGGACACCACCCTAAGAGCAATTTTGGGATTTATTTTTTTATTGGGTCATGTGACAAGCACATGACCAAATTCTGTCAATTTTAACAGCAAATTGGACGGAGACAGCAAGTTTCAACAAAGTTGAAATTTTAGACAATCAGTATCAACAATTTAAACTTCAGACACCAAAATATCACTTAGGGCAAACTTCAGTTTATAGGTTCTTAACTCAAATATCTAATTATACTCACATTATATTAGCGGTAGGTCATTCAATCATAATGTCAAAAAATCATCAAATCAGCAAATTTCAGTAAAGTTAAAACTTTAAACAGTCAGTATCAACAATTTAAACTTCAGACACCAAAATATCACATAGGACAAACTTCAGATAGTTTATATGTTTTTAACTCAAATATCTAATTATAGTCACATTATATTAGCTGTAGGTCATTTAATCATAATGTCAAAAAATCATCAAATGCACATGGACAGAAGATAATAAAGTGACGATAAGCTTAGTCAGCGCGTCGGCAAATTATAAGGAAGAAGGAAAAAAGTGGGACAACAAAAGAAGTATGACCCTACTGCTGGAAATTCCAAAATTAGTCGGAAAATAGACAACTTTAGTAAATAGGGAAAAAAAACATCTTAGTATATATAATTGAAAGATGTTTTCTTTTTCTAAAAATGATATTTTATATGATTCTAAACCGCAAGCATAATTCAATTCAAATATTCAAGAGTAAAAGTTAAAAGAGATGTTTATTCTTAGTTAAAAAAAAAATTAAGCGGTAACTTTATAAACAATAAATAACATTTTTCAAGAAATAGTAGTTAGTCATTAGTTAGAAGATAGGATTAATAACCAAATTAATACATGAGCTTTGATCAGATTATACTTTTTATCAAATTTATTATTTTTTTAACAAAATTTGACTTCTTACACTTTTAATTTAAATTAATACATCATTCACAAGTTTTGTCAAATTGGACATAAAATGAGCGAATTATGGCCACGTGAAGTAGGGCTGAGCAAAAAATCCCGAGAGCCCGAAAGCCCGAGGAGCCCGACCCGAAAATTGGCCCGAGCCAGAATGGGCGGGACTTTTCCTTCTTAGTCGGGCTCGGGCTCGGGCTCGGGCTTTTTTGTCAAAAGCCCGATAGTCCCGAGCCCGTCCCGAATTTTAACTACATATATTTATTTATTTAAATAAAATAGTTACATAGATACTGTGAACTGTGAAGGCGGATAGCTTTCCAATCTTACCTTAATAGTTGATACCATGGTTATATTATAACCTTACTATAGTTACTGTAACTATAGAGTTCAATTATTAAAACAAAGAAAACAGCATCAGTGCACCAGAACTAGAAAAATTAGGGTTAGCAATGGAAAGACGCCGCAATTCAAATTCTCACACCTCCCCTCACTGTCTCATTCCTTTACTTCGTGATTGTGCCTCATCGTTTCAGCTGTTCACCTATAAGAAGAATTGACTACAAGCTCGTTGTTTCTCCGACTCCATATTACCATGAGAATTATTTTCCAACTCCAAGCACGTCGGTTCTCCGATTTCAGGTCACCACGAGATTTGAACTTCATGTTTGTCCGACTTTATGTTTTATTATTGTTATTTTTCCAGATTTTTATCCAAATTCGGGCTAGCCCGAGCCCGAGCCCGAGTCCCGATGTCCCGACTCGGGCAGGACATTTTCCTTGAAATCGAGCTCGGGCTCGGGCTCGGGCTAAAATTCTATGTCCCGAAATTTTCGGGCTCGGGCTCATGAAAAAGCCCGCCCGTCCCGAGCTCACCACTAACGTGAAGTCCTTAGATGTATAACCAATATAGATTTAACAAAGTTTGAAATTATTGCAATGAAAAATCTTTAATTGGATGTCCACAAAATCCCAATGTACTTTCCAACTAAATCATTCAAATTTTTTTTTGGCCAAAATTAAAGCATTCATTTTGAAGATATTTTGCTACAATCCTTTCAATTTCTTAACTATTTACTCTTAGGTATACATTAAAAAACCTCACGATTTCACTTTGCTTTGAATTGGAAGTTTATATAGCCAATTTTAAAAAGTATATGTCGATTTGTAATCGAGTCAAAGTATAAATAGTGATTTGGTTATTAACCCTTAGAGTATAAAAATTATGAAGTATATAAGTGACATGTATATAATATAGTGTAACGGTTCATCGCCCATTCCTTAAATAGAGGTCTCGGTTTCAAATCCCATTAAAATTCTGAGAATGAAAAATTATTCATGACCGATATTCTACTCCTTACAGATTGACCATGTGCGAGCGGGAATTGTTATAGGGGTGCACTAAGCATGCTACAACGTTGTGTTGATGAGGTATTTTTTTTTTTTTTTTTTTCATTTTGGTTTAAAAAGGAATACAAGAGTCTGTCTATTTATATATATAAAAAAATAAAAAATAAATAAATAAATAAAAAACTTTTGATTTAGGAAGATTTCGATGATATGCATTACCTAGACAAGAAGTCATCTCTATGTACCTTGCCTTGATACTCAAGAAAACAACACAACCCACAACACAACCAATAAGCTGTCTTTTCCCATGATGCTATCACAAACCCTAAACCATTACTACAAAGAAGGAATAACTTCAAATGATGATTCCACCAGCATCTCCAATAAAACATCCATTGGAAGTTATAAAATCATATATATATATATATAGCAATCAAAATGAATCATCATATCAACTAGTTATTGATCATAACAATCTTCATCGATCGTCGGAGAATTTAACAAAAAGGAAAGAACACCGGGAAATTAATGGAGCGTAAGGGTAACAATGGCAATAACAAGACCACGTACGAGGATTTCGAACCGAATTTCAAATGGAAGACGGAGGTGGATCAGGACACTCTGGAGCTCCAAGTTGAAGGTATTTTTGCTCGATCTAAAAAACCCTAAACATCGACTGATTAAATTCTTGAGTGAGCTTGGTGTTTACACTAATCCAATCAGTAAATGACAAATGTACGTATTTTTGTAGTTGTTTTTCTAAAAATCTACGTGACTGAGTGAACCCTAAAAAGTAAACAGAATACTTACCGAATTGTGATTACTATTCTATATAAACACTAAACCAAACCTGAATTTTTTTCATATGATGATCTTTTTTACCTTATTAATTATTGATTCACTTTCATATCCTATGTAGGTTTCAAAATGGAGCACCTGAAGGTCCAAGTGAACAGCCTCGGCAAAATACTAGTCAGCGGAGAACGTTCCTTGGACGACAAGAAACTCAAACGCCTCCGTTTCAACAAGGAATTCGGCCTCAAGAAAGAACACAACTCAAACGGTATCCGCGCAAAGTTCGGTCGCGGAATTCTTCACATCATAATCCCTAAAGTCAAGGAAAATACTACAAGTCCACATCAACCACCACCTAAGAACTCCCAAGGTACCTTGCCCGACAAGAAATCGTCCAAACCAACTGCAGAGGCCAACAATGGCCAGAACGTTCCCGATCGTAACTTAGGTATGATTTTGAGGCGTCAATTTGGAGTTGTAGATAGAAGGCGAGCTTTGTGGATTACGGCGATGGTGGTTGGGGCTGCAGCGGTTGGGATCACGACGTACTTGTCTTACAAGTATTGGTTTCTTGCGGGTGAAGGCATAGGCCGAAGTGCGCTGGAGGTTTTCCCACCACCCTAAAGTAGCAAGTTCTTTTCTAATGCTTTGATAATTATTATCAACATATACATATTTCGTCTATATCATACACCCACTCTATGAAATTAATTAATTTGATTTATTTATAACGGTGAGTAAATTCGATTTATTAACTTGCGCTTTGCAACTAATTATATATTGAAAGGAATATATATTTTTTTCTTAATTAATTATTATAGTAATATACATAATATAGAAATAGAAAAAGTCCAAACTCTTTTATTAAGATATACTAAAAGTAGAATGTACGTAATATATACTAGATCCAGCATGCGCTACGCGCGCGCGCAAATTTATGTTGTCAAATTGTTCCAACGAGTCATTAGAATGATGCATGACGTGATTGAAAAAACCCATACGATGATACAAGACCGCGATCAGCTCGACCCGAGGTAGATACAAGATTAGAGCTTAATGAAAAAGAATGACTTTAATTTTTTTATGATAAAAGAAATAAATTTAATTACGTAACATAATTTCATAAATAAATTTTCAACAAATATTCAACTTGAATTTAAAATGCTAGAGCGACCAGCCCGCACTACGATTTTGAGGACAGGCATGATCGATTTTGAGGATGATACAAGAGCATGATCTATCTGACTCCAAAGATGATACACGAGTAGATACTTATTAAAAAAATTCACTTAAACTATATAATATTTTTTTTTAATATTCATCATTAAAATTAAAACGCTAGAGCGACCAATCCCCGGTCGCTCTATCGTTTTAATTTTAATGATGAAGATTAAAAAAAATATTATATAGTTTAAGTGAATTTTTTTAATAAGTATCTACTTGTGTATTATATTTGGAGTCACATAGATCATGCTCTTGTATCATTCTCAGAATCGGTTTTATCGTGTATTTATAACATTCTTACAAAATATATGCGCGCGCGTAGCGCAGGTTGGTGTCTAGATACCTCAATATATCTCATATGTATTAAAATATAATATATAATTACATATAAATAGTAATGTACTTACATATGATTGTGCTATAAGTGAACTAGCTAGGTTTCGTGCAGCTCTTGAAGCCTTAAGGCGTCCGGTGACCGCACCTTGATGAACACATTGTGCTTGCCCCTTGTTGTACTTGAACACTGTAGATGAAAGTCAAACGACACCATTTCCTTATAATCATGTTGTTACTCTTTTCACAAAAAAAAAAAAAAAAAATGTTGTTACACTTATTGTGCTTGCTGATCAGAAATGACATAATTTAAAAAAAAAAAATGATTAAAAAAAAGGAAAAATAACATATTTAGTGTCTTGGTTTACCTCATGTTTCAGTTTGGTGTCTCAGAATTAAAGTGTTGATATGGACTGTCCCATGTTTCATTTTTGTTAAAATTTGGCGTCTCCACCCGTCTTTTCCTCTTCTTTCAACCATTTCCATCAACCGACTCACCCAGTTATTAGGGGTGAAACCGGACCGGTCGGACCGGTTTTTTGCTTGGTTCGGTCGGTTATCCATATTTTCGGTCCGGTTTTTTTCCTTAAAAAAATCCGACCAAAAAACCATGTGAAAAGAAATAAACCGTCCATTGGTAGTACGGTTTTTTCGGTTCGTTTTTCGGTTTAAACCGAAAATCCAAAAATAAGAATTATCATTTAAAATTCTTGTTATTTTCATGGAATTTATCAAAGCGAAATGAAAAATAACGTCAATTATTATAATTAAATAAATTATAAAACAAAATTAGAAAAAATAATATTCATAAATGCTTATTTCATAAATTTTATAAACCTAATGAATTAATTATATTTATTAATATCAACTAATATAATATATATTATATATATTTGTTAGCATAACGGTCGGTTCGGTCCCCACGGTCCTCAAAGATTAAAATCCGAACCGGACCGAAAAACCGAACTAGAGTAAAAAAATCCGACCAAAAATCAAACCGTATATTTCGGTTTTTTCGGTCCGGACCGGATCGGTTTTCACCGGTTTTTCGGACCAACCGGATTTTGGTTTCACCCCTACCAGTTATAATCCATCACTTTTTACTTTTCACAAAATCGTCAAATTTCACCCAAAAGTTGAACATAAAAAAAAAAAAAAAAATCCAGCAGAGCGATTTCGAGCGACAACAAAGCATGATTTACTTGAGCAAATGTGGCCAACTTCTTAGGTGATGGTCCCGTGACGAGAAGGGAGCATGCTTGGGAGCTCGGATATGGCAGTCGGTTTCGCCGGGATTGGCTTCTCTAAAGTAATCACACTGAGAAACCAAATTTCAACCAAAATGAAACATGAGACACTCAATTTAAACGTCAGACACCAAACTGAAACATGAGGCAAACTTGATACAGTAAATTGGTTCTTTTCCCTTAAAAAAAAATCCTTATTTTTCTGTTTGCATTTCTTAGGATAGGAAGTTAATTGATAAGTTGCTAGTTAATGTTAGGCGGTTGGATAAATTGTTATCTAAACTTATTTTATACATACAGTAGTACTGCCATAATTTTTGTCATTCTTGGAAAGAATTACATACATTGTTGTTAAGCATGTGATAGAATAAAATAGTTTGCAATATCTTTAAATGCTCAAATATCAACTAGCTAGCTAGTAATTTATTTGACTCCCTAAACATTACGTTCAAATTAGACGAAAATTCTACCGAAAAAATCTTCAAAAATAAAAATAACTTGTTGGTTCAAACATCATTTTCAATTGCAACACTGGACGTGGCATCGATTGGAGGATCATCACTTAAGACCACAACATACGCAAGCTAGACGAGCGTTTCAATGACGTGTTCTGGTCGTCGATTTCGAGGAAGGCTAATAGTTGTGCGAATTGGATTGCGATCCAAGCGCGAAAGAGATCGTGTATGAATAGTTGGGTCGAGTTACCCCGCCCTCTCTTGTAGTGTTGCTTGATTTGGATAGGGAGTTTATCCCACTATGAATATTGTACTAGCTTGTGGTATATATTAATGCATCTTTATCGGCCAAAAAAAATTGCAACACTGGATAAAATAGGACCATATAGTATACTTTTTAAATGTTATAATTGACCCTACAAAAATTTAAACTTGCATTGCCAGACGGGTTAATTGTCTAAGATCTGAACCCGGCCTGGCAGGTTGTCAGGTCAATCTAGGTCAACCTTTGACCGGTTGTTGTTAATATCGAAGAAAACCAGATGCTTCTTAATTAGTAGGGTCTGGAGTCTGACGTTGGCTATTTAAGAGCACTTCCAATGGTAGTTCCTAGTTCCTAGTTTCTGATGGGTTCCGATTAGGGATGGCAACGGGGCGGGGCGGGTATCGCCTGACCCGTGCCCGCCCCGCGGGTCATTCTGGTCGACCCGTACCCGCCCCGTGCATATTGCGGGGCGGGTCTTATGGGGTTAACAAAACCGCGGGTCAACCTGCGGGGCCCCGACCCGCCCCGCGACTTCAAGCCATAGCTTCCTCGGCAGCGAAACGTTCTTTTTTTTTTTGTGAAGCTCCGCAGCGGGACATGGATTTTTCTCGGTTGGGATTATGGAGAAGAAGAAAAGCTTAGTTGCTTTTTAGTTACTGAATAGGACAGAAGTGTTTGGATGATTCTACTAAAGCAACGTGTACGGGAGTAACGGGACACCAAGTCCTTTCATTTCAACAGTCGTTGAGGGAATTCATGCTAGATCGTGACCGAACACGTGATGAAATTCTATTAAAGCAACGTATGGGACAATAAGTCCTTTCATTTCAAACTGGTGAGGGAATTCATGCTAAATCGTGACCGAACACGTGGTGAAATCAGTCTATGTAGAAAGACGTATTTCCCCCATGTATTTATTGTTCTCTGCTTTATGCCTTTATTATCAAATGTTCTTGTATTGATTTGACTGATCTCTTATTGAGTTGCTACGGGGCGGGCCTACGGGGCGGGGCGACCCCAGACCCGGACCCGCCCCGCACCTTGGGTTAATAGATCCGAACCCGCCCCATGACCCACGGAGCACGGGTCAGCGGGTCAAATTCGGGGCGGGGCTCCGCGGGTCGACGGGTACCCGCGACCCGTTGCCATCTCTAGTTCCGATGTAATCGTCAACCCCGTTAACAGCCAATGGACGGAGAGTAGGTCCAATGGGCCTCGTGAAAGCCTGGAAGGCCCAGAGGCCCAGTACGAAGGGTCCCGATTTCAGCGGTCCCGATAAAGGAGCTGAATGCTCCCGACAAGAAGCCTCTGAGCAGGCCCCGATATGCCTTAGTAAAGGCCCCGATAATAAAGCCCCGCAGAGGCTGGACCTGTCCCGTAGAGACTGAAGGTCCTGGGTGGTGACCTAGAATGAGACAACTCTGGAGTCCCCGACAGGAGTCGTGACCTGTGATCAGAGGACAAAGACCGAGAAACCCGCCTACTAGATAGAGTAGTGGGAGACGGTTAAAGATATAGATAAGCCCCCCGAGATACGCAGGGCGTGCCCGAGATACGCGGAGTATGGGTAAGATACGCGGAGCGTGGGGCGAAATCTACGGAATCCCTAACGAGATATACGGAATCGTGGCGAGATACACGGAATCATGGGCAAAACGGTCAATCATGGCCACAGGTAACTGAGTAACTTCCCCTCCTATATAAAGGAGGAAGTTACCTCAGAAAACGCTAATCATCTAATACGAACTTAGAACTTCTGCTTACCACCCATTGATCACATACTCATTTAAGCATCGGAGAGGGATTCTGGGTCACCACCCAGGTCATCCCCTTTTGCAGGATTACGCGGAGCCCAGGAGTCCAAAGCTTTCCGTCAAGGACGTAACGGAGCTTCGCTCGTGATCCAACATTGGCGCCGTCTGTGGGAAACTTACGAAAAGTCAAGATAGATTCTACCAGATCAATGGCCGGTGGTGGCAAGAAGAAGCAAGTTCAGGCTGGCAGTTCTCGACCCGCAGGAACCGTGAACTCCCCGTTGCCAGAACGCGTTGCTGAACAAGGTGAGAACCCTGCTCTTTCCCAGACAGGGGGGCAGGGTGATGGCTATGAGGTCTCAGTCCGAGACACAGAGGGGAACAGGCAGGATGTCCCGCGTAGGGAGGAAGATGAAGCTCCCCAAACCCGGTAGGCCATGGAGGAGAAGGAGTCCCGCGAAGGGAAGAAGGGTCGTCTTCGAACTCGGAGTTGGCCAAGGCAGTAGCAGATGCTATGCCCATGTTCTTGGCTGCCATGGAGGCCTTGCTGGACAAAAGAGAGGCCGCCAGGAGGGCGGAGGGGTTGCCTCCGCGAGAAGAATTACCACCACCCCCGCCGAGGGTGGACCCTGAAGAACAGGAGGTTCCGCCCAGGAGCAAGGGTAAGGAGCCAGCACACCTGGAGAAGTTCGTGGTCGACGGCCCAGGACCAGTGCAGAATAGGACCATTCCCCTGAATGGCCCCATCACCCCCGATCAGGTGGTGAAGATCGTTAGCATCTGCATGGGTGATCAGAAGCAGATGACATCGGAGTTAAGGGATCGATCCAGTCATCCTTTCGTGCCGCGGCTAATAGATACCGTTGCCCCGCCCGGGCTAGGTATTCCGACCATCAAGGAGTATGATGGTGAGGGGGACCCAGTTCGCCATGTTCAGAGGCATGTCCAAGCCTGTATGGGACGAACGTCGAATGATGACCTCATCTGTTCATTGTTCCCGATAACCCTAGGAGAAAGGGCCATGACTTGGTTCTTCAGCCTCCCGCCAGGATGCATCACGTGCTGGGCTGATATGCACGATCGCTTCATCAAGCAGTACCAGGGTCGGAGGCGTCTTCTGAAGAGTGTAAGGTCCTTGACCCAGGTGGTGCAGAGACCCGATGAATCGTTGGCATACTACTGCCAACGGTTCACTGCGAGTGCCGCGGAGATTGATGAAGAAATCTCGGAGGGGGAAACCATCCGCACTTTCCTGCGGATCTTGAGCGCTCCGTACGGTTCCGACCTGATGCACAGCGTAGCCGCGAAGGCTGTGTGGAGCATGGAGGCCCTGCAAGCGAGGGTGAAACAGCAAATCGACGTCCAGGAGTCGAAGATTGCTGCCGGAGAGCTCGATCCCCCGAAATCGGGGAGAGGAAAGCTATTGTCCAAGCTATCGGATGATCGCAAAGGGAGCGACAAGTCGGAAGGAAGTAGGAACCGTGGTCGTCCCGATAAAAGAGAAGACAAGCGTCCTCCGAGGAAGGACAACCGAGATAGTCGGGCTGTTCCCATCAATAGCTCGATGACCTCTGTGTTAGCTGTGATGGACAGACAGGGTCTCGCTCGATACCCTCCGAGGAAAGAAGGCGAATTCTTAGGAGGCCGTCCTGACCGTTACTGTCGCTACCATCGAGCCAATGGTCACGACACTGAAAACTGTCGGGAGTTGAAGAAGGAAATCGAGAAGCTGATCCAGAAGGGGAAGCTAAAAGAATTCGTCGGAAGGGGGCGGTGCCGATCCCGTTCCAGAAGTCGGTCACGATCCCGTCCCAAGTCCCGCGACCGATCCCCGAAGAAGAAGAAGGTTGAGCCAGAAGCCTCAGGTTCAGGTGCCCGCAAGGAGAGGCGGGAACCATCAACGTCATCCATGGAGGAATGGCGGCGGGAGGTGATACCTCTGCTTCCCGGGAGAACTACGCTTCTCGCATATCTGCCGCGGTGGTGCTGGGCAAAAGGTCCCGGTCGTGGACCCTGAAGGAGGAAATGGTAATTTCGTTCTCGAAGGAGGATCTAGTAGGCGTGGAGAGCCCTCACGATGACGCCCTGGTCGTGACCCTGGACGTAGACGGATTCGAGATGAAGCGGATCCTGATAGATGGAGGGAGTTCCTCCGATATTCTCTTCATGGACGCTCTGGAAGCAATGGAAAGACGAAGAAGGACCTCACACAGGTGGACTTCCCGATGGTAGGATTCTCTGGTTCCACCTCTTACCCGCTGGGAATGATTACCTTACCGGTGGAGTTTGGTAGTGGCTGGAAGATGGAGAAACGAAACGTGGATTTCGTTGTCATGGAGTCTGCGGGGGCATACAACGCTATTATCGGGAGGACCACCATCAACCCTCTTATGGCAGTCGCCTCGACGGTTCACCAGAAGATGAAGTTCCCGACTAACAATGGGGTTGGAGAAGTCAAGGGTGACCAAGTGGCATCGCGGAAATGCTACGTTAACGCCACCCGACGGAGAAGGAGGGAGGCCATGACTGTCCTTCAGACTGATGCTGATCCTCGAGAGGAGTATGAGCGTCCCGCCCCCATGGAGGATTTGAAGGAAATTGAGATCGATGGGCCTCAGAGGAAGGTGAAGATCGGGTCTGCTCTGTCGGAGGAAAGAGCCAAAGAGCTGATCGAGCTCCTAAAGGAGTTCAATGAGCTGTTTGCCTGGTCCCCGAGTGATATGCCAGGAATCAGCCCCGACGTGATAGTGCACGAACTGAAGATAGACCCCGTGATCAAGCCTATCGCGCAGAGAAGACGTCCGATGGGCGCGGACAAGAGGATCGCGATCCAGCAAGAGGTGGGCAGACTGCTCGATGCTGGATTCATCAAGGAGCTCCGATTCCAGACTTGGGTGGCTACCCAGTCCTGGTGCGAAAGAATAACGGAAAGTGGCGGATGTGTGTCGACTTCCGCGACTTGAACAAAGCCTGCCCGAAGGACTGCTACCCGCTCCCGAGGATTGACCAGTTGGTGGATGCCACATCGGGACATGAACTGTTAAGCTTCATGGATGCCTACTCCGGGTACAATCAGATCAAGATGGCGAAGGAGGATGCCCCCCATACAGCCTTCTATGCCGACAGTGACGTCTACCATTACGACGTGATGCCCTTCGGATTGATCAATGCCGGAGCAACTTACCAGCGGATGGTGAACAAATTGTTTGGAGACATGCTGGGGAAAACCATGGAGGCGTATGTGGATGACATGCTGGTGAAGTCCCGACAGGCAGGAGACCATGTCCAGAACTTGGCGGCAGCGTTTGAGCGGATGAAGTTCCATCAGGTTCGGCTGAACCCCGACAAATGTGCTTTTGGGGTAAACTCGGGGAAGTTCCTGGGCTTTATGGTGAGCCAAAGAGGAATCGAGGTGAATCCTGAGAAGTTGAGGGCAATCGAGGAGATGCAGTCTCCGAAAACCCATCGGGAGGTTCAGGTGTTGAACGGCCGATTAGCTGCGATGAATCGTTCAGGTGTTGAACGGTAGATTAAGGGCCAGGCATTGGCGGACTTCATAGCAGAGTCTACAGCACCCGATCTGGAAGAAGCGGGTCCTGTAGAGGGGGCAACCCGACTTTGAAGGCGAAGAGCCCGACCATGGAGGTCCCGATAGCAGAACAGTCAGAACAGCCGAATGAGGAGAACACCTGGGAGATGTACACTGATGGTTATTCAAGTGTAGAGGGATCGGGGGCAAGCCCCGTATTGATACCGCCCGGTGGAGGCGAGCCACGTATTGATACCGCCCGGTGGAGGCGAGCCACGTATTGATACCGCCCGGTGGAGCCGAGTCACGTATTGATACCGCCCGGTGGAGGCGAGCCCCTGCGATATGCCTTGGCCTTGACGTTTAGAGCCACCAACAATGAAGCAGAATACGAGGCTCTCATCACGGGTCTCAAGATTGCTAAGGGTACGGGGGTCGATCATTTAAAAGTGAAGTGTGACGCCAGCTTGGTTGTAAATCAAGTCCAGGGGAATTATGAAGCCAAGAGCCCGACAATGAGGAAGTATTTGCACGAGGTGCAGACTTTGAAGGGAAGCTTCAAAAGCTTCGACATCGAGGCGAAAGCTTCAAAAGCTTCGACATCGAAGGCGATCCCAAGGGAAGAGAATGCGGAGGCAGACGCCTTAAGCAGGTTTGCTCTGGGAGTAACCCCCGAGGAAAATCGGAAGGTGCACTTCCTGGAGAGAGTGATTATCTCAACCATCGATCCATCGGAGGTATGCGCTGTAGAAGCAGGATCGGAGGAAAAAGAGAAACCCACCTGGATGACCCCGATGGTCACATATCTGACTACGGGGGCACTCCCCGATGATGATGTGGCAGCTGTCAGGCTGCGTCGAATCGCGAACGACTACGCGATGGTGGACAACCAATTATACAAGAAGGGGCATGTAAAGCCTTTCCTGAAATGCGTGGCGGAGCCGGATACAAATCGGATCCTGAGAGAGCTACACGAGGGAGCCGCAGCCTGCCATGAAGGGGCCCGATCCATCGTGAGGAAAGCACTGAACCTAGGCTACTATTGGCCTTCGATGAATAAGGAGGCGACATCAATGGTCTGATCCTGTGATGCATGCCAGAGGTACGCTCCAAATATCGTGGCTCCCGCCGCGGACTTAATGCCCATCAGGAGTGCATGGCCCTTCGCGCAATGGGGGATTGACTTGGTGGGACCTCTTCCCCAAGCGAGAGGTCAGTGCAAGTATTTGCTCGTGGCCATCGATTACTTCTCAAAATGGATAGAGGCTAAGGCATTGGCCAGGACGACGGGGCAGCAGATCCTCAAGTTCCTTCAAACTCAGATCATATCCCGGTATGGGGTCCCTCGAGTGTTGATCAGCGACAACGGCCCTCCGTTCAATGGGACTCAGTTGAAGGAGTACCTGGAGGAGTTGAACATCGAACATCGGACCGCTTCAGTCCGCCACGCTCAAACCAATGGCCAGGTGGAATCAGCCAACAAGATCGTGATGGATGGCTTGAAGAAGAGAGTCTATGCCTTGCAGGGCCATTGGCTGGATGAGCTCGAAAACGTGCTGTGGGCTGTGAGAACAACACCCAAGCAATCGACAGGAGAAACTACGTTTGGCCTGGTCTATGGCATGGAGGCAGTCGCTCCCGTGAAAATAGCGGTGGCGTCCCATCGCGCGAAATATTACGAGCCTCTGACGAACGAGGAAATGAGACGTCTAGACTTAGACTGGCTCGAGGAGAAAAGATGGAAGGCTGATGAAGTCCAGGCTCGGATGTGTTTGGCAACAGCCCGATATTATAATCGGCGTGTCAAGTCCCGACAATTCTTCGTGGGAGAACTTGTCTGGCGGAGGAACGAGTTCGTTCATCAAGATCGGATCAACAAGTTGTCATCGAAATGGGAGGGACCTTACAAGATCGTAGGGATGCCAGCACCCAATGCATACAAGCAGAGGACCTTGATGGCAAGACGTTGAAGCATTCCTTCAGTGGCGAACACTTGAAGAAGTATCACGTTTGATATTAAGTCGCCGCGAATGGCGCAAGTTATATATCAGTCCGATAGCGCGACAAAAAGCCTTCTGAGGTACGATAAAAAGCCTTACGATGTACGAGTGAGTCGCCTTTATGGCGCGACAAAAAGCCTTCCGAGGTACGAGAAAAGCCTTACGAGGTACGAGTAAGTCGCCTTTATGGCGCGACAAAAAGCCTTCTGAGGTATGCGTAAGTCGTCTATATGATGCGGCCAAAAAGCCTTAACGGGTATGGACAAAAGCCCTACGGGGTATGTGTAAGTCGTCTTTATGATGCAACCAAAAGCCTAGGTACGAAAAATCCCTAAAGGGTCCGCGTAAGTCGTCTATATGATGCGGCCAAAAGCCTTAACGGGTACGAAAAAGCCTTAGCAGGTACGCGTAAGTCTTCTATATGATGCGGCAAAAAGCCCTAAAGGGTACGATTAAGCCGTCTAGTAAAGGCGCGATAAAAGCCCTTAAAGGGTACGATTAAAGTCGTCAGATTTGGCGCGGTAAAAGCCCTAGGGGGTGTGCAAAATCATCTTAAGTGATGTGGGAAATGGCCTCGAAAGGCAGGGACAAGAAACCTTAAGTGGTGAAGTCCCGATTAGACGAGAAACCTTGAGTGGTGAAGTCTCGATTGGATGAGAAGCCTTAAGTGGTAAAATCCCGACTGGACGAGAAACCTTAAGTGGTGAAGTCCCGATTAGACGAGAAACCTTAAGTGGTGAAGTCTCGATTGGATGAGAAGCCTTAAGTGGTAAAATCCCGATTGGATGAGAAACCTTAAGTGGTAAGTCCTTGTGAAGCATCGGAAGGGTGTATGAAGTCATCTTAAGTGATGGACCGAAGAATTGGGAGAGTCATATTCAAGAATTGTACCCAAGGTAAAAGCCTCCGACGGCGGTATCGGGAGGTATGAAAACAAAAGCCTCCGACGGCGGTATCGGGAGGTATGAAGACAAAAGTCTCCGACGGCGGTATCGGGAGGTATGAAAACAAAAGCCTCCGACGGCGGTATCGGGAGGTATGAAGACAAAAGCCTCCGACAGCGGTATCGGGAGGAATGAAGACAAAAGCCTCCGACGGCAGTTTCGGGAGGAATGAAGACAAAAGCCTCAGACGGCAGTATCGGGAGGTATGGAGACAAAAGCCTCCAACGATGAGGTCAGGAGGTCTGAAACTGAAAGACACGGCGAACTAAAAGTACCCCATGTCTTGGGGGCAAATGATGGGTTCCGATGTAATCGTCAACCCCGTTAACAGCCAATGGACGGCGAGTAGGTCCAATGGGCCTCGTGAAAGCCTGGAAGGCCCAGAGGCCCAGTACGAAGGGTCCCGATTTCAGCGGTCCCGATAAAGGAGCTGAATGCTCCCGACAAGAAGCCTCTGAGCAGGCCCCGATATGCCTTAGTAAAGGCCCCGATAATAAAGCCCCGCAGAGGCTGGACCTGTCCCGTAGAGACTGAAGGTCCTGGGTGGTGACCTAGAATGAGACAACTCTGGAGTCCCCGACAGGAGTCGTGACTTGTGATCAGAGGACAAAGACCGAGAAACCCGCCTACTAGATAGAGTAGTGGGAGACGGTTAAAGATATAGATAAGCCCCCCGAGATACGCAGGGCGTGCCCGAGATACGCGGAGTATGGGTAAGATACGCGGAGCGTGGGGCGAAATCTACGGAATCCCTAACGAGGTATACGGAATCGTGGCGAGATACACGGAATCATGGGCAAAACGGCCAATCATGGCCACAGGTAACTGAGTAACTTCCCCTCCTATATAAAGGAGGAAGTTACCTCAGAAAACGCTAATCATCTAATACGAACTTAGAACTTCTGCTTACCACCCATTGATCACATACTCATTTAAGCATCGGAGAGGGATTCTGGGTCACCACCCAGGTCATCCCCTTTTGCAGGATTACGCGGAGCCCAGGAGTCCAAAGCTTTCCGTCAAGGACGTAACGGAGCTTCGCTCGTGATCCAACAGTTTCATGTTGTAAATTTGCCATTGTAGAGAGTTTCTAATTCCTAGTTCCACTTAATGTTGGTTCTTACTTGTAATGATTAAATAGGAACTTTGCATTTCAATGGGAGTTCCTTCTTCCAAAATGGGAGTTCCTAGTTCCTAGATTTGCCGCTAGACGCTGACTAGGCGCCACTAGGCGTGACTAGGATTACTAATATTACTGTTTTGCCATTATCAAGTGAATAGTGAAGTGAGACAGTTCTCACTAGTAGGAACTCTCACGTTACTGTTCATGTCGGTTCCTACTCTTTAATATTATTTTATTCAATTGTTTTGCTTTTCTTATTTATTATATATATATATATACTACACTAAGTCGAACAATGACACGAGCCGTAATAGGTCATTTTTAATATTAAATAAGTTAAATAATGACACGGAGCAAAATTACTACTTTTTAAATTCGAATCAATTTCAGAGTTTTCAGACTTGATTTGTTTATATTTTACCTTGTAACACAACCGTCAATTCTAAATTTTGAAAAATAGTATAGAATTTCATATTGTTAAACGTGGAACAATTTTTTTTATTAAAAAATATTATATTTTTTTAATGCATATATATTTTTATATAATCTACTTATTATATTAATCTTCTATAAAAGGAATATATTTTTTATTATGATACGTTATATAAAATAATATTTTTAGGATGATATACAATATATTTTTGTTTAATGTATATTAAAATCATTAGTAAAAACACATGAGTGCTTCACATTTAACCGATTTACTAATATGTATCTAATTAATGTGCATAAGCGTAATTCTGCTAACGACGATGAATCAAGACATGTCAATAGATGAATAACATATATACACTGATATGATGAAATAATATTGATTCAATTAATTTAATTAATCACTATTATTATATCAATCATTATATTTATCAATCATCATGTTAGCTAAGTATAATTAACAACACACATCGGTCAAAGTTGGAACCCAAATATTTGATCTAATATTGAAACTTTGACGAGTTCATAAAAATTTAAATTTCGTTAAACAATCAAATATATTTTTATGATTTTGTGCATATTTCTTCCAAGTTTATTTTAATTAATTCAGTCTAACACTTGAATATCATTCATTGATTTGTTCATGTCCGTATTTTTAAAAATGTGAATATTTAATTTATATTTAATGCTTAAAAAAAATTGGTCGAACATCTATCAGGTTTTAATATACATGTGCTAATTCTATGTTGTCTCGAATATGTATATATATAATATATACTCATTTTTAGTTGACAAATTTAACATATTATTTGTATTTTCCTGTAATATGATTTTTAAATTATGACAATGATATTTAAAAATTGCGTGCTTATTTATATATTATATGTTCGTACTTTTTATATAATTGTTTAAATAAAAAAATAATTTTGTATTTATAAATATTAATTTATCTATAGAATTTTTTGTACAAAAATTTATATTGTGAGTATAGAATTATGTAGGTCCCAATTTGGAAGTGGAACTAGGTCTCCACCACTAGAGAGAGTTCCTATTTTAGTGTAGCGTTTACTGTAGCAGTTCCCACTTCAATGAGTTGGCAGTGACATGGCAGGTGAGGTGGAGGAACTAGGAACTCACCATTGGAAGTGCTCTAAAGCCCGGATCAACATGCCGGGTCGAGTCTAATGTCTTGGACCTATCCCGATTCGTATTTTCGAGTTGACCTTATCCATTTTCACACACGGTCATGGAATTTTACGGCATGTTTAGTAAATGGAATAAGAAAAACGAATATAAATATCGAATGATAAATAAAATAGTCATATTTAAGGTGGGGTTAAAAATAGTTATATTTTTGTAAATGTAGAATTGTTGTAATTCCTATTTCAAATCTTATTTGCAAACAAATATTCTCTTTAAAATTCTCAGTTCTTATTTCTTACATATTCTTGTTAATTTTGACTTGGCTAAAATTCGGTTAGACTAGAAAAGATAGAATGAATCAGATTTCATCATCGTCAAAAATATTAGATTTCATGAAAGATGAATTTAATAAACTTAATCATTATACAAATCTCAATATACATTGATATAATACATTGATATCCCTTGATATAATGGCTATGAATTCAACCGTAAACCCGTTAGTTTTTGTGGCACTAATGTAATAATGAACTGAATAATAATAACAATAGTAGTTATAATTATAATAAAATTCTTACTATTTACTTGCCGCAATAGATGAAAAAGTCATGTAAAACACCCCAAACTTCCACGATCTTCAAAACCACACATTAATGTGCAAACACGAATATACACAATTAACAACGCCTCCATGTCAAGCTATGGCATGCCGAGTCGACCGATCGAACCTACTCCGACCCGACGGTTTTCTCATCACATTCTTCGTTTTCGCCTCTCGGGTCGAGCCCGTCAGATGATTCACGACCGAGACGGGTCCAAATCCTTCTTTTCTCGCTCCGTTTTGGACAAGAATCCTCGTGATCCCAACGTAACCCATAGACTCAGCGATAAGAACCGCGGTTGCACCCTTATGAGTCCGCGTGTCCACATCAGCACCCTTCTTCACCAGAATCTTGACTAAGTCCCCGTGCCCCGATTCCGCCGCACAATGCATGGCAGTATAGCCTTCTTTATCCCTCGAATCTACCTCGACTCGACCCCCTTATCGAGTAGCGCTCGTGCAGCTTCAATATGTCCCTTATATTATTGAATAAATATATTAGAAGAATATATTTTATTATATTTTAATAAAGTTATATCAAGAATGGATATATTTTCAATATATTATAAGTTTACGTTTTATTATTGTATTTATTCTCTAATACCTTAAACGAGGCCCTGTGTAGGGCTGTCCCGGCCGTTAAGCACCGCCCCATTCTCAAGAGCCCAATGAAGGGTCCTGACCTCCCCGTTTCGTGCCACCTTGCAGAGGCTATCCCCGAGTCGTAGGACATCGAAGAGCCCTGCATGACCGTTCTCTGCCGCTAGATCATACGGTGTTTTTCCGTTCCGATTACGAATATCTTTATTAGCCCCTCTTTTAAGTAAGAGCTTGATCATGCGGTCATTGCCGGAGCTAGCAGCCACGTGTAGGACCGAATTGCCTTCCTTTTCGTCACGAATATCAGTGGCCGCGCCGTGAGACAACAGAAGCTTCACAATGTCTCGTTTTCGATCTCTGACCGCGAGGTGTAGGGCCGTGGCGCCGTCTTTCGCACGGTTATCCACGTCAGCGCAGTTTTCTAGTAAAAGCTTCATGATCGGTAAATGGCCGCCGATTGTCGCCAGGTGGATCGGGCCCAAACTCGACTCCTCGGCTCGGGTTGTGCTCGCTCCGCGAGACAACAAAAGCTCAACGGCTAGCTCGTCTTCGGCCAAAATGGCTGCCTCGAGCGGGGTTGACCCTGACCCGGGCCCACTTAACGCCTCCAAATCGGGGCTATACTCGAGGAGTAACTGCACGATATCGGGCCGTCTCTTTGGAAGTTTGTGAAGTGTAATATGAAGATTATTTCATTCATTGATCACAACATTGAAGCTATGTTTACATATTTATAGTAGTTCTAACATCAACCACTTTAACTAACTTTACACACAAAATAGAACTACTTTAACTAACTTTACACACAGACACAGAATAGTAGACATATAGATACTTAATATCCACCCTCATTCTTTCTCTTCTTTTTCTTTTCTTTCCCTATAGACATCTTTAAAACCATATTGGTTAACTAAGAACTCGTGCTGCTGTCTGTGGAGGGCCTTAGTTAGTAAATCCGCAAGCTGCTCTGCTGAAGCTATATACAGAGCTTCAATGGTCCCATCAAACACTCTTTCTCGCACAATATGGCAATCTAGTTCAATATGTTTGGTTCGTTCGTGAAACATGGGATTCTTGCTCATCTTTATCGCTGCTTCACTGTCTGAATAAACTTGAATTGGAATGTCGATGTTGATGCCCAGCTCACTCAACAGATTCTTCATCCAAGATGCTTCACGAGCAGCAAGACTCAGACTTCTATATTCTGCCTCAGTGCTTGATTGAGAAACATTGGCATTTTTTTTTACTTTCCAGCCAACCATCGCATTTCCCAGCTTAACACAGTAAGAGCTCACTGATTTCCTAGAGAAAGCACAGGATCCCCAATCAGCATCACAATAGATCCTTAGCTGAAGATCATTCTTTGAAGGGAATAGTAAACCTTGTCCAGGAGAGTTTTAACATATCTAATGACTCTCATAGCAGCCTTATAATGAGAATACTTGGGATGATGGACAAATTGACTAAGCTGCTGAACTGAGAAAGCAATATCAGGTCGTGTCATTGTGAGATAGAGCAACTTGCCTACAAGTCTTCTGTAAAGACTAACATCAGGATATGGTTTATCATCTTGATTCAAATTGAAAAGATTATCATACTCCTGTGTTGTCAATTTAATCCCAGCTTCCATTGGTGTAGGAGAAGGTTTGGCAGCTCCAAGTCCTGCCTCCATAATGATCTCTAAAGCATACTTCCTCTGATTCAAAATAATGCCATTGTTACTTCTGGCAATCTCTAAACCAAGAAAAAATTTCAGCTCACCAAGATCATTAAGCTTGAAATTAACCTCTAGCACCCTTTTCAATTCAGCAACCAAATGGCTATTTGATCCAGTGATGAGAATATCGTCCACATAGACTAATAAAAACACTGAATGTCCTCCCTCAGATTTGGTAAATAAAGAATAATCTGATCTACTCTGCTTATAGCCATTTCTGATCAAGGCCTGTGTAAACTTGATGTTCGCCTGTCGTGATGCTTGTTTGAGTCCGTAAAGAGACTTCAACAACTTGCAAACTTTCTTACAATCACCAAATGAGTTGACAGACTTGCTTGATTCTTTAAAACCTTGAGGTATCTCCATGTATACTTCTTCAACCAAATCCCCTTGTAGAAAGGCATTATTCACATCCATGTGTGTAATGTTCCAACCTTTAGCAGCAGCAATAGCAAGGATGGTTCTTACTGTGGGCATTTTCGCTACTGGAGAAAAAGTTTCAGTGAAATCCTTGCCTTCTATTTGTGTATAGCCTTTTGCCACTAACCTGGCCTTGTACCTCTCAAGACTTCCATCAGCATTATATTTCACTCTAAACACCCATTTGCATCCAATGGCCCTTTTTCCATCTGGTAAATCTGTAATCTCCCAAGTGTTATTGTCTTCCAGAGCTTGAATCTCAGAATGCATAGCAGAGATCCAGTTCTTGTCTTGAATGGCCTCTTTGTAAGTAATTGGTTCTTTGATTTTTGAAATATTTGCCAAATAGCATCTATAGGGATCTGATATGCCACTGTAATGCACAAATTTATTCAAGCCAAAGATGGAAGAATTGTGAGCTTGATGCAATGTGGGTGTAATGTAATCAGTAATCCAAGATGGTGCTTGTCTGGCACGAGTGGATCTTCTCAAAGAAGGCTGTGTCACTGGCTGTGTCACTGAATCAACATTAATGAGAGAAGGCTGAGGGACTGGATCTTCAATCTCTGTAATAATTTGAGAGGAGAAGGGGGATCATCAACCACCAGAAAAGGATCAATGATATCAATATCATTCCTCAGGAAAGAGAATTTGTCAATAAGTTCCTGTTTAGTAAGACTGAAAGGAAAGATATCTTCCCTGAATTTAACATCCCTACTCACATGAAAAACCTTATCAGCTAAATTCATCACTAAATAGCCTTTTTGAGTAGGAGAATAGCCCATAAAGACTGCAGGTTCAGCTCTGAGGGAAAATTTATCACCATTATTGAGTCTGGTAGCAAAACATAAGCAACCCAAAACTCTGATATGACTCAAAGAAGCTGGTTTCCCTCTCAAACATTCATATGGTGATTTGCCATGAATAACAGGTGAAGGCAACAAGTTGATTAAGTAGCAAGCAGCAAGTATACAATATCCCCAGTATCTTATTGGAATGGATGCTTGAAAACGCAGAGCTCTGGCTACATTTAACAAATGTCGATGTTTTCTCTCAGCACGTGCATTCTGTTGAGGAGTGAATGAGCAGCTGGTTTGATGGACAATCCCAAGTTGCTGAAACAACAATTTGCTATTGGCATTAACAAACTCCCCTCCATTATCACTTCGAAAAACTTTCACAGCACCTTGAAACTGAGTCTTTATCATCAGAAGAAAATTTTTGATGTGGCACAAAGTCTCACTTTTATTGACCATCAGATAAACCCAAGTGTGTCTTGTACAATCATCAACAATTGTGAGAAAATATTGGCATTTTCTGAATGTTGGAATCTTATATGGACCCCATAAATCCAAATGTACAAGATCAAAGACACCACTAGCATGAGAAACACTCTCTGGAAATGGTTTTCTAGTTTGCTTGGCAAGAGGGCAAACACTACATTGCTTTATTTGTCTAAGTTCATCTATGGACAAAGACTTTATTGTAGTCAATCTTGAAGAAGATATATGTCCCAATCTTCTGTGCCACAACTCAGAGCTTCCCTTCATTACTTCTGCATTCAAAGCTATGCTTCCAGACTTCTGTGGAATATCTAAAATGTAAAGACCATTATTCAGAGTCCCAGTCACCATCCTCTTCCCATCTGAGAGAGCCTGTACAACAACATGCTTATCATAAAATATAACCTGGCATTTCAACTGAGAAGGCAATTTGCTAACAGCAATGAGATTAAACTTGAATTCAGGAACCAATAGAACATTTCGAAGAACATGTCCTGCCTTGATCTCATAATCTCCAATATGTGATATTTCACATTTCTGACCATTGGGAAGATGAACAAATTTGTATCCTGAATCATTAGATCTCAGATTGTGTAACCAATGACTATGGAAGGTCATATGGTCAGTAGCACCAGAGTCTAAGATCCATTTTTGAGAATTATGAAAACATTCATCAGTACCTGCCATATTGGAATGGGGTTGAGACTCAACTTTTGACTTACTCAAAATCTTGCCTTTTTCCATGTACTTCAGAAATGAATCAAATTGATGAATCTGCTCCTGAGTAAAGGTGTTTGAAGAAGCAGAAGCCATAGAATTGTGTTTGATATCATTCCTGTCATCCTTAACAGTCAATGGATCACTGAATTCTACCAAGTTTTCCCCCATGGCCAAATTTGCTGTTTTCCAATTCTTCTTCATGTGTGGATATTTCTCCCAACAAGTATCAACACGATGTCCTTTCTTTTTACAAAAAGAACAAATCCATGTAGATTTATCAACCCTGCTGAAACCACCAGCAGCATTTCTATTTCTCAGCTCCTCAGTCCCTTTCTTGGAACTGTATAAGGCAGTACTAGTATCAATTAAACCATCAGTTATATGACCAGATATATTCCTCTGATCCTCCTCCTGCAATAATACAGAATAAGCCACTCCCAAATTCGGCAATGGTTGTCTCATCAGTAAATTCGTTCTCACAGAACCATATGATTCATTCAAACCAATGAGAAACTGCATCAGTTTTTGATTTTCTTTATGACTATTCAACAGATCACGATCAGCTTCACATTCCATAATCAAGTCATTTATAGCTGCCAATTCATCCCAGAGCATCTTAAGCTTCCCAAAATAAGCAGTGATAGATGAAGTACCCTGAGTGACCCTGTAAATGTCTCTTGTGAGCTGGAATATCCTCGTACCATCCACCTTGTTATACATGTCTCTGAGATCATTCCAAATGGATTCTGCAGTAGGATTATATACCAAACCACTCACAAGATCCTTCGATACAGATTTGCGCAGCCAAGCCTTCACCAAAGCATTACATCGATCCCAAAGTGCTCTCTGAGATACACTAACAGATTCACGAGTAAGACTTCCATCAATGAATCCTAATTTGTTTTTAACAAGCAAACTCTCTCTTATGGCATAACTCCAAGCTTGATAATTCTCAGTTCCATGCAGATGAAATTCAATCAAGGAAGCTCCATTTGAATCAGACGGATGAATGACTAATCGATCATCAATTTCATGCGCCATTGTTAAAGAAAACAGCAGCAAATGATTCGATATGATAGAGACAAGCAAAACACAGCAATGGACGAATCTAGATCGCAGCGACGGTACCGCTTTGCAATGCAAACTTCCCCGTCAGACCTGCAATCGAGGATACCAATAGCAATCGCGAACAAACTGAATCAAATCACAGTTGATCCAAATCACAGCGACGGTACCGCTTTGCTATGCAAACTTTCCCGTCAGACCTGGAATTTGGAATCAGATAGAAGAAAGAAGCTTATCAGAAAGAAGATCGGAGCTCAATTCATCTTGATCAAGCTCATCGCAGCTTCAAGAACTCTGGAACGAATCGATCGAAATGAAGGCGTAACAGAATCTTGGTTGGCTCTGATACCATTTGGAAGTTTGTGAAGTGTAATATGAAGATTATTTCATTCATTGATCACAACATTGAAGCTATGTTTACATATTTATAGTAGTTCTAACATCAACCACTTTAACTAACTTTACACACAAAATAGAACTACTTTAACTAACTTTACACACAGACACAGAATAGTAGACATATAGATACTTAATAGTCTCTGAGCGATCGCCAAGTGGAGCATCGTCCGACCTTCGGGATCAACCGCGGCTACCAATTTCCACTCGGGACGGCTCCTTTCTAATACTTCCCTGATCTCATCCATCGAACCGACTTCCACGAGCCGAGCCAAAACGGTCGGGCCAACGAACATGACCTTGATCCCGCTGTCGACATACACCAGCTTCTTCCTCATCGTGAACCAATCGGAGCTAGGGTTATTTTCGGCGGCGGCTCCGGGAGCCACCACGCTGTGGAGGAGGAAAGAATCGTCGCTGTGTGGAAATGAGTCGTCGTCCGGGAGGAGGGAGGATTGGGGGAGGTGGTAAGTGATTTCCACGGCGAGTGATGCGAGCGGAGGAATTATGGCTGACGGCGGCTTGGCCGTGAAACGAGGCTTGTTGAGCGGCTGAAGCATGAAGGCCACCGGCATGGTGTGCATGACGTTGCGAAGAGTGAGGTGGCCGGAGTGGGTGTTGTCCCCCGGGTCGATTCTGATGAGGACGTGGTTCGATAACTCCATGGTTATGAGCCTGTCCATGGAATTAAGGCCGCGACAAGAATCTCAGTGTGTGGCGATTTTGGTCGGAAAGGACTGTCGGAGTTATTGGTTGGTTATGATGTGTGTTGACTGTGGAGCGTTGAAGGAGAGGCAGGCTGCTTGAAGTCGAACGAGAGAGTGCCACGTGGAATCAAAGTTGACTTTTCTAAGATGAATGATTGTTTTTTCATGGTTTAGTTTTTTCGTATCTTCTTATACAAGAGAAGCCGAAGTAGTGAGCTTAGCTTTTTGTTCTATACTAGGAGGTTGATTGAACGTTATTAATTTAATTTTTTTGGCCATTCAACGTTCTTAATTTAATTAATTTATAAAATTGTTCGAGTGTTATTAATCAATACGTCCAATATTAGAAGATGAACACTTGATATCACTTTTTCAATTGGACCAATTGAGAACAACCTATCAATAAAATATGTCTATAGAGTTATTAAACGAACGATATAAAAACAAATCAAGTTGTAAAGTTTCAAAAAATAAATATAAGCAACATTAAATATATAAATCAGATAAAACATAAATATAGTATGAAACTACTCTACAACTTTCTTTCATTTTTTTTTCAAACTCTACAATAGAATTGCCTATTGTATTTAGCAGGACTATCAATTAATTCAATTTTCCAACATCATAGTGATGAGAATCATCATGTTACACTATACAGAAGTACTTCAATAGTCTAAATTTCAGTAGGTTTAGAGAAACTGAAAGTCTCCGAAACTTGTACAGTGAACGTTCAATCCTTATGGATACACGTTTAATTTCGACGTCAATCCTCAGGATTCCAACAAAATTTGGTAGATTCATTGCTGAGTAATTGTTTGGTGATGCTGATCGATCTTGGTGCAGAAATGGCACGCAGACAACTGGACGATTGATCCTCTTCGAGATGAAGATAATGTCAATTTTTCCAATATCAAGAGTTTGTTCCCAAACCTCTTGAATTCTTTTTGCAAAATTGAAGACTGAAATCTCGATTTCCTAGATTTGATCTGCAGCAGATGTTCCAGCATATGGTTAGTGATGGTGGAGAGAGCGCGGGAGTTGAACTTTCGTTTTTTTTTTTTTCGCCAAAGTATTTGGACTATCATGTAAATGAAGATAATTTAATAGGTATTTTGGACATTTGATCTTATTATAACTAAATAATCAACTTTGCAAATTTAGGTAACTACAACGAATATATTTAAACTAAAACGGTCACGTAAGTAACCAAACTATATATGTATTAAACCAAAAAAAAACTATATATGTGAACACTTGTACGGATGTCCTGGAGAAGTATTCCTATGTGGAAAACTAGGCAATCGGAGAATTATCAGTTGATTAAGGATACAGTGCGGTACATATTTTATTTTTGACACGATTGATTTACGACAGGGAATCAACGTTCTGCGGGCGCTGCAATACTCCTAACAGATGAGTAGCACGATGCACGTCGTATCCGCCGGTCGCACGACAAACCTCGTATGAACTATTCGAAGACGGAGACAATAACTGAAGACTGAAATGTTGATGCTATTGGATGACAATACATTAACAGGCACCCTCCCATTCCGGCGAGTGGGAGATGTTAGCATATGGTGACGTGGCGTCGTAACTGGTAGCCCGTTAATATATGTGGTTACCTAAGATAATTAGGTAAATGTAACACTAGGGCTAATTAGGGTCAGACCCAATTCCCATGTGACATGGGAGGCCCAAAATTGGGCCTCCCACCCACATAGCATAGTCGACCGAAACCCTAATAGTAGGGAGGAGGATTTTCTCTTCCTCCCACTATATAAGGAGGTCTTGGGGTCACTCCCAAAACACACATTGATCACAACTCCTCCTAAGTTGTGATTTGAGAAAAAAAAAATTCTCTCTACATGCATATTTCGGTCGGCCCCCCTAACACCACCATTGGTGTGCCAAATTGCTTCCGAGCATTCAGTCGGAGGTTCTGTCCCCGTTGAAGAATCGATCAGAGGATTTGCTGTGGAGCTTATACCGCGAAGGACTTCTTCTCACGAAGAACTTGTACGGGTTTCGACCGGAGGATCAGAACTCCCTCCACAACGTTCTTGGGCAGGAAAGCTATTCAGGTATGTGTACATTATTCCGATGTGTAATCAAATTACATACAAGTACACATTTAGCATTCCGTAGTATTACGTCCCCGTAATCCAACAGAATGTACCCACCACTTTGTTATTAGCCATATTGATCAGAAATAAACCTCTAAATTGTCTACCTTGTAATTTAATTGAATATGTATCTTACAAAGCCATTTGTATTCATTCTTCTGTTTATTGTCATTGCTGGTATTTCTTTCTTTTTTGATATTATGATCAACTAATGTGTAAAAAAAATATTGATTAACTTTTTATAATTTCAGGCACTCAACTAGAAGTTGGAGCAAGAAATGTTCCTTTGGACCATGTAACTCGGATAAGGATTGTCATCCAGAATGAAATTGTTGTACTTGTTGGGTACCAGCCCATCAATGCACATGCCAATGTCATACAACTCCTCCTAAAATGGATGCTCAAGCTCTATTGAAAAGTCACGATTATATAAAATCGTAATAATATAATGACAATTAGAATTTTGTTGTTATAAAATGTTTGTTTTCATGATCGTGATATAATGTCGTTCTATGGAGAATAAGAAGAGTAATTATATTGTTTTAATTTTTAATTTTTTTTTATAAATATAGCTAGGACTCTTTACTTTCATGTTTTGGAGGAGCGGGATGATGAAAACAACCTAAAACGGATCAAAATATATCAGCTTGATAGGGAACTAAAACAACATTAATGGGCGCTGTCGACTAAACAATCTACGGCTCGGCCGAACTCCATGACATCGTTTTTAATAGCAGCTCACTGTAAACGTCGATGAAGCTGCGAGATTGTAATGGTGTAGGGAAATATTCTGGTAAGGTAAAACATAACATATTAGTATTTTAATTTAAATTTTTTTGAAAGAGAGAATCACTACAAAATAGGTGATTTTAAGTAATGCTTAAAATTGCAACGCTTTTTTTGAAAGTCGGAAGTTTTTTGGTGTAGGGATTCAAAAAACGAATTTTCAAAGCGTCAATTTAACCAAAATTTCAGCCGATTTATGCGGTCAACCCACGGATTCTTTCTAAAATGCGCTCTTGCTTGGCTGAATAATGACCTAAAAGGAAAGAAGAAAAAGAAGAAAGGAATGAATGAAGGAAGAAAGGGTGTCTGATAGCAATGTTTATCATGGTACATAACAGATAGAGCTAGGATAGGATATGATATGATTTATGTAATAAGGAGGAAATGATAATTAGATGAAATGTTTAAGCATCAAAAAATTAGGAATATACTATTGGTAACTAATAGTTGTAGATTGATCTTAATGTGTTTTTCAAAGTTTAGAAAAATGTCAGGAATAACTCTCTTGTTTAGTTGTTTATCTTCCTGCTTATTATTGTGAGTTTGAAATTGGAACTTTTGCAGATAATGGCTTCAACGTTGAATGGATTGAGAGTTAACAAGTCACTTATAGAGAATCTAATGGATTCTTCTGCTAGATTTAAACGCATTTTTATCCAAGGTTTCTGTCGTGTTGTATTTTTGATAATCTTGGTAGTGATATTGTTGAGTGTTAATAAAAAAATGTGATTGATATGATATTTGCATATTGATTCATTGATTATGATCTCTTCAATTATATCAGTCAGTGCTCCTTTCATGGCAGAAATCGGTGGCTTACAAATTGTACTTCTCTTGGACAAGAAATTGAAGAAGGTTATTGTAACTGTGTTTGTATACTACAAAGAAAGGAATAAAGACATTGAAATATTTTTTTTTTGGTACAACAGTAATTTCCTGAGTTTTGAGTGTTGAATACTTTATATTGCTAACTCTTCAAACTAAGGCTCCATTTAAACATGAAAAAAACTTTGTTAAGTAATAATAGCACTGACACTATCATCTTTTGAGAAACATAAAAAAATGATAAAGAAGCTTATGATCAATCACTAACCTTACTCTTTGAGACTTGTATTAAAAAGTGTACCCAATCAAACACAAAGTTACCTTTGGTTGAAAACAAAAAAAAGTCCGACAATATTTACATTATTTGGTTGTCTACAGAACGAGGACCTACTGTAACTGGGCTCAACAAGCTAATCCTACTCCATGTTAAAAGGGTAGATTGCAAACACTTCAAAGAGATCAGACAAATATCACGGGGTCTCTGCTCAGAATCTCGGATCTCTGCAATAAACCTGATTCAGCAAACCGGTTTGTTTTAACCGGATTACTGAACCGCATCGGTTTCATTAACAGTGTGTGGTCCTTTCTTTTATAATCATGTCAAAATGGTCCATTTAGCAGCATGCTCTAGAAGCATACCACAAGACCCATTTAAAACATGCCACATAAAAACACGAAAAACTTCCTTTTAGATTATTTTTTAAAAGTAAAAAAACCTATTTGGCTCACCTGTGTCTTTTTGGTATCTCGCAATTTTTTATTTATTTTAATATTTGGTACTCCACATATATGAAATGCTGATTAATTAGCCTCATGATTCAATTAATTAGAGAGCTCCCATTAACCCGCGCTAATTTGATCGGATCTTGGCAGAGCGAGTCCCCTCCCTCGACCAATTGTGTTTCATGACATAATTAAGGCTCAAATTGGATTCTTAACCGAGGATATAAAGTTCCAACTATTTTAGTAAAATAAAATCTTTATCTTTTATAGAATGTAATCATAAATTTGTAAATTATTAGTACAATGTTATATCATTATAATGTCAATAAAACAATTTTAGTAATAAAATCTGATATAAATATAGAATAGAATAATAATAATAATAACTGTATATATATGGTAATAAAGTCATGCATGATAACAAATAAATTGGACTATTATGATACATTTCCAAAAAAATCACGATCTATATATATATATATATATGCTTAAAAGTGTATCCACAATTTCATTAGCCATCAGTCGCATATAGAGCAGTCAAGATAAATTTTATTATCTCTACATCCTACAAAGCCATTCCATTCCATTGAAGATGTTTCCTACAAAACCATTTTTGCTACTTTTTCTATTTATTATCATTATTGGTATCTGAATCTCCTCTTCTTTCTTTGTCCTTTGATATAAAATTGAGTTAATTAGTTAAAAAAATACATATATATTAATGAATTTATATTTGTTACAGGCCCTCAAGTTGAAGAAGTTGGAGCAAGAGATGTTCCTAGCGGACATTGTAATTCAGATAAGGATTGTAATCAGAAATGTTGTACTTGTTTTGTGGCGTTTCATGTATGTACGTGCACTTGTCGTCCCAGTCCTCCTTCACTGAATGCTGAAGCTCTTTTTGGAAGTAATGGTCATGTAAAACCCTAATAATTTTGTGCATTTTGGTCACTTTCTCTCATAGTCATAATGTAATGTCATATTAAGGAGAATAAGAAAACTAATTCGGGTTATTTTGCCATTTTCTTTAATTATATAGCTATTATATTCTATATATACCTGTATTCATTCCTCGCCTAATTCACGTTGTACTAATGCATTTTATTATGTTGATACATCATATTTGTCTTACACTATTCAACACCATTAACAACCTAGACTATATATAGTCCTATTGGCTTTTTTTTGTTTGATTTCATACATTTATTTTCTTTTTGGGTTTGGACATGGTTAGTCTTATGTCTCAATTGACCTAATTCGGCATGCAATGGGAAATGATAAAATTTATATTATTTATAATTAAATACATAGATACAAACACTTACCTACCTAAGTATTCATTAGCATATCTATATCTATACCTCTATATATATATATATATATATATATATAATAAAAGTCTCACATGTACTCACACTCAAACAATATGTCGTTTCAGATTCATCCAAATGAAACAACGCCTTCTTTACGAAATAAATGAAATAAAGAGCCATAATTAAAAAACTGTACTCTCGCTCTTCACTCTTCCCTCTGCTATTCTGCAGCCGCTTTAGAAGTTTTACTCATCGATAGAGAACAGCAGCTGTGTCAACGATGGCGGTTCACGACCCCCTATTTGGTCGCCTTGCAACGTCGTGGCGGCTCCGACTACGTAAGTCGTTCTCTTCTTCAGTTTCAACCCAATTTGTTTGGTTATCTGAAATCCTTCTAAACTGCAATCGGTGGCTGCTTTCCTCCAATCTCTGCTGCATGCATCCACCCTAACGATTCCCAACAGTCTCTACATCCCGATTCACTTCTTGCACCTCACTCCTCCACCAAATTAACGATTCGGTTGCTGCTAATTGCTTCCATGTACACTTTCTTCGGTCAATTGATGTCGTTCCTTAATTTTTATATCTAAATTTGCACTTTCTTGGGTTTACTGGGCTCTTGATTTTAGGCTCTATAAAATTTGTTGGGTGTGAGTGTTTCTGCTGGAGCGATTAATTTGAGATCTATCCTTAGGAACCAAAATCCTGTTCTCTGATTGCGTCTCTTCCAAATTGGCCCAAATATTTTTTGTTTTGTGTAAATTGTGCTTCGTAAGTTTTTTTTTTTTTTTTTTTTTCAATTGAAGGTTTCTTTGCTCCTTGAATAGCTAATTATTTCGTTATTTTTCTTTCATTGTTGATTTATCCATTCTTCCTCTGGATGAACCAGAGAGCCTTACTGACTATGCAGTTAAAGCTCTTTGACGATTATAAACAATGGTTGAACTCATGGGGCTTTAGAGTTCATCTCCAAAATCAAAGATCAATATGGCTTCGTAGAGGTACCAATGCAGGTATGTGGATCTTTGTTGCCCTCACGTTCTCTGATAGGAAAATAGTAATATCTACTTTCAAATCTATTGTCTATTACTAGCAAATTAAAGAACTTTATAGTTGGTCACTGTTTGTATTTGTTTTCAGGTTTCTTGATTTTGTACTAACTGTAAACACAATTGTAAGACTGGTCCTTCAAACAACCCCGGTGTTTAAATTCTTAAGCAGTCAATTTCTTGTTTTAGACACTAAATTCTCCTCACTGTTAGGTGTCAGTGATCTAAGGTGTCTTATGTGGTATATTTGGTTGAGAAAGGACATCTGGAGCTGTTACCAAAAGAAAAGAGAGAGTTATACTGTTCGGTATCTAGATATTTTAGCTTGATATTAGCCAGATTCAATTATACCATTCACGTGCACTATTAGATAGATGAGAACCATGGAGAGCAAGAAGTTCCATCATAGTTTCTTTTGTACATGAATTCAGTGTGCAGTCAATTGCATTGCAAGAAGTCGAATGATATTTGTTTTCTTACACATCAACTTTTGGTTGTGAAGTCTGGAATAACTGCCTTTCTTTTCTAACCACAAACCTTAGGCTGTCAGTATTATTGGATTCAACTAAATTACTATGATATACATGTACTGAAGTAATAAAAAAAATTCTCGATATATCTTGTAACTTCTGATGTTTACATCTTAAGCTACTTGGTTAGGAGCATTTTTAATCCCAACATGAGCTACTGTTGCAAATTTAAACAGTATTAGTTTGTTGAAATGAAATTGCTAACTCACCGGGGAATCTTCAACTATTAGTTTTTCTTCTTGTCATCAACGTGATAACTTACAATGTCTTTTGCTAATAAGTTTGCCTTTTGTGCTTCCTTCTTTTGTGGTAAGGAGATTCAATCTGATTCTAATATTCTTATGTCATATAATTATTAACTAGCCCACCACTCTAATATGCAGCTATGTCTAAGTTGAATTTTGTATATAAATGATAGCATTGTGTTTACTGTTCCATTAATCATCCCTGGAGCCTACATTCGCGTTGCTGTTTAGTTTAATATACTAAAACGATTGAGTGTGCAATTACTTTGCAGGCCAAAATTCATTTTTTTTTTTTTTGTAGGCATCATTTTTCTACTAAAGCTCTCTGTAGGAATATCACAAAATTAGGTCAAACTGATCCTCTCTCTTGTAGCATTCTACGGGTTCCAAATCAGTTTGTGATAAAGTAAGTTATGTTTAACAAAAGTTATGAACCTTTTGAGAAGGTTCCAACATCACCAAATATACTTAGTCTTGGGAACTCTACTCTATTTTAGCAATGGCCAACGACTAGAGGCAAACTCCAAATTCATGATTGAATTTTCTATTTAGTCATAAACAAGTTCTACTATAGCACACTGACATATCAGCTCATTCTGCCCAACTCTTACTTAAAAGCATATTCTTGTTTTCATCTTTTGGTGAAAGGAAACAATTTGGAGAGCTCTCTATAAGTTATATATATGTTATCTACTGCTTGCAGAAGTTAATATTAATTTTTCTTTGTTCAGCCAATACGCTGATACAACACCCTCTTTCACAGACTTAAAAGAGACCAACTCTCAGTTCAACGTTAACAGCAAAGGGACTCCGACTCCACTGCCAAAATTCCATGGTTGCGAGTGCAAGCTGCTAGGTTTTCTGTAGGGCCTCCCCTGCACCTTCCTATAGATGATTATCTCTATTGTCCGGAAGTGGTTGGTCCTGGTTCGTCATCTTGTTTGGCCAAAATCTTAATTCTTCATTTGATATATTTCATGTAGTTGATGAACCACATAGTTTTTTTTTTTCTTACGGGTGGGATGGTGTGCATGTAAGCTATCCATTTTAATCAAATCATACCATTCTCCACATGTCATATATATAGTTTGCAGTGTTCTTTCTTGCATAGAGAAGCAATACAGAATTCAGATCAACATCAAACCTTCCAATATATGAATGTTTGGTAACTTGGTTCACTCGGCATCCTTTTCAGCTAAAAAAGGTAAACCCTACGTGCTTCTCGGTTTGTCGAGAGTTTGTGGTATCTTCACTGAGGAAGTATGTGTTCATGCTCCTTCAATACCTCTTATATCATCTTCATGCTCTAAAAAAATTAAGCTTTTATGTGCTTCAAATTCGATGCTTTCGAAAAATTAAATTGGATGACTACAAAGGGAACTGCTTGCTTTAATGAAGCAACTAAATCACTCTTCTAACTTTATAAAGGGAAAATTTTGATTAGGTGATGGAAGCTATGCGGGAGTTGGATTCACACAAACATGCTTATCTGTACCATGGCGAATCATACCCCAAATGGTACTTTCTTGATCTAATTACACAATTTGTTTCAAGTATAAATAGAGCGGTCATGTTTATTATATCTGATATCTCTAATTTCCTTTTTCAATTTCTTCTGAATTCACTACTGCTGATACAAAATTTGCTCCACAAATTCATAACACATTCAATTTTTTTTTTCTGATTTTGCTACAAAACAATAAAAATGACCAATACGGCTGCTGCGCGTGCAACGCATGCCCGACCACTAGTATGAATAAACAGATGATCAAGGAATTCTGTCTGATCCATCTTCCGGACTGTATATATATATATAGATGCCTAAAACTAAAGACTAACTTGATCAATCATTCATAGTTAATTACAGATGAGTCTCATAACATGTAATGTAGAAGAATTAGAAGAAACCACAACACCGGCATCGATCTCTTGCATGCTATCGATCGCCTCCCATGTTTGGGGCGGCCGGTTGATACTATCACAGGTGCAGAACCTGGCCGCATCAATTTGCATATATATATAAATGATTAATATTATCACAACATTAACCATATACAACAATTAGTGCCGTAGCTAATAGTTAACTTACAGTTATGATTCTTCCAGCCAATACGTTGTTGGAGCAGATCGTACACGAATAATCTGTTCTTCATAACCAGATCTGCAAAAACAAAGCAAAATTGACATTTGGCTATGTCATCATCTCTCCTATATATAATTTCAGGTACATATATGCATGGTTTCTTATGCAAAAGCATAATTCCAGCATCTCCTATAATCACAGATATGGTTTAATTAGGAAACACAAATCATGGTATATATTACCTCCTAGTATTGTTTGTCGACCTTCACCAACAGACGCTCGAAAGCCCATGCACCACATCTGTGACCCATCCTACATACAATTTATACGAAGAAAATTCAATTTTAATAAATACATGCATGTAAAAATAATTAAATTCACAAATAATAATGGATTTATTATATAAGTAATGTTTTGTGAAACGCTTACCATAACACCTTGGTACAAGAGGTAGTCATGCGGATCTAGTGCTAAGTCAGCATCCCCGGCAAAATGCAACACTACTCGCGGAAATACATCCGCAATGCTGTGGGAAATTTGAAAATCAGGAATAATAATAATAATAATATTATTAAATTTTAGGGGTAATTAACTCAGTAGTAATAATAATATTATTAACATTTTATTACCTCGATGTCACTAAATAACAGGGTTGCTCGATCATGGAGGGCATTGAATGTGCCGAAGTTGATGCGTTTATCTACATATATTGAAAAAAAAAAATATTAATTTTTCATAAATTCACTCTCAATCTTTTTACATTCAAAAGTTTAAAATAAAAATCTAAGATTTACCGCGTTAATAAGTTGACTAAGGGCTCCGATCTCGAGGTGCATTAATGTTGTACCCGAATCGATAACTACTCCTCTTTGCCCTGGACTTGACAGCATAAGTGGATTGATCGGTAATGTTTGTCCATTTACCGATATGTTTTGGAGATCCAGATTGTAATGAGACCTTTTAAAAAAAAAATATTGATCCAATAAAATTAGTGAAAACAAACTTAGAATAGAAATTAAATATGTTAAGAATTTGATGAAAAGACAGCAAGAAACGTACTCTGATGGAATGAGTGGGCTATAAACAATATCTGGTTCTGCGATATTTCCAAAAACCAAAACTCCACCACCGTCTGCATCTCCGCTTAGGCAATGGTAGAATATTTTCGGACTTAGTCCGAGAACAGCAAGCTGTGAGATCAACGATATGCCTAACTGACTAAGGCCTAATATCCCGTCTGTGCTTGTTGATGTGGAAAAACCAGATTCCACAGTAGCACAACTGTTTCACAGAGATAATTTACAAGTTATTAATGTATATATATGCTATATATACACATTAAAAAGAAGTGTTTAAATTTTAACTGTGTTTTGGTGCTAACCCGAAGATGAAGGGGGCGGTGGATATCACTGTGTTCGAACTGCCTAAATTACGGTTATAGGTCAATAGCTCCTGAACATAATATCCAGAGACATGACTCTGATCGGCATAGTCAACCCAATAGCGGCAGTAATGGGCGCTGTCCGCTAAGCAATTTGGTCTCGATGCTCGAATACCTGTAGGGCAACGATCCTCGTAACAGCTCAAGGCTGAAAATGTCGATGAAGCCGCAGGATCGTAACGGCGTAGGGAAATATTCTGGGAAAATAAAATATAATATATTAGTAGTTTGGCTTTTTTTTAGAGGAAGAAATAGCTAGGTAGAGTTATTAATTAAAGGTGGGTAAGGAAGAGTTATCTGAGCTGGGCCTGGTTTATTTATTCTGCATGGGCTCCTGCATGTGTTGGGCTTCTATCAATAAAGCCCAACACTTGCAGACCGCCCATTGCATAGGTCCAAAACATGATAGGCCGGCCCATTGCTCCTCTCTCTCCATGTTTCGCTGGAAACCACCTGGTTTTCTTGTTACGAACCGGGTTCACTATGCAATCCAGTCTTTTGAGAGGACCAAACTGGCAGCATGATCGATTCGCTCGGTCGAGATTCGACAGCCGGTCATATACGGTTCTAATAACACGTGTTTTTAGCAGTGTTATCAGGACCGAACCAGAGGTCGAACTGGCAAGGCCACCGGTTCCCGGTTCGAACCCGGTCCGACCGTTTCTAATGCAAATCATTCCCTGGACTTGTCTCTTAGTCTTCTTCTCCTCTGCAACCGAATGTGAGTCCTCTCTCTCTCTACCAGAAGGTGAGTCCTCCCTCTCTCTCTCTCTCTCCAACCCTCATCTCCCCAACTCAGCCATTGGTGATGCAGTCGTTAAAGAAGTGGAAGCTCGGATGCCGGCGCGATCGCTCCTCCTCCAGATCTGTGCGGCATAATATTCTACACCCAAGTCGGCATGATATTCTTCACCTTAACAAGGCGGAGGTGGAACCGGCCTTCCGAACCGGATTCGCTTACATCCTCCGGAAATGTTTGAACCGGACCGTGGAGGGGTCCGGTTCCGGTTCGAACCCGGTCGGACCGACAGTCCGGTCCGGTTCTGATAACACTGGTTTTTAGTGTTATGATGGATAGAAACAATGTTATTAAAATCAAACCGATCACCGAAGTCATAAGGAGTTTGATTTAGGGTTCGCCTGGTCTGATTCGTTTCTAATAACAAAAAATTTAGGGCTTGGATAGAACTCGTGATATCAAATCGGACCGGCTATCAGCCATTAAGAGGTCCTATTCAAATGGTCCGACCATCGGTTCGGTTGAACGCCACCTAATTTAGAAGAATATGCTAGTTCAAAATGGTTTGGAACTAAATATGTTCAAACTGATACAAGGTCGGCTTTTTAGTACGGGTGAGTGGTTTCGGATATGCTGTAATTTTAGGTTATACTAAAACCTAATCAATACTAAACAATTCATAATCTCAAATACCCAGAATCGGAACCAATTGATATGGAATTGGAAACTATTTGGAACCGTTTGAGACTAATCGCTTTCGGTTAATTAACTATTTGGAACCTCGAACACTAATTGAAAGAGCTAAAAATGCTTAAAATATTCAGAATGAAGATCAAAAAAGATAATAGGCATATGAATAATATCAGAAGTGCCAAACTACGCTAGGATTAGTTGGTAAAGTTTATTTATATTAAACAATATATATACTTATTTGGCCAAAAACATAATATATATGCTTATGCTGCTTATCGGTTCCGGTTTTGGATATTTTTAGTATTCAGGTGACGGTTTTAAAACTGAAAAAATCGGTTTTTAAAATTTAATCTCGGAATCATTTTGAAATTGTTTATCCTTACTCAAAAACTCCGATTCCGGTTTCAATCAGATATTTTGCTCACTCCTACTTTTGAGGTGTAAAACTGAGCCACTTCACAAAAGTTCAACGAACTGTTTGAACTTGTTTAATTTTCATACTTGTTTACTCTAAATATAAATATTATTGTCAAAAAACAATTAGAACCGGTTTTAAAATTTGACTAACTTTTTTTTTTTGTCAAGATTCTATTTCTGATTACAAAATATTTGAATTGGTTCAGGCAAACTAATTTTTTTCTAGTCAAATATATCAATTCTATTATCGAGCCAAAAAATGAACTGGGACTAGTTAAACATTGCAAGTCTAGTTTCGAATCAGTTCGGTGCCAAACCGATTTATACCAAAATTATAACTAAATTTATTTTATACTACTATAGCACAAAATATATTTAAAAAAATTAACCTTAATCCCTGTAGTAGTAGGGCAGTATTTGCATGGGGTGCAACCGAGCCATGTCACGTGACTCCCCATGTCCACTTGTACGTGGTAATCTCTCGGCGGGGTTCCAAGCTGAAGCCTCGTATAGTACAAGCTAATACACATAATAAAAAAAGAAATAAAAAAGTTAGAATACAAATATATTTATAAGAAAAATTGCATTGTTACAAAAATCGAATACATTATTTTAGTTAAATTCTACGTTTTACTAACAATATATTTGATCTTTCTAGAATTGAATTTCTATTTGAAACGTCATACAACTTATTTTATAGCCGATCATTTTAAAAGTTTATATACTTTATCTATTGTATTTACGTGAATGAAAAAATATTAATATTACTTACCCGACTGATAAATCTCCGGATCCTCCAAGGGTGTAATTGATTACACCATCAGAAGCGGATTGTAAATGACGTCTATGTCTAACCCTATCTCTCTGTATGAGATAGGTCAGGTTTGCTGGTCCACTGAGTGGGACAGCTCTCTCTAACGGGATAATTATCTCGATACTACAACATAGCAGCGGTATAAACGCTGCTATGAGTAATATAAACGAGATGATAACTTGGGACGACATGTTCCTGCAAAATCGTAGTTTTAATAATTGTAAGATAAATTAACATAATTGTGTAAGAAAAAAGAGGTAGGGTGTTTGATTGCATGTATTATAAATAAGTTCAATTATTTAAAAATACAACGGCCCGGTTATATATATATATATATATATATATTAAGAAAGCAATATATGTATATATGTTATGATAAGTAGAATAAATAAAAGAAAGTAATGTTCGAAACAACTTGAAATAATAATTTTTAAAAATTAGAAAATTCAAAAAGCATACAACTCACATAGATATGACCTTAAAAGTTAAAATAAATAACCAAACATTAAAAAAAATCGTAATTCAAAATATTATAACAATCAAAATCATACAAGGAAATTAAAACACGAAACTGATCAATAATCCTGTTTGTGTCATCTAGTCTAGTCTAAAGAGCAAAGGAAGCACGTCCTGTTTTTTTTACAAAACAACAATGGAAAGTAGTGAGAACAACTAATTAAAGATGGCTCTGTTGTTTTTTTTTTTCTAATTTTATATGTGATACCACTGTAAGCGTGCATAAAGATGGTCATGGTGTTTTTGAATAACTAAATCCTTGGATTGGATATGTTTATGAAGAAATGAAGCAGTGATAGAGGGAGAACTTGGATCCAATAATGTTTAATATCTACTATCTCTCCAGATGAGATCCAATGTTCCCACAAATTAAACATATTTATAATCAAAAACCCTAAAAATTACCCCAATCTTAAGCAACTGATGAATAATTAGATGATGATACAAATAAAACAACGAACCAGGATGGAAAATGAAGAAAATATTTGCCGAAAAATTCAGTTTGCTTGCTCTAATACCATTTAATTAAACATCTTTGATTATGTAGCACCAATCTATCATTACTTATTAACTGATTTAATTAATTTCTTAAATTCACAAATAATTAAAGCTGATGCAACCCTAGCTAGCTAGCTTGCTAATTCTAGGAGATGCATGCACATGGATACTACGTACTTTACCTATAGCCGATCAACTGTAAAACGAAGCGCGCGGCAGTGATGCTTCTGAATAATTAATTTTTCGAAGACTGCACTTTGTAGAGTAGAAGTAGAAGCTGTTGGGAAAATGCATCTGCACTTGAGCCAGCACCCTACTTCAGGTACTTCTTTATATAGTGGCTTCTTTCTAATAATCATTAATAATAAACCATTTAATTTGATATAACAGTTCAGCGTTTCATTACTTAACCGGAAGTTAAAGATTAAAATCCCGTTGTCAGTGACCATGGAATGAAAATATATCCATAGTAAGCACTTTATCCCTTACATGTTAACCCGTCGCGATCGGAGATTATAAGTTTAAGTGTAGAGCGATCACGCTACGGGTAATGCCCCTAATATGGACCCCACCTAAGACCACCCACAGAATAATAATAATAATGATGGTGGGCTTTGTTAAATTTTATGTTGCAGACTTGCAGTAAGTTAATAAAAGGATTATTAACCAATTTTGAGAAATTATTTCATGGTTTCAGTTCACCATGTTAAAATATGAACTAACATTAAAATTTAAATTTTGATGTACAAGTGGTCACCTAATTTTTAACCTATAACGGTGGAACCATTACACACTTCATGTATTAATTTGATGCACAAGTGGTCACCTAAGTTTGTAGTCGGTCTTTTTACCAAGATAATATCTTGGCAATAAAAAAAAAAAAATCAAATTTGGATGCGAGTTGATCTGAGTCAATAGTTTTTCCAAATCAACATTTAGAGTGCACCATCTCAGAAAAATAATGTTTAACGAGATATGTTTGATTGTATGTATTAGTTAAAGCACCGACTAAGATATCATAATACATGCTAAACTAATACAATGTTTGGTTGAATCATGTATTAGGATATCCTAATACAATGTTTTGATGAACTTTGTATTAGGATATCCTAATACAATTACTAAAAGACTTAAATGCCCCTAATAGATATATACATTTTGAATTATTATAATTATTGAAGTCCGGCCAGTGGTCGCAAGAGTCCGGTCCGGAGTCGCCGGAGTCCTGCCGGTGGCCGATGTTATGAGCCTGGTGTAGTTGTTATATATTAAGTAAGGTTAGAGGTATTTAATTTGGTCATTAGGTACCATGTATTAACTAATACATGATTTTTTGAATATCTTAGCTAATATATGATTTACTATAGAAATGTGTATTAGCTAATACTTATGTATTAGCTAATATCAATACCAAAGCAAAACAAACAATAAGACATGTATAATACATGCAATCGAACATATTCTATTTGACCAAGATAATATCTTTGCATGACAAAATTAATCCGGTTACAGTGGGGACTATTGTTTCTATATGTGATACTGATTGTCTCTAGCTTCTTATTAGAGTGAATGACCAGACTAGGTCACTTTTCGAAACTAATTCCCAAACTAGGCTTGTTCAGAAACTAATTTTCAAAATAGGTCTCTTCATATTTTTAATAATATTTATTATTTATTTTGCATCCTAAAGATTACATTGTGTTACAAATGAGCCCTCAATCGTAATATAATATAAGAAAAAATTGAAAATTAAGAAAATTAAATATATGAAAAACATAAAAATAAAAATGGAAATAAAAAATAATTAATTAATGAAATGATAAAAAATACACATTAAAAAATAATCAAACAAACATTTTTTGTAGCTTTTAATTTTTAAAAAAATATATGAAATTAAAGGATACAATTTACATATAAAAATAAATAAGTTTTTAAACAACTTTATACTGGCAAGAAAAACAACATATAATGGTATAAAAACTATTCATCAAGAGTATGAAAAAAAAACAAGTTTTACTTAGGGTTTATGTACGCTTTCATTTTTATATTTTCATACTTAAAAAAATCACGAGTATTTAGTTTCTTTACATTTTATATCACAACTTTTTTTTAATAATTTATATCCTTTAGCATAATTTATTTTCACAATTAATAATTTATTATTTTTTTGTTTTTAACTTTTACATATAACTACCTTATATTTTCAATTTTTCTAACATATTTCTTATATTATTTCGGTTTACGGCCAATTGTAACAAAATATAAACTTTGGGATGTAAAGTAAAAAATATATCCAATTAAAAAAAAATAAAAAACCTATTTTGAAAATTAGTTTAGAAAGAGACCTAGTTTGTGAATAAGTTTGGCCAACCAACCTATTTAGTGAATTCACTCCTTATCTATATATATAATAAAGTAATAGGAGAGAGGGTGGTTAAATATTATGATGCCACGTCAGCGATTTCGTGCTCCCCTTGCGTGCCACCTCACATCTTTTCTATCCACATCAGCATTATATGGACCAATAAAAGAGTGACACATTAACTTTGAAATTTAAGCCTAGAATTAAAAAAAAAAAAAAAACTCTCCTAACACAGAAATTAATATCATTTTAAACGGATGAGAAGTAAATTTTAGCAATTAAAACCTTCTTAAATTCCAATTCAGCAGAAAATTTATAAAAAATTATTAGAGAACTAGAAACGTTATTTTAAACATGAAGGGTTTCCGATGATTTAATACAGAGCTTCCGTTATTTCATAAGATTTAATTCAGGTACATATATCACATTCAAAAGCAATATAAATTCCCCTGATTTGGTGTTCTCCACATACATGAGAGTGACAACCCATAGCAATCACGATGTGGCACCTTCAGGCGGCCAGATTGGCAATTTCATCCGATGACTATGTATATCGATGGCAACCAAAATCCGATTCCGGAATAGATAATCATGTAGATTGTTGTGGCCAAATCTTTAAGGTATAGATGATTATGCGTTTTCACGGCATCAACCAAGAACAATAGTTGATTCTGTTATCGAGCTTTGGGCGAGGCTACAATAATGGTGGTTGTTAGGTTAGATGAGAAGATTGAATTTGAGGCGGAGTCGTGATCCTCCGACGGCGGCGATGGAAAAATTGAAGGTGGAAAGGGGAGGCGATACGATACAACGGAATAAAAGAGGCAGCGTAGATATTAGGATTGGCAATACAATACTTAGGATGAAAAGAGGCAGCGTAGAAATTAGTAGAGTTGTTAATTGTGATTTGGCTTCAAGATTTAGTTAGGCTAGATTAGGAGAAAAACGATATAAATCATGTTATTTAGAAATAATTTTTTTTTGTGGTCAAATTTGGAGAGAAATTCGTTGTCACGTATTTTATTAATCCGTCCAATTATGGAGATTAACAAGTATATGAGATAAAACAACAATTGATTATTGTTTATTAGGATGATGAGTTACGAGGATAACAATGTAGATATTTTAAAAAATATCGTTCAATACTCATTAAATCAAATTGATTTAATGACGATTATTATTAAATGATTTAATATATATATATACATACATACATATATATATATATATATATATATATATATATATATATATATATATATATAAGATTTTCTATATTTTCGTGGAGATATTATTATTATTATTATTATTATTATTATTATTATTATTATTATTATTATTATTATTATTATTTCATATAGTTTCTATTATTTATTTCGTTAAAAAAGATTAGGCATTTGAATGTGTTTATCTTTGTAATTGATTTTTCAAATTTTTTTTACAAAATGTTCCAAAAATATTCAAAACATTAATTAATTTAGAGAATTTAATAAAATAAGTAAAAAAAAAAAGATCCAAATAATTGTATATATATATATTCTGATTGTGATAGAAAAGATGTTAAATGGTAATATAAATCATGCATAAGTTACAAATCTCACTAACCAATTATATATGATTAACTACTTTTTCCCTATGAAATTAGTTGATACCAATGATGTGATGAACCAAACAAAACTCGAAACTATATGTTCAAACATGTGGAAAAAAACCAACCAAATAGTTTAGAATACGTGAAGAAACTTTACAACTTAGATGTAGTGTTAGTCACAGTTATAATTGTAACAAATTTATTCTTCAGCCAGTAAGCACATGACAATACCACTATAATTTTGTACAACACAAGTGAACTCAATGTATATGTAGAAATTTTGGGATCGTTATTTGGATACGATCTCATAACTATAAAGAATAAATATTAATCGTTTTTTAATATACCGTAAAATACGGAAAAATATCACCCCGCGCGGTGCGCGGGGCCAGCAACTAGTTATTAATATAGAAAAGTACATCGTACATGTGCTTGGCATTGCATGCTTATAGGTGGCCTCTATATATGTAGTATCTTTTGTGAAAGTAACTTTTTTCTTATTTTAATTTCTTTTGTTGTTTTTAGCAAAAAAGGAAGAAACGAAGTGGCACATGAAAATAAAATGTATGAGAATTTTAAGAAAAAGACAATACGATAATTAAGAAGACTTTGAGTCTTTCGACTGTGCTTCAGAAGTACACGATATCTTACGCTGCATAAACGGACTATTTTTCCATATTATTTATAATAAATAAAAGAAAAATAATGACTAGAATATAGTTAATAATGAAGTGATGAAAGATTAATAACCATAATTTTCCGCATATTTATAAATATGGTTAGTTATACCATTATTATATTGTACGATTATAATAATGAATTTTATAATTTTAATAATTATGATATTGAGTCCAAAACTATAATTATAATTAACTGTAATAATATAATAATACCATAATTTTCCGTATATTTATAAATATGGTTAATTATATCATTATTATATTGTATGATTATAATAATGAATTTTATAATTATAATAACATTATGATATTGAGTCCAAAACTATAATTATAATTAACTGTAATAGTATAAAAATAAAAATAATCAATTTACCTCAAACCTAGCGTTGAGAAATCATGATCGTTATTCTTTTTTGGATGTTGTTATAGATATAGTTATGAATTTGGTTATTGATGATTAGTTTTGAATATTATATTAAAAAAATGTGGGTAGATGTGTAAAACTGTGGTGAAAATTATGATTATGATATTAAAAAATATAATGGTTATGATTATAATATGTAAATAAACATGTAGTACATTAATAATATTTGTGATAACTGCATCATACCCTATCAATGCCAATCCATTATTAGGGTATATGTCAGTGAAATAGTGTCATATTAAATATTAGTTTAAAAGAGTTGGAAAAATCTAATAAGTTTAATAAGTTATTTATCCTATCACTAATTAGTTTTAATAAGAAATCTCGTTCAATTTGTGTAGTGGGTTTTGGATTGATCTCCCAACACTAACTACAACTACATAATACATAGGAGTAGCTGATCTGATCGGTGCATTCAGTTTTAGTTCAGACTTACTCCTTATAGGTTGACTTCTATGTAAATGAATATTATTTTAGGTGAGAAGCAAGTATTCTACAATCAGTATTATCAATATATAACAATTGCAATTCAGCCCACAAGTCTCATAATCATGCATTTTCTAAAATTCATCCCCATAATCGAAACTAGGCATCAGGTTTGATTAAAACGTATAAATATCAAACCAATTTGCACGGTAATTATAAAGTTAAAAACATTTGATTTTTTTTTCATTAGAAAAATCGACCCAACCTAAATTCAGTTGACCCGAACCGCTCCGGTCAAACTAGTCTGGTTCAGTCAACCCGGTCCGGTCGGTCCGGTCAATCCGGTTCGAATGGTCCGATTCAATTAGGTTTGTTCGGTTTTACTCGAACCAGGTCGGTTTTGACCCGACCCATTAGCCCACCTGGTCCGACCCGATCTGGGTATGACCGATTGGGAAATCCGGGTCGGTCGATTCGACCCGCTTGAACCGGTGGAACCCGACCCGAACCAAACCGGTTCGGATCCTGTTGGTTATCCGGGTCGGTCGACCCGACCCGGTTACGCATTTGGTTCCGGTCTGAAACCCTACGGTTCGGCCGAACCATGTTACTTGGTGGCTAAGTATGGTTTTAAAATTCACCAAAAACTTAACTTAACTTTCAAGTAACATTAATTATAATAGATATTACCCTATAGATAATTATTGCTCAATATATATCCATATTTGATTTGATTCTATATTAAAGATAAAATATATCAATAAATTTATTTTCCCAATCTTTTAAGGTAAGTATTTATCACCAAATATATCTATATCCCTAAAATCATGCATATAATATATCGGTAATTAATATCACTATTTGACCTCGCGATGACATGAACCCTAGTCGCCGTTTTTTTTTTTTTTTTTTTTTAATTTCATCCGTCGTGGGAGGCCACCACCGTGGGTGGCTCGGCAACGCCATGGCTAGCCACATCTATGCCGCGGCCCTTAGGATTCAGTGATCAATTTTCAGATCAAATTTTACCTCGATAAAAAATACAAAATCCAATTTTGATTAAAAAAAACATGTTTTTATTAAAAATCATGAACATCTTACACTGGCTCTGATACCACTGAAGGAAATTATAGGGATAATTAATACGGATCAAAATCCTAGGTACATGCTAGGTAACTAATTACTCAGCGGAAATTGTACACATACCTATTACGCGATCTGCAGACCAAGATGTCAACGGGGAGTTCACGATCTGCCGAAGGTGTCCTACGAGAGCTCTTGTTAAGGAGCAATCTGCAGGCTATAATCTCCACAGCAAAACCTCTTCAATTCGGTCGCTGGGATGGATCTCCGGGGTGAATTGTTTGAGACAATTCGACACCTGTTTGGTGTGGTGTTAGGTTCGGATGAACCCTATAGGAAATATGGAAATGAGATTTCTTTGTAACTACTAAAAGGGGAGAGAATGATCAACCCTAAGAAATCTCTAACACCTCTTATCTATAAGAGGAGGTGAGCAAAACCCTTGTAGGGTTAATTGCTAGTTCGGCCGAAATATTTGTCTAATAGGGCCGGCCCTTTTAGGTCACGCATGGCCAATAGAGATTTCGAATTGACCCGAAATCTCTTATGTTTCATACCCCAAATTAAATTTAGCATGTTAGATTTATATTAATAGGCCCCTATTACGGCGGCTCATTTACTCTAAATGTGTAACATATATAACTCTATATGGCTTACTCTGTTATATCCTTACATTTACAATTGCAGTTCTACATTTAATTTGTCACATTTTAAAAATGACTTGATCAATATGCTGGTGGTTGTGTTTTGACAATATCGATATTTCTTCTCATTGGTCATCTTAATTTTACAACTGAAGCAACAACTATTATAAAAAATTGTAATTTTGAAAATAATAAAAAATGTAGTAAGTTATATTTTAAATTTAATAAATTTTTACAATTAAGAAAATGTGTAAATATTCATTAAAAGTAGGAAAATTTTTGTAATAATAATTCATAAAAGGTTTTAAAAGGACTGTAAGAAGTAAACTGTTAGGTATATATATATACTAGATAATAAGCACGTACTTTGCACGTGAAATTCATCCAAATTTCTTTAGTTGTAATAACTGAAAGCATCTTTACATTATTTACAATTTCTAAGATTACTTAAAATTCTTATAATGAAAGGACAAGGACATCAAGAATGCATTATTTTTTATTTTCCGATATATACACTATTTTTTAGGGTTAGCAATTCGTGCTATCGTGCATGTTAGTGATCGTGTCGTGCTAAACTTACTGAACACGAATACGCACGATATATTTATCGTGTCACATTTTGCAAACGCGAACACGACACATATATTTCCGTGCGTGTTAGTGTCGTGCTATCGTATTGTGAAGGATATTCGGTTGTATCTATATACGAGATCTTTGAGCAAAAATCAAAATAGTGAACTTCATATAAAAAAAAAACCATGAATTTATGTCACTATTCATAAGTTAGTAATATAGAGTCTACAAACACTAAATATTAAACCACTAATTGGAGGTAATATATAAGATTTGCTCAAAAAACACTTGAGAAGATTTAGTCTTAATAACACAACGTTGTCGTGCTATCGTGCGTGTCGTGTTATGATACTCAAACACGAGCACGGCACGAAAATTATGTCGTGTTAATCGTGTTCGTGTTGTCATTTTGACATATGCTAGCACGAACACGGTTTTTTTTGTGCGTATTCGTGCCGTGCTATCGTGTCGTTTTTTTATTCCCAGATTTTTAATAAGATTCGAACCCAAAATCTCACGTAATGATGAAGTGCAAACTGATTTATATAATAAAGAAGAGGAACAAAAGTGGTCTACAGTTTTCTATATATGGGGAAAGTAATCTTAAGTTATAATTAGTTTAAATTACTTTTGTTTCTATAGATAGCAAAAAAAGACGGACATCTGTGGCAACTTGAATTTCTTCTCCTATCTGGCCTCTAACTAAAAGTAGACAGACATGGCGGGCCCAGTAATTTATTATTCGCGAATTGGGTAAGAGACTAGAGTACCATCTTCAGCATTTTTTTTTAATTAAAAAATAAACATATTTTTTTCCATGTTTTTTTTTTTCTAACAACGGTTGAAAACATGTTTATTTAATTTAATTCTTGGTCACAAATATACAATATTGTATATATTTTATTTTCAAACGGTAATAGTTGATTTTTTTTTATAATTTATCCATCCAAGATTTAAAATTTATAGCACAAACATAAAAAGAATGTGAAATATAGCTACTATAACATGCGATCGCGCAAATATTCAATTTTTAAGAATATATAAATAATATAATTTACGAAATATAATGAAAATGAAAATGTTTCGTAGCAAATAAAATTTGAAATATGAATTTCAATTTACCTTTAAAAGGAATAATTATTATTGACTTTTCACTTAAAAATGACTATTTTATTCATCATTCTTTATTTTCTTTTTTCATTTCATTTACCAGACATGCTATTAATTATTATTAAAATATAACAAACATAAACTACATATTATTAATAAGGAAAAGTTCAGTTGTCTCTTAATGAATAAGCTTCAAACAAACTCCAAACCATGAATCGAAAACTTTGAAAATGATTCAAAATGTCACTAGTCACTACAAACTAGTCATTCACTTCTTCAAAAAAAATTATGAATCAAATTAGTACACCACCACTACTATTCGAAAAAAATATGCTTGTTATACATATAATAATAATTATTATTATTGTATATCACATCTGTATATATATATATATACAGTACGTTTCATTTGTGTGAGTCAATCATCCGCAATACAAGGTATCATTGTATCTATTTGGGATGTTAATTTTTTACATGATATGAACACGCACGAAAAAAATTGTTCGTGTAAGTATATGACATAACGATAATACGATAGTACAAACACGATTAACATGATATAACTTACATATCGTGTCGTGTTCGTGTTTAGGTATCACAACAAGACATGCACGATAACACGATCAAGTTGTGCTACTTTGCCTAATTCTTAAACATTTTTTTAAATCTTATTTAATACCTTTTACCTTTTAAAACTCTGACTAGTGGTTTAATTTTTAGAATTTGTTAATCATATATTATGAATACTGACATATTAATTCATAGTTTTTCTTTCGGTATAAAGTTTATTATTTTAATTTTTGCTTAAAGATACCTTATAAAGATGTAGAACTGAATAACTTAACACAACACGATAAGCTTACCGTGTGTGTTCGTGTTCAGTAAGTTAAGCACGACACAATTATTGACACAAATGATAACATGAATTGCCACCCCCTAAATTCCGTAAAAATCTATATCTCTCTCTCTCTATATATATATATATATATATATATAATATCATATAGACAGAGTGCATATAATGTTGACAAGTGAAATTAATTTTCTTATAGGTCAAACGAGCTAGATTATATGTTACAACTTAGTATGTGCCCTCAATTTTACATAATCTTTTTAAATATGTGGACACCTTAAAATTTGTCCAAAACTCTATATTTATTCTTGAGAGGGATTAATTTTTTTTAATATGTTACATAACAATATTAATTAATAATCCACGAAAAATGAAATAAAATTTTGTTATACTTATTTTGTCTTTACTGTTATATATTAATATTATCTTTGAATTTGGATAAGTAATAATATATATTATTTAATTTTGAATATAAAAATAAAAATATAATATAATTTTTTTGGTAGAATATTTTAATTTGAATTCATATTTTTATTATTATAATTTTTTTAAATTTTTTTTATCACCCCATTCACTTTCAATTTCCATTTAATTTACATTTTAGTCGCTTTGCAACATAGCAACGTAAAGTTGCAATTGTACCGTAACATAATTATTTAGATAAGTTGTATTAAAACACAGGGTAAAAATAAATAAAAACAAACCCATAAGGAATTATGTTTAAAATATTAAGATTAATATATATTTTAGTGAATATAATCATTCTATTATGTTAATATTAATTTTTTTCTTTTCGATTTAGATCATTATTAATGTATATATATATATATATATATTAATATGAATATAAAAATATATTATAATTTAAATTTATATATTTATTATTATAAAAAAAATATATCACACCAATTTATTTTCAATTTTCTTTTCATTTGCAAGTTACTTTGTGTATATAAACACCCCATCCCACTAAGTCTAACCGGCCATGCTGCAAGTTGATAGGAAAAAAAATTCCAAAAATCCTCAATAAGAGCACAAAATATGGGGGTGTTATACATATTAGGTAAGTAAGAAAGGAAAGAAGTAAGAAAGAATAAGAAAGCAGAGAGGAAGAGATGGCACTTAGCAAAATTTAGGATTTTAATAGCTAAGGGTATCACTTACAAAGGTTTGGCTTAATATAGTTACTCAATAATTCACGGTTCCAAATTAACATATTATGTACTGTAACAACATATGCACCTTATATTTCTTTAATTTGTTATATGTAAGTTGCAAATATTAAATATATGATATATCATAACATTGTATAGCTCCTAACACATCTACTTTCAAATCCAAATGAAGAAAAGTTTGTTATTAATTAAAATACACGACAAAACTAGAATTAATATAATATAGTAAATGGTTTGGATTAAAAATATTCGTTATTTTACGTGGCAAAATAATAAACATTTCATTCAGTATACGCTATAAGCTAGCTTATTTAGAATTGATTTTAAAGCAAAAAAATTATCACTTTCCACCACGCCTCATAATGTAGCGCTAAGTCCTCTCCTCTCGTGTCTTTGTTAAATGTTAACCATATGTTGTTGTTTTTTATTATTATTTATTTTTTAAATAACGCTTAATATTAAGATTTAAGAAATTATATGATATTCACATTCTTCTCTTTAGTTCAATATCTTTTAGCCACGTTAATGTCACAGAAATGGTTTCCTCCCAAGTTCCCAACTCTAAGCTACCAAACCCTAAAATAAAAAAAAAATAAAAAAAAAAAAGAAAAAGCGAAAGGGTAAGATAGCTATAGATGACGACCCTTTTAACATGGGCAACTGGGAATTATACTTAATTAAGATGGAATATAATAAGACTTCGTTTTAAAGTATGTTGTTCCTTAAAGACGTTAATTGTAATTAGTTGTCTCACACTGACACCTTTGATAGTCGTAGGTAGGTCATTTAATCACTTTTTTATTAGCTTTGTTTAGCAAGGTGTCAAATTGTGTTAAGCAATTTACTCCAGAAGATCCATCCCGCGAAGAATCGACTGAGGCTATGCTGTGAGACATAATCCGCGTAGGGCTTCTCTAACAGGAACCTCTACAAGGAACCGTCCGGCGGATCGAGAACTTACATCAACGGTCTTGGACTACGTGAAAGCATTGTAGGTGTGTGCACTTTATTCCGCTGCGTATTAGTTACCACGCACGTATCTTGATTTGTTTTCGTAGTATTGATCCCCTAAATCCTACAAGAATTAATTAAATCAACTCTAAAATCAAGGCACGTAAAATGAAAATGAAAATTAAGTTTCACGCATGCGCCCATGTTTCGGTGTTTTTAGTAAATATATATCATTCATTTACGATATTAGTTAATATCAACATCGTAATGAACCATTTACCCTTGGAATATATGGCAATCCCTCACCGTATTTACCGATACGCCGGGCGAGACCACCACCCGGACTCCGGCGACCACCGATCAGACTCCAGCGACCTCCGGCCAGACTTCAATTATAATAATAATTAAAAAAAAAAATGTACATATCAATTCACGCAATTATAATAATAATTATAAAAAAAAAATTGTAAATTTCTATTTAGGGGCATTTAGATCTTTTAGTCATTATATTAGAATATACTAATACAAAGTTTATCCAAACATTGTATTATGATATCCTAATACATAGATCAACCAAACATTATATTAACTTATCATGTATTAGATATCTTAGTCGATACTTAATTAATGCATATATCAACTAATACATGCAATCAAACACGCCATATTAAAGTGCTTACTACCCTCTAACTATTTCATCATTTGTGATGTCACCCATTGAATAACGTATATGCTCAATTTGTACTTGAAATGTAGGAATGAAATTATTCAAACTAGGTGCAATTCCCGCGCATCGCGCAAGTTGACGTACTATATATATATATAACAATAATAATGCTATAAACCTTAATTAGAATAATGTTAACCCTAAATTTGTCTTATTGATGACTTCGTTAAACATTTTTATTAAGATTTCATTTCAAGCTATACTCTAGTCTAATTAATTAATTATACAAATATTATAAGATTGTATAGAATTTGTATTTTTTTTATGTGATAATAATTTATCTAAATCTATTAATCAATCAAATAAAAAGATTTTAATGATTTCGTATAGAAAATATATATAATTAATTTTATATATATATATATATAGTAATGCTTAAAAGTTACGAAGTTATACAACTATTTAACCTTTTTTAAATTAACCTTTCAACTATAGGCGACCAGATCTAGTACACAAAAGATCTATAAAAATTATATTATTATACAATAATAATCAAAGCAAACATATTAAAATAAGAATAAAGCATCCATTAGTAAGCCCAAAAATAGTAAAAGAGCCCAATAGTCCAACTCTAATCTTAATCCAATAGCCCAACTCTAATCTAAACCCTAAGCAGCATCTCTAAAGTTCAACGCTTAGGAATTATCAGAATGTTTCTTTACCGTGATGCTTTTCTGCTTTTCTATTTGCTTCCGGCTTTTGGTGCTAATTTTTTCACATTTGGCTTCTGTTTCCGACCGCGTCTAGGTTCGATGAGACCTTCTCTGAATCCGTCGGAGCAGTCGAAGGAGACACCAAAATCGGCGCCGCACCTACCTTTTCGTCCACCTCCGCCGCCTTACCACCCACCATGTTCGGTGCTCTTACCCTCCAACGAAACGCCTCCGTCTCCACCTCCACTTGACATGCATGTAAGTTTCAAATCTGTAATTGTCCGGATCTTAATCATGCTCTATGAGGGTTGAAATTTAGTGCGGAATAACATACCTAGAATATGCTTCGGTTCCATTGATCTTCTTAGTCTCTGATCAGTCAATTTGCTTTCCCAGAAGAACGGTTTCACTTCTCTCCCTTGTCCACTCTTTCTGTGCGGAGACGGTTAGATGGAGTAACCCTCTTAATCTCTACATACGTTACTGGCAGGGAGAGAGGACCGTCTAATATATTAGCATTAATCCGGTACGTTCATCGAGTAGCCAATCGAACGGTCGAGATTAAATCATACCATAAAGATATATATTGATATAATATAATAAAATACATATTATATTATTCAATATATTTATGTCCCTTAATATTATCTGGCCACATATAATTAGAATATATATATAACGTAACATTAATATATATATATTCTTACATTCTCCCACTTGGCCAGATAATCACATAATTCTTACATCTTTATGGAAAACATAAGGCGCGCGTAAAGATCTAATCTTCCCGTTCATCATAATCATTTACACTCAATAATCTGCAAATGCGGGTTATGGCGGTCATACACTTATTTAAGTAGCATACTTCCTTCCATATACCACGACAGTCACATCTTATCAAATGTAAGCATGTAAGTAATATATATAAACACATCAAGGTCCACCTAATGCTTTGAAATAATATTTTCTTGTTACGTAAAGCATCACGTATATACTGTCATAATAAACAAGAAAATAAAACATAAGTCAGAAGCATATGTTTGAGCTCAAAGTGTCCTTAGTACCATCATAAATTTCATTCATCCTTATAACCAAGACCCATTCTAGTGACATGCTCCCTAAATTTCTTTGGTTGTAATCCTTTCGTCAAAGGATCTGCGATCATTAGCTCAGTGCTTATATGGTGAATGGACACTTTATGCTTCTGAACTTCTTCCTTAACGGCCAGATACTTTATATCCATATGTTTGGCACCCTTCGAGTATCTGTCGTTTTTAGAGAAGAAAACTGCGGCGGAATTATCACAATAAATTTTCAGCGGCTTACTAATGGTGTCGACAACCTCAAGCCCTGAAATAAAGTTCCGCGGCCATAATGCATGAACAGTGGCTTCAAGGTACGCCACAAACTCTGCTTCCATTGTGGATGCAGCAAGAACAGACTCCTTCCCACTTTTTCATGATATGGCCCCATTAGCTAAAAGAAACATGTAGCCAAAATGGATTTTCTACTGTCTTTGCAACCAACAAAATCTGAATCTGAATAACCAATTACTTCCAATTGGTCAATCTTCTTGTACATGAGCATGTAATCATTCGTGCCTTGTACGTACCTAAGTACTTTCTTTGCAGCTTTCCAATGATCCATGCCGGGATTGCTTAAATATCTTCCTAACATCCCAACTGTAAAGCTGAGATCCGGCCTTGTGCATGTCTGTAAATACATTAGACTACCAACAACAGCAGCATAAGGAATAGATTCTATTTCTTTACGTTCCACATCATTCTTTGGGCATTGCATGAGACTAAACTTGTCTCCTTTCTGCACTGGTACTATTCTGGGAGAACATTTATGCATCCCAAATCTTTCTAGTACCCTTTCTGCATAAGCTTTCTGAGACAATCCTAACAGTCCTTGTGATCTATCACAGAAAATTTCAAGTCCAATCACATAGGATGCCTCTCCCATATCTTTCATTTCAAAATTCTTAGAAAGAAAGGTTTTGGTCTCATGCAATATGCCAAAATCATTAGCAGCAAGTAAAATATCATCAACATACAGAACTAAAAATATGAACTTACTCCCACTGATCTTTCGATATATGCACCTGTCAACGGTGTTTTCTTTAAAACCGAAAGAAGTTATAGTATCATTAAACTTGATGTACCATTGGCGGGAAGCTTGCTTCAGTCCGTATATTGACTTCTTAAGCTTACATACCATGTGACCTGATGGATATACGCATGATTAGGGCTCGGTTTTAATTATTCGGACCTCATGCACGCACGTAAGACCCACTACGAAACCCAATCTCGAGCTAACCGGGGGAAACCGGGCAAGTCGCGAACTTGCCCGGCACCCCCGGGGGCTTACCCGGAATTCTGGGTAAGCTTAGCACCCCGGGGGTGTCGCGCACACCCCCCATTTTGTCTCGAATGTATAGGAGACCCGATTTTTAACTAACTCCTATGTGTCCGAGACCTATGTTTCAAAGGCGCGCGCGTCCCGCTCGTGACAGCCGCCTGAGACGCGCGTCAGAGTCCTCTTCCCAAAAGCTCTCCCCTGCATCCCGGTTCACATTTCCACATTGAACCGGGTCAAAACCGGCTTACGGTCCAAGGTTGCCTATAAATAGCCACCTTGGGGGTAAGTATTTTCAAGTCACTTTGGGTGAGAATTAGGAAAAGCTCTGACCTCTCTCTAAACTTTCTCTCTCTAGAAACTGTCTAATGTTGATCGTCGGAGTGAGCGCACCAAGCACCCCCCCCCTCTCCACGGGAGTTGCTCGGTAATGCTCCTCTCGCAGGTACGGATAGGCAGCTAGCGAGAAAGCCCAAAGGATTTAGTGCGATCTTGGAGACGAAGGCAAAGGCCCGCTCACGACCCTAGGAGACGGACTTGGCCCAGACAAGCTCGCGCCCAACCCGAAGACATCGACAAGTTACTCAGCGGACAGCCCGCGTTAACTTGGTCGAAACACTTGGCGCCGTCTGTGGGAACGCAACGACAAGTCATGGCGTACCACTGTTATTCTAAGATCATCAGTTTACAAGATTTGGGAGAGCCGTGTGAAGCGCGTACACCTCCTACCAAACACGCACATCTGCGAAGCGCGTACACCTCCTGCCAAACGCGCGTGCATCGACGCTCTAAGAGGAGGAGTAACACCTCTCGCTCAGAAACTAAGTATAGTAGCAGCGGACACTAGGTGCAGCACTGCGCGCACAACATCGCACGCGCGTACACGTCGACATGGCAATGTGAGATCTACCACCTCACATACGAAGAACCTAACAGATACACTAAGTGGCTATCATGTCCACGCATCTCGAAGCAGCAGTCGTGACCAAGACACACTCTACCTTGGGGAAAATAAAGTAGCGGTCGCTAGACACACTCTACCTTGGGGAAAACCAAGTAGCGGTCGCTAGACACACTCTACCTTGGGGAAAGCCAAGTAGCGGTCGCAGAATGCACTCTACCTTGAAAACGCCAGGTAGCGGCAGCAACATGGATAGGCAGTCGCCTCGCCGACCTTTGACCGACGCCATGGAAGGACACGTCGCCTCGCCGACCTCTGGCCTTCTCCCTACCTCGGAAACATCAAGTAGTTGTCGCTGAATGCACCCAACTTAGGAACAACCAAGTAGCAGTCGTGGAATGCACCCAACTTTGGAACAACCAAGTAGCAGTCGTGGAATGCACCCAACTTTGGAAAAACCAAGTAGCAGTCATGGAACACACCCTACTTCGGAAGATCCCAGTAACCATCGACATGGGAGACAACTACATATCTACGAGACTCGTTAGTCTCTACTTATCACATAGCGAACACCCCACGAGGGGGGCAACCCCCTGTACATATCAACCACTATGACGACACCTACTCTACGTCGACATCAAGCCTATAGTGACAACATGCATGGTAACAGACAAGGAAAAAATTCTAAGTGTTGGAACAAGCGCGCACATACAAGCGCACACATACAAGCGCACGCATACTCAGCTAGCACGCATATGGATGGTAGTATGGTCATGAAAGAAAGAGCCAATCAAGGAACATTTTCTAAGTGTTCCACCATGTCAGCAGTCAACATGTGACGAGGTGTCGACTATTAAGGAATATTTTCTAAGTGTTCCACCATGTCAGCAGTCGACTTATGAAGAGGTGTCGACTATTAATGAATATTTTCTAAGTGTTCCACCATGTCAGCAGTCGACATATGACAAAGTGTCGACCATCAAGAAATACTTTCTAAGTATTTTCCTATGACGGCAATCAACGGCAGTCGACAAAGATCAAATAACGACAACCATGGTAACGAGTCATTAGGCTAGCGCTATCACGTCACTACAAGCACCTCTACTCCGGGGGCAATACTATATCAACAAGGGCCTCGTCTCTCGACATATACGTTGCGAACATACTCCGTTCGTCAACGACGCGGCGGATGCATCACACCTCGCAAGCTTAGGACCCGCGCGTCCGTGATACACGCTCCCTCATAAGTGTGTGGGTAACCCTTTACCTGTCTCTATTTTTTCTAAGTCTTTTAGTACATGACTATGCATCCTTTACACATACGTCATACACACGTCATCGTCATGCATTGCACACATCCATGATTTACATATTACACGTACATGAGTTAATTGTCGTCATACCATTTATTCATGCTATGATTTATATTTCTGTCATTGCATGATCAATTGCATGACAGTACGTTGTTATCTTCTTATTACAACACTTACTATTTTCTAGACTCATTTTTAGCAATCATGACTACATGCTATGCGCACATAATCTAGCGCGCACTATGTCATCTCAAAATGCATGATTCATGTTTTTTATTATTACATGATTATTTTCATGATTCAATTATTGATTATGTGCTCACATCATTTATATCATGTCATCACATTCATGTTAACATCATAAACCATGATTGCACATATTCATGAGAATTATTGCTTAAGTCCATTACATGTGATTTTCCAAACCCGGCATTATTTCATTTACCAAAACCGTCGTCTCGCCGTCGAGACGGCTATTTCGGACGACGGACTCCCGAAAACCATCATATTGCATGAAAAACGTTTTATCAAAACTTTCATGATTTATTATCATTTTGATACAATTAGTCATGGCATGAACGTTCCATATGTATTCGATCATCTTACAAACCCGAAAAATCTCATGTGTGCTCACGCCTCATATTTTCCAGAACCACATTTATCATATTACTTGTAGTCCGTTGTGCTACTAATCCTTTGGCAGTTGTCAAGCATGACCATCTCAAAAAACTAAGGCAAGAAGCTCGTCTGAGCCGCGCGTATCCACCATTGGTAGGGCAAAACTCAAGGTGAGCGGACGACCCGAATCACGCGTATACCCTATCTTAAAATAGAGTTAAACAAAGGTCAAGCCATTATTTAACTCGGAGGCAAGTGATGGATATACGCATGATTAGGGCTCGGTTTTAATTATTCGGACCTCATGCACGCACGTAAGACCCACTACGAAACCCAATCTCGAGCTAACCGGGGGAAACCGGGCAAGTCGCGAACTTGCCCGGCACCCCCGGTGGCTTACCCGGAAAATTCCGGGTAAGCTTAGCACCCCGGGGGTGTCGCGCACACCCCCCATTTTGTCTCGAATGTATAGGAGACCCGATTTTTAACTAACTCCTATGTGTCCGAGACCTATGTTTCAAAGGCGCGCGCGTCCCGCTCGTGACAGCCGCCTGAGACGCGCGTCAGAGTCCTCTTCCCAAAAGCTCTCCCCTGCATCCCGGTTCACATTTCCACATTGAACCGGGTCAAAACCGGCTTACGGTCCAAGGTTGCCTATAAATAGCCACCTTGGGGGTAAGTATTTTCAAGTCACTTTGGGTGAGAATTAGGAAAAGCTCTGACCTCTCTCTAAACTTTCTCTCTCTAGAAACTGTCTAATGTTGATCGTCGGAGTGAGCGCACCAAGCACCCCCCCCCCCTCTCCACGGGAGTTGCTCGGTAATGCTCCTCTCGCAGGTACGGATAGGCAGCTAGCGAGAAAGCCCAAAGGATTTAGTGCGATCTTGGAGACGAAGGCAAAGGCCCGCTCACGACCCTAGGAGACGGACTTGGCCCAGACAAGCTCGCGCCCAACCCGAAGACATCGACAAGTTACTCAGCGGACAGCCCGCGTTAACTTGGTCGAAACATGACCTTTATCATCAGTTGAGAAACCTTCAGGCATGTCCATATATACTTCCTCCTCAAGATCTCCATTAAGAAAGGCTATTTTCACGTCCATTTGGTGTAACTCTAAATCATACTGAGCCACCAAAGCCAAGATTATCCTTAAAGAGTCTTTCCTAGAGATATGTGACAATGTCTCTTTATAATCAATGCCATCTTTCTGGGTATAACCTTTAGCGACCAATCGAGCTTTATATCGCTCGATGTTTCCATTATTGTCAAGTTTGGTCTTGAAGACCCATTTACACCCGACATGCTTACATCCACTTGGTAACTCAACGAGATCCCAAACTTTGTTATACTCCATTGACTTTAATTCTTCATTCATGGCATCATTCCATTTACCTGACTCACTACTTTCCATGGCTTGTGAAAAAGAAACCGGGTCTTTATTAATTCCAATGTCGAAATCCGATTCTTGCAAATAAACCACATAATCATTCAAAATAGCCGACCTCTTTCTCTTTGAGATCTTCTTAATGGCACTTCTTGTGGTTCATTTATATTAGTTGGCTGAGAATCAGCTTCATCATGGATTTCTTGTGGAACATTTATTTGAGCTGGATGATGATTAGTTTCTTCCTGGGTTATCTCTTCATTTGTATATTGTTCATTATTGTCAAACTGTTGTTCAACAGTAGGAAAAATGTTTTGTGGAATACTTACAGACAGAGGGATGTCAATCCTTATCTCATTAATATCCACAGTTTGTCTTTCGATACTCCCACTAATCTCATCATTCTCAAGGAATCTTGCATTGCCGGTTTCTACAATTCTCGAACTGTGATTAGGACAGTAAAATCTGTACCCTTTGGACTTCTCTGGGTAACCAATAAAGTAACCACTAACAGTTCGAGAATCCAACTTTCTTTCATGCGGATTATAAACGCGTACTTCTGCCTGGCAACCCCAAACATGAAGATGCCTTAAACTAGGTTTCCTTGCAGTCCATAACTCAAAAGGAGTTTTAGGAACTGACTTACTAGGAACCCTATTCAGTAAGTAGACAGCAGTCCTTAATGCATACATCCACAATGATTTGGATAAAGAAGAGTTACTGATCATACTCCTAACCATATCAATTAAAGTCCGATTACGCCTTTCTGCAACACCATTTTGTTGAGGTGTACCTGGCATTGTATACTGTGCACAAATGCCACGTTTCTCGAGGAATTTTGCAAAAGGACCAGGACATTGCCCTGTTTCGGTATGTCTACCATAATATTCACCACCTCTATCAGACCTTACCACTTTTACTTTTCTATCTAATTGCCTTTCGACTTCATTGACAAACACCTCAAGGGCGTCAACTGCTTGAGACTTTTCATTAAGCAAATAGATATAAGGGTTAAGAACCTATGAAAGGTCTGAACTATCACCCATGTTAACGGGATAGGTCTGAAATTTAAAAAGTTAATAACAGAGGTCTGAAATTTCAGTTTTGTTGATTTGAGGTTTTCCGTCCATTTTTAGGGTTAAATTTAACAGAATTGTGTTAAATGACATTTTTGCCCCTTTAATATTTTGTTTTATTTAATATCTTATTTAAGGAAATGCGAAATGACAATTTTACCCCTAAAGTCAAACTAAAGCCACCCAACTCCGGCCACCGCCACCTGACTCCGGCCACCACCACTCGACTCCGGCCACCACCACCCGACTTCGGCGACCACCACCTCGACTCCGACGACCTCCGGCGACCCGACTCCGGCCACCACCTCAGCAAAAAAGCTCCGATCGGGGCCAAAAAGCTCCGATCGGGGCCAAAAAAGCTCCGATCGGAGCCACAGAGCTCCAATCTGGAGCTCTGTGGCCCCGACCAGAGCCACATGGCTCCAGATCGGAGCTCTGTGGCTCCGGTCGGGGCCACAGAGCCCCGATCTGGAGCTCTGTGGCCCCGACCGGAGCCACAGAGCTCCGATCTGGAGCTCCGTGGCTCTGGTCGGGGCCACAGAGCTCCAGATCGGAGCTCTGTGGCCCCGGCCGGAGCCACAAAGCTCCGATCGGAGTCCAATCGGGGCCGGTGGCTCCGATTTTGGCCCAATCGGAGCCTTGGTGGTGGTCGTCGGAGTACGGTGGTGGTCGCCGGAGTACGGTTGTGGTCGCCGGAGTACGATTGGTGGTCGCCGGAGTACCGTGGTGGCTTCAAGGGCATTTTGGTCTTTTCACTCCAAGCATGTGAGGGGCACACTTGATAGAAGGGCATTTTTGGAAATTTATTTTATTTCCGGTCACATGCCAAGCATGTGACCAACTTCCGTTAGTTTTAACGGAAAAAACTAACGGAGACTGCTGTTATCAACAAAACAGAAATTTCAGACCTCTGTTATTAACTTTTTAAATTTCAGACCTCTCCCGTTAACATGGGTGATAGTTCAGACCTTTTATAGGTTCTTAACCCTAGATATAACGAAAAATCATCAATAAAGGTGATAAAATATTTTTCTCCTCCAAATGAAGGAACATCAAAAGGTCCACATATATCAGTATGTATAAGTTCAAGAAGCTGGCTACTTCTCGTGGCTTTATCCTTCTTATTATGTTTAGTTTGCTTTCCTTTTATGCAATCTAAACATACTTGAAAGTCAGTAAAATCCAAAACTGGAAGAATCTCATTCTTTACCATTCTTTCCAATCTTTCTTTGGAAATATGACCTAAACGTTTATGCCACAAGAAAGAAGAATTTTCATCCTCTCTGCTACGCTTAATCTCAGTATCACAATAAACAACAGTAAGTAAGGATTCAGAAAAGGCATCATCAAGTTTCAGTTTATACAATCCATCAGAAAGAACACCAGAACCGACCATAACATTGTTTTTCAACAAACATAAACATCATTGTCCAAACTTTAAAGAAAATCCTAAACCATCAAGTTTTGAAACGGAAATCAGATTCCTCGATACTAAAGGTACATAAAGAGTTTGAAACAGATACAGGCAGTAGCCAGAATCTAGAATCAATCTGTAAGTCCCTATGCCTTCAACAAGAGCCTTCATTCGATTTCCCATGAACAAAAACTCTTCATTTGCGTTTATGGTCCGGATTGAAACGAATCCCTGCATTGTATTGGACACATGAGTTGTAGCACCAGAATCGAGCCACCAAGTATTATTGGGAACCTCAATCAAGTTTGATTTGAAACAAACAAAAACATTATTGTTACCTTTCTTTTCGAACCAAGCCTTGCGTTTCAGGCAATCTTTCTTAAAGTGTCCTGCCTTTCCACAAAAGAGACACTTATTAACACCTAGTTCCCTTCTTTTCTCCTGAGGGACGTGCTCAAGATCCTTCCCTTTCTTAGACTTGTTGGCCCATGCACTCAGTCCTTTACCAGCTTTCTTTTCCACGAGGTTGACAGAATGTTTTTCTTGTTTCTTTAATCTCGTTTCGTCCTGAATAAGCATTCTGGACAATTCACTGACATTCCACTTATCCTTAAGTGTGTTGTAATTGATTTGGAAATGTCCATATTCAGGAGGTAACGAATTCAGAATGAAATGAACCAAGAAGGAATCATTCACATCCATCCCCAGTGACTTAAGCCTTGCTGCAATATTAGTCATCTCAAGAACATGATCATGCATACTCCTCACACCAGTATGCTTCATGGTAGTGAGTTCTGCCATAAGTGTTCCTGCGAGTGACTTGTCTGCAGAACGAAATCTATCTTCCACATATTTAATGTATTCCTTAGCATTTTCAATCTGTAGAAGAGTGGTCTTAATGTTGTTAGCAATTGTCATTCGCATAAACGAAAGAGCTAACCTGTTAGATTGTACCCAGGCTTTATGGGTCCACTTCTCATCCTCACTGCTTTCATCCGTAAGATCAGCGGGTTTTTCTTCCAGCAGTGCCAAGTCAAGATCCAAAACACCTAAATGGAACATGACTTGTTCGGACCATTCAGAAAAGTTTAACCCATTGAACACGACTACAGAGGCAGCTTGCAAATTAAGTGAAAATGCTGCAATTGATACATAAATGCTCATTTAGTAAATAATAGATTCAGATAGGAAACCGTCAGAGTATATTATAATCGACATTTGGGCAACAACTATAATACACTAATCTTAATTAAATGCCTTATCATTATTTGGAAATCTTCAAAGTATATTATAACCGACCTTTGGGCAACGACTACAATACACGAATCTTAATTCAATTCTATAACATTATTGGACAATTAAAAAAATCTTCGGTTAAATATACAAGTTATCTTTGGATATACAAATATATAGAACCAAAGATCTTAATTATCCCATCATGTTTACCGATTATAGAAAGCGATTCACCTTTGGGCATAATCCAAAAAAATTCTAATAACCAGTAAAGTCAATTTATCCACTTGAAAACAGTAATAGGCATTTCATCATTATAGTGGATAAATGACTATACGTTAAGTACGAAACATGCAAACATTCTAGATTGGTCACTTTGGCAACAACAATCTACTTATTATACATGTTCGTGTTGTTCTTAGGATTTGCAAATATCGTAATTGCAATCCAAAATAACATTAGGCAAAATCATTCATGTCTTTATAAAGCAATTATCATATCATTATCATTATGTATATATAAACACAGCGAATATATATATATAGCAAAGGAATAACCAATTCACAAGTCCTAAACTAATGATGCGTGGGAAATTGCTTTGATTCCCTTTTTTAACAGTAAAATTGTGGTTCCACTGGAATAGAGAATAAAATATCTTAATCAATTCATTACCTAACCCTATACAGGTGGCATGCGAGGAAAACCTAATCCAATTAAAGTTCATAACTAACGGTAATCCGAATTGGATGCTTTTCCACCGATTAATAGAAGTGAAGCGGTTCGAAGCAGAAAAGCAATTCCAACTCACGATTCGTTTGCGAAATTGATACTGCTGCACCGAGCGAATTTAAAACCCACACAAGGAACAAATTTACGGTTCCTTCCTAAACAAATATGGTGTTGCAATTATCAATTCCTTAAATACGCTAATTCCAACATAAAGCATGATCAACAACTCAGGCTCTGATACCACATGTAAGTTTCAAATTTGTAATTGTCCGGATCTTAATCATGCTCTATGAGGGTTGAAGTTTAGTGCGGAATAACATACCTGGAATATGCTTTGGTTCCATTGATCTTCTTAGTCTCTGATCAGTCAATTTGCTTTCCCAGAAGAACGGTTCCACTTTTCTCCCTAGTCCACTCTTTCTGTGCGGAGACGGTTAGATGGAGTAACCCTCTTAATCTCTACACACGTTACTGGCAGGGAGAGAGGACCGTTTAATATATTAGCATTAATCTGGTACGTCCATCGAGTAGCCAATCGAACGGTCGAGATTAAATCATACCATAAAGATATATATTAATATAATATAATAAAATACATATTATATTATTCAATATGTCCCTTAATATTATCTGGCCACATATAATTAGAATATATATATAACGTAACATTAATATATATATATTCTTACAATGCAACCACCATTACTTCCAAACCCCAGATCTAATCTCTTCTGGAATCGGAATTGGTTTGCCATCGACGGGGATGGTACTCATATGGTGAACGGGGAGGAATCCCCCATACTTGTTTCTCCGGCTGCACCGTCTAGCCACGCTCTTCGCCGGTCCATATTCGTCCGCCATCCAGCAGCCAAGCTCTTCTTTTTTTCGTACCCAGCATCCGCTATACAGTTGGGTCTTCGCTCGACTCAAGCACCGTCAATCCTGCCGCAACGAAAAACAAATTTGAGTAGACAGTAAATTATTGAACCCAAAGGAGGATTATGGTGATTCTATAGAGATGTCAAACCCTCTATCTGTCCAGATCATATATGAGGTATTATCGTCATAGACGGAACACTCTCTACGTTCGCTTATATTGTCGATCTGTTTCTCATCCAAGATTTTAAGGCGTCCTTTGGATGAACAGAGGTCGAATTTCCAAGTTGACAAGGAGTGATGGTGCAAGAATCGATGTCTCATTTGCACCTTGAAAATAGATGTAATTAAAACGGTGACTTTTCATTTGCTTAACCATCTCGTTTATTGGAAGCTGTAATTAAGATTGTGATTTTCATTTTGCTTCACCCTCACCCGCTCCGCATTAATGCACTGCAACGTAAGAAATCGAGGCAAATTCAATCTTGGAAGAAACTCTCAGCTCCTAAAGCACTTTCATATTCTGTTTCTACCTAAATTTATATATATTAGTGTACTTATCCCCGCGCATCGCGCGGGATGACTTGTTAAGTACGTATAATTAACAACATAATATTTGTTAAAGCTTAAATGTCCCCCAAGTTACCATAAGTGCAATTTTTATGGACTCTTTGATAATTATTTCCACATCAAGTACGACTGTAACATTTCAGGTATAATAAAAAAATGCTTATTCAAAATGTTAATTTTTCTTCTATCAATAAATTAACATTTTTCATTCTTCAACGATGATATTCTTTATACCGCAGGACTCGCAACGAGGTATGCGAATACATCATGTATCTTTCAATAGATTTCTTGCTTTGTTCCTTTTTGCTTCATGCACTCCTTGGCGCCTTCTCCATATGAAGCTGAATTTGACACTTATATAGAAAATACAGTCGGTAATGTTTAAGCTTGAATGCCCACAACTGTATTCTTATCATTATCTATATTTTTTTTTATCACCAGACTTATACATTGCCAATCCTTTCTCATCCAACAAAAGAAAAGCAGATAATGGCTTCAATATAATGTTAAAATATTCCAGCAAGATTTGGAATCCAAGCCACTTAAATTCAGTTTTTTTATAATAATAACAATATAACATCTAAAGCATGATCAAATTTATCACATTGAACCCTGTCTAATTAACAAATGTATCCTCAACCAAATTAGGGAATGTAATCCCAAACCAAAGATGGTGAAAGCAAATCAAGATATCCATTCACAGATAAGGCAATTTTGTAGTTCACAATAATAGTCAAAAATAGAATATGACGATCTCAAGCGCTGAGAGAACGTAATGACTCAGTGTGCATATTCATCTCCAAAATAAGCAAGTGACTGATGAAAATGATGAAAAAAATAAATCTGTTACCAGCTATATTATGATATACTTGGATGTTTACTGCTTAGCCAAAAGGGTTAAGAACCTATGAAAGGTCTGACCTATCACACATGTTAACGGGAGAGGTCTGAAATTTAAAAAGTTAATAACAGAGATCTGAAATTTCAATTTTGTTGATTTGAGGTTTTCCGTCAATTTTTAGGGTTAAATTTAACAGAATTGTGTGAAATGACATTTTTGCCCCTTTAATATTTTGTTTTATTTAATATCTTATTTAAGGAAATGTGAAATGACAATTTTACCCCTAAAGTCAAATTAAAACCACCCAACTCCGGCCACCACCACCCGACTCCGGCGACCACCACCTCGGCTCCGGCGACCACCACCTCGGCTCTGGCGACGCGACTCCGGCCACCACATCGGCAAAAAAGCTCCGATCGGGGCCAAAAAGCTCCGATCGGGCCCAAAAAGCTCCGATCGGGGCCAAAAAAGCTCCGATCTGGAGCTCTGTGGCCCCGACCGGAGCCACAGAGCTCCAGGTCGGAGCCACAGAGCTCCGACCGGAGCTCTGTGGCTCCGACCAGAGCCACAAAGCTCCGATCGGAGCTTTTTTGGCCCCGATCGGAGTCCAATCGGGGCCGGTGGCTCCGATCGGAGCTCAATCGGGGCCGGTGGCTCCGATTTTGGCCCAATCGGAGCCTTGGTGGTGGTCGCCGGAGTACGGTGGTGGTCGCCGGAGTACGATTGGTGGTCGCCGGAGTTCTGTGGTGGCTTCAAGGGCATTTTGGTCTTTTCACTCCATGCATGTGAGGGGCACACTTGATAGAAGGGCATTTTTGGAATTTTATTTAATTTCCGGTCACATGCCAAGCATGTGACCAACTTCCGTTAGTTTTAATGAAAAAAACTAACGGAGACCGCTGTTATCAACAAAACAGAAATTTCAGACCTTTGTTATTAACTTTTTAAATTTCAGACCTCTCCCGTTAACATGGGTGATAGTTCAGACCTTTCATAGGTTCTTAACCCTAGCCAAAAAATTAAGAATTACCTGAAAACTCATCCAAACATAAGGAAGAGATCCAAGTTCCTCAGCACACTCCTGCAAAATTCAATTACCAAAAGTTAGAATATAAATAAATGTATCCCACTCATATGCAGATTTCTTGGACTGTAATATTCTCAGTTTTGCTCTTGAAAATCAGTTTTATTTAGCAAGAAGACTATTCTTAGACCTGCATTAAAATTTAATCACTTAGCATTGGATGAAATTACTTATCTTAATGTTCTTAATTGTCCGGATATCTCAAACTTTTTTTCTTCAAAGATCTAATAGCGATCCTGCAAATAACAGAAACATATTAATCAATTTGTAATGGATTCAGAAACTATGCAAAACAAATTAAAGGTTCGAATTTTAACATCAGTAAGAAGGAAATTTGTCTATGTGGAAAGAGAAGATTTTGTTACAGTAGTAGAAGCGATGAAGCAGAAATTGAAATCAAAATAAAAAGCAATTCAAAACAAATAGCGAGTTGTAGTCACACGAAAATTAAGTACGACAAAAAAACAGAATCTCACATTGAGTGATACAAACCAAAAATCAAGAAAGCACAAAAAAAGAACATGCCAGAAGTAGATCATGTACATAGAAACGTGATGATTAAATTAAAAATATCATATTGCATTCAAGTAACCAAAATGAACTTAACATATCAGTTACCTGCAATCATCATGGAAATTTCAAATATTTTTTACTTTAAAAAATGAGATTGATTAAGAAAAAAAAAACATGTTCTTCTGAATGTCTTACTTGTTCACTAATTCTCATTTTGAAGAATATTCTTAGATTTACCATCGCTGTGCAAAACTCTTGGTGCAGCTGTTACGCGGAGTTATTTCAAACCTCATGTAGCTCCAATATTAATCAAAACATGAGTCGCCCAATTCATGATTTCATAATCAACACAAATCTCTTGTAAGCAAGTAAAACAAATATTTTTAAAGAATAACCGATATCTCTTGTAACCCAATTTCAACTTCAAATCTTTTTGTGTAAATCTCTTATTAATAACTACAAAGATCATCAATGTTCTGGACAGTAGCAAGAGTGTTATTCTTGCAACTATCAGTGTCCTCGATTACCACTTCATCAAAATCTTCAATCTCAATTTCATCCTCCAGCTGCATGATCTATTCATTTAGTTTTTGAAGGTTTGGTTTTTAAATTCATTAATATAATATATTTATACAAATAAAAGATGATACCGTTCGCTCGATCTCTTCCATCATCACCTTGGTGTACTCCATAAACATGAAACTGGATAGGCAGTGTTAATTTTGTTATCTTCAATTATGATATTTGGTTGAAAGGTTCTTGGTCCCCTGCATTTTCATTATAAAATCACCTGTAAACAAAAAGCTACAAAATAATATTTGGTACAACAATAGTGAAACATAAACCCTAAACAAATCAATAAACATAAATGGAAAAAAAAAAAGACCCCCAAGTTATCGTAAGTGCAATTTAATCATCAATAGTGAAACATAAACCCTAAACAAATCAATAAACATAAATGGAAAAAAAAAAAAAAAAAAAAAAAAAAACCGAGTCCTTTATTGATGGACAAACGAAAAGGGCACTGGACATACAGAACCAGTAAAACAATTTTTTCCAGCTGATAAATTCGTGCAGAAAAAAAAAGTTGAAGATATAAAACACAAACCTGAGTGATATCACAATATTCTTCGCCCAGAGTTTGTTGTCCTGAACCAGTAATCATCACATAATAGAGCATTTGTCTAATTTTAATCCCTCAAGAGTTGAGCCTATCAATAAATAAAAGATTCCACATTATAATCCCTCAGCACATAAGGAAGCAACCAGCTGTCTAATTTTAGATTATCCTCACTTGACTGCAACAGTAAAGTCTATTCGGTTCACAGTAACATTATTAGTATACATTGACATCTTAACCTTAACATGATTGTGTTTTGGAGGGAGAAAAAAAAAGAAAATTAATTCTTGTAGTAACACTTTTTATAAGTATAAAATCATTTTGAAAAAATAAACATGACAGATAAGGAATGACTTTTGTAGGAAATGTTGGAGCAACTGTCAGTTCAATTGGAAGGAAGCTTCAATGCTCATGTTAAAAGCAATAAATCTGCAGTTAAAAGCAGAATCATAATTAGATACACCTAAAAAATTAAGGCCAAGCAATTTGGGGGTATAATTCAACCGATCCAAGCCAAACATCAGAGTGGTCAAGCTCTATTCGGCTATGTACTTACGCAAATTCAATACCAGAAGAACGATATCAACACATAGAGAAGCGAAAATCGAAGATGCTATGAAAAGCTGAATAACCTGCTAGATGATTAATGGTAACAGAGTGGAGAATCTGAAACGCTCTCGTCTCCTAAAGATGGATAGCCAATCAAATCCAGATTTACCTTGCTGAAGATGGATATCCGATTAGGGTTGGTGGACGATCGATGCGGCTCTTCCTCTGCTCGATTTTTCTTCTGGAGTTTGTGGAGGATTATATAGATGGATTCTTAGCCAAAATTGAATGCAGTCATCGGGAATTTAACAGATTGAAACCCTGGCATTCTTCAATCAATTGAGGTGAGATGAACTGAAACCAATTGAATGCATCGGAGGGAGGAGACCACTTTCAATGAATGAATTGTAGAATTAATTTCCTCATGTGTCTCTTTGCCTGCACGCCTGCATCGCGACTCTTCGGTGCGACTGATTGACCACACCTAGGAACTACCTGAAGCATTAATTGGAACCCTCAGCTTGCTGATCTGTAGAAGAAACCCTTACCATGCTCCACAACAGCATCGGGAGGAAGGAATCTGAGAAACCCCAGCTCCATGTTGCATCTCATTTCTTCTTACTACCTAAATTTATATCTATATATAGATATAGATTATCACTCCAACCTAATCGTTTGAAAATCGGTACTCTAATGTAGGATTATGCGTAATTTTAAGGGTTAAAGGTCCTTTTGGTACCACATGTTTGCAAAAATTACACTGTTCATACCACTAGTATTTTTTCGTACCGAATTGGTACCATATGTTTCCAAACCTTACTGTTTTGGTACCTCCGTTAGGGTTCTGTCAAAAACAGCCGTTAAATGGCATGTGCCATGCACGTGACCAGCCCAAAACTTTCAATTTTGTTACAATTTAGTCCATCTAATACATCCCTAACTTTTATTTCGTTCAATTAAGTCCTAAAACTTCAAAACCAAACCATTTTCCCAAATTGACCTAGTCGGACTTAGCCTAGGGCTAGGTCCGACCCTGGGTCATGGTCGCCGGACCCAGGCGACCCCGACCCAGGGTCGGACCTAGCCCTAAGCTAGGTCCGGCTAGGTCAATTGGGACCTATACCCAATTTGGGGCTAGGTCCCAATTGACCTAGCCGGACCTAGCCTAGGGCTAGGTTCGACCCTGGGTCGGGGTCGCCTGGGTCCGGCGACCATGACCCAAGGTCGGACCTAGCCCATGACTAGGTCCGGCTAGGTCAATTTGGGGAAATGGTTTGATTTTGAAGTTTTAGGACTAAATTGAACAAAATAAAAGTTAGGGATGTATTAGATGGACTAAATTGTAACAATTTGAAAGTTTTGGGCTGGTCACGTGCATGGCACATGCCATTTAACGGCTGTTTTTGACAGAACCCTAACGGAGGTACCAAAACAGTAAGGTTTGGAAACATATGGTACCAATTCGGTACGAAAAAATACTAGTGGTATGAACAGTGTAATTTTTGCAAACATGTGGTACCAAAAGGACCTTTAACCCTAATTTTAAGCTTTTTTTTTTATTCATGCTTCAATCAGTTGAATATTGTTCAATCAATTTGCTATGTCTAGTCGGAAAAAACTCAGACCGTGAGTAGAAAATCTCGAATATTACGTAGCTAAAGATCACAGTTTTTTGGAAACACTACAAATTAGGGGTGGGCACTGAACCGGTTCAGGCCGAACCGGACCGGACCGGAACTGTTTTAAACGGTCCGGTCCAATAATAACTAGGGTTTTTTTTTTGCTTAGGTTGGTCTAAAAAAAACTGGACTGGTTTGAACCGGTCCAGAACCGGTTTTGGACTGTTTTTTAAAAAAACAAGTCCTGGACCGGTTTTATATGTCGGGCCGGTTTTATCAATAAAAATCGGTCCAAAACCAGTCAAAACCAGTCAGAAACCGGTCAAAACCGGTCAGAAACCGGTCAAAAACCGATTTTTTTTTTAAAAAAAAACAAAAATAGTCTCGGTAAAAACGTTTTTTTTTTTTTTTTTTTTTACTAAAAAGCGGTTCAAAACCGGTCCGGACTGGTTTATTGGACTGGTTTGGTATACCCCTTGGACTGGTTCCAATTTAGGGGTTACAAACCAGTCCAATTTGGACCGGTCCACTCCGGACCGGTTCCAAACGATCCGGTTCCAGACCAGTTCCGAACCAGTCCGGCCGGACCGGTTTTTATGCCCAAGCCTACTACAAATAGAGATCACGGTCGACGACTAAAAAGCTAAAGATTAAAGACTAAAAAGCTAAAAGTCATCGTGAAAAGACACTACTAACAAGAGTGCCAAAAAATCGACGACTACAGGTATGAAGGCGTCGCTTCTCTGAAGACTTGTCAATAATAGGTATGCAGGCGACGCCATCAGAGAAAATCCTTCCTCTTAAATAAGATTGGATGGCTATTAACTTGCTACTGACCTCAAAGGAAACCCTTTCTCTTAAGAAATATATGAGGTGTCGATCAATTTACAATCGTCATCAACAAAACTCTTCCTTTTTTTGGCGATCAGCTTATCACCTGCTCAAACTAGCACAAAGAAAACATTCACAGGTGAGTACTGCCGATCCGGACCGATTTTCAAAACGTTGATACTAACAGAGTTTTTTTTGGTAAAGAATACTGGAAATAATCTGGGTCCATAATTGCACTCTTTCTACAACGTATGATCGAGAAACCCTGATGATCTACTTTAGGACTAATCTTTCTCATTTTACAAATAAATATGAGGACTAACAGTACTTCCTCGGTCCTCCTTTGACACCCGCCGAATTGAAAGGGGCAAAATAGTAATTTGAACTATCTCTCCCGCAACATTTCTAATCACTAAATTCTCCGTGCTATCATTCTCTTTCCAATCTCAGCTCAGGAGGCTCTGGCTGCTGGTACAGTTGTCTCTTCGCTGTTCCGCCTCTCTGAGCTCCGACGCATTCGCTTCCTCTACCATTTTGCAGCAATGCAGGTAAGTTTTGACTCCTCTTTGTCAGCTTCTGTAACTACTCACCGTCAAGTTCAGAGTTACTGATCCTCTCTTTGCCGCTCCTGTCGCTGTAATTCGACGTTGTTTCAGCAAAGCAGGACTGTTCAGGTGAGGCAGCTATCGGATCTAGCGACGGAGCGAGAGATTCATGAGTTCTTCTCATTCTCTGGCGAGATTGAGCTCGTCGAGATTCCACAACGACGGTAAGTAAGTTACCGTGTACGGATTAGGGATTTTCGCCGCCAAATACTTGTTTCTAATCTATTTTAGGGCACACTTGTCTGTGAAATCTGCTACATGAAATTCGTTCTTGAATAGATTAGGGATTTTCGCCGCCAAATACTTGTTTCTAATCAATTTTAGGGCACAATTGTCTGTGAAATCTGCTACATGAAATTCGTTCTTGAATAGATTAGGGATTTTCGCCGCCAAAAACTTGTTTCTAATCAATTTTAGGGCACAATTGTTTGTGATATCTGCTACATGAAATTCGTTCTTGAATACATTATTATTGCTTGTATTATATTATGCAGTACGTTTTGTCTTATATTATTGGTGTTTTCTTAGAAGAACAGTGCAAATGAATCTTTAAGCTGATTTTTCTAATATAACGGAAAGATGAAGTTAAGACTCTCTTTTGAGCTAAGTCTCTTTGTGGATGCAGTGAAGCTGGACAGTTAAGGACTGCATTTGTAACCTTCAAAGATGCGAAAGCATTGGAAATTGCCCTCTTATTATCGGTACTTGATAATTGGCTCTCATTTTTGTTTATGTTCTGTGTATTTTGCATTTCCTGGAAGATACCTTTGTGGTTAAGGCACTTAGAAGTTCATACTAAATTGATGGGTTTCTTTAGGTCTGGTGCTAATGGTTTTGCGCGTTGGTGGTGTCTGCATTGTCCGTTTTCAAATATCCTCGTTCCGAGGCTTTACTTAATAGCGTATGTATGAAGGACATGATATATAGATTAGGAAGCACTCTCCATATCGTTTCCAGCTCCGGGATCATGTTGGTTTGGATTGGGAAACATTCTTCTGCTAATCGCTAGTGACGATGTACTCTCAATTGTTCTCCAATTTTCTGTTATACTCTACGCTGCTTTAAATAGCCTGCTACGTTTGCAATTTTGAATACAGCAGAACAAATAAATGTTAGATGTGGTTTTATTTAGGGCAGTAGTTACAGGTAATATTTTTTTGGGGCCATGACCATGTTGTAGATTTTCTATGAGATTATGGGTCAGGTCTTAAACAACACTTTACTATACGGTAAAGAAAAAATATGGCATGAAAAGCAATCCATCTTTAATCAAACCATAGCCATGAACCGCTTTCTACAAAAATCTCACACCGGAGAAAAAAATTTCCTCTATCTGATTACTTTCTAAGTGATTTTCTTTTTGCCATGTAGGGTGCAACTATCGTAGACCATATTGTGACCATTACTCTTGTGGAGGACTATGTTCCATACTCGGAGCTGCAAGTAATTGTTTTCTCCAGTATCATCGTAAAATTTTTCCATAGTAAAAATCTGCTGGTATTAATATTCTGAATCCTATGCAGGAAGTCAGAACAGAGGAGAATGCTGTTTCTGTAATTCCTTCTGAAAGCAATGCATCAAACCTTGAGGTATCTGAAATGTCGAAATGAAAATCAATTTTTTATTTGTTGCAGAAACTGCAGTGTAAATTAACTGCAAAAGGCTAATTTGGCGGAGGAAAATGAAAATTAGCTATCATGACCTTCTATGCCTCTCCTACTACAGTAGATTCTACATGTAGATATGTACAAACCAAACTTGAGGATGTCTAGCGTCTAAAAAAACTTTGTCTTGGTTGACAAGCTCATTACAACTAACTTTTACTGCTTAATCGTATCATTACTCGGACACAGTATGCTAATGATGTTTTTCCAATGTTTCTAGGGTAAGCCTAATTCTCCTAGCAGCGGTAGAGTCTATGTCAGTAGAGCCCAGGATGTAGTGAGTACTGTACTGGCCAAAGGCTCAGCTATCAAACAAGATGCAGTGAACAAGGCCAAAGCATTTGATGAAAAGCATAGACTTACTGCTACTGCATCTGCCAAGGTTATCTCATTTGACCAGAGAGTCGGATTAACGGAGAAATTAACAGTTGGGATATCTGTGGTTAATGAGAAAGTAAAGTCTGTCGATCAAAAGCTTCATGTCTCGGATAAGACAATGGCAGCCATATTCGCAGCAGAGAGAAAGATAAACGACACAGGCTCAGCCGTGAAAACAAGCAGGTATTTTGATAATTACTGCTCTATATCAGTATCAAACTGCTCCAATAGATTATGTTAAGCATTGCCCTTTGTGATTTGCATTGATAATTAGGAATCAGATTCTTTACTTTGTATCGTGGTAAAATATTGAGATCTTGCATGCCATATACTTGTTACCAGGTATGTTACTGCCAGCACAGCTTGGTTTAATGATGCTTTCAGTAAAATGTCAAAGGCTGGACAGGCTGCAAGGTCAAAAACTAGGGAAAAGTTCCATATAGCCGTATCAAATTTGACCGCAAAGGTAAATTGCTGAATAGTTCGACTGGTAGAGGAAGAACAATAAGTTGAAAATAGCACAGTGAATCTCTATCCATGATTTAATCATATTTCCTTGTCAAAATGCAGGACTCTCCTATAGTTGCATAAGTGGCCATATCACAAGAAAAAGCATATATTTTGTGTGAATGTGGTGTTTTACTTGCTACAAGGACAGAGAATTGTAAATGGAGACTTGGACTCGATCAAGATTTGGTAAATGGTAATTAGGAACATGCTGCCACTACTCAATTGTTTCGCTTTGTTTGATCCGTAATCGTTTGTTTGTTGGTTTGTTTCTAAATCATCATTCGTTTACGTTGTGCTGGTTGGTGCTTGAATGTTCTAGAGGGGGGGTGATGGGATTCAATTAGAAATGGTTTTGTTCCTTGCAGATATGAATCTTAGTTAAGGTGGTGTAGCTTCATATGGGATTGTTTTAATGGCTACCTCTACAATCATCTCTCTCTAAAGGACTTGGATATGCTCTACTTTGAATATATTAACTTGTACCACATATGTGGGCAAGTAATAGTATATAGACTTTATAAGCCAAACAAATGAATTCTTTAGTTGGTATTTGATATGATGAACAGTCTGGTCCAATAGTAATTGGGTCAATTCACCAATCAACTTTCTGGTCATGCCATGATACCAAGATTCTTTTCAATGATTAATAATTATAAACGATGATGGGTAAAAGAAAACAAGAATCACATGGCCCCAACTCAAACGACATATCCTCCATCGCGCTCCACCCACCAATCCTCCTTATATATTATTATTCATTAAAAAAAGATATTGACAACCACTTTGTAAATGTTATTAGTTATATATAATATATGCTATATATATCTCCATCATTTAATATATATATATATATGAAGTATGAACAATATGTGATATTATACTATTTAGAGTATTTTTTTTGTAGGGAAGGGAAAAAAAAACATAGAGTCTAGGAGCCGTTTGAAACGTCTGACTTATTAACGTACCACTACACTGACACTCTTAATAGCACAAGTATATGTAAAAAATTATCTTATTGAAAATCCAAGTTTATTTCCTTGGCAAGCGATATGTTCTTATAAAATTTGTTACCAGCTTTATTTCAAATCACATTATGCAATACACTTCTTCCTATTGGTATTTGTAATGATATTGATGACTATGGACTTTCTTCGGAGATCTTCTGATGAAAAGAGGAAAATGCATACTTTAAATTGGCATACTGTCACTCTTTCAAGAAATAAGAAATTTTGAAGGGCTTGATATTTATTTTACTTTGGATAAAAATAGAGCTATGCTTTCAAATTTTGCATGGAGATTGGAGAAGTCTAATGCACCATGAAATCTATTATTAAGAATAAATATGATAATCGTGTTGAAAAAACTTCTAATCGTGTTAAACAAGGTATTGGTTGGTTATTGGAAATGACCATGATATTAGAGTTTGAGATGATGTCTGGATTGAAGGTGCATCTTTGAGGTCCATAATCCATGGTCCTCTAATTAAGGAAGAATGTAACTATGTAATCAAATATGTGATTTACTATGATGGTAGTTGGGATCTTCCTAAGATCTCAATTATCCTTCTTGTCAACATTATGTATAAAATTGCCATATCAGTTAGCTTGGATCGTGGAAGGAAAGATAAATTTTTTTGGTGAGGCTCTCCATCTAGAACTCTCATGATTGCACATTTTTATAAAAATATAATTTCTAGGAATTGTTATACGGTTGATACTAGTAGAGGGGATTGTGACTGTATATAGTTTCGTAGAACCATTCTGATGATTCAGTTCTTTATATGGCTCTGCAACCATAACAGGATCTTTATTGCTCAACAGTTGTATAAGAGGGGTTTAAACATTGAACCCAAGTGCTCAATTTGTGAACTAGTTGACGAAGATATTTATCATGTGCTTAGGGATTGTAATATGGTGAGAAAAGTTTGGGATTAGGTTGGAGTTCCAAACTTTATGCCAATTTTTTTGCCTGAAAACTTTATTGTGTGGCTACACTCAAATTGTTTGAACCAGAAACTTCATAGGTCCGGTAGGAGAAAGTATTTTGTGTGACGCTTATACCACATCATCAATGCCATGTGGTGTGACGAATTAATAGAAGTGTGATATTTGGAAAATTTTCCAAATTATCAAACTTTCAACTAATTAAAAAATTTCCATTAATTACCAACAACTCATATTGAATAACTTTAGTTTTTATTTTTTTTTATTTATTATTTTTTCTAAAATACTATTAGATTGAGTGAATAGTTTGGCTGTATAAACCCTAGAGGGCTAAATTGGACGTACGGTTTGGTCGGGTGAACCCTAAATGGCTAAAATTGGTGGTTGGGTGAACCCAATTTTAGCCGTTCACCCGGCTAAACGGTTCGTCCAATTTTAGCCATCTAGGGTTCACTCAGTCAAACTGTTCACCCAGTCTAATAGGGTTTTAGAAAAAAAAAATTAAAACTACCTAATCCGTTAATTACTCAAATTCTAAAAATAACTATACTATAAAATTATTCAAAATCTAAACTCTAAAAAGCAATTTATTGAAGAAATAAAGCTCAAGAGAAAAAAAAATTGCATTAATAACTTGTATTTGTCTTTTCCCTAAAAAGTTGCATGTGATAAATAGTATATTAACAATTATTTTTATTAATTAAAAGTTTGCTGGTGTGGAATTTTTTTTCCAAATGTCATGTTTTTATTAGTTTGTCACTCCACGTGGCATTAGTGACGTGGTATAAGCGTCATATAAAATACTTTCTCGTCCGGTAGAGCTGAAGTGTGATTTTTACCACATCTATTTGTCTTATTCGGAAAAATAGGAATTCTTGTATATTTAACAAATGTGTTTTTTCTACTAACCTATCCACTTTGATTGTTGAACATACCTATGATTTGTCTTCGGTCCTAGGTCAAACTTTCACATCTCTATCAAAAAAATTATCCAATTCAAATGGACTTCTCAACCTAATAGTTGGGTTAAACTCAATACGTATGGTTCCACTCGAGGCAACCCAGTCAAACATGTGGTGGATGTTTGTTGAGAAATAATATTGGAGGATGGATTAGGGGGTTTACAAGGAAGTTGTGAATAACCAACATTCTTGTGGTGAAACTTTGGGCTATTAAGGATGGTTAGTTATGACAAAAGATCTAAGCATAGAATCCATTTATGTTGAAATGGATGGCAAAAGCCATTCAACTGATTATTGAGGAACCATGTTTGAGGTACATAGTTTGAGGTACATAGTTTCAGAGATAAGGTGCTGAACAATCATAACATCTGTTTCGATATGTAAGCACTTGATCTCCAACTGGACAATAAAGGAAATACCGAGTGAATTCTTATAACAAATTACCTCACGAAACTATTTTCCAAACTAGATTTTTTTTAAAACTATTTCTCAAACTAGGCTCTTCTATTTTTTTAAAAAAAAATTTCAAACTAGGCTCTTCTATTTTTTAATCATATATATTATCTAATTTGCATCCCAAAGTTTACATTATTTTACAAATAAATCTAAAATGAAATATAATACAAAGAAAATAAGGAAGTTTGAAAAATTAAGAAGATTAAATGAATGAAATAATTTTAAAAATGGAAAATAAAAAAGAATTAACTAAGGCTAATGATGAAAATGCATATAAAGAAAAACCTTTACGATTATTTTGTAGATTTTATATTATATTTTCATACTTAAAAAATATTTACGATTATTTAGCTTATCTACATTTTATATGACAACTTTTATAATTTATCTTTAACATATTTTATTTTACTTTTTAAATTTTTTTTTCTTATCTTTCTTGTATTATATTTCAGTGTGGGTTTAATTTTGGGAAAATGATGAACATTCCGACATTTAAATGTCGAGATGTTCCTGATGATTTCTGGATCGAAACCCTAATTTTGGTGAGAGATGGAAAAAAAAGTGCAGAGGAAGAGAAAAGAGAATTGCGGATCATCAGGAGTGTTCCTTCAAGTGGACTCCCTCACCTCCTAAACCTATACACTATATACTAAACTATTACAACCAGAAGGAACAAAGCCCAATTCTAACATATATCCTAATTTGGGCCCTCCAACACAAAAGCCTACTAAAATACAAACACACAACCCAAATAAACAATTGGTCCACAAATTAAACCCAACTTTCAGGCTTGACCCAAAATACTAACCTCAACACTCCCCCTCAAACCGAAAGTATTACAGACTCAATAACAAAATAAAAAAAACAACAGATTACAAACTCAAATAACACTACAACCTAAAATCAACCTTCTTCATCCTGCTGATCTTCAACTTCATGATTCTCCCCCTTGCTAAAAACATCTTTCATTCCTACTAACACACAGAGCTTTTCATGCCTTCTCCTGTCCAATGCTTTTGTGAAGAGATCTGCTGGTTGATCCTCTGTTCTTATGTGCTCCAGCTTTATAATGTCCTGTAACAGCTTCTCCCTCACGAAATGACAATCCAAATCTATGTGCTTAGTTCTTTCATGAAAAACTGGATTGTTAGCAATCTTAATCGCAGCAGTACTATCACAATGCAAAATACTAGCAGAACTCTGTTCAAAACCAAGTTCCTTTAAAAGATTCCTAAGCCAAATTAGCTCAGAAACAGCTTTACCCATACTTCTATACTCTGCCTCAGCGGAGGATCTAGAAACAGTTTCTTGTTTCTTGACCTTCCACGAGACCAGAGAATTTCCTAACATGATACTATATCCAGAAACAGACTTCCTAGAAACAACACAATCTGCCCAATCTGAGTCGCAATAACCAATCAATTTCAAATCAGACTTAGAGTCTAATAACAAACCTTTGCCTGGTTCCTTTTTAATATACCTTACCACTCTTAATGCAGCTTGCCAATGTGACTGTTTTGGAGCCTGCAAAAACTGAGACAAATGTTGTACAGAAAAAGATATATCCGGCCTAGTCATGGTTAAATAGAGGAGCTTTCCTATCAGTTTTCTGTAGGATTTAACATCATCTAGGGGCAAATCCTCTTTGTTAACCTGTAAGTGAGCATCATACTCACGACTAGTCAACTTGAGATTCACCTCCATTGGTGTTTTAGCAACTCTACAACCAGATAAGCCAATGTCATTCAGTAATTCCAGAACATATTTCCTTTGATTCAATACAATACCACCCACAGATCTTGCAAGCTCAATACCAAGAAAATATTTCAAATCCCCCAAATCTTTCATTTTAAAATTAGTTTCAAGCACATATTTGAGTTCTTTGACCAATGTAACACTATTCCCAGTAATGAGCAAATCATCAACATAAACCAGTAACACAACAATTTCAGAGCCCTCAAACTTAGTAAACATGGAATAGTCCAACTTGGACTGTGAATAACCAGATCTAGTCAATGCATCACAAAGTTTCAGATTCCATTGCCTACTAGCCTGCTTTAACCCGTATAAGGATTTACGTAACCGACAAACAAGACCATCATTCTCCCCCTGGTTACTAAATCCTGGAGGGACACGCATGTAAACTTCCTCAAACAAATCTCATTGTAAAAAGGCATTATAAACATCCATTTGATAAAGAGGCCAAGAGCAACTAGAAGCTAAAGCTAATACAGTACGCACAGTATTCATCTTAGCAACAGGAGAAAAAGTTTCATAATAGTCAATACCATGCTTTTGGTTGTAACCCTTAGCCACTAGCCTAGCTTTGTACCTCTCAAGACTACTATCAGCATGAAATTTCAATTTGAACACCCATTTACAGCCAATAGGAACCATACATTTAGGAAGGGGAACCAAGTCCCATGTGCCATTTCTTTCAAGTGCATCAATCTCCTCAGCCATAGCTTGTATCCAAGCTTTGTCCTGAGAAGCTTCACCAAATGATCTGGGCTCCTTCAACTGAGAAATAGAACTAAGGAAACACTTGTATGCAGATGTTATGGTCATAAGAAATATAATCAGAAAGTGGAAATTTGGTAGAACAATGACCAACAACATAATCATCATATTTAGTAGGCATCTTGATAGATCTACCAGATCTGGTAACAACAGGGGCAAGGACAACATTTCTTTCCAAAGTAATACCATCAGAAACAACAACAGTATTATCATCATTTGGTGGATCCAAGGAGCCAGGATCAACCTCCTCAAAGTAATCACTGGAGTGATCACTAACTCTGACATTCTCAGAAAGACTAGTATGGCCTTCATCATAGAGATGTCCTCTAGGTGTTTGGTCGCAAAAAATAGGTAACAAATCAAGTTGGTTCTGCTGAAAAGGGAAAATATGCTCTCTAAAAATAACATCACGACTGACAAATATGTGTTTAGTTGTAAATCATAGAGTTTGTATCCCTTTTGAGTCTCTGAATAACCAATAAAAACTGTTGGAATTGCCCTAGAACCAAACTTGTCTGAAACAACTAAATTTTTCGCGTAAGCCAAATAACCAAAAACTCTAAGATGCTCAATGGAAACAGATGAGCCTTTAAAAACTTCCAGGGGACTCTTTCCATCCAAAATGCCAGAAGGCATTAAATTGATAAGATAACACGCCACCAGAACACAATCTCCCCAAAACTGATTTGGAAGAAAACTTTGTAATTTTAGGGCTCTTGCAACTTTCAAAAGATGTCTATGTTTCCTTTCCACCCTCCCATTTTGTTGTGGTGTGTATGAGCAACTACTTTGGTGGATAATGCCTTTATCAGTAAAAAAAGAACTTAACTGATTGTTGAAAAATTCTCGTCCATTATCTGTTCTGAAAATCTTAACACCGGTATTGAACTGATTCTGGACAAGGTTAACAAAGTTCTTAATGATAATGGCAACATCAGATTTGAATTGCATAAGAAAGACCCAAGTGAGTCTTGAAAAGTCATCCAACAATGTAAGAAAAAAACTTTTATTATCATAAGTGGGAGTGTGGTAAGGCCCCCAAACGTCAGCATGTACAAGACCAAACACACATTCTGCCTTAGACTCAGATAGGGGAAAAGATAGTCTAGTTATTTTTGCCTGAGGACAAATTTCACAATTCTGAAAAATAGAGTGTCTATCATCAAAACCATCTAGGGCAAAAACATGTTGTAGGGTTTTAACAGAAGCATGACCAAGTCTCTTATGCCAGAGTTCAGGGTCTTTATTTTTAGAAGAAACAAGAGCAACAGACTCTGAATCAGTAAAAAAAGGCTTAAAAAAATACAGACCAGAGTCTTCTTTACCACTCCCCAAGACCCTCCCACTTGAGAGGTCCTGCAAAATGGCAAAGGTAGGATAGAAAGTTGCAGAACAATTAAGCTCAGTAGTAAGTTTGGAAATAGACAGTAAATTGTATTTAAATTCAGGTATGCATAAAACATTCTGCAACTTCCTATCAATGCTAAAGTTACAATCACCAATATTTGAAGCATAGGAAAAACCACCATTGGGTAACTGGACTCTGGAGCCATTCACAACCCTTTTATTTCTCAACCAATCACTTCTGTGAGTCATATGGTTGGTTGCTCCAGTGTCTAGTATCCAATTATTGTCAAAACAGTCTTTTAAGGGAAAAAGAGATATACCAGCTGCATTGGCCTGAGATGAAGTTGCAGCAGCAGTTGGTGCAGAAGCACCACCACTACCAGGCAAGTTCCCATTACCACCCTGTTGGCCCGGTTTGCGAGGAATCTGTCAAACTGATCAGTAGTAAAGGTAATGAGGCCCTTAGTGTCAGATCCAGATGCAGCACAGTTCCCTGAAGTATCCATGCTACCATCAATACGAGCAGCACTGGACTGAGCAGCCATTCCCTCTATCTTGGAAGGATCTTTAAGCTTCCAACAATTGTCCTTACTGTGGCCCTTTTTCTTGCAGTGCTCACAGCCTTTGGAGAAGCATCTGTCAGATTTATGCCCTTTCTTCCCACAGTAATCACAAATGATATTGGCAAACTGGCTTTTCTTGGGTTTATCATTCAAGAATCCTACTCCAGCAACATTGGAAGGCAGAGAAATAATTCCAGCAATATTGGAAGAAACACTGCGCTGGCTTTCCTCTTGTATTAGGGTGCTGTAAGCTTGATTAACAGTTGGTAGGGGAGACAACAACAGAAGTTGACTCCTAACATGAGCATATGAGTCATTTAGACCCATAAGAAACTGGAAGAGTCTTTGGTTTTCTTTATGCTCAAGGTGTTGCTTGAAGCCATCACCAACAACATATGGAAGAGAGCAAGCAGAATCATAATTTGCCCAAAGAAACTTCAATCTCGTGAAAAAGGTTGAAACATCATCAAGACCTTGCTGACACAGCACTATCTCCCTATGGAGCTGATAAATTCTAGAACCATCCTTCTTATCAAAGCGTTCTTTCAATTCTTTCCAGGCCAGAAAAGCATCTCCTAGGTACATGATGCTGTTAGCTAGATGACGACTTATGGAATTCAGGATCCATCCAAAGACTACTGAGTTACAGCGATCCCAGAGTTCATGTAGGGACTCATCAAACCTATCTCGAGAATAATTGCCAGTAATGAACCCTAGTTTGTTCTTTCCGCGTAAAACAATCAACAAGGCATGACTCCACATCGAATAATTGTCACAGACAACCAACAAATCGGAAACCATACACACACTAGGGTTATCAGAGGCATGCAAATAGAGCGGGTGTTGAGAGTGAACCTCTGGAAAATCGCCGAACACCAGCATCGGTTGCTTTCCCGGAGCGTGTTGCGATCCACCAGGTAAAATCGTGTCATCGCCGTCACGCTTCATTAATTCTTCGTTCATCGAGAAAAACACGGGCAGGCAGCAAGATATAAGGTCAAGAAGACGAAACAGATCGTCGCGATCTGTCCAGAACGAGCAGGGAATGACTCCTCCTCAAGATACTAGTGCGGAAGCGAAAGAAGGACCGTGCGAAGTGGTTGAATCACCTCGCAAGCTCTGATACCATGATGATTTCTGGATCGAAACCCTAATTTTGGTGAGAGATGGAAAGAAAAGTGCAGAGGAAGAGAAAAGAGAATTGCGGATCATCAGGAGTGTTCCTTCAAGTGGACTCCCTCACCTCCTAAACCTATACACTATATACTAAACTATTACAACCAGAAGGAACAAAGCCCAATTCTAACATATATCCTAATTTGGGCCCTCCAACACAAAAGCCTACTAAAATACAAACACACAACCTGATGGATATACGCCCAATTTGAATCCGTTGACTTCCGAATCATTGTATTTTTATCATCCCATTAACGATTATAATTCGAAACTTCAACCCGAACACTTCGCGAAAACACCAACGGTCCGGACGGGGCCGAAGCACTCGTCCAGCCGAGACAAACTCACCTAGGTGAGGTTGGGTGGCCACACCCGACCTCCCCTAGGGGGGATAGGGTTAGCCAACCCCATCCCCCCTAGGAGGGGTTGGGTGACCTCACCCAACCCCTACCCTTGGGGGTCGGATTTCCCTTCCCCCCAAGGGCCCCGGCACCATTTTTGGACTCCCATACTCGGTTTATTCCGCCTACCTTCTCCGTATCCTAAAGTCTTAATTATGCGTTTAAAGGTTAATTAACTGTGTTTAAAGGTTAACGATGTCATTAAGCCACCTTAATGACACCGTTGCCTATAAATACCCCGCCTCCACTATTCATTTGATCATCTGGACAATTTGGATAATTTTGCTCTGACATCTCTCTAGCTTTATCTCTCTAAAAACCATACTGACTTAGGCATCGGAGAGGGTTCATCAGGCACCACCCCCCCTCTGTGCCTGGTACTGCCCCTTCTGCAGGGCGAAAGGAGAAGAGGAGCTAAGGAAGGAAGGACGCAAGCTAAGACAGTGCAACCCGAGAGTATCGGATCCTCCACATCTCCAGTGAGGAACGAGATTTGAGCCGACCACCCGTTGACCCCGATCTCGGAACCTAACACAACCCAAATAAACAATTGGTCCACAAATTAAACCCAACTTTCAGGCTTGACCCAAAATACTAACCTCAACAGTTCCGATTGTGAGGGCTTGAAAAAACACCCAAGATATTGACATAAATTACAATGTCTGCTACACTCTCTTATTCGGAACTTCTCGGATTGTGGACGTCGGACTTTATATCACCTCTCTTAATTTTATAAATTTGAAATGTAATATAGGAAATAGAGATAATTGGAAAAAAAAAAAACTTTGGAAATTAGTTTCTAAAACTATTGTGTGAATAATTCATTCGGAAAGACAGTCAAAACTCAGTTAACTTGAAAGAATCCCGAAAATTTAATCCCAGATTTCGAAAGAATCCCGAAATTCAATTTTGTTAGAATCACGGCCGATATATTCGTATCCAGGTATCCTATTAAAATATTTGACAAAATAAAAAAAAAAAAAATTATTGTGAGGTAGGTAATAATAAAAAGTAAAGAAATCTTAGGAACGAACGAAAGGAAGAAAGACTGGGAAAGTGCGCGTTTTTGTTGAAAAGAAAAGAAAAGAAAAACCTGCCTTCACGCTCTGTCTGTCTGTCTGTCGTCGCTGGTTTTTCTCTTTCTCTCTCTCCTCCTCGCTGTTCCAGTTCGTCTTCTCCAACATCGATCGGCACCGTCTTCTTCTTCTTCTTCTTCTTCTTCTTCTCCCTTCAATTCGTTTGGAACCTTCACTGGACTGCTGAACCGAGGGCTACTATCTCCTTCTCTCTCAGCTTCTTAGTACAGTCTCTCTGCAGCCGCACCGAAAAAGGACTACTTTTATTGGCTGCCTTATCGTTGATTTTGAAGTATCAGTCGCTATGAACGACCTATTATCGGTAAATTCTTGTCCCGCTAAATTGCACGACTGAGCTCAATTTGGTGTCGTGCGTTAAATTTTCCGTGCTTTTGATTTCCTTTGCTCTGCTTTCCGGTTGATCTAGGCTTTGGCTGCAATATGGTGTAGACGTTCATGTATTTTGTTCTACGGTTATTTCCTAATTCCCGAGCATTCTGTGTTACTGCTGAGAATAGAGTTAGGAATTAGCGGGAATTTGATTTGAGTTTGTTGTCGTTTGCATTGGTTGGATCATAAGCAGTAGTGCTGGGCTCAATGCTGCAGACCACTTGAATGATTATATGATTCTGCGATGGATTATCATTTAGGGTTAATGATATTGCTCCTGTTCAGCATTCATTGCTCGTCTTAGAATCTTAGGGGGTGTTTGGTTTGTTGAAATCCACTTGGGCGACTGGATTCTGGAGTGGATTGCCTACACGATCCCGGCTGTTGGTAATCTTGGCCTGATTGAATTCTAGGGCTTTCCTGGCCAAGAAGATTATCCCAAAAAATTGTGATCTGATGTTTTCATTTGAATGATATATTTTGGTAGATTAAGTTATTTATGACTATTAATTAGATTTGGTCTTCATTGAAGTTTAAATATGATCTTCTGCTAAAGGAGTTTTGATTTCCAAAAATTTGAGGCTTTGTGATGCTTTCTTATACCAAGCGCTGTTAATCACATAAGCTACCGGGTTTATGCCACTGATCAATGAAGGATTTTGTATTACCGTATCATTTTGGTTTAATCATGTTGATATAAGATTCGTTTGTTTCATCAGTAAATCACTATGTTCGAAAAGATTGTGTCTAACCACACCCAGTTGTGTCGGTTCTCGATATTAAAATCATGAGTTCTGATGAGTGTTTCATACCATATAGTGCCTTTTAGATTAATTTCATCAGAAAAATGGCTATACTTCAGGCTATTAATTATTTGTCGTCTAGCATAATGTTGTGAAGAAATCATTGGTTTGATTACTCCTCAATCTCTAGTCTATGTTTTCCTAACTCAGCTCTCAGAGCAAAATCTCTAATCAAACCACAAAATGTCAACGAGGAAGTCTGTTCAGTTGAGCAATTCATCTTTTATGACGGACTATTGAATGGAGAAACAAGCATAAGGTCTGAATTAATATTTGTATACCTTAAATTGTGACCTTCTGTAGGATTCCTTTGAGATCCCACGTGGGCAATCTTCCCGAGGTGGAGATGTCGAGCTGGGTACTCTTCAGAACTCAGGGGAGCTTGGCTTGGAGAACTTCTTTAAAAAGGTAGAATTTTATGCTGCTTGCTTTCGATTTTTTCTGCTGCCTTAACTGAATAATGTTGTTTATTGTCTTTTGTATTTATTTTTATCCTAACATTTTTTTTATATTCTCATTATGTGTGTACTTCTTTCTCTCACAGGTCCAAGAAATCGATAAACAAATTGAGAAGTTGACTAAGCTCCAAAGGAAATTACAGGTAAGGAATCTATTTGTTAGTGTGTGCTCGCATGGGCCTTCTTTAGTTGTTAGAGCTGTTCTTGCCTTAAGTAATTTTCCGTAATTGCTGGGAGAGTAGAGTGTAGATTATAATGCTTATGTCAAAGATAGTGCTTTCATGAATCTTTTCTTGTAAGGATAAGCAATTTATGTTGAAGGTGTTGGCTTGATCTTTCTTTCAGAACGTTAAGAAAGTGTGTTGATCATTCGGTCTTAACTTTCCATTTTTTTCTCACTTGTTCTTGGCAAAACTAAAAAATCTTTTGGTTGCATCAATGTCTCCACTACTGTTCGTCTAGAAACAATAGCTTTAAGCTTCACAGCGTAAACTTGTTATGTTCACTGCATCGATTGAGTTTACTTTTTTATCCCATACAGGATGCACACGAGGAATCGAAGGCCATAACTAAAGCTGGTGCCATGAAATGTAATATGGTTTTCTAACTCTCTATTTATTTGTTAGTCTTAGTCAATATTAGTCTAATGCGTGCTAGAAATGTTCTTGTCATACTTTCTCTAGTCTCCAAATCCGTAAAACCTCTGCTTTGTTCAAAATATTGCACTGCTGATGTGTTTCTTGATCAAATCTTTTGGTAATTTCCTTGTCTTGACCATTCTCCTGGACCTTTTCAAAACCAACGGTCCCAGAAGAAGATTTGATAAAGAAACACTTAGCAGTTAGTATATATGAAGACATGTAGGCCAAGTAGCAAGCAATTAGCAGTTAGTATCATTATCTACAAATACAAAAATATGATACTGCTTACCGAGAATTTCTCCAAATTGGTCTACATATATATCATGATTTCAAAAGATGATATGCTTAATTTTGTGTTTTACTTTTACCTGCTTTTCAAAAGACATGCAGATTTCTTGGAAGATTTAATTATTCTAGAAGTCTATTATAGTAATTACCAGTTAAACTTTCTCTAACTATAATGTGATACTTTTGCTGTCTTTAGCAATCAAGCACCGAATGGAAAAGGATGTTGATGAAGTTGGAAAGATTGCCCGCTTTATTAAAGCTAAAATTGAAGAAGTTGATAAAGAAGTAAGTGAAAGTTCGTCTTATTGTTGTACAGAGTTATTATTATCGTCGAAATTCTTATGTGTATTTGCTTCTTTAATATAGAACTTGTCAAATAGACAGAACCCTGGTTGTGGAAAAGGCTCGGCTGTTGATCGATCAAGAGCGACAACCACAATGTACGTCTCTCTCTCACTCTACATATAATAACTGTGGGTAATCTGTCTGATCTCACGCTTTGTTCTTGCAGTTCCTTGAAGAAAAAATTCAAAGAGAAGATGTCTGAATTTCAGGTGAATATTTTATTTACCGTAGACCATATCTCACTTCCTTTTTACTTCCATTAGATGGAAATTGAAATCCTTGTAAAACTCTGCAGGTTCTCAGAGAAAGTATACAGCAAGAGAATCGGGAAGTTGTTGAAAGACGTGTTTTTACAGGTGCGACTTTTTTTTTCTCATGGTTAAGATATATTTTTTTTTATATGATACAGAAACTAACGGCTGTTTCCTTTTTCTTTTTGGTATGATGGCTAGTAACGGGAACTAAACCTGATGAAGAGGTAAAAATTGGATATTTCTGAACTCTGTTCATCTCTACACTTTAATCCATGGTTAACATTACTATAAATTTTCTTTTTCTCTGAATAGACAATTGACAGATTGATTGAGACTGGAGATAGCGAGCAAATTTTCCAGAATGCCATTCAGGAGCAAGGACGAGGCCAGGTACTTCTATTTGCTTCTTCAAATTTCCTCCAAGTTATCTGCTGTTTAAAATACTAGTAATTTGTATAATTTGCTCTAGGGATTCATCATGTTTTTCTATGTCGGTAAATAACCGACTAGTTTCTTGTGTATAATTTTACAGATAATGGACACTGTGGCAGAAATTCAAGAGCGACATGATGCAGTTAGAGATTTAGAGAAAAAACTTCTTGATTTGCAACAGGTACATTACATTACATTACATGCAGCTGCTTTGCTTCCATTGCTTACATATTTTACTACTAAAGATGAAAACAGTGTTCTCTGCGCCTATTATTAAGATTTAAGGATCAATAGCTCGCTCATCTGGTAAAAATATATAACTTGTCATGCAGATATTCATGGATATGGCGGTGATGGTTGATCATCAAGGAGAAATGCTTGACAACATAGAGTCACAGGTTAGTCTTTTTCACTTGCTCTCCAACTTGTTCTGAGATCCCCCTTCTTTTTCATATTTTGATAATTACAATAAGGTTAAAAAGTTGCCTGTTCTTGTGTAATCTTGGTTTACACCAAATTAATAGAATCATGTTAAGTGTCGCACTATTTTATGAGTTTTTTTCTTTCTAAAACCCATAATGGTATGAGCTAAAGACAAATTGCTAGATTTTTAATTGGCGTTTGGTGTAAACACCGCTCTTACACAAGAATTTTTCATAAAAAAGTAGCTCAAATCCAGATGAAAGAGCAGCTTATAAATGATGATTGAATGAATAGGTATCAAATGCGGTGGATCATGTCCAGAGCGGGAACACAGCGCTTCAGAGAGCCAAGAGCCTGCAGAAGAACTCGAGGAAATGGATGTGCATAGCTATCATAATCCTTCTCATCATCGTGGCTATCATTGTTGTGGCTGTGATCAAGCCATGGAACAGCAGCAAAGGTGCTTAGACCACGCTTTTGCTCTCTATTGATTGGTGGTCGGGTGTCTGTGCTTCGGGATGTCTTGAATGTTGATATAATTGGAACATTTCCTTTGAGATAGTATGATGAGAGTTGTTGTACCTCGAGTGTTGTTTTCTCTTTAATTGATATTATATCAAGTATATACATAATCTCCTTCACTTGTGGTATGCTTTTCTGGCTGTGTAATTTGTCATGTTTGTGTTGGACAGATGAACAAGGTTTAATTGATGAAGCTCTATTTTTCTGTATCTATTTTGCTTTCTTGTGGCACACGTTGTTATGAATTAGTTGCTTTTTATTCTGGTTTCTTGAATGGTAGCATTGCAAAATTTTGTTTTACTTAGTTTTAACTGTTAAGTTATAACAAGATGGGGATGTAGCTCAGATGGTAGAGCGCTCGCTTAGCATGCGAGAGGTACGGGGATCGATACCCCGCATCTCCATTTTAATTTTTAATTTTATAAACAAGCCATCTTAAACAATAATGCATGTCAAAATTGAAAATTATAAAATTAGCGTTGGAGTTTCTATGTTCAAGAATCAAGACTTAAATATTACTAAGATTAGAGTTTTTTATATAAAATAGGAATAGAACCTAAAAATTGTCTCAATTTTGACCCGAGTGTCAATTTGGTGTTACAATTTTAAACTGTTGATATTTAGTGTCCCAATTTTTAGTGTTCTTGCTATTTGGTTTTTCATTAGATTTTAGGATTAATTTTAACAAATTGAGTTGAAAAGACTATTTTGCCCCCTCTTTTTTAAAGCCTCCGATTCGGGCCACCCAACCTGACTCTGGCCACCCACCTCCAATCGGTCGGAATTGGCAGGGAATCGACCGGAATCAATGTGGGTTTGGCCGGAATCGCCCGAAACTCTGATTCGGGTCAAGGTATTTTTAGAATTTTGAAAATTGTTCACCTACGTGCTCATCACGTGACCAAATTTTGTTCAACTTAACCCAAAATATAAAGGAACACCAAATAACAACACATATGAAAATTGGGACATTAAATTTCAACCTCAAACACCAAACTTACCCCGCATCTCCATTTTAATTTTTAATTTTATAAACAAGCCATCTTAAACAATAATGCATGTCAAAATTGAAAATTATAAAATTAGCGTTGGAGTTTCTATGTTCAAGAATCAAGACTTAAATATTACTAAGATTAGAGTTTTTTATATAAAATAGGAATAGAACCTAAAAATTGTCCCAATTTTGACCCGAGTGTCAATTTGGTGTTACAATTTTAAACTGTTGATATTTAGTGTCCCAATTTTTAGTGTTCTTGCTATTTGGTTTTTCATTAGATTTTAGGATTAATTTTAACAAATTGAGTTGAAAAGACTATTTTGCCCCCTATTTTTTAAAGCCTCCGATTCGGGCCACCCAACCTGACTCTGGCCACCCACCTCCAATCGGTCAGAATTGGCAGGGAATCGACCGGAATCGATGTGGGTTTGGCCGGAATCGCCCGAAACTCTGATTCGGGTCAAGGTATTTTTAGAATTTTGAAAATTGTTCACCTACGTGCTCATCACGTGACCAAATTTTGTTCAACTTAACCCAAAATATAAAGGAACACCAAATAACAACACATGAAAATCGGGACATTAAATTTCAACCTCAAACACCAAACTGACACGTGGGGCAATTTTTAGCTTCTTCCCTACAAAATAAGCTAGCAGAAACGCTGCTACTGGCCTGGGAACACCTGCTCGTTCGTTATATTGGAATCTGGCTCTCGTTCTGAAAAAAAGATACTTAACTTTTTCGTATGCAATTTCACAATTTCAACCCGTACCGAATTGCAGAGGAAATGAACAAATATCAACTGCACAAACGATTCAAATCAACTGGTTCATACTCTGCTAAATTATCCAACCAAATAAGCAGAGACTGTAGTTTCAAACCTTACATTACTGTATCACAGTAGTATTTAAACCTACAACCGAATCAAAACAACGCTGAACCATCTCGTCGATCTCCAACATTCATCAATTGAACCCTTTTGCTGCTTACCAGATAGTAATTTCATGAAAATCACAAATAGCAGCAGTAAAATTGATGAATCTACCCTCTCAACCATGTGTTTCTGTAAGAAGAGTTGTCTCGAAGAGATGCGTCATGAGGCTTGTACTCCATCACGTAGCTGTGGGGAAGTTTCAAGTGCCTCTTTATCGAATCTCTTAGTGCCATAACTCCCTGCAGAAGAGGTTTCATCACTTAAAACGATTTGACAATCAATCACAAGATGAAATTGGAGGAACGGACCTGATGATCAGAGGCGTTACGGTTCCACACACTTAGTATGTCCTCATTGAAACGAATGCTCAGTACTGCCCCACATATGTCCTCACTGTACTCGAGTTGGTCCCCTATTAGTGCTAGAACCTAAACACATAACATATATAACAATAAGAATAATAAACATCAATAGGCAATTATTAATTATAAAATAACAAAAATACACATGCCTAAGCAGACAATGAATGGATAATAGCTTGATCTTGCATACTTAGACACTAGATCTGAAGGGCAGCCTAAAAAATTCATTTTGAGAAGTGTGTTCCACATCAAAAGATAAAGTTGCCTTTTTTTTTCATTTTTGGCAGCTCAGTACTGCGATAACTAGTCTAGTCTAAGGAAGAAGAAACATCAACACTACTTGCAGAACAATTACTAGTTAGTGGCAGCGACTTTTTAGTATCCATCAAATGCTCTATCATGTAAAAAGCACTACTACTCAAAATTGTGTTTCAGCAACAACATGCAGGGAGTAATTGTTCAAGATAAGCTATCAAGAGACTGCATCTTAAGCTACATGTACAAGCCAGTAAAGATATCAATAGTGTTCAATGTACACAATATTTTAGGAAAGGAAAAGCAGGAAATAACTGCAACTATTTATCTTCCCATGTTTTATCTTACCAGATCCTCCCAAAAGCGGCCAGAGACGACTTTTTTGAACCGTATAATCCACTTTCCTCCATTGCAATTTGCTGAATCCTGAAGTTTGAAAACAATCGGGTACCATGTTATTAAGATTAAAGTTTTAAACGATCATCAAAGGATATCGTTTATTTTTTAATTTTTTTTACCTCCCACAGAGGACGTATTCCATCCTTGAACAAATGCAGATCTGTTGGGCTAGGCAAGGAAGACGGACGAGCCAAGTGGCAGTAGCAGACCCAGAAAGTCTCAACCTACATAAACGTAATTATAGATAAGTCTCAGAGTGTCACATCATCAAAGATAGACCTAGTTGTCAAGTCAAATTAAGCTATGCATCCACTAGTGATCTTACCGTACTAAAATCTACAATCTTCTTAACATTGTCCTCATAAGATTGACTCCTTACACCAGGTGTGCGGCGAGTGTACCAAAAGACGAATTTGTACTGTCAATGAGAAGATACATATCAAAATCAGTGTTAGAAAGTCTTACAACAGTAGTAGTAAATGAAGCCATAAACAGCCAATCCTTTCATTGGTTTATTGTGAGAGCTGCATTATAATGATGGAGAAAAATCTACACATGCTTTTCAACATATAAACTGTGTACTACGTGCCGATTGTGGTTTGTTAAGATCACAATCTCATAAACAGATAATAAACCCAAAATTAGTACATCAACTTTATCTTTCTTCTTTTTTTCATCAATAAGCATAAACGTTGAAGATTTACGCCAAACTATTTCAAGATCATCTCTCGGCACCTAACAACTGAAGCAGTAACTGTTCTAAAATCTGAACTTCTCTATCCTCTCAAAAACTAGATGGCAATCAACAAATAATAACCTAAACACATTCAGCTAAAACTTCTATTCAAAGCAAGCAGCAACTGAATAGGAAGCAGCGAATCATCGTGATGAAATAGTAAGATAGGGAGAGGAAGAAACCCTGAGGGGATGGAGACCAGCTTTGAGATCCCGAGAGCGCTGCTCATCAGCTTCTTTTGTGTTGAAATCGTTTGAATCAGCGATGGAGCGGGAGATGTTGTCATCGTTGGTAGGGTTACCGGAGTCCCTTCTCTCTGGTACTGCCTCCATTATTCTACCTACGTTGATTTCAATCGAGCTCAAGCAGATGCCCTAGAATCGTCTCCTGGTTCCCTTCCTCAGTTCGTCTTCTGGCTCGAGTCAAGTTTTGCGCTTGGTAAGCAGTTCGCTCTTCGTACCTGACCTGACTATACTACTGATTAAGATACAATTTGGGCCGAAATGACACAGTGGCCCGTGTTGGGCCATATTTATACATAGTATCGGACATCTGGCCTTTTATGTAAAAAGTCCGAGCCCGATTTGGATGAAAAGTCGTTCCTTTCAGACTCGAACATAACTTTGGGATTGAGTTTTCGGAATTTTGCTCGTTCTATTAGTCGGTTATTTTGGGCTGATACCGGAAAACTCACTTTGTGGAGCTTGTTAAGAAATGTGGGTAATGGATGAATTTCATTAAATGATATTGAAAATTTGAAAAAAAAAAAAAAAAAAACTTATAAATGGAGACTTTGTAGAAAATGAAAATTTACAAACAAATGCTAAAAATGGAAAAAGAAAATAACATATTCAAAAAGTGAGTTAAGCGCTTCATTCCTTAGTCAAAGCCTATGTGTTCAAACACCGCTAATGCTTATGGATATTGAAAAATATTCATGGTCAGCACTTTACCTCTTAAAGGCTGACCTAGTGTGAGTGAGAATTAGTCTAGTCATGAAGCGAGCACGCTACAGTTGCTGCTCTCCTGATGTAGATCTTTCCTCGGAACAATCCGCAAGAGATTAAAAAAAAAAAATTATGAGATGCACAGTTCTTACAACTACACGTGAAAAAGTGATATGTTGACATAAATAGTTGGTAAACTTCACCGGCTTCTTTAGCATTGTTATATTATAAATAAGGTTAAGAACCTTAAAAAAATCATAACTGTCTTATTGATATTCGGTGTCTCAATTATTGTATTGGTTGATTTCCATTTTTTCTTTTAAAATTGACGAAACAAAAACATGTTTCTAAGCATCAAATAAGCCTAAACAACGAGCAACAAATCTGATACTTCGAAAAATTGGGAAACAACATATTTTATTAATTAGAGCATCCACAATGCACAATGTCAACTTCTATATCATTTTTTGTTACATCGAACACTACCTAATCAATATCTCATATAAAGTAAAAATACATATGAGTTGTTTATGACTACTCTAAAGGTGTTTACATGTTCAACTCATATTTTATTTATTCTCATCTCTCATACTTTCATAAATAGCGAGTAAAGATAAAAATTATAAAATAAGACCGTCCTTGGTTACAAACAAAATCAAGCAAAGAATAGGAATGAAATAAAAAATAAAAAAAGAAGTGAAGTTCAATACTTATTTTCCTTTAATTTGTGGAAAAGAAAAACAAATAATAATATCTAATATAAATAAGTATGAGAAAAAAAAAATCCAAGCCTAATATCGTTAATTAATAAAATGAATTTAATATTAAATATTTATTGATTAATTTATATACATTTCTTTGGATTAATAATGGGACGCATATCTCAAAAGCCGAAACCTAACGGTTCCTCCGCAATATTTGTTCACGGAGGCTGAGTCAGGGCATAAGATCATGCCGAAAGACCTAGTTGATGGACAACATGTGAATATTCTTATACTACCCTTTATTGGTCTGAGGACGGAGAATGCTAGATTAGCCGAAAGATGGTTATCGTTTAAGGACGCAAGGTGCACCTGATTTTTCAGGGTAAGAAGTGGTAGAGAAAATGCCCGAGCCAATGTTCGAGTACCAGGCGCTACGACGCTGAAGTAACCCATGCCATACTCCCATGAAAAGCTTGAGCGACCTTCAACAAAAGGGTAGTACTAGGTGAGATGAGAGCTAGTAAACCCCACCAAAGGAGGGGTTGGACAAGAAAACATACTTCAATGCAAAGAGACAATACATTATGCAACATAGATGAGTTCTACTCCAAAAATTTAATGCATTGTGGATGCTCTTAAAACGTGATTTTAACGATAAAATCAGACGAAAAAAGTGAAAATCAATAAATTTAATAGTTGAAACACTGAATATCAACATTTTAAATATATAACACCGATTAGCAACATAGCATATATTTGATGTCATGTGTTTGACCAAAGTTGGCTTTAAAATTTTTTTGTTACATAGTTTAATTTTTTTAAATAAAACTCTACACTTGTATCTTCATTGGAGTTCGGTTGTTCATGAAATTTTATCATCGTCAGAGTCTTTATGATCATGTTCTGTAACATTCTCACGAAGATACCGCCTCTCGGTCGCTTGAGAATTTTACTTTACATTTTTTAGATTTTTTTATTTGATTTTTAAAAATTATGTTATATACTTTAAATTTTTAATAATATATTCTTGTATCTTCACGGGAGTTGGATTATTCAAGACAATGTATGATTGTCAATGTAGTTATGATCATGTACTTTAACATTCTTACGACGACACCGCGCACATGCGTAGAGCACGCTGTTATCTAGTCTAGTTATATAATAATAATAATAATAATAATAATAGTAAAAAAAGTATCAACTATATTATTTATGGTATAAAAAAAGTATCAACTATATTATTTATGGTATAAAAAAAGTATCAACTGTATTATTTATGGTATAAAAAAGTACTATATTATTTATGTTTTGTTATATTAAATTTTGCAATTTTCTATTTGCCATTTTTTTAAAAAAATTTCCCGTCAGAATTTAGAATGTTCTGATATAGCGAAAGACTGGCCGAATCGAAGTTTCGAGGAATCAGCTCAGCCATCACCAACCACCTTCCTCTGACTCCGATTTGATTCCCAACCGATCCCTGTTTCCACCCTAAACAATCCCTCTCAGGTCCTCATTTCTGGAAAAAAATTTGACGATTCGTTCGTTCCATTGAGCAGCTTCAGGGTTTCTCTTGTTGTTTCCTCGATGACGTCTCCGTCTGCGGCTGCGGCGCTTCTCTTCCTGTTAATCACCGGTGTCTCTTACGTACAGTCGGAGTCGCCGATGTGCCCCCGTGAATCAGCGCCGTTTGTCTGCAGCTTAAATCACCAGTGCCCAATTTCGGTCTCGCCGAATCCTCCTATTCAGGTTAAATCAGTTGCTTTGTTTATTGTGTTCAACGGATTATTTCACGCTGCGTTGATGGTTGAATTTATTTCGTTGCTCCATTGGAAATGAGTTCCGTGGTTAGGAAAATTGAAATATCGCTATCTTTTCCCGCAACAAGGGACCTTGTCACCAATTAAATTATATCCCAGGCTGTTGTGACGAAGTCCTCGCTTACCCCATGAACCGGACCACAATTCGCATGTGGGAAATTGTCCTTTCGTTTTATGGGTTCGATTAATATGCTGATATGGCCTTGATTTCTGTTTCTGTGGCGATCCTTGCTGGTTTGGTCTGGTACATTGCCAATTTTTTGTGTACGTTTGGTCATTTCAGTAACACTATGTGTCCCTAAAATGGTAAAACAGTGTACCGAATGCAATGCATGAACATTTTCCCTATCATTGAATGGTGGTGTTAATGCTACAAATCTCACTTTCTCAATGGAGAAACAATCCAGTCAAATTGGATTACTGGCTGTGTAACTATATGCTGCTTTTGGATATGCATTCAAACACTGAAAATTAAGACCCTTTAATTAGTTTATGATCATGGTGATATTCACATTTCAAAAGGTCTATTATATCTGTGAGGTTTCAGTCTGCTAGCTCCTTTTTTGGAGTTTCCGGGATTGAGATTACCATTGGAATAATCCAGGAATATTTTTAGTTGTTTGTAGAACAAATCTCTGATCAGCACTTATGTGTATTTGAACCAGTTTTTTTCCGTAAATAAATAGACTATGAATAAATATAAGGCCAATTGTGCGAACAAATCTAATATCTAGTCCCAAAAGACGTGTGCTCTAACTTGACTCTAATATCAGAAGGGAAAATGGTGTCTAATGAGTTAACTGAAACCACTTTTACATCACTTATTTTGGTTGAGCACAAAACATTGATGTTATTGGCATTGTTAATGTTAGTGAAAAAGGCATTGCTCTTTATTTAGCTAGTGTTGGTGCTAAATGACAGCTAAATCTGCTTATTTTAGGAAAAATGTTATTTTTGTGTAAAACTTCTATAAAGAGAAATGTCCTGCAGCCTGCTGATCACTATTATACGTTTGAATGAAATGCTGCACCCCTTCAGTTTGTTGCTTCATCTATTTGAGTATGGTCGACATAAGTTGCCAATCTTTTAGTTTTGTGTGCCATTCAGTTGAATTTCTTATTCTGCATTGCCGTTAAATTTCCACGGGTAATTTTGTTTCAGCTTAACAATAATCCCAACTAAACATCAGCCTGTTCTTCAATAGGTGGAAGGAGATTTTCTGGATAGATTTTTGGAGACCAACCATGAAAGCAGATACACTTCAATACTTTTTTATGCATCATGGTGCCCTTTTTCCCAGACTACACTCTCTGCTTATGAAGCTCTGAGTTCTATGTTTCCTCAGATCGATCATCTCAAAGTAGATCATTCCTCAGTTATGCCAAGGTGCCTACTTACTACCCTATTTTTGTGCTTTATTTGATTTTCTTCCTATGATTCTTCAATTTTTCTCTCTACATCCTTACCATGATAAACCCTAACAATTAATAACCTGGTCATTGCAGTGTATTCTCAAGGTACGGTGTTCATAGCTTACCAACAATATTACTGGTCAACAAGACTTCAGCGGTTCGGTACCACGGTCCAAAAAAACTGATTTCACTGGCTCATTTTTATGAGAAGAGCACTGGTAATATATTTCTGCATTAATCATCATCAAAATATAAACTTACGTATGTAATCATTAATACACTTAAATAGCGTATAACCTTAGAATATTTTTCATTAGGAATCGAACCAGTTGAGTTCATTCTGAATCAACCTATGGCTATGACTCCTCAAGCTCCCATTAAGAAGCTCCTGAGTGGTGGCTTATCGATGAAGGAAATAACGACACAAGAACCTTATCTAGTATTTGCAGTGTTGTTTATTTGTTTGAGGGCAATCTGGGTAGTTCTTCCGAAAGTATTATATCATTTGAAAGCCTTGTGGATGTCTTATGCTCTGCATTTGAAGTTGGGAATATTTGGAGAGGCGAGGCATGTATTATTAGGTCGTGTCGTTCCTGTGGTTGACATCAGGAGGTTATGGACCAAATTGAGGCTAAGCAAGAAGAGGAACTTCCATGAACGGGCGAGGCATGCCAAGGTATGGGCTTCCTCTTCATTTGCTTCGGTTTCACTTGGGGAGTGTTCCACTTCTTGAGAGTTTTTCTTATCTGCTGAAATCGGGTGAGAAAAAGAGATTATTGGTTGGATTGGATTAGTTGTGGATGATTGGCTGGGTATCAGGTAGTTGTTGATTGTATTCTGTGTAATTAATAGCTAATTTGAGAGTTATCTATCTAATTAGTGTTAATGGTAGGGAGAGATATTTTGTTTTTTTGTTGGGGGAGGAAGGAACCAAACAAGCATTGTAAATCTGGGAAGAGTTTTTTCTTCTTTTCTTGTATAAATAAATAATAATAAGGGTTAAGAATCTATAAACAGTCCAAGTTTAGGATGTTCAAGTTTTTGTTGGGGGGGGGGGGGGGTTGGGATTTTTTGAATTTGTGAAAAGTAAAGAGTGATGGACGATTAGTGGATGAATGAATTGATGAAAATGATTAATGGAGAGGAAAAGACGCGTGAAGACACCAATTTTTTTTTTAAAAAAATGTAACTTAAGACTGTCCGGTTTAACACTTCAAACTTCAGATACCAAATTTCAATATTGGGCAAACCTTAGACTATTTATAGGTTCTTGACCCTAATAATAATAATGTATGTTGATTCGAGCCAGACTTTTACATGTCAAATGCAACTGGAACCACATTCGACAAGGTAATTATGGGTCATGTTTGTGATTAGATATTACTACAGAAATGATAAAGTTGTACTAGGGTTAGTATTGATTTTTAGTACTTCATCATATACCTTATCAAGTATAATAAAGACACCCCAAAATTTCATATTTTAGCATATATAGGCTGGCTAATCACATATTCATTGGCGCTCTATAATATGAAGGGTCAATAACCTGAGAGAGGTCTGAAGATTGGACATTGAATTTGAGAGGTCTGAAGATTGAAATTGTGATAACTGAGGTCTGAAGTTTGTACTTTGTGATTTTTAGGTTTTCCGTCCAAATTTTCTATCAAATTTAACAGAACCACGTGAAATGTCATATTTACCCCTGACAATATTTTAAACAAATTAAAGTTTAATTAATTGAACATGAAATGACAAAAATACCCCTTTCACTAATTAAAACATAACCCAACTCCGGCCACCACTCAACTCCGACGATCACCACCCAACTCCGGCGACCCCACCAAACTCCGACGACCGCCACGATTGGGCCCAAATCGAAGCCATCGGCCCCGATTGGGCCCACATCAGAGCCACAAAGCTCCGATCGGAGCTCGGTGGCCCCGAATCAGAGCCACAGAGCTTCGATCGGAGCCTTGTGGGCCCAATCGGGGCCGCGGTTGTGCTCGCCGGAGTTGGGTGGTGGTCGTCGGAGCGGGTGGTGGTCGCCGGAGCTGAGCGGTGGTCGCCGGAGTTGGGTGGTGGTCGCCGGAGTTGGTGGTGGCATTAAGGGCATTTTCGTCTTTTTATTCAAGCATTTGAGGTGGAAGAAGGGCACTTTTGGAATTTAATTTTATTTCTGATCACATGTCAAGCACATGACCAATTTCCGCTAATTTTAACGGAAAAAACTAACGGAGACCTCTATTATCTACAAGTCAAAACTTCAGACCTTTATTATCACCAATTTAAACTTCAGACCTTTCAAATTCACATGACCCAAACTTCAGACCTCTCCCAGGTTATTGAACCTAATATGAACTTCGGTGTTTTTTCTCGGCGGAGTGTATTATAAGCACAATGCTACGTAGAATAATTTTTGTTTGCATTGAAGATCTGTTTTTTTTTTTTTTTTTTTAATTTTCCCTGCCTCCCCTCTGCAGAACCTTAATGTTGAAACTCATCATCACCAACGACTTACACCTCTCTCCGGCCACTGTTGTTCCTCGAGCGCCGCAGCTGTCCAGTCCAAGCAATCAATGCCGTCCCTTCCACAACAACAAGCTGCCAAGGCCTCAAACCTATATAACATCACCTCCTCTCCTCTCCAGCGACCCCCCTATCACCTCCTCCAACTGTGCCCAAGCCTTCACCTTATCGGTCCCTCTCATCACTATTACGCAGCGAAGCACCCCACACTCATCCAAACAGACACCCCACCTACCACAACAGCGATGAAGACCCCCATTGTCTCCCCATAAGTCGCCTCTGTCGAAAATTCAGTTCAAAAGAACCACACACGCGCTCCCTCGCAGTTTGTCAAACTAAGACGCGCCTCCCTCGTAGACACCATGCGCCGGCCAACATCTATCCACCCTCCAGTCAACGGTCAAGAGCGGGAACTTTTTCAAACCTACCAGTCCGTAGCCCAACCCGACGACAGCTCCATCGCGACCCTGCTCGCCACCGGCCCAGCTCGCCACCTTTGTCCAGTTACCGGAGGAAACCAACGGGAGCCCATTCCCCACGTGACCGCAGAATTCCAACGAAGCCCAAGCCTCCACAACCCAACCTTGCTTAGCAAAAATGGCCTCAGACGCAGGCCTGCAATCGTGAGCCCGGCGCAGCGGATCTCGCGGGCCAGACGCCTTCAAGCAGCAATCCCTGAACCGAACGGTCCACTACAGAGAGACGCTGAACCTAACCGCACGCCGGTATTTCCTGGCTGAACTGAACCGGAGCGGTCTGGAACGGGTTCAAACACCTCCTCGGACGAAGCAACCATGTCCTTTGCGCTCCACAGACCTGAGGTAATGGATTCCACTGATTGGTCCCTTATTTTAGCAGGTCGTATTTTATCTTCTCGTTCAGTTAGACGTGACCTGATGAGAATTTATGTAAACAAAATGTGGAAAGTTACCGAAACACCTATGCATTTTCGTGCTGACCAAAAATGCACATTTGTTTTCAAACACCAATCTGCTGTAATGGAAGTTCTCACAAATGCTCCTTTTAACATTGAGAGCGCCCTCCTAGTGCTAGCCTAATGCCCGGATAATGCAGTACCACCAGTACAGAATGTCCCCACCTGGATCGAGATAAGGGATTACCAAAGCTTTTAACAAAAGAACTATTGAGTGGATTGCTTCTTGTGTTGGGAACGTGATTCTATTTGATGATGATATTACAAGAACATGGGAGGTCGCATACCCCCGGGTCCAGGTAGCTATGGACCTGGATAGACCTGCGATACCTGGGATGTTCCTATTTGATAGTCCTTGTCGCACGTCAAATCCGGCCAACGCTCTCAGAAATAGAGTGGGTTTTGGAAAATGTTTTTATGGATCGGCGAACGGCGGGTTCGGTCGAATACGAAAAAATCAACCGAACCGGGAAAAATAGAAAGATTCGCCACCGATTAATTAAAGGCTAATCGGAATCCTAGAGTTGCCTAGGGTACATGATACTGACATCCTAGGGCTTTGAATGGTCTGTGTCCAGAGATTCGGGTTCGGGGGTTTGATTACGTATTAAAAGCTCGCAAGCTAAAAATCCGCCCTTTCGGTACTTTGGCTTGTCTTGACTTGTTTAGTTTTCACTAAAATACCCACTTTGTAAAACACCATGGCCTAAATTGCAATTTTCAAGAAAATCAGGACATGATCGAAATTATCAAAAAGTCCAGGGGCTGAACTGCAATTATCGAAATTATGGGGCTGGATTTGATAACAACTTAAAAAATGTGTTAAAGTGGTCACTAAACTTCTCTGGACTGATTTGTAACAATTAGCAAAGTTTTGTGACACCTGAAAAGTTCATGGGCTGAAATGTAACAATCAGCAAAGTTCAGGGTTGAATTGAAAATAGTTTTTAAATATGTTAAAATGGACCCTGAGCTTTCTGGACTAATTTGTAACACTTAGCAAAGTTATGAGATAAATAAGTAATATGAACATATATAGAACTTATAGATAATGTAAATATGACAAATAAGTGATATGAACATATATAAGACTTATATATAGTAGAAATACACATATATATGTAAAATTTATAGATAATAAAATACATGTGTATATATATATATATATATTGCAAAAATAAAAGAACATAAAATAAATAAAACGCTACATTGGAAGCGACTAGATTTTAATCAACTTGCACTTTATTTATACTTGGAATGTAAATACAACTTTTGATCAAGCAGTACTTACATAGGTTGTTTCCGGGTAAAATGTCGTGACGAGTGGAACCTAGATAAGAAATTATACTACTCTCACTATTGCTCTCACGAAGCTAACTCCCACTCTCTAAATTTTCCTTTCTTTGTCGAATGTTGGTGTCTTTTAAAACTGTCGAAAGGCCTCTATTTATAGAAAAATTCATTCACTTGTCTGAGAGTAATCATGCAAATGTAGCGATAATTGAAGCAAATGTCATGGAGCTTGCGTCTGTGCAAAGGAGTAATCAGAAGGAGGAAGACTTCTTTTCACCATGGTGGGCCACATGTGATGATGATGGAGACATCTTTTCTCCTTATCTCCTGCCAATGATATATATTATACATATATACATATATATATATATATATATATATATATATATATATATATATACTAGTTGTTTCGCGCGTGCGTTGCTCGCGCCAGATGCTAATTTTGTAATATTATACTTCATAGAATATAAATGAAAAGTGTATTGAAAGATTTGATGTTAATGGAAATCAAATGAACAACAAAGAAGTAGTAAACAAAATATAAGGAAAAAAAAATGGTATAAGTTTAAGCTTTAATATATGTCCCAGAATAGGTTGGAGATCATGTAATGAATAGGTTGGAGATCAAGTAAGACGAATCGACCATCTTTCCGGAATGTTTCAGTCGACTTTTGAACCTGAATTATGAAAGTGAAAATGCGACTCTTGAAATTGTCAATGTATCTGATCTTCTCTTCAGAATTAAAATCCTAACTTGTACAATACGTTTCGAAAACGTATAATTTTATTTTATTTTAGTGTGAAGTAAAATAACTAAAAAAAAAATAGAAATAGCATTACCAATTCAAATGGAGGACATCCTTATACTTTTCGACAGCATCAAATAGTGTCATAGAAGTCTTTTCCGTGTCGTCTTGCATAGGAAGTTGAGATAATAATTCTTGTGTTTAAGAATTCATTTATTGACTTATGATTAAACATAATGTTTTTTTTTTTTTTTCCCGTAGTGGTCTTAGGAGAAGCCCTTATTAGGAGGGCACCACCATACTTGCTCCACTCCTAAACTAATCATCATTCGCACTGGGTCAACCCATAAGAGGTAAAGTGCCGGTCATATTGAACATAATGTATCAAATCATAAACTAAACTGTGGATCAAGGTGTACAGTTTAAGATTTGATATATCTTCCTAACGTTGGTAGCCCGATTCATCTCTGTCCCGTCAACGGTCCGCCTTCGCCCCGTTTCACTAAGTATGAGCAATAAAACAACCACTCGTTAAATCAGTAGGTATAATATATATTCCTTCTCTTGTATTCTTAATAATAAATTGGAGATTATAGAAGTAACAGATGTAATAAAAATTAAATTAATAAGTACTTAAAATCATCAAAGTGTTACTGAAAGTCTTCCAAAATATGATGAATGTGATTCCTTGTATGAAGCACTGTCCTGATTACTGTATAGATGTTGTCGTTCGCTCTTTCCTTTGATTGTTGAAAAGTTTGAACCTGCTCTTGGCCAAAAAAAAAAGTTTGAACCTGCATAATACTTAGGCAGAATAAACCAACTGTATTCTCACTCCCCATCTCACTTAAGAATAATCACAACCCAACCATATGGAAAAGACGCTCTCGAATGTCTCAAAGAAAGGCCGACGTAAACATTTGCTCGCCCAATACGTTACCAAATCCTCACCCATGTCTCTCTCAGCAAGTTGGAATCCTTGACTATACTTCTTGTTCGTTTTAAATGCAAAGCTAATTGGTGAAATTTTCTGACTGTAAAGTACAGAAGAAGTGAAACTTCCATCTTTGGTGTTTGTACAACTTAGAAAAAGCAGTGCGCGGGCGGCCGGAGCAATTGTAGCGGGCTGGAAGACGGCGTCGTGGGTTGGAACCGATGTCCACGGTTATCTTTGTGGGATACAGTGGTCGAAGGCGTGCTGGTGGCGAACGGGGTAAATTAGGGGTGTAAATTCGTGCTATCGTGCGTGCTATCGTGCGCATCAGTGATCGTGTCGTGTTAAACTTACTGAACACGAACACGCACGATAAGCTTATCGTGCCACATTTTACAAACACGAACACGACACGGATATTTTCGTGCGTGTTCGTGTCGTGCTATCGTGTTGTGAAGGATATTCGGTTGTATATATATATATATATATACGAGATATTTGAGCGAAAATCAAAATAATTAACTTCATATTTAAAAAACCATGAATTAATATGTCACTATTCATAAGTTAGTATTATATAGTTTAAAAACACTAAAGATTAACCACTAATTGGAGGTAATAGATAAGATTTGCTCAAAAAATACTTAAAATTTAGTCTTATTAGCACAACTTTATCGTGTTATCGTGCGTGTCGTGTTAGGATACTCAAACACGAACACGGCACGGAAGTTATATCGTGTTAGTCGTGTTCGTGCTATCGTGTTATCGTACTGCCATATGCTAGCACGAACACGGTTTTTTTCGTGCGTGTTCGTGTCGTGCTATCGTGTCGTGTCACAAATTGCCAGCCCTAGGGTAAATGGGGACAGCGACATATGGCTGTGATCGGTGTATGGTGGCTTTGCAGGCGGACGGGAGCAGGTGTATAGGGGAGAGCGGTTTGGTGCCTTTGGGTAGAACAGATGGTGGGACTTGGGAGGTAAAAGAGGGAAAAATTGTGATGTTGTGGTTACCGGTTACGTTTGAAACGGTTTGTGGTGTATTGTAGACTTAGTACAAACCGGTTTAGTAATTGTACCTGTTGGAGGGGTGGTGACCATTAGGGGTGAGGACCCATCACAATTTATATATTGGTAAAATAGATATATATATATATGTATAATTTTTACATTTTATCCTTTTGACTCATAGCTTCTTATCACGACGTCCGATCGGCTCACAGTCAGTTGCGTTGTGTTCGTGCTTTTTCAAGCTTCGTTTTAAAACCCATATTGAAAATATTCATTTTGGATATGTCGGGTCCACAAATGATTCGTGCGTGCCATGCCTCGTGACTTTACTCGATCTTCAGTTCCACGTGTCACGGTATTCTCGAACCCTGTCCAAAATCAGGTGTTTACAGTCCCCCGATACACCGGTAACGATTAGGTACTTCATGGCCTACCCCGCAACGAATGTGGATGTTTTGGGAATCACTCGCGGAATTGCGACATTCCAACTCAATTAGTCAGGGAACAACTGGTATGCTCGAGCAACTGGATTAACACCCACCCAAGTATGAGAGCAATCACCAGGGTTGGAGGGGTCCTTTACACGACCAACAACAACAAGGGGAGTGGTAGCCTCATTAACTGGATACCGTGGTTTCCTGATGAGAGCCGCACCACCCCTGCCCGGGGTAAACCAACCAAACCGAAAACCACAATCAGACACCCGTAGGCACATTCTGAAGCGTCTTCCAGCCAAGCACACGCACCAGCAGGTGGCCAGCCTGTCTTCTAGGACCCAGAGATTGAAATGCGTTTTCAAGATTTTCTCCAAACTTCATTCCAGACACCAACCCCGGAGGTCACCCTGCCAAACCAGTACCCTTACGGCGGCAGCCGTCCCTATCACATTACTGAATCCCTGTCAGCCCCGCTTACCTGGTCTGAACAAAACCTGCATGTCCACACATCTCGGGTTGACGGCCACAGCATACCGACTGCGACATTGTGGCCCCCGAATCAAGCCTTCAATTGGGACTCAAGCTCACCATCGCAGGGACAGAGGCTGACCCACGTCCCGGATGAGGGGCCCATCGAGCCTCAATCAGCCTTGCTAGATACGACCAACCTATTTTTCTGGCGGACATCATCATACTACACCCTCACCTTTCATGAATCATCCTCCACACATATCACCTCACCACCCTTATCGCCACTTTCTGCCCTAGTCTCCCAACTCTAGGAAAACCGCAACTCCCACCCACACACTCCATGCCCACCACTTCCAGATATCAACTTTGATTTCACTCTCGATGAACTCCATGCCCACTTGATGTCTGTGGCCTCACCAGAAAATGAGGACCCATCCGAATGGTTTAGCACCTCTCCGGATCCGCCCCCGATACGCGGAGAGCAAAATATTCCTCTTGACCTGAACTCCGAGCCCCCTCAGGCGGGCAAGGAATTCCAAGATCCCCTGGACCTTAATTCCGAGCCCCCTCAGGTAGGTAAGTAAGGGGCACCAAGCCGTCGCGCCGGAAAGACAAATGGAGGTAGAAGAAGAATTACAAGAAGAGATAAACGCCCGCGAAAGAAGATCCATTTTAAGGGAATTGCCACTGTCCTTCTGCCCCACAGAAACAATACACGCCGTGGAGCCAAGATGTCTATAAACGCGAAGCCTTTTCGCGAACGCTTTCGGCAATGTGTCATCTTCAAGGAAACGGCCAAGGAGGTACACAGGTTACAACACAAGTGTCTTTACTTTCATTGTTATTTATGTGATTATATCAACGCTTTAGACTACGCTAAAACGACAGGTGCTGGTTTGGCCCTACCGAAACCACCATGAAAATCTTAGCCTGGAACTGTCAGGGTGCTGGTAATCGTCTGACAGTTAAACATGTAAACACCTAATTTTGGTACGCGCGACACGTATATAACACGTTCAAAAATGTTATGTATAACACGTTTAAAAAAGGAAGTATTTAAATGTGGAAGGTCATTGGGTTGCTAAAAATAGGTTTAACTTAAATTAGGATAGTATAGATGCATTTAATATTGTGTAATATTCATAAAATATATCATAAATATTTATGACAATATACAATAAATATATATTCATAATTTTCGGAATTAATCAATGTATATTAAGAAAAATATTGTTTTCCTAATTTTAGGTGCAAATCTAGCTATAAAATGACCCATAGTCAATGTAAAAACACACATAAATTAAATCATAATAAAATATTATTATTTTCGTAATACGCGCAGCATTTTTTGTTCTTCCCATATGATAACCACAGCCCACTGGAGGTCCAAGTAACATTAATTATATAAAATAATTTTCAATATTAAAAATATACATATATAATTCGGCCAAATACAAACACAAACACACACACACACACACACATATATATATATATATATATATATATATATATATATGTAAAATTCGGTTCATATATATATAATATATTTATTTATTGTCAATATTTTAAACCGGGTAACAAATATACTGACAATATATTTTCTCAATCTTTTAGGCAATAAAATCTATCAATAATATCTTTATTCTTATTAAATATTTAGATATATTGATAGTGATATATATTTCTATATATTTATGTGAATCTATCCTTATGTTCCTAATTATAGATATAATTTTACCTTAATTAAAAAACTTAAAATATGGTAAACAATATTCCAATGTGCGTGTGCCGAAATTTACTTGCTTGGTGACCAATAAATTAAAAAGTTTACCTTGAAAAACCATTAATATTTTCGGCACACACACCAAATTAGGAACAAGTGGTCAAATTTCAAGATCAAATTTTAATAAGATCTACAATCCAATGTTTGATTTTGATAAATATTACTTTTTTCTTGAAGATCATGAACATCAAATTAACCAAGCATCATGAAAATTTCGGTTTCATCAAGAACCCTAAAAATAAAAAATTTAAAAATTTTTCTTTTAAAATTTCGGTTTTCATATTTAAATTTCACATCAATTTATCAAGATCATGAAATCTTAACACGGGCTCTGATACCACCGTTAGAGTACGGGGAGTAATCACTACGGATACTTAAACAAGGTACATGCTAGTAATTGGAATTACGCACCTGAAGTTTCACACATACCTTTAAGATGATCCGTAGACCCAAGATCTTCTTAGGAGGGAGTTCACGATCCTCCGGTCGGGACCCGTAGAGGTTCTTGTTAGAGAAGCCCTACGTGGTGCAAGCTCCACAGCAAAGCCTCTGATCGATTCTTGGCACGGGACAGATCTCTGGAGAGTTTTGCTCGAAGGCAATTTGGCACACCCTTGGTGAGGGTTATGGTTCGGCCGAAACTAGGGTTTATGGGGGAGGGTTTTTCTCTCTAAAACACTCTTGTAAGGGAATTGTGATACCCTAAAAATTCCTTAACACCTCTTATTTATAGGAGGATTAAAGTGGACAAAAGTCCACTTTACCCCACCTAGGGTTTCGGCCGGCCTATGTAATTGGGGAGACCCAATTTTGGGCCTCCCATGTCAATTGGGATTTGGGTCTAGCCCAGTTACTCTAATGTGACATTTACCAAAGTTCATTAGGTAAACTATACATATTATGAGCTACCAATTACGGAGCCCATTACCATATGCTTACAGGTCCGACTAAAACAGCCTGGTTCATGTCAATTCGGTCCAACCAATACGGACCGGTGAAAACCGGTCCGACCGGTCCGATTCGGTTCAATAGGAATTCTGTTCGGTTTTTCACGAAAACCGGGTCGATTTAGTTCGACCGATTAGTTACCAGGTCCGACCCGACCCGGATGGGTAGGACCGATTGAGAAAACCCGGATTTATTGACCCGTTCCGGTTTGACCCGTGGAACCCGACCCGGTTCGGATTCCTTTAGATCTTCCGAGCAGTTGACTCGACCCGGATGTACAAAATTGGATCAGCCCATGACCCACTAGTGGTCCGGCCGAAATAATACTTGTGGGCTAAGTAGGTTTTAAAATCCACTAAAAACTAAACTTAGCCACCAAGTAATATTAACTATAGATATAATTTCCAACATTTGCACAATACACATATATAATTTTCGGCACTTACATATTGTCAAGATTCTATATTTTGGATATAAATCTATCAACATTATCAATTTCCCTAAAATATATGATAGTTTCTATCCACAATTATCAATTGAATGTAGCCCTAATTGTGACTCAATTCACTTAGCAAAATTTCGGCCGAAATAATTAAAAAATTCATACATGAAATCTTCGGCCAATTCTAGGGTTACTTAGAGACTAAGAAATTAAAATTTTCAATTTGTACACCTAAAAGTAGTTCAGCCGAAACATGCCTTTAGGGCTAGTGGTAAAATTTAAAGATCAAATTTTATTAAGATTATTAATCCAATGTTTGATTTTGATAAAAGTCATTTCTTGAAGATCATGAACACCAGTTTTACCGAAAACACTCAATTTCATGATTTTTAGTTTTACCAAAAACTCAAGAACATCAATTTATCAAAAATCATGAACTCCCTAACACAATATCTGATGCCAGTGTTGGATTTAGGGGATAAATAGTACATAAACAAAACACGTGTACATGCCAGGTAATCTAATTACGCAGCGGAATAGAGACACATACCAGTAATTGCTTTCCTGTAATCCCAAGATCTTCAAGGGGAGTTCCGATCCGTCAAACGTCTCCTGTAAGGATTCTGATTAAGGAATCACATACACGGAATGGTTTCCACAGCAAAGCCTCTTGTCGATTCCTAGCAGGGACGAATCTCTGGGGTAAATTGCTCAAAGAAATTTGGCACCTAGAACCCTAAGGGGTTCGGCCGAACTTGATATACACATGGGGAGGGATTTCTTTGGTCTCAACACTTAGGAGAAGAAAGTGATTAACTTCTTAATAAATCCCTGATAACCCCTATGTTAGCATATGGTGACGTGGCGCCGTAATAGGAGCCCGTTAATTAAGGGAATTACCTAAATTAATTAGGTAATTGTCAATCTGGGCTAATTGGGCCAGACCCAATTAGTAATTGACAAGGGAGGCCCAAAATTGGGCCTCCCCCTTTTACATGCAATTCGGCCGGCCACCCTATACCACATTGGTTGGAGTTGCCTTTTGGCAACTCCACCAATACTATATATAGGGGTGTCTGCTAAGGGTTTATTCACTCATTCATAATAACAAGGATCTCCATTGAGAACACTTGTTTCCCTTAGTCTAAAATTCGGCACCATCACATCTGGTCTGAGGTTCAATCTCCGTTGAAGAATCGATCAGAGGTCTTGTTGTGTGGAGCTACATCGCGTGGGACTTCTTCTAACGAAGAACTTGCACGTGGTTCCGACCGGAGGATCATAACTCCCTCCACTTCGTTCTTGGGCAGGAAAGCTAAAAGGTATGTGTACTGATTCCGCTGCGTAGATTAGATTTCTTGCTAGTACACGTTTAGCATTCCGTAGTATTACGTCCCCGTAATCCAACAGTGGTATCAGAGCCTGTGTTAGGAGTTCTTAAAAATTTGATAAACTGATGTTCTATGTTCATAAAAACCGAATTTTTGATGTTCATGAACACCATGAAGAATCCGAAATTTTTAAGTAGATTTCATGTGTTTGATCTTTAAAAACTTAAAATTTTCAAATTTACATGTTTTTATAGATCAAACCGAATTTTTCATGATCAATTTAAGTTTGATGTTCATGATCTTCAAGAATACCATGAGTTTTATCAAGAACATGTTTGGATTCATGATCAAGTTAGAGTTTGATCTTAAAATTTGACAGTTTTTCCAATTTTCTTGTTAGTGCCGAAAATTCCTAGGGGTGTTTTAGGTAAATATTTTAATTTTCTTAGCCACCAAGCAATTAAAAATTCGGCACAATCTATAATAGATATATGTTCCCTTTTTTAAATTTTATTAATTGGTAACTATATCTAGAAGATGGAAATAAGGTTAGGTTCTAATATAATATTGTAAAAGATATTAACTATCAATATATATATGTATTAAAATAGGGTTAATATATATATTGATAGATTTAGTTACTATTAAACAATTAAGAAGATATATTGTCTACATATTTTAATCCCTAAAAGATATATTCGACAATATTATATATATATAATTCGGTTGAAAATATATTAATATATATATTTATATTGTTGATTCATTTATATCTTAAAGATAGAATCTTGACAATATATATATATATAAATTCGGCCAAAATTGTATATTAATATATATTTATATTGTTGATTGATTTACATCTCAAATATAGAATCTTGACAATATTTATATATATATATATATATATATATATACATATGCCGAATTTATATATGTATAAAAGCATTATTGGAAATTATTTTATATAATTAATAATCCTCGATGGCTAAGTTAAGTTTTATGGTGGATTTTAAAACCCTACTTAGCCTATAGAATTATTTCGGCCGAACCCTAGGGTTCATGGGCCGGTCCAATTGCTAAACCGGATCAGGATAAACCTATCCGGGTTTTTTTAATCGGGTCGGGTCAGACCATAGTAACTAAATTGAACCTAACCTAACCGGTTTTGAGTGATAAACCAAACCACTATCTTATTTTATTGAACCGTTTCGGACCAAACCGGTATTTTTAAAATTAGAGCGAAATGAAACGGATTTTAAAATATTGGACCAAACCACATTTTAAAATTTTTGGAAATTTTAAGTTGTTCAATAAAATAGGATGTCAAATTTTAAATCCAAAATGTTTTCGAACTTTAAAATTAGCCTAAACAGTGCTATTAAGGTTTGTGTTTTAATACACGGTTTCAATCAAAACCCTAATGCCTGGTTTCGATTATGGGGATGGATCTCGGACTTGCATGTTTTTGGGACTGGATTAAATAAGTGGGCTGATTTGCAATTGTTTACTTTCTGCATCATATATTTTGATATAATTAGAACTGTCGTCTTAACTTAGTCAAGCTAGCTGGATATTATATTGCGAGCATTGAGCTCTGGGATTTAAATATATGGTTTGCGCAATAGGATAGACTATCTAACTTAGACTATCTAGACTCTTCATTAATTATCATCTAAAAACATGTTTATTTTCTAACATGTAATGTATATACATTCTTTAAGGACATATCTCATTCATCGAAAAATCCATTAGCAATTTACGTAATCTAATTATAGTGAAGTTACTGAGTTTAGGGTAGGCACTGTTTGTGGTGTGAAATGAGAAGGAGAAACCTGAAAATCGTGATTGATCAACATGCCGAAGAAAGCAATAGCAAAGATGGTGGAGACGAGTTGAATTTCGAGGACCAAGGTGTAGGTTATGAGCTGCTTGGACTTGCTGTAAGTGAGCTCCACCAAAGGTAATACCAATCCGTATAGGGCGGCTCCGGCTATTGTCATCACGAACCCTAACATGTACTCTCTATTTGATTCTCCTTCACTCCCCCCGGTGTTCAAACCTAACACCACCGCCCCCATTGTCAGCAGAAACACCGAGTTCAACGAGTACCAACTGAACCTGCCATTCCAACACTCATTAATAACTTGGGTCCCACGTAATCAATGCATGGGCCCATTTATAACTTGGGTCCCACGTAATCTAAAGCCCTGCCATGCCAAGCAATAATTGTTAAATATATATGTATAATACTATAATCATAGTTTTCCTATTTTAGCTTATTTCTTAGTTTAGCTAGCTTGTTTCCTATTTTAGCAGATTGTATTTACTATATATTCATGTAATATCATTCAGATGAATATACATAATTTACCAGTTATTACATGGTATCAGAGCCAGGTTGGCTAATACCGAAGTTTCCAATTGCTGATTTATGTCGATTGAATCTGCTTATACTCCGTTCCAACAACTGGTTTGTTGTCGATTTGTATATCAGCACTGTTCTGAAATTTTCCTGTTGCTCTGCTGGTTGGAGGCTCTCCAGCAATCTCGTTCTCTTTCCAACGACCTTGTCTCCGGCGAACTCATATTAGGCAACCCATCCGACTTCATATCTGGCGAAGTCATTCCTGATAATTTTCCGTGCGACTTCATATCTGCTGCGTCTCCAGTCCCGGCCGCCTCCTCTGCCCTAATCGTCTCTACCACCGGCTCCCGTCCGAGATCCTCTGTCGCCGGTCGCTCTTGTCCAAATCCGGCCGATTCCGCCGTTCCGTCTCTGGTCCGCCGTGACATCGCTGGTGACTCCAATTTTGTTTGGATCCGCTGCTCTGGATTTTTGCTTCTCTGCGGCGGCAATTTTCAGTATTACAGCTTGATGGCCGGTCTGGTCTTTTTGCTGGTTGGTCCGGTTTATTTTGCTGGTTCAGTTCGGTCTGCTCCTGTCCTATCCGGCCCGATCCGGTTCTCTGTACTGGCCCGTTTCTGTTGTTGGTTTCTGATCCGTTTCTGAATGATTTCTGCTGCTGTTCGTTTCTGATCTGTTTCTGGCTGCTGTTCCGTTTCTGATCTGTTTCAAAGTTGCTGTTATTTGTTCTTTTATGGAGAACACATTATTGGTGGGCAAATCTTACATGGGTAAGACCACAAGTTTACATGGGTAATACCACAAGTCAGTTGATTGTCAACAACCACACCGATGTAGAGGAAGTCGCTACGATTATTCAGCGACTTACCCAGCTGGACTTCACTCGTGTCAACATGACACCTCAGCTCCAGACTCCGAGATCTATTAAGGCCTTTCCAGGTATGACTTCCAACTGTTTATTAGCATCAAAATCATTATGGATTGTTGATTCAAGTGCTACTAATCACATGACTGGTAACAAAAGTTTACTGTCAAGACTTACCACTACATCACAACCACCTGTCCAAATTGCCAATGGTTCTACCTGTCATATTGAAGGAATTGGATCTGCCCATATTTGCCATATATGCCATTATCATCTATCTTATATTTTCTTCTTTTTTCAGAAAATCAATTGTCCGTGAGCAAATTAGTAGAACAATTATATTGCTCAGTTACTTTCACTTCAACTAAATGCGTCTTTCAGGAATTGGGGACTAACAAGTTGATTGGCACTGCATATAAGCAAAACGGTCTGTATTACTTGGAAAGCTCACCTCAACGAGTTGCGTACAAGAGCACTAGTAGTGCTAAGGAGGTTCATTATCAGTAGGGGCATCCATCTCTACGGTTCTAAAAACACTCCGTCCTGAATTTCATTCTGTCTCTGAATTAGCTTGTGAGTCATGTATTCAAGGCAAGCATATCTGTGCTTCCCATCCACCTAGTGTCATTCATTGATCTGCTGGTATCTTTGATTTAGTACATTCAGATGTATGAGGTCCATGCCCAATTACATCTATTTCAGATTTTCGATATTTCGTCACGTTTGTAGATGATTTCTCTCGTACAACTTGGATGTTTGTTATCAAATCTAGACATGAAGTGTTTGCCAATTTTTTCAATGTTTTGTTCGTTTGTGAAAAATTAGTTTGGCACTACCGTTAAAACCCTTCGTAGTGACAATGAAAATGAATATTTCACAAATGAAATCGAGCAATATATGAGTGATAATGGCATCATTCATGAATCATCATGTGCATACACACCTCAATAAAATAGAGTGGCTGAACGAAAGAACAGACACATACTTGAGGTGGCTCGCACTATGATGATACATGGTCATGTTCCTCATCGTTTTTGGGCTGACGCGGTTCTTACCGCATGTTATCTGATAAACCGTATGCCATCCTCTGTTCTTGATGGTGCAATACCTTATAATGTCATCTTTCCGTCTGCACCTTTGTTTCCGGTATCACCGAAGATATTTGGTTGTACTTGTTATGTGTACGACAATCGACCAGGTCGTACAAAACTAGATCCAAAGTCTGTTCGTTGTGTTTTTATTTGTTATTCTGGAACTCAGAAAAGTTATCGTTGTTATAGCCCTACTCTTAGGAGATACGTTGTCTCATCTGATGTTATTTTTATGGAATCAGTACCATTTTTTCTTCAATCTGAACCTAGTTTGTCTAGTAAGTCTCCATCGATCATGACTGTTCTAACTTATCCTGAGGTCCAAGTCCGCTCTGCTACACTCGAGACTGATAATGCACCTCCTAAGCCTCCTATTACTCAGGTATATACTCGGCGAGATAAGACGCTTCCTGTTAATACTAACTCTGTTCAGACCGTGCAGGATCATGAGACTCGTGAAGCACCCATTCCAACCATTGAACCCCTACCTGAATCTCCACCATCTCATATACAACCAGTTGATCCCATACCAGCTCCCAGACCTGACTCTACTTCTGATATTGACCTTCCTATTGCCCTTCGAAAAGGCTCCCGCCACTGCCCCAGTACCAGATATCCCGTAGATAGCTTCTGTTCCTATGCAGCCCTATCTACAAAACATCGTGCCTTTAAAACCACTCTTGACAGTTACTCTGTTCCTAGAAATGTGACAGAAGCCTTGGCCAATCCAGGGTGGTTTAGTGCTATGCAGGAGGAAATGTCAGCTCTTTGGAACAATCAAACTTGGGATCTTTGTCCTCTCCCTCCGGGAAAAAAGGCAGTCGATTGTAAATGGGTCTTTACGATCAAGGTACATCCTGATGGGTCGCTGCACGTCTCAAAGCTCGTTTGGTTGCAAATGGATACTCTTAGGAATATGGCATTGATTATGATGAAACGTTTTCTCCTGTTGCTAAAATGGCATCTGTCCGGATCTGTCTTTCTCTAGCTGCTATCCGTCACTGGCCACTGCACCAATTGGATGTCAAGAATGCATTTCTCAATGGCATTCTTGAGGAGGAGGTTTACATGACCCAGCCACCTGGGTTCGTTGTTCAGGAGGAGTCTTCCAAAGTTTGTCGTTTGCGGAAATCTTTGTATGGTCTGAAGCAATCCCCCAGAGCTTGGTTCGGGCGTTTCTCTCAAGCACTTAGTCAGTTTGGCATGACCAGGAGTGCTAATGACCATTCCGTATTTTATAGACACCTGAAAGGGAAGACAACCATCCTAGTCGCGTATGTTGATGACCTGATTATCACCGGTGATGATGTGGAGGGCATCCAGGCATTGAAGAAGTTTTTAAGTCAGCAATTTCAGATCACGGACCTTGGTAAACTCAAGTACTTTCGTGGCATTGAAGTATCACGATCTCCTGGAAAGATACGTATCTGCCAAAGAAAATATGTTCTTGATATGCTTTCTGAGTGCGGGCTTCTTGGATGCAAACCTGTTGATTCAACAATGATTCCTGTGACCAAGCTCATGCCTGATGATGGAGAACCCCTACATGATCCTGAAAAATAACGAAGATTGGTCGGGAAGCTAAATTATCTGACAGTTACTCGACCAGACATTTCTTTTCCAGTAAGTGTAGTGAGTCAATTCATGTCGGCACCGCATACAACACACTGGGATGCAGCTCTTCGGATTCTTAGATATCTCAAGGGATCTCCAGGAAAATGGCTCGTATATTCTGATCAGGGGCATAATAGGATCGCAGCATTCACTGATGCTGATTGGGCAGGTTGTCCTACTAGTCAACGATCTACTACTGGATATTGTGTCTTCTTCGATCGGTGGTAACCTTATATCATGGAAAAGTAAGAAACAAACAGTTGTATCTCGATCCAGTGCAGAATCAGAGTACCGTGCAATGGCAATCACAGCTTGCGAGCTAGTCTGGGCGAAACGTTTAATCAGCGAGTTGGGTATTTTTCATAATGATCTGATGAGGCTACATTGTGACTAGGCTTGGGCATAAAAACCGGTCCGGCCGGACTGGTTCGGAACTGGTCTGGAACCGGACCGTTTGGAACCTGTCCGGAGTGGACCGGTCCAAATTGGACTGGTTTGTAACCCCTAAATTGGAACCAGCCCAAGGGGTATACCAAACCAGTCCAATAAACCAGTCCGGACCGGACCGGTTTTGAACCGCTTTTTAGTAAAAAAAAAAAAAAAACGTTTTGACCGAAACTATTTTTTTTTTATTTTAAAAAAACCGGTTTTTGACCGGTTTTGACCGGTTTTGACTGGTTTTGGACCGATTTTTATTGATAAAACCGGTCCGACATATAAAACCGGTCCAGGACTTGTTTTTTTAAAAAACAGTCCAAAACCGGTTCTGGACCGGTTCTGGACCGGTTCAAACCAGTCCAGTTTTTTTAGACCAACCTAAGCCAAAAAAAAACCCTAGTTATTACTGGACCGGACCGTTTAAAACAGTTCCGGTCCGATCCGAAACCGGTTCGGCCTGAACCGGTTCAGTGCCCACCCCTAATTGTGACAACCAATCTGCCATGCATATTGCTAAGAATCAAGTCTTCCACGAGAGGAAAGCACATTGATGTAGATTGTCACCTGATTCGAGACCTTGTCATGGGAACATACACTTGTCCCCCAAGTATACAACTCATTCATGTTGTGACAGATCACCAGCTTGCAGACATTCTAACCAAGCCTCTCCGCAAAGCTTCAATTCATTCTATATGTGACAAGTTGGGCATGTTTGACATATACGCTCCAACTTGAGGAGGAGTGTTAAATATATCTGTATAATACTATAATCATAGTTTTCCTATTTTAGCTTGTTTCCTAATTTAGCTAGCTTGTTTCTTATTTTAGCAGATTGTATTCACTATATATTCATGTAATATCATTCAAATGAATATACAAAATTTATCCGTTATTACAATAATAATTTCTACCTAGCTTAGTTTTATAAACTTGGGATGCTAACCAGCTAGCTGCTTTTAATTAGCAGCTTCAAACGCTTCCTGCCAGAGTTACCACTTGGCACGGCCAAGATCCTGCCACGTGGATATATATATCACTCGGTGATGCTCTCATGTGTTTGTCTTCTAGTTTTGATATTTAGGAGTGTGAGTATTAAAGATTAAGAACATTCATATTAATTACATCTTAATGTTTTAGAGATACCCAAGATCGATGTTTTTAACATGCATAATAATAATAAGTAATTAAAAGTTGAATATGAAAAATGGGTGTAGTTAACTTTAAAAGATATCATGCATGTTTATGAGATAGAAAAAATGAGTGAATGAAATGAAACCTCTGGTTGACAATGAGAAAGGCGAAGATCGCCGTGAAAGCGAGCTGCGTGGCGCTGATGAGGGCGGAGGAGGTGGAGACGGGGAGTCGAGCGAGCCCGTAAGCATATAGATAGTTATCCACACCCATGAGGACCCCCACTCCTGCTGAGGCCAAGAACAGAAATGGCTTCATCAGGACCATCGATCTTAATTGAACCACCATCTGATAAGTGGCGGCGGCGGCGATCAAGGGCCAGCCACCTGTCTGGAGCCAACTAATCAGCCACACCCGACTGCCACCGTGGACAAAGTATAGCCGCATGATCAGAGGGCTTCCCGTGGTTCCGATGCACAGGATGATGCAATTGCTCACTAGAAGCACCTTTTTTAGACGTGCGTCCTCGTCCTTGTGATCTTCGTTCATGCCCATCATCAGCTTTCTTCAGCTCTACATAGTTTTACTTACTTGGCTGGCTATGTTGTTTTTGTGCAAGATTTTGTTGTTGGATGTGATTATTAGAGCGAGAGATATATATTTCCATGGTCATGATATATATACAAGTATATCTATTTATTCTACCAAAATAAAAGATAATAATTATATGGAGGGTTAAAGGTCCTTTTGGTACCACATGTTTGCAAAAATTACACTGTTCATACCACTAGTATTTTTTCGTACCGAATTGGTACCATATGTTTCCAAACCTTACTGTTTTGGTACCTCCGTTAGGGTTCTGTCAAAAACAGCCGTTAAATGGCATGTGTCATGCACGTGACCAGCCCAAAACTTTCAATTTTGTTACAATTTAGTCCATCTAATACATCCCTAACTTTTATTTTGTTCAATTTAGTCCTAAAACTTCAAAACCAAAACATTTTCCCAAATTGACCTAGCCGGACTTAGCCTAGGGCTAGGTCCGACCCTGGGTCGGGGTCGCATGGGTCCGGCGACCATGACCCAGGGTCGGCCCTAGCCCTAGGCTAGGTCCGGCTAGGTCAATTGGGACCTAGCCCCAATTGAGTTAAATTGGGGCTAGGTTCAATTGACCTAGCCGGACCTAGCTTAGGGCTAGGTCCGACCCTGGGTCAGGGTCCCCTGGGTCCGATGGCTAGGTACGGCTAGGTCAATTTGGGGAAATGGTTTGATTTTGAAGTTTTAGGACTAAATTGAACAAAATAAAAGTTAGGGATGTATTAGATGTACTAAATTGTAACAAAATTGAAAGTTTTGGGCTGGTCACGTGCATGGCACATGCCATTTAACGGCCGTTTTTTACGGAACCCTAACGGAGGTACCAAAACAGTAAGGTTTGAAAACATATGGTACCAATTCGGTACGAAAAAATACTAGTGGTATGAACAATGTAATTTTTGCGAACATGTGGTACCAAAAGGACCTTTAACCCTAATTATATTCATTAATAACACCTTACTAATGTTAATTAGAGTTACATGTGAGTGAGTAAAAAAAGTACGTATAACATCGAATAGATTGAAACAATTTATAAGCTTTACTTCTAAAATTACTAATAATTGATTTTAATAAATAATATGTGGACTTAATAACTGGTATCAGAGTGATGTGGGAGATCTTGATGTGTCGGATTTTGCTGTACGAATATAGGTTTTCAAGTGCAAACGGTGATCTGAGCAAGACCAATAATAAACTATGGGGTTTAACGGTTTTAGGCCAAATTCCTTCGTATAGATGGTCAAATTTGCAGTTTTTATGTTTCTTTCGGTCTTTTGTTTATAATTTGTCAGTTTTGTTTGGGACTTTATTATTAATTTCAGATTTTTTTCTTAGGGTTAGGGTTTTAGATTTCTCTATTTAAACTCTGTTAGCCGTCATTTATATTCAGATTATTGATATATGAAAAAAAACTGAAGTTTTCCTCTACCTGAGTCAATTCTTCGGTATTCTGCGAAATCAACGAATTCTTGTCTCATCTATCCCATCACGCTGCATCACATATTTTTACATTTCTAGAAAGAGTGCGGGTTAGCTAGAGTTTGACTCGGTCTAACAATTAGCACGTGATGCAATTACACTCTTCGCAATTTTCCTATATTGAGCCTAAATCTATTCTCTATATAAAAGGCAAAGTACCTTGAGCTGGTTCCAACAAAGTCTAATAGTAGTTAGAAAAAAAAATGGTACGCTGAAGACACCTTTTCGGCCGGTCAAGACATCTTTTTGGCAAAATTACACACACCTTTTCACATTACCCCGCCAAAAAATTCACATTTGCCCTTCAGTGTAATTATCTCATCTCTCCTTCCTTGCCCACCTCCCCCTACTCCAAAGTCCAAACACCACATTCCCTTCCACCCAGTACCACCGTCATCCCCCACACCCACAGTACCTCCGACAGAATTCATCTCCCAACCCAGTCTACTATTCAATTCATCCATTGTCTTCCACATCCACGGCCAATCCTCCGATTAAGTTCACTCACCGATTCCATCCCCACCCACTACTTCGGCATTCCATCAATTGTACCACTCAGCCTTTCTCAATGTCGACGGAACGGGTTCATTACGGAACCGGCACTGCCCATGCCGATCTCGTTCCTCGCCAGCGCTCAGGCTTATTCAATCCGCCCGCTTACTCATTTCGCCAATTCCACAACCCTACAATCCTCCAATCGGCCAACCTCCATATTTTACGCTTACCGCTCCAAACGGTTTCCATGATTCCATCCATCACTTTAAATTTCCAACCGTATTCTCTAATGTACACATGTGTCAATATCTTTGCCCAACCAACCATACTTTCACACCCAACACAGTTCTTACTGCTTCAGGGATGAAGCCGGATTTCACAGACAAGGACAAAGTGTTATTTTGCGCCGTATTCAATTTTTTCGATGCTTATATTAGTGCAACTCTCATTTCTCTAATTTACATTGATAGATAGCATCTCTGATGTCTCTAATTATAAAGTGCATTTTTTTTTTTCTAAAGTACGTATAGAACGCATTTAACATAAATATAGATATATATTGCGGTCACACGTGCAACGCACGTGTAGAGTTCTCTAGTATGTAAAAAGGACAATCGATATCTCTTTGGCCGTACAAATTTGAATTGTCAAAATATTACATTTTCCATGTCTTAATTAATTAGAGCCTAGCTAGCTAATCTTCAACGATTTGACATGATCGGATCACTCAGAAATTTGGAAATTATACAGTTTTTGGTCTGAGCAGTGAAAATTCATGCAGCTCCGGTGATGGCCAATCGAAGAGGTTGTTAATTCAACTGATGATCAAACTGGAAGCTGCAGAGACTTCACTTTTTGGAGTTCAACCTCATCTTCATTATTGACGAGTAGTTTCCGTTGATCTTCAATTTTGCTTTTTTGTTGGGTAAGTTTCATTTCACCGTAAAAGTAGGAGACGAATCCCCAAAGAGAGAGGGCGAGTGAGACGCCTTTCTCGGCGTGGAACTTCTCTTTGTAGAAGATAACCGCCAGTATCTCCGTTATCGGGAGCAGAACTGCGATCATCACTCCCGAGAATAAAGAAGACGAACAGAATATGACACCAACAATACCCAGAAAGAAGCATTGCCACGTGAATCCGATGAAAAATAGCACCACATAGTACTTGCCTTCTCCAATGTCCGATTCCCTTGCTTCTCTTGGAATCGCCTATGTATTTAATTTAAACAACAATGCTTATTAATTATTTCCCTTCAAATTAATATGATCATATTGTTGATCGTATAAGGATTAATCTATGCTTTCAGATACCTGGAAGTCTTTATTGATAAGCATGCCGACGGTGCAGAAGGCGGTGGCAAAGAAACAGATGACAAGCTGAATCTCCAAAACAAGGGTGTATGTTATGACCTGCTTAGCTTTCATGTAAGTGAGCTCAACTAGTGGGAGTATGAAACTATAGAGTACCGCCGCAGCTATGGTCATGATGAACCCTAACACGTACTCCTTGGATGACTCCCCCTCCGGCCTGTCGCTCCCCGTGTTCAGGGCTAACACCACCGCACCTATCGTTAGCAGAAATATCGAGTTCACTGTGTACGATGTGAACCTGGTGGATTAACATTTTTTTTTACAAATTAGCCCCTAAACAATTCCAATCGGATCCTAGTTAGGTCCAAATTGACATAGACATGGTTCGATCCATGACTGAGTCATACTCTGGTTAAAGTCACGGGACCTGGATCAAGGTCTAACCCTGGTTAAGGTCGCCTATGTCTAGTGATATAATACTCCAGCTATATAAATAACAAACTATTCTCTTTAAGAATATGACTTAGAAACAATTATAATCTATAAAGTCGTCAGCCGCCATTGCCAATAGACGTAAGACGAATTGACTGAATCACGTAAAACCGTGTATTCTCTTATGCGTTCTTTCTTAAATCGTTCATAAGTATTGAAAGAATCGATTCTAGCAATCAAAACAAGTATGTGGTACCTCTGCTTGACAAGGAGGAAAGCGAAGCCAGCCGTGAAGGCAAGCTGCGAGGCGATGATGAGCGAGGAGGTTGATACAGGCAGTCGGGACACTCCGGACGAATATAAGTAGTCATCGATCCCATTAAGGATCCCGATCACGGCCGACGCACCGAAGAGAAACGGCTTCATCAGGACCACCTCCGTAGCGACGTCGGGGTTGTGTGCGCGGCGGTAGTAGTAGGAGATAATAAGGGGGATGAAGATCAAAGGCCAAAGGCATGTCTCGAGCCAACTCGACAGCCAAATCCGGCTGCCACCGTGGAGGAAATAGAGCCGCTGGACAAGTGGCCCTCCCGTAGTCCCAATGCACAGGATTATGCAGTTGATGATCAATAGCACCTTCTTCAGCCTTTTCTTTTCTTCGTGTTCGTCCATGGTGATTATAATAATTACACCACTTCCAGCTGGTGCTCATATCATCTCTATTATATTTATATGTGGATGGATGATTTGTGTTAACACTTTTTTTGTTTGCAGTTAGGGAAGAATTTGACTACCGTAAAATTAGTTAATTGTGGAATTTGACCGCGTCGTCGTATATGCAACAAGATAAAATAGGATGCGATGATCTTCAATTGTGGTTTGACACAAATACCCTTAACAGGATACAATTTCTACGTGACTTTTATTTGAAAATTACGAAGGAGCTTTTCCGTCATTGCACTTCTTTGTTTGTTGAGTAGTTCTCTTACGGCATGTTTGGTTCACATAATGGAATAGGGAATAGGTAATGGGTATTCCTTATTACGTTGTTTGGTTAATTAATTGTGTGGAATTAGGATTCCTAATTGCCAATTTTGAAGGAATACATAATCCTAGCCTAACCCCTAGGTTTACCTATTCCACATTCTCTAAAATAAAAATTAGAAATAAAAAATACAATTTTAACCCTAATCTAATTTATTTATTATATAGAAATTATAATTCTCTCACACACTGCATCTATCTCGCGATTATCGACTGCCCTTATTCTGCATGTCCATCTCGTGATCATATTTTAATTTAATTAATAATAATAATTTAACATGTTTTTTCACTTTACAAAATGTTATATTAGCTATAGTGAATTTTACAATATCGAAAAAAAAAAATTGTTTTTTTAAAAAAATCCTTTAAAAAATTTGTACTTTGTAAAAAAATAATAATCAATTTTTTCATTTAATAATATATGATTTTAATTTTTCATTGTTAATTTGATTAATATATGTAGCAAAAGGGTATATCTGTCAATTTGGACTTATTCCATTCCTTTCTCACTATCATTTTATCAACCAAACATTGGATTCAGAATCATCATTCATTATTCCTCATGTCAACCAAACAACATCATATTAGTATTACATATTCCTTATTCCCTATTCCTATTCCCTATTCCTTATTCCTTATTCCCTATTCCACGAACCAAACATGCCGTTAAAAGTCTCTCCATTCTCTTTTCTTCCTTTTTTCTTCTCTCTCTCACTAGTCTTCTCTTATTTCTCCACTTATTTCTTCAAATAACTAATTTTTTCTCACTTCCTCTTATAAATATGAGGTGTTAGGGTTTTCTTGGTTGGTCATTTGCTCCATTTTAGTAGTCACAAAGAAATCCACTCTCCTTAGACTGAAGAAGGTTCGGCCGAACCACATACACCAAGAGTAGTTGCCAAATCACTTCAAGTAATTCACCCCGAAGATCCATCCAGCAACCAGATTGAAAGAGGCTTTGATGTGGAGACCATTGCCTCCTTAACAAGAGTCAAACGAAGGGCAATATCAGCTTTTCGTGAACCCTTTCTGCTGTGTATTAGTTACCTGGCATGTATCTAAAACCAACATCAGTTTGTCCTTATTGTGTTCGGTTGTTGGTCCTGGGCTTGCCCGTATTGGGCTCGGTATCTTGGGTTGGATTGTTTGTGTTGTTGGTTGTATAGATGGTTTATGGAGGACTAATTTTGAGTTTTGATCATTCAGGGGACCCTATGATTATTATACTTGACCCCGCCATATAAAAAGGTAAGAGTTAGGTTACATCGTAACCGAACTTGATGAGTCGCAATTCTTCAGTCTACTTTTTCCATTTTCTCTCCTTCCACCTGAAACCCTAGGTTTTGCGATCTTAACATTCAGTGGTGTCAGGTTGGAGTCGTCGGAGTTCGACCAGGGATCGTCACAGCTTATGATTTGATACCATAATTGGACTATGTTTGTTTACATGATCATAAACCGCATATATCCACATTGAGTTAACTTGTATTCAACGTGTGTCCATATCTATCTATATTATATAATATTTGGGATACCTTATTTGGCAAGTAACTTAGATTTTTGCCATGTAACCAGCTAAAATTTTAATTGGTTGGTAATTGGTTTTGTAACTTTTCATATGTTACACATAAGTATTTTTCATTCAATTATTTAAACTCGCATTTTTTTTTTCTACATGTATATTAGTTAAGATTGATTAGTATACTAATTAACTTTCTTCATATTCATATTATAGTTTTTTTTGAGTTTTAATAATCTCTAATGTGAGTTCACTCTCGTTATTCTTTATAAGTATAGATAAATTATGCATACTAATTGGAATACAAATATCTTAATTGGGATACAAATTTAGCTAATAATTATGGTAATTTTTTGTTGTACAAAAGAAATACATGTATAATATCTTAATTTACACTCAATATATTAACTTTCTTTATTAATAGTATTTGAGTGCTTTGTCAGGGATTGCATTGAAAGTGTGAGAATAGCAACGTCAGAATTTAATTCAGGGAAAGTCACATGGATTATGAACTCGAAATAATATTTTAATTTTTAAGATATTATATACATACATTCATTTAAAAAATTATAAAAAATCATAAAAAATTATATATTTTAATTTATATTCCCTCTAATATTTTGTTTATTCGCTAGATTAGTATCTTGTTCTATTTTAAATTGGAGTGCAACTATGTTATCTTTACGAAACTTTCCATGAAGTTTCATTTAAACTGGACATTATTAGGAGGAATAAATTGAAACTTTAGGACTAAATGGATTAAAGAATAAGAGTTTGAGGAGACGGATCAGAATTATGCAAAGTTTACAACGATCAATGAACTATACACATAAGCGCGTGCGTCGCAGTCTTAGACGTTTCATTTCCTTTCCTCCAGTTAGTCACACACTTTTTTCTCATTACTAGGGATTGGCGTCTGCATTGCACGCGCATCAGTCATATCTTTTCATACTTGGCTTTTAAAAACATTATAAACATAAATTTCGGATAATATAAGAAAATAGTAAAATATAATGAATTTTAAATAAAGACAAATATAAATATAAATTGGAACACGATACTATATAGATAAAAGAAAAGATACTATAGATGTATGAAAAAGTCTAATTACATTACATTGATCGAATATATGACAGCCTAAATCTTCCATACGAAATAAATATGAAAAAGTCTAACATGACAATGTTTCATTCATTTGGGCTATTTGTGTTGTTCTACCAAAAAAAAATCTATTTAAATGACAAAAATGGAAAAAGCAAACATAAAAAAACAATAGTTTGTCAAAGAAGGCAAATATAAAGAAAACTTACGCGGGGCTACACATGCAAATATAACATTCATATATAAAAAGTTGAAATTCGGCACGAAATATGTTCATTGAACCAACGCATGACATGAATTGGAGCCTTAATCAATCTCAGTCAAAACCCTACTATAATGTGTTACACATAGACAATGGGCATACCAATATCAATAATTATATCGATACACCTAGTCCCAGTGTTTCTTGAATCGAATTCATCCAATAGAAAAAGGGGGGGACAACATTCGATTTCACCTACTATAACTATATCTTTAATTCATCCATATTTCATTGAAGTTTATCTTAATTTCTATTCATGTATACCAACCTCATAAGTCTTCACTACACATGATAGTAGACCATTTGGACTATGCAAGTGCTTTTTTGGGAAGATTAATTACAATATTTTACAGGAAAATCAATTTGTGGGGTCGTAATCTTGAAATTAATGTTTCTATGTGATACTTTAGTGATGATAAGCAAAATTTTGCAATGTAGAATACTAAATACATGAAAGCCAGACGAACAACCAATTATAGTACACTAAGACAACAAATTACTTTCAACTATTAAGAATGAAAATGAAATATCTAATGTCCAATAAAGTGAGAATTGTACAACTTATAAAGCAGGGTTGAACAACTCCGGAGAGAATTGATAATATCCTCATCACTAATTGGTTGAACACGGTACAACCTAACCATGCATAGCAATTAGCAGGAACAAATGTACTCTAAGTAAGAAGAGAACCCAAGAACTAAGGACTATTAATTGGCCAAGAAAGCTGGTGGGCATTTCACTTCTTTAAACCCAGCACATCACGCCATTGATCACCACAACTATATAAATCACACCTTTTTACCAATTATGCACATTTTATAGACAGATGTACAACTACAAATGGATAATATATTCAAAACTAAACTACCTTGAAGGCAGACAGGCACACATTAATCCAAGGCAAGCTAGTCCAATGAAAAGCCAAGATGCACTAGAAGAAAATTGAGTACGCAACGAATAATTAGAAATATCAGTCATAATAAAAATATAGATTTAACGGAATAATTAGACCTTTTTTGCTTAGCCGGAGTCACCACATTTTTGTTTTCATGAGTGAACCGAAAGAAAAGGCGAGTAGCAGCAGAAGAAGCGCAAGTACATTGAAAGTGTAGAAAAATGAGATTTAGAGGAATCTATCGTATATGTGATTGGGAATTCAAGTTTTTGTAGAAGAAGGCCGATCGATTGTGGCGGGCGTGTCCGTTGAAATCAAAGGGGGCATAGGGCATGCATGGTACGATAGTCCAGTTCATGTGAGGGATCGGATTTGTATGAAGGGTATGCAAGTTATTTTCCAAAGGAAGAAGAAGATAGGCACGTGAATGAGAGAGAGGACGTTGCCTCCAATCAATGGACATCAATTTTCTAAAGGCGGCTGTTTGTGTTGTCCACTGTAGATGTTGGCCGAACCGATGCCTAGTAGAAGTATTTTGAGAAGAGCCCGAAAGGTTACCTAAAAGTGGTGTTGTTTGAGTGTGAGGACACCCCAAACTTTTAATATAGGTAGTAGATAGATATATATTTTTTTCCTTGTATCTCAAGTTTCCTTCCTTTTCATTCCCAGTCTCAATCAATTCAATTCAATTCAATTCTCAAGATTCATGGCTTCCAATGTTTAGCCATCACAGATTCCCACTGCTGTGGACTTTGTTCTTTGCATTAGATCACCCACGCTTCAATCTCCGCTGTGATTGTTCGTTCTTCTATCTATCTATAATGTTGTTACTACTTGGCCAGAATACTTGGTCAAAAGCTTGTATATTGCTGATTTACATACAACCGACATTGAATCGAACAAACAATGGGAGACGACCTTATTATTAAGATTGAATCAAGTTCGTTCCAACCCGAACAAACAACCGGTTTCCAAAGAGTTATCACAATTTAGATTGAATCAAGTTCCAATCCGAAGAAACAACGGTTTCCAAAGACTTATCACACAATTCATTCAACACACTCACTGGCTTGCCACACGTGACACAGCCAGCAGCTTATAATATCAATCAATCGATCATCAGAGCTTAAAATGGTCAAGTCCAGATATCCCATTGAGGCCTTTAGCGTAGTAGTGGGTGACATATTCTTGTATGGTGGTTTCCCGATAAACTGGAGGATTCTCTTCTGATACAAGCTCCTTGATTGGTCCGTACAGTCTGGAACAGTTCTCCGGTGGGTGGTGCTGCCTGAAAAAGGAAGCCACTGACATCCTGGGTCCCACCTTCTTTGCCACAACTCTGTGATGCGAGCTCTTGAACCTATCATTAGTTATTAGCTGCCAAAACAAACAATGATTGATAATAATTCAGATGAGATATTGAAAAATAATATATATATATAGGAGTGAAGGTAGAGTTATATAAGAACTAGGGTTAACTGTTAAATAATTAAACTTGATTAGTGTTGAAGTGTCTAGAAATCTCTAAGAGCGTCTAGGAGTCTTAGTAATTATGAGAGTGTGTAGAAGAGTCTAAGTAGGAGTCTCTAGACAAGAAGTCACTAGTTTAAGAAATCACTAGAATCCTTAAGTGTCTCAAGAACCCACTAGAATATGAAGCTTCTAGGATATGAAATTACTAGATTCTCAAGTCTCTAGGATCTTCCATATGTACCTATAAATATGAGATGAGATGAATGAGAATGCAACAAGTTGAGTAGACAAACAACAAGTCTCTCATATCCTCTCCACCTCCCTCATACACATATATACATATTCAAACACCAACAAGTGGTATCAGAGCAAGGTTCAAAGATCACGATGGCAACGACAAGCATGCAAGTGCCGAGATTGACGAAGGATAACTATGATAAATGGTGCATCCAAATGAAGGCCCTATTTGGATCGCTTGACGTATGGGAGCTCGTGGAGACCGAGTTTGAGGAACCCGAAGCGACGGCGGAAATGTCAAAAGAAGAGAAGGATGAATTGAAGGAGCGACGGAAGAAGGAGAAGAAGGCCTTGTTCACAATATATCAAGGTCTTGATGAAGCCACGTTTGAGATAGTCGCTTCGGCCAAGACATCTTACGAAGCTTGGGTTATACTCCAAAAGGCGTACGGTGGCGTCGAAAAGGTAAAGAAAATTCGCCTACAAGCTCTCCGTGCTCAATTTGAATCTCTCCATCAAGAAACCTCAGAATCTATCTCCGACTACTTCACGCGGGTCATTTCAATCGCACATCAAATGCAGAGAAATGGAGAAAAATTGGAAGATGTTCGTGTCATAGAGAAGATATTGAGATCCCTCGATCCAAAGTTCGACCTTGTGGCCGTGGCGATTGAAGAATCCAAGGACTTGGAAGAAATGTCCGTTGAACAACTCATGGGTTCCCTACAAGCCCATGAACAACGACTTTTGAAGAGAGGAGAAGGTACATCCTTGGAGCATGCTTTACAAGCAAACCTGACGTTGAAGAATGACGGATCACGATGCGGCTTTCAAAGAGGAAGATTCACGACATGGAGAGGAAGAGGTGGTCGAACAACAACCACCAATGAAGCCGACGTTGATGGAGAGTCGATCCAAGAAGGAGATCGAGGAAGAGGTCGCGGTCGTGGTCGCGGACGAGCCCAAGGTGGATGGAGAAATAACAAATCAGGAGTTCAATGCTATGTGTGCAAGAAATACGGTCATTATGCGGCAGAATGTTGGTACAACACCGACATTGAGGGAGAAAATGCAAACTTCGCGGAGAAGATTGACGACGATGGAGTCCTTTTGATGGCCTACAATCAATTAAAGGAGACGGAGTCCAACACATGGTTCGTCGACACAGGAGCTTCCAACCATATGTGCGGAAGGAAGGAGTTCTTTGCGGAGCTTGATGAAAGACACGGTGGACACATCACATTTGGCGATCTTTCACAACACCAAATTAAAGGGAAAGGTAAAGTTCTCTTTGAACTCAAGAACGGACGACAGTTGTGCATCGCCAATGTCTATTTTGTTCCCGACATGAAGAAAAATATATTAAGTGTCGGACAATTGCTGGAGAAGGGATACGACGTCCGGGTGAAGGAGAATAGACTTACCATCCGTGATAATAACAACAATGTTATCACGAAAGTTGCGATGATGAAGAATCGAATGTTTCCGTTGGAGTTAAGGATCAACGAGAAGAATTGTTTGAAGGTGACAACCATAGACAACTCGAATCTTTGGCATCTTCGGTATGGTCATCTGAATTTCAAGGCGCTGGAGTTGATGGAGAAGAAAAACATGGTACGAGGTTTGCCCAAGATCAATCATCCCAACGGCGTGTGCGAAACATGCGTCATCGGAAAGCAACAAAGGAAACCATTCAAGAAGTATCCATCGAAGAGAGCAGCTGGTCGTCTCGACTTAGTCCACTCCGACGTGTGCGGACCGATCAAGCCCATGTCTATTGGCGGAAATAGGTATTTCTTGACCTTCACCGATGATTATAGTGGCAAGACTTGGATTTATATGATGAAGCAGAAGAGCGAAGTCTTGACCAAGTTCAAGGAGTTCAAAAATATGGCCGAGAAGCAAAGCGGTCATCATTTGAAGTGTTTGCGCACCGACAGAGGAGGTGAATACACATCTCGCGAGTTTGACAAGTTTTGCAAAGAGAACGGGATCGTGCATCAACTCAACATGCCTCAAACGCCTCAACAAAATGGTGTCTCCGAGAGAAAAAATAGGACCATCTTGAATTTAGTTCGGTGCATGCTAAAGGAGAGAAATGTTCCGAAAGAATTTTGGGGAGACGCTGTTGCTACTGCAGTTTATTTGCTTAACAGGTTTCCTACAAAGCGGATAGGAGACATGACGCCGGAGGAAGCATGGAGCAAGCGCAAGCCAAGTGTCGAGCATCTTCGAGTCTTCGGATGCGTGGCATATGCAAAATCGCAACAGAGCCAGAAGTGCGTCATGCTCGGATATGACGATAATACAAGCGGCTACAAGTTATACAATCCCGCCACAAAGAGGGTTGTGATCTCAAGAGATGTCGAGTTCGACGAAGAACAAGCATGGAGCTGGGAGATGAATAATGACCAACCAAAACAGGTTATTGAAGTTGAAGAGCCGCGAAGAAGAGAAGCTCGACGTGTTGAAGTTCAAGAACTGTTATCACCCCCACGTGTTGATACTCAACAAGAAGAAGACGACTCGAGCGAATCACCCGTACTGAGGACAAGACGAATCCAAGATGTATACAACTCTGCGCAAGTCGTTGAAGTGAATGATGATGAATTATACAGTAATTTATGTTTATCTGCAGGATGTGATCCAACAACATACAAAGAAGTCATCAAAGAGACAAAGTGGCGAAAGAAAAGGACGATGGCAAAGCGAGAATACAAGAATCGCAGAGTGCAAGGACATATGCAGATGACGATTTGTCGGCAAAGAGAACCGGGAAAATACGACCAAGCATACACGAGTGGTTATACAGAGAAGTATAAAGAAGTACAAGTCACAAGGAGAAGTGATTGTGAACATCGTATGTATGACATAAGAATTATCAAGTTTAAGGGGGGGGAATTGTTAAATAATTAAACTTGATTAATGTTGAAGTGTCTAGAAATCTCTAAGAGTGTCTAGGAGTCTTAGTAATTATGAGAGTGTGTAGAAGAGTCTAAGTAGGAGTCTCTAGACAAGAAGTAACTAGAACAAGAAATCACTAGAATCCTTAAGTGTCTCAAGAACCCACTAGAATATGAAGCTTCTAGGATATGAAATTACTAGATTCTCAAGTCTCTAGGATCTTCCATATGTACCTATAAATATGAGATGAGATGAATGAGAATGCAACAAGTTGAGTAGACAAACAACAAGTCTCTCATATCCTCTCCACCTCCCTCATACACATATATACATATTCAAACACCAACATCAACAACTAATAAACTAAACTGTATCAGAGTTGACCTACGTTGAAATTTGGTATCTGAACTTTAAAGTGTTAAAATAGACTGTCTGAGGTTTGAACTTTGTTAAAATTTGGTTTTTCGTCCAAAATTGTTGATAATTTTGACAGAATGATATGAAAAGTCGTAATTGCCATTTCTACTAAATATGAAGTGACGAAATTACCCCTAGAGTCAAAACAACCACCACCCTACTCTGGCCGGCCACCACCCAACTCCGGCCTGCCACCACCCAACTCCGGCCAGCTACCACCCTACTCCGGCCGGCCACCACCATAAAACCCTATAGTTGTTGATTTAGCTAGGAGGGTTGTTTCGTCAGTTCACTAGGTAATGGAAGGTCAGATTTTCATGGAGGGGCATTTTTGGAATATTCATTTTATCAAGCTCACGTGACGGTTACGTGATACACTCCCGTTCGACTTAACCCAAAAATAGACGGAGACACCAAATTTCAACAAACACCAAACCTGGGACAGTCAACTTCAACGACGGACACCAGATTTCAACATGGGTCAAATCTCGGACAGTTTATTAGTTATTAACCCTAAGAATTATGTTAATATATAATAAGTAGCTAGGGACTGACTAATTAACCTGCAAAATGTCGCCGACGTTGACGACCAAAGCACCGTGCATGGGGTTGACATCAAACCACTGATTCCCTAACCGAACTTGGAGGCCACCGATGGAGTCTTGTAGGAGAATGGTGATGAAGCTGCAGTCGGTGTGGTCACTTATGCCGATGGTCAGCTCAGGCTCCGGGCAGGGAGGATAGTAGTGGCCTACAAGGAAGAGCCCCTCTCCACAGTCTATGCTCTTCAGGAAATCAGGTTTGAGCCCTAGAGCTTCAGACATCACTTCTAGTACAGCAGAAGCCACCTCTGTTACCTTGTTTGAGTACTCCATTATTATATCCCTACATACAAATACAAATCCGAATGAATGAATGAATGAAGCAACAGAATGTTAATACTATACAATACTTTTAAATAAAAGGAATAGAACCTAAAAACTGTCAATTTTGACTCATGTGTAGGCCTGTCAATTTTACCCGTGACCCGCGGGTGACCCGCAAATAACCCGCTCACGGGTCGGGTACGGGTGACCCTAAGTATGCTAACGGGTCATTTACGGGTTGACCCGTAAATGACCCGTTGAGAGCGGGCCGGTTACGGGTTTGGGATTAGGACCCGTACCCGGCCCGTGACCCGTTTAAATCAGTTTTTTTTTTTTTTTTCTTTTTCATTTCCCTAAATAATGGCTAAAATCTAAATGCTAAATTGCTAACCCTAGGCGCGCTAGTCCTCTCACTCATAGTCACTCCTTCCAATCTTAGACTTCTTTCTATATACCGACAAATTAAACTACTAATTAATATTTGATCTCATAATTAATTGATATCCAATTATTTTCGTACGTCCACTCAAATTCGGATGCATATATTAGTAGTGTGTGTTCGAACGAGTTCGAAACATCACTTATTTAAATTTGCATTGCATGTTTGACCCGGGTCACGGGTCAACACGGGTCAACCCATTGACCCGTGTCCCGGGTACGGGTTTATAATCCTGACCCGTGATGACCCCCGGGTCAATCACGGGTCGGGTCGTCCGTGACCCGCGGGTCACGGGTCACGGGTTGTGACCCGTTGACAGGCCTACTCATGTGTCAATTTGGTGTGTGAGGTTGAAATTCAATGTCCCAATTTTCATATGTGTTGCTATCTGGTGTCTCCAAGTTGAATAGAATCGGGTCACGTGATAGTCACGTGGGTGAATAATTTTTAAAATTTCAAAAATACCCCCGACTAGAATTAGGGTTTCGGCCGATTCTGGCCAAACCCACCCTGATTCCGACCGATTACGGCCAAACCCACCCCGATTCTGGCCGATTAAGGCCAAACCCATCCGATTACGGCCTATTCCGGCCGATTTAGGGTTAAGCAGCTATGATTTAGGGTTACGGCCGATTTCCGGTTAATTCCGACCGGTTGGAGGTGGGTGGCTGGAGGTGGGTGGCAGGAGTCGAGGTGGGTGGCAGGAATCGGAGGCTTTAAAAAAAAAAGCAAAATGGTCTTTTCAACTCAAACTGTTAAAATTAACCCCAAAATCTAACGGAAAATCAAATAGCAACAATACTGAAAATTGGGACACCAAATATCAACAATTTAAAAATAAGACACCAAGCTGACACTCGGGTCAAAATTGTGACAGCTTTTAAGTTCTATTCCCTTAAATAAATAAATATAAGGATTTACTTACCTACACACTTGAGGCAATTGGCAAGGATCTAGAGGTTGAGGAGCTAGGACACAGGTCAAGGAGTCCCTCCAATTAGCAGCAGGTGATGTCAAAAGATCAAAGTTGGCGTTGTAGAGTACCCTCGTACTACCCCCATAGTCTCTTGAATAAAACTCACTCTTCACCTCAACCTCCTGTTCATGGAACCTCTTGATCCCTTCAATCAATTCATCAAGAACTCTCTCACCAATTCCATGGTTTATTATTTGGAAAAATCCCCACTTCTCACATGCATCCTTCACCTCCCTTACTATCCTCTCTCGCACAACTGGGTCTTCACTCATCCCCTGCCAACTCAATTAACTATATATATTATAGTTCCTTCCTCATCAATTAATATACACTACTATTATATATATAGTATAAGAGTGCGTTGAATGCATTCACTCCTAAGTTCGGACTTATGGAACAGTTAGTTAAGATGTACGTCTTATTATTAACATGGTATTAGAGTGCACGGGTTTCGATTCATGGTGACACCGTTTTAAATGAATAATATATATATTAACTCCTATTAAATAGAGTCTGTAACTCATGATATTTAGTTAAGACTCGATTGAGGTTTGCCGAGGTGGCGAGAGTTGAAAAACTCGACCCGAATAAGGTCAACGCCGAGGTGGCCATGAGGACGTTGACATATATAGTATAAGAGTGTGCGTTGAATACATTCACGCATAAGTTCGGACTTATGAGACAGTTTGTTAAGGCGAACGTCTTATTATTAACATGGTATCAGAGCACACGGGCTCCGCCGTTTTAATTGAAAAATAAAATAAAATATATTACCTCCTATTAAATAGAGTTTGAAGCCCATAATGTTTAGTTAAGACCCGATTGAGGTCGGCCGAGGTGGCATATTATGTTGTTTAGACCCGAATGAGGTCAAGGTTGAGGTGGCTAGGGCTGAAAAACTCGACCCGAATGAGGTCAAGGCTGAGGTGGCTAGGGCTGAAAAACTCGACCCGAATAATGTTAAGGCCGAGGTGGCTGGGAGGATATTGATATAGTATATAATAGTGCATTTCACCCATAAGTTCGAACTTATGGGACGGTTGGTTAAGACGCACGTCTTATAATTAACACAAATCAAATAATAAGCTTATAATTAATAGAAATAATAATCCAAGCAAGCTAGCCCAATAACCTGATCTGCCGCAAATTCATAATAGAAGAAGTAGGTGAAAAAATAATAATAATAATGTAATTGGATTCAGCAAGAGTATATATAGATAGATATATTATTATATACTACCTTAAAGTCTATGAGGGGGATTGTTTGTTTGGAAGTAGAGGAGGTGGCAGCAACAGCATGCTGGGGTTGTTGGTGGTGGATAAAGAATTTGGGGATGTGGGAAGGGGTTGAATCAGCAAGCCCTTTCACGCCAGCTTTGGTATCGTCAAAAGCCTTGAGCTCCGTTTGACGATCATAGCTTGCCTCCTTTGAATTTGCTGTCGTCACCAGCACCACCATTCTTTTCTTCTTCTTCTTGCTTCAACTTCCTCTGCAACTTATTTCTCCTCTACCGACCCTATCTATCTATCTATCTATTAAAGGTGAGGCGCCAATTTTCCTAATTTAGTCATTTTTATTATGGTCTGGATGGAGCAACTATAATTTAAAATAAAATATCCAAGTACAAATTTTGTTGGACAAATTTTTAGGATTGACAAGGTTGGACCTACTTGTCAAGTGTGTGAATGACATTTCTCTTCACTTATGAAATGGAAGTGTGTGTTAGGAATTAAACTTGTAATTTGTATTGAAGTGTCTAGAATTCTCTAAGAGTGTCTAGGAATTAAGTAATTATGAGAGACTAGAAAATTCTAGGTAATTAGAGTGTGTAGACAAGTCTCAAGAAGTATCTAGAAAAGAAGTCACTAGAATTGAAATCACTAGAAATCCTAAAGTCTCTAGAGTCCTCCATATGTACCTATAAATAGGTGATGGAATGAATGAGAAAGCATCAAGTTGAGAAGTAAAAAAAAAACAAGTCTCTCATATCCTCTCCACCTCCCTCACACATACAAACACATATTCAAACACCAACAAGTGGTATCAGAGCGAGGTTCAAAGATCACGATGGCAACGACAAGCATGCAAGTGCCGAGATTGACGAAAGATAACTATGATAAATGGTGCATCCAAATGAAGGCCCTATTGGGATCGCTTGACGTATGGGAGCTCGTGGAGACCGAGTTTGAGGAACCCGAAGCGACGGTGGAAATGTCAAAAGAAGAGAAGGATGAATTGAAGGAGCAACGGAAGAAGGAGAAGAAGGCCTTGTTCACAATATATCAAGGTCTTGATGAAGCCACGTTTGAGATACTCGCTCCGGCCAAGACATCATACGAAGCATGGGGAATACTCCAAAAAGCGTTCGACGGCGTCGAAAAGGTAAAGAAAATTCGCCTACAAGCTCTCCGTGCTCAATTCGAGTCACTCCATCAAGAAAGTTCGGAGTCCATCTCCGACTACTTCACTAGGGTCATCTCAATCACGCATCAAATGCGAAGAAATGGAGAAACTTTAGAAGATGTCCGTATCATAGAGAAGATCTTGAGATCTCTCGATCCAAAGTTCGATCTTGTTGCCGTGGCGATTGAAGAATCCAAGGATTTAGAAGAGATGTCCGTGGAGCAGCTCATGGGTTCTCTACAAGCCCATGAACAACGACTTATGAAGCGAGGAGAAGGAAAATCCTTGGAGCAGGCATTACAAGCGAAGTTGACGCTAAAAAATGACGGATCACGAGGCGGCTTTCAAAGAGGAAGATTCACAACACGGAGAGGAAGAGGTGGTCGAACAACAACCCCCAACGAACCTGCTGATGGAGAATCAAGTGGACGAGGAGCAGGTAGAGGTCGCGGTCGTGGTCGAGGTCGCGGACGAGGTCGCGGTCGCGGTGGATGGAGCAGATCAGAAATCCAATGCCATGTTTGTAAAAAATATGGCCACTATGCAGCAGAATGTTGGTATA